>OZ007596.1:94142120-96542120 GCA_963931845.1 Maratus michaelseni
TTTTGAAATCTCGATTTTTTTCTACCACCGTATCCCGAGTTTCGCGTAGATCGAACAATTTTTTTTTCGATCTGATTAAAAAGGGGGGTTGAAAAGGCGATAATTACGGTTTCGTGGCTGCCTGGATCTTTCCGGTACCCCGACTATGGCAACCCTTCTCCCTATTCTGGAGTTTCAGAACGAATTTTCTTTGGGGTTTGATTAAATTCTACGCTTTAGTTAGAAAAACCCTAAAAACCCACTCATTAATGGACAAAAATATTTGTCCATTAATGAGTGAGTTTTTAGGGTTTTAATTAATATCTTGCGTTAATGAAGACATTTTCAAAACTTTGTAATTTCCAGTGTAATAGTAGATATGCAGCTATAAGAACACAAAATTTCAAGTCTCTAACTTATACAGTTTCCGAGAACGGACTCTATGATGGACATACAGAGAAGCGAGACCAATAGGGTTTCGTGAGATGAACGAAACCCTAAAAAAGAAAAGAAAAAAACTTCATTTCGATTTTATGGGCAAGAGAATCGTGCTTGGTTATGCAAGTCTGAGAAAAACTCTATTTAAATCTGATAACTAACTGTTATTTTCAAAGAGAAGAAAAATCTATGAAATTATCTTTAATACAATTAATAAATGCTGTATTTTTACAAAATCATCCAGCTCATCACTGAATTCAACCACGCCATCACGTAATTTTATCCTACAAAATCCACCGATAACTTCCGCTAATTTTGCATAAAGCACATAAAGTAAATCTCCCTCGTCAATAATCTTCTTACCTTCTCTTGAGGAAAAATTTTTATGACATCAACACAAGTTTTCTGGAACATTGTCCATATATTACAATTCCTACACGTATAGTTGAAGTTGTAGTTCCTAATTTTTTCAGTGAAGTTTTTGCTAAAAAAAAAGTTCGTTGATTATCAAACGAAAAGAAAGTCGCCGAATTACACCGCAGTTGCCTACTATAACTGCGAATACATTTTATTCAACATTTCCTGTAAAACTGGTTTTGCAGCAACAACAGTAGCCAAATGGGAAAACAATTTTTGATATTTTTCTAACAGTTCATGCTCTTTTTTAAGCATGGTAAATGCAGTTTTTAACACTTTATACAACAAAGTTGAAAAGTGTTTATGAATTCGGTTTGTCTGTCTGTCTGTGTTCTAACTCGCGTAAATATACTCGGATTGTCATGCAATTGATATATGTTATTCAGGTCTACTATGACGTGTTCGGTATTGAAAATGAAGTGTGTAGCATTTATAGTTCATTTACAGGGACACTCAAAAGAATTCCGTTACATTACGGCCTATCGGAAAAAATCGTTTGCGTTGTATTTTAACGATGATAATATATTTCAAACATGTGGAAATTGATATATAACACTGCGTTTTCTGTTGTGGTACGCGTTTTTAAGCTTAACTAATTGTTTGCATATTGCTTTGTGTGTTAAAATTCTATAGATCCTATACAGAGCTGCACAAAAGATGTCGAGTTACATTATCGTTCATTGACCGAAATTGCCGAATGTAAATTTTTAACTGTGTTGTGCGTTTTCTAACTGAATTAAATTTGATCATACTATGTAGTATACATACAAATCTATTGATCATATACAGGGCTGCACAAAAAAAAAAAAAAAAAAAAAAAAAAAAAAAAAAAAAAACGGATATTTTTCCGATTATTAATGATAATTATTAAAGCTATATTTTCAAATATGCTGGACTTTTTCCAAATATCATCTTTCACCTTATTAATCTATGAAGTTTTTTTTTTTACAGTATTCTGAATGTGTTGGAATGTGTTTCATAATCTATGCTTAGCGCATGATTCATTATTCTTGTTAGAACTGAATAGGTGATTGTTGAAGGGAAATAAGAAAAATAAGTCCATATTTTGACATTTAACATTTGATGGTTTCAATGTTTTTTCATGTTTAAGGCTGTTCTTAAATCCAAAAGGGGCTACTTTCAGACACCTTTTTTTAATTAATTTTTGTTTGGAAAGGTAGGAAATGGACAGGTGTTGTTATTCAGAAACTATGTAATCGAATTACGTTTTCCATAATTTTGGTGAAGGCAGAAGATCTTTCAGAAAACAAGGTCAAAGTCGACGTTTTGAACCGAATTCCCCATGTTTCAGCGCAACAAAGAAGAAAGAAAAATGTTTTGTCCCTTGACACAAATCGCTTATAACTCGATAAGTAATTTATTTATCAAAAAAAAAAAAAAAAAAAAAATGGAAAACTCATTTCGATTTCAAATTACTTCCATATAGTGAGATCTGTCAATTTTATGTCTTTGCGTTTAAAAATGAGTCAGAAAAATGTGTCAGAAAATTTCGTGTTGTTGAGGAGGTCATTGAAGAAAGGAGCTCAGTTCGAATGCTGCCTATGCATGTTTGGAGAGGGAGAACTTTAAAAGTTGAGTGTTGAAAGGCACTTTGTTCAAGAATTGGGAAATTTCAAAACCAAGACATAATTATTTTCAACAATCACCGTTTCAATTACATTATAATCTTTGGTAAGTAAATATGTGTTGGCGCAGCATTTATCTTAATTATATTTTTGTATTGAGGGGAAACTTTGAGAGGTGAAAGTTTCATAACTGTACAAAAACGCTAATAACTAATTTTCCCACAAAAATAGAAAAGTGCATTAACCAAAAAAAAAAGAAAAAAATTTAAATTAATCCTTAATTTTAACACACACACACACACATATACAGTGCGTTAAGAAATTATAAGACCACTTTGATTTCGAAAATAATGAAGTAAATAAAGGTTCTAATTATAGTTTGAACACATGAGATATCAAAATACAACATATTTATTAAAATTAGTTTGCAATAATTTTGAATAATGCAGTAAATAAGTATGTTAACAAAAATATAAGCAATGATTGAAAAATACACTGTTAACAAATTATAAGACCACTTGTCTAAAAACAAAAATAATATGTAAATTATAACCTCAAATACTCTGTTTTTCATAGAAGTGACCAGGTGATTAAGTACAGATTCAGAAATATTGTGCCATTCTTTTACAATGGCTATTCTAGTTCATTGGCAGATAAAAACTGTTTATTATTAGCATAAACTTTGCGACTTAATACGGCACAAAGATTTTCCATAGGGTTCAAGTCTGGACTTCGACTTGGCCATGACAAAACATGATTTTTTTCTTTTTTAAACCATTGCTGGGTGGATTTAGACACATGGCAAGAAGCATTGTCCTGCTGAAACATCCAGTTAGTACCACCTAAAAAGGGTCCAAACGTTATCAAATGATTACATAACATAGGCTGATATTGCGCAGAGTTCATACGTCCCGAAATTCGGGTTAAATCGCATAATCCATCATGACTAAAAGCTCCCCAAACAACTGAAGTATTGTTTCGGTTCCTTCTTCAAATCATGCCAATAGTGTTTTATAACCATCCGGACCGTCAAGATTATTTTTTTTTTCATCTGAAAATTTCACTTGTTTCCATTTCTTGTCCCATGACATGACATTTTTAGCCCATTTCAGTCTTTCTTCTTTATGATGTTTCATTAACCTCGGTTTTTTTAACAGTTTCATACATTTTGCTTTACTATTTGATTTCAGACTCTTCCAAACTGTTGCGTGTGAGGTTCTTTTGCTGAAACGGTTCGAAATTTCCCGAGTTGAAAGACCTTTTTGAGTTGATAATCGAAATATTTCTCGATCATCCCGTGCTGTCAAAATCCTTCTTCTTCCAGATCATTTAATTTTATTTGAATCCATTTAGGTAGCTTTCGTAAGAAATTGGGTAGCTTTCGTAAGAAATACTACCTATTACATTCTCCCCTAAGATGGAATTTTTGAAAAATTTTTGCAGATCTACGCCGATTATGACTCCCAGAACCCAAAACCGCCCCAAGTTCAAAACTTTATCTATCTATGTCACGATATGGACACGATAACTTCAATAATTCTGTACAATTCTCTTCCAAACTGATACATAAAATCAAGGGGCATAAAATCTCGGTCAAGTTCGTGAATGGGCAAAATCGAACCAGGGGGGGGGGCTTTTTGTGAAAACAGAAAAAAACCCATAACTTCTTAATTATGATATGTATCGAATCCGTTTATAGTTATTATTACTTCTAGGAAAAGGGCCGAAAATTTGTGTATGACCGATTTTTGATATCATTAAAAATGGCCCCAGACAAAGAAGGATTTTAGAAGAAAAAAATTCATAACTTCGTCAATTCACAAGATATCAAATCCGCTTACATTTGTTATAAATCCTCTTAATATTATCTAAAACTTTTATATTGACAAGTTTTTTATAGGACCAACCCTTATAGCAAAAAAAATTAAAAAACAAAAAAATTCCTGCCGGCTCCGCCTACAAACAAGGTAGATTTCGAAGTGGGCGGTTAAAACTGCCGTATCATGGCGAAAAGGTCATTTCTTCCGCAATTCCCAACAAACAGGCGCCCCACGGTATGTGTCTTCGAAATTTACCTGTGCCTGTAGTAGACCGAGCCGTCAGGGATTTTTTTTTCTAATTATTTCATTGTGAATGACAGTTTTAGAACACTTCATTAACCAAGCTATTTCACGTTCAGATTTACCAGCACCCTTATAAAACCAAATTTTTCTTACTTAGGTCGCAAAGTCAAGAAAATGCGGATTACTTACAGAAAGAAGTAAAACCCCATCAAAAAGTCATATGTAAAATATGCAGCCAAGTGTCGTGACTTTTTTACTGTAAAAAATTCTGAGAGCTGAAAAAATGAAAATTTCAGAATTAGCAAGAAAAGTTTAGTTCTCTTATTAACTCTGAAATTTTCATTCACAAATCACTCCTAGTCTCTACATCTTTAGTTAATTATTATTTTGTGACTTGGCAATTACGCAGCACAGGGAAGTTATTACACCTTACTATGTTATGGAATGGGATAGGATTATTTGATTAAGAGCCTACGCTCTACATTCGATTGACTATAGTCAAGCGAAGAAACGCTTAAGCTAATGTTAAGTCTATGGGAAGGTTCTTGCGCGATTTCTCGCTCGCATTCTAATATTTTTAAATAATTTTTTTTTTTTCATAGGATAGCTGAGGTCGATCACTAACGTTGTTAGTTTTTACTTTTTCCATTTTAGTTACAGTTTTTTTATAAGCGGACATTTCTAATTTCGGAACCGGTTGGAACCGGTTCTGAAAGTGAAAAAACTCTTATATAAAAAAAACTGGAACCAAAATCGAAAAAGTAAAAACTAACAACGTTAGAGATCGACCTCAGCTATCCTATGCAAAAAAAAAATCATTTAAAAATATTAGAATGCGAGCAAGAAATCGCGCAAGAACCTTCCCATAGTCTTAACATAGCTTAAGCGTTTCTTCGCTTGACTAGCGTATGCTCTTAAGGTTAATTATAGACGTCACAGTCTCGTGCTGCGCAATTGCCAAGTCACAAAATAATCAAGTCCCAATGGCATAGCAGCCCACCAGTGGCTGAGAGGTTCTTCTCTCAAAGCTGGTAGACGGGAGGTGTTAGGTTCAAACCCCTGTCGTGCTGGTCGACCTAATCGTTCGGAGTTTTCCGTGGTTTTCTTCTAACCTTGCCGTAAATACGGGTTCGAATCCCTTAGAAAGACCCCTAAACAAGGCACTCCCCCCTATGGCCTACATCCCTCGTGTAGATAATCGGCCGTCATAAAATCAACCAACCAACCCTGTGGCGCAGCCAGCCTTTCTATTCAGGGAGAGTCCTTCAAATTCAGGACTTTGTCCGTTTTTAGGTGCGTTCGTAATTATATAGATACGTAGCACTTATAGTCTCCGTCCGTCCGTTCGTCCGCATATACCAGCGCAAAAACTACCCAACCAAATGGTTTGAAATTTAAGATGTATTATCTTTGCAGAATTTTATCGAGACATTTCAAATTTTATGAAAATCTAATCAAAACTTTAGAAGATATTAAAATATTTATTAAGAAATTTGAATTTAAAAAAAAAAATCGGTGTTTTCTTGTTGTAGGAGCTTCCGAGGTTTAATGGTCAAGCGACCGAGATACTTATTTTATGACAGAGATTAATCTGCAGACGATGTAATTCATTTCACAGAATTAAAAATCATCAAGATCTGATTATTTATATAACTATCTATAGTACGAACGCGCCCCTCGTTTGTCGCGTTTGACGTACAATTTCCAACTTATTTTTTTCATTTGAATGAAAGCCACTTCCATTCTATTCTAATAAAGGATGTTAAAGATGCAAGTTATGTCTAGACGAGTGAAAAAAAACTAACAGAAACAACTATAAAGAAAACTTATTTATAACAAGTTCTGTTACAGAAAAATGCTGGGACGTAAGAAAAAACGAGAAATAAACTGCAGTAAGATTTTTTTTATTCTGCATTGTCTTTTAATGACTTCTTCAGATGTGACAAGTTTGCTGTTATGGTTAAGGGGGAGGGACAGCTTAACCAATCGGTCTTTACTTGTTTTTACTTTCTTCCATATTCATAAAGCACACGAACCGTGAAAATTTTCGCGTTGCAATTTTTGATGGATTTACACGTTTTGAGATTTCCTGATTATGACTCGGCTATTTTTGGGGTGGTGTATCTGGATCATTTTCTCTTGACAGAACAATTTGAGCATTATATATTTTTAATAATTAATATTTCCCACTTTAAAATTGTATTCTATTGTATTTAAGAACTAACTCAAAGTAATAAAATACTTCCAGCAAAAATCTTCTACAACGTTAAACATCCAAAAATGAAATATTAAATTTCAAGTAGGCAGAGCAATGGCAAAAGGAGACAGGAGAATAGCACTTAGACATAAAAATAACTAAAGAAATGATGGGGGAATGACAACAAGGTAGCTTATCTACTATCATAACTACAAAAATGAATTATATTTTCGTCCACTTAAAGAAACTGTAAATACTCAAAACAAATAAGGGTTAATCGCTGATCTGGAGGCACGGTAGTGCCTCCGCCAAGTCGAGAAAGCACAGTCGTAAGCATCATTTTCTGGAAGCAACTCAGGGCACTTTTGACCACCCCAAATCTTTGCTCTGAAGTTTCCCAAAAACCTGAAACTTCATTTATCTAGAGTATGTGGCACACAGGACCAAAATTTAAAATTTCACGTTTCTGACTTTTCTTAGTTCAGACGATATATAAACTCAAAGTTTCGATTTTTTGTCACTCACTCACTTACCCGTCATCAAAAAGATAGCCCTTAGCCCTAGAAACTTGAAATTTGAATAAAGGTAGTTTTTAGGATACAAAGAAAGAAAAAATTATAAAATCCGGAAAATTCGAAAAAAAATATATATTCAATTATTCCAAAAATTCCAACAAAATTGAAATTAAATCGATCTTGTAGTCTTAGAAACTTAAAATTCGGTGTGAAGTTAGTGTTTAGTATTCAAAAAAGAAATAATTAAAAACACAATAAATTTCGAAAAAAATATCCAAAAAATCGAAAATTTGAAAATAATTCGATTATTTGCGCATGCGCAGTAGTGTATTACTGCTTATTGTACTGTTTATTACTGTTAATTTTACGGTATAATACTGGCAGCTCGGATGGCAGTATTATACTGTAAAATCAACTTTTTTTTTTTAAAGTTTAGGTTTAATATTAGGGAGGGGAATTTGAGATCTCACTGTCCAACACCCTTAACTGATTAAAAGTTCAAGCCTACAAAATGGCAAAAAGCAAAATATTCCTCAACGTTATAAAGTGTCTCAAATTTTGTGAAACTTTGACGAATCAGTTGAATAAAATAGCGGAAATAGTTCGAATGTACGCCAACTGCCAGGGAAAAAAAAATGTTTATATGATCCCTGTTAAAGACCAAACCTTCAATAAGAAGAGACAGCTGCATTTAAAACCCTTCAACCATTTGGCTTGTGTTTTTTATTTTCTAGAAATCATGTTAAAAGGGCTGTAGATAAAAATATTTTCAACAGAATTCTGTTTTGAATGGTATATAGAATGAGGGGATATAAAAGATAGTATCAAACTGCGATTAAAATATATATATATATATATATATATATATAGCCTGGAATTTACGAACATACTTATGTTGAAAAACCCTCATACGGTGAAAGAGTTAGGGTCCTCTCCTCTCACACGAAAACACCCGCTCGCTAATGTTAATCCTATGGGGCATTATTTTTCTAATATCTCGTTTGCATTTCAACATTTTTTAACGATTTTTTTTTTTGCATTGGATAGCTGAGATCAATCTCTATTTCCGCCGTTGATTACTTTTTCGATTTTCTTTGCGGATTTTTTTTTTTTACAAAGATACTTTCACTTTCGGAATCGGTTTCGAAAGTGAAAGTATCGGCGGAAATAGAGATTGATCTCAGCTATCCAATGCAAAAAAAAAAAAAAAAAAAAAAAAAAAAAAAATCGTTTATAAATATTGAAATGCAAACGAGATAGTAGAAAAATATTTCCCCCATAGTATTATCATTAGCGAGTTGGTGTTTTCGCATGAGGGGAGAGGACCCTTAAGAGGCTACTTCAATCACGCGAAAACATCCGCTCGCTAATGTTAATCCTATGTGAGAAATATTGGTACTTTTCCGTTATACGGACACCATTGTCGCCAAGCATACATTTGCATACATTTAATACATACATTTACATACATACATTTACATACATACATACATTTACGTACATTAAGCATTAGCATACATTTTGACATGGTGTCCGTTAGCGGAAAAGTACCGAAATATTTTAAGATACCTCGTTCGCATTTTAATGTTTTTAAACGATTATTTCTGCATCGGATAGCTGAGGTTAATCTCTATGCAGACCCTTTTGTACTTTTTCGATTTTGATAAAAGTTTTTTTTTATACTTTCAATTTTGGAACCGGTTTCGAAAGTGAAAGTATCCTCAATTAAAAAAACAGCAAGAAAAATCGAAAAAGTAAAAAAGGGCCTGCATAGAGATCGACCTCAGCTATCCAATGCAGAAATAATCATTTAAAAATATTGAAATCTAAACGAGATATCTTAAAATATTTCCCCCATAGAATTAACATTAGCGAGAGAGTGTTTTCGCGTGAGTGAAGTAGTCTCTTAAACAGGTAGATTTCTCATTGAGTTTTTTTTATCCTTAAATTTAAACTTTTTTTTCTTCCATTTAATGCTGTTTCAGTTAACGTATTCAGCTAGACATCGTTAGAGGTGTAAATAAGTATTTGAAATACATATTTACCTAGATGAATAAACGTTTTTCGTCCGATGACAAGTTTATTGACATTATAAACAATGTAATCCCGTAATTTTTCTCGGAATATTTCAAATCTAATGAAATTCAGCGTGAGAAACCACTTTTGCCTTCTTTTAAAAGTTCAAGGTGACAAAATAGCGGAAGGCAAACTTTCATTAGTGCTAAGATTTCTCGAATTTTTATGAAACTTTGACAGATAGGTTGAATAAAATAGAGGAAATAGTTCGAATGTATGCCAACCGCCGGGAAAAACACATAGCCTCACTTTTTACGCAATTCCCTAAGCGCATATCATGGCGATGTTTAAGAACAGAGCAGACACCTTAGTAGCCAATCAAAAAGGCGGGAGTGCAAACGATTTTCTCTGCGGAAGAGAGATGACATTCAGCTATCACATCTTCTTCCTCCAGTTATTAGTCGGGCACTAAAATTGATTACATTACAAAGAGCAGGGCTATTATTTTCATTTCATCTGCTAAGCTGGTTTCTGACCAGCGCTTTGTGTTTTCTCTTAGGAATTTTTGTTTCGGTAAGTTTTTATAAATAATTTATGAATCCAATTGTGGCAATGCTATGTTATCGTTTTCTTTTCCTCAGGGTGATATTTAAAGAATTATGTTAATTTCAATTTTTGGTGATATTATATCTCGCAATTAATGGGAGAAAAGTGGATTGATTGTTAAAGGATAATAATTCTTCTTCTTTTTTTTTAAAATAAATTTAAATTTTACTAATTGAAACTTATGAGAAGTAAAAATTTTAATTAAGATCGGAATTTTTCGGAGCGATTAAAATATTTTCTCTTTTTGAATTCTTATTTTCGTAAGTTTTCTTTTGTAGTGTTTGTAAATATATATATATATTTTTAATCAAGTTTTGGCGATACAATATTTTCTTTTCTTATCTCACTGTTATATTTAATGAATTGTGTCGATTTCAATTTCGGTGATACTATATTCGAATTAATCCCGCAACTTGTGAAAGAAAATAGATAATTAAAAAATAATTATTTTTTTCTTTGGGTTGAACAGATTTAAATTTTACAAATTGAAACTTGTTGAAAATTAAATATCTAGTTAAGTTCGGAATTTCGGAATGTTTCTAAGCAATGAGAATACTTTTTAATTATTTCTTTTGTAATTTTTGAATCAAATCTTTACAATACAATATATTTTTTCCCTCTCTGTGTAATTTCTAAATGTGATGTTAATTTTAATGTTGGTGATATCATATCTCGCAATTTATGGGAGAAAAATAGATAGTTAAATCATAATTGTTATTTTCTTTTGGTTTAATAAATGGAAATTTTACTAATTAAAATTTGAAGAAAGATGATTTTTTAAATTAAGTTTGGAATTTTTCTAAGAGTATTTTTTCATTTAAATTCTTTTTTCGGTAAATTTCTTTGTAGATTTTTTTTTTTTTTTTATTTAAATAATTTTTTAACCAAGTTTTGACAATAGTATAGAGTCCTTTTTTTTCAGTGTGATATTTAAAGAATTATGTTAATTTCAATTTCGGTGATATTATATCTAGCAACATATCTGAGAAAAATTTATAGTTTTTTTTTCTTTAAGTTAAATAAAATGAAAATTTACTAATTGAAACTTGTAAGAAGATAAATTTTTGATTAAATTCATTAGTTTTTCTAAGCGGAATTTTTTGTTTCGGTAAGTTTACTTTTATAGTTTATCTATATATATATATATTTAAATTAAATCAAGTTTTGGAAAAAAAATATATTAACTTTTTTTCCCTCTAGTTAAGAATTAAATAAATTTCTCTTTTGGTGATATTATATCTCACAAGTCATAGGAGAGAAAAAATGTAAATCTAGAGGATGTTTTTTTTTTCTTTTTTAGATTACATAAATTCGAAACTTGTGAAATTATGTAAGATTGATTCCATTGTTAACACAAACACTGATTCCATTAATAGATCGGGAGAATATTTCCATTTCTCCATCTGCTAAGCTTGTTTTACGTCAGTGTTTTGTGTTTTCTTTTAGAAACTATTGTTTCGGTAAGTTTTAATAAATAATTTATGAATCCAGTTGTGGCAATACTATTTTTTCTTTCTGTTAGTGGTTAGTGTGATATTTAAAGAGTTGTGTTAATTTCAGTTTCAATGATAATACATCTCGTTATATGTGAGAGAAAATAGTTATTTGAAGAGCAATAATTATTTTTCTTTCGCTTGTATAAATTGTTAATAGAAACTTATGGAAAGTTGAATTTTTAATTGTTTTTTAATGGCTTAGAACATTTTTTTTATATTTTCACAAAATAAATTATGAATTTATTTTGTTTTATTTGTTTCTTTCAACAACACATCTTTATTTCTCTTTTCTCTTACTTTTAAAATCTTCATCCAATTATTTAGTTCGGCATTAGAATTGATTTCATTTTTAAATCAGACGATACATCTCCACTGCTTAATCTGGTTTTTGCCCAGATTTGTTATTATTGTTATTATTTTAAAGATTATTGTTCCTGTATTTTTATTTCTTCTGTATACTTTATACATAATTTAGGAATCAAGTTTTGCCAATACTATATAATAATTTTTTCCCCTCTCTATGTAACATTTAAAAACTTGTGCTAATTTTACTTTCGCTCACATTTTGTTTTGTAACTTATAAAAAACGGGTATTTAAAACAAAGAATTTGAGTATTTTATTAATTTTATTATTTATTTATTTATTTATTTTATTTTATTTTATTTTTTTGACAACACTATATTGAGTTTTCTGATATCTTACTTCAAAAATCTCACAGTGCAGTTTCTCAATTGCACCATGTTTCAAAGCACACTTTTCCATCTCTTATCCATTCGTTTGCTTGTTTGTTTAATATTCCTTTCTATTATTATTTTTTTTTTTTTAGTATTTTGTAATAATTATATAACATAAGTACGTTATGCGCAGTTAAAAATTAAGAAATTAATTTAAAAAATGAAATAAATAAAGGAATAAATAAAATAATACTTTTTTATTTTACTTATTTTTTAATTTTCAGAAAAACAAATCACTACCTAGGATAATAATAAACGGGGTCTTACAGAATACATTATTGATATTCTGAACACTGGTTAGCTGAATGGTTTAAAGTAAATTAATTCTGTAAACTTAAGCCGTAATTGCCTACTTAACGTATTAAAATGATTATAAATAGACATGAAGAGACCCTTAAATTAGAATTTATGCGGATCAATACAAATATTTTTAACCAAAAACAAACAAAAACAGAAATCCCTCAGAAAAAAATAAATATTAATTGGAGGAAACGATGTTATTTTTATAATTATTAAAGCGCACTCTGAAACATGCACTCTTGTTCATTCGTTCTTTTGTTTGTTTAATATTCTTTTCTATTTCATTTTGAGTATTTTGTAATAATTAGATGATGTAAATATGTTATGCGCATTTAAAAATAAAATAATTATTTTTAAAAAAATGAAATAAGTATATGAATCAATAAAATAGTAAATATTCTATGGTTGCTTTCTTTTCTTTTCTTTTTCTTTTTCTTTTTTTAACTTTCGGAGCAACCAATATGATAATAAAACCAATGATAATAATAAGCGGGCAGAATACATTAATTACATTCCGACACTAATGATATTCTGAACACAGTTTAGATAAATGGTTAAGTAAATTAATTATGTATTCTTAGGCAAAGCGTTAAGGAAGCAAAATTTGAATCCGTAATTCCCTACTTTGAAACGTATTAAAATGATTATAAATAGACATATAAAGATACCCTTAAATTTTAATTTATGTGAAACAATACAAATATTTTTAACCCAAAACAAAAACAAAATTCTCTTAGAAAAAAAATTATATTAATTGGAGGAAACGATGTTATTTTTATAATTATGAATTCATTAAATTCTTTTTTGAACCGGGTTTACCAATTAAAATTAGTTAACAAATAATAGAAATGATAATTTTTCTCAATTAATCCTATGTTCATAAATTCCTTGAGCACTATTTTTACATTTTTTGTTTAAATTATTTAAGCTTCTACTTTATTTCGAATTTCGTTGGGAAAAAAACATGATTCCTAGTGAAAAAGAATGTATACTGATTTTTTCTTCGTTTTATCTACATTTGGAATAGGTTTTATTATTATTATTATCTATTCATACAGGTATTCCACTCTGTAATAATCCACTCGCATATTAAAATCCACTGTTTTTATTTAATCACAATAGATTATTTCTTGTGATCAGAATAATTTTTTTTTTTTTTTTTTTTTATCCCGGAGTTGATAACACCATAGAAAAATGTGTACTATCACGCTTCAAAATAATTCAAGAATAAATTATATGATCAGCAGCCAAATAAATTTTAGGATCCAATGGGACATCGATTAACATAGCTTACTAAAAAGTAATACAAAACAACGCAGTTCACGTATACATTTGATATTGTCCATCATATATTTCTAGAAAAATAAGCATTAAATATTTAAAAAGTCATGCTAATTTTATTTTAGGTGACATTTTAGTTTGTAACTTACGGAAAAATAGATATTTAAATATTTTCTATTTTAAAACAAAGAATTTATGTATTTTACTTATTTATTTTTATTTTATCTTATTTTATTTTTGGCAACACTACATTTTGTTCTCTTACATCTTACTTCCAAAATCTCAGAATGCAGATTTTCTCAATTGCAGCATAGTGTATTTCAAAGCGCACTGTGAAACTTCCACTCTTATTCATTCGTTTTTTTTTTTTTTTTTTTTTTTTTTTTTTTTTGTTTGTTTGTTTGTTTGTTTAATATTCTTTTCTATTTCATTTTGAGTATTTTTGTAATAATTAGATAATGTGAATATGTTATGCGCAGTTCGAAATAAGTTAATTAATTTTAAAAATATATGAAATAAGCAAATGCGTGAATGAAATAGTAAATATTCTATGGGGGGGGGGGGTAACTTTCAGAGAAACAAATGACTACCTATGATAATAATAAACGGGGCCTTACAGAATACATTAATTGCATTCCGACACTAATTATATTCTGAACACTGCTTAGATAAATGGTTTAAAGTAAATTAATTCTGTATTCTTATACAAAATATTAATAAAGCAAAATTTGAATCCATAATTGCCTACTTTGAAACGGATTTAAATTATTATAAATAGACATGGTGATATCCTTAAATTTGAATTTATGTGAAGCAATACAAATATTTTTAACCAAAAACAAAAACAAAAAATTAATTTAAAAAAAATTAAATAAGTAAATGAATCAATAAAATAGTAAATAACTAAGGTTGTTGTTGTTTAACTTTTAGATAAACAAATTACTATTTATGATAATAATAAACGGGGGCATCAATTACATTCTGACACTAATTTTATTCTGAACACTGGTTAGATAAATGGTTTAAGGTAAATTAATTCTGTATTCTTAAGCAAAATATTAATAAAGGAAAATTTGAATCCGTAATTGCCTACTTTGAAACGTATTTTAAATAATTATAAATAGACACGATGATACCCTTATATTATAATTTATGTGAATCAATACAAATATTTTTAACCAAAAACAAAAACAAAAAATTTATTTAAAAAAAAATGAAATAAGTAATTGAATCAATAAAATAGTAAATATATTCTAAGAATTTTTTTTCTTTTTTTAGAGAAACAAATTAACTATTTATGATGATAATAAGTGAGGCCTTACAGAATACATTAATTACATTCCGATACTGATTACATCCTGAAGCACTGGTTAAATAAATGGTATAAAATAAATGAATTATGTGTTCTTAAGCAAAATATTAATCAAACAAAATTTGAATACATAACTGCCTACTTTGAAACGTATTTAAATGATTATAAATGGACACGATGATACTCTTATATTAGAATTTATGTGAAGCAATACAAATATTTTAACCCACCACCCACCACCACCACAAAAAAAAAGAAAAGAAAAGAAAAAACGTATTTATTGGATGAAAATATGTCCTTACTCTCTTAAATTTAACTTAACTGTTTTTTTGCGTGTAAATATGAAATTTTCAGATCAATTTTTCACGCACTTCCTGATATGCTATATATATATATATATATATATATATATATGTTTATTTTAATACGTTTTTTTACAGTGTATTATCATTATTAATTTAAGACTTATTCGTTACAAAATGTAAATGAAATTAATTTTCAAAGATAAATAAATAAATGTGCATGAAACTAAAGAAACATGTAAAATAACTTTTTTTAGTTTCATGCGCATGTAATTATGAGTAAATATCTCATAAAAAGTATAAGATTATTTCACAGCTGTTCTGAGGCAACAAAACATTTTTTCACATGAAAAGTAAGGTACTAAAAGCCGTTAACGAAAGACGGAGTCGAGGATGAAATATTTGGGCACAGTGCACTTGGGTGTATTCTCCTTATTCTCATTAAATAATCTTCTTTTTCTTCTACTTTTCAACCCTAGGATGCAGTTCAATTAAATCCTTGAAAGAATAGTTATTGCACTGTAAAAATGCATATCGTAAGATTAGCATAAATTACTGATATGAGTTGGTTTTATGAGCGTAAAGAAAGCGGCAGAATTGTTTGCATAAGGATCTTGTTTGCACAAAAGTCGCACACAGGAATGCGAAAAAGCAACATAAAACGTAAAAACACGTAATACATTTCACATTATTGCACATTTATTAGTCCTTCTACGAGAAAGTTTGTAAAAGATAGTTAGAAGTAATGAGAATTAGAGAAAATTGACTTAGCTAATACCATATTTACTCGCATATTTTTCGCCTTTTTTCAGTGTTAAATATAAAAGGTGTGGAAAATACGAGAGCTTTTTTTTTCTTCTTCTTTTTTCCGCTGAAAAATTTAGAGCAACAAGGGAAATAACTATCTATAACTTAACATGTTCCACCAACCACCTCCTCGGGCTCTTCCTCCCACCTCACACACACACATATATATATACGTTAATGTGTTTGAAAATTCGCTTTGTGTTAATTATTCATAATATTTAATTAATTTGAATTGCTCTGTAAATTCATCATTCCCAATTCTTTTCCTATATATTCTTGGAATAACTTACAGACGATGCGGCATATATTTATTCCGATATGCACAGCTACGAGAGCGAGACCTCGTGAGTAGAAAAATTTACAAAATATGTTAATAATTCAGATCAAATGTTAAGTGCTTGAAAGTTATCTTAACTTGATTTTATTATTAAAATTTGCATAAACTATGTTATTAGTTAGAATTTTTAATTTAAAGAAATTTCAAAACTCATACCTTTAAAATGCAATGTCGAAAATTGAAATCATTACATTCTCAAGCGTTTCACAATTTTTACCTCGTAAATCGCGCCATCATGTTCGCCAAATTGTACGGAGCATTAGCTTTGGCGATAAACATCAAAGTTTTGAATTTCGTTCTGAGAAATCTATCGAGATTCCGCCGCTAAAGGATCAGGGTCCATAAGCCGTGTTTTTGGCCCATGGAATAAGACTAAGTTCAAAGTTCGTATTATTCGTAATTTTTGATGAAAAATACTTCGCCTAGTTTTACCTCAATTTTTAATATATTTTTTAATATTTTACTATGAGCGCAGCTTTGCAACACTTTTATTTTTACATATATTGTACATTTTGATGCTTTTTATAATATATGTAAAGAAGAAAGTGTTGCATGATTGCGCTCATATAAATAATTGAGGTAAAATTAGGAGAAATTGCGTATTTTTCATCAAAAACTACGAATAACACGAACTTTGAGCTTGTGTAAGTCATATAAATCCGAACAAAATGCAAAAACTATTGTTGAAATCGTAAAGGATAAAACCTTCTAATATTAAAAAGTGAAATAATTAAGTTAGTATAACAAAATCGAGTTTAGGCTTATTTCATGGGCCAAAAACCGGCTTATGGACCCTGATCCTTTGACTATCTTTTATTGTATGCATAGATAGATTCTACATTTTTTTTCTTCTTTTTCAGAATTTCTTGAGATTGCGTTCTAAGGAAACCTTTCTTGTCAGTCGATTTTGCGTTTATTTTCATGTAACCAATAGCTTAACCTTAAACAATAACAACAAAAATAATAATATTTTAATAAATAAGATTCCGAATTCTAATGTCGGTCGATGATCTCTTAAACAAAGCATGAGAAAAACTGATCTAATACCATTTTATGGCCTTGAGAGATTCATTCTTAGTTCATGGCTAGCTACCGTCTGAGAAAAAGCGTTTCGAAATTAATAGAATCTTTGAAAAAAAAAAAAAAAAAAAAAAGGAAGATGGATTTTTACATCAGAATTAGAAAAAAAAAAAAAAAAAAAAAAAAAAGCCAAACTATTTTGTTTTAGTTCTTTGGAATACTTAAAACTATCATTATAAAGGGCGGCGAAGACAATCAGATTCACAACAAAAAAAGCATTAGATATCGCTAAGATGCGGGGATGTATTTAAATTATGATGATGGAACGTTATTTAAACGTGAGTAAAATGAAGATTCACTTTTTGAACGTGCTAAGCATGTAAAGCAGGTTTTTTAAATATGGTAATAGTGACTTGTTTTTGAGCACATCTTTATCTTTTTTTTTTTTTTTTTACGAATTATTAAAGAGAGATTAATAGATATAGTAATACAAGCGATTAAAAACTTTCAAGCTAGTATGAACTGTTATCCTCTCGTAAATACTTTTCTTTAAGTTCATTTGTTATAAGAGAGATTCGATCTTAGTTCATGGTTAGCACTAACCATCTGAATAAAATGTTTCAAAATTTCCATCGAAAAAGTAACAAAAAAAAAAAAAAAAAGAACAAGAAAGAAAAATCTAGTGCTCCCGATGCGATACGTATATCAGTTATACGTTTAACCGATATACGTATATACGTATAATACGTACTTAAGAAATACGTATACCCTAAAATATACGTTTAAACGTATCCATATACGTATAAGCGTATATCGGTTAAACGTATAATTTAAGTATACGAAAAATTCAATTATACGTATATTTTAAATACGTATTTACTTTTAATACCAATGGACCTCATCAGTATTACGTCACAAAACGGGGATCAAGCTGGAAATCAGTTGTTTTAGCGAAATAATTTGCATAATATGTTTCATACATAGGATTTTGTTATTTTTCCCTATAAACGATTATTATAAGCATATAACGGACGAAAACACTTTTTGAGAAAAGAATGAGAATAGACACGTTTCAGATTTATTGTCACTTCTTGTTAAGTAAGTTTATTTTTCTTTTCTAATTTTTTGAAAATTCTTTATTTGTGAGTGCGTGTACTCAAGATTGCGTCCGGGTTCAAATGTTATTCTTTCGACGGGGCTAACGTTTTCCACTCTGTGTTAATGTGTATAACGCGAGTTCATTTTTTTAATCATGACACTCATGGTATACAAGGTGTATGGACATTACGTTTAAGATTTTTGTTAATTTTGACAAATTTTATTTTTTGTGTGAAGTACTTATAAATTTTGATTTTTAATAGCCAGACAAATAATCGTCAATGCAGATTTTAGAACGCAATCACACATGCATAAAAAGACTTGCCTTCTCATTTCTTTTTTAATGTAGGACGTATTTTCAAAATATTTTAACACGGTGACTACCGGGTTAAAATTAATGGAATTTTATTTTATTCAGAAATTCCGAATTCATACCTGAAAATACTAATAGCAATATTTGCTTTATTTAATGACAGACATTTCGTGATTACATAAAATAAAAAAAACTTCTTTCGAAATTTCCGATATTAATTCGTAATTTTGGATTAAAAGTGGAATGTCAAATAAGTGACCAAGTGACGACGCCACGTATACGTCCTCGGTAGCAACCTTGTTAAATAGAGAAAAAAAAATATTCTTAAATACAATAAAAGTATGAGTGTGAAACTTCCCAGGAAATAGATTGGCCAGTGTCACTATAAGATAAAAAGTTAATGCATGCCTATGTTCTGCGGTCGCATTAAAAAATAATTTTTCGCGCGAAATGTCCACGCCATAAATCTAAAGAAGTTGTGTGTGGAGGTGTTACAGATATGCGAAAATTTGCTTTGGAGCTACCCGCTAACCATAGTAAAACATTTCATAATTAATAGCTTAGATTTAAGGGGAAAAAAACTATATATCTCAACTGAGGAAAAAAAGTTTCGATTTTTAATTGTTTTTTGGAATACCTTTACCACTAGACAGGTAAATTAGGGACTTTCGTGGATCTTTGAACAAGTAATCACGATGGTCCACGAAAACTACGAGAATGTGGGCCTCGTGGGTGTTTCTCAATTTTTCTGAACCGCAGACCCGGTAGGTGCCATTTCCCTTTACTTCTGGCATCAGGGTTTTGGTTTTTCTGACGTCACTGGCGGTGCTAAGGTGCATTCTTCCAATGGGAAAGAACCTTTTTTCTTATTTAAAATAGTATTTATGCTAAAAAAAAAAAAATCTCGTTTCTTTGGTCATAGGAGAGCATATTTCTTCAAAATAAAACATTTTTCATTAGGCACAAAGTAAAGTATTTTTTTTCTAGGAATAAAGCGATTTAGAGGAGATTTTTTTTCCTTCAAATGAAATAATCGTGTATTTTTTCTTTGCTAATATGGGAGTTTGTATTGCTTGTTATATTTGGTCGATCTTTGAAAGGGACAGGGATGCAATGTAAACAATTATTTTCATTTCCTTTGACAGCAAGGGCAGTTTTCCCTCACACGAAGCTTTAGTTCTTTCTCAGAAAGAGAGATTTCCGGTCACATTTCCTAAATACGTGGCAAATATTTTCCAGCTTTTGTTAGTGCTTTTGGTCTTAGCTCTTTAAAATAATGCATTCTTTGTATTGATTTTGCAGAAAATGCCTAGTACTTATGCTATTGCAACATGTACTAATCGTTTGGATAAAACGCAAAATGTTCTATATCATACATTTTCGAAGAAATCGGATATAAAAAATTGATGGATCATTGCTACCAAAGGAACAGATAATAGCTTTAGAAAAATCATGCATCAAGCACAGATTATGTAACACTTTCCAACTCTTCAAAAATACTTTTATAAATCTTTACTGTTTAATTAGGTCTGATGTCTCAGAGAAAAATTTGTACAAAGGCATAACACATTTAAAAATGCCATTTCAGGAATTACTAACAATATTCGAAAAAATATCGAATTCTTTTTTGCACCCCTATATATGATCTATAGATTTGTATATAAACTATGCATACAAATTACTAATAATATTACTAATACTATACATACAGCGGCATAAATTGCTAAAATTTAGTTCAGTTAGGGAGGGCATAGCACAGTTGAAAATTCACCTTCAGCAATTTCCGTTGATAAACGCACATGTATTCGAGTATTTTGTGCTGCCTTGTGGGTCATCCATAGAATTTATACATAACAAGTAATAAGCAAAAAATTCGTTACATATAAAAAACAACTAAAATTGCACCTAAAATCGCACTTCAAGGAATTATTAGTAACTGACAGTACTTTAACCGAATACTTTTGAGTGTTTCTGTAAATGAACGATACATTATATGACAGTAAGTGCCTTGTAGTGCACCTCAGTGATCAATTTGAATATGTATAAAATATTGAAACATCTCTAAAATAGGCTGCACACGATTTTTCCCCATAGACCGTAATGTAACGAATTCTTTTCAGTGCTGCAATAAAGGTATTAGTGCTATGCATACAATATTCTATAGTAAACCTCTTATAGTGCACATGCTATATGTGTCAATTTTAATATGTTTGAAATATTTTAACATCATTACAATAAGCCACAAATGATTTTCCCCATAGACCGTAAAGTAACGGAATTCTTTTGAATCTCCCTGTAAAATAAGCTGTAAGTGCTACACACTTCATTTTCAATACCGAACATGGCATAATAAAGCTCAATAAGATATATAAATTGCATAACAATCTGAGTATATTTACGGCAGTTAGAGCACAGACAGACGGCATACAGACAGAAAAACCGAATGTATAAACACTTTTCAACTATGTTGGAAAGCTTAAAAAAGAGATACGCTGCCAAAAAATGAAAAATGTGGAGTCAATCAACTGTGTATGATCAGTATGTGTATGATCAATCAACTCATGTATTTTATCATTGCATGATAAAACAGTACGAAAAATTGCAAGTAATAGAACATACATCTAAAATACATCTTCAAAATGCACCCTGTAATGAAATAAAATGCTCGAAATAAAAGCATATTCTGAAGGTATACTTGAAGGTACCTTAATATATTAATTATTAAAATATTTTTATATAATTTTACCATCATACAGCGTTAAAATATAAATTAATATAATCCTTTTGGAAGATATTTTTAAAAGTATATTATTTTGAATTTCAAATTTAATTTTTTTATATCACATAAATCTTCCAGTTTTAAAAATGCGGCAATTTAAAAAATAAAGTTTCTATTTTTATTTGTATTTTAAATCCCTTTTAGGAATACTGCTGTCTTACTTTTTATTTTATAAAATATATGTATATCAATTATTTGATATTTAATCACATCAATTATTTGAATGGAATCTGAAGAAACAGTAAATTTTAAAATTAAGTTTAGAACGCTGAAAAGAAATGTAATTTTAAATTTTAAATATTATTAGGAAATAAAATTTTTTGCGTAAACGTAGAACTCTCTTTCACGCAATGATTTATCTTTCTTTCTTTCTTTTTTTTTAATTATGTATGTGCATTTATGGTTATCGTGTAGCATTAAAATAATACTTTATGTAAATATTTCGGAATTTGTTTATAAAGTATATTACTCTGAATTTCAAATTTTATTTCCATTAAATCATCTAACTGTATCTTATGTATATTTCGCTTTAAAAATACTAAATATTCAGCCATTTACTTATTAAAGTTTTTACATTATTTGTATTTTAAATCTAACTACACAAAACTCAATCTTGTGTATATGTGGTATAAGGCTGAAATCTAAGTGATTTTTTTTAAAAACTTTTTTATAGCTTTTTATGAAATACATGTCACAATTATAATAATATTAGAATTATTATGTATTTCAAATAGAATACTGATCAAATATTAAAAATATACTATATTAAAATTATTAACATGATATTAACTGCACTCATATAAAAATTAAATTTTCTGCTCTTGTAGGTCTTTAAGATTTTATTTATAAAAATTACTCTTTGCTTGTTTTTAAAATGAAAAGGAACTTTTCATACTGAGGTACAAATAAAATGTAATGATAAAAATAGCAAATTTAAAAATTATATATCGTAGAATTGAAAAGACATAATAGTTTAAATTTTAGATGTGATGTTTGTCCTATGTATAAAAAATATTTTAAAAAAATTTTTAACTTCTTCACTCGAAAATTTGTATTGATAATTTTCAATTAAAAATAGGGCTTTTCTAAACCAAATCAATTGGAAAACTGAATCGAGCAGGCTAAGACTCTAGGAGTTCTAGAGCAGAGAGCAGGCAGAAAAAATCAAAAAGAAAATCGCTCCCTATTGATTGCAGGGTGAAATGGGGCACAACCTTATGATATAGTAACCTTGCGCAGACTAGCAGGAGAAAAGTATCTTTTTTCACATGAACGAAAACCGTTTAAACGTTTATACGTTTAACCGCTGGGGCAAGATCCGTATGTACGTTGGACCGTATATAGTGTTTCGTATAATACGTATAACCGACTGTGCCGTATCATACGTATAAAAAATCTGCACCCCGTATAATACGTATTATACGTATACACGTATAAACGTATAATAGGGAGCACTAGAAAAATCACGCGTCACGCATAGATTATGAAGTCTCTCCAATACTCCCTGAAAATTGCTCCGAAGTTCCATCTTTTGATATGGTGTAAAGAGATATCTAAAGAAGCAATTTAGAAAACGTATAGCACAGTGTTAAAAATCTACGCTTAAAATTTACTGGCCATAAACGTAGATGTATTCGAATTCTTTTGTGCAGCCTTGTATAATAATCTATAAATTTTTAAACACATCGCATCACACACTTTTATACACACCACATGTACTTTTATACATATCGGATACACTAAAATTCAGTTATGATGTTGAAAAACGTATAACAAAATTGAAAATCCAGCAGTTATGTTCATAAACGATAATGTATCCTAATGTTTTTTAGCTTCCCTGTAAAACAACTATTAATTTTGTCACGAACGTGCTGTGTTAATTTCCAATAATATATATTTATCAATTTCTTTCTATTTGAAATAGTATACCATCGTTAACACGCACTTTAAACTTTTAATGCAACCAAATTTATTTGTATACGCCTACAAATGAACAATGAACACTACGCTCACCATTTTTTAAAAGCATTTTCTAGTACATCCTAACAATGTATAACTACTAATTTCGTTATGTTTGAAGTAGTGTAACATCGTTAAAAGTTGCTTCAAACAATTATCATCTATAGAACAGAATGCATTTGCATTCTTTTGTGTATCCCTATAAACGAACCATAAATGCTAAACACTTCATTTACAATAGGAGACGCTCAAAAGTAAACCTCAGTAAAACATATCAATTTTGTGGGAATCCAAGTATATTTACGGATGTTAGCGTGCTGACATCAGACAAATGAACCGAAAATGTAAATTAATTTCACCTATATTGTGTTAATAAAACTGACAAATTATTTTCTAGTAGTTTTCTGTAATACATAATATTCTATTTATAAAGCGCGGTAAAGACAGTTGAAAACATCAACTAAGCTGCGGGCATGTATTTAAATGATGATGATGAAATATTATTTAAACGTGAGCAAAATGAAGAATAACTTTTTACGTGCTGAACATGTAAAGCATTTTTCACACCGTCCTTTACTCGATTACAACGAATATGGTAATAATGATTTGTTATAGAGCACATATTTTATGTTGTTGTTGTTGTTGTTTAAATGACTAACGCGAGATTAATCATATATTCTAATACGAGCAAATCTTGTGTGTGGTTATATATATATATATATATATATATATATATATATATATATATATATATATATATATATATATGCAAATTTTATCTTAAAAACGGCTCTAACGATTTTGACGAAATTTCGTATCCTACCGTTTTGGTGCACCAGAAAACCATTGGGCTAGGTCACATGTTCGAGAAAATTCGATTAGTGGGTCATTTTGGGTCCTGGTCTAGCTAATTGTATCTAAAAAACGGTTCAAACGATTTTGACGAAATTTTGTATCCGACCATTTTCGGGCACGAGAAGACTATTGGGCTGGGTCACATGTTCGAGAACTTTCGATTAGTGGGTCATTTTGGGATCAACGCGGGTCAAATTAATTTTATCTAAAAATCGGCTCTAACGATTTTGATTAAATTTTGTGTCCTACGAGTTTCGAGCACGATAAAATCATTGGGCTAGGTCACATGTCCGAGAAAATTCGATTAGTGGGTCATTTCTGGGTCATTGTGGGTCAAGATCTAAAAATCGGCTCAATTTACACTAAATTTTGCATCCAATGGTTTTCGGGCACGAAAAGACTGTTGGGCTAGGTCACATGTTCGAGAAAATTCAATTAGTGGGTCATTTTGGGTCATTTTGGGTCATGGTCAAGCTAATTGTATCTAAAAAACGGTTCAAACGATTTTGACGAAGTTTTGTATCCGACTATTTTCGGGCACGAGAAGACTATTGGGCTGGGTCACATGTTCGAGAACTTTCGATTAGTGGGTCCTTTTTGGGTCAAAGCGGGTCAAAATAATTTTATCTAAAAAACGGCTCTAACGATTTTGATTAAATTTTGTATCCTACGAGTTTCGGGCACGCGAAAATCATTGGGCTAGGTCACATGTTTGAGAAAATTTGATTAGTGGGTCATTTCTGGGTCATTGTGGGTCAAGATCTAAAAAACGGCTCAATTTACACTAAATTTTGCATCCTATG
This sequence comes from Maratus michaelseni, assembly GCA_963931845.1. Taxonomy (NCBI): domain Eukaryota; kingdom Metazoa; phylum Arthropoda; class Arachnida; order Araneae; family Salticidae; genus Maratus; species Maratus michaelseni. Next base: position 94,167,335 of record OZ007596.1, read on the forward strand.
ATTTTTGGGCATGAGGAGACTGTTGGGCTAAGTCACATGTTCGAAAAAATTCAATTAGTGGGTCATTTTGGTCATGGGTCATGATATTTAAACTCAAATTTAATTTTGACCGAGCATGGCTCGGTCTTCCCTGCTCGTAGATATTAAAATACAAGGCTTTCAAACTAGCAGGAAAGATTTACTTGTTAACACTTAATTGTTTTGTATGTATGGTATATATATCTCTATTGTGTATATTTTAAGTATTCTGTATGTATGTTACGTATTTATGCGTATTCTATGTACTGTAAAATGCATGTAAGACTAATTAATGTAACACTTACAGAGGATAATCCAAAATAATGGAAACTCTTCAATTTTAGACTTTTTTTTTTTAATTTTTTTCGAAAGAAATTCTAATCAATTAATTCTAAGAAGCCATCTAACGAACATGCTTGAACTCACGTTTTTACATGAAAGTTCAGTCGCAGGGAAATTTAGAGAGTTGCCAGCATGCTGAAAAAGAAAATAATATTTGAGAATTAACTTGCTTGATAAAAAGCTTGAAATGATCAGCAGACTATATCGCAAATATCTTTCTGAATTTTCACGATAATTAATTGGAACGTTATATGAATTGTCCTATATAGTTGACTGTCAAATTATAAAATATAAGTGTTTGCTTTCGTACATTCGCAGTTAAAAGTTATTTTCCATAAATGCTCATATCTTCCGAATACTCACTGCACTCATTTGGCATATCAATGTGTTTCATTTGTAAGTTGTCAATTTTTCTGTAAGTTTCGTGAAATGTGATTAAAAATTCTGTATAGTTATAGTAAAAAATATGCCAACAAAATTTAAATCTTTAATGTAAACGTTTATACATTCGTGGATATATTACTATTCTTACGAAAATGCAAAGAAACTTTGCGAAAGTATAGTTACAAATGTATGCATATAAACATTAACAAGTAAAATCGTTTGTGAAAATTACAGACTAATTCCAGCTTATCTTATATGAGATACATTTTTTTTTTAATTTTTTTGTTGGCCCTCTAAATTTACCAGTGACTGAATTTTCATTTGTAAGTTGTGTCTTCAAGCATGTATTTTACATGACCGAAGTTAAAGATCAATTGGTTAAAGAACAAATAAAAATCTAAAATCGAGGCTTTTCCATTATTTTTATCATTACCTGATATTTAGTAACGTCAACTCTCTCTAGCACGCAATTAAAGAATGCTAATAAAGCAGCTTTTGGTTGATAGCCCGTAAATAAAATATAGCATTTAGGCAGCTTTTGATTGCTTTCCTTTAGACAGCTGTTTCCTTTGTGTAAAACTTTTCCTTTTTATGTGTGTTGTAGAATTTTTAGTATCACATTCAGATAGATTACACAAAGTTCTATGTGCGGACACTTTTAAAAAGTGTATTGAAAAGTGTACACTTAGCAATATTGCTTAAAACGAGAATCATTAACTGAAGTTATTTTGAAAATTGTTTATTTCTAAATATTGTATATTTTTAATGTAATAAAATTTCAATATCAAAGCAAAATCTAAGTAACAAATAATTTATTAAGTAATTTCAATCAAGCATAAACCTTAAAAGTTAACACAGTTAACGTTTTTCATGTCACTTTTTATTCGCATTTTTAGCGACAGGGATGAAGTTGTTTTTAATCAGCGTAAAACTAGCATTAGATTAAACATCCTAATCTTGGAAAAGGATCTCGATCCCTTTTTTTAGCTACTATTTTTGTTTGTTAAAAAACCATCGTTACCAAAAATTATAGGTCTCTCAGATTATGGAAGATTCCTCAATTTAAATGTACATTTATAATGTTTATTTGAGTTGGGATTCTTTTTAAGTGCAAATTAATCAAAGTGATTAAAATTAAACAATAACAATCTATATAATAAAACCGTAAGTCATGTGACTGTCATCAACAGTTCCGGGTTGCCCGCTTCACTTTTTCATATGCCAGTCGGCCATTTTTATTCAGAATTTTTTTTTCGAATAAAACTGCATAAAAGTTACATTTTTAGAAAGATCATTCAAAATAAATTAATATTTGAGAGATGACTTACGTTCAATTATGTATATATTCTTCAATAACTTCAGCTGAAATTAAATTCGCAGTTCAAATTCTCTATCCATGAAAGTAAACAACAATAACAACAAATAAGATTCATTCGTCCTGAACGCATATCGTTTAAAATATTAAACCATGGAGGTAATCGTTCGTAAAGCAAGTTTTCCGCAAATGAATTTTTGGACCGCTGCCTGGTGTCAAAAAAATAATTCGCACCACTGAGACAATCAAAGTTTATCATAATTCTGTGCTATACAACTCAACTTCTTAGCGAGAAACAAAAATACATATATATTAGCAACAATATGATTTAGTGTAAATGTGAATATTATTAAAGACTTTCACAAAATAGACTTCATTGCATCAAATCGTATTAACTAAAATACGCCAATTGACAATGGACCCAATTACGGAAAATTGCTTAATATGTTTAAAAATCTCCGCATTACCGAACGCATCGTAACTAATAAGCAAACGGACATGAAGCATAAATGCTTAGGTTAGGTTAAGCTGTTTTTGTCAAGAAAGATGAAATATATAACAACAAAAAATATGCGAAATGCTACCATGATCACAAAAGTGCTTGATTTGTTTATTGGAATCTTCCGGTTTGGCGAATGATTAAGGTAGGCATGCACAACCTGTGGCCCTCGGGCCAAAAGTGGCCCGCAATCGGATTATCGGTGGTCCGCGGTTCAATTTGACCGACCGGACGCGAAAAAATCGTGAATTTCGCCGATCGGTTGCGTAAAAATCGCGAATTTTGCCAGATTTCGCTGATCGGGCGCATATAAATTGCGTATTTCGACCATCGGGTGCGTAAAAGTGCAAATTTTGCCGATCGGGGGCGTATAAATCGCAAATTTTGCCGATCGTCTGCGTAAAAATCACGAACTTCGCCGATCGGGCGCATAACAATCATGAATTTTTCCAATCAGGTGCGAAAAAAACACAAATTTCGCCGATCAGGAGCGAAAAAAATTCCAAATTTTGCCAATCGGACGCGAAAAAATTGCAAATTTTGCCAGTCAGGTATGTAAAAAATCACAAATTTTGCCGATCAGGTGCGTATAAATCGCAAATTTCGCGAATCGGGCGCATAAAAATCGTAAATTTCGCTAAACGAGCGCGTAAAAATCGCAAATTTTGCCGATCGGGTACGTATAAATCGTAACTTTTGCCGATCGTCTGTGTAAAAATCACGAATTTTGCCGATCGGGTGCGTAAAAATCATGAATTTTGCCGATCAGGTGCGTATAAATCGCAAATTTCGCGGATCGGGCTCATGAAAATCGTAAATTTCGCCGAACGTGTGCATAAAAATCGTGAATTTCGTCAATCACTAGGAAAAAACTGCGAATATTGTCAACTGAGAAACAAAAATGCAAGTTTTTTTCATCCTTGCCAACTGAAGGGTTATGCTGACTAAGGAGGTGGTTGAGTATAAGGGGCTAACCCTCCTTTTAAAATTAGGATTTTTATGAACTTTTAGGCCGATCCAGCCCCTCCTTCCCCGAAACAAAATTTTGTCCACACTGCAGATGTTGGCTCTCGACAATCCAGCCATTTTTGTGACTGGTACTCCTCTTATAAAGGTTGTGCACCCCTACTTGATATCCACATTTTATGACTGAATATGTTAAGAAGTACAATTTAGAATAATATATGTTTCTCCTCCTCCCCACCTTTATTCATGAAAGCACAATTTTATTTCGGCACTGGCAATCTTTAAAGCTAAATTTACTCTTTCAAAAATAGTCAAGGAGTATTTTCGCATTTTGAAAATAATCTTAGCTATATCTCTTTTATAAATACAAACGTTAACTGTTGATATATTCTTGCCAACAGAACTGAATATGTTGACTGGAAGGAAGGAACCTAGGGGGCTAAAACTACCCTTCCGAAATTAATGTTTTTTTTATCTGATTGCAGACTTAGATTCCCCCCCACCACCACACTTCCTCGAAACAAAATTCTCTCTGTGCTACTGATGGTGGCCCTCGACAACCCAGTCATTTTTGTAAGTGGCCCTTCGCTTAAAAAGGTTGTGCACCCCTAGATTAAGGAGAAAAAATAAATTATGAATAAAAGTAACGTGTTATAATGCATAACATACATTTAAGGGAGACCAAACTGGTCGCCAGTGGCGGCTAGTACTTAATAAATGGCGGAATTAATTTGTTTTTCAATGTTTGAATTCGTTTGACATATCTTACTTTTCTTGTAATTCCATTATTATTATTATTATTATTATTATTTGAAAGATATACAGTCAAACCTGCTAATCGAAAGTAACCAAAAAAAATTTCATTTTAGACAGTGTTCCCTGTAAGCAGGTTTACAGATCATTTTTATTATATTGTATTATATTCGCCTTACAATTTTCCGTCTAAAGCAGGGCTTTTTTTAATCACAGATTCTATTTTCATAGATTTTACTGTAAATTATATACATTCCACCCAAGTTGAATTGTACTTAAAATTTCCCATTTAAGGCAGGGTGTTTTTTTTATTCACAGATTCTATTTTCATAGATTTTATTGTGATTGATTTGATTGATTTTTGATTGATTTTCATATATTTTATTTACATTCCACAGCATAAGGTGGAAGGAAACTCCAATTAAGGAAGTGGAGGAAGAAAAATTACGAAGAGATTGTCCATTGTCAACAGTAAATATTTACCCCATCTGCTTATTTTTTGACGCACCAGCACGGCCAGAATATACCTTTTAAAACAACATTTCTTTTGAAATTTATTATTATTAATCAATCTTAATTACTCTGCCGTATGTATAAATAATGTCTGGCAGGCTTTATTTTTTTATATAAAATTTTGAAGTTGGTTAAAGGCACAATTATAATATTCTACTTTCACTCAAACTTACACACATATTCTTTATAAAACATTGTTTACACACTCTGTTTGTGACAAACAAATCCTGTTTCATATACAAGTTTTACTTTAAATCAAAGTCATTCTACATCTGTTTAAAAGCCACAAAAATTCCATTAGAAAAATGGCACAATAGTGACATGAAAAGCAATAAAAAAAAATCTTCAGCATCTACAAATGCAATTTTTGGGTAATCAGACAAAAAAAAAAATGTGAAAATGACTGATGCAAGTCTTAACTGTCTATTTTTCCGCGCATTAATTTTTGCTAGAAAAAAAAAAAAAAAACACATTCAGATAAAAGTAAAAAAAAAAAAAAAAAAAAACAGAGAGAGAGAGATAGTTTTTATACGCCATGTATTCATCTTAGCACAAAGGTTTTTGTGTTTAATTCAATAACTTCCCCGCTCAGGACAATTCGAATTGTTATTCCGTGAACTTATTTTCTCAAAACATCAATGCCTCAACCAGAAGACTAGATTTTAAGGAATGTTTACACTCAGAGCAACGAGAACAATAAACTGAGATGTCAAGGATATGAGAAATGGCATTTTTTAAAATTATTTATTTAATTATTTATTTATTTATTGTGTGGGGGTGTGATCAGGTAATTTTCAACAATAAACAAGATATCCTGAATTCCACGTACAAACTTGGAGGAAAGGTAGAAAGGCACCACACTACACTGTGCAAAAATACAAATGTTTCTTATTCTACGAAAATATAATATAACCACGAGCGAAAATATGCAATAACCTTTACCGAGTTACCCCCGATTCCGAAAAAAGCTTTCTTTATCTTTGGAAACTTCAGAAACCAATAGATTTTCAAAATTTAAAGAAGCATTTACAAAAACAAAGTTTCATTTACTACCACTGATTTTCAGAAACGTTTCTGAACAGAGTTTATAGTGTATTAACGAGTTATTTCAAACTGGAATATCGATTTTTAAGATGCTATCCATTCTCAATTAAAAGTTTTAGCAGCATAATTGAACTTATATGAGTGGGCGTAACAACATAACATCCAATGTTAATGATAATTCTGTTAATTTATCATGTTTGTCCGTAAAACATGTTTGTCGAACATGAAAATGTTTACTTGAGAATGGATAGCATCCGAAAAACCGATATTCTGATTTGAGAAAACTGAGTAACACACAATTACGGCTACTCGGAAACGTTTCCGAAAATCAGTGGCAGCAAAAAAACTCGTGTTTTTATAAATGGTTCTTTAAATCTCGAAAAAATTCTATCTTAGTTTGTAAGGTTTCTAAAGATAAAGAACGCTTTTCGGAATCGTGGGTGTGGGTAACTTAGGAAGAGGTTATGGTATATTTTCGTTCTTGATTATTGTATATTTTCCTAGATTAAGAAACATGTGTCTTTTTTACAGTGTCTAAATGAAATCCAGAACCGTAACTGGGAAATAATGGCAACTGGTTTCTCCAAAACAACAATCTGGAAAATTCCCGTTTTCTATTGTGTAACATTCACGATCAAAGTTTACGCGAACACTATATAAATGAAGCTCCCTACACTGCATAAAAATAAAGAAAAGAAATAAATAAAATAATAATAATAATAATAATAATAATAATAATAATAATAAAATTGATATTACGGTATAGTACTGGCATCTCAGCTGCCAGAATTATACCGTAAAATTAACAGTAAAACAAGTAATATATAAAAAAAAAATTAAGTCAATTCTTACTTTTTAATCATAAATATATAAAATAAACCCGTGCAGCATTCATGTCCCACGTTATCTTTATTGAACATTATTTTATAATCATCGTTGCGGTATTTTAGTTCTGTGGCATCCCTAATTTGAGATAAATCTTTCATTTCATTTATGAAAACAATGGGAGGAATTTTTTTTTCTCCAATTTAAAACTGAAATTTGTTAATTAATTTAATTAATGAATTAATATTTGAAAAAACTGTATTAACATAAAGTGTCATCCACTTTTAAAAAATTTATTTGAACTTGAGTGGATGAATAGAAAATATTTTATTAACGATTGAAAATTTGAACAAGATATATATAGAGAGAGTGTGAGCTAATAGTAGGAATTTAATTAAGCAATAATACGCTGACGCGCATGCGCGGTAGCGTATTACTGCTTATTTTACTATTACTGTTAATTTCACGGTATAATGCTAGCAGCTAAGATGCCAGTATTATACCGTAAAATCAATATATATATATATATATATTTTTTTTTTTTTTTCAGTGTAGAAATTCCTGATATTTTCAAGGAACGTTCCTTGAAAAATTTTCTGCTACTGTTCGTTATTTTCCAGGAATGTTCCTGGATTTATTTTAACAATGCAAAGTATGGAAGTATGGGTTAGTGTTTGAACTATTCGATATTGAAAACCGAAATCAAATATTTGTCCTTGCGTAATATAATGTACAAATAAATATAAAAGTAAAAATATTTTTTAAAAAACAACAAAAAATAAAACACTCTTTTATAAGCATTTAATGTAAATCTTGAAAATCACGCCTAATCATTTGACTGATAACAGGATGTGATAACAAGATATGATAACAGGAAAGAAAAAAAAAACACTATTTAAACTATCTTTTTAGGATTTCGAAATGGATACCTCAACGTATAATCGTAATTTAATTAACATCTATTAATTTATTAAAGCGAAATTCTTAAAAAAATATTTTACATTCTTTATTTTTATTTTATTTTTCTACTTTTAGTGTTTTAAAATTTTTCGTTGTGTTTCTATTTTGGCCTATTTTGGCGAGAGTAGTTTGACGCATCATTAAATATACAATTGTAAGCATAAAGAATATTTGGCGATTTATCACTTGTGGCGGGCTAGCGGAAAAATGCCTTAAAACTAAGTTGTTCCTTTATAATTAAACTGTGAAAATATCAAATTGTTGTCATAGGAAACACACCTCTGTACTACGTAATTTTTCTAATTTTAGCGTATCAGGAAGTAGAGAAAAATTGATTACAATATTCCATATTTACATACAAAAACCAAGTTGAGTCAAATAAAAGAGTGTAATAGGTTGTTATGTAATACATAAAATAGTTTTAGTGTAAGAGTATTTTATTATTTATGGTAATCTTTAAATGCCTGTACAGTACGCATTGTGTTTTGTCTAATCAACCCATTTTCGAAAAAAAATATATGTATACTGCTTGTGACATGTAGTTATGTGCGTGAGCAAACGTGATGAGTATCTCACAAAAAAACAAAATCGTGGATATGATTTCCTTCTTCCCTTTAAATTCATTATATAACAAGATCTTAAAACTATACTCTATACTACCTGTTTATGTCTTAGTTGTATTCTTCAGACCGTAATATTGCACCAGTCACGTTTCAGCTGTCGTGATTTTAGTTTCTTGTGATTAATTTTTTTTTTAATTTTTGCATATTCCATATTTATACATCAATTGTTTAATGCTACTGATAATAGTAAGTTTACTTCTTAATTCTGAAATTACTTCCATTAACTTATAAACTATCTTTGTCGTCGTTTCATACGATATCTGTTTTATAAAATTTAGAAACTGAATTTGAAATTGAACTGACAAATATCGTAAGTTCATTTTCCACAGTGGATAAAAAATGTCTACCTGCTGCACTTATAACACTTACACTACTTCCGGAACAGGTCCTTCCGGCTTGTTACGGGAGTAAAAGTTAACTTCGCTATACGTATATCAATTTCAATATGTTTGAAATAGTCTAACATCATTAAAAAACATTGCAAACGATTTTTCCCCATAGACCGTAATGTAACGGAATTCTTTTGAGTGTCCCTGTAAACGAACTAGAAACGCTACACACTTCATCTTCAATACCGAACATGCCATGGTAAACCTCAATAAGATATATGAATTGCATTAAAATCTGAGTATATTTACTCGAGTTACAGCACGGACTGACGACAGACAGACAAACCGAATTCATAAACATTTTTCAACTATGTTGGAAAGTGTTGAAACCATGTCCGTGAGTAATGCTGACGTTATATTGACGATGGTAACGATCTGAATAACAAAGCTTTATTTGAAAATTTAATTTCTAAGCATCAAACAGTTTCAATTTTTAAACCGTCGAATAGAAAAAAAAAATGTTCTTACAAATGCAATTTCTTTGAAAAATCTATTTTAATTTGCTGATTTTTTGTTGGTCACGAAATAATTTACAAGCATGGTGGTTTTTTCTTTTTTAAATCTATCGCCATCACGTGCAGCCCGCTTATGGAAGATTGACCCTTTTGCACTTAAAACAATATAAAAAGGTTTAGTGTATGTTTCCAGATAATATCCATTACGAAATTAAAACTTCATCAATAAATAAATAAAATAATATAAGTAAAACACAAAATTTAATAGACATGTAATCGCACTACGCGCTTCAACACTGAAATAATCAGAATCAAAATAGTTTCTTTAAATAGTGAAATCTCTGTCAATTCCTTTGTATATTAATCGATGGCATACGGCTAATACAAAAGTACCGTTTTAAATAAATTTCAAAACTTTATTATAATATATAATTGGTATGTTTCAATTAAAAGTGCATTCTGGTGTTGTTAAATATATAATAAATGTAAAATATCTATTAGATTTTTTTACTATGCTGTGCGCCGAACAGTATGTTCTCTATCCCGGGAAGCCTAGGACGAATCCCTTAGTATTTCTTGAAAACTATAGAATTCTTGTTTTAACTAATTAAGGTTTTTTAGTCGACAATCGCAATAGTTTATATTTTTAAAAATGCGAAATTATAGTTTTTGATTCTTTGCAAAAAATGCAAGCGTTACTGTAATATTTCCATCCTTTGAAATATTTTATAAATAATTAAAATTTAAATTTCCGTTATTTTTATTCATCCTAAAAAGAATTCATGCTGTAAGTCATAACTTTTGTTTTTTTCTGTTTGATTAACATCTGATTCCGTCTAATTTTTTGACAATTCCTGCTGATGGTGTGCTTTTGTAACGTTTTATAATTCTTAAACTGATAAACCTGAAAAAAAAAGTCGCAATTTTGTCAATAGTATGATCTATTTGTCATAAAATATTAGCATGAAACAAAAATTTTAATAAAAAGTTATTACAGCGCGGAATGGGTTATTCGCTGAATTCCAACCGCCGCCGCACAGTGGAGTATTTGAGGCAAAATCGTGGCCAAAATCAATTTTCATGTGTTTTAACCCCTTCAAGGGCGGTGGTTCATTTTTGTACCACTTAATTTTAATCCCTAAATGCTACATTGGCACCAGAATTTTGGAATGAAAAATTCCCTTTTATCATGTACATAAAGAAAAGATTTTACTTATTTTCGAATAAATTTGTTTCTAAATTCTGGTGTCAATCAATCATTTCAACAATTTACGAATAGAAGTACCTTAGCCCTGAAAGAGTAAAAGTTAAAACCATTCGTTGTATAGCTATGAAAATGCAAATAAATAAATAGCTATTTAATAGGGTTTTTTTTTTAATGTCCTTTTTAGACGCAGGGCAACATTTATCTAACTGTAAATTATGGGAAAAGAGGATCTGTAAAAATTAAATTTCGTATCTTATTATGTATCTTATCCTTGTAAAAAAAAAAAAAAAAAAAAAAAAAAAAAAAAAAATGTTGTAACTAAAAACTATACTTGATTCCTATACTTTATTTGTAATAAAAATATGTGTATACCATTAGCGGATTAATAGATTACATCCATTGCATCTATTTTGAATCACCGATATGATATATACCCGGGGTGATAGCAAATGATATTTAATTTGTAATTAATATGATCCAAATAAAAATTGAGAACTTTTGTATAAAAAATTGTAAACACCCGCAAATCAACCGACATAAATCAAAAGATTATCCAAGCGGCAACAAAATAGTTAGAGCAGACTCGACATGCAGAAACACTTATCGTCAATTCGACCCGAACCCAATCCTTGGGTCGGGACTACCAGGCTATAGAAATTATCTTTTACTCTTAATCGATCTGCAGTGGAGTCCTGAACCCAAAAATTCTGCTTAAAGTCGACCCGAAACCCGAGTCGAACCCGACAACGTCAATCCGAAACCCGACCCGAACACGAAGTGACAAAACATTAATCCATATTTTAATACAATTATGGAAAATTAGTCTATACAATTATATATATCTCTAATATCAATTTTATCGTTTTTTTAATATAAAAATGAACATACCGGGTGAACCAAAAGTTCGTTAAAACTTTAAAAAATCATAAAAAAGGACGAAATTATCATAAAGAAGTGCGGTTTGCAAGAAAGGGCTCACAAGGTAGTCGGATTTTTTTTTTTTTAGCAGCAAAAACATTTTTAGTTTAAAAAGTCACATGTAGATGGCGCTAACATGTTAGAGATTCAGTAGAATTGTGCAAATTAATCCTACAACAAAAGAACGGGATACACGAGGACTTCTCATTCGCTTTCAGACTGTTATCATTGCCCAATCGAGCGTTGTTGGTGAAGTTGTTCTTCTATTTGAAAGGTGAGTCAGCAACTGCTGCGTTGCGAAAATTTCGCACAGCGAAAGGACTGAAGACGAAGAATGTGGTCTGGAGGTCATGTTGAACAATTGTTATTGCAAGAAGAAATGGATGGAGTGTACTGTTGTCCTGTTCATTGTGTTTCGGGTCGTCAGCGTCCTCTACCAGTGACATTTTTAACTAAAAAAATTTTTGCTGCAAAAAAAAATTTGCTACCTTGTGAGCTCTTTCTTGCAAACCACACTCCTTTATCCTAATTTCTCCCTTTTTTATGAATGTTTAAAGTTTTAACGAACTTTTGGTTCACCCGGTATATCATTAATATTCAAATATATAGTGAGTTTTTTTTTTCTTTTTGTTTCTTTTGAAATATAAACAGGACTTTCTTTTGAAAAATCGGATTAACCCGAACCCGACCGGAAAGAGTCAAAACCCAAGCCGAACCCGAAACATTTAAACTCAACCCATCAGCAAAGAAAAAAAGTTAGCGTCACCCTGAGCATTGGGTCGGGTTCGGTTAAAATCGGGTTACCCGACCCGATGCAGGACCCTAGTCCGTAGTATATGCTTGTTTGTGGCTGCTCTTGATTTCCAATACGAAATGCGCCACAGAATGCACTGTTTCTTCCTTACACTATGTAAGCAAATCTTCAAAGAATTATTTTCCGATTGTTTGTTTTTCTTTTTTTTTACTTCTCCTTTTATTCTCCACTTGACATTTTTTATACAAAAAGTCACGTTTCATTAGCTGTGGTTTGAACGACATTCGTAAATCAGACTTATTGCATTTTATGTTCTTGTCGCACACATACTGATTTTTTTTTAAATAACTTTTTTGTAATATTTCATAATGAACATATATTTTGTTCTGTTTTGAGAAAATTTATTTGACTAGCATAATCAAATATGATTATGTCAGCAACAATAATTTTTAGTTGACGTAATCACATTTGATTACGTCAACTAAATAATTACGTAAGCACAAAGAGGCTACCGAAATACGCAATACTTCTTCGTATCCACGTACGAAGTAAAACAAAAATTATTTTATTCGTCGTTTATAAATATGCTTTATATCTATACTAATATTATAAAAAAGTAAAGATTGTTTTTTGTTTTTGTTTGTTTTTTTGTTTGTTTGTTTGTAGGCGGTAATCTCTGGAACTACTGAAGCGATTTCAAAAGTGATGATGGCAAATTGATGGTGACAATCCTTGCTCCACCATAGGCTATATTTTATGTCGGTACCATACCCCCAAGGGGGGTAGTGGTACCGACATAAAACGTTCTAAAATTTTGATTTTTTTTTACATTGAAGGAGCTAGAAACATGAAATTTGGCATGGTAGTTTCTTATAAGATGTAAATGCTCTCTAAGAACAAATTCTACAAAAAATCGAAATTTGAAAGGGTGAGATGAGCGAAAAGCGTTCTAAAAACATTCTAAATTGCAATTTCTATGGAAACTCTGGAACTACAGAACCGTTTTCAAAAGTGATGGTGGCAAATTGATGGTGACATTCCCTGCTCCAACATAGGCTATATTTTATGTTGGTGCCACTACTCCCAGGGGGTACATGAGCGAAAAACGTTCAAAAATTTCGATTTTTTTATACTGAAGGTATTAGAAACATGAAATTTGGCATGGTAGTTACTTATAAGATGTAAATGCTCTCTAAGAACAAATTCTAAAAAAATTCGAAGTTTAAAAGTGTGAGATGGGCGAAAAGCGTTCTAAAAACCTTCTAAATTACAGTTTGTATGGAATCTCTGGAACTACAGAGCCGTGTTCAAAAGTGATGGTGGCAAATTGATGGTGACAGTCCCTGCTCCAACATAGGCTATATTTTATATCGGTGCCACTACTCCCAGGGGGTACATGAGCGAAAAACGTTCAAAAATTTCGATTTTTTTTTATACTGAAGGTGTTAGAAACATGAAATTTGGCATGGTAGTTACTTATAAGATGCAAATTCTCTCTAAGAACAAATTCTAAAAAAATTCGAAATTTAAAAGTGTGAGAGGGGCGAAAAGCGTTCTAAAAACATTCTAAATTGCAATTTCTATGGAATCTCTGGAACTACAGAACCGTTTTTAAAAGTGATGGTGGCAAATTGATGGTGACAGTATCTGCTCCAACATAGGCTATATTTTATGTCGGTGCCACTACCTCCAGGGGAGTGCAGGAGCGAAAAACGTTCTAAAACTTCGATTTTTTTATACTGAAGGTGTTAGAAGCATGAAATTTGGCATGGTAGTTACTTATAAGATGTAAATGCTCTATAAGAACAAATTCTAAAAAAATTCGAAATTTAAAAGGGTGAGATGAGCGAAAAGCGTTCTAAAAACATTCTAAATTACAATTTCTATGGAATCTCTGGAACTACAGAACCATTTTCAAAAGTGATGGTAACAGTCCCTGCTGTAACATAGGTTATATTTTATATTGGTGACACTATCACAAGGGGGGGAGGGGGTGAAAAAGCAAAAAACGTTCTAAAATTTCGATTTTTTTTCGACATTAGTGTGGTTTAATTAGTAATTTCTGAGTTATCTGTGGCAGTAAAATTTCCTCTAATGAAAATAGGCCAACGAATACCACTTGGCATTTTTCATGAATTACGCGAGCAAAGTCGCGGGTTTTGCTAGTAATTTATAAAATGTTTAACAAAAAGTACTTTTTCATGGACTAAAATATTTTCAGGAAATATATTTTGTAACTCATAATAACACAGTGAAGCATATAATAATGATGAAAAATAATGCAATAGTTGATATTTACAAAAAATATCCTCACGACAAAAATAAAAGTAGTTTACTATTTATTTATTTTATTTTATTATTTTTTTAAATACTAAGAATGTAATAAACTACAATCTAAACCACAAATTTAACCTTTCCAACAGATATAACCATTGTAATTATCAGTTTTATATTTGTTATATTTTCTGTGTATTAATTTATGAAAATGGTTGTAAAATTTCATGAAACTCCAACGTATTTTAACCGATAGTTCATTACACTCATAACATTATATAAACTGTAGGCGGTCCTGTTTTATATAAATACTAACGTCCCGTCAGAGCTTTGCGCGGGTGGACAATGTGTCGACTACAATGTATTTTCCTTTTAAAAATGTCTTACGCAAAATATCTAATCAAAAATCACTAATAATTGTCTTATTCGTCAAATCTTCTTTAATCAGGTTCATATCCGATGTTTAAACCGATTGGTGAATTTCTAAAATCGCCGAAGTACGTGTTTAACGATTTTTAAGTAGATTTGTTATCCTGAATTTTATGCTCCTACCTAAAACTGCTGCTGAGATATCGCGAAATGACCTAAAACGTTCGAGCCTCCATTTAACCCCCTTAGGTGGTGAATTTCTAAAATCGCTGAAATACCTGTTTAATCATTTTTCAGTAGATTTGTTATTCCAAATTTCATTCTCCTACCTAAAACTGCTGCTGAGATATCGCGAAATGACCTAAAACGTTCAACCCCCCCCCTTTTAACCCCTTAGTGGGTGAATTTTTAAAATCGCTGAAATACGTGTTTAACCATTTTTTAGTAGATTTGTTATACTGAATTTCATGATCCTACCTAAAACTGCTGCTGAGACATGGCGAAATGACTTAAAACGTTTGACCCCCTTTTAACCCCCATCGAGAAATAATTTTCAAAAATACTTTCTTATTGCTTGCCTAGGTCATAACAGCAATCTACTGTCCAAATTTTGTTATCCTAACTTTAGTCGTTTCAGCTGGGCGTTGATGAGTCATCCAGTCAGTCAGTCAGGCGTTCTCTCTTTATATAATAGTATAGGTGGCCATAATTTTTTAACATTTTTCGCAATTAATTTTTCAGAAAACGCAAATAAAGTTTTTATTTCTGAAAATCTATTGGAAATGTTCATCTTAAGTTCGTAAAATTCTTCAAAGTTATTTGTTATACCTTCTTTAATTTCAATATTAGGAGTTATTGGGGTCTTTTAAACAACATTTGTCAGTTACTTAAATAACATTTCCGGTCTGAGAACTGAAACAAAAGCAACCATAACTACACTTCCAATGATCGTACGAAGAAAACAAAAACTTTTCGACAGCTAATTACATATTCTTTTGAATAAAACCGTAAAAAGAAATTGTGATATTTACATAAAATTGACTGTTTAAAAGTAGCGGGATATTTTAAGCATCTCGCCGTTCTTCGATTAGTTCAAATGTTTAAAATGGATTCTGAAACTTATCTGTTGCAAGGATCGTCAACATTTTTATTTATAGACGCTCTGAAAATTTTTAATCACCTTCTCAGTCGCACCTATCGAAATCATATATTTATTTATCAGTGTGTGTGCAGGATAGATATATCCATAAGCATATGCAATGTAAGATAAATACAATACATGTTAGATGCACGCAGATATATTTTCACAAAAAAATTCAATTGAAAGAAATAATAATAAAACTTCTTTTGGAACTGTCAAACACACAAAGACTGAAAGAATTCTTAAAAATATTGTCTTTTTCAGCATGAGTCTTTCAGTATGTTGTTTACAGTACATTTCATTTTAAGAAAAATAGAATGTATAAGCTGAATGTACTCTTTCTTCATTCCCATTTTGTGCAGAGTTCTCGGGTTCGGGTCGGGTTGGGTCGGGCTGTACCCGAAGTGAAAGAAAATTAATCCATATTTTAATACAATTATGGAAAAGTACACTGGATTATTTTTTTAACACAATTATTTCAAATTGATAAAGTAATCATACAAGTTGTAAATTTCCAACTGGACGAAAAATGTCCGGGCCAGGATTCGAACCTAGGATCGCTTGGCTGAAGCCGCCACGCTCTACCACTGAGCTATCCTGGTCGAATCTGGAGGGCATAGTTCATCCAGTTAACCTTATTGATCAAAGCATCTGGTCTGATATTTTAATCAGCTCAACAGAAAAGATCGCAGGTAATGGAACTCCAGTAAACGCTGGATACGTGAATACACTGGATTATTTTTTTACTGGATTATACACTGGATTATTTTTTTTATTAAAAAAATAATCCAGTGTATTCACGTATCCAGCGTTTACTGGAGTTCCATTACCTGCGATCTTTTCTGTTGAGCTGATTAAAATATCAGACCAGATGCTTTGATCAATAAGGTTAACTGGATGAACTATGCCCTCCAGATTCGACCGGGATAGTTCAGTGGTAGAGCGTGGCGGCTTCAGCCAAGCGATCCCAGGTTCGAATCCTGGCCCGGACATTTTTCGTCCAGTTGGAAATTTACAACTTCTATGGAAAAGTACTCCACAATTGTATCTCTAACATCAATTATATATATATATATATATTTAAAGAGAGAAAGAAATTATGTATATCTGACATTTGTCCGGCTGTAACTCTCTTATTTATGAACCAATTTGGATGTGACCATGAGGATGTGACAGCGTATGTGTACATGATATACTCGTTGAGTTCGTTGGTCAGCTTCATCCGCCATTTTGTTTCAAAATAGCGGCCAGTTGAAATTTTTTTTAATTTTTAAAAATTCAAAAAGATGTACGAAAAAACTTTAAATTCAAAAAATATATATGCGTTAAACGTTAGATCGTGATACAAGGATTCCGAAGCATTTTTTTTTGTTTTGGTTTTATCTTAAAAAATGGCTGAGACATGATTTAAATTCTAGGGTGACTGACAGTTTGAAACATCTGATTTTTGTTATGCTGTTACTCTCGTATTTATGAACCGATATGAATGTGACTGATCATATGTACAGGACATACCAAGGTCTCAACTGAGTTCGACGGCCAACTTCATCCGCCATCTTGTTTCAAAATGGCGGCGACTTAAATTTGTAAAAATTAAAAAAGTTGTACAAAAAAATTATGAATTTAAAAATTTATTTCCGTTTAGTGTTAGATCCTGATATAAGGATTCCGGGGCAATCTTAAAAATGGTTGAGGTATAGCAGTTTGAAATTCTAGGTTGGCTGATATTTTTAAACAATCTGATTTTTGTTATGCTGAAATTCTCATTCAAATTCAGTATTAGCAAAAACTGTGATTGAATCTTTTACAATCGGGTTCCAAGTCTTTTAGCTTCGGGTGTTTGAGTAAAATTAGTTAAATTTTTAAAAACAAGGAATATAGAAGCTACCTTTTCCTACTGGTACAGGACGGGAGGACTTTTTTCTTATATGCCATCTAAATATCATATAAACATTACCCCTTGTTGATTATAAAGTTTCTTCTACGACGATCATTCAGGCGGGGTTGGGGGCCCGCCCCTTATAACAGTCATGAGCCCTCAAATGGGGAAAATGGGCTTTGGCACTTTAAGTATTTTTTTAACATGTCAGTCAGTGACACTGATGTCGTAACGATGGTTCCAATAATGTGGTTATAATTGTATGAGAGTTAAAACAGTAGAATTAACAGTAGAATTAACAGTAGAATAAATCTATTCACTTCTAAACATTGCATAATTTCGGTTTTTACAAGATCGAATACTACAAAAAATGTGCTATCTATTAACATTTGTTTGAAAACCGTAACTCTGTTAACAGTCACTCGGACTGTTACCGAGAGACTATTAACAGTCTCTCGGATTTTGTATTGTCTGTTTTTCAACCCTGAGGACGAGCACGATTGTGCTTGAAAGTGTCATTAAAGTATCAGATATTTTATACTTTATATTTTATATTTTGATTTATTTTAATGTACGTATTAAACTCCTTTTTAGTAAAGATTGTCAATGAATTAATTTTGAGTTATTGGGCATTAATCCAGTTTTCTCAACCCGGAATATCGGTTATTAGGATGCTATCACTTCTCAAGTAAACATTTTCATGTTCAACAAACATGTTGTGACAAATTAGCAGCTTTAGCATCAACATTAAGACTAATAATTATTTTGTTTACTCTTGTATGTATAAATTCAATCACGCAGCTGAAAATGTAAGAGTGAAATAGCATCCTAAAGAAAGGATAGCATTCTAAAAAATCCCTGACGGCTCGGCCTACAGCCACAAGAAGATTTCGAAGGCGCAGACCGTGGGGCGCCTGTTTGTTTAGAAGTGCAGAAGAAATGATCTTTTTGCCATGATGCGACAGTTGGGAGAGCCCACTTCGAATCTACCTTGTTTGTAGGCGAAGCCGGCAGGGATTTTTTTTTTTTTTTTTTTTTTTTTGCTATATGGGTTTGTCTTATAAAAAACTTGTCAATATAAAAGTTTTAGATAATATTAAGAGGATTTATAATAAATTTAAGCGGATTTGATATCTTGTGAATTGACGAAGTTATGAATTTTTTTCTTTTGAAACCCCTCTTTTTTTCCCTCTTTGGGCCATTTTTAATGATATCAAAAATCTGTCATACATAAATTTTCGGCCATTTTCCTAGAAGTAATAATAACTTTAAACGGATTCGATACGTATCATAATTAAGAAGTTATGGGTTTTTTTCGGTTTTCACCAAAAGTCCCCCCCCCCTGGTTCGATTTTGCCCATTAACGAACTTGACCAATATTTTATGCCCCTTGATTTTATGTATCAGTTTGGAAGAGATTTGTGCAGAATTATTGAAGTTATCCTGTCCATAAAAAAGTGACATAGATAGATAGATATAGTTTTGAACTAGGTGTGGTTGTGGGTTCTGGGAGTCATGATCGGCATAGATCTGCAGAAATTTTTCAGAAATTCCAACTTAGGGGATAATGTAATAGGTAGTATTTCTTACGAAATCTACCTAAAGCCGATATTGCGGTTTGAGAAAACTGATTAATACACCATAAAAACAACTCGGAAACATTTCCGAAAACAAGTTGCAGCCAAAGAAACTTTGTTCTTATAAACGCTTCTTTAAATCTCGAAAATATATTGGTTTCTGGGGTTTCTAAACATGAAGAATGCTTTTCGGAATCATGGGGTACTCGGAAGAGGTTATTGTATACTCTCGTTCATGGTTATATTATATTTTCGTAGATTAAGAAACATTTGTCCTTTTTACAGTGTATGTAATGTATATATATATATATATATATATATATATTCATAAAGCACCAGCTAAATATTTTTATGAATCTAAGAATAACCTTAACTGATAATTTAAAATATCAGGCTATTTAAAAAAAAAATGTTAAATACAGTAAAACATGAAAATGAAGCCTGTCTATAATGAAACGATGTCTTAATGATGTGATGTGGTCCTGGTGAAAATAATACAATGCAATTATAATAAACGTTGTAACTTCTAAAACGTAAACCTCTCTGAAACGGAATTTTTTTCTCGTGCTTTCTCAGCAATTCTATCTCCCATTATGATATTACTTACATACGTGATTGTAGATTAATGTTATGCTAATGCAATATTTAAAACATCGATGCAAGGGTTAAAGAGTACATTACGCAAACGCCTTCTTTAATTTCAAAACGCCATGACAGACTACTTCTTGTTTAGAAGCTCGTTATTTCATATTTAAGTTGTATCTATTACTATACATGTCTAAAATCACTATTAGCGTTTTATGCGCACATATTCTACGGAGAAAGACATTCGGCTGATATTTAAAGTATCAATTGTTTTTATATCGACGTATCTGAGAATATTTTAAAAGACAGATTATATTTTATATTCTCTGCGTTTTATATTAATGTGAAATTAATATTAAAATATGCTGCAATAAAAAATATTACAATATAATAAAAATTGACTGTATACCAGTGTTTTGAAAACGAACCCTGTAAATGATCCCTGTAATGAAAAAGCTTTTTGAAAGATTATATATTATAAACATACAATTTCAGAGTTTGTAAATATTTTAAAACTAGAGTTTCTAAAATTTAAAATTAAATCCATTTACAGTAAAACTTTTGAATAAAGAACACCCATGACTTCAGATATTTTATTCTTTAAATAGAGGGGTTCTTTATTAGGAGGTGTGTTTGAGAAAATAAATAAATTCATACTACCTACGTAATATAAATTAAATTCAATAAAGAGATGTAAGAAAAAGCTGGGAAAAGGTATAGTAATTCAAAAGTTTATACTTAATTAAATTAAAAAAGGGTATTAATTTAATACAATAGGTAATTTATTATTATAACATTTCAACTCATAAAATTGTGAGTAGTTCTTGCACCTATTTAATTAAAATATTCAGTTAAAAGATGTTGTCTTGTAAGTTTGTGTGACAAATATATATAATCGATATGCTTTTTAAGTTTACTAATTAAATTTAATCCATCACTATCACTTATACGTAAAACATTTTTTCCAGTCCTAAGCCATATTTTAAAGCACCACTTATGTTTTTAATATATCTACATCATAATCTTGTAAATTTCTTTGATTTTTAATGAGTTACTTTGAAATAAACTGAAGATGTCTCTGCGTGTGAGGCTATTTTCTTACGTTAAAAACCCTAACGTAAGGTAAAAATAAATACAAAACACAAATAGGTGATGCATTCTCGCGTATTGTTTATATGTAAATTCATTTTCATAGCTATTTTTGTTTTCTTTCTTTATTTTTATCATTACTAATTTTTTTTTTTCTTTTCATCTACCAATAGCAGAATTTTTAGCATCATCAAATCATAATTTTATTTTTAATGAACATTATACTATGTCACTGATATGTTTATCATGTTGCCATGTTTAGATATTCGTATGCCACTTGTAACATGCCTATACTCCATTACACTTTAGCTAAATTTTTAACACTTTCCAACATACTTGGAAAATGTTTATGAATTCGGTTTATCTGTCTGTCTGTCTGCCGTCTGCCCGTGCTCTAACTCGCGTAAATATTCTCGGATTGTCATGCAATTGATAAATGTTAATCAGGTTAACTATAGCATGTTCGGTATTGTAAATGAAATATGTAGCGTTTATAGTTCATTTACAGGGACACTCAAAATAATTTCGTTACATTACGGTCTATTGGGGAAAATCCTTAGCGGTGTATTTTAATGATGTTACACTATTTCAAACATATTTAAATTGATATATATCACAGAGTTGCACTGCAAAAGGCTTACTATAGAATAGGCTGTGCATAGTATTTCTCGTCCATTTACAGGGACACACAAAATAATTCGGTTACAGTAAGTACTGTCTATGAACAATAATAGCTGGAAGTGCGTTTTCAGTTGTAATTCGCGTTCTTAAATTTAACTAATTCTTTGCCTATTACTTGATGTGTATAAATTCCGTAGATGGTATACAGGCAGCACAAAAGATCTCGAGTATATTTCAGTTTATTGGCGGAAATTGCTGAAGGGAAATTTACAACTGTGCTATGCGTCTCCTAACTAAATTATTTTTTACCATACTATGTACTATATATACAGATCTGTAAGATCTTATACAGGGCTGCACAAAATAATTCAGATATTTTTCCGACTATTGATGGTAATTTCTGAAATTGTGTTTTTAAATGTGTTATGTGTTTTCCAAAGTGACCTTGTTTACTTATACATCATCTTTCATCTTATTATATGGTGAAGTTTTGTTAAAATATTCTGGAAGTGTTGGAAAGTGTTTCATAATCTATGCTTCCCCTATGATTTTTCGTTCTTGTTTTATTTGTTTGCTTGTGTGTGTGTGTGTGTGTGTGTGTGTGTGTGATCAGGTGATTTTCAACAGTATAAGATATCCCGGAACTTATTAGATACATTCTGGTTATTTGAATGCATATATAATTTCTTGAATACATTCTCGTTGTCTCATATTCACATTTTTATATATATTACCCTGCATATTGTATCATATATGATAAATTATCCATAGAAAATATGTTATTAATATTATACATATTTCCCTGTTTGATGCGCAATGTGACACTTGTTTCACATATCGGACAATCAGACTTATTAAATGACATCAATGTAGTCTATGTGATGGAGCACCATTATGCTAAATATTGTTAATTTAGTTTTTAGCTCACAGGCTATGAAAGCCTGAGAGCTAATGTGCCTGCCGGTTCTGTGTGTATGTACGTATGTATTCGTATGAACGTAACGCGATAACTCTTGACAGAAATAACCGTTTTGCTTAAAATTTTGTTTATAGGTTCATTGTGATAAGGCGCTTCCCTGATTAGTTTTGGGGGTTCGTTGGTTAAGTATAAAGGGGGGACGGGGGGCTAAACCCCTCCCCCTCTTAATTTAGATAAATGGGGTTTTCATGCAGAATTATCCGATTTTTGGCAAATTTTGTAAATTTTGTATATAGGTTCATTGTGATAAGGCGCTTCCCTGATTAGTTCTGGGGGTTCGTTCGTTAAGTATAAAGGGGGGAACGGGGGGCAAATCCCCCACCCACTTAATTTAGATAAATGGGTTTTTCATGCAGAATTATCCGATTGTCTTTAAGTTTTGTATATATGTTCATTGTGATAAGGCGCTTCCCTGATTATTTTTGAGGGTTAATTGGTAAGTGTAAAAGGGAGGGACGGGGGCTCTCCCCCCCTTAATTTAGATAAATGGATTTTTCATGCAGAAATATCCGATTTTCTTCAAATTTTGTATATATGTTCATTGTAATAAGGCGCTATGGGAGTTCATTGGTTAATTATAAGGGGGGGGGGGCGGGGGGAAGAACCACCCTTAATATATTGTCGATTTGTTTATTTTTCGAGGGGCTTTTTTTCAATTTATTTGAAATAAGAGCATAATATACAATTAGTGTGAATAGCTTGTGAGCTCAATGCCCTCAGTTTAACTGGGCAGTTTTCTTTTTTTATTCAAATATATTGACGTGTAAGTCAGGCATTTATAGAAATATTTCTTTTTTTTTTATCAATAAATACTCAAAGTAGACAGTAAATTATCATGAGGTAAATTATATACTCTTTTATTAATTACGCGGTGTGCTCTGTATTCTATCTTCCACACTACTTCAAACAGATGTAAACTGTACTTTGCGTTACTTACATCACGAATGATAAAATTCAAAATTTCGACTAAAATTCGAAGAAATATTTAAAAAAATACTTTTTTATTTTTTTCCATCGTTCAAAATTTTTTTTTCTGTAAAGATAGTAAAAAGAAAAAAAAATGTAATATAGGTTTCAGATAGATAGATATATAGATAAATAGATAGATAAAGAAATAGATAGGTTTCCGGGAAATCAAACGACATACATATTCAGTAATTTAAAAGTACACGTACACATATTTATGTACATATAAATACAGTATACATGCATGTATGTATACTTATGTGTATAAAAAAAAAATTCGTAGAAATACATACATGTTTAGGATTTTTCTACATAAATATACATTGGAGTAAAAATCACAACGTACAAATCATCATAATTAGCATGTCACGCACATATCCGTGTGTATGTGAGTCCTTTTTTTTTAGCTTATGTAACGTATGTAACGAGCAAGGAAGACCGAGCTATGTTCGGTCAAAATTAGCTTTGAGGTCAAATATCATGACCCATGACCAAAATTACCCACTAATTAAATTTTCTCGAACATGTGACAAAGTCCAATTGTCTTCTCGTGCCCGAAACCCGTAGGATATAAAATTTAGTCAAAATAGTCTGAGCCGTTTTTTAGATAAAATTAGCTTGACCCACAGTAACCCAAAAATGACCCACTAATTGGATTTTCTCCAGAATGTGACATAGCCCAATGATTTTCTTGTGTCCAAAAGCCGTAGAATACAAAATTTAGTTCAAATCGTATGAGCCGTGTTTAAGATAAAAATAGTTTGACCCATAATGACCCATAACCAAAATGACCCACTAATTGAAATTTCTCGAACATGTGACCTAGTCCAATAGTCTTCTCGTTCCCTAAAACAGTAGAATACTAAATTTAGTTCAAATGTGAGTCTTTTTTAGCTTATGTAACGTATGTAATATACAAGGTGTCACTTGATATTAGTGATTAATAGCTGCTTCTTAAATCCTAAATTGTAGAGGTAATTTTAAATGTCTAATTGCAAAAATGTTTCTAATGTTATTCGCTATCATATTAAAAGTATGCACGTAAAAATAATTATTTTTGTAAAAATTACGAAATTTAAATATTTGTTATCTCTGGGTCCTATAAGTTAGAAAAATATTCTCCATGCTCTAACAAGAAAAAAAAAATAATTTCTGAATGACTCAAACTTCTGGAGTCATAATAGTTTAAATTTTCACAATTTTCCAGCACTAAATATCGAAAGACGTGTTTTCAGTACCGATGAAAGCTCATAAAATTCAAAATACCATACATTTGGTAAATGCTTTTGTAAAAGAATGGGATTTTATTTGCTGTTGTTGCTGCTGTTCTTGTTTGTTTGTTTGTTTGTTTGTTTTGTTTTGCTTGCTTGCTAAAGCATGGAGAATATTTTTCTAAATATAAGTTGTAGGACACAGGGACATTTCAAAAATTTTACTTTCGTAATTTTTACGAAAATACCAAAATAGCTTTAGTATATAAATTATTAATTGTCCTGAGTGGATTTATTACATGAGCTGTAACATATGTACGAGTATCTTTGTAAATTTACAAAATAAAGAATGGGAAAAAGAATTCGTTTACTTATTCTTTTTTTCATTCCCTGGTTTTTTATTATGTTCATTTTTCTTGATCTTTCTGGGATTTTTGTTTGTTTTGTTTTGTTTTGCTTCTCAGAGCATGGAGAATATTTTTCTAAATATAAGTCGTAAGATATAGGGATATTACAAAAATGTAATTTCCGTAACTTTTACGAAAATAACTCTTTTGGTTGAAATAGCTTTAGTATAAATTATTAATTGTGCTGAGTGGATTTATTACATGGGCTGTAACATATGTATGTGTATCTTTGTAAATTTACAAAATAAAGAATGGGAAGCAGAATTCGTTTACTTATTCTTTTTTCATTTCTTTTTTTTCATTAATTGGTTTTTTATTATGTTCATTCTGCTTGATCTTCCTGGGATTTTTGTTTGTTTTGTTTTGTTTTGCTTCTCAGAGCATGGAGAATATTTTTCTAAATATAAGTTGTAGGACATAGGGATGTTACAAAAATGTAATTTCCGTAACTTTTACGAAAATAACTCTTTTGGTTGAAATAGCTTTAGTATAAATTATTAATTGTCCTGAGTTTATTTATTTCATGAGCTGTAACATATGTATGTGTATCTTTGTAAATTTACAAAATAAAGAATGGGAAGCAGAATTCGTTTACTTATTCCTTGTTTCATTTCTTTTTTCATTCCCTGGTTTTTTATTATGTTCATTCTTCTTGATCTTCCTGGGATTTTTGTTTTGCTTCTCAGAGCATGGAGAATATTTTTCTAAATATAAGTTGTAGTACATAGGGATGTTACAAAAATGTAATTTCCGTAACTTTTGCGAAAATAACTTTTTTGATTGAAATAGCTTTAGTATAAATTATTAATTGTGCTGAGTGGATTTATTACATGGGCTGTAACACATGTATGTGTATCTTTGTAAATTTACAAAATGAAGAGTGGGAAGCAGAATTCGTTTTCTTATTCTTTGTTTCATTTCTTTTTTCATTCCCTGGTTTTTTATTATGTTCATTCTTCTTGATCTTCCCGGTATTTTTGTTTGTTTTGTTTTGTTTTGCTTCTCAGAGCATGGAGAATATTTTTCTAAATATAAGTTGTAGGACGTAGGGATATTACAAAAATGTAATTTCCGTAACTTTTACGAAAATAACTGTTTTGGTTGAAATAGCTTCAGTATAAATTATTAATTGTCCTGAGTGGATTTATTACACGATCCTTAACATATGTATGTATATCTTAAATTTACAAAATAAAGAATGGGAAGCAGAATTCGTTTACTTATTCTTTGTTTCATTTATTTTTTCATTCCCTGGTTTTTTATTATGTTCATTCTTCTTGGTCTTCCTGGGATTTTTGCTTGTTTTGTTTTGTTTTGCTTCTCAAAGCATGGAGAATTTATTTATAAATATATGTGGTAGGGCGCAAGGACATTACAAAAGTTTTAATTTCGTAAGTATTACGAAAATAATTATTTTAGTTTAAACTGCTTGTAAGATGAGGAAGAGCAACATCTGAAACATTTTTTCAATATGAGTATACTAGAATACCTCCAAAAACAATGGTTTAGAAATTAGCTATTGCTTAGAAAAAAGACGGAACACACTGTTAAACAATACGATTTATGCATATACGAGTGTATAAATTATTATTAATGCTAAGTGGATTTATTACATGAGCTATAACATATATGTGTAGCATACAAATATTTGTAAATTTACAAAATAAAGAATAAGAAGCATAATTCGTTTACTTAATCTTTATACTTTTTTTCATTTCTTGACCTTTTATTATGTTTGAATCTTTCTTAACTAATTGATTAATTCTACGCGTTAACACGAATTAAAAACCCACTTGATCAAACTTTTTGTTTTACCCTCCTCTGATATCAAAAAACCTGCTCTTGACCTGATGGTTTTGTTTTTATTTTTGGCTTCAAAAAGCGCTTATTTCGGACATGGATAATGTTTGGTTTTAATTAGTTCTCAATTCTCACCACGTCGTGTCATTCATGAAAAGGCTGCAAATCAGGTAAATTCGTGTTTTTTTCTGATTAACTTGCTATTTTTGTTATACTGTATGTTATAGAAATGCTAATGGAATGCATTTATTCCGAAATAAACATTCAAAATATTTACTGGAGTGGCATACAGTCCGCAACATTCTGTTTTTTAATTAAGTAAATGCAATTGTATGAAGGGCAAAGAACCTTGATGCAGATATTTTATTTCCTGTTTGTATAAAATGTTTGTTTTAATGTTTAAAGCAATCAATAATTATAAAAAAAAAAAGAATTTCGCATGTCATGAACATTATAAAAATGTGTTAGCGAATTTTAAAAACTCATATAAATTATTTACTCGTGGAATCGCAAAGCTACTTCATATTAAGTTTGATGCTGTCCAAAGAGGTATTGTACTTTTTCTCTGGTGAGTATTTAGTAATTTCCTGTATTTTTGTTAATATATATTTGACAATATGGAATCCAACCCCGGCTTCCCCAGTTACAGAACATATTTAAAACTTCCTTTTTTGGAAGGGGGGGGGGGCGGATTTTAATAGACTTTTACATTGAATATATTATTTTAGATTACCCACAAACAACACCAAAAATCATTTTTATATGAAAAATACCAATAATGTATTCAAATAAAGTTTTGAAATTTATTAAAAGTGATACTTACGTATTAGCCGCATTTCAGGAGTTAATAGCTGAAGAAATAGCTCAACATCACTACTTACAGCAGCCTTTTTTATTCTGATAATTTCAGGCGCGTAGTTCGATTACATGTCTGTTAAATTTGTGTTTTATTTATATTGTTTGATTATTTTACTTATTTATGGATGAAGTTTTAATTTCGTCATAGAATATTAGCAAATGTTGAATTAGTTATAAAGTTTTAAGTGCAAATGGGTTCATCTTTCGTAATCGGGTAGAGATACTAGATTTTTAAAAAAAATCATACTTGAAAATTATTTTTAAAACCATAAAACATCAGTAAATTGAGATACAGTTTTCAAACAAATTGCATTTGAAAGAACATTTTTTTTCCCTATTCGACGGTGTAAAAATCGAAATTGTACGATTTTAGAAGTTAAAAACAATTGCAGTAAAACGAAATTTATTACCCAGGTGTTGCCATCGTCGATATGATGTCAGCATTACTCACGGACATGTGTTTGCTTTATAATATAGACTATTAAATTTGAAAAAGAAATATTATGTTCTCATTATTATCTATTATTTAACTATCATCAATAACCCTATTTATTCGCAAAATTTTCATTTAGCAGAAAAGAATTTTCGGTAATTTTAGAATTAAATAATTTGAAATGATGGAATAAGATTTCTTGTTAACCAAACCAGATGGTTCTCATTTTAAATAATCTGGCGTAGCCTTTTACGGGCTAAGTTGAGATCCAGGTATCCCTTCTTTGAAAAATTAGGGTATCTCATACATTATTTCTGTTGTCAACATCCCTTTTTCTATGCATTTACAAAACGCACAACAATGAATGAGGTATCATTCGAAAGGTTTTTGAACCGCCTTCTGGACATAGTACGATCACATTTCATTAAAACATGTTTTTTGATTAAAAATTGCAGTTAATTAAAAATTAAATAAGCATTGTTTTCACAAATGAAATGAAAGGATTTACAAATGAATGTTGCCACAAAAATAAAATACTGTATTATTTCGTGTTCAACAATAATTATAAAAAAATAAATATATATTTTTAAAAATGTGGGACGTCTCTGCACGGTCTTATTTTATATTTATAATTAAACCGCAAAATTGTATTCAAATGTTTAGAAGAAAAAGACACCATCGATCGATCAAAGTAGTGGTACTTCACATGCAGCCTAAAATGCATGCTTTGTTATATTAAATTAAATTGTATTTTATAGGTATTCAGTTTATTTTTCTTTGTTCCGTGTTTTTCCCGAAGTGGATGATGTCATCCTCTAATACAGTTAAAATACTATTACAAAATTTATATAATAAAATCACTTATTAATGTTAAACAAAAGATGTAACTAATGCTTAAAGTTATAACACATAACACAAAATGGCTTAAAATACATTTCAATATAAAGATGGCATGTTTCATACGCTCAACAAATCATATGCTGCATTCTTCAAGTACGTAAATGATAAATAAATAACTCAAATATATATTTATATCCAATAATAGGTTTTATCACTTTAATCATTAATTACATCTTTAATTTAAAATACTATTGTTAAATACTTTTTGTTTATGCTCCCCAAAATAGGCTAACTGGCTGTGATACTACAACAACGTAATATTTTATATACTAAAAAGTAGAAAATATAAAATAAAAGATAAACAGTTTGTATATATTTTTTAAAAAAACCGCTTTAATCAATTAATAATTTCATATTAATTAAATTATGATTATACGTTGAAAAATCAATTTAGAAATCCTAAAAAAATAGTTTAAATAATGTTTCATTTTGTCTCTCCTGTTGCCATATCTTAAAAAAAAAAAAAAACAGAGCAAAAATTTTAATTTTTTTAATAAATTCACTAGCTCTTGCTTTCTACCAAACGTAAAAAAAAAAGAGCAGTGAACTTTTGATAATTGAGTTCGATGCCCACACTAAAGGAAATTGGGAGGATGGGAGGGACATAAATTGCAGTCATGAAATTAGGTGTGATTATGAAGATAAACATTGAATGCTCATGAATGTTTTTTAAGAAAACTATTTTTACTTTTATACAGTAACCTCTCGTTATATCTCGCCTCAGTATATCGCACATTCGGCTATTTCGCTCTTTCCAACCTAGCTGAAAAGTGTTTATGACTTCGGTTTGTCTGGCCGTCTGCCGTCTGGCCGTCTGGCCGTGCTCTAACTCCCGTAAATATGTTCGGATTGCCTTGAAATTTTTATATGTTATTGTCGTTATCTATAGCACGTTCCCTATTTCAACTGAAGTGTGTAGCACTTATAGTTTTTTTATAGGGACATTCAAAAGAATTCCGTTACATTACGGTCTATGGGGAAAAATAATTTGCGGTTTATTTTAATGATGTTACACAATTGTAAACACATTGTAATTGATATATATCACTAAAGTGTATTACAAGAAGCTTAATATGGAATAGTGTGTGCATAGCACTTATAGTTAATTTACAGGCACAGTCAAAAGAATTCCGTTACATTACGTCTATGGAGAAAAATCGTCTGCGGTTTATTTAAATAATGTTTCACTATTTTAAACGCCTTGAAATTTATATATATCACTAAGGTGCATTACAAGAGGCTTACTACAGAATAGTGTGTGTACGTTCATTTACAGGGACACACAAAAGAATTCTGTACTGTCTGTTAACAATAATTCCTGGAAGTGCGTTTTAAGTTACTGAACGCGATTTTAAATTTAACTCACTTTTTGTTTATTACGTGGTGTGTATAAATTCTGTAGATCATATACAGGGAAGCACAAAAGTTCGCGAACACATTTCCGTTTATTGACAGAAACTCCAGAAGGAGAATTTTAAACTGTGCTTTGCGTTTCTTAACTGAACTAAAATTTAGCATCCTATGTAATATATATACAAATCTATAGATCATATACAGGCTCAATAAAAGTATTCGGATGTTTTTCCGAATATTGTATACGTTGGAAATTCTTGAAATTATGTTTTTAAATATGTTATGCGTTTTCCAAATTGTTTACTTAGATGTCATCTTTAAGCTTATTAAACGGTATGATTTGTAAAATTATTTTGGAAGCGTTGGAAAGTGTTACATAATCTATGCTTGACGCATGAATTTTCATTCTTGTTTAATTGACCCCCGATAAATTTAGTTTCTCGAAAAAGCATATAAAACGTCTGAAACGTCGAAATCTAAGCATATAACTGAAATGCAACTAGTTTTATTTTCGTTCTTTAACTTCCAGTGGCAAGCACATAATCAAAGAAAATCAAAAACAAACGACTCTGGATTCTTATTTTCAGAAAATACTATAAAATGTAAGTAAAAATGTATACTGTATATATGTGTGGTTCTGTATTTTTTTAACGTTTTACCATCTCTTTTGTGTTGAACTTGTAGCTGGCTTGAACAATTATTAAATCGAAAACCTACACTGCAAAAAAAGTGTTGATTTTACAGTATAATACTGGCATCCCAGCTGCCAGTATTATACCGTAAAATTAACAGTAATAAACAATAAAATAAGCAGTAATACGCTGCCGCGCATGCGCGGTAGCGTGACTGTGACGAAGTGGCTTTTTTTACCTTCTTACCACTTGTTAAATTGCAAGGGAAGAAAAGAACATTTCTTTCTTTCTTTTTACTTTCTTCTTACTTTACGTAAGAAGGAAGTATTAGATTTGAGAAAATTTTCGACTTCCGGTTTTCGGTGGATTTATACGTTTTAGAAGGTCCTGAGCACGATTAGACTGTTTTTATAAAATGTCTGTCTGTGAGTCTGTGTGTGACAAAAATTTTGTGGGTGCTCTATCTCAAGAACTAGTGCACGGAAATTAATAAAACTTTTAGATTCTGTTAGACTTTGATATAAATGGGTAATGATTAGTTTTTGGTGTAAATAGCTCAACAGGTGGCGCTGTTATGCTGATTTTTTCAGGATTTACACAATTTTAGCGATAGTCATATTTCAAGAACTAATGCACGGAATTTCACGAAACTTCATATTCTTGACATAAGTTGGTGCTGATTAGGTTTCCATGTACATTATATAACAGATGGCGCTGGTATGCTGTATTTTTTTTTTAAATTCTAAACTGTATAATTAAATAAAAACGAAAAATCATGCGTCAAGCATAGATTATGTAACACTTTCCAACACTTCCAAAATAATTTTGCATATATTTATCTTCTATATTATTAATGTTCGGAAACGTCTGTCTGTCTGTCTGTTTGTGCGTGTGTGCGTCTGTGAACGGATAAGCTCTGCGAGCGTAGCTATTAGCTGCGCACTTCTGATGTCAAAAAATTCGGAAAAATCCGGGCCTTCTGGAATTACAGTTTCGAAGAAGTCGGTTCTTAACTAAGAAAGTCTCGAAAATTAGCGAAAAAGGAACAATTTTTTCCGAAACAAAGAAAGAAGTTCAGTTTTGACTGTAAAGGGACCCTGATACGAGGCTAGACACCGACCAATGAGCTTTCGCCTTTAACCTGCATCTGAATAAATTCCATTTCGGCTGCGGTCAAGATGGCGTACTTGACGTTTTCCGGGCTTTTCGAAAAAAAAATTGCAATAATCGCTCTATCCGCACGAAAATGTGCAAACGAGCGTAAAGAAAAAAAAAAAAAAAAAAAAAAAAAAAAAATCGCGATTTTAGGGATGTAAAATTCGTAAAATTCGACCAATTACAACAGAATATATTAATTAAAAAACTTTTCATTTTAAGTCACAAAACAATCAACTTTTATTTCAATACTGCAGCAGGTGTCCAATGCAGACAAAACGTCTGCTGAAGAAATAATGAAACAAAACACCTTTATAGTGGAAGGATTCCAGGTCTATCAAAAATTTTCGAAATATTGCATTTATTAATTTTAAAATTATACATCCACCCGTATCTTTTCACAGGGACCCGAACCTGAGCTTCGTTCGGTTCGAGGTTTATCATATTCGAGGTTTTATACACTTCGAGTGTAAATTAGGGGCCCGCTAGCGGGCGAAGTCAGCTAGTCTTTTAATAAGGTGAAAGATGATATCTTAGTAAACAAAGTCAAAGTCAAACCAGACGGGGAGGACTACATTTCGGCTTAAGCTCATCTAGCCCCGCAAAATCTAAGTAAACAATTTGAAAAACGCACAATACATTTAAAAACCAAATTGCAGAAATTACCAACCTTATTCAAAAAAATACCCGAACTCTTTTGTGCAGCCCTGCATATGATCTATAGATTTGTAGAATACTAAATTTTAGTTCAGCTAGGAAACGCGTAGCACAGTTTAAAATCCTCATTGTAGAATTTCCGTCAATAAACGGAAATGTACTTGAGAAATTTTGTGCTGCCCTGTATATGATTTATGGAATTTATACACACCAAGTAATAGATAAAAAATGCGTAAAATTTAAAAACGCGTTCAGCAACTGAAAAAGCACTTCCAGCAATTATTGTTAACAGACAGTAACGAGTTCTTTTGTGCGTCTCACTCCTCAAATGCCTACAGAAGAAGAATGTACCAACGATTTTGCGAGATAGAGCGGAATCTTCATTTTACAAGACGAAATTTTTGAAAATTTCAAAAACAGTACATGGGTATCAATACCCAATTAATTATTTAAAAAAAAAATTATTTTAGCATTTAAAAATTTTTTAAATGCTTAAAAGGGTGATTTTTTGCAACATGGCATAAAAAACTTAGTTACGTATATGAATATAATCCTTGAGAGTATTAATCATTATTCCATATTTTAAAACTACATTATATCTGGAGAATTATATTAATTTTAATGATGCTTTTATTGCAGTAAAACCTACAGCTTTGTGAACGGATATATGAGTTTACGGCAACCAGGCAAGCCGGTATGTAAGGGAAAAAACATATATGGTTTCTCATGCTGTGGGGCTTGTAGAACAACACTACATTGTTGTCAAACATTGGGAAAATATTGGGTCACCCGGAAAGTTCTGCGGTTTTTCAAAAAGCAAAACGCGGTTTCGTCAAAATATTTTGCTACTTCTAATAAAGAGTGGCTTTGAATGACACAGATGTGTAAATTCGGTCTTTTTTGCTTGCGTTCCATAATTTTTGTTTGGGTTGTGGCATAATTTGTGTGTCAGTGCAGTGCTAAGAATGGAAAACCAAAAATTCATATTTGTCAATTATAGCTCTTCTATTTCAAGAATGGTAAAAATCCCAGTCAGACTGCTCGTAAAATTTGTGCTGTATATGGACGTGCTGTTTCAGATGACACAGTTCGGAGGTGGTTTGAGAAGTTTAAGCGCGGTAATTTCAGCCTCGAAGATGATACACACTCTGGACGACTATCATCATTTGTAAAAGAGGACCTTTTAAAAGAAGCTATCAAATGATCATACACTGAGCTTTTTGGAATATTTAGACTGTATGATAGCTCTTGAACTGTGCAACGTGGATTTTCAGCGATCGCTTCTTTTAAAGGTTTGGAATATTTAGACTGTGTGATAGCTCTTGAACTGTGCAACATGGATTTTCAGCGATAGCTTCTATTAAGGGTTTGGAATATTTAGACTGTGTGATAGCTCTTAAACTGTTTAACGTAGATTATCAGCGATAGATAGCTTCTTTTATGGGGTTGGAATATTTAGACCGTGAATAGCTCTTTAACTGTGTAACGTGGATTTTCAACGATAGATAGCTTCTTTTAAGGGGTCCAAAGCGGCATCATCTTCGAAGCTGAAATTTCCGCGCTTAAACTTCTCAAACCATCTTCGAACTGTGTCATCTGAAACAGCACTTTGTCCATATACAGCACAAATTTTACGAGCAGTCTGACTGGGATTTTTACCTTTCTTGAAATAAAAGGGCATAATTGACGATATAGAATTTTTGAATTCTCCATTCTTAGCACTGCATTGCAAAAAACAATTATGCCCCAACTCAAACAAGAATTATGCAACGCAAGCAGAAAAGACCGAATTTACATATCTGAGTCATTCAAAGTTACTCCTTATCAGCAGTAGCAAAATAACTAGACGAAACCGCGCTTCTCTTTGAAAAACCGCGGTACTTTCGGGCTGACCCAATACATACAATTTTTATCTACGTCATGGAAATTCGTCGTTTCGGCTCACTGTGTGTCGTGTCAGTATGAAAAAGCTGAAAATTAGATAAATTCATGTTTTTCTGATTACAAAGTTGCTATTTCAGTCATGCTGTTTATTTTAGAAATGCTAATGGAATGCATTTTATATTCAAAATACTTACCGGAGTGGCATACAGTTCCGTTGAATTATTTTTATTATTATTATTAAGTAGAATCTATTGTATTAAAAGCAAAGAACCTTGGCGAAGATATTTTATTTCCTGTTTTTATAAAATGTTTGTTGTAATGTTTAAAGTCACTCTCACAAACATTTTCATCAAAAAACGTTAAAAGTACAGGCAACAAGTTGCCGGAACATCCTTATGATAGGAAGAGATTTTTTTTCTTCGTTTTAAGAGCAGATAATTATTTGCTCTCATCATCAGGTGGAATTAGCAAAGAGTAGTTATCCGGGCAAGGATATAAACAGTTTCGCAACTAAGTATTAAATTGTTTGGTGTAAATGGCAATCGAAAGCATTTAGCGTGTACAGTTACGTTGCCTTTTTTGCACAGTGTCAAAGATTATAATTTCACATATTTTCTTATATACATATTAAAAATTGCGACTAACCACCAAAATATTTCATTATTTAAAACAAACATCCTAGTTTTCAAGAAAAATTTTGTTTTCAAACATTTATTCTCTCTCTTTTTTTTTTTTTTTAATTATTACCTAAGAAAATGGTGCGTTTTCACTCCATTAACGGTGTTACGTACTATATCTTAAAGTAACAGGTTCACTACCAAAATCTAACCGATTTTGTAGTTCTACAATAGCATTAAATAAAAACTCATCGTTCCCCAGTCCAGAGAAGAGTGAACTCTATCCAAACCACATGTAATGACGTAATATACAATTTTATTAACCAACATCTTACCTGGGTGTTATCTACCTGCTAAATAGATTATTGTCATCTTCATCGTTAGTAAATTATTTCCTTCAAATGAAGTTTCTTTTAGTCATAGCACAACATTCCTCTCCAGTAAGTATATTGGAATGAATATTACAATTTTCTAACAAAAAAAAAAAAAAAAAAAAAAGGAAAAAGAAAAAGAAAGAAAAAAAAAACGTGATGCGTTGACAAAAATGTAACAAGATGATTTCGCACTTTTACAGAGAGATGCTCTGGTACTGTCTCTCGATTAAAAGAATACGTTTTCAGAGTCCCAACGAAAAGGGAATGGGTTAAGGTGCCTCTTAGGACGAGAAAGGACAAAATCTTTATATCTCCTACAATTTTCTTTATCTTCGACTCAGCTGTCAACAACACGTAAGGTACATTTTCATTACATCCCTTTTGCCTTGCAAATGAAGTAAATCCACGTTTTCTGACTGTGAATTTGCGACTTCGATTCATGCTATCTGGTTTTTAAAATGCTAATATAATGCATTTATTCTTAAATTAACATTCCAAATACTGGCTGAATTGAAATGCAGTTCCGTATCATTCTGTTTTTATAACTAAATGCTATAATATATTGTCTTAATGTCAATGAACCTTGATGGAAATATTTGTCGTAATATTTCACTCTCGACATGAAATTTAATAATTCTTAAACGAAGCTCCGAATTTATTTTTTTTATTTTTTTTGGGGGGGGGGGGGGGACGCTCATCTTCTTCTAAGGCTCTGCATGCGAAACTGAAATGCCTGCTTAAAGTCAACCCGAAACCCGACCCGTACCCAACATAAAAAACTTCGTCAACCAGAACCTGATACATTTCAACCCGCAACCGAAATATTCAAACTCAAACCGGTAGTGAAAACAATTAATCAGTATTTTAATATAACTATGGAAAAATAGTCGACAATTATATCTATAATGTCAATATCTTTTTTTTTTTTTTTTAATATATATATATATAAATGAACACATATACACTCATTATTTTTTTTGAAATTACGCTGTAAATTAACGAAATACAAAAGATGTGAATTATCACTCTACTAAACAACATACAACCATTAGAGTAAAAAAATGACCAGACCGGGGCTCGATCCCGGATCCCTTGGTATAGCGCACCAAGTACTGTAGCAATTAAGTCATCCAGAGGACATCCAATTGGTAAAGCACTTGGTGCGCTATACCAAGGGATGCGGGATCGAAACCCGGTCTGGACATTCTTTCACTCTAATGTTTGTACGCTGTTTAGTAGAGTGATAATTCAAATCCTTTGTATTACATATACACTCATTAATTTTCAAATATAAAGTTTTTTTCCTTTGAAAATATTTAGGACTTTCTTTTGAAAAATCGGGTCAACTTGAAACATTTAAAGTCAACCCTACCCTGAACCTGATCCGCCAAAAAATAAACAAATAAATAAATAAATAAATAATAGTGTCAATCTGACACTCGGGTCGGGTTTAATCGAGTTATCCGCCCCGATACAGGACTCTACCTGCTTTGTGGATCCAAAAAAATTTCTCTAGAATTCAAAAGTAGTATGATTATCTGCCTGTTTTGTTGTCTTTATTTGAACTTTCTTCAAAATTGACCTATTATCACAAAAATTTCAATATGTTGTTAGTACACAGTGGTAGTTTATAAATTTTAAAGATAGCCTTCGTATTGTATATAAATTGTTACAGGGATATGTAAAAATTTTTAGCATACGAATTATAAGTTTTATACATACCATATTCTAGAGTAAACATCTTATAGTGCACTTCAATTATTATATCAATTTCAATATGTTTGAAATAGAATAGCATCATTAAAATATACTGCAAAGGATCTTTCTTTTGAGTGCCCCTGTAACATGAACTATAAATGCTACACACTTCATTTTCAATACCGAACATTTCATGGTAATCCTCAATAACATATGTCAATTACATGGCAATCCGAGTATATTTAGGCGAGTTAGAGGATGGACAGTCAGACGGCCAGACAAGCCGAATGCATTAACACTTTTCAACTATGTTGGAAAGGGTTAAAAACATGTCCGTGAGTAACGCTGGTGTCCCATTGACAATGGCAACAACTTGATCAATAAATTTCGCTTTTACTGCAATTTCTTTAACGGCCCAAACATTACAAAATTTCCATTGTTACACTGTCGAAAAAGATGTTCTTTCAAATGCAGTTTGTTTGAAAACTGTATCTCAATTTACTGGGATTTTAGGATTTTAAAAATAATTTTCAAGCATGAATATTTTTTTTAATCTATCTGTATCGCATGCAGTTCGATTATAAAAAATAAACCAACATAAAAAATATATAAATATTTCATTTGTTTCCGACTAATATTCCATATCGAAATTAAAAATTCGTCAATAAATAAATAAATAAATAAATAAAACACAATTTTAACCGTATATAATCAAACTACGTTACTTAAACACTAGAATTTAAAAACAAGTGGTTAAATGTGATCGAAGATCGCTCAAAGGGTTTCGTTTAATATTCCTTTCAAAACACTTTATCCTTTCTTTAATAAATTCAAATAAATCTCATTTAGCAACAACAACAACAAAAAAAAGTCATGTGTTTTAGAAAGTAAAAAATTACTGGTCTATTTTTTTCTTTTTTTCGAATATCTAAACCAGCCCGATAGCGGGCGAAGCCCGCTATTATATTCTGTCATAATAATATCTGTCATGCGGACTAAATGCGATATTTAAAAAAATAATTTCAAAATTAAACATGTTGTACACCTTCAAAATTTTAAAATATACGAATATTTCCATAATCGGATTTTTATCACGATTCAATATGTTTCTCAAACTCATATATTTACTATTCTCTATTACTCATATTGATACTCGATTTGTGTTATTCTCAAACATTTGAAAAATTCGTTAAACTTCCAATAGGACGTCAGATTCTCTTTTTAATTCTCTAATGACGTGATATTAATCTGCTTTGTGTACAGTGTTACATACACATACTCATACTCCTTGTATTATTGAGAAATCTTAGACATTTTCCGTTTTATTACCACTATGACGTCAATCAATTTTATTTCATATTTATCTTTTTTTCAAGTGAAACTTTTTATTTCATTTTCATTTTTCACGTGGAAATCGTTCAATAGAAAATTAATTATTGTAGAAAGAATTTCATTGTGGATTTTTAATTTTTGGCAACTGCTATAACGAAACATGTTTAAATTTAATAGGAAAAGGCTATTAGAATTTTGGTTTTTTATCTGCATTTATTAAAATAATAGGATTTTTTCAAATTTTAATATTTTGAGCTTTATAGATGGTATTCAGCTATATATACGCAAAGTTTCAACTCTGTAAGTTACATAGTTTCTGAGAATGGCTCTGTGACGGACAGACAATGGAGCGGGAGTAATAGGCTTTCGTGAGATGAACGAAACCCTAAAAAAACTGCTCTAAGAAGCAAAATTTCGATTTCTTCCGCTATTAACTCCTGGCATGCACCTAATATGAAAGTATTGCTAATAATAAATTTGAAAATTTTATTTGAATACATAATTTATATTTTTAATATAAAAATGCTTTTTGGTGTTGTTAGTAATTGCAATCTAAAACAAGTGGGTAGGTGTGATCGAAGATCGCTCAAAGGGTTTCGTTTAATATTCTTAGCAACAACAACAATAAAAAAAAAAAAAAAAAAAAAAAAAAAAAAAAAAAAATCATGTTTTTTATAAAGTAAAAATTTACCGGTCTATTTTTTCGTTTTTTCGAATATTTAAACCAGCCGGATAGCAGGCGAAGCCCGCTATTATATTCTATCATAATTATATCCGTCATACGGACTAAATGCAATATTTAAAAAAATAATTCAAAATTAAACAAGTTGTACACTTTCAAAATGTTAAAATATCTGAATAGTTCCATAATCGGATTTTTATCACGATTCAATATGTTTCTCAAACTCATATATTTACTATTCTCTATTACTCATATGGAAACTCGATTTGTATTATTCTCAAACATTTGAAAAATTCGTTAAACTTCCAATATGACGTCAGATTTTCTTTTTAATTCTCTAATGAGGTAACATTAATCTGCTTTGTGTACATACACATACTCATACTCCTTGTATTATTGAGAAATCTTAGACATTTTCCATTTTTTTACCACTTTGACGTCAATCAATTTTATTTCATACTAGATGGAACCCGTCAAAATATGACGGAAAAAAATACTATAACAATACCAGTAAAATAAGTTTCTTTATTATTTAAGTATGAAACAGCCTTTCAAATATTTTATTTTAAAAGTGTTTTTCCCCAGTCAAATACAGTACTATTTCCGATGCAAACTCCGAACAAACAATCCGTAAACAACTGTGCAGTGCAAATCAGTTTGACATTATCGCCATACTCCCCACGGCAAGAAAAAAATTTCATGGACCTATGAAGTATATACAAATAGTATATCCTTACGGTCATATCATATTCAGTAAATAAAAGAACATAGTAAATAAAGAACACATCTCCCCCTCCCCCACCTGTGATAATGCAACCGAATGAGCTCCTATGCGCATGTGCATTGCATCTGCCCAAAAGCACCGTCGAAATTTGACCTTAAAAAAGTTTTAAAAAGTTTAAATTTTTTAAAATGTCCTCTTTAATCATTGTTCGTTTCAAATCCATATCTTCTAAAACGCATCCATTGTTTTAAGCTAATCAGTTTTTATGTAAAGATGAAGAATTTTTTTACAGTAATAAATCAATCGGCCGATGAGGGAGATTTTTAATGTTTTCAAGTGTAATTTATTTGTATTTTTTCTTCGGTTCCTTTACATAATCAGGATGATTATCCCTTTTCCATCACAGTCGAGGATATTTTTCCTTTTACACAGTTGGCAAATTTAATAAAATATAAAAATACAATTCCTAGCATATTCTGATATCTGATGGAACATATAAATCAACGAATTCTACTTATCAATTTTATGTTATTCATAAACTAATTTTTTTTTTTTTTGACAGATTTTCGTTTAGCGCTAAAATGCTTTATCTTATGGATAATCTGATCTTATGATTTATCACTGTTTTTATTATTATTATTATTATTATTATTCACTTTTTATGATGGTTTGGAAATTTTATTTTCAATTGTGGCAACTTTCCCAGGGGCTATTTTATATTACTGAAGTAAACTGGTGGTCATTGATAAGATAGAATTGAAAAACTTTTCATGCTTGAAAAGTATTTAAAAAATCGTTAAATTAAGCGGAAATTTTCAAATAAATTTCAATCGAAATCTAATTTTTTCTAATTGATGATGTAAGAATTAAAATTGTAAAATGTTGTAAAATGTAGTAAAAAATAGAAATTTATAGTATTTAGAAGTGATGTAACCGCGATGAAAGCTAAAGCGATAGCGCCGTTTGTTGTCACAACCGTTGTACATTTCTAAAAATTGCCACTGTATTTTGGCTGACGTCCAAAAGTTGAAAACCATTTTTTTTGACATGGAAAGAGAAATTCACAGGGAAAGAAATATGCGCTAATAAGGAACTGTTAAATGAACTTATAATAAAATTACCAAAATAATTCCTATGAAATATTAGTCTTACATTGTTTATTCTAGCTAAAAATACAATCATTATTTGAAGATTTTTTTTCTACCATAACACTATTTTTAATCATTTTAAATTTCCTGAAATCCTTTACTTTTGTGATTTTGTTTATTAAAAAAAGAAATATTCTAACCTATCATTGAAAAAAAAAGTAATTGGTAACATGTAATCAAGGTATGCAATCAAGATGAAGAAATCAATGACGGCTCCAATTCTAATCTTTATAATTATGAGTGGAAAAATCAGTTAAAATTAAGTCATGTTGACACAATCATAATCAAAACATTTTTCTCTTCAGTTTTATCAATGTTAAAATGCATTTCAAGGTAAGCATAACGTGATTTTCACCGGCGCAAACTTTCCACACGTACTTTATATACGTTACTTTAACGCTTAAACACCATGCATACAAATAAAAATATATTTTGCATTTAATTGGAATGAAAAAATAGCATCAACAAAGTTATAATGCATAATGATAAAATAAACCCAATGGACAATATTCCCGTGACGTCATAATAAATATGAATTCTTATTCGCTTTGAAAACAGGCGGATAAATATTTTTACGGAAACTTAACTTACAAATTAAAAAATTCGGCCTAAAAGCCGCGAGCTTTTAATATTCATCATTTCTCTTAATATCCTCTCAACCATAGAGTTCAGAGAATAAACTCTATGCATTGCAACAGTGGGCGTTATCTGATTATATGACGTCATTAGCAGAAGTAAAAGTTTAATTGAAAATTACGGCTAAATAATTAAATTTTCGAACAAACGAATGCACAATAACAAATCTGTGTCCAAATATCTTTCATTTAAAAAAAGAATGATGTAATTTGATTCAGTAGTTTGTTCTCACGGATTGTCGAAAGAAATCGCTTAGCGTTTTAAATATATAGATTAATCTTTTTTTCATTTGGTGAAACTTTTTATTTCATTTTCATTTTTCACGTGAAAATCGTCTGATAGAAAATTAATTATTGTAGAAAGAATTCCATTGTGGATTTTAAATTTTTGGCATCTGCTATAACGAAAAATGTTTAAATTTAATAGGAAAAGGCTGTTAGAATTTTTTTTATCTCTATTTATTAAAATAATACGAATTTTTCAAATTTTAATATTTTGAGCTCTTCACAGCTGGTATTCATCTATATACACAAAGTTTCAACTCTGTAAGTTATATAGTTTTTGAGAATGGCTCTGTGACGGACAGACAACGGAGCGGGAGTAATAGGGTTTTCTGAGATGAACGAAACCCTAAAAATATATATTAAATATCAAAATATATATATATAGCAGTTTTCAATTAAAAATTGTTTTCACCTGTGTTATATATACCTGGCAGTAGGTTCTGTACCCGGGAAGGCTATGTTGAATACTCTGGTATTTATAAAATAATAAAATAATACTAGAAAGCAATGTTACGGAAGGATATGCATAATCATTTCCATAAAAATACTTGAAAACGCCATTTAATAATTAATGCTTACAAATACAATCGTAAAAAAAAAAAAAAAAAAAAAAAAAAAAAAACACTTTGTCTGGTTTCACTTGACATGAAGGTCTATCATCTATCATATATATTATTTCTGTTGTCCCCATCCTTTTTTCTATGAATTTATGAAACGCACAACAACGAATGAGATATCATTCGAAAGGTTTTTGGAAGAGGCTTCTGACATAGTACACTCACATTTTGTTAAAACATGTTTTTTTTATTAAAAATTGCTGTTCATTAAAAATTAAATCGGCATTGTTTTCTTAAATAAAATGAAAGGTATTCCTCAAATTAGTGTTGCCACAAAAATAAATACCCATTAAATGACGCGCAACAATGATTATAAAAAATAATAAATAGATAAAGTATGATACATACAAAAAAGATAAATTATGATTTTTCCGCACGGGTTAATTTTACATTTATCGTTAAAAAGCAAAATTCAAATTCAAATGTTTAGAAGAAAACTACACCATCGATCGATCGAAGCAATGGTATTTCACGTGTAGAGTAAAAGGTATGCTTTGTTACATTAGATTAAATTGTGTTTTAAATCCATTCGATTTATTTTTCTTTGTTTCATATTTTTCAAGAAACGGATGACGTCATCTTCTAAATACAGTTAAAATACAATTGTTATTTTTTTTTTTCTCGCGCGCGCCTTTTGCTAGCTTCGGTTAGTTTTTACTGTAACTTTGATGGAATAAATGAGACGATATTCTGGCTTGACTAATGTTGTTTGCAGATATTTTTATCTTTAATTTTTTTTAAACTTTAAAAATGCATCTAAAAAATATTAGATATTGCTAGAAATGATTAGACTGCAGTGCAAAATTCTCGCACACTAAAAAAAAAAAAAAAAAAAAAAAAATCG
Organism: Maratus michaelseni; assembly: GCA_963931845.1. Taxonomy (NCBI): domain Eukaryota; kingdom Metazoa; phylum Arthropoda; class Arachnida; order Araneae; family Salticidae; genus Maratus; species Maratus michaelseni. The sequence continues at coordinate 94,211,026 of OZ007596.1, forward strand.
CGCATGCGCGGTAGCGTATAACTGCTTATTTTACGGTTTATTACTGTTAATTTTATGGTATAATACTGGCAGCTGGGGTGCCAGTATGATACTGTAAAATCAACACTTTTTTGTTTTTGTTTTTTTGCAGTGCACGGGCCCACTGGTTGTGCTTTATTAAGCAAAATTCATCACAGTTACAAAGGCCCCACCAGTGGCTGAGAGGTTGTGCTCTCGAAGCTGGTAGACGGGAGGTGCTGGGTTCGATCCCAATCGCGCCCGTCGGCCTAATCGTTCGGAGTTTTCGTGGTTTTCTTCGAGCCGTGGATTTATCCATGCGTAAATACGGGTTAGGTTCCCTTAGAAAGACCCCCACGAAGGGCACTCCCCCCGGGCCTATATCCCAAGTGCAGATAATTGGCCGTCAACAATCAACCCAACCCAACCCATCACAGTTACAAACGGAAAGATGCGTTTTTAGTGACAGAAAAAAAAAAAAAATGTCTCTTCAAGCACTCTGCAATCAAATGAAAACAATTTCGTTAAGTCACATGAGCTACCCAAAGTCTAATATATTTGCTGTCTTCAAATGTCTTCAGTGTTGTCTAATGTTATTTGTACAATGTTTGGTAATTTATCGATGAAAAAACAACTCATGTGCGCATAAAGAAGCAGTCTAAATATCGATCATGCTTCTAAAGTGTAAAACTGCAGAACAGGGGCCTCGACATCGGCTGTCACATTTTTATTTGGAATTAATTTTATTTAATACCAGCGTTACCCGGTCCGTCAAAAAATTGCTAAAAAGTGAAAACACTCCTAAAATATGTAATGAAAAATAAGAGATTCTGTACGAGAATTGGGTATGGTGTTATACCTTCTGGAGACGTCGGTCTATGTATCTGTATGTGTTTTTTATAAAAATAACTTACTATGTTTATAATAATAACTGTTAATGTATGTATTTTATTGGCAATACAAATGAATTTTTTTACAAAAGGGTGTAATGTTATTTAACGATAAAAGTAATAGATAAAGACACATTTATGCTACTTTTGCCCTCCAAGAAATCAATACTAATGCCTGAAGATTGGTTAATTAAAACAAGATTTAAAACTCTAAAAATCGCAATAAAAAATCGCTGCACGAATTCCGAATAAACTTTATTGAAAAGAAAACAAAATTTACTATATTGCGCTAGAAGACTGAAACCGGATTCCTTCTACTAATGTGAAAAAATCGCAGTAAGACGCGAAGAAACGGAAAAAGTCGCATAAAAAATAGTTAAAATTATTAAAATTATAAAAGTCGCAGGAGACAATCTTTACTGTATTGGGCTAAAAGATTAAAACAAGATTCTTTTTATGATTGTTGAAAAATCACCGCAAAACGCTAAAAAAATCTAAAATCACATAAAAAATCGCGAAAAATTCCAGAAATCGCTGTATGAATTTCGAATAAACTTTATTGAAAAGAGGACAAAATTTACTGTAATGGGATAAAATATTAAAACCGTATCCCTTTTACTAATGTGAAAAAATCGATGCGAAACAAAAACAAAAAAGTTAAAAATTGCATAAAAATTTAAAAATAGCAGAGGACAAAATTTACTACAGTGGGCTAAAACATTGTAACCGGAATTCTTTCACGAATGTCAAACAATCAGCGCAAAACGCGAAAAAACGTTAAAATTCCAAATAAATATCGGTAAAATTTGAAAATCGTGGAGGACAAAATTTACTTTATTAGGTTAAAATTTAGAAGACTTTCAGGAATGTCAAAAAAATGTTGCGGAAAGCGATAAAACGCTAAAAACCGCATTAAAAATGTCTAAAGGTTCAAAAATTGCGGAGAAAATAATTTAGTAGATTAAGCTAAAAGAATGAAACCGAATTCCTTTTACGAATATGAACGTTAAAAAATCGCCGAGGAAAACGAAGAAACGCTAAAAATCGCGTTGAAAATCGTATTAAATACGCTAAAAATCGCTTTGAAAATTGCATTTAAAACGCTAAAACTTCAAATATAGTCAGAGGACAAAATTTACTATGTTAGACTAGAAGTTTCAAACCGAATTATTTTTACCAATGTCAAAAAAGAGCAACAAAGCGTGAAAAAACTCTAAAAATCACATTAAAAATTTTTGCGAAAAATTCAAAAATCGCTGTACTAATTCTGAATAATTTTTTCTTAAAATATGACAAAATTGACTAAAAGATTCGTTTTACTAATGTAGAAATCTTGCCGCGAAACGTGAAAAAACGCTAAAAATGGCAAAAAATTTAATTTTAAAAAATCTAATAAAAAAAATCCAAAATCGGGCTTTAAGGTGCATAACTATAGATATAAAGGTACTTTCCTTCTAAATCTATTTGGAAATATTGTTATTTGAGCATTTTAAATATGACGCAAGTTTCCCCATTTAATGTTTTGAACCGCAGAGTTCAGAGTTTGAACGCGTAATAATTTAATTATTTCTCTTTTTAATATTCACGCGCAAGTATATTTTTATTACGTAATTTTCTACATTTACTGCTTTTAACACGCGATCATTTAATTATTATTTTAAAGTTTCGTTTCTTTTTTTAATAGTCACGTGTAAATACATTTTTTTAATTGCGTCATTTTCTACATTTACTGCTTTTATCATGTGATCATTAAATTATTATTTAAAGTTTTATTTATGTTTTTAATAGTCACGTAAATACATTTTTTAATTGAAATGGAATATTATTATGTGCGCTGTTGTACAAATGGGCAACAATTCAAATAATGGACTTTTGAAATATGAAATAAATCTCCATCTAAATAATGAAAATTTGAATAAAAAATTGAAATAAAGCCTTAAAAAATGAGTCGAATTAAAAAAATAATTGCACTCTGCACACCCCAAGCTTGTCAACTATATCCTTTTAAATTATGGTTAAATTCCTATGCATAGTTTTCGTTCCTATAAAACTTTTTAAGAGAACTATTTTGACCGACTTTGAAATTAAATATATCTTAAAATAATTCTTCGATTTAAAAACTGTCTGTTTCAACGTGTTTATCGAACATTTCTTTATAAAACTACCAATTTTTAAATTTTTTATATGTAATAGTTTTCTGAATATTGGCACTAAAAGAAACTCAAGGCAAAAAAAAAAAAAAAAAAAAAAAGCATTGATGGCAGCTGCGGCGGCGTGGCGGTGGTTACTTTTTTAACACTTTCAAACCTAATTGTAAACTGTTTATGACTTCGGTTTGTCTGTCCGTCTGCCATCTGTTCGTGCTCTAACTCGCGTAAATATATTCGGATTGCCCTCAAATTTCTGTATGTTTTTGTTGGTTATAGCATGATCCCTATTGAAAATGAAGTGTGTAGCACTTGCAGTTTTTTTACAGGGACAGTCAAAAGTGTTCCCTTACATTACAGTCAAATGGGAAAAAAACGTTTCAAGTCCATTTTGATGATACTGCGCCATTGTGAAATTGATAAACAATTATGAATTGCACTAAAACATGCTTTTTGTAGAATATGGAGTACAAAGCATTTATTATTCATTTACAGGGTCAAACAAAAGAATTCTGTTGCACGTTGTTTTACGGGGGAAATTCGTTTGCAGTGTAATTTAATGATATTTCACTATTTGAAACATAATGAAATCTTTATGCATTACTGAGGTGCACTATAAACTGCTCACTTAAAGGAATAGTGTGCATTGTGTTTACTGTTCATTTACAGGGACGCACAAAAGATATCCGTTATACGTGCAATGATTTATCGTTTAATACACGTATAATGCAAATAATAAATGCATGTATAATGCAATAATTTATCGTTTATACGTACAATAATTACAGTCTATGTGTGATAAGTGCATTTTCAACATTGGTTTGCGTTTTTTAAGTTTAACTAAATTTTTCATAGTATGTGGTGTGTGTAAATTCGGTTGATCATATACAGGGCTACACAAGGGAATTCGTAAGTATTATAGACTATGAGAGTGAATTGCTTAGGGTAGTTTTTAATTGTGTTACGTATTTTCCTGCTGAACTATAGTAGACTTATAGAAGATAGTAGACTTATAGAAGTTTGTGGAAAATAAATAAATTCATGTACAGGGTTACTCAAAGGACAAGGTACATTGTCGTTTATGGTTGTTAATTGCCGGAAGTTTGTTCTTTGTTGCTTTATGCATTTTTTACCTGAATTAAATTTTCTTTTAATATGTGTACAAAAATCTTTAGATAATATTCAGGGTTGTACAAAAGATTTCGAGTACATTTCTATCGATTGGTGAAAATTGCTAAATGTGAATTTTCTAAATGAACTTATTTCATCATGCTATGTAGTACATATCCAAATCAATAGATCATATAGAGGGCTGCACAAAATACATCGACTACATTTTTGGCTATGAAAGGTAATTGTTAACACTAGACTTTTAAATGTGCTATATCTTTCCTATACTGTATAGTTACATATCTTGTTTCACCTTCTTTAACGGTGAAGTTTCGTTACAGTTTTCTGGATGTGTTGGAAAGTGTTTCATAATCTATGCTTGACGCATGATTTTTCTTTCTTGTTTTAATATAGAGATATTTATAGATTATGTAAGTCTCAGGTCCCTGTTTGTCAGATACAGATTATTAAAAAATTTTGTGACGAAAACAAGCAGAATTCATTATTCTGATATACAGTGCATAATAATATCTCGAAAGTTATTTTAAACGAAGGAAATACTGGATTAGATGTAGCGAAAATTCGTTTTTTAATGAGGTTTGATATGTATGGACTTTTACGTATAATGATTTCGAGATAGCCGAAAAAATCCATGTCATCGGCTAAATTTAAGGAAAAATCTAAGCAATTATCAATAATTTTTAATTTCTAAAAGCGTGTATTTAATGTACCAACATGAAAATACATATAAATAAATACTATCGGTAGGTAAATTTTTCAAAAATTAATAACCAACTTTTATGCCATTTTAATTTTTCTAATGTGTTCCCCGATTTAACGATAACCTCGATTTAACTCTTTGAGGCACAAAGTACTTAATTCTGTTACTAAAATGCTGAAATGATTGAATGACACTATGATTTACAAACAAATTTATTTGAAAATAAATAAAAGTTTTTCTTTGGGTACATTGTAAAAGGCAATTTTTTTTTTTAAATTCTGGTGGCATTGGCATTTGGGGGATTAAAATTAAGTAGGACAGAATTTTACCCACCATGCCAGAAAAGGTTAACGAAATTTTTCAAGGGACCCTTTTCAATCGTTAAATCGAAGTTTGACTGTATCGCTATTAGTTTATACATCCTGTATACGATATTATAAAGAATATCTGTATTATCAGTCTTAAATCCGGAGGTCTGCAAAAAGGCTGCAAAAAGTAACTAAAAGATTAAGAACCGCTGCTCTAGGACTGATTATTTTCTATGAAAACCTTTTATGATATCAAGGGGTTGAGCCCCTATGAATCCCCCCCCTCCCCCGTTGTCTCATTAATTTCATAAACTCTAGAATTCAGTATCTTAAATCTTCTATATAAAGGCATTAAAGCATTGATTGATTTTGTAATAACGGCATTAATAATTAGTCTGATAGATTAATTATTCTTATAAATATATTATTTTAATTATTGATAATCTTATTGTTGAATTTATTTGAAAATGACCGCTTGGGCCCCTCTCCTAGTATTTCAATTTCTGAGACACTGAGACAAACATCAATTAATTAATTTAATCAGAACATTAGATGGAATAAATATTTCTTCGTATTGTTCTCCGTATGAGGAAGTAAAGCGTCAGCATTTTTCTCTGAAAAAGAACAAGTAACTCACGTTGCATCTCCAACTTTTATGACAAATAATCAACCACCTGTTTTCGTTTCTCGGATGAACCTTGGCATTGACAATGAATGATACAAATAAAACCTGTCAAACGATGCGTCACGAAGTTATTATGTTTGTATTGTTTAAGGTGAATCTACCTTTGATGTTGAACGCTAGTTCTTTTTTTTTTTCTCTCTCAAACATCTGCGGAAAAATATGTAATTTTGTTTTCTAATGAATATCAACTAACCAAAGAGAATAATTGGACGATAATGAGAGCGATTTGGAAGTTCCGAAATGTTCCTTCTGCATATGTTGCGAATGAAAACGCGTGTTTTAACGAAACATTCAAATCATATGCTGCGCACCGAATTCATTACGAAAGAAAATTAGAACACTTGTTGAGACTAATGTACGTGGGAACGGGCTCATGGGGCTCGAGCCCAGTGCTGTAGTCGTAATTAATCTAGATGGTATACGCTATATGGGCAGAAGGTATACGCTAAAGCAGTGGTTTCCAGCGATTCTTGGGACATGCCGCACCTAAGTATTTATAAAATCATGATAACCCCCCCCCCCTTTCACTCCCATCTGTAACATATTACTCTTATTATTTAAAAAGGGAATTCTTACTCCCATGACAGAAGCCTAAAAGAGAATTAACAATGACAAGTCATTTCGCCATTTGTTAGCTTGTTAAACAGATAACATTTTGTCTCAAATATACATTTTTTTTTTTAAACTCTATAACTGCAATGAAATCATACATCTTTACCTTTATATCTAGAAAAGTTGTGATGTTCTTTACCAATTTATCTCATGTGAAACAAAAATGTTATATGGTCTCTCTTTTCATCTTCAAAAAATTTCTTGAAGTGACTCTCACATTTGACATTAAATTTGACATGAAATTTTAGTACTTCATTAACAACAGGTGGACAGTTTTCGTACACTAACTAAGATTTCTCTATGAATAACACAATGTACAAAGAAGCATTTCTGGATTTCTTTATCAATTTTAAATATTTATTTTTATAACCGGACGATGGTATACTGCGAATACCTTCGTATACCTCCACTACGCCCCTGTTTAAACAACGACAGTTTTTCTAAGTTACATAAGTTGTTACAAAAACTATTTACCTTCTTCCTTTAATGTTTCATAACTCATCTCTGAAAAAGCAGTTCATAAAAAAGTATAATAAATATCGATTAGATTTCTTACTGGCAAATCTGCAGATCAAGGGGGGAGGGGGGGGGGCGCTCAAAGTCAGCTGTGTAAATTGTATTTTTAATTTGAAATCTTTTTTTTTTTTTTTTTTTTTTTTTTTGTAATATTTGGATCTTCCAACCTGCAGTTTCATTTCATTTTATTTTTTTCATAATAGTATTATTGTAAATAAAATTTTAAATAGTTCCAAAATATTTAACTCTTGTAAATTGTAACAAAAAATAAAAGCACTGATACTCCAAGTTTATATTTTTCTGTTATTTTTTATTATATGAAATATGTTTGTTATAATTTGGGCGGGGGAGGGTGGGGGGAGCAGAGCCGTACTGAATCATAATCATCTAGAATTCAAGATTTTAAATCTTTCATCTAAAATAATTAAAATATTGATTTCGTGACAATGGCATTAATAATTAGTTTGAATGGTTAGTTATGCTCATTAATATTTTATTAATTAGTAACAATTTTTATTGTTTAATTTATTTGCAATTGATTATTTGAGCCCTTCTAATACTAATTATTGAATTGCTAAACCACTGGTTAGAACACATGTGCGACGTTATTGTGACCAGTACTGAAAAATTTTAAACTTTTAAATCATAAATTACAACACTTGAGATAGTTTTGAAAAGTAAAGTTGATATAATAAATAATAATATGAAATAAGAGTAAGATGTGCTGGAGAAAAAAAAAAACGCAATTTCTTATATTTTTGTCTTATGCAGAATCTTTTATATTAAGATCTACCAGTCTGTATTTTTCCACCACTACACTACTACTAGAATATAGAACGTTGGTCAATGAAATTAACACCAATTATCCGCATGGATTCGAGAATGTCACATAAGGTCTGAGAAATTTAAAATTTGAATTAGTTTCCGAAATATTATTATTATTATTATTATTATTACCAGAAGTACCCGTGCTAAGCTTTCGCAATGCAATCTTTGAGATTATTTCCTGGTACGTTTTAGCACAAATTTTTAATTAACTGATTTTTTTTTTAATCAAACAACGCGTTTTAACAATATGTGGGTGTACTACCTCCGAAACTTGTTCAAACACTTTTCGAATGATACCTCATTCATCGTTGTATGTTTTGTATGTGCATAGAAAAAATAAGATGTTGAAAACAGAAATAATATATATGATAATTGTTTGTGTATAAGAAAATGGAAATACATTGTCAGAAAAGTTTTTGCCAATTTTTTTTTCTCTCGCCAAGGTCATTTCTCTAGGTTGCCAAGACTCCTATACTGAAAAACTAGTCGGATGTGCCAATCCCAAAACTTTCTTCTATCTCAGTCATGTTAATACTTCAAAATTCGTTATCATATCCCCAATAAAATCAATATTTTTTGTTATTCCGTTGTACGTCAGCTGCTTTCGAATCGTCGGGTTACCGGGATGCGATCAACTGCTGTATAATACTAAACTACGAAAAGTCCTTCAGGTCTGAACCGACAGGAACAGATAGCCTCCCTATTTCTTGGTTTTTCGATTTTAGCTAATTTTACTGGAAAACACGAAGGTAAAATGCGTGGAACGTAATTAAAGAAGATTCAATCCCAGTTCTCGTCAACATTGAATTTGAATGAGAATATCGCCAAATTAGTCCTCTACTGCCAAGTTGGCTTCATTTATGACAACCTATTTTGGTCGCCAAATTCGGCGATATTTCGCCAACTGTCGTCAAGTTTGGCGAGAATTTGACGTTGGCGAATATAAATATATAGTGATAAGCATATAATAGGATTAATTGTTACAACAATGAAAGAAAATTTGCCAAAACCATGTTAACTAACTCATAAGTTAAACCCGTTTATGGATGAATTTTGCTGTCTTGTTTGAAAATGTCAGCCACCCTAAAATTTCAAACCGCTATATCTCAGGCATTTTTTAAGATAGAGGCAAAGCAAAAATTGTTCCGGATTCTCTGAACATTTAACGAAAAAAAATTGTAGGATTTCTAATTTTTTTGCACATCTTTTTGAATTTGAAATTGAATTTGGCTATTTTGACCTTTTGAATTTGGCTATCACAGCACCCCCTTTCGTCGAAATATCCCCAAATTCTGATAGAACCTGCTTGCCATAGCCAAAAACATAGAAAAAAAATGTGGTTCAATTTGAAGCATAACTTCATACACTTTTCGATGATACAATAGTGAAAATGGAACAAAAATATCGATCGCAGCGCGCCCTTTCGTCGAAATATCCCCAAATTCTGATAGAACCTGCTTGCCATAGCCAAAAACATAGAAAAAAAATCTGGTTCAATTTGAAGTATAACTTCATACACTTTTAGATGGTACAATAGTGAAAATGGAACAAAAATATCGATCGCAGCGCCCCCTTTTGTCGAAATATCCCCAAATTCTGATAGAACCTGCTTGCCATAGTTAAAAACATAAAAACAAAATCTGGTTCAATTTGAAGCATAACTTCATACACTCTTAGATGGTACAATAGTGAAAATGGAACAAAAATATCGATCGCAGCGCCCCCTTTCGTCGAAATATCCCCAAATTCTGATAGAACCTGCTTGCCATAGCCGAAAGCATAGAAAAAAAATCTGGTCCAAATTGAAGCATAACTTCATACACTTTTCGATGATACAATAGTGAAAATGGAACAAAAATATCGATAGCAGCGCCCCCTTTCGTCGAAATATCCCCAAATTCTGATAGAATCTGCTTGCCACAGCCAAAAACATAGAAAAAAAATGTGGTTCAATTTGAAGCATAACTTCATATACTTTTAGATGGTACAATATTGAAAATGGAACAAAAATATCGATCGCAGCGCCCCCTTTCGTCAAAATATCCCCACATTCTGATAGAATCTGCTTGCCATAGCCAAAAACATAGAAAAAAAATCTGGTTCAATTTGAAGTATAACTTCATACACTTTTAGATGGTACAATAGTGAAAATGGAACAAAAATATCGATCGCAGCGCCCCCTTTTGTCGAAATATCCCCAAATTCTGATAGAACCTGCTTGCCATAGTTAAAAACATAAAAACAAAATCTGGTTCAATTTGAAGCATAACTTCATACACTCTTAGATGGTACAATAGTGAAAATGGAACAAAAATATCGATCGCAGCGCCCCCTTTCGTCGAAATATCCCCAAATTCTGATAGAACCTGCTTGCCATAGCCGAAAGCATAGAAAAAAAATCTGGTCCAAATTGAAGCATAACTTCATACACTTTTCGATGATACAATAGTGAAAATGGAACAAAAATATCGATAGCAGCGCCCCCTTTCGTCGAAATATCCCCAAATTCTGATAGAATCTGCTTGCCACAGCCAAAAACATAGAAAAAAAATGTGGTTCAATTTGAAGCATAACTTCATATACTTTTAGATGGTACAATATTGAAAATGGAACAAAAATATCGATCGCAGCGCCCCCTTTCGTCAAAATATCCCCACATTCTGATAGAATCTGCTTGCCATAGCCAAAAACATAGAAAAAAAATTAGGTTCAATTTGAAGCATAACTTCATACACTTTTCGATGGTACAAAAAAGACCCACACAGACGGACAGACGGACAGACGGACAGACGGACGGACGGACAGACGGACAGACAGACATTTTGTAAAAACATGTTTTTCGGAATCTCTGACCCCTAAAGCGTGTAAATCCGTCGAAAACCGGGAGTCGAAAAAAATTTCGATTACAATACTTTCTTCTATTATAGATAGAAGAAAGTAAAAAGGGAATTATAAAAAAAATTGAAACACTGAATCTGACGTTTAGGGAATTCATATGAAAGCATTTCCTCATATTTTGCAAAACTGTTCCAGAAATGTCTTAAATACATAAATCAATATTTGGTACACCAATTTTTTGCAACCTAATGGGAACTTAAACATGGGATGTTCAAACTTTGTGGTTCAGCAGCCATTTTAAGTGACGTCAGACTTCGCTGGCGTATTAACAGCTTAATGAAAAATTAAAAAATAAATACTTACAATTTTTGTGAATCCTAATGAACTGTATTTCTAAAAGGAAGTTAATCCTTAAATTATGCAATCTACTGGTGCTCCGATACAGTTCGCATATACGCAGCGAAGATTAAACAAGAACGAAAAATCATGCGTCAAGCATAGATTATGTAACACTTTCCAACGCTTCCAAAATAATTTTACAAATCATACCGTTTAATAAGCTAAAAGATAACATCTAAGTAATCCGAATACTTTTATTCAGCCCTGTATAGGATCTATAGATTTGTATATATACTACATAGGATGTTAAATTTTAGTTCAGTTAGGAAACGCGTAGCAAAATTTTAAAATTCTCCGTCTGGAGTTAAATAATACGGAAATGTGTTCGCGAACTTTTGTGCTTCCCTGTATAGGATATACAGAATTTATACACACCACATAATAGACAAAAAGCGAGTTAAAATTAAAATCGCGATCAGTAACTTAAAACGCACTTCCAGGAATTATTGTTAACTTACAGTAGAGAATTCTTTTGTGTGTCCCTGTAAATGAACGATGACTGCTGTACACACACTATTCTGTAGTAAGCCTCTTGAAATACACCTTAATGATATATATAAATTTCAATGCGTTTAAAATAGGGAAACATTATTTAAATAAACCGCAGACGATTTTTCTCCATAGACGTAATGTAACAGAATTCTTTTGACTGTCCCTGTAAAGTAACTATAAGTGCTATGCACACCCTATTCCATATTAAGCTTCTTCTAATGCACCTTAGTGATATATATAAATTTCAATGCGTTTAAAATAGTGAAACATTATTTAAATAAACCGTCAATGATTTTTCCCCATAGACCGCAATGTAACGGAATTCTTTTGAGTGTCCCTGTAAAAAAACTATAAGTGCTACACACTTCCGTTGAAATAGGGAACATGCTACAGATAACGACTATAACATATAAAAATTGCAGAGCAATCCGAGCATATTTACGGGAGTTAGAGCACGGACAGACGGCAGACGGCCAGACGGTAGACGGCAGACGGCCATACGGCCAGACAAACCGAAGTCATAAACACTTTTCAACTAGGTTGGAAAGTGTTAAAAAGGAAAACAAATAAAAATAGCTGACGCACGCGGAAAAATTAAATAAAATCCCATAAAAGCTCTATATTTTTCAAAAAGTACGCGCAAGAAATAAATTAACAATAGTATTTCAATTGCATTATAGGATGACGTCATCTGATAATGCAGTATTTTATTTTGGTGGCAACACTGATTTGAGAAAACCTTTCATTTCATTTATGAAAACAATGCCGATTTAATTTTTAATTAACTACATTTTTTATTCAAAAACATGTTTTAACGAATTGTTAAGTGTGCTATGTCAGAAGCCTGTTCAAAATCCTTTCATATGCTATCTCCTTCGTCGTTCTGCGTTTCATATTTTCTGAGAAAAAGGGATGTTGACAGGAGAAATAATATATATGATATGTATTTTTAATGACATTTCTGCAATGTTGGCAACTAAATTTTGTGGATAAAACAGAGAAAATGGGAAACGATAGGGATTATTAGTTTTGTTTACCTCAGTTTCTTTTTAAAATTGAAGAGGGATATTATTTCAATTTAAATAGATGGTTAAAAAAAAACTCGATAAAATTAAATTTTCCAAGAATATTCGAAAAAATAAAAACATATTTTCACTTATTCAAGCTTCATGAATCAATTTATTACACAGAACTAAAATCGTCTGTCAACAAATTGACCATTTAGAAACATCGTAGTTTTTTTTTTCCACTTCACAATTCAACCAAGAAAGAATATTTAAACTCCTCGCATTTAGGTAGGAAATTATTCACAAGAATTGTATTTAAAGAAAAAATACATACTATTTTCAATTAATTATTTTTGAAAAGTGCCGATTAAAACATTTCGCAAAGGCGCTAAAAGTAAAATGGCTTATCAGGTAAAAATGACAGGTGAAAATTTCTTTTCTTGTAAAGCAAGTATTTTAATTCAAAAAGCTAAAGTACTTTTTATAAGTTTGTCAAGATGACGTCATTTTCATTTCACCATCTCCAAAATTAGAAACCAATTTGACAAATAAATTTTTGCATCAAAAATCACTTAATCTGCGAAATGTAATTTTCGTTCCTTTCTGTTTAACCTACATTGTAAATATGATTTCTTACTTGAAATTTAGTATTTAATAAAATTAGGTTTTTTTTTTTTTTTTTTTTTTTTGTTTAATGCAGTAATATTGAATTACATTTTCTCTCAAGAAATCGGAAGATATCATGCAGTCTAAGTACAACACATCGGGTTGTCTTGCCACACAGATAGTTACAAATTGTTTTGTAAATTTATTTATTAATTCGAAAATTTATTTATTATAAACATTAATTCGAACTGCAAGTCTATCGATACATGCTACGATTCTGAAGGAAAATGTTTCATTCGAAGTTATTCTTTGGAGTAAAATTGTAAAAGCGAAAAAAATAAAAATATTTTTTTTTTTAAATTTTCTATCCTCTTTCTGCTTTTCCCACTTTTTCGCACATCTTTTCCTTTCCTTTTTGTTCCTTCCCTTTCGTTTTCCTTTTATTTTCTTACTTATATATATATATATATATATATATATATATATATATATATATATATATATATATATATAGTGAAATAGTTGCTCATTGCTTTCAATCGCCTGAGAAACCGTGTCATTTATGATAAAAGCACCCTGATTATGGAAAGAAACCATTATTCTACCGATTGTAGTCTTAAGAAGGCGAATTTATTATTGATTCATTTATGTATGCTATTCATCTGAAATAACAATTAAAAACTACCAATTTTTGCATCAACTTAATAATTTTATGAAGTTTTAGTTAAATCAGGGTACGGAAGATTCTTCATTAGTCACTATAACGTTCATTTGTTGAAAAGGGGGTTATTATATCTATTGTATGTATTGAAAGCTGCTACTAAGTATGTATGTATAATGTACGTTGTATATAAGTGCATAAAAATTGGATCTGTGTAACATGAGCGCATTAAGTATGGAATATTCAGCGTAAAGGTTATTTAAACATTAAAAAGTATATTTTAATCTTAACCACTCGCGTGCTGAGATAAAGTTTCTCCATAAAGGCAGTTATTTTTTACACACTTTTATTTAACTTAACTTGGTTTTGTTTTGTATGTAAAGATGGAATTTTGTAATTGATTTTTCACTCCTTTCTGGCTATGCTAGAATTATAAAAAAAATATTCCAATGACAATACAACATTTTAATATTTTTAGAACTTAATTATAAATTAATTGCGCGCAGTAGGCAATCATATATTAAAATATTAGACTTGTCACTGTAAAAAAAAAAAAAAATAATAAATAAATAAAATAAAATAAAATAAAAATAAAATATCCATCATACGGTCAATATCTCTAAAACAAGCATCAAAATATCTTAGCAATTTGTTAGATTTACATGATTTATTTTAAATTTAAACACTATACACTTACAATAAATTTAAAATGGAACTGAAAAAAAAAACACTTGTTATTTGACCTGTTTAACATATTAATATAATAACATATAGTCGTACTGTTTATCCATTTCATTAATTTGATTGCGAGTTGAGATGTCTAAAACTTCACTTCTAAAACAAAAACCGGACTTCGTTAATTCGTTCGCAAATGACGCCAATGGTCTTTTCTGATTTTATCCTCTGCCTCAGAACGAAGTGCGTATTGTTCATCATAGTTTTCGGAAATAATAAAAATCCCATTTCAATTCATTTTCAAGTGTTTAATTTATGTTAGAAATTAAATTTTTAATGACAATAACTCCAAATATATATACATTTTAGAAGGTAACTCATCTCTGAAAACTAATATTTTTAATGCTCTTTCTAAAAATGTAATTTTTGTGCAGTTTTATTAAAAAAAAAAAAGAAAGAAAGAAAGAAAAGAAAAGAAAAGGGAAAAAAAGAAACAGTGGACCCCCGTGCGAGGAATTTTCACTGCAGTCTAATATTTTTTAGCAATATCCAATATTTTTTAGATGCATGTTTAAACTTCTAAAGAAAAATTAAGGTTAAAAATATCTGCAAACAACATTAGTCAAGCCAGAATGTCGTCTCATTTATTCCATCAAAGTTACAGTGGAAATTGATCAAAGGTAGCAAAAAGCAAGCGCGAAAAAAAAATAACAATCGTATTTTAACTGCAATAGAAGATGACGTCATCTGCTTCGGAAAAAACACAGACAAAGAAAAATAAATTGAATAAACTAAAAATGCAATTTAATATAACAAAGCATACATTTTAGGCTACACGTGAAATTCCTATGATCCGATCGATCCATGGTGTTTTTTACATCTAAACATTTGAATTTGAATTTTTCTTTTTAATCATAATTATAAAATAAACACGTGCGGAGACGTTCCAATTTATTTTTTTATTCTATTTATTTTTTTATAATCATTGTTGAGCACGATATAATGCAGTATTTTATTTCTGTGGCAACATTGATTTGAAAAAAAAAAACTTTCATTTCATTTATGAAAACGATGCTGATTTATTTTTTAATTAACCGCAGTTTTTAATCAAAAAAACATGTTTTAATAAGATATAAGTGTACTATGTCAGAAGCCGTTTCCAAAATCTTTCGAATTATACCTCATTCATTGTTCTGCGTTTTGTAAATGCATAGATAAAAGGATGTTGACAACAGAAATAATATGTATGATAATTTTGAGGGAAAATGGCCGGCTGGCTAATGAAACACGAAGCAGAAAATTCCTGTGTCTGATTAGAACAGTCAAATGATTTGCATTATTATAATATAGACTAGCTGACATTCCCGGCGTTGACCTGACCCGTGATAATAATCTTAAAAATACCTAAAATCAATGCTGAATGATTTAATATTTTTAAATGAAAATCTATTCAAACGAACTAAAGGACCGTCGTTATAGTTATTGCCGATTTAATATCGATATAATTTCTTACGTTTTGATATATTAACTTCCAATTCTGACCAAAAGTTACTGAGAAAACCTAAATAATAACCCTCACCTTTCCTCTTTTAAACTCGAAATAACATACAGTATTACCAAATTATTAGTCCCATTCGAAAAAAATTAAGATGATTAAATTAAAATAAAATAAAAATCATGCACTCGTGACATCATAATTCACTTTTATATTTCAGCAGAGTAATGTCTACTATTATTTGTGACTCGTGCTATATCCAGTAATACACGTCAGGACACGTTGCCGTTATCATTATCTTTTAGCGCGTGAAGGTTTCGCTATGGTTACTCCATTGTGAAATTTGGTAAATTTTTTTATTCAATATTTGAAAAACGGCATAATCATAAGATTTGAAATTTATATCAAGAAAAATACAATTTTTTACCTTTCTAACGCAATTTGTCTAACAATTTTCTGACAAATACTTTTCGAGCTATTAATTTTTTCAGTAACTTCAAATGTTTCATTTTCCGAGATTAACCTGTGGCAAAGATTAGCGAAAAACCCAGTCGTCAGCAAC
The DNA here is from genome assembly GCA_963931845.1 of Maratus michaelseni. NCBI lineage: Eukaryota > Metazoa > Arthropoda > Arachnida > Araneae > Salticidae > Maratus > Maratus michaelseni. The sequence continues at coordinate 94,227,575 of OZ007596.1, forward strand.
GCATAGCTTTTTATTAAAGAGGATGCAAAGTAGTACCTAAGCATTCAAATTTCGTGACGATTGGCCAATCTTACGAAAATCAGAGAAAATAAAGTAAAAAAAAAAAAAAAAAAAAAAGACAAAAAATACATAGGCAGTCAAACATACTTTTTTTTATTATTCCGATGAAATTGATACGACCACCATCAAAACAAATCAGAACCAGGATGAGTCATATCCGAAAAAAAAAATTAAAATTGGAGCATCCGTTTAAACGCTATGCTCGGAGGCATACACTAGAAATATATATACAAATCAATTGCATAACCTGTATTGATGGAAGTATTGTTGAACATACTTCTCGAATTAGGTTTTCCTTTTCACAGTAAAACCCTATCAAATTCAGATGCCTAAATAGCTGTAAAAATAAAATCTATCCACAACTGGTTGTCAGCAAAACCATAAATTTAATCTCAAAATTATGATGTTAGATTACTGAGAATCTGTGAAGGCTTTTTAATGTGTCTGGCAGCACGTGCATAACCTCATAACAAGCAGAAATTCAAAAAAGCTGGAGAAAAACATTACAACTTAAACTACTTAATGCATGGCCGCCTTCATTATCATCTCTGGAATCACGTCAGATAAAGCGAAAAGGAGCGGAGAAAAAAAAGAAGTGATCTTGTGCTTTGAGGTCATTGAGAACGCCAGTTACAACATTTTGCGAACTTGTTCTTCAAAAGAAGAACTATTTACAATTAACTAATTTGAATAAATGAATTTTTCTTCTTTTTGCATCGTTTGTTTGTATTTGGTTTCCAGAGTTGGAGATCTTGATCTTACAGTCAAATTGCAGATGAGATTTTACAAGAAAGATTATTTTTTTCTTTTGACTCTGTTAGAAAATAAACTATCGAAAAATCATTTTGTGTGAAAGATCAGAATTGGCAAGTATTTGGTTTCAGGCCAGATTGTCCCACTTCCAGCATCATTTTTTCTATCCAATTCCTATTACCTCCTTATTTAGTTATTCGAGCACTGAGTCAAGAAGTGTCGGGTCCGATTCCCGATTGTGACTTAGATGTTCATAGTAGGTTTATTTTAACTTTAGATCGATATCCCTGTCTGTTTAGTCCTCCAATACCAAAGATGACCAGATGACCTAAGCAATCAACCAACCTACGAAAATTTTTTCTTTTTGCATCGTTTGTTTGTATTTGGTTTCCAGAGTTGGATATCTTACAGTCAAATTACAGATGAGATTTTACAAGAAATATTTTTTTTTCCTTTTAACTCTGTTACAAAATAAACTATCGAAAAATCATTTTGTGTGAAAGTTCAGAATTGCCAAGTATTTGGTTTTAGGCCAGATTGTCCCACTTCCAGCATGATTATTTTCTATCCAATTCCTATTACCTCCTTATTTAGTTATTCGAGCACTGAGTCAAGAGGTGTCGGGCCCGATTCCCGATTGTGACTTAGATGTTCATAGTAGGTTTATTTTAACTTTAGATCGATATCCCTGTCTGATTAGTCCTCCAATACCAAAGATGACCTAAGCAATCAACCAACCTACGAAAATTTTCTTCTTTTAGTATCGTTTGTTTGTATTTGGTTTCCAGAGTTGGAGATCTTACAGTCAAATTATAGACGAGATTTTACAAGAAATATTTTTTTTTCTTCTAACTCTGTTACAAAATAAACTATCGAAAAATCATTTTGTGTGGAAGATCAGAATTGCCAAGTATTTGGTTTTAGATCAGATTGTCCACTTCCAGCATGATTTTTTCTATCCAATTCCTATTACCTCCTTATTTAGTACACTGAGCACTGAGTCAAGAGGTGTAGGGTCCGATTCCCGATTGTGACTTAGATGTTCATAGTAGGTTTATTTTAACTTTAGATCGATATCCCTGTCTGTTTAGTCCTCCAATACCAAAGATGACCTAAGCAATCAACCAACCTACGAAAATTTTCGTAGTGGCCCACATCCACAAAATGTGACACAGTGTGACGGGAGGAGCGGATCGGATTAATGTGTTGAAATATTGCATCTAAAATATTGAAATAGGTAGATGTTATTTGCAAGCAGCATAATGAAGTTCATAAAAACAATATGCATTTTCCTCAGGTAGTATTATGTATATGTGTAACGACGCAGGATATTGACATGTTTTTCTTACACACTTTTATTTAACTTAACTTGGTTCATGTATATCAGACATGTCAAACTCGTTTACCGCCGCAGTCCAAATTATGCATTATATACAATGCCGCGGGCCACAATATAAATAGATACTATTATTACTAGTGCACAGAATAAAATTTGTTCGTACAAAACATAGCCATATGAAGGAACTTTTCACGCAAAGTTCCAGAGTTACATACATAGTTTATTTTGTCTTATTTTTCGAAAAAATACTAAAAATTACTTTTTATTAACCAAATATATAAAATTTAATTGAAATTTTTAAATTGTATTTGTTTTAAAAATTTATTGTACTCGTTGGTATGTTTATATTGATCTAGCAAAGGCATAGCTGTCAATCTTCTGTGTTTTCTTCAAGTGAAAAAAAAATCTATTTTGAATCAGGAAATTTATTTAATAAAATGTGTTGTATCTATCCGCTACTTATTGAATTTCATTTATTAAATACATTTTCTGGTTCAAATCATACTTATTTGACTTGAAAAATAACAAAATATTGGCAGATACGTAAAGCTGTCGTATAAAAGTGCGCACGCAACATAGTTAAAATATGTCTAATTGCATACTATACTTTAAAAAAAGCTCTCGATTGGTGAATAATTTACAGAAATTTGTAAACTCTATATCCATTTTTGTTCTAATGTGCAATCAAAATGAAATTTGATTTACTGCAGTAACAAATTCTGAAGAATAATTTCAACATCAATCATTAGAGGTGAAATTAATAGATTAAACTGATTTTTACGAGGGCATTTTGAAAAGTAAAGATACAATGACTCGCATTCCTTAAAAAAACATTCATTTAGAAAACGTAAGTTACATCTTATTAACTGGATTATTTATTATTTTTCGACATAATCACCCCCGTTATCCAAACATTTGTTAAGTCGGAGCACAAGCTTTTGTATCCCACAGTCATAGAAGGTTTCCGCCTGTTGTCGGAACCACATTTCAACTTCATCTTTGATCTCATCATCGTCGTGGAATGATTTTCCTCCAAGATGTGACTTCTTTCAATTTGAGACGTCTATTCCCACGAATTGCTTCCTCCGTTCTCTGAAGAAGGGCATCAGAGATCACAGATGGCCGACCTGTTCTTTGTTCGTCATGAACATCGGTCCTACCTTCAGAGAAATGACGACACCATTTCGTTACATTTTGTCGATTCATAATGTTCCCATAAACAGAAACAATTTCTTTGTGAATATCCGCTGGTCGCTGACCTCTTGCATGAAGAAAACGTATGACGGAGCGCACTTCGCATTTGGCGGGATTCTGAATCGGCGGAACCATTTTAAACACGACCTACTCCAACCAGAATCAACGTTGAAATGCCGAACGACCGCGAGGAGAAAGCTAACGGTTCAATGTTAACACCTGTGTTGCCAACTTGCTTGCCAAAACTTTTCTATTCCTCCGGCGTACGGTGTATCTTTACTTTTCGAAATGCCCTCGAAAAATTCTCGAAATTCAAAAATTTGCTTTTGAATTCATTTTTTAATACATCTTTGGTATATTCTAAAAATTTCCACTTCGATATTTTTTGTAATAATGCCTGGCATTTGGTACCGCCATCTATCGATTGTGAATAGAAACAAATGTTCCTTTCTTACACCAAACATTTTGGGTATATGATTCCAAAACTCTTTTTTTTTTTTTTGGTCCCTTAGAATAATAATTAAAAAGAAAAGCAGTTTTTCTTATGAATTAATTGAGTAATTATAATGAGTGTGTTAGTCGAGCGCAGATGATAAATCGTCAAATATTCTATATGCTTACAAACATAGGGCTTGACAAATGCGGTCTATCTGGCGACCAAGTTATTTAATTTCGCGGTTTTATTTTTGGACAAAAATTTACCTACGAAATGAGCACAAACGCCATTTTCTATCTTTTCGGACATTTTTAATTTGGCCAAAATAAGTTCATCAAATGCAAATTTTAAAAGAATAATATCAAAATTTTTTGACTGAATGCTTGACAGGAAAATGCGTTTTTTTTTTTTTTCCAATAATGCCCCCTCAACAGATATAGATTTTGTAACACTCAATTATTCGGACATTTGAAACATTAGGCAATCAGCATTTTCTGAACATGCTAGTTAATTCAGATTTTACAGTATCTCTTTTTTTTTTTCAGAGATATAATATCTATATAATTTTAATAACTTTCATTTGAAAACTTGGTTTATATTATCTTTGTAAATTATGTACTATTTTAAACTATGTAATTAATAATTCTAAAATATGTATGTTATTATACGAGGGCATTTCGAAAAGTAACGATACACCGTACGCCGGAGGAAAAGAAAAGTTTTGGCAAGCAAGTTGGCAACACAGGTGTTAACCTTGAACCGTTAGCTTTCTCCTCGCGGTCGTTCGGCATTTCAACGTTGATTCTGGTTGGAGTAGGTCGTGTTTAAAATGGTTCCGCCGATTCAGAATCCCGCCAAATGCGAAGTGCGCTCCGTCATACGTTTTCTTCATGCAAGTGGTCAGCGACCAGCGGATATTCACAAAGAAATTGTTTCTGTGCATGGGAACATTATGAATCGACAAAATGTAACGAAATGGTGTCGTCATTTCTCTGAAGGTAGGACCGATGTTCATGACGAACAAAGAACAGGTCGGCCATCTGTGATCTCTGATGCCCTTCTTCAGAGAATGGAGGAAGCAATTCGTGCGAATAGACGTCTCAAATTGAAAGAAGTCGCATCTTGGAGGAAAATCATTCCACGACGATGATGAGATCAAAGATGAAGTTGAAATGTGGTTCCGACAACAGGCGGAAACCTTCTATGACTGTGGGATACAAAAGCTTGTGCCCCGACTTAACAAATGTTTGGATAACGGGGGTGATTATGTCGAAAAATAATAAATAATCCAGTTAATAAGATGTAACTTACGTTTTCTAAATAAATGTTTTTTTTTAAGGAATGCGAGCCATTGTATCTTTACTTTTCGAAATGCCCTCGTATTTTCTCAATTAATTCATAAAAAACTTTTGTACTTTTTGAAAACCAATGGCAGGGGAGGAGGCGGTCTGTACTTTTTACTTGGCGACTAGAATTTTTTGCTGGCTACTAGATTTAATCAAAATTGAAATGCGCTTATTATCAGGATGGGCTGTAAAACGGGAGTGGTAGCAGAACAGGACATGTTCCATTCGCGTTTCCTCCATTTATCATGCTCTCCTGTCCCCTCTCTGCAATCAGCACGGTAAACGCGGTGTTAATGAAACACACACCATAGTTACAGTGTCTAATAAAAGACACTGTAACCATAGGTCTACGAGCATACAGACAAACAGTCCTGGAGTCGGTTTCGGACATTTTGACTCGAAACTGTGCTGTCAGTAGCCAAGCGGATGCGTTGATGGAGAAGAATGGCATACTTCGGTTTCTCTTGGTCGTCAGCCTTAAATATAGATCCTCATTTGACAACGTTGCTAGTCTACGACCTTGGCTTGGTCTTCGGTATACATTTCCAGTCTCCAGAAAAATGATTCCAGATCCTGAAAATCTTGGACTTTGGGATACTCTCGTGACTTTCATAACTATGACTTGTGTTTGACCCTCTTCTAAGCGTCCAATAATTCTCCAGACTTCTGATTTGGGTTAATGATTTCGTTTAGAAATCACCCTCACTGATACAAAGTAGTCAACATATATCATTTCACATTTTGTTTTAAATAATCTGAAAGCCAAATTTCACTCGCTACCGCTACTGCGTGATTTTTCGGCATCACAAGAAAGATTTGCATATTCCGACGTTTAAAAATGCGTTAACAAACATTTGTATTTTTATCACTTTTTTTAAAATTTTCTTAAAGAAATATTCCCATTATACCGCTTAGTCACAGAACACTTAGAACATGGTTCAGTCTTTTTGGGGCAGTGTAGCTAAGTTAAAAGAAAAAAATGTGTATGATACGTACATGAATTTCAAAAATAAAATGCACTTCATCCCAGCGACATTTTCAGTGGTTTTTTTTTTTAATTATGAGTCTTTTTTCAAATGATATATAATAATGTGTGATGTATAATAATGTAGATATATAATAGTGTATTCTAATTTTGATACGACCTTGTATGAAAGCTATATTAATTGGCTACACATCTATAAGAAAACAGATAAGTATATCAGGGAAATAAAATTAAAACAAATTCGGTTTGTTAAACCACCACTCATTTTGTATCCGGCTACATATCAAGAACCGAACAATCCGATCGAAAACTAGACAGCTGAAACGTCTTGTTTCTCGATATTCTTACTAGACATATTATAGCCTGGAAACAGCTTTAACAGTCATTAGTGCATAGAGTAATATCTTTTTCAAATCCTAAATAGACAAGAGCTTCAAACAAACTTTTAAACTTTAAAAAAGTGATATATTTTTTTATTTCATTTCTCCAGTCCGGCTATCAAATAAAATGGAGGAAGAAAAAGGGGGAGGAAAGACAAGCGATCTTGTTACTTGAGGTCATTGAGAAGGCCAGTTACAACATTTGTGAACTTGGTCTTCATACACGAACAATTTACAATTAGTTTGATTTCAAAGAATGGTCTTTTTTATATTGTACATGCTCTTGATTATTTCGGAAATGAGAATTTATACTCAATTTACACACATGATCCGACAAAGGAAAACTTTTTAGTTCTACCTTTGGTGTTAAGTTTACAATTAAAGCTTTTGCCAGGTTTAAAACTTTTTTTTGTCTATTCAGGCTCATTGAAATTCAAAATAGAGAAGGAAAGAACAACCATAACTTTATGAAAATTAATACCTGTCTGTCTGTATTTACATACCATTATAGTTGCATAATCAGTAATCAATCTTTATATCACCGAGATCACTAACATTAATGTATTTAAAAGCTAATTCTTTGGAAAGACAATCGCAAAATAAAATGGAAGAAATATCATTAACTACTCAGCATCCTTTATTAATTATGCAAAAAATATGCTAATATTTTCTTTACTTTAATTTATGCAAATGTCTCAAGTTAGACATTATATTTATATGTATACGAAATAAAACTACAGGAAGTTATAGCTGTTGAAGGTATTATTAGATGAAGAAGATCCCATTTTTGTATATTTACGGATTTTTATAAGTTTTTATCAAAGTCATGACATGTATGCATTTATGCAAATATGTATGCATTTTTATATCATTTATTTAAAGGATTTTATCGAATACAATAAATAAATATTGTTCTTTTGTATAACTTTGTATTGGAATTTAATAAACGACATTTTCTTGTTGTGCTTAAATTTTTGAAACAGACTGTATTTTGAATTAATATAATATTGAGTCTGAATATTACGAATATTGGTTTGCTACTAGGAAAATATTCAGCATTTGCTCTTTCACATTCTATTCCTCATTAAGAGGGTGCTTCACCAGCAAAAACGGTTATCTTTTATTTATATAAAAAATTAAAGAAATCGGTCGAATAGTTCTCGAGAAAAACAAGTTAAAAATTTTACAATAGTGTTACGTTCAACGGGCAGCGTGACATTGAATGAGCAAAAAATATTGTGAGGAATTGAAATATCATTAAACTGTTTTTAGGAAACAATCTACACGCTTGATATGTATTCAGGGGGCGGGGGGGGGAGGGCTGTGTCGGTATTGAAAAACATATTTTGGTAACTGAGTTATATTGCGTCGAAAACTATTAAAATAGTGATATAACAATTATTTGTTAACGAGATTAACGATGCTCATATGAAAATATATCGTCGATTTGCTAGTATTTAGCATGCATCAAATGCCATGAAAGCTATTTTGAGGGATGCAAAAATATGCAAAATTTAAAAAATCGAAAATTTTGACCAAAATAAGTATAGAACCTGACTCTTAAGATTACTGTAACATATTCTTTTAAATCAGGTTATAATAATTTTAATGTTCAGTAACCCTTGGAGGTTATATATAGGTTATATTTAAATCGAAAAAAAAGAAAAGAAAAGAAACTAGTAATATAAAAAAAAAATTAAGTCAATTTCTACTTAGGTTCCTACTTTAAATTTCCGTTTTATAACATAATCTTCCGTATTTTTTAGAAATGTTTATAATGTTAAAATAAACATTATAGGACGCCCCCCCCCCCAAACAAAAAAAGTGACTTCTCAAGAACAACCTTATATACAACCTAGATATATTTCTGCTTTTTCTTTTTTCGCATTTCTGAGTGAGTTTTGTGTAAATAACAAAACCTTCCCACGATGAGCATCGAACCCGCAATCTTCGTATATTAAACTGAAGGTCCCGACCACTACGCCATGACTAGATATTCCGCTGTCTTAAGCGTTGCTACTTATTTTAGTCGCTTTTTATGATGCAAAAACTAAAATTAATTTAATTTAATTAATGAATTAATATTTGAAAAAACTGTATTGACATCAAGTGTCATCCACTACAAGTTTTAAAAAATTTATTTGAACTTAAGTGGATGAATAAAAAGTATTTTATTAACGATTGAAAATTTGAACAGATATATAAATATATATAGGGAGAGTATGAACTAATAGTAGGAATTTAAAAAGAAATAAAGAAATGTGCTTCTCTTGCAATTTAAACAAGTGGTTCTAAATCAGTCGGAATATTTTGAAGTTTAAAAAATGATCCATCTCCGAAAAACGGGAGCGAGGTAAATCCTTCCTGTAGATATAAAATTGCCAACCTTCGCTGACGTAGAATGTCAAATTAGGCTGGTTTCAACATCTTATCTCTGCAATAATAATATTTGATTTTGAGATCATATAAACAGCGTGTAAAGGCATCGTCCTCCACGTGTAGCAGTAAAGTCAAGTCACGTTAGAACTGAGAGATCGTATCTGTAAAGAAGTGAATTAATGGAAATATCTCATTAACGCCTTAACTATCGTCTGATTTTCGTGAAAGCTTTTTGTGTGTTAAAAAGAGCAATGGAGCAATAAAGTGACTGGCGATAAAACTTGAAACAGTTGTTTTTTTTTAATACAGAACCGACTTACTTTACCTCCCCACCCAGGGGAGGGTGTCGAAATTGAAAACATATTTCAGTAACTGAGTTATGTTGCAGCTAAAGCTATTAAAATAGCGATATAACAATTATTTGTTAACGAGATTAATGATGCTCATGTGAAAATACAGGGTCATCGAAAAAGTTTGGGCAGATTTGAAAGAATCATAACTCTAAAAGTAATTGAATAAACGCAATTATTTTCTTTCTAACGTACTCGGAATTATCCGAGATTTGTTAGATGTAGCTGTTTTAAAGTTGTGACATTCAAACGAAGCGAATAAGCAATTGCACGGTGAAAGAGGACTTCGTGCTGTCCAACATTTTTCGATGATTCCGGGGTGGAAAGCGTATAAGTCTAAAACTATTAGAGGGTATGGGGAAAATGTCAATTAGAAAGTTCTTCAGCATCGTCGATTTAGTAGGAAAGGATCCACTATATACAAGAATAGCCTAAGCAAAAAGTGAAAATTGCGAATGTATGGTGCTATTTGCATTTTCATATCATCGATTCTGCGCATCGTCTAAATGTCACGACTTTAAAACAAACGACTTTAAATCTAACAAATCTTGGATACTTTGGAAAGAAAATAATTGCGTTTACTCAAATACTTTTAGAGTTATGATTCTTTCAAATCTGTCCAACCTTTTTTGATGACCCTGTATATCGTTGATTTGCTAGTATTTAGCATGCATCAAATGCCTCGAAAGCAATTTCCAACTTTAATCTAAACTAGAGGATCCAACCCGGGCTTCCCGAGTTACAGAATATAGGTGAAAATCTTTTTTTTTTAAATTGAAAACTCTAATAGATTTTTTATATTTAATGTATTTTTTTTTAGATTGTAAACTAACAACACCAAAAAGAATTTCGATATTAAAAATTTGAATAATGTATTGAAATACAGTTTTGAAACTTATTAAAAGCGATACTTCCGTATTAGGCGCATGCCAGAAGTTAATAGCAGAAACTCGTCAACGATTTCGCTACTTACAAGGAAGGTCTCCCTAAAGCGCATACTCAAAATATTTATTAAAAAAAATGCTAATGAAACTACTCATGTACGTTATAAAGTATCAATCAAATTTAGCTGCGGAATTTCTGTAGAAAATCTGTAAAAAAAAATAAAATACTTTCGAACATTTGGAGCAAAAAGACGATTTGGCGAGCAACACTTTTTCCTCGCCAAGTGCAAGCGATTTTGATGAATTTGAAAATTGCTCGTTAAATGTGTTTAAATGCGCAGAACTTAATGAATTTAAACTTAAACGATGAAATAGCTTATTATTATTTCTATAAGCTTATATAGTATATATAAGTTGCGTGCTGCTGAAGTTATTTAATTTTACACAATTTCACCGGCTGGATAATTTTTAAATGAATTTTGAAAGGAACTCTCAGATTAAGAACGATGTCATTATAAATTTAAATTCAATATTGTATAAGTCGTTGTTTCCATGGTAACTATACAGGGCTCTGAATGGGACCTTAGTTCTGAGCTTGGAACAATTTTAAGCAATTTAGATTTTGTTCTAAACATATAATACGATCGTTAAATTTTATGATGTATACATATAATAGTATATTGAGAAAACTGTAGTTATAAAAGTCTATTTATTTAAGTGAAACTTAGCAGCTCAGGAAACGCGTAGCAGAGTTTAAAATTTCCCTTCTGCAATTTCTGACAATCAACGGAAATGTACTCGAGAACTTTTGTGCTGCCCTGTATACAATCTATATAATTTATACACACCAAGTAATAGACAAAAAATGAGTTAAATTTAAAAACGCGTTCAGCAATTGAAAAAGCATTCCCAGCAATTATTATTAATAAGCAATACTTTAACCGAATTATTTTGTATGTCCCTGTCAATGAACGATGAAAGCTATGCAAGCAATATTCTATAGTAAACCCTTGTAATCCACGTTAGTGATATATATCAATTTCAATATGTTTGAAATAGTGAAACAGTATTAAAATAAACTGCAAACGATTTTTTTTTCATAGACCGTAATGTAACGGAATTCTTTTGAGTATCCCTGTAAAGTAACTATAAGTGCTATTAGTCTCTTGTAGTGCACCTCAGTGATATATATCAATTTCAATATGTTTGAAATTGTGTAACATCATTAAAATAAACCGCAAATGATTCTTCCCCATAGACCGCAATGTAACGGAATTATTTTGAGTGTCCCTGTAAAAAAACTATAAGTGCTACACACTTCATTTTCAATACTGGACATGCCACAGTAAGCCTCATATATCAATTGCATATATCAATTAATTACATATATCAATTGCATGATGATCCGAGCATATTTATGCGAGTTAGAGCACGTACAGACAAACCGAATTCATAAACTCTTTTCAACTATGTTGGAAAGTGTTAAAAATGGTTGTAACCCCTCGAATTAATTTGTAACCCCTAGAATCCCCCCCTATGTTAGATCCCCTAGAATTGGTAATATAGAAAAGCACAGTCCTGGGAGAAAAATACAAAAACAACTTATTATTCCTGTCACACTTAATCGCTGAAACTAAAAAAACACATCAGCATAGTTCGATTGGGAATACTTTATACTATCCATTTGTATTTTTAAAACTTGTTTTAAAGTTTTTTTAGGTGCGTTCATAATTATATAAATACGTAGCACCTATAGTTGCCATCTGATCCGTCCATCGTTCCGTCTGTCTGTCCGTCTGCCTGCATATAACAGCGCAAAAACTACTCAACTGAATGGTTTGAAATTTAATATATACAATAGTTGCAGAATTTTGTCGAGTTATTTCAAATTGTATGAAAATCGAATCAAAACTTAAAAAGATATTAATAAAAATATTAATTAAGTAATTTGAATTTTTAAAAAATCGGTACTTCCCTGTTATAGCAGCTTCCGAGGATTAATCGTCAAGCGACCGAGATGTATCGCCAAGTTATCTGACATGTATGACGTTATAGTCCTGTTATTTTCGTATTACTGAATTTAAAAACCGAATTTGTATACTAATTGTTTAATTATAGCAATCCTATTATCTACCGACAGTTTTTTGGATATTTCCGGAGAAATAGATATTAAATGGAAAAGTGTCTAAATAGAGATTTCAAGTTCTGAAATTTTCAAAGCTAGGTTTAAGTTTCCCATTGAAATTTATAGTAAATGTCAACAAAAGATAAAATGTTGCCAACTTAAAATGTACTTATTTTATTACGGAAGTTAATCATATCATAATAACAGACGATATAATTCGTTTCACTTAAACTAATTATAGTACGGACGCACCTCATTTGTCTCGTTTGACGTACAATTTCCAACTTGTTTTATAATAAAATTATTCTAAGCTTTATTTATTTATTTATTTTGAATAGCGCTATTCCGACAGAACAAAACAAAATACATTGTTTAATTAGCCAAAATTCAAATTTGTACGTCTATCCAACGGTTAATTTCAGAGTTATTCATTAATTTAAAATAAGCTGATTTCAAAAATTGTCTCCAAATTGAAATCTGTTGTACTCTTGGCTTGAAATTGAGCTATTTATACAAAAGATAAAATGTTTCCAACTTAAAATGTATTTAATTTATTACGGAAATTAATCGTATCATAATAAGAGACGATATAATTTATTTCACTGAAACTAATTATAGTACGAACTAACCTGATTTGTCTCGTTTGACGTACAATTTCCAACTTATTTTATAATAAAATCCTTCTATATTAAAAAAAAGTAATCTGGAACTGAGCCAAAAACGATTTAGAAATAGACCAATCAAATTCTGCGTAGATATTCCGGGTTATTCTCATCGCTTTTTTACTAGGGACTTTTTTGAGGAGCTATTACTTTTTTTCTAGCCATCCTACGGATTCGAAATTCATACCACCAGACGCGAAATATAACAAGCATTCAGAAATTAAAAAAATTATCACGGTCGGACAATAAAAACTCAAAAAATTCTTAAAAATCGAGTAAAAAATCTTTTATTGAAAAAGTAATTTTTTTATATTGTTGCCACTTTCTAAATAAGCGCAAAGGATTATATTTTATCTCAAATAAAAATGTATTTGCGCGAGACTATTAAAAACAATAATGAAAGTTTAAAATAATAATTAAATGATCACGTGTTGAAAGCAGGAAATAAAGAAAATTACGTCATAAAAATTGTGTTTACACATGAATATTAAAAATAAAAAAGAATTAAATGAAAAAGCATTATAACCAGTTAAATGAAAAAGCATTATAACCAGTTAAATGAAAAATCATTATAACCTGATTACAGAAGATAGTCGCCGTTCGTTATATCATCATCATCATCTTTTTAAAACAGGATACATTAGAAGGTTTTAAGAGGCTGTGAAATCAGAACGGGGGTTGGTGAGCGTAGCGAGCAGGGGGCTGAACTTTATTTTTACAGGGTGAACTTTATTTAACAGGTGATTCTGAACTTTATTTTTTTTTTTTTTTTTTAATAGCGCTATTCTGACATAACAAAACAAAATACATTGTTTAATAAGCCAGAATTCAAATTTGTACGTCTATCGAACGGTTAATTTCAGAGTTATTGATTAATTTAAAATATAAGCTGATTTCAAAAATTGTCTCTAAATCGAAATCGGCTGTACTCATGGCTTGAAATTGAGCTATTTATATATTCCAGCATAAATGTAGAAATTCAACAAAAAGAAAAAAACAGCTGTTTAAAAGCAAACGGTATATGATATTTAAATTTCTTTGCTCCGTTACGAGCTGTTTAAAGTTTGTGAAAAATCAAATTACACTATTTACATTCTGATTAAAACAGTGGACTCTACACTTCGGTTCAGCACCGGCGCGGCGTACCTCATACTTAGTTGAATTTAGGATTTCGTAACTTCAAGTGAGTTTTACTTTGTTGGTAATATATAGTGATAATGAAGTATATAACACGTGATTCCTATACGAAATTTAATGAGGAATCGTACCGTGATATTTATTTTTTATCAAAAAAATTCACTTTGTTAATGAAAAATAAAAATTACTCAAAGCATGTTTTTTTTTTTTTTTTTTTTTTTTTTTTTAACCATTGGAAAAATGGTTGTTGTTTTCGGTCGAGAATGGACCTCTTGACGTCGTCACTTTACTTTTTTTTAAGCGTTTTAAGCATTTTTAACGAAATTCTGTAACTTTAGAAGAATTTTTCTTTGAATAGGCAATAGAAATGCATAAAATCGTTACAAAAAGGATAGATGCAAATTATCAGATATGAAAAAAAGCCGAATTTAAAAATTGATGTCGGTTGAGAAATCGTCTTATAAATGTTTTGTCTCTGTTTTCATTAATATATTGTAAATTTGGTATTTTCGTGTTATAGCGGCTCTGAAGGATGAATCGCCAAGCGACCTAATATATAAGCTCTGCGATGATCTTGGCGAAATCATAACTGCAACCTTGGCATAATCATAATTGTGGGGGCCGCTATAACACGAAAGTACGGTATTTTTTTTTTATTTTTTATTTTTTTTTTTTAAAGCTTTCGGAACATTTTCCCAATGGTTATTGTAATTTGTTAAATTATAATTTTTTCTTAAACGCCGACATATGAAATTTTAGTCAGTGCGGATTCACACTACACTGCAAAAAATAATTGTTGATTTTGCAGTATAAAACTGGCACCCAGCTGCCAGTATTATACCGTAAAATTAACAGTATTAAACAGTAAAATAAGCAGTAATACGCTGCCGTGCAAGCAATAATACGCTACCGCGCATGCGCGGTAGCGTATTACTGCTTGCGCGGCAGCGTATTACTGCTTATTTTACTGTTTAATACTGTTAATTTTACGGTATAATACTGGCAGCTGGGTGCCAGTTTTATACTGCAAAATCAACAATTATTTTTTGCAGTGCAGTGTGAAGTTCACGGGTTAAAAGTAATACATAAAATTTGTAATATATGATGAAATAATGCAATCCATTTATACTGAAATCTCACATGGCATCAAAATATGTTAGGTATCAGTTACTTTTATGCTGGCTAGTTTATTGATAATGTGGCTACTTTAATGATTATTGTGTTTGTTAAGCCTTTATAACCAAAACCAATAGTATCCTAAGTATATGAAAAAAAAAGTGGTCATAAAAATGTTTCTTTCTGGTTATTAGTTATTTAGAAGGAATTATTTCGTATCAGTACTTATTAAATAATATTACTTAATTTCTTTGTTACAAACCGGGCATGACAAATGCGCACTTTTTTTTTTTTATCTGTCGACCAAATTATTTAATCTGGCGGTTTTTTTTTTTTTTTTTTTTTTTTTTTAAATACAAAAATTGACTTAAGAAATAAGCACAAACGGCATTTTTTCTCTCCTCCACCCCTACTCTTGTTTGGCAGGCAGTCATCTTCCTCTTCTCTCGTTCTTTTAATGAAACAATAAAATTTAAACTGCATTTTCCATATCATGCACAGAAAACGCCATTCATTGCCGCTCTAGCCAGCTAGCATGCCACGTGATTAGAATGTGGCGGATTGGGGGGGATCAATAAAATAGTAAGAAATAGTGTCAATCCAGCCTCTATGTCACCAAAAATTGGATATAAAGCTAAAAAATGCTCAAGGGTTTTTTTGCAAGTTTAAAATGATTTTTGTGTTTAGAATTAAAATTGATTAATCACATTCAATTTAACGAATAATAAATATAAGTGATTTATAAGTAATTCGTTTGAAGTAAATCTATAAAACTAAATTATGTATTATTCAAAACTATGTAATTAATAATTCTGAACTATGCTTATTATTTTTTCTCAATTAATTCATAAAAAACTTTTGTGGGTTTTGAAAAGTCATAACGGGAGGGGGGGGGGGGTAACTATTTTTTTACTTGCAACTAGAATTTTTTGCTGACTACTAGATTTTATGAAATTTGAAAAGCGCTGGTTATAAATAATAAAAACAACCTTTTCCTCGCCAAATGCAAGCGATTTTAATGCATATGTAAATTGCTTGTTAAATGAGTGTTTAAATGCGCACTACTTAATGAATTCAAACTTAAACGATGAAATATTTTATTATTATTTATATAAGCTTATATAATATATATAAATTTCGTGTTGCTGTAGTTATTAAATTTTACACGGTTTCACCGGCTGGATAAGTTTTAAGTGTATTTTAAAAGTAAGTGTCTGATTAATAATGCTGTCGTTATAAATTTCGATACTGAATAAGTCGTTGTTTCCATAGCAACAATACTGTTCTCTTGTCTCCTACGATACTAATTTTGAGATTGAAACAATTTTAATCAATTTAGATTTTGTTCTAAACCGTATAATACGATGGTTAAATTTCATTATATACACATATAAATGTATATGATAAAAGTATAGTCAGAAAAATGTATTTATTTAAGTTAAACTCACTTAAACTAGTTCAGTATGAAGCGTAGAAAAAGGTTTTCGTTAAAGAGTATTTATCGTAAAAGCGTATTTTTTATTATTATTATTGTGTCGCCAACCGACGATAAATCACCAAAAAAATGATTTTTTTTTATTTTTTTTACGGACGCTATATCGAGGTTCCGCTGGAAATGTTTTTGTACACATATATAGTCTCATGACAAGAATATTCTGTAATTTTTTTAAGTTTTTTCTGAGTATGCGCTTATGGGGACTTTCCTTGTTAGATTTCAGTAAATAAAATTCTTATAATTTATTTTTTAGTAAAAAAGAATTTAATAAAAATTAACATATCTACTAGTCTATTGAAAATGTATATTTTCCGCCAATTTTTAATCTTGTATAATTCAATAAATTAAACAAGAAAGAAAAATAGACTATGAACACTTTCCAAGACTTCCAGAATACTGCAGCGGTGATTACAAACGAATATCCCAACTTTGAAGGACTTTATTAACAAAAGTATAGAAGAAATGACCTTTTTGCCATGATTCGGCAGTTGGGACCGCCCACTTCAAAATCTACCTGTGTGTGTAGGCGGATCCGCCAGACATTTTTTTTTTTTTTTTTTTTTTTTTTTTTTTTTGCTGTAAGAGTTGGTCCTATAAAAAACTTGTCAGTATAAAAGTTGTAGATAATATTAAGAGGATTTATAATAAATTTAAGCAGATTTTATATCTTGTGAATGGACAAAGTTATGAATTTTTTTCTTCTTAAACACCTATTCCTCGCCACCTTGAGGCCATTTTTAATTATATCAAAAATCCATCATACACAAATTTTCGGCCATTTTCCAATGAAACTCTAAACGGATTCGATACGTATCATAATTAAGAAGTTATGGGTTTTTTTTCTGTTTTCACCCCCCTCCCCCATTTTCTCACCCCTTGGTTCGTATTTGCCCATTAACGAACTTGACCGAGATTTTATGCCCCTTGATTTTATGTATCAGTTTGGAAGAGATTTTTCAGAATTATTGAAGTTATCCTGTCCATAAAAAAGTGGTACAGATAGATAGATAAAGTTTTAAACTGGGGTGGGGGGGGGGGAGTCATGATCCGCGTAGATCTGCAAAAATTTTCCAGAAATTCCAATATAGGGGAAAATGTAATAGGTAGTATTTCTTACGAAATCTACCTAAAAATGAATCGCCAAGCATCTTGTCGAGCTTTCTATTATCGCCAAACTAATTTTTGCTGACTTGTCTCTCTCATCTAATCGAACTTGTGATGGTGAGTATTGTTAATTTCTGGAATGTGGGTTGCCATAGTTTTGACAAAAACTGTGCATACGGACTGTACGTCTTTCGCCAGTGTTATGTATAAAGGCATTTTACAAGTTCGCTAGCTTTGCAGAAAAAAAATTTTGAACTAATATTTTTATTTGCTGAAACAAAATTTTCGATCATAAGAATCATTTTCATCCAAACTACGTTGTCGTAAGCCAATTGCTTCATTTTTACTGAATTTTAAATTAATTCATAGTATATTTAAATTTTTGCTGCTTCATTTCGGCCACTGTGATTCTTTTTTCGATAAAGATAAAATATGTTATAAGGGTTGGAATAACTAATTACAACGAACATTACTTCATTTTTTTTTCACTATTAGGGGGTTCTGCTCCCTAAGAGCTACGCGCGCCAACCACCGTGCAGACCCCGCAGGCTCTAAAAACAGGCTAATTTGCTCCCTTTTAAAAAGATTGCCTTATTAAGGAAGATTGAATGATATTATTACGACCAGTAGCGATCTTCTGTAATAAGGTTGCTATTCATTTCGCTTTGATTAGGGGATTTTTAGGTGCCCAAGTCCGCATCCACCGCTGTCATGAGAGCTGACGGCTGTTTTCATGATTGATTAGGTAAGGTAACACATTTGAAAGTCAGCTTGTATAAAATGGTTAGGTATAAAAGTCGCTGTCATCCGAACTTTTATAATAAAGTTTTCTTTTAGACACTAGAAAAAAAATGACGTTTTAAAGATATTGATTAAATATGACATAATTTTTCCCGACTGAATGCTTTACACACATAATAATTTATTCGTTTTAATGTTTTAATTCTTTTTTAATAATCACTTGTAAATATATTTTTCTTTGGAGAAGTGTTTGGAAATATTATTATTTGGGCTTTAATGACATAATTTTTTTCTCATTTAATTCTTTTCGTATGTAATAATTTATTTTAAAGTTTTCTTTCTCTTTTAATGTTCGCATATAAATATACTTTTCAATTGTAAAATGTTTGGAAATATTGTTATTTGCGCTTCTATAAAATTTGGCAACAATAGGTAAAAAAAAAAATGAGGATTTCGAAATATGAAATACATTGCTATTGAAATGCTGAAATTTTGAACAAAAAAATTAAAAAGTTACTCAAAAAATTGGACAAATTTAAACAATAATTGAACACTGTATACCGCAACTAATCCCATTATGCGGCAAAAGATTTTTAAATTGCTATGCATAGTTTTTGATGTTATAAAACTTTTTAAACTAAACTACATTGACCAATTTCAACATTAAATAGCGCTAAAATATATCTTCGATTTAAAAATTGTCTGTTTCAGCGTGTTTATCATACATTTTTCTAAAAAAAAAACTATCAGTTTTCATGTTTTTACATGTCAAATTTTTTTATTGTGAACCGAAGAAGTCAAAAGGTCACAATAAATTGAATTACGGGAGCAAGCGGCAACAGCGCGTTAGGGTGCAGCGGAGCAGTAACGTTAGTTACTTTTTTAGAATAGAGGGAAACATTTTAATTCATAATTTATTTCAATTTTTACTTCTTTATTTCTGCCAGATGATTCCAGTTACGATAACAATGCAGGTTAGTAGTAACAAATTACACAAATATTACTTCAACTTTTTCTCAAAATTACTTTTAATTAAACTTTTTAATTCATAATACATTTCATTTTTTTTTCTCTTTCTGCTACTATGATTCTATTTACGATAACAAGGTTATAAGGTTAGGAGTAACACATTAAAACAAACATTACTTCAACGTTTTTCAAAACAAACTTTTTCATTAAAATTTTTAATTCATAATATATTTCAGTTTTATCTTGCTTTATTTCTGCCACTATGAATCTATTTGGGATAATGATAAGATATTGATGAAATAACAAAGCAAATAAATAGACGAGGCCTTGGATCGAATATATATTGAGTTACGAAAGAACATTACACAATGACAAAAACATAGTAACTGACTGAAAATTGAACATCACTTATATTTATAAATACGTCTAGGATTCTGCAGTCATGTTTCCCGGACGTGCTTGAAAGCTTACACAAAAGTATCATCCAATAAAATTTAAGATGTAATGCTACGATTACAATTACGATACGATATACTAACACCCGCCCATAATCTAGCATTACATTAGAAAAACACAGAATGAAAAATTACAATAAACAAACATTAAAAGTATGACAGAGTTAAAACATTACTTATACAAACAGCAAAGAACCAACAATTCATAAAATTTAACTTTAGGCAATGCCTTTGTAACCATATCAGCAATTTGCATATTTGTAGGAATATATTCAATTTTGATATTATTTTCTTTTACAACATTACGAACAAATTTTAATTTTATATCTATATGTTTTATTCTACCATAACTACTTTCATTACTGATATATTTTATGCAAGACTGATTATCCTCTAAAATAACTAAATCCTTAATACTTACAATTTCACAAGCAATATTTTTGAACCACAACAGGTCTTGCAAACTTTTAGTTAAGGCAATAACTTCAGCTTCAGTTGACGATAATGCAACTGATTTTTGTTTATTACAACACCAGAGAACAGGCATGTTACAAAACATTAAAATGTAACCTGATACAGATTTTCTATCACTTGTATTAGCCCCCCAATCAGAATCAACATACATAGATAATTTAGGATCAGATTTTTGCTTTTTATACACAAGTTTTAAGGACAAAGTTCCTTTCAAATATCTTAAGATTTTCTTTAGTGCAATCCATGCAACTTCAGTAGGATTTTCCTGCATTTGACTCAAACAATTAACACTATATAAAATATCAGGTCGTGAACTATATGCTAAGTACAATAAACAACCTACAAGTTCACGGTATGGACCATTAAATGGTTTTCCATTTTTGAAATCAGATGGAGTGGATTTAGGAGAAATAGGAATATCACTAGGTTTACATTCTAGCATATTAAATTTACTTAACAATTTAATTATATAAGACTCTTGATCCATTATTAAACTATCAGATTTAAATTTCATTTGAATACCCAGAAATTCTGAAACACATTCTGATTTTGACATATGAAACTCTTTAGAGAGTAAAGAAATAACTACATTAGTTTCATTTAAATCTGAACCTGCTATAAGCATATCATCAACATACAGAGCAATAATTATTTTATGACCATTACTATAACGAATAAAAATACAAGGTTCATTATCAAGAGATTTAAATTTTAATTTTGAAACAAATTCAAGAAACCTTTCAAACCATTGTCGTGGGGCCTGTTTCAGGCCATATAAACTCCGTTTCAGTTTACATTTTAACCCACTTTCGTCATCATAGCCTTGCGGCTGATCCATAAAAACAAGTTCATTTAAGTTACCATTCAGGAAAGCTGTTTTTACATACAAAACAAATGCATGTAAGTCTTCATTTAAAATCACAAAAAGCACTAAACGTAAAGCAGGCATACTTATTACAGGGGCGAAAGTTTCACTATAGTCTAGTCCTTCTTTTTACATAAATCCACGGGCTACAAGTCGAGCCTTATAACGTCCATCTCTTTTGATGGTATACACCCATTTGCAGGAAATAGCTCGTTTGTCAGGTGGTAATTTTTCGAGATCCCAGACGTCGTTGATTTTCATGCTTTCTATCTCTGCATCCATAGCTTCCTTCCATAAACGTTGTTCATCAGCAGGGAGAAATTTGATCTCATCAAAAGATAAAGTTTCTTGTTGGCAAAGTAATGCTTCATACACCTCAGGAGCTGGATACCGAATAGGTTGTTTTCTTGATCTCTCGGATTTTCTCATTTTATCTTCTTTCTCTTCAGAATCCTCTGATTCTTCACTAGTTCTTTCTTGAGCATCTGGGTTAATTTCACAATCAGTCAATTCTGAATTTTCCACTAGGTGTTGCTTTGAGTTTATGGTATGCTTCTTCTCTTCATCAAATTTGACATTTCTTGATATAGTTATGCGTTTCGTCTCAGGATCTAACAATCGATATCCCATTGAAGAATAACCTATGAAGATCATATGTTTAGACCTATCATCAAGCTTCTTACGATGAACGGAAGGAACTAACATGTAGGCACTGCATCCAAAAACACGTATGTGCTTCAAATCGGGATCTTCTCCAAATTTTAAGAAATACGGCGTTAAGTTCTCATTGGAGCTGCTTGACATTCGATTTTTCAAGTAAGCTGCTGTAAGAATACCTTGACCCCAAAAAGTCTTAGGTAAATGTGATTCAGCAATTAAAGCCCTTCCTATATCTAGGAGTGATCTATTGCATCTTTCAGCAACTCCATCAAAGCTGGAGTGTATGGAGGAGCAGGATCAATCACTATACCAAGATCTCGAGTGAAATTCACCAAATCATTGCTTAAATATTCTTTTCCGTTATCACATCTGATTTTCTTTACTGTAGGATTAGTTTTTAAGAAAACTTTCAATTACTCTGAAGCTTCACTTTTATGCTTCAATAATCGAACTTCAGTAAATCGTGAAAAATCATCTATGATAGTCATAAAATAGCATTCACCAGAAAAAGTTTTCGGAACAATAGGGCCACATATGTCAGAATGAATAGCAGTCATTGGGGTACTTTCTCTTTTCCTAGGTCCTCTTCCCATTGGTGTTGCACTCTGTTTTGCTCGAACACAAACATCACAAAAAGAAAGTGGTATTGGAAGTTTCATTTCCTTCAACACTTTGTCACTTGGATGGCCCATTCTGCGATGTCAAATTTCATTTCAGAATCACTTTCTTTTGATGTGAGAACAGTTTCATAATTTGGGACAAAATAACTAACATATTGTCCATTTGAATCACGTTCACCAAAACAAAAACGATTTCTTCCTTTATCTATGAACACCTTTTCATTCTTGAAAATAACTGCATAATTTGCATTTTCGATTTTTCTAACGGAAATCAACTGTCCACTTAAATCTGGTACGTAAAGAACATTATTTAGTGTAATTTCCATTCTGTTTGATAATTTTCCAATATAAAATAATTCGTTGTTTTCGACGCACACTTAATAGTTCCTGAAGATGGTTGTAAAGACGTGAAATATTTCTCATTAGAGCACATATGGGAAGTCGCTCCAGAATCCACTATAAATTCATTCTTTTTAACGTTCCCCGCAACAAAAGATACCGCTGAAGAAGCAAATTTTTCCTCATTTGAATTTTTAACAGCTTTACAGTTTCGTTTAAAATGGCCAGGAAGTCCACATTTGAAACAAGTAAGTTTCTTTCTACAGTATTTAGCTATGTGCCCCTTTTAATTACAGTTTTTGCACACATATTCTTTGCGAGTTGATACAAACGCGGTATTACCATAAGCAGTTTTGGACTGCCCTTTTTCTTTCTTTGAGTCGAGCAGAAGTGCTTCAGCATCTAACAGCCGTTGTGTGACAAAATCTAGAGTCAAAACAGTATTCGGTTGATTTTCTAACGCAGTCTTAACATTTTCAAATTCTTGAGGCAACGACATTAGAATATAAACAATAGTATCGGTTTCACTTACTTCAGCACCGGAAATTTTAAGTTCCGAAATTTATTTATTTATTTCATCAATGTGACTTCTCATAGATACAACACGATCCTTTTTAATAGTTGCTAACCTCTTTCTAATTAAAATTTGATTAACTGCACGCTTGGTATCATATGTTCGTTCTAATTTATTCCATATCTTATGCGCAGTATTTTCTTCTTGCAATGACGCAAGAACCCCATCGCTTAAAAGCGATAATAATAAAGCATAAGCCTTTTTCGATTTTACAACTTCGGCAGTTTCAGTTGTCGCTTCATTGTCTAAAAACTTATCCAAATCTTTCGCCGCAAATATGGCTTTAACACGCCTTTTCAAAACAGAAAAATTCCTACCGTCGCCGTCAAAAAGAGCAACTCCGTATAATTCTTTTTCACTTTCCATTGCTGGGTAAAAAAACAGAAACAAAAGAAAAATAAATTTTCTCTCTCAAAACCACAGCAATAAATATGAAAAGGGACTAGCGTCACTCTGTCTGCGAATTAAACCAAGCTCTGCTGATGAAATAACAAAGCAAATAAATAGACGAGGCCTTGGATCGAATATATATTGAGTTACGAAAGAACATTACACAATGACAAAAACATAGTAACTGACTGAAAATTGAGCATCACTTATATTTATAAATTCGTCTGGGATTCTGCAGTCATGTTTCCCGGACGTGCAAGAAAGCTTACACAAAAGTATCATCCAATAAAATTTAAGATGTAATGCTACGATTACAATTACGATACGATATACTAACAGATATGTTATAAGGTTAGAAGTAACAAATTACAACAAACACTACTTCAACTTTTTTCGAAGCAAACTTTTTCATTAAAATTTTTAATTCATAATACATTTCAGTTTTTCCTGCTTTATTTCTGCCACGATGATTCTATTTATGAGAAAGGTAAGATAAGTTAAGATTAATATGTTTCTAACAATTTTAATTTTAGAATATATATATATATATATATATATATAATTTAATACGTTAAAAATAATTCGAAATATAGAAAATGTACTATCTTTACTTTAATTACTTGTTATGTTAAACGAGTATTTTTATTTTTATTTTTTTGTTTTGTTGTTGTTTAGTTATTGCATTAAAAGTAACTTTCTTTTTATAAATTGAATATAATTAGAACTTTTTCTAATGAATGTTTTCTAAGTTCGAATTAACGAGCGTCAAATATAGATTCATATTTAAATAAAAGAGATTGTTTCAGTCTTTTATTGTTGACGTTGTTTCAAACAGAACACTTTAGAAAATTAATTATCAATATTGATATTCATAAGAATTAACGATGTTTTAAAAAGGTTTAGAAAAAAAATCTGTATCAATAATTCAATAAAAGCAAGTTAAAGAAAAACGAAATTCTTTCTTCGGTTTTAAAATATTTTATTTGAAATATAGGAAAGTTTTATTAATTTATTCTAATTCACAGAGGTAGCCATGAAGGTTAAGTTTTATTAATTTAAACAGTTTTAAAACTATCGTCTTTTTAAAAAATAACTCAAAGCATAGGGTTTTTTTATAGTAAAGTTTACTGGTGAAAAGGCATCAAAATGAAAGTATTTATGTTAAATATGATGTTAAAATGTTTTAAAATTTAAACTTTTTAATTTCTTTAAATCTTGGACTTCTGAAATATAGGAGTAATCACTTGGTTAAATATTCTGTATTCAATCGAATAATTAATATTCTGTGTGCCGAATATTCATTATACAATATTCAATGAAAATTGTTATATGATTCATCTCTAGTCGGTGTGCATGGTTCCTTCAATAGTGACGTTAAAAATATATGATCAAAATAAGTGAAAAGAACTTGTTCGTCATACAGCAACAAATTTCAACAAATGGTTTGAACACTGCAGAACGTTCTACAATCATACTCAACTTCAACTAAACACACTCACTATTCCACAACAATAAAATTAGAGTATTAACATTACTTCTAAATAATGAATAATTCAGGGACGTATTCAATTTCAATTTCCGTTGAAGAAATTTAATATTTACCTCAAATTCTCGACAATTTGCAGCCGCTAATTTTCACTGACGAAGGTTATGGCTTCCCAGAGTTGAGGTGACGAATTTTCAACCCATCAACATGACAGCTGGAGCATTACTTTTCCTTCAAATTTAATTTCGATCGTATAGATATCGCTCCAGTGAGCTCATAAAGGCAGGACAACACGTTGTGGAAGCAGCAGCATCATTCGGCGCACGCTACACGATTTTGTTTTATGACATTAATTTAAGAAGCCTTTTATTAAATCGTTGGTGTTAATGTGTGGTGTTTTGTTTCAGACTCTGACGTCTCATGTTTTCTCAAGTGACCCAGATTGGGGCCCTATATCAAATCCCGCCGCCTATAGATTCTTTACAGTGGTGTAAAGTAAGTTTATATTTTATTTTTTATGTCACACACTTATATGTAAAGTGATAAAATTGAAAAAAAAAATAAAATTCAGAAAAGTTTTTTCAGGAAAGGTTAAATATATTTTCAAGCTTCAAAACAAATTATTCTATAATATATGTTGGACAGTTGCAGAATGGAATATTATATATAAAAACAGAAAATTTACTAAATGGTGCATAAAAACAAGAACAATTATATGAACTTGTAAATTTAATTATGATAACCAGTAACTGACACTTGAGCAAAAATCTAACTCAAATAAGCATTTTGTTGTAAAATTCTGCAAAGTAATGTCATTTAGTGGTAAATGAGACAATTATTTTTATTTTGGAGTCAATTTATTCACCACTAGAGAGCCAAGAACATATTCAATGAGGAAGAAACTTTTGATAATACAAAAAGTGCCATTTTGAAGCAACCATCTTATTTCTAAAATTAAGGAAGTGTTTTTCTAATCTATTTGTAATGGAACTATCCTAAACTTTTTTCTTAAAGTTATACTTGTAGAAATTAGTTTAAAGATGCATATGATATATTAGGGCCAAGATTTAGGGTTTATAGTTATTTAATTTAGATTAATGGGGGAATGCCAGTTATTAGTTCCTAGAATTTCATTTCACCAGTCTCTGACAGAGGTGTTAGTTATTAGTTATATTAAAGAAAGTTTAAATCTATTATTTGAACTGTTTAAAAATGCATAATAATAAATTAAATTTATCTTGTAGTAAACACCATTAAAATTTAAGTTGTTTTACCGGTGTCTGACACCAGATGTCAGTTACTGGTTCATAAATGTCAGTTATTGGATATCTGCAACTAAATATTACTTCTATATACTCTTACTATATACTCTGCATTACTAATAATGTAGTGCAGCTTACTAAATCTCACTTTTTATAATAAATATTAATGTATTTTGTCTTTATAATAAAGAATAAAGTTTTTTAAAAGCATTTTAATCTTTTATAATAAAGTGTCAGTCACTGTTTCACTTTGTGTCAGTTATTGGTGTTTCAAAACAGGGATGGTGTCAGTTACTGGAGTTTTTGACCATATTTATGAATAAAATAAATTTTTAATAATAAAATTCATAATTTTTGAAAACTTTGCCAACAATAATTTTTTGATATATCTCTACTATCCTTTCGAAAACAAAGATAAGTGTAAAATATATTTACATTTTTGTAATAATGATTTGAACAAGAAAGAATCCTTAAAGTGACAGTTACTGGGGGTTTCACCCTATATATACATAAAATCAACGTTTCGACTTGCATCTGCAGTCGTTGTCAGGATGTTTTCATCTCTAGACTTTTAGTTCGGTTTAACTTTACATCCTGACGACAACTACAGATGCACGTCGAAACATTGATCTGATGTATATATAATCATAATTAAATTTTACAAGTTCATATAATTGTTCTTGTTTTTATGTACCATTAAGTTAATTTTCTGTCTTTATATACAAATTATTTTTTCTTTTATGCAAAACTGGATCAGAAATTTTATATCTACACTGCAAAAAAAAAAGTGTTGATTTTATCGTAAAAAAAAAGTGTTGATTATGCGCTACCGCGCATGCGCGGCAGCATATTACTGCTTATTTTACTGTTTATTACTGTTAATTTTACGGTATAATACTGACAGCTGGGGTGCCAGTATTATACGTAAAATCACCACTTTTTTTTTTTTTTTTCTAGCAGTGTAGGTTTAAAAGTAATTTAGTTGTTTCCATTTGAACCTAGTTATAACCTTCTGAAGATTTAGGGCTACATAATGCCAGATGTAAAAAATTATATTAACTCTCTAATTTGGACATTTTTAAAGAAATGTAAAAGAGATTTTAATTACATATTAGGAAATATTTTTGTAGTTTACTCGTATTAAATAAAAATATTTTTTTTTTATTTATGTCACTTTACGAATAAGTATGTGAGTTATTTTGTAATAAATTACGAATTTTATATATATATATATATATATATATATATATATATATATATATATATATACAGTTGAATCTTAAATCCTCGCTTTTTAACGAGTATGATCAAAGGAAAAAGAATAAATATAAATATCGTGAACTAAAACAGACTATTGTTTTTGTTTGTTTGTTTGTTTTTTTACTTTGCTTCTAAAGTATAATATATTTACATAGTCTATCAATGTTTCGCAACTTTTTTCACCAAATAACACATTACAATTTAATAAAATTTCCAGGACACACTGTGGTCCTTAATATAAAATTTATCAAAATACATATGTTCATTCGTTTAAAATAGAATAAATAACAGAAGTAAACATAATAATGCGCATTGATCTATCACTTATGTACTTCTGGGTTCTACTTGTCTCTCAGTTATACGCGGGATTTTTTTTCCTTTTTTTCCCCTTTTGTTTACTTAAAAACCCTATTTGGAATTACCTCACTCAGTCATGCGGGAAAATTTTCGAAAAATATGAGGGGAGAATGGAAAATCTGATTCAATATTCTCGCTTGACTCGCTTTTCAAATATTTATAAATGTTAATGATTTTTTTTTTTTCTACAACAACCAAACTACACTGTATATGAAAGAGCTGAAGTAGATGATTATAACAGAGGAGCTATCATGTTTCATGTAGATATCTGCGCCGCCACACCGCGTCGTCGCTCCTTGGCGCAGGTCGCCGCGATTTTTTTTATTTTTTATTTTTTATAATATGGTAAATGATAATAGTTGAACCTATGCGCATATTTTTCATAGTTTCAGATATATCCAAGATACACACTGATTATACCTGTTTTGTATTATATCTATGACTTAGTTTAGCAATTGAAAAGACGATTCCAGTTTTTATTAACAATATCTATTTATACTTCCGAAGCACATTTTTCAGGTTTAAAACTGTTAAAAAAAATATTTCTGATTAAATGTGTTAAAGCATCATCAAAGTAAAATTTATAGTAAAAAAAATATTATTATCTTGTACCATGCAGGTCATTTTTTTTAAATACTCTTTTAACTACAGAACGAGTTTTAAAAAAAATAACGGTAATCGAAGATTAAAAACTTCAGTCATGAATTTTTCAAACTGAAAAATTGGGCATAAAGTAATATTTTTTAGGAACCTCCGGCAGACTAAAATTAATGACAAAAAATAACGTCATATCTAACGTTATTACTATTGATACCCAATAAACTTAATATTTTACATTATATTTCCCTACGCCATTGATTTTCAAGCTGAATTAATTATGTAAGAAAAGTTTATTAACAGTACGTGAAATAATAACTGATCTAACTCGATATATCTTGGTTCAATGCGAGCAAAACGGGCAAATTCGCCATTTTGAAAATGAAATTGATAGAAATTTTAACACATGATTACTAAAATTTTAACACATTAAAGATACCGATTAGTACAATACAAATATTTCAGTCTGCCTCGTGAAATTTTGGTACTATATGAAAAGAACGATGCTCCAATTAGTCATTTTTGCGGTACTATCATGCCATCGAGCTCCGAGATGAAATGTTAACACATTAAAGATTACCGATATACAAATATTTCAGTCTACCTCATGATATCTAGATACGTTATCAGCAAATCGTCATTTTGGAGATGATAGTATCAGCAAAATGAAGAATTGCCACTCTGTTCTGTTCATGATGTACCAAGATAAAAATATTTGTATTGTACTAATCGGTATCTTTAATGTGTTAAAATTTTAGCTCGAAACTCGATGATGTGATACTACCGCCAAAATGAAGAATTTGGAGTCCCATTGTGCTCATATCGTACCAATATATCACAAGACAGACTGATATATTTCCATTGTACTAATCAGTATCGTTAATGTGTTAAAATTTCATCTCGGATCTCGATGATCTGATTAGTAATGCTAAAATAGAGAATCGGCGACTCGTTCTGCTCATATCGTACCAAAATATCACTAAGCACACTGAAATATTTGTATTGTAGTAATCGGTTCTTTTAATGTGTTAAAATTTCATACCGGAACTCGGTGACGTGATAGTAACGCCAAAATGACTCCAAATGACGTTCCATTGTATCAAGATATGCTACATCAGATCAGTCATTTTTTCACATACTATTTATAAACTTTTCCTACATAATTAATTCATCTTGAAAGTGGATGGCGTAGTAATGTATAGGGCAATATAATGTAAAATATTACATAGGTCTCAATAGTACTCAATAGTACATTTTCTGTCATAAATTTTGTTTGCCAAAGATTACAATCAGGACATGCCCCAGACAGACCAAAATATTTTAAAAACAGTATGTTTAAGATTGAATTTGGCACCAATTTCATCTCTGAATTCCATGACGTGATAGTACAGACAAAAAGACGAGTTGGTAACCCCTGCTGCCCATATCGTACCAAGATATGCCACCAGATATGCAGACCATTCTTTCATCTAATCTTAATAATCTTGTCCTACATCATAATTTCATCTCGTAACTCGATGGCGTAGTCATTTTTGTTCCCGCTGCCCTCTCTAATAGCTTGTGAACTTGATCTGAAGAAAGTTATTGACCTATTTATAAACGAAAAAACTAGAAAACAAAAATTTTCAAGTTTCTTCTTTCGTGGAAATTGAATATGCATATATATTTACTTTCTTCTATCTTTACAAGAAGAAAGTACTGGGTTCATAAAAATTGTCAACTTCCAGTTTTCAACGGATTTATACGTTTTAGAAGGTCTTGAACACGATTTAACTGTTTCTAGAAAATGTCTGTCTCTGAGTCTACGACTCTGTCTGCGACTCTGTCTGTCTGTCTGTATTGTATGTCTATCTGTCTGTCTATATGGGACAAAAATTTTGTGGGCGCTCTATCTCAAGAACTAATGCACGAAATTTAATAAAACTTTATATTCAGTTAGTCCCTGATATAAATTGGTGCTGATTAGGTTTTGGTTTAAATCTCCCAACAGGTGGCGCTGCTACACTACATTTTGCAGGCTTTACACGATTTTAGCAATAGTCATGTGATATCTCAAGCACTAATGCAATTTAATAAAACTTTAGATTGAGTTAGACCTTGATATAAATTGGTGCTGATTCTTTTTAGTGTATGCGAAACCTGCGTGAGATAGAAGATAGTTATGGAATTGGCACATCCAACTAGTTTCAATATATTTCATAAAATACGTAATGAAGGCCAGAATAAGGGCCACATGGGAGCAGTCTCAGGACAACAAACATTGCGAGGAGACAACTAAATTTTTGAGAGTATTGTTTTTAACACTTTCCAACGTAGCTGAAAAGGGTTTATGAATTCGGTTTGTCTATCTGCATGTCTGCTGTCCATGCTCTAACTCGCGTAAATATACTACTCGGATTGCTATGCAATTAATACATGTTATTGAGTTTTACTATGGCATGTTCGGAATTGAAAATGAAGTATGTAGCATTTATAGTTCATTTACAGGGACACTCAAAACAATTCCTATGGGGAAAAATCGTTTGCGGCGTATTTTAATGATATTACACTATTAACATGTTGAAATTGATATATATCACTGAGGTGCACTACAAGAGACTAAAGTTTCTTTTGCTGCCACTGATTTTTGGAAACGTTACCGAGTAGTTTTTATAGAGTATTAGTCAGTTTTCAGAAATCGGATTTTAGGATTCTATCTATATTCTTAATTAAACATTTTAATTAAACATAGAATTTATGAATGCAAAAATAACAAAATAATATTAAATTTTGCGTTGATGTTAAAGCTGTTAATTTATCATGTTTGTTTGTAAAACATGTTTGTTGAACATGAAAATGTTCACTGGGGAATGGATAGCATCCGAAAAAACCTATATTCCGGGTTGAGAAAACTAATAATACACTATAAAAACTACTCGGTGGCAGCAAAAGAAACTTTCTTTTGATAAATGCTTCTTGAAATCTTGAAAATATTTTGGTTTCTGAGATTTCTAATGATAAGGAACGCTTTTTGGAATCGTGGGTAACTCGGAAGAGGTTATTGTATATTTTCGTTCGTGTATATATTGCACCTTCATAGATTAAGAAATATTTGTCTCCTTTCATAGTGTATGTTTTTAAGATTCGTCCTATTTAAAGTGATGTAAAATTCTGTAAAAGATAAAGTTATAGGTCTTCTTCAAACAATTATTTTCAGCTATTTATTCATTAAATTGTCGTCAGGATTCTTTGTTTCCACAGAGGAAATTTTGAAAGTAAATTTTTCATAG
The DNA here is from genome assembly GCA_963931845.1 of Maratus michaelseni. Taxonomy (NCBI): domain Eukaryota; kingdom Metazoa; phylum Arthropoda; class Arachnida; order Araneae; family Salticidae; genus Maratus; species Maratus michaelseni. Next base: position 94,259,638 of record OZ007596.1, read on the forward strand.
TAAAAAGTATTCATAAAAAAGTGCCTTTTTTTTTTCTTTAAAAAAAATTAGTATTAATTTTAAAAAATATTTTTGTAACTCCTGAAAACAAATTGATACTTATTATTTTTTTTACTCAAAAATGAAAAAAAAATTATGCAATAAGCATTATTGTTCAAAATAGGTGGATTTAACCTTGTGCCGTTATATTAAAAATAAATGATCAACGTAAAATAGCACAAATAAAAATATATAAAATGGCAAACAGCTGTTTCGGAGCCCCTAAAACTCCATCATCAGTGCCAAATTTAAGAGATTAAAAATCGAATTCAAAAGTTAAGCCATGTAAATATGCTTGCGTCTCTTGCACGCGCCCAAGAGATAAACATTAAGAGAGAAGAACATTATTTTAATCAATTCTATTGATAAATACCATTTAACATGTGCAGAAAGAACATAGAATTTTTAATAAAAATGCTTTTTTGTCAAATTTATAAAATTCTTAACGACTATCTCTAACAGTCTTCTTTCCATTCTTTTCCAAGTTTTGTGTTTTAACGCGTTAAACGAAAAAAAAAAAAAAAAAAAAAAAAAAAGAAGCTTGCTGCTTGAAATGTAGATTAATTTATTCACAAAAATCACAAACATAGTAATCACTATTTGCATGGGTGCAATCGCTATGGGTCCACATATCGCATTCTAAACATCGAACCCAAAGTTTCACCCTTCTTGTCTGTAGAGAAAGAACCCTCGCAAAAGACACAAATTGCATCATCTTCCTCCGTCTTATAGCTTCAACTTTTTACCTTTTTTAAAATCCAATTAATTTCTGCCCCTTTCGCCTGTATTTTCTTAGTTTTTTCCTCCCTCATTTTTCTTCTTTCTCTTCCCATTTATTGCGGACGATTTTGGTCAACATTGTAGCCACAGCCATACACTGTAACAGTCAAATGACGCGAAAAAGTAATACAGCGTCCGTGATCCCATAAATTAATTTATTTTCCTCCCCTTCAAGCGGAGCAAACCCAGAGAGGTCCAAATACTAGATAGCCGGTATTTAGATCACTCTGGGTGGCCGGTATTTGGACCAATGCTATGCTTAAATTAAAACCGGTATTACTACAAGGGCGCCCATATGGGGGGGCAAGGGGGGGCTTGCCCCCCCCCCCCATAGATTTTGGTTTTGTCAATTTTTTTTAATATAAATCAGTTGCAAGATATGGAAATTTTAACTTTACCTTCTAAAAACAAAGCATAATAAAATATGCCTCGACAACATCAGAAGTCACCGAAAGAAATTTCCGTTTTAGACGGGTTTCCGTCTTAGCAGGTATAATTGTTAGGAATTCATTTTGTCTTAACCATATATTTTTTTTTCTTTTAAAGCTGGATTCTGTTTTAGACAGGTTCTATTTTTATAAGTTTCTAATTAGTCCTTTCGAATAGTCTGCTTCTTACAAAGAGGAAAAGCACAAAATAGGAAACAAATTACGTTTCAGACGATTTTTATCTTAGCCTGTGTTACTGTGTGGGTTTTTTCCTACAAGACGATAACAATTTTTCTGCATAAGCAAGGATTTTGTTATAGACAGGATCCATTTTCACAGGTAAAACTGATTTTGCATGAACAAAACGCTGAGAAATTAGAGAGAGATTTAATAATAAGTTGTGAACGGTACAGTGCAATTTTTAATTGAAAAATTCTTTTTCCCGAATCTAATAAAGATTAGAATCCTGAATGTGTCAGATTGTACGCAGCCCGAACTCAAAAATTCTATCTTAAGTCTACAGAACAAGACAAAATAATTTTTTCGACCTGAAACCTTATAATTCTTGTAACTTACACTTTCCTGGTCTATGTGAAACAATGTGGTCAGAAAAGTATAAGTCCACACCATATTTTTCTAATCATTTTGCCACTGTTAAAGAAAATCTCTGTAATCTTTCTCTAGACAATAGTACGAACCAAGAAACACGCTCACAAGTCATTCATTTAGATGCTGCAACGTCATCTATAAAGTTTATTGTATATCTCAAAATAATTTCTCGATATTTTTTCTATCTGGAGCCAGTTGTAAACAAATTACAATCTGTAGATTAAGATTTGCATTTAGTTTATCAGAACATAAAGATGGAACTTCTTGAGATTTTTCTTATGCACAGAATGGAATCAGAAGAAGAATTTTCAGAAATTTTCATGGAGCTAATGGAGAATTGTAATTGTAAGAAATCGATATCAAAATGTATAGAACGTCTCTTCCTATGGCCACTCCTCTTGAATATTACACAGAGCAGCATTTCTAAACCCATATTTAGACTCTTTAATTATATCCCTTGAGTTAAGGTTTTTGAATCGAAATGAAACGTCATTTAAAGCAATTTTACTTCATCCCAATATGATGAAAAATATGAAAAAGAAGATTTCTTTTTGTCAAAGAAATCAAGGAGCTATCTCATTTTTATAATATTGAAAATTTGGAGTCAGAAGCAAGAATATGGTTTGATTTGTGGAAAAGCAAAGACTGGTGAGAATGTCACGATAAATGATCTCCTCGCAGAAACTACATTTCCCCATTTATTTAAGACAGCCATATTAAATTATAGACAGTTCGGCCATAAAATTTGCACTGTAGGAAGGTCATTTGAGGGGTTCACAACCATAGTATACCAAGTCCACTTTGAAAAAAAAATGAGATAGCCCATTTAGAAGGTGCATAAAATCTGTTTTATCCATTCCTACGCTGAGCCAAATCTGTTTTCACTTTCTCTTATATGCAGGGCTGACAAAGGCGACAACTTTTTAATTCTACCTCACACCACTTTCTCAAAAAAAATTGTTGAAATAAAATTCGAGAAAATTTTCAAGAGAAATATACTACAAAATCTGTTTTTTTTAATAGTGGTGCGAATAGAATAGAAAAATATTCACCCGTGGCAGCCCTGTATATGTCATCTGCTTACAGACTATGTTTACTGTGAGAGTGGATAAAATAGATTTTATGCACCTTCTCAATAAACTATCCCATTTTTTTTTCAAAATGGATTTTGTCTACTATGGTTGTGAGCCCCTTATTCAGTACCCTCAGGCCAGTGGTGAAGGTGATTATGTTCCGAACTGTCTGAAAATTTAAGGCATTCGGTTCCGAAACTTCGAACATAAAATATATCATGGAAGAATATCACAAATTTTGACAAATGGCCACAAAAATCACCAATTTCGTGAATCGTTTGCAGAAAAAAATCGCCAATTTCGTCAAAGGAACACGGAAAAAAGACGAATTTCGTCAAAAGATCGCGATAAAAACGTAAATTTCGTCAAGGAATCGTGGAGAAAACGCAAATTTCGTCTACAAATCGTGGAAAAAATTAATATTTTGTCAAAGAATCGTGAAAAAACACAAATTTCCTCAAAGAATTGCGAAAAAACGCATTTTTCGTCAAAGGATCGCGGGAAAAACTCAAATTTCGTCAAAGAATCGCGAAAAAAAAACGAAATTTCGTCAAAGAATCGTTGGGAAAACGCAAAATTTGTAAAAGAATCGCAGAAAAGCGTAAATTTTGTTCAAGGATCATGAGAAAAATGCGAATTTCGTCAAATAGCGGAAAAAACGCAAATTATGTCAAAGAACCGCAGAAAAAACGCAAATTTTGTCAATAGATCGCGGGGGAAAAAAACTCAAATTTCGTTTAAGAATCGCGAAAAAAACGAAATTTCGTCAAAGAATCGTGGGAAAAACTCAAATTTCGTCAAAGAATCGCGAAAAAAACGCAAATTTAGTCAAAGATTCGTGAAAAAAAAGCAAATTTCGCAAAAGGATCGCAAAAAAATGCAAATTTCGTCATAAGATAGTGAAAAAAACCCAAAGTACCTTAAATATTTACCAAAATGTATGATAGCTTTGGTGGAAGTTGAGATTTTTCTCAGCCCCCCCTTAAATTTAATCATATGGGCGCCCTTGATTACTCATACATATATTAAAATATTAATAACGTGCTTGCGGTATTTGGGAGCTAAATATGCCCAAAAAACAATTTAACATACTATCAGTATTTTCTTTTCTTTTTTTTTTAATGAGAAATTACATGCCTGAAAAACTTTTGATATCACAAATTTCGTAATGTCAGCACTTTTTACTCTTCCTGTTTGTAAATTAGACTTCAGCGACATACTGCTCATGTCTTCCTTCTCTCAATTAAAAGTATAAACTCTGCCTATCGCCGCTAGGCTGCGCTGCGCTCAGTTCTCAGAACACCTACTAGTCTGTATTTGAACCCTAGCCGGTATTTAGACCTTCTCCTCTAATATTTTTAATTTTGAAAAATTATTTTTTTTTTAAGATTTTACATTTGAAAGAAATGTATGTATAAGCATGCATTTCAAGAAAAACAGAGTGATGAACTTATATTTGTAAATAAAATAAAATTAGAAATATTAAAAAAAAAAAATACTTCTTTTAGAAGCGGTCAATCTGTATCTTGAATATTACGCCTAATTCCATGACTTGTAATTCACGATTTTTCCCAAAAAAATTCCGCTAAAACATTTGAATATGACGTGAGCACCAAACTCGAAAATTCGACGCCTTGATTTACGCTTCATAGAAAGCGGGAGCTGGTGAATTTATTTTTAAAATATTATTATTTTTGCTTCGTTTCTTTTCTAAGATATGGAATTTTAATTATATGATCTTTACGACATTTAATACATTCAGAATATACTACGACAGTCAGAATACACTGTAAAAAATGACCAATGTTTCTTATTTTATGAAAATATGCTATAACCACGAACGAAAATATAATATAATCTTCTGAGTTATCCAAAATTTCAAATAGCATGTTACATTGTCTTTTGAATCCCCAGAAACGAATACATTTTCAAAATTTAAAGAATAATCTATAAAAACAAATTATTTTTAGCTGCCCGAATTTTTCAGAAACGTTTCCGAAGGGTTTTTATAGTATGTTAATTAGTGTCCCCAGCCTGGAATACCTATTTTTCGAATGCTATCAATTCTGAAGTAAACATTTTCATGCTCAAAAAAAAATAATAATAACAGACAAACATGCAAAATTATCAGCGTTAACAATAACATTAAAATTAAGATATTTTTTTTTTACTCTTTCATGTATAAATTAACTTATGCGGCTGAAAATGTGTACTTGAGAATGAATAACATTCGAAAAATAGGTATTCCAGCCTGAGGACACTAGTTAATACACTATAAAAACCCTTCGGAAACGTTTCTGAAAAATTCGGGCAGCTAAAAATAATTTGTTTTTATAAATTATTCTTTAAATTTTGAAAATGTATTCGTTTCTGAGGATTCAAAAGACAATGTAACATGCTATTTGAAATTTTGGATAACTCAGAAGATTATATTATATTTTCGTTCGTGGTTATAGCATATTTTCATAAAATAAGAAACATCGGTCATTTTTTACAGTGTATACTACGGATGTCTAATTTTCATTTTAATTAAAACTTGGAAAAATGACGTTTTCTTCATTTTTTGAAAAATGAAGGATACCGAGTGCACTTAAAGAAATTCGGCTAAACCGGTAGAGAACCGGAACCTAAAATTCTCCTTTTCTTCCTATTTTGAGCATAATTGATTATCAAATAAAGAAATCTTACATTCAATTTCTTGATTTCTTTTTAACATTTCCCAACATAGTTGGAAAGTGTTTATGAATTCGGTTTGTCTGTCCATCTGTCTCTCTGTCCGCGCTCTGACTCGCGTAAATATATTGGGACTGCCATATAATTGATATGTTATTAAGCTTTTCCATGGCATGTTAGATATTTAAAATGGGGTGTTTAGCATTTATAGTTCGTTTATAGGTGCACTCAAAATAATTCTGTTACATTAAGGTCTAGGAGAAAAATCGTTTGCAGTGTTTTTAATGTCGTTATACTATTTTAAACATATTTAAATTGATGTAAATCTATGAGGTGTACTACAAGGAGCTTACTATTATAGCATAGGGTGTACATGACATTTATAGTTAATATACAAGGGCACACAAAATAATTCGGTTAAACAGTACTGTCCATGAGCAGTAATTGCTGGAAGTGCGTTTTCAACTGTGGTATACGTTTTTAACTTTAGCTATTTTTTTGCATATTCCTTGGTGTGCATAAATTATATAGATCCTATACAAGGCTGCAAAAAAAAAGTACATTTTCGCTTATTGGTGGAAATTGTTGAAGAGGAATTTTCAAGTGTGTTACGCGTTTCCTAGTTGAACTAAATTTTTGAATACTTTGTAGTATATATACAAGTCTGTAGATCATATACAGGGATGTAGAAAATAATTCGGATATTTTTCCTACTATAGATAGTAATTGCTGAAATCGAGTTTTCAAATGTGTTATACATTTTCCAAATTATTTGCTTAGACACTTATACTTATACTGCACTTATACTCTAAAGCGAAAGCTGAGTTCCCGGGTCGGTCATCCCTGTCATCACTTGTTTACTCTTAGACATCATCTTTCACCTTATTAAATATGTGAAGTTTTGTTACAGTATTCTGAATATGTTGGTAAGTGTTTCATAATCTGTTTTTGACACATGATTTTTCTTGTTGTAACTATTATCCATACTACCATTCTGATCGGCCGAAATTTTACGCATATAAACGAAACGAGCAATCATTTGTTTGGGTATCTCAACAGACCCCGCAGTCCCAAAATAAAAGCCCTATAGCGGTTCAAAGCTTGAGTTACGACTATGCATTATCAGGTGATTTGGGTTTGTCTGAGATATGTTTTATTTCACCTAAAAGTATGTACTAAAAGTTTTGAAACACACTGTTTAATTCTATTTAGTATGAAAGTGTAATTACCTTAAACCAACACACAGCGTAATAAAATTTATTCAAGCACTTAATGAGTTGTAACGATATTCATTTCACAATTACCATTATTCCCCAAGAATATGCTCATCGGCACAGTTTATTAACATAGTGTAAAATTCGATATTTTAAAAAAATGACAGGAAAATAATTAAATAATCGAAAGAACTGACAAAATGAAATCATAAATACTATTCAAAGTATTGTGGAGTATTGTTGAAAAGTTTATAATAAAATAAAGCTTTTTTACTTTTATCCTTGTAACATTTTTGTTTAGACATTTAGATGTCAAATCATTCAGTCTTTATACTACAGTCAAGATATTTTAGTAATCGATATACAGGGTGCATTAAGGAGGATGCAAGTAACAGTGCTATTACACGTGATAATTTGAAGCAACAAAAATTGAAGCGACTCGTTAGTTTTCCAAGCATTTCATTGGCTGTTCAATGAAAGGCTTTTCCCTCGTCAGTTTTCCAAGTATTTCACTGACTGTTCAGAGAATTCCTAAAACAAAGAAGCACCACAGGCGACAAAATTGTTCCGACAGTAAAAAGTTGCTTGGTTTTCGAGTAACTCTTTTGAAGCCATAGGTTTAACATGGTGTCACGCGAAATTACCGGTAACTTTGACGCCTCGTGTAATAGGACTTTTAGAAACTCATTACTATCTAGTGGCGAGCACCAAAGCAAGAGATGACGAATAGGAGGTGTAGTCGCTTTTCATTCTCCATGTATGAGCGGGATGAGCATTATCGTTCAATCATTTTTTCTTTCCATCGTCAAATTTATGAATTTGTGCGAATATTTCTTATTTTCATACAAACAAGTAATATAAAAAAAATTAAGTCAATTCCTACTTTTTAAACATAAATATATAAAATAAACCCGTGCAGCATTCATGTTCCATATTATCTTTATTGAACATTATTTTATAATCATCGTTGCGGTATTTTATTTTTGTGGCATCAGTAATTTGAGGCAAATGTTTCATTTCATTTATGAAAAGAATGGGAGAATTTTTTTTCTCCCATATAAAACTAAAATTAATTAATTTAATTTAATTAATGAATTAATATTTGAAAAAACTGTATTAACATCAAGTGCCATCCAGTACAAGTTTAAAAAAATTTATTTGAACTTGAGTGGATGAATATGAAATATTTTTTTAACGATTGAAAATTTGAACAAGTTATCCTAATAATATTATAAATCTGATTGTGTGCAAATGTTAGGCTGAAGCCAGCGTCAAAATGGAGAAATTAATGGCGCGGTGGTGGATTATATAGGTGGATTATAACCCGGAAATGAACATAGACTGGTTTTTGTTTATTTTATTCAAATACTTTTTTTAATAATTCAAAATTTGATTATTTTCATAGAGAATCAATGGACATTTTTAGATAAAATTTAACCATTTTACTTTATCGTTTCTAGGGCTTTGATCGTTGCCAATAAATAAAAATGCGGAAAAATAATTTTTCCTCAACAATTAAGTTTCAATTGAGCAATTTTCACGTAAAAATGAGAATAATTCAAAAGAAGATGAATTTCTGTGATATTTGAAACAACTATATGGAGTATTTGTTATTATACATGAATTATGAATATCGGTTACATTAAAAAGATCTTTTTCTGTAAAAAACTGCGTTATAATTAGAAAGAAGAATTAACAATAATTATATTATTAAGAAAAAGATTTCGCTTGAACCTTGGAGCTATGAAAAGGATCCTTCTTGGCTTGAACAAATATGACGTCATAAATGAAACATGCATTTTCAAATATTCATAATATTACAAAGAGCATGACTATCAGTGTATCATAAAAGTATATATACATAATGGACGTCATATTTAAGATGAATAACTGAAATATTTTTTTGATACTGATTAATAATAAGCTTGAATATCAGTTACAAAAAGATGTGAGTTTTCTGCTAAAATTCACGTCATTATTGCCACGAAAAGAAAATGAACAAGAATTATATCATTGAAAAGAGATTTCTCTGGGATCAAAGTGACGTCATAGTAAAACGGGATTTGTTAAATATGTTTCAAATGGAGCGTGTATCAATTTCATACATTAATAATCACTGAGTACAGTGAAGGAATAGAGAGGAAATGAACCGTAAAATCGGCTTGCAACATGAAGCCGGTTATCGCTCAAATCATTAGGCCTAAGGGCTGACTTCATTGGATCGAGAGAGGCTGCACGTGGAACAATGACTGGATTTATTGGACGGGGAGAGGTTTTCAAAGCAAGCCGCCAGTTATTTGGGCCGACTGTAGGGTTGCATTTTCAGCATCACGCCAAACATGAACATTTCATCTCTATTTATTCTCTGAACTCTGTGATTATTAATAAAGCATCAGTAAGATTATTAGGAAAAGAAAATTGAACACAAGTCTATTAAGTTAAAATCTGACTGTGTGTATTTCACAACTACTCCTCTTAATGCAACGCGATTTACTTAACACCGGTTATCATTGATTCGAGGATGTCATATAAACTCTGAGAATTTAAAATTTTGAATTAGATTCCGAGATATTAATTTTTTTTTTTTTTTTTTTTTTGTAAATTTTAACGAAATTTCTATAAAAATGGTACTTAAATTACTCCATTTTTGTGGATAAAAAAGGAGAAATAAAACGGATTAATATATTTTTATGACATTTTCTCATTAAAACTGAAAAAAATTATTTTATTTTCAATTTGAATAGTTGGTGAAAGAAAATCTTGATTACAGTAAAATTTCCGAAAAATAAAAACATATTTCCACATATTCAAACTTTATGAATCAATTTACTCTGCAGAGCAAAAATTGCCTGTCAGCATATTGTCAAGAAATCAAGAATTGTTTCAGCTATAGATTAAACCAAGGACACAAATTTGCTGTTACATGCAAACGTAACACTTCCAATTGCAAAGCTTTTTGCAACCCCAAATTACATGCAAACGTAACATTTACATGTAATTTGCACCCAAATTAATTTTAATTTGAACCGTAATAAATTTTAATTTACAATGAAAATTACATGCAAAAGTAATGTTTACATATAATTTTGGGTTGCAAAAAGCTTTGCAATTTAGGTGTTACGTTTGCATGAAATTTTGGGCTGCAAAAAGCTTTGCAATTGAAGCTCCTTGCATTTAGGTGTAGAATTATTCCTCCCTATTCACAAGAATTGAATTTAAAGAAAAAGCATATACTATTTCCAATGAATTATTTTTAAATGATGGCTGTTAAAACGTTTCTCAAAGTCGTTAAAAGTAAAATGTTTTATCAGGTAAAATTGACATTTCTTTTTACCTAATTCGTCGATTTACACGATTTTATTTGGCCGTCCTTTTTCCATTGGTTGCAGTTTCCTTTTCGGGGTTATTTGGCAAAAAATTTTACCTTTTTTAAACTGATTTATGTCAAGGCCCCTATAACAAAGAAATATCGTATTTTCTTCTATGAAATGTGATAAAGAGTTAGTTAATTATTTACGTTTTTAATTATCGGGAGTGAAATATTTTGCTTGATTAGTACATTTATTTTTCTTTTAATGTTACGTGAACGAAGTCACGGGTAACAGCTAGTATAAATATATAGAGAGTGTGAGCTAATAGTAGGAATTGAAAAAAAAAAATACAGTAATGAGACCATTAAAAAAAACCTCTCAAATATATGAATGGCACAAGTGCTTCCGTGAAGATCGCACAAATTTTGAAAACGACCATCGAAGTGGTCACCATTATGATGAAAACATTGAACACATTCAGCATATTATCCGTGCAAACATAGACATTTGATGAAGTTGTATATTAAGTCGGTTTATCTAAACGAAACTAGACATGCGGTGGTACAATCCATTTAAGATTTTGGCCTACGGTGCTCAGCCCTATTTTCTTGACCATGAGCTCTAAGGTACTATACAGCATATGTCCTGGTCCGATGGTTAGTCTAACGCAGGAGTCTCGGTGTTTAATTCCGAAGCAAGATTGGTACCCGTTTTATCGACCCCGAAGGGACGAAAGGTTTAGTGAACCTTGTCCAATCCGCAGTCCGGAATTCAACTGTGGGTCTATAACGTGGTATCGCGACGCATTTACCACCAAACTACTGAGCTTCAAGTCAATTTATCACTCACAAGGAAGGTATCCATAAGCACATACTCAGAAAATTTTGAAGAAATTACAGCATATTCTTCTCATGAGGATATATATACGTTTTAAATAAAAATTGCTAGGGAACCTCAATGTAACGCCGTAAAAAAAATTTGAAAACTTCGTGTTTATGACGATTTATAGCTGGTTGGTGAAACCAATTAAAAAAAAAATGATATGATAAATATACTTTTTTAGGAAAAACTTTTTCTACTCTTTATACTGAACTAGTTTAAGTAAGTTTAACTTAAATAAATACACTTTTATAACTACGGTTTCACCTTATATGTATATATATATATATAAAGAAAATTAACGATCGCATTCTACGATTTAGATCGAAATACAAATTGATTAAAAATGCTTCAAATTACAAATTAATGTCCGATTCTGAGCACTGTCAATTTGACTTCGATAATGTTAGTGTCGGAGACAACAAGAGAAAAGTATTGTTGCCACGGAAACAAAGACTTATTGAATATTGAAATGTATTAATGAGAGCGTTCTTAATCGGACAGTTACCCGCTAAAATACACTTAAAACCTATCGTATCCTACGGGCGAAACCATGTAAATCAGCAATACGTAACTTGTATATATGTATATTATATAAGCTTATAGAAAAAATAATAAACTATTTAATCGTTTAAGTTTAAATTTATGAAGTACTAGGCATTTAACCAAGAATTTTCAAATATACATTAAAATCGCTTGCATTTGGCGTAGAAAAAGTGTTGATCGCCAAATCGCGTCTTTTTGCGCCAAATACTCAATTCTTTTTACAGATTTTCTGCTGGGATTTCGCAGCTAAATTTTTCTGATCCTTTATTACATACATGAATAGTTCCATGACCTTTTTTTTTTTTTTCAAAATATTCTGAGTTTGCGCTTTAAGGAGAGCTTCCTTGTCAGATCATAATATTCTTTAGGGTTCTTTGAACTTTCACGGTGTTTGTTCTAAAAATGATGTCCCCCTAAACAAAACGAAACAACTCTCGGGTATCCACGACTGTGGTGACGTCATTTCAGTAACTGTAAGATCTAAGGCCTCTAGAACGAACACTGGAACAAGCGCATGAATGTCATACTTCAGAGACAGTGTTGGTTAAATTTGTTGACTTAAAAAAATTAAATTTAAAAAAAAAATCATGAACTTTTTCACTTTGGTAGAAGTTATCATTTTTTTTTCATTCATGCTCAATTGTAGTTTATTAACATTCTACTACACATATATTTATTTCTGCTTATTTTGCAGATCTTACCCAGAAATGCCAATGCATCAGCCGCTCCTACAGCCGACGAAATCGATTTCGATCGACTCTTGCCAACCTTGTTTGAATGTTTTGCCATCGTTTTCTGTGGGTAAGCAATTTTTCTTCTACTAAAAAATTGACACTTGCAAATTGCTCAGCATGTTTTATAATCGAAACGTGCACCGGAAGAAAGTCGAAAAATAGTTTGCTGTGAACAAAAAAATAAAAAAATAAAATAAAATAAAGAGTTTAAAAGTAAGGCTGCTTGTTTTAAGATTCTTTGTGTGTATTCTTTATTAATTTTATTTCTAACTTTTGATTCTTTATTTCTAACTTTTGATTCTTTATTTCTAACTTTTGATTCTTTATTTCTAACTTTTGATTCTTTATTTTTAATTTTTTATGAGTAAGACTAGTCAGTACAACTGAACTGCGAACGCTAACTCACCGGTCCATTTTCTGCCGCGATTGGATCACTCTTTTAATGCGCACGACTAATGAACCCGTACTTTTCTTAATATTAACAAGTTGGATTTTTTTTTTTTTCGAACTTTTCCGCAGACTTTTTATCACTTTTGATTATTTCCACACCATTTTCACATTTTATGAGCAATACTTAAAAAATTCATGTTTCTTATTGAACTTACATGACATTTTATTTTTAAATAGGATAAAATTAAATATTTTTGATGATATTAAATAAAATCTGCATTGTTTAAGTAAAAAATATAAATCAATGAAAATTGTAGCAACTTCGTCCTATTTTAAAAACAAAATTCAATTTGAAAATATCTACCTCATACTATCTTATGGGAGGAAATCAGTTTTTTGCCACAACTTTTCCTCCGAAATCTATGGCTTATTGCATTCATGGGCTGCATGCAGTGTAAGATAATAAAAAGAAATGTTATATAAAAAAAAATTGTAATTTAACAAATTGCAACAACCATTGGAAAAATGTTCCAAAAACTTTAAAAATTTTTTTAAAAAATCCATCATTTGATTGTAAGCAATGCGCTATTCCATCATCGTATGTCGATGTCCCAGATGTTTCAACCAGCTAACGATAAAAGTTGCGCGATATGTAATACTATTTAATAACGACGAACAACTATGTAAAAACATTTCGTCTGAACCACTGCCGCAGTTATCATAACCGTTGCAAACTGCTACAAATAAACACATTTTCCATTACTACAGTTGAAGAGATCCTGGCATTCTCTGCCCTCGCAAAATTATTCCTCGGAACCATCTACACAATACACGTTTTCCATTACTACAGTTGAAGATATCCTGGCATTCGCTGCCCTCGCAAAAAATATTCGTCGAACCATCTACAGATAAACACATTTTCCATTACTGCAGTTGAAGAGATCCTGGTATTCTCTGCCCTCGAAAAAATATTCGTCTGAACCATCTACACAGTCAGTCTCTCCATCGCACCCCTGACAGCGTTGAATGCATTCGTCATTCGATTGTAAGCAATGCGCCTTTCCATCATCGCATGTCGATATCGCAGATGTTTTAACCAGCAAACGATAAACGTTGCGCGATACATAATAATATATAACAACATACTGTCTGGAAGAATTGTTTAAACGAGTAGGTTGATAAGAGAAGCAACTGGACGCTATTGAGTAACATTCAGTCTTGCAAATAAAGGGAAAGTGCTAACCAATATATGTTAACCAATATACCTTAATATTTCATCGGGTCCTTCCTACAATAACTTTAACTCTTGTTTAGATTGATGTATGAGCTAAGGGTATTTTGAGGAAATTAAAGTTAAAGACCATGTTTTTTGCTTTATAAGACGATTTTTCATACGACGTCCATTTTTGAATTCTTTTTTTTTTTTTTTTTTTTTTTTTTTTTTCATATCTGATAGTTTGCATCTATCCTTTTTGTAACTTAACATTTTTGTAGCGATTTTATGCATTTCTATTGCTTATTCAAAGAAAAATTCTTCTAAAGTTACAGAAATTCGTTAAAAATTCTTCTAAAGTTACAGAATTTCGTTAAAAACGCTTAAAAAAATAAAGTGACGACGCCAAGAGATCCATTCTCGACCGAAAACAACAACCATTTTCCCAATGGTTAAAAAGTTATCGCTCCGTTAAATTGTGTAGCTCAGTGGTCTGTCTGTACTGCCATGCTCTCATGTGTCAAAATTAAGAACGACGACTCTAAAAACTCGTCGACTGATTTTGTTCAATACTTTTGGAAATCCGACTGAAAGTTAAATTTGCAATTAATTTGTTATTTTTCTTATAATTTCTATGCTTATATTATCAAATTCTCTCTCACTTTGTGGAAAAATTGTACGAGACAGTGTACCTTAGTAAAATAACGATAGATGTCCTAAAATAAACTGGCGGTTTTTAAGATTCGGTAACAGCAACAATTGGAGCTATTCTTGCACGCAGGTCTTCATGTGCGAAATTTCTAGGCCACGGTCCCGCCCGACCTGTAGAAGTTTTTATGGACCCGTGTCTGGCCGGGTGTAAAAGTTAAAAATTCGGTTCGAGGTCTGTCCTGTTTGTACAAAAACTTCATTGACCTAGCCCGGCCCGACTGAATTTTTAGGCATAGATTTTTACGCTGATATGGTTAAAAATTGTCTTGTACGAGGAGTTCTGACAAAAAATACTTATTTTAGCTTTTTTTGTACTGTTTATATTATTCATTTTTTAAAAGGCTCACTGGGCTGCGAAGTACAAGCACATCCCTTCCAAAGTACTGACCCTCCCTAGATTTATTTCTGCCTGTGCCCATGTAAACTATATTTATTTTTTAATGAATCCCTATTTATCACATAGGAAAGAAGAAAAATCTGTCATAAACAGGTTCCCTTCTTAGCAGGTACATTATCTGTTGTAAATCTATGACATTCTTTTCGCCCGTATTGTTATATTCCTTTTGCATGGATCAACACATTTTTCCGTCTGAGTTAGGATACCGTCATTGACAGGTTCATTTTCACAAGCTTTACTGTACTTTAATTATATTGTCTAGAAATATATGTACTGTTCTAAAAATAATAAATTTGTATTGCTCGCCAAGCTTGGCGACAATTGGCGAAATATTTGGCGCCAAAATTACGTTGCCCTATATGAAGCCAACTTGGCTATGTCTGTCTAATTTGGCGATATTCTCATTCAAATTCAATATTGATGCGAACTGGGAATAACTCTTTTGTAATCGGTTTCCACGCATTTTAGCTTCGTTTTTAACACTTTCCAACCTAGTTGAAAAGTGTTTATGACTTCGGTTTGTCTGCCGTATTGCCGTCTGCCGTCTGTCCGTGCTGTAACTCCCGTAAATATGCTCGGATTGCCCTGCAATTTTTATTATATGTTATTATCGTTATTAAAAGCATGTTTCCTATTTCAACTGAAGTGTGTAGCACTTATATTTTTTTTTACAGGGCCACTCAAAAGAATTCCGTTACATTACGGTCTATGGGGAAAAATCATTTGCGGTTTATTTTAATGATGTTACACAATTTCAAACACATTGTAATTGATATATATTACTAAGGTGCATTACAAGAAGCTTAATATGGAATAGGGTGTGCATAGCAAATATAGTTACTTTACAGGGACAGTAAAAATAATTCCATTACATTACATCTATGGAGAAAAATCGTTTGCGGTTTAATTAAATAATGTTTCACTATTTTAAACGCATTGAAATTTATATATATCACTAAGGTGCATTACAAGAGTCTTACTACAGAATATTGTATGTATAGCGGTCATCGTTCATTTACAGGGACACACAAAAGAATTCTGTACTGTCTGTTAACAATAATTCCTGGAAGTGCGTTTTAAGTTGCTGAACGCGATTTTAAATTTAACTCACTTTTTGTCTATTACTTGGTGTGTATAAATTCTGTAGATCCTATACAGGGCAGCACAATAGTTCGCGAACACATTTCCGTTTATTGACAGAATCTCCAGAAGGAGAATTTTAAATTGTGCTACGCGTTTCATAACTAAACTAAAAATTAGCATCCTATGTAGATATATACATATCTATAGATCCTATACAGGGCTGATTAAAAGTATTCGGATATTTTTTCGAATATTGTATATGTTGGAATTCCTGAAATTACGTTTTCAAATATGTTATGCGTTTTCCAAATTGTTTACTTAGATGTTATCTTTCAGCTTATTAAACGGTAATGATTTGTAAAATTATTTTGGAAGCCTTGGAAAGTGTTAGGTAATGTATGCTTGACGCATGATTTTACGTTCTTGTTTTCATTAAAATTAGCTAAAATCTCAAAACCAAACAAGACTATCTTTTCTTGCCGGTGCAGGCCAGAAGGACTTATCATATTTTAGTATAATACATCGGCTGCTCGCATCCAGGTAACCCGACGTACAACAGAATGACGAAAAATATTGAAGTATTGAAATATGAAGTATTAACATGTATGAGATAGAAGAAAGTTTTCGGATTGGCATATCCAACTAGTTAAAAATATGAGCATAAAACGCAGTATAGAAATGTAACAATTAAAAATTCAAATGTAAGCTCCTGCCAACTTTTTCCAAAATGAAGAACAGAAACAGTTTATTGACCTTTTCGTCAAGAAAATAACTTCCTGTTTGACCTGTATCGTCCGTTTAAGTTTTTTTTTTTAAATACACGATTGTTAAATAAAAAACAGAATTAAAAATCTTCTACGGGGAAATGCCCCCCACCCCCCACTCCTGACGATAAATCTTTAGTTCCATTTTCTCTTAGTATTTAATTATTTTTAGTCGCCTGAAAAAAAAATGCACTTTTATTATATATTTTTTAATCACCAAAGAAAAAGAAAATTTTGTTAATTAAATTTGAAAATTCAGGGAGGGGCAATCGCCCCTCCCTTGCGGGTAAGCATGCTTATCCCCTTAACAAATATTATCAAAACATAACTAATCAAGAATATAAACAATATTAAGCTAAAACTTCGTTTTTTATTAACACTTTCCAACATAGTTGAAAAGTGTTTATGAATTCGGTTTGCCTGTCTGTCTGCCGTCTGCCGTCTGTCTGTCTGTCTGTCCGTGCTGTAACCTGTAACTCACGTAAATATATTCGAATCGCTATGCAATTGATATATGTTTTGAGGTTTACTATAGCATGTTCGGTATTGAAAATGAAGTATATAAGCACTTATAGTTTTTTTACAAGGACACTCAAAAGAATTACATTACATTACGGGCTATGGGAAAAAGTCATTTGCGGTTTATTTTAATGCTGTTACACAATTTGAAACACGTTGAAATTGATATATATTACTGAGGTGTACTAAAAGAAGCTTACTATAAAATAGGGTGTGCATAGCACTTATAGTTCCTTTATAGGGACTCTCAAAAGAATTCCTTTACATTACGGTGTATGGAGAAAAATCGCTTGTGGTTTATTTCAATAACGTTTCACGGTTTAAAACACATTGAATCTATATCCCTAAGGGGCATTACAAGAGGCTTACTATAGAATATTGTGTGTATAGCATTCATCTTTCATTTACAGGGACACACAAAATAATGCGATTACAGAATTGTCTGTTAACAATAATTGCTGGAAGTAGGTTTTCAGTTTTGGTACGCGTTTTTAAATTTAACTCATTTTTTGTCTATTACTTAGTGTATATAAATTCTATAGATCAAATACAGGGCAGAACAAAAGTCCTCGAGTCCATTTCCGTTTATTGACGGAAATTCTAGAAGGGGAATTTTAAACTGTGCTCCGCGTTTCCTAACTGAACTAAAATTTATCATTCTATGTAGTATATATACAAATCTATAGATCATATACAAGGCTACACAAAATAATTCGGATATTTTTCCGAATATCGTTGGTATTACCTGTTGGTAATTCCTGGGTTTTTAAATATGTTTTGCATTTTCCAAATTGTTTACTTAGACATCATCTTTCACCTTATTACACGGTAAAGATTTGTAAAAGTATTTTGGAAGTGTTGGAAAGTGTTACATAATCTATGCTTGACGCATGATTTTTCGTTTTTGTTCAGAATTGTTATGAAGCGCACATTTTTGCAGTGTTTATTATTTTCCTAGTTTTGGGCAAAATGAAGGGTAATTACTTCCCTTGATTTACTTTTATTTCATGTATCCTTGTTCTGTAAAGTAATGTTTACTTACTAGATTTAAGTAGATACGTGATCCCCATTCAAATGTTGGAAGAAATTTCGTTGAAATTCAGTGCGCAAAAGAAAATTTCGATATGATTATTTTTGTTAATTTAGACATTTTTCCTGAAAACCCTTTTCAATTTCTATCCATCCCAGTGCTAAAATTACATTAAAAAAAAAGAAGAAGAAAGAAAAATTATGCGTCAAGCATAGATTATGAAACACTTTCCGACATTTTCAGAAAACTGTAACAAAACTTCCCCGTTTAATAAGGTAAATGATATTTAAAAAAATAATTTGGAAAACGCCTAACACATTTGAAAACCCAATTTCAGCAGTTTCTTGCCATAGTCGGAAAAGTATTGAAATTCTTTTGTAAAGCCCTGTATATGATATATAATAGATTTGTAATATATGCTGCATAGTATGCTAAAATTTAGTTCTGTTAGGAAACGCATAGCACAGTTGAAAATTTCCTTTCAGGGATTTCTGTCAATACACGGAAATGTACTCGAACTGTTTTGTACAGCCCTGTATAGGATCTATAGAAATTATACACACCAAGTAATATGTAACAAATTAAATTCTTACTGTAAGCTGCTTGTAGTGCACCTAAGTGGTGTAATATCAGTTTCAATAGGTTTGAAATAGAGTAACATCATTAAAACACATTGCAAACGATTTTTCCCCATGGACCATAATGAAACGGAATTCTTTTGAGTGTCCCTGTAAACGAACTGTAAATGCTACGCACTTAATTTTCAATACCGAACACGTCAAAATAAACCTCAGTAACATATATCAATTGCATGACATCCAAGTACATTTAAGCGAGTTAGAGCTCGAACAGACAGACGGACGGACAAACTCAATTCATGAACTCTTTTCAACTACGTTGGAAAGTGTTAAAAACAGTTTCTAGATTTATTTATTTTTTTAATTTTAGAATAGAACTACAGTTTACTCAATTCTTTGCATTTCTTTTGAAAATTTAAGGAAGGGAGTCACGAACTGTCTTCGTAGAGCGAATTTTCGAAACATTATGAAAAAAATATTGCAGAATCTCCATTCATATACAATATAAGATCAATAAAATTTAGCAGTGAAATCCCGATGTATAATCGGGGGAATTTTTTTTATTTGAGTTTTATTGCCAAAATGAAGTACTCAACGTTTTTTAGATTGGTACGACTGCTCGCGAAATGCTACACTGTAAAAATTTTGCAGCAAACAGTCAAGTCATTCAACCTTTAAAAAAAAAAAAAAAAAAAAAGAAAGAAAAGAAAAGAAAACGATTTTTAACCGTAATTTATCCATATTCTGACCATTAAGAACGCTTCATAATATAGTCAAGTTTACACTGTTAAACATCTACAGCAAACTGTCCAGTCATTCAACCGTTTTTGTAAATAACTGTTACTTGACCATATTTTGAAAGTCATATGAGCATATTATTGACTACTTTATAGTCAGGGTCAATTAAAATTTTAATTAAGTAACCGTTATGACTGGGCAGTTTGCTGCAAGTTTTTAACAGTTAACTATAAAATTGGTTGAGTGACAGGACAGTTTCCTGCAATGTTTTACATCATAGTGAAACTAACATTTCAACTAATTGTAACTAATATTTTAACGAGTGTTTCTTGCAATTTCTTTAAGAATAAAATGTAACGAATCACACACATTGTTAAAAATTTGCGATTGGTGATATTAAACATGCAATCACAACTACAATAGTTTTGTAGTTGTGATTGGATGTGATAAACACTAGAAAACTATTGTAGAACCGTATTGTAACCATGATAAAATCGGTTACAATACGGCTATGTAACCATTTTTTATAGAAAACGGTCTCCCGGCTTAGACATATCAGCATATCACTCAGTTGAAAAAAAAATATATCAATTTCTACGATTTCTTAATTAATTAATTTGATTGAGTCAAAATAATAAAATTTGACTGAATAAATGAATTGCGACCCTGGTTTTCTGTATAAGAATTGTAGCATTATTAATCATAATGATTTTCTATAGTTTTCGTTAAATTTCACTGTTAAAAATAGGCAGTTAAAAATGAACAACTTGTTCTCTTTTCTGAATATTTTCTCCGCTTTTAATATAGACCTGAAATTTAAATCTCAATTTTGAAAAACACACCAATTCATTTAATTTAGTAATTTCCCTCTTATGGTGTATTAGATGAAAGAAACATTTTCCATATTCTGTTATTTTTGTATTACATAACTTGGGATAAATCTCTAAAAATACATGGGAAGTGTTATTAATTTTTTATTTCATTTGCGGCAGACCTGGATCATTAGATTCCCCAATTTCTATGTTTACATATAATATTTTTATTATTATTATTATTCGGAAAATGGTTGTCGTTTTCGGTCGAGAATGGACCTCTTTTGATGCTTACAATTTATAATTTTAACCGTTTTGAACGAAATTCTGTAACTTTAGAAGAATTTTTTAAGCGTTTTTAACGAAATTCTGTAAATTTAGAAGAATTTTTCTTTGAATAGGCAATAGAAATGCATAAAATCATTACAAAAATATTAAAGTTATAAAAGAAATTGCAAATTAATAAATGCAAACTATCAGATATGAAAAAAAAAGCCGAATTCAAAAATGGACGTCGGAGGAGAAATCGTCTTATAAAACTAAAAACGTGGTCTTCAACTTTAATTTCCTCAAAATACCTTTAGCTCAGACATCAATCTAAACAAGAGTTAAAGTAATACTTAAATTTTGCTTAGGGGATGGTCTACAACTAGAAATTGTACCAAACTTTTGTTGTTTCTGTTTTCATTAATATATTGTAAATTTGGTACTTTCGTGTTATAGCGGTCCCCCAAAGGATGAATCGCCAAGTGACCAAGATTTATTGCCAAATTATAAAGCATGTATGACATTATAATAGCATATGATATATATATAACATTTCTTGACGTATGTGGCCAAGTTATAGTCATATATGATGCATATATGATGTATATATATGACATGTGTATATGATGTATATGCGACATGTAAGACGTAAATAATATGTGTATAATGACGTATAAGGCACATATAGTAGTGTTTGGAATATATATATATATATATATATATATATATATATATATATATATATACAACTGAAGAATAATTCCATTTTTGTGCTATCAAAACTTACCGAATAGTCCGTTGATACTTTGAATTTAATGAATTTTCAGTGTTTCTCGTCGCTAAAAACAGATAGAGGAGCGCTTTTAGTCACAGCGTAACGAAATTTGACTGCCTTCTGATGTTGTGTCTCTTCTTCCACAGGTTCTTGGCCGGCCGATGCAACCTAATCTCTCCTACGAACATCAAAGGTCTGAACGACTTCACCACCTACTTCACGTTGCCTCCCCTCATCTTCCTCAATCTCGTCACCATCAATTTCAGGCATGTCAACTGGCTCTTCATCCTCAGCATCCTGATGGGCAAGTCCATAGTATTCATCCTCGTCGCTCTGGTCACCGCTTCAGTTCACAGACCCACTAACCTCTCATACGCAGGAATCTACGGCATATTTTCTACGCAGGGCAATGACTTCGGTCTGGCTTATCCTATAGGTCAGTCCAAGTAGCTTAGGCCTTTATCTTTAGGGTTTCGAATTCATATCGTCAAAAGTAATTCAGAAAGCTTAATCTAAAGAATTTTGTTAGATTTGATCAACACTCCACATCATTTTTTCATACCTACATGTTATATACAGGGTGTCCCAAAAAGGTTGAAACACGCTTAATTTTTTGCTTGTTGGAGAGTAGTAGAAATTGTTAATTGCAAAAGTGTTCAGAAAAAATGCAGGAAATAACAAAATAAGATTGCATTAATGAAGTAGTGCTGCCATTTATTCTCAAAAAGTTGTACTTTTTAAATTTTTATGCGACCTCTCGTGACAAAATTGATCAATTAGAAATATTTATTTTTGCTGCAACAATAGCATTACAAAAACTGCACAGATTATGTATCTTTAAAATTGACTGAGTTATGCTTAATTTAATATTGACCATTGTGAATGAAGACCATATATCAATTTAGAAATGTAAATCTGTAAGGTAATGGAAGAAAAAAGAAACATGGTAATATATGATAGTGTGTTTGATGGTGTGTTTGATAATACTGTTGTGAGCTCGGTGTTCGAAAGGACTGATGCCAATATATAAGAACAATCAAAAGGCTTTATTCATTATAAACAGTGCAATACGATCACAAATATCTTCTGAAAATTACAAGATTTTCAGTAATCTTCAAATCCAATAAAAGCGCAGCAAAATTTCACACAGAAACAATGTGTTCAATACGACGTATCAACGACAAAATCAATCTGAGTAACACAGTTCTCAATGCAAAGCCTCTCGTATGAATTCAATCGCAGTTGACAGACAACTAACTAACTGAACTGGTGGAGGTCCCTTATATAGACTTCAGAGAGCTTTCCAGATTATTCCAGGGCTTTCTAATGCTAGAAATTACCAGAAGGTCCTTCAACTCTCGATAGAGTACTCCAAACGTGAAAGGATCCCAATGTAAATGTATAAGGGGAGGTTGCACAAAAAGTCGCCAAATCCGTCGCCAACTTGGCGACATTTGGCGATATATCGCCAAATTTGGCGACAAAAATAAGTCGCCAAAACCATCGCCAACTTGGCGATAAACCCATTCCTTGGCGATATTGCCATAGACTTCCATTATAAAGATGAGGGTGTAAGGTTGTTTTTCTTGCAAAGCATCTGAGGCCTTTAGCATTGAGTTACATGATGCTCAATAGGAAATACATTAATAATACTGCAATTTTCACAATAATAAAATAAATTTAAACAAATGGAATATTTACAGATATATATAAAATTCATAACATTGCCCCCCTGTCAAGGACTGCACGTCCCGGGCAGTTCAACCTTTGATCGGAAAGCAAACCCGTTACCAACAAATGCTATACTATTCAAAGCACTTAAAGCAAACATGGAAAATAACAATTAAACACATTCATAATGCTGAATTATACAAAATATACACTTATTTAAAAAAAATTAAATTAAATTAAAGCATAGACATCATTACATACAAGTATTTAAATAATAATAACATTAATAATGATAATGCTAAGCAAAAGTAATTATTACATTAACTTATATACAAGACCATGGTCATACTAATTTACATTATTTACATTACACTATTTACAATCAATGAACTAAGTACTATGGCCATAGTATGGAGCCAGCCTGCCGTAATGAACGACTCTAGGCTTCGAACTTGGTGACTTTCGGATCCGAATTACGACATCGTTCAGTCTGTTTAGGACTGTATAAGGACCGTCCCAGTGCGATTGCAGTTTGGGAGAAAGTCCTTTACGTCGAGTCGGATTATAAAACCAAACCTTGTCACCTTCTTTGAATTGATGTCCCGTGGCTTTCGTGTCGTACCTGGTCTTCATCTTCTCCGTCTGTATATTGATCCGCTCTCGAGCCAAGTTGTGGACGTCTTCAAATCGTGCCTGGAGATTTTGCACGTATCCATCTGGCGATGAAGGCGCATCTGGAGGGCGACCAAAAATCAGATCACAAGGTAGACGAAGATCACGACCGAAAAGCATCTGAGACGGGGAATAGCCGGTTGTTTCATGGACGGCGCTGCGATAGGCGAGAAGAAACAAGGGAAGTTTTTGGTCCCAGTCTTGTTGGTTTCTTGAGACTAGCAGTGAGAGATTGTTGAGTATGGTACGATTAAATCTCTCAACCATGCCATCCGATTGTGGATGTAAAGGCGTCGTCCTAGTTTTGTCCATTCCGAGAAGTTGACAGAGACCCTAAATCACAGCAGAGATGAAATTTCTCCCCTGGTCAGAATGCATTTGAAGGGGGACTCCATACCTTGATATCCACTGGTGTACCAAGGCATCCGCAACCGTAGAAGCTTCTTGATCAGGGATGGCATAAACTTCAGGCCATTTCGTGAAGTAGTCCATGACAACAAGGAGGTATTTGTTGCCATCAGCACTTCTTGGCAGAGGGCCTAGGATGTCAAGGGCGATGCGTTCGAAATCTGCTCCTACATTGTAGAGATGTAGTCTTCCTCGGCTACGTTTCTTTGGTCCTTTTCGAGCTGCACATGCATCGCAAGATTTGCACCATCGTTCGACGTCAGCTCTCACTTTTCCCCAGAAGAAGCGCTCTCGGACTCTATGTAATGTTTTCATGACTCCAAAATGGCCACCAGTGGGACTGCCATGTAATTCCTTGAGAACCTCTGGTATTCGGGATCGAGGAAGTACCATCTGCCACCGAGATGTCTTCCCATCTTCCGATTCGAATTTTCGTAACAGGACACCATTCCTGACGTGGAGAGAGTTCCAAAGAGCCCAATATTGCTTCGTCGTAGGACTGTAAGTCGAGATGTCTTTCCAACTGGGCTTCGTGCTAGAAGATTCTAATAACTCCAAGATTGGTTTGATCTCAGAGTCTGCCATTTGATCTTCTCGAATCTTCTCATCACTCCAGGGATCTGGTGGCGTCAATAGTGAAGTCTTCGTCTGGCGTACGACATATTCGGGATTATACTTGCTCTCCGCTCTGGAACAATAGCGACAGCTCTCGGGACACGGTCTTCTTGATAGGGCATCGGCGTTTCCATGCGATGAGCCTCTGCGATGCCTGATGTCAAAGTCGTATTCCTGGAGCCGTTGTATCCATTTGGCTACCTGGCCCTCTGGGTTCTTAAAATTCATCAGCCATGTTAGGGATGCGTGATCAGTACGAAGGAGAAATTTCCTGCCATAGAGATAGTGATGGAAGTGTTCTATGGCTTTCACTATAGCTAATAACTCCTTACGAGTGACGCAATAATTCCGCTCTGGTTTCGATAAACTTTTGCTCCAGTATGCTACGACTCGTTCTTGGCCATCTATTTCTTGGGAAAGTACAGCGCCGACACTTTCATGACTGGCATCCGTGTCCACAATGAACTGTTTCTCGGGGTGCGGATAGGTAAGGACTGGAGAGGATGTGAGAGCTTCTTTCAGCCGCTGGAAGGAATTCTCGCATTCTTGTGTCCATAGAAACTTCTGCTTGCTTTCAGTGAGCCTATGCAATGGTCTTCCGATGTTGGAGAACCCCTGGACAAACTTTCTGTAATAAGTGCATAGTCCCAAAAAGCTTCGCAACTGATGGACATTTTCCGGACGCTTCCAGTTCTTTACTGCGGACACTTTTTCAGGATCTGTTCGAACACCTTCAGCTGAAATGATGTGTCCTAGATAATTTACTTCCCGTTGGAAGAACTTGCATTTCAAAGGGTTCAGCTTTAAATTCGCCGCTCTTAGCTTCGTTAACACTTTTCGAATATTTTCTAGATGTTCTTCAAACGTGCGGCCACCAATGATGACGTCGTCTAGGTAGATGAGACAAGCTTCAAAAGTCAGGCCTTTTAACACTGTCTCCATGAGGCGCTCGAACGTTGCTGGAGCATTGCAGAGCCCGAACGGCATAACTTTGAATTGACAAAGTCCTTGTCCAGTAGTAAATGCGGTCTTCTCTTTGTCACGAGGATGGATCTCTACTTGCCAATATCCACTCTTCAAATCCAGTGTGGAAAACCATTTATGTCCCGAAAGAGTATCTAGCGTGTCGTCTATTCTTGGTAAAGGATAGCTGTCCTTCTTCGTGATATCGTTAAGTTTACGATAATCCGCACAAAATCTTGTGGAGCCATCTTTCTTTCGGACCAACACGATGGGAGAGGCCCACGGACTTGATGACGGTTCGATGATGTCACTATCCTGCATCTCTCGTAAGAGCTTAGAAACCTCTTCTTGTTTTGCGAACGGCAAGCGACTTGGATGCTGTTTAATCGGTGGATGGTCGGCAGTATCAATTCTATGACGTGTCAGAGAAGTGCGACCTATATCATTCTCGTTTTGTGAAAACACATCCTTAAATTCCTGGAACAGTCTTTCTGCGGCATGTCTCTGCTCAGGAGATAAATTCTCGTTTCGTCCAATTTCAGGTGTTAAACTTGTAGACGGCTCCGACAACGTCAAGCTCGGGTCTTTGCAAACACAGGTGACTGGAGCACAGGTTGCAAGCGCTTCACCCTTCTGGATAATTCTAGATTTTTCACTTACGTTCGCAATTCTCACAGGTATGACATCTCTCGACAGATCTACCAGCGCTGATGCTATTAGCACTCCTTTTGGGCTCTTCTCAGGATATCCAACCAAGCCACACTGAAAACTTCTTTCGTTCTCAGTTAATCCAGGTATCATCATTTCGGTCCGAGGAGGGATGATAACATCTGCCTTGGCTGTGATCCGTTGAATAGACCCGGACTCATTTCCAAGTTTGAAAATAGTGACATCTTCTTGAGCAGAGCGTAACTCATTATTCTTAAAGTCCAGTGTAAATCCATGCTCTTTTAAAAAGTCCAGTCCGAGTATGAAAGGGTCTGAAATATCGGCCACGTAGACTGTATGGCGATAAGCGGCGTTCCCAAACTTTATTTTCAGTGTCATTCTCCCATGTATATCGATCTTATCTCCGGTCACAGTTTGAAGAATAACACGCGGCGGGGTCCAGAAGAGTTTTTCTTTCAGCCGCTGAGCTAGATCTTTCCGAATGATGGTCACATTGGCTCCTGTATCGATGATCATATTACAGGGCAAATCATTCACACTTCCGACTAGAAAAACTCCGTTCTCGCCGCAACTTCTTGCAGAAATTTCACATACTTGAAAATGGGGCTTCTCAAAATCTGGCAACCTCCGCCCCGCAAGATGGCCATTAATCAGTTTTCCTGCTCCTCCTTTAGCGGGAGAGATATTACCTTCGGTGCTGGGTCGTCTTGGGCAGTCGATTTGGATATGGCCTTCTCCACCGCATTTCCAGCACTTGATCTTCCTGTAAGGTTTGTTGGCCATTAAGGAGTTCATCTTTCTCATTATGTCATTCATCTGCTGCTGTAAGCACTCCACAGCTCTATCCGACGTCTCAGGCAGGTTGGCTGCTCGCACAAAGTGTCGATCTTTCCTAGTAGCTTGCTGGGCTGCCTCGAATTTCAGAGCGTAAACCAAAGCCCCTTTTAAATCATTGAGATCTGCAATCCGGAGTGCTGTCTGGATCTCAGGGTCACGCACACCATCGATAAAATGTTGCAGAGCTAAACTTTCTCTAATTTCAGTCGGTCAGCCAGGATAAGCAAGATGGGAAAGTCTCTCGACATCCGTAGCAAGCTCTTGCAGGGATTCAGTGGATTTCTGCTGTCGAGATTTGAGCTGGAGTCTGCTATATTCCTTCATGCATTTCTCGCCAAAGCGCAATTCTAAGGCACTGACGAGCGTTTCAAAATCCAGCGGTTCATTTGCAGGCAAAACCTGTAGGACGTCGGCAGCATCAGCTCGTAGAGAAGCAGCTAACTGGCAAGCCTTTGTCTGGGAATCCCATCCATTGGCGTCCGCTACGATCCCAAATTGTGTCTTAAAAACTGGCCATGAGGATTTTCCGTCATAGGTCGAGAGCTTAATAAAGGCCCGAGGAAGCATATCTGGATACTTGATTTCTTCGGAATAGTTTCCGGTAGTTATCTTCTGTTTCTTGACTTTTTCCAAATCTTTATTTACATTCTCTATGCTTTCTTCAACGGTCTTGGCGATCTTTTGAACTTTTTCTTCTACTCTTTCTTCTACGGTTTTGGTTGTCCTTTGAATTTCTTCTACCTTTTCTTCTACGGTTTTGGCTGTATTTTGAACTTTTTCTTCTATTTCTTGAAATCTTTCTTCAACTTTGTTTTCCACGCTGTCAATTCTTTCATTTAAAGATGTTATTTTATTATCTATTAAATCTTTCAACTCACCAAGGTTGGTTGACATATCCTTTTTCATTTCTTCTGACATCTCCTTCATTTCAGCCTGATTCTCAGTCATTTCCTTCTTCATTTCTTCTTTCAACTCAGCAAGGTTGGTTGACATCTCAGCCTGATTCGCAGTCATTTTCTCATCCATCGCTGACATATCTTTCTTCATTTCAGCCTGGTTCGCAGTCATTTTCACATCCATCGCTGACATATCCTTCTTCATTTCTTCTTTCATCTCGCCAAGGTTGGTTGACATCTCAGCCTGATTCGCAGCTAATTTCTCCAATATTTGTTTCAGTTGCTCCTCCAGTGCTCTGGTGATCGGCATTCAATCCCACTTCTGACACCAAATGTTGTGAGCTCGGGGTTCGAAAGGACTGATGCCAATATATAAGAACAATCAAAAGGCTTTATTCACTATAAATAGTGCAATACGATCACAAATATCTTCTGAAAATTACAAGATTTTCAGTAATCTTGAAATCCAATAAAAGCGCAGCAAAATTTCACACAGAAACAATGTGTTCCATACGACGTATCAACGACAAAATCAATCTGAGTAACACAGTTCTCAATGCAAAGCCTCTCGTATGAATTCAATCGCAGTTGACAGACAACTAACTAACTGAACTGGTGGAGGTCCCTTATATAGACTTCAGAGAGCTTTCCAGATTATTCCAGGGCTTTCTCATGCTCGAAATTACCAGAAGGTCCTTCAACTCTCGATAGAGTACTCCAAACGTGAAAGGATCCCAATGTAAATGTATAAGGGGAGGTTGCACAAAAAGTCGCCAAATCCGTCGCCAACTTGGCGACATTTGGCGATAATATCGCCAAATTTGGCGACAAAAATAAGTCGCCAAAACCATCGCCAACTTGGCGATAAACCCATTCCTTGGCGATATTGCCATAGACTTCCATTATAAAGATGAGGGTGTAAGGTTGTTTTTCTTGCAAAGCATCTGAGGCCTTTAGCATTGAGTTACATGATGCTCAATAGGAAATACATTAATAATACTGCAATTTTCAGAATAATAAAATAAATTTAAACAAATGGAATATTTACAGATATATACAAAATTCATAACAATACATATGCAGTTGACCTTAAACAAAAAAGCAATCGATGGTTACAGTAAAATTAATGGAGAAGAACTCCAAATATTTACAGAAGTGTTATTAGAAAAACTCATTTATGTATTGGACATGAGAGAGGATATGCTTTGTGAATTACTTTTCCTGAATTATGTTTCTAGGATTTAAAATTACTTTCGTATTTTTATATGATCTCTTCCTGTGTAATGCTCTGCTTGCATGTATTTGTAAAATTGACTGAGTTATGCTTAATTTAATATTGACCATTGTGAATGGGGACCACATATCAATTTAGAAATGGTGTTTCTAAGATTTAAAATTACCTTCGTATTTTTATATGATCTCTTCCTGAGTAATGAATGCTCTACTTAGATGTATTTATGATGCAATATTTTTACGCTTGGTAACATATTTTTGATCTAAAGAACGCCATAGTCAATTTGTGAATTGTCCCTTTTTAACACTTTCCAACATAGTCGAAAAGTGTTTATAAATTCATTTTCTCTGACCGTGCTCAAACTCGAGAAGATTTACTCGGATTGCCATGTAATTAATATCTTATTGAGGTTTATTGTGGCACATTCGGTATTAAAAATGAAATGTGTAACATTTATAGTTCGTTTACAAGGACTCTCAAAAAAATTCCGTTACATTGTGGTTTAAGGAGAAAATTTGTTTGCAATGTATTTTAATGATGTTACACTATTTCAAATATATTGAAATTGATATAAATCACTGAAGTGTACTACAGAATATGGTGTGCATAGCATTTATCGTTCATTTGCAGGGCACACAAAAGAATTCGGTTACAATGCTGTCTATGAGCGATAATTGCTGGAAGTGCGATTTTAGTTGTGGTATGCGTTTTTTTAATTTAACTAATTTTTTGCATATTACTTGGTGCGTATAAATTTTATAGATCCTATACAGGGCTGCACAAAAAAACTTGACTACTACACTTCCGTTTGTTTTTTTTAATTGTGTTATGTGTTTCTTAACTGAACTAAATTTTAGCATAATATGTGGTATATATACAAATATCTATATATCATATACAAGCCTTCAGAAAAGAATTTGAATACTTTTCCGTCTATAGATGGTAATTGAGTAAATTGGATTTTCAAATGTGTAAATGTGTTACGCTTTTTCAAATTTTTTTCTCCTTTTTTTTAGATACTCTTTACCATCTTATAAAACGGTTTTTTGCACCTTATAAAATGTTTTGTTATAGTATTCAGAATGTGTTGGAAAGTGTTTCAAAATCTATGTTTGATGTGTGATTTTTCTTTCTTCTTTTTCTGATGAAATAGCATTTTAAATTGTAAGAAAAAATAGTATAAATCCTTTTTTTCTCCTTTATTCAGTTATTTTTAAAGATACAATTTTTTGTAATGATCTTGTTGTAGCAAAAGAAAAAACTTTCTAATTCACCAATTTTGTTTTGAAGGATCGTATAAAAATTTAAAACACGCAACTTTTTGAAAACTATTTCCTTAACATAATCTTATTTTATACCGTATTCTGAACGTTTTTGTAACTTACATTGCCCATTTATATCCTGAGTGTAAAAAACAAAGCGTATTTCAACATTTTGGGAACACCCTGTATACATACATAAATAATAATTGAAGTGTCTTTTCGATCAGTTTATTCAGTACATATATTTATTTATTTTAAAACATTATTTTAATGCTTATACAGAACGAGCTAATTTTTTTCTAAGTTGTAGAGTTTGTCGGAAAAACCACAAGAATCTATTTTTTTTACTGAAAAGGAGATAGTGATACCATTAGATGTCGACAAGTACGTTGTAATTTATGAGATGAACTGGGGTTGTTCACCACGCGTCTGCGAGCCCATTTGTACACACAGACGTATTTTCTTATGTTCACGAAGCCTCTATAAACGTGCATTATGTAACTAAACATTTTCCACCTATATGGATTATTAATGAAATTGATTGAACGAAAGTAAATGTTCTCTCTCTATGTGCCGTATTTCTTATGATACCTGCAATGAAAAAAATATTGAAAAACTCACTCATATTCTAAAAGACATTGTTTCATTCTTTTGTATTCTAAAATGTTTTATTCTTTTGTATTCTAAAAGACATTGTTTTATGCTTTTGTATTATAAAATACATTGTTTTATTCTGTTGTATCCTTTGCAGTTATATAGAAGTTTTGTTACTTTTTGCACTTGGAATTGTTTTCAAATATACATCTGTATCCATCCATATGTAGAACTGTATACATTTATGTAATGTGTACCAAACACACGTACATATAAATAACTATGGGAGTTGAAGGGGTACGCTAAAGAAGATGTTTAACAAGAACGAAACTCATGCATCAGGCATTTATTATGAAACTCTTTCCAACACTATCAGAATATTATTAAGAAATTTATTTTTTCCCTTCAATGAAATGAGATATCTAAATAAACAATTTTTAAAAAACATAGTGCAGTAAAAAACTCTTTTCAGTAACTGCAGTCCATAATCGGTCATGTGATCGAATTCTTCCATGCAGCCCTGTATACGATGTACAAAATTTATACACACTACATAATATACTAAAAATGAGTTAAATTTAAAAATACATACCGCAGCTGAAAACACACCTCCAGCAATTATCGCTCATAATCAGTTCTGTAGGCAAATAATTTTGTGTGTCCCTATAAATGAGCGATAAATACTACGCACTCCATAATCTATGGAAAATATGTTGCAGTCCTCCTCAGTTTTGCATATAAATTTCATCATGTTTGGTATATCATAAACTTATTAAATGCACCGCAAACGATTTTTCTCCGTAGACCATAACTATATTGTGCGTCTCTGCAATAACTGTAAATGCTATTCACTCTATATTCTAAAGAAAGTATGTTGTTGTCCATCTCAATGATGCAAATCAATTTCATTATGTTTGAACTATCGTAACATCAGTAAATTGCACCGTAACGATTTTCCCCCATTGACAATAATGTTTCTCGTGTTCATAAGGAAGCAAGTATGCTACTTAAGTAGGCCTTCATCAAAGCATCTGAACAGGTATATATCAATTATGCCTGAACATTGCAGTGCAACCTTTCAATACTTTTTCTGCTGTTATCAATGATCCAATTACGGAAAGCGTAGCTTCTATAACTGATATTTTAGAGATAGTTAGACTTGTAATTTTTATTTTTTTTAAATATGGTAAAGAGTGTGGTCAAAGGTTGGTTCATGAAATTCCAATGAATCAACGCAATAAACTTCTGCGGAATTTAAAATCTAATTCATGCATTTATAAAGTATTTTTCATCTTATAAATTCTTCCAACGACTCATTCAGGCTGTAGATACAAAATTCATAACTTGAGGAAACTGAAAAATAAATCACAACTTTGTAACAGCCACCTTCATTATTTAAATATTACAGATCTTTTAAACAATAC
Source organism: Maratus michaelseni (assembly GCA_963931845.1). Lineage (NCBI taxonomy): Eukaryota > Metazoa > Arthropoda > Arachnida > Araneae > Salticidae > Maratus > Maratus michaelseni. Next base: position 94,292,446 of record OZ007596.1, read on the forward strand.
TAATCATGAAAAATAACTTTTCATTGCTGACAATGTAATATTTAAAAATAAAACTCTAATATTTTTTTTTCTAGTGGCTTCATTGTACGGGAGCAAGCGACCACTGTACCCTGGATACATGTACCTCATCGCTCCCACTTCATTACTGTTCCTAAATCCCGTTGGTTTTGTACTCATGGAAATCGAGAAGAACAAGAAATCAGAGGATTACAAACCTAAAAGTCGAGTTGGACTGACACTGTTCCGGACGGTCGGCAGTGTCTCTTGGAATATCTTAAGGAATCCGATAGTGTTTGTTACACTGCTTGGTGTTTTAGGAAATTTCCTTTTTAGTAATGGACTACCAAGTGTTTTATTTGGTATACTACAGGTAAGTTATCGAAAAATAAACTATCTCATCCAAAATTACTAGATCGACTACTGATTAAATAGATAATTTTTCATCTCTGCTTTAGACAAGACAAAAAGAAATAAGATTGTATTATTTCTTTATACAAGGTAAATTCCATAAAAACTGGAAGTAAAACAATAAAAAAAATCAAAAGTATAGCTACAGCCAAAATACTTTATATTTTTTCAAATTATTTTCACACTTATGATATGCAATGATCCCATAATTTAGTTCACTTTTTAAAAGCAATTTGCTACACTGTATTAAAAAAAAAAAAAAAAAAAAAAAAAAAAAAAATCAGCTGGAAATTTGGTTGCCACATTTCCTGCTGCATATTAACAGCAAATTATACCATAAAACTAATTTGCTCTTTACATGTTTACAACAAAAATGGCTGTAATCATAAAAAAAAATTACAATAAAAATTACAATAAAAAATGCAGGTACATAAACTGCCAACGTATTTTGCTATGTTTTCCTACTATTTTCTTACTACGAGTGTAGTGTACTTCGGTGTACCCTGTAGAGCTAAAGTATTATCAGCATCCATATTCAATTTCCCTCCACGGGGTTACTCCTCAAACCCTCCCCCTTTAAATCAACCCGGATTTTTAAAGTCACATGAGCCCAAAGACTATATTATTATTTACTGTCTTTAGTGTTTTATAGAAACAACTCTAAAAATAAAGGAGCACTATAAATATTGATCACCTTTCTTACAAGTAAATCTACAAATACGAAACTTCAACTGTAGCTCTACAAGTCATATTTTTATTTTGAAGTCATTACTACTTAGTAGTACTTGGAACTTTTAAGAGTCTACACTAGTCACGCGAAGAAACGCTCAAGCTAATGTTAAGTCTATGGGAAGGTTCTTGCGCGATTTTTCGCTCGCATTTTAATATTTTTAAATGATTCTTTTGCATAGGATAGCTGAGGTCGATCTCTAACGTTGTTAGTTTTTACTTTTTTAATTTTGGCTACAGTTTTTTTTTTTTTTATAAGCGGACATTTTCAATTTTGGAACCGGTTCTGAAAGTGAAAGTACCTTTATATAAAAAAACTGGAACCAAAATCAAAAAAGTAAAAACTAACAACGTTAGAGATCGACCTCAGCTATTCTATGTAAAAAGAATCGTTTAAAAATATTAAAATGCGGGCGAGAAATCTGCCAAGAACCTTCCCATAGACTTAACATTAACATTCGAGTTTCTTCGGATCAATGTTACCGCGCAGTTTAATGAAATTTAACGGTTGCGAACTGTAACGCGAAATACGATTACATGTTCTTATATTCTAGGACTATTTTTTTTCTTTTTTTACTTTTATTATATGAGATGTAAGGGGGGGTTACCTCCTTGAATCATTCGTCGTCTCACTAATTTGATAATTATAATCTTTAGAAATTAGTATCTTAAATCTTCTATCTATAATAATTAAAACAGTAAAACCTCTGAATAGCGAATATCTAGGGATCGCGGAATTTATACGTTATTCTGGGATAAAACATATAGATATATAAGTGTTCGTGATCAAAAAGGTGTCCGCCATGGACGTTTTATTGTATTGTTTTTGTGATAATAGTATTAATATAGTTTGAACGATTGATGATTTTCATAAATATTTTACTAATTGTTGATAATCATTTTTTTAAGTTACTTCGGACACTCTCATATATATATATATATATATATATATATATATAGATAGATAAAAAAATTTATGAAATCGATTAAAAGTTTCAGGGGATTAAATTTGAAGAAATTCAACATTTACATTTTTATACCCCCCCCCCCCCCCCCGTAGAAAAAAATTTCCAATGTGTGGAATGTGCCCCGTACTCTAATAAAGTCATGTAAAAATTTGAGCATTTTATCATTAAAAGTTGCAGAGATATGTTTAAACAAAGTTGGTGAGTAGTTAATCACAAATTAAAATGTAAATGTTTACAGCTAGAGTATGCAATCATTGTTTTCTTTCGTAATTTGTGTACGACCCCTGAAACGCTATCACCCGACATGATTTTTCTCCTTTGCGAACTCATATCCAGGCATCGAAAAGTGCTTTAAGTTAGCATTTATGTATTTTTATATCTCTGTGACTTTTTATGATAAAATGCTGAAATTTTGTACATGACCTTATTAGGGTATGGACATATTTTACTCATTGAAAAAAAATTTGTACGGGGGCCGTACAAAAATTTCAATGTTGTATTTCTTCAAATTTAATCCCCTGAAAATTTTAATCGATTTCATAAGAATATGTACCTTTTTCTACATAACTTTGTAATTTATAATATATGTCTATGATCAATATTTAAGGAATAAAAGCAGAGATCAATGTTTTTAGGACACCCTGTATAATATTTTAACTACTAAGCCACTGATTTTCAGAAATATTTCAAAATTGCCTGGCAGTTGATGAAACAGTTGCGCACCAGCGAGCCAATTGTCATCACTAAATTTAAATATAATATTCCTCTCCTTATTTAATGACAGAATTTCTGAAATATAATAACACGAACAATACTATTAAAATTTAGCGGTGATAATTGGCTCACTGGTGCGCAGCCGATCCATTATTGGTGTGGACAAGGACATGCAAGATTATGCGTTGTATCTTTTCACGCCTCGTAACGAAGACACGGTTGGCCTTTTTTGGCTACACCGCTTCACAGAGTTTTGCGTACCGCTAAGTACCACTAATGTGCTGTTAATTCAATTTCGTGGCTTTTTAGGTGCGTTCGTAATTATATAAATACGTAGCACCTATAGTCGTCGTTTGGTCCGTCCGTCTGTCCGTCCGTCTGTCCGTCCGTCTGTCCGTCCGTCTGTCTGTCTGTCTGTCCGCATATAACAACGCAAAAACTACCCAACCAAATGGTTTGCAATTTAAAATATATTATCTGTGCAGAATTTTGTCGAGACATTTCAAATTTTATTAAAATCGAATCAAAACTTTAGGAGATATTAATAAAAATATTTATTAAGAAATTTGAATTTTTTTTTTTTTTTAAATCGGTGCTTTCTTGTTATAGGAGCTTCCGATGGATGTTAAATCGTCAAGCGACCGAGATACTTATTTTATGACAGAAATTAATCTGCAGACGATATAATTCATTTCACAGAATTAAAAATCATCAAGATCTGAATATTTATATAACTACCTGATACATATATATCTGAATATTTATATAACTAGTTAAGATATTTGTATGAACAGTGTCATAAAATATATACTTAACTAGCTGTTTAACCCGTTCTATGCACGGGATATCATGAATTTAATTCTAAAACGGGCGTACGAACGCACCTCGTTTGTAACGTTTGACGTACAATTTCCAACTTGTTTTTATTGTTTCTATCAATTCTACTCGGAAATTTTTTTTTTAAATTATTACTATTTTCAAAATCTTTTTACCATCATATTTCTTTGATCCCTGCATCTTTATGCCATTTGAAAACACAATTTATTTTTATTTTTATATCCATTTCAGATTTTATCATCTGCTTTCTCTGGGGCTGTTCTGTTTCTTTTGGGGTACTCCGTTGCTGGGACAGGAGAATCTAAGTATTCAAAGAAAGAAGGTTTACTCATTCCGTCTGTACTACTTATTACTAAAATGTAAGCAAATTCAAAAGATTTTCAAATTTGCTTTGTTGCTGAATCATTATATGCACCAAATTCTAATTTTCACCATTTCTAAGTAAATCGTGGGAGGGAAATGACAGTACGTCAGGTAAAATAATAATAATAAATCCGAACGATGGTTATAACAGAACATCCTGTCTGTAATAATGCCCGTATTACATTTATATCTTATTTTAGTATACCAGACATCAGGCATTAGTATTAATTTTGGAGATCAATACTAGTATAGATGCGTCTTTTCATATTATTTTTATCCTTATAAAAATATAGTTTAACTATAATTTTCGCACGTCATCACTGTAAAAAAATTTCCGGAAGGTTTCGGAAAAAAGTGGTGGCATTAAGACGCCACGGATTTTTGCTGTTACGTTTCACACCAAAGTACTGAAACATTCCAATTTTCAATAATCAATGTACTTTTATTATTCAGTGTCTTATTTAAGCAATTGAATTTTAAAATTTCGTATTACAGATAAAATGAAAATTCAAATAATGAAGCATAAAAAGATTTAAACTATCTACTTACTTTATCGGTTGATATCCAAACAAAGAATGACATTTGTTCCGATTGAATTTGTCTAATGGAACATAAAACATTATGGGCGCATGCGCAGAATGTAGTTTACGGAAAAGTTGAAACCTCTCAAAAATATTACACGAATTATTGCCGTAATTGACGTGGGACATAAAGATATACGAAATTCCGGTAAAATATGTGAAATGTTTCTGGATAATTTCCTGAAACGTTCCGAAAAATTTTTACAGTGATGTTCACCTTGATTATTAAATGAAATACATAAAACTTGAAACTTATGATTTATTTTACTTAAAAGGTGCTAAAAATACATAAAAAGTTTTTAATACATAAAAACCGTCAAAAGATGTTAAAACCCACACCTCTAAAATTCCCCCGATGACGGCTGTTTTGTAGCAGTTGAAAGTTTTCGGTTTTTAACATCTTTTAACATCTTTTGACGGTTTTTATGTTTTAAAAATCTTTTTATGTATTTTAGCACCTTTTTAGTAAATTAAATCATAAGTTTCAATTCCATATTATCATATATTTCATATATTCTCAGTAATATATTTCATATTACTTTTATCCTTAAAAAAACATATTACTTCCTCTTGAAATTCTGTTATAGTGTCAGAAAACACATGCATTATCAGTTATCGATCATAGGTACATATTAGTTAAAATATGTTTTTAATGATAACTGATAATGAATGTATTTTCTGACAATATAAAATTTTTTTAAGGGGAAGTAATGTGTTTTTAAGGATAAAAGTAATATGAAAAGACGCATCTACTAACTAGTATTGATTACCAAAATTAATACTAATACCTGATGTCTGGTATATTAAAATAAGATGGTTATAACTTTTCAGTTCTAATTAATGTAAGAATAAAAGGAAAGTACTATTTCAGGGTAGAAGGTTCTTTATAATTGTGTATGGTTTATTTTGTGATAAGATATGGTGTACAAATTAAAATTTGTACCAAATTTCTTTTCCCAAACGATAACATCCACTTTTGACACTTTATTTGAGTTCCTTGAATCAAATCAGCGCGGAAAAGTATATAGTTTATGCACTTTTTCTTAAATCTTCATAGAGTTATAAAAAAAAAGGTGTTAAGAATTTTTCCATAAATTTAAAATAAAAATAAAATTGATATTTTACCAGGAATTAATATTTTATCCTGATCATTCGAATAGTATCCGGAAAAATTCTATAAAAATCTAAATATAAAATTAACTAATTTTATATAAAAGAAAATTTTATATAACTTTTTCAGCTATTTTCTGAAATTTTCTTTAATGCGGATGCAAATGATAGCAGGAAGGGACCCGAAGAAGAGAATGATATTTAACCCTCATAGTAGCAGGTTTTAATTTTTGATGAGCGTTCTTAGTTTTGCACGAATTGAACCAGAAATATAATTTTATTAAATGTATATTCTTCCTATAAGATGTCTATTTGATTTTATTTATTAAACTTAAATTATATTTTCCTGGTTCGAAACAGAAAAAAACTTAAAACTTAAAAAAAAAAGTGCCACTATAGGAGGGTTAAAGAAAATTTCATTAACTATCTATCTATGTTTTATTATCTGTTTAAGTATCTATTTAAGTATCTATTTATCTATCTATATTTTGTTATGTATTTAAGTATTTATTTATGTATATATCTTTTATTATCTACTTGATTTTATTTATTAAGTTTAAATTATTATATTTTTCAGGTTCAAAACATGATATTATTTTACAAAGGGGGTCAAAAAAGACCCCAATAGTCGGAGGGTTAAAGAAAATCATATTATCTATCTATCTATCTATCTTTTATTATGCATCCATCTATCTATATTTTATTATCTACTAACTGGTCAGTCCGGCCTTGCCCGGAAATCAGTAACTTTTTTTTGCGATAAAAATAGTCATTTCGATAAAAAATAGTCATTTTCGGCGTGCATTCTGTTCTAAACAAACCTCTTTCCGAATGAAACTCCGGCACTCGTCCCCCCTGAGCATTGTATAGTAGGCGTGCTACGCACGCGCTGCAATATCTGCAATAGTTTCAATTTCCACCGCTAGGTGGCACGAAATCATCTAATTTAGTTACCTATATCTTAATTAGTTCATGTTATGTTGAATGAACCAATTGCCGTTGAAGAAGATTCCAAACATTTTTTAGAACACTTTGTTCGAAATATGGAAATGCCCTAAGTCGGCCACTGTCAACCACCTTATCCCCCACACCCACACAGCTACCGACATGCAACCACCATAGTAGTGCACGATGAGAGACACGAGGCTATTACCACACACAAACACCAATGGTCTGCGCTGGGTAGTTTTGGCTGCAAAGTGAAACATAGGGACACACACGTCTATTTATTATATATATAATAGATTTAACTTTCTATCTATCTAACTTTTATTATATTTCTATCTATCTATTCATCTTTTATGATTTATTTTATTTTATTTATTTATTTTAAATTATTATATTTTTCTGGTCCAAAACATGAAAAACTTTTTAAAAAAAAAAAGGGGGGGGGTAAAAAGACCCCAATGCTACCAGGAGGGTTTCAGAAAATCCTATTATCTATCTGTGTATGCATGTTTTATTATATATTTAAGTATCTATCTATTTATCTATATTTTATTATCTATTTGATTTTATTTATTATATTTAAATGATTATATTTTTCTCGTTCGAAATATGAAAAACTTAATAAAATACCCTAACGGTACTAGGAGTGTTAAATAAAATCATATTACCTATCTATCTATCTATCTAAATTTTAATATCTATTAAACTATCTATGTTTTATTATTTATTTGGTTTTATTTATTCAGTTTAAATTATTACATTTGTCTGGTTCGAAACAGGAAAAACTTAAAAATAAATAAATAACGGGGTCAAAAAAGACCCCAATGGCACTAAGAAGGTCAAAGAGAATTATATCAACCCTTTCACGGGCAAAATAATTCTATTGCTAAAATGTTGAAATGATTGGCTGCCATGAGAATTTTACGAACAAATTGGGTTGAAAATAAAGAAATGTTTTTCTTTTTCCTTCAGACGCATTATAAAAGCAATTTTTTTTTCCAAAATTCTGGTTCAATTTCGGCAGTTGAGAATTAAAAATTAAATGGGGAGTATACTTCGGCAGACTTTGAAAGGGCTAAATCAAAATTGCCCAAGAAAAAGTTCGTGTAATAGCAGAGTTGGATGTCATTCAAGCAGAAGATGTTAAAGCATGCAGGTTTTACTTTGCTTTTATAATGTTTTTTGAAATATTTAAGAAAGTATTTACATTCATTTTATTTAACTTGTTCTTTGCATGTAAAGATGGAATTTTGTAATTAATTTTTTAACTCACTTCCTGATGACTAGAATTATAAAAATTATGTACATAGATGTGTTTTTAATGACAGTACAACATTTTAATATTTTTAGAACTTAATTATAAGTTAATTTAAAAAATTGCCATTTTTCTTTTAGCCGAGCGCAGGTGATAAATCGCCAAATATGCTTTATGGTTACAACTGTTTACGAGTTACAACAACAATGGAGTTTATGATGCACCAAACCACACTCGCCAAAATATGCCAACGGGTTGTGAAACTGCAACAATGCAATATTTTAAGCATTATAAAGTAGAAAATATAAATAAAAAATAAAAAGTCTGATTTAAAAAAAATACTCTTTTTCAAATTATAGTTTAATATTAATTAAATTATGATTAAACGTTGAGAAAGCAATTTAGAGAGCCTGAATAAATAATTTAAATAATGCTTTTTTTCTTCCCTGTTACGATACCTTAAAAATGAAACAGAGCAAAAGTTATATATATTTTTAATAAATTCACTAGGTCTTACTTTTTATAAAGCACAAATCAAAGAAATGAATTTTCCATAATCGTGACCCATCACAAATTAAAGTATTGTAACGAAGTTGTTTTGGAACAACATGAATTTCAGTCCTGATATTCAGAATGATTTTTAAGATAATCATTGATTAAATAAAAGAGTGTTTAAAAAAAAAAAAACTATTTTTACTTTTATTTTATTTATCTTTCAGGTTAGTGTCGCCTCTTATCATGAGAAGTTGTGTTTCTATGTTGTGCGCCAATGCCCCTGATGTAGAGGACCTGGCCGATTATGGATTCCTGTATGGTATGGTACCCACTGGACCCATTGTCATGCTGTTCGCTGCAGAATACGGCTTGAGAACAGAGATGGTAATTATTGCTTGTTTTTTGCGTGAAAACTAAACAGCGTCGCACAGTGTACCGAAACGATGGATTTCCACGACATAATGTGAAAACTTATGTATTTTCCCAAGGTTTGTCAACTATGTAGAGTTTTTCTGTAAGTCCCACGGCATGAGAAACCATATACCGGGTGTCCTAAAATCGACTAACTGATTTTAAAATTCAATAACTTGCGAATGGTGACAGATATTAAAGAAATTCTTGCAGGAGAGTAATGTATGATCTCAGAAGTTTTTTTTTTTTTTTTTTTTTTACTGTGATTCTTAATTTTAGTTCCAATTATTAGCAATAGATGGCGCTGCGAAGGCAAAAGCATAAATCAACCAGCACTGATGCCAAGGAAGAAGGTTAAATATATGGGTCTCATTCACCAATACAATCTTGCTCCATTGTTTCCATTTGAACAAGATTGTATTGACGAATGAGACCCACTCCATATATTTAACCTCCTTCCTTCGCATTATAACTGGGTGATTTCAGTTTTGGCCTCGATTGAGTGCCTATTGCTTTCAGCTCCATCTATCGCTGCTATTTGAAACTAAAACCTTGAATCGCAGTAAAAAAAAAAAACTCCCGACATCATACATTACTCTCCTGCAAGAATATTTTTTTTAACCTGTCAAAGTTTGCAAGTTATTGAATTTTAAAATCAGTCGGTCCATTTTAGGATCCCGGTATGTTTGATCTCTTAAATACCGTCTAGCTCCGTTTTTAGAAGGAAATAAATTGGAAAAGTAGGAACAATAGGTGGAAATCAAAAATGGGTAACTGATAAAAAAAAAAAAAATGCTATGTAAGCCTAATATTTTATATTGTTGAAAATTAATTTTTTCGTCTTGTAAGCAATATGCTGAGCCTATTTTATTATTATTATTATTAATTGGGTTTTGGTACTTTATGTATGGTTTTCGAAATTTTCATAATGTTAAACATTTTCGTCTTGTAAAATCAAGATGCCACTTTGTCCCGCAAAATCGTTGGTACATTCCACTTCTGTAGGCATTTAAAGTGTAAGAAACGTTAGGATTACCTGCACCCAGGTAGGACGTTGTCTGGCAGTTGGCGGCGTTTGATTGAATGAGAGTCCACGTGAAAAAACATGCTTCTGCATCAAACTCATTAAAAATAATAATAATAATCTATACTAATATTATAAATAAGTAATGATTGTTTGTTTGTTTGTAGGGTAGTAATCTCTGGAACTACTGAACCGATTTCAAATGCAATGATGGCAAATTAATGGTGACAGTCCCTGATCCAACATAGGGTATATTGTATGTAGGTGCCACTGTCTCCAAGGGGGTGCAGGAGCGAAAAACATTCAAAACTTGCTATTCTTGTGATATTGTTGGGCTAGAAATTTAAAATTTAGCTTGTAGTTACTTATAAGATGTAAATGCTCTCTAAGAACAGTTTCTAAAAAAACGAAACTTAAAAGTGTGAAATGAGGGAAAAGCGTTCTAAAAACGTTCCAAATTACGATTTCTATGAATTGTTAAGGATATAAACTTGAAATTTGACATGGCTACTACTTTTAAGACGCAACTTTGTAATTTATAATATATGTCTATGATCAATGTTTAAGGAATAAAAGACGTTAAGGTCAATGTTTTGGGACACCTTGTATACAATAAAAATAACAACCCTTTTTTCAATAAATGAATGTAACAGTGAATCTACCATAGGGAATCTACCATAATCCTGATTCAACTGAAATTTGTTTTATTAACTATTAGACTGCTGCAAAAGTCAATAGGGTTTAGTTTTACATACCCATCATACGTAGTGTAGGGTAAATCTTGTAATCGTTTTAAAAATCGAAAAAAAAAAATGACGGATTTACACGTTTCAGAAACTGAGATTCCGAAAAACATATGTTAAGAAAAAAAAAATTGCCATCCGCCTGTCTGTGTATGTGTGTCTGTAAACGCTCTATCTCCGGAACAAATTCAGATAGAGACTTGAAATTTAGTATGTACTTAGTATGTAATAATGAGAAGAAGCTTATTGAATTTCAGTAACCTCGATTATCCAAAACTATTTTTTTCGGACTCTCAAAATATTCGTTCTGATAAAAGGTATATAAAAATTTTCGAAATTGTTTATTTTAAGGAGTGAATATAAAAGACAATAAAAAAAAAAAAAAAAAATTTGCATAAAGAATGAAGTCGATCGGATAATGAGTTGCCGAGATATTTGTAATCACATTTTCCACACTCTTCGATTTTTCATGACCCTGTATTTCATTCAAATTTCAATTCAAAGATATATTTCAATTGGAAATGAGACGCTTAATCCGACGCAGTAAACCGTTAGTTAACATGATTATCTTTTTTGGAGTTATAAGGATGTTTCTTTTGCGCAATTCAGTAATAGAGCATTTAAAGTTTATGACGTCATCAAGCGACATCATCGTTAAAAATAAATAAATAAAAAATGACAGATTTACACGTTTCAGTCACTTGAGATTCCGAAGAACATAGTTTTAGAAAAAAAAAATTGCCGTCCATCTGTTTGTGTGTCTGTAAACGCTCTTATCTCCCGAACAAATTGAGATAGAGACTTGAAATTTGGTATGTACTTAGTATGTAGTAATGAGAAGAAGCCTATTGAATTTCATTAACCTCGATTATCCGGAACTATTTTTTTTGGACTCTCAAAATATTCGTTCTGATAAAAGGTATATAAAAATTTTCGAAATTGTTTATTTTAAGGAGTGAATATAAAAGACAATAAAAAAAAAAAAAAAATTTGCATAAAGAATGAAGTCGATCGGATAATGAGTTGCCGAGATATTTGTAATCCTATTTTCCACACTCTTCGATTTTTCATGACCCTGTATTTCATTCAAATTTCAATTCAAAGATATATTTCAATTGGAAATGAGACGCTTAATCCGACGCAGTAAACCGTTAGTTAACATGATTATCTTTTTTGGAGTTATAAGGATGTTTCTTTTGCGCAATTCAGTAATAGAGCATTTAAAGTTTATGACGTCATCAAGCGACATCATCGTTAAAAATAAATAAATAAAAAATGACAGATTTACACGTTTCAGTCACTTGAGATTCCGAAGAACATAGTTTTAGAAAAAAAAAATTGCCGTCCATCTGTTTGTGTGTCTGTAAACGCTCTTATCTCCCGAACAAATTGAGATAGAGACTTGAAATTTGGTATGTACTTAGTATGTAGTAATGAGAAGAAGCCTATTGAATTTCATTAACCTCGATTATCCGGAACTATTTTTTTTGGACTCTCAAAATATTCGTTCTGATAAAAGGTATATAAAAATTTTCAAAATTGTTTATTTTAAGGAGTGAATATAAAAGACAATACAAAAACATAAATTCTGCATAAAAAATGATGAGGTAATTAGTTGCCGAGATATTTGTAATCCTATTCTCTACACTCTTCGATTTTTCATGACCCTGTATTTCATTCAAATTTCAATTCAAAGATATATTTTAATTGGAAATGAGACGTTTAATCTGACGCAGTTAACCGTTAGTTAATAGGATTATCAATTTTGGAGTTATAAGGATCACGATTTTATTCGAATTGCAATGCATTTTATAAATAGTTTACACATATTCTGATTCATATTTTATATTATGCATGTCCATGATGGGTAAGTATTACGGTGACCCCCAACGACTAGTTATTTTTATTTGAGATTAATATTGTTGTTGTTCATGTTGACTTGTGCTCCCTCTACGACTGTCGGTCGTAGAGGTCGTAGACTGTCGGTCGTCCTATGAGACAGGTCCCGAAGGCGCTGAGCTAAACGTTGATATATATTTTGCCATATTTCATCTTATTAAGTAGAAGCATAAAGAACGGAAGTCGTTACTCTTACAATGTAGTTTGTTAAGACAATCAGACGTGAGATTTATAGAACTGACATACGTAAATGCGAATGAAACAAAAACAAAATCTTTGAAATGTTAAGAAAAAAAAATGCAGTTTGCTTTCTACTGTGCATTTTAGTCAATTAAAGATAAACCTTTCGGCTCATTTTTTTTTTTTTCAGTTCGAAACTTCAAACGTTTTTAAGCTTTTCTTAAAATAATAAAATGAGTGCATTATTTTATGGGCATTGGAGAAAGAATTCCTTGGCAATTTTTATACACAAGACTTTTAAAACTACTTCTAAACGATAAATCGTGAAAAAATGTCAATGTTCACTTTTTACAAGTCATGGTAAAGACAAAACTTAGGCAACGTCGAAGTGTCGCAAATCAAAAGGGTACGAGGAACTTTGGAAAGTTTATAAAAAGCGTCAGGTTATAACCCTAAGTGTTTATTGGATATGAACAGATTCATTTGTTCACTAAGAAACCAATAGATGGCCTTAAAATAGCCTTATGGTGAATTTTTCAAGAATTATGGCGCAAAAAAGAGGCTCTGAAAGGGGTAAGCATTGGAAACTGCAGGGTTAAAATACCTCTTGCCATTTTTTTTTAATCCACATTGATTTGTTTGTTTGATTCAAAATGCATCATCAGATTCCATGTGCGTTGGCAAAAAAGAAGTCCATGTAGGGTCAATTTTTTAAAACACATTTGCCTGCCACGTAGCATAGGCCCAGTTTTTTAAATGGAGATAATAGACATGAAATATTCTAAAGTAAGAAGTTTTTGTCAGACCCTCACTCCCCTCCTCACATGCTAAACAGTTTTTTAACTTATCAAAATAAAAACAATACAAAAATTTAACATTTAAGAAATATTAAATGTTTAAAATAGGTTTCTACCAGCATTATAAAAAATAAAAAATTCACAAAGTTCTGTTTTTTTTTTTTTTTTTTTTTTTTTTTTTTTTTTTTTTTAGAAGAGCTTTCCCCCCCCCCCCCCCCCTCCCGGACCGCTTGTCCCACCTAAATTTTCAATAAATGAAAGTAGAAAGAATAACAAAACTGAAAATTATTTTCAATAGGAGAAGGGAGAGTGCAGGGGAGCTTGAACGAAAAATATTTAGTTCCTGGTTCTCTGATTATTTTATGTCACTTGGTAATCACACATATTTCAACTTTTTTATTAAACGAAATTACTTAAATAAATTTCAACATCAAGAAAAGGGCAACGACTTTCTCGGCTGCCCTTGCAGGGCTTATGTCAGATTTTGAAATAATGTTTCTTGTTTTTTCATTCCAAGATGGCTTCAACGATGGTGCTATGCACGGGACTGTTCGGCCCCGTCGTCTTCATTCTGGCTCGGATGCTGTCGCTGAAGGTGAAGGGCATCCAAGAGTTTGCCGAAGAGCTCCGGATGACTATGCTGGTGCTCAGCATCCTCAGTTTTCTGTCCTGTGTAAGACATGAGTTTCACACTTTAGTTCCTTTAACTGCTTCAAAAATCAAAAAAGTACAGAACTATCCCGACTTTGATCTTAGATATCGTATGCAAAAAGAATTATTTAAAAATATTGAAATACAAACAAGAAATTTGCGGAAAAAAAAAACATTTCCATTGGTTTAACATTAGCTCAGGAATGTCATATGCTGTATTAAGAGTGTAGACTTTTAAGGGGTTACATACATTCTCGGTGGCGAAAAATTGACATATTTTTGATTTTTTTTTTTTTTTTTTTTTTTTTTTTTTTTTTAGGAAGGAAGTAAAATTAATTGAAAAACTAATAATTCCACGTTGTTTTTTATTGCTCTAAGTATTTAAAAATATTTGTTTTGTTAAATTGGGTCACACATTATCTCGGAAACCTGCAGACACGTTGACCTCTACCAAAATATCCGGACTCGATGGGCAGCATTCTAACTTCCTGCAGAAACAAAAAATTATCAAAATCTCAGTTTCTTCTTGTAAAATAAAGTTGTAGCTAAAGGCTCAAAATTTTGAATTTTAAAAAAATAAGAAAATTGCGCTATTTTGAAAAAAAAAATCATTTTTAATCTAAAATTTTGACCTCAAAACTTATCGGAAAAATATGAAAAAATAAAACTTTCAATAAATGGCTCGATGCCTCTTACAAAATTTAATTATTCGTAGATAAGCGCAAATTTTATCCAAAAATGTTAAAACTTGTTCAAGTTATCATGCTGCCCATGTTGAAAACGTAGTTTCCAGAAAATCGCGTTTAAAGTTTTAGAAGAAAAAAATATACTGATATAAATATTTTTTAAAACTTGCACTTACTTTTCTTTTCCTGTATCATACCGTGGACCCTCCTGTGTCTTAATCTGATCATTTAAAAGGGAGTAAAATCTGTAGTAGAATCTTTTCGACGAGGTCGGTTTTATCGATTGTGCACGCGCTCACATCTTTGCTCATATCTTTCTTAATAATTGAGATATCGCTTTAAATCTTTTTGCCCATAATTCTACACACTATTAGGACTTCATATTCGTCAAAAAAATCGATTTTTTGAAAGTTGAAAACGTTTGTAACCCCTTTAAGACTTTTTATCAGACATATTGGAAATCTCCCTTTCCAATGTCAAATCTATATGCTTGTAAAACATCTGTATTTTTACACTCTTTTATTTAACGCAACTTGGCTTATGTATGTAAAGATTCGATTTTTCACTCACTTACTGATATGCTAGAATTATAAATAATATATATATATATATATATATATATAATTATAATATCTATGAATTTCAAAATACATATCAAGTTCTAATATCATTCTACTTTAATCTACAAAGAGATAAATAATGATATTGTGTAAACAGAATACACACATATCTAATAATTAGCATGTGCAATCATAATTTTACCATAGCATGTGCTTCAATGGTAATTGGCCAAATTTACTCATACCTGAATAATATTTAAAAAAGAAAGAGAGAGAAAGGGAAAAAAATTATAGATTGGAGTAGCTATTAAGTAAACACAAATGGAATTATAAATCAAATATGAACATTATACAATGGAAAACTGGATCACAAGAGAACAAACAAGAATTGGATATGAAAAAACACATGTAGATGCACTCGTCAGCTTGGTTGCACCCACATGTGTTTTAAAAATAATTCAGTATTTCATAATTCTACTGGCATGATGCTAAGAACAGTAGAATCAACCAAGTATACTGAATTATTACCAGATAACAATTGGAAAAAATAAGATTGGAAATATTTAAATTGGAAATAAAAAACCATTAAGAATATATAATATAATTCACTTACATCGATTATCTTAAAAACATTATAAATCACCTCACTAAATTACCACTAGATATCATTTTTTAAATAATATTGGAAATTAGAACCTTTAAATTGTAGATAAAATATTTTTACTCACAATAATTATCCTGAATCAACAAAATATAGAAACTTCTGCATAATATCCACGTCCACATGGCACGCACATAATTTTGACAATCGAGTTGAGAGAAATGATTTGAAAGACAAGTTGAGAGCACATTTTTTTAAACACAACTCCATCGATGACACACCAACACAAAATGATTCAAAAACACACAAAATTATTCTGGTGATAATACACTTATAACAAAATTATATCCGTGAATATATAATTACTCCATCTAATTTTAATTCCTGAAAGTAAAATTAATATACAAGCAATAGCTCCCTCTATAGTTAAATTAAAAATAATATTAATAATATTATCATATCTACCTGACACGTAAAGTGTCGCCATCTGTTGGTATTACAATTATTCATAATTAATATCTATTTGCATATCCACTTTATTAGTTACATATACATTTCATTAGATTTAATTATATAAATAAATTTAAAAAAAACAATACTACCTAATAGTTTTACATTAAATTCGAATAAAATCTTACAATATGAATAAATCTACACAGAATTTATTCATCCTGCACAGCATTTCAGATATACTTAATAAGAGTATATTATGTAAAATAGATATTATTTTTAAAATATATATATCAGCTATAATATATATATATATATATATATATATATATATATAAACAGCTGTGTTTCAAATGTCAATACAATATTTTAATAGTCTTACGTTAGAACTTAATTATAAATTATTAATTTTTAAAACCATTTTCCGTTAGGTGGTGGCTGGTGATGAAACGCCAAATAATCTTTATGGTTATAACTGTTTATAAGTTACAAAAACAACGAGTTAATTACGATGCAAATAACTTTTTCGAAAAATTTGCCAACTGCTTATGAAATTCTAACAACAAAATATTTTAAACACTAAAAAGTAGAAAATATAAATAAAGAATAATAATAAAGAGTGTAGTATTTTTTGTAAAAAATACTCTTTTATGATTTAATAGAATTATTTAATATTAATTAAATTACGACTGTACGTTGAGAAAACAATTTATAAATCCTGAATAGATAATTCAAATAATGTTTTTTTTCTTCTTGATGTTTTAAAAGATTTTAAAAGATATGATCCTCTAATTAACTGACCCCAATATATTTCTTTCATTTACGTATACAAATCAAAAGTAAATTACATTTGGCGCTTGTTGGCGATGCACTGCAGTGGCAGCAAATTCACTTTGCGAGAACGAAGGACACTGTGACGACTCCTCATTAACAGAACTCTAATAAGTTGATTTAAACCTAGCCTTACTCACTAATTGGAAGTCTGAAGTGGTATACCATATGTTAAGCATTATTTCCTTCAGTGGAAACCGCAAGATTGGTACCAGATGTAAGTGCTAGAAATCTCGAGAGTAATTGCCTTCTCAAGGAGGTATAAATTTTAGACTATTCCTTTGATCTGACGTTATACAGACACTAATGTTACAATAAATTCTAGCTACTTGAGTCCAGAAGTTCGATATCTTTCAGCCACTTCAAAACCCGCCAGCTGCTCATCCCCAGGATACTAAACTCTCAAGAACACTTGAAATTCTCTGAATAGATATAATCAACTCGTGAGAGGCCATATGGAGGATTTTGAATTCTGTTGCAGTAGAGCGAACACGCTCTTGCATTTTCTCCCTTGTGAGAAAGGTGTCTTACGACCCTTTCTCACAAGGACGTAGAACTTTGTCCCGGAAGGTAATGGGCAGTCCTGACTACAACACTATAAACTATAACCCACAATAAGCTTTATGTGTGCAGCTTCTTTCTGTAATTGTAATGTGTATGTGTACTGAGACGTAGCTTAATTAAATTCTTGTTGCATCAGCAGTTCTTTGAATTAATTTTGTTACAACACATTATGAGGCTTCGAGAAAGAAGTGTTGTTGATACCATAGGCTTAAATACGTACATATGTACGTATTTATATTTATATCCTTACGTATTTGTATTTATATTATTTACGCATTTGTTTTTCATATGTACGTATTTGGTGAACGGTTCATAATGGCGCGTCATGCTCCAAATTGCAGATTCAAAAAATTATAAGCTTTTTGTGTGTTAAATGCTTGGATTGCAAGAGTTCTTCATAAAATTTATTTTTATGTCTTGAATTTCCCGCATTAGCTGCTTGATTACGGGTATATTTTTCAGTATCGGTAAAGTTTAAAGGTAATCCTTCAACAGTCATATTCATTCAGTGATATTCATCAGTCATATCTGAACGTCCGTTTTCAAATTTGTTGCACAAACGTTTGTCAGGCCGAAATATTGCATGTTTACCGTAATCAGCGTTAAATTTGTGATTAATGTGTTTGCGATTTAAGCATTTAACACACAAGAGTACATTTTCTACAACCCCCAATCTGGAGCACGAATCCAGCTGAGGCACCAATATGAACCACTCAGCAAAGTCGTATGCAGGAAAAATACAATTAACGATACTTCCTGCAAAAGCTCCATATGGTAATCTTCATTCTCGCCAAACGAATTTGCTGTCATTACAATATGTCGCAAACGAGCGCCAAGTGAAACTTACTCTTTGATTAACTCACGTATTTGTATAGAAATGAATGAGTTAAATAAATAATCTGGATCAAAGTTGTTAAAATGTATAACATTATTTTTTAGGTTTGGATCGGGATTTCACTCATTCTCAGCAAGAAATTCAAGCGTCAAATATTCAAAGTAACGGGATGCCTCATGTTTTCTCAGGTTAGTAAATATTGCTAATCTATAATATATTCTTCTTTTTAATCGATCTACAATAAAATTCGTTTACACTACGAGTCGTAAACCTTTGTACCTATCAAGGGCGCATTTGATTTTTTTAGACATATTCGTTGGAACATCTTCCAACACACATGTTTATTTACATGCGCGTGTGTTGGGTGCATAAACATTCACAATCCCATACATAGATGGTTTTAGATGAATGTTTGCAAAGTGTAAAGGATAACGAAGATTCTTTACAACTATACTAATGCCACGATGAATTGACCGATGATCTTAAAAGAGTTTGCGATGCTGTTAGGGGAAAAGGTGACTAACAGACACAAATGGTGAAGGAAATGCATTACTTAACCGTAAAATAGCCTGCTATTTGCTGATAGGGATTTTTAATTTAATTTTACTGAATTAATCCATCTAAATTTTCATTACTCATTGGCCACCATACCGCCGGCGAACTGCATCAAGGATATACAGAATGAGGCAATACCCAAAAATCTTGCCTTCATGAGAGCAAATGAATTTTTCAACATTTTATTCAAAACAGATATCGTAAGAAAGAAATGTACAAAAACAGAACCTTTTCTTCGTCCCTCTGTTTAAACCAACATTTACTGTCATTAAATGCAAAATATGTAGTTTTACATGTAAATTTACAGAGACTTCATGGGCGCAAGTGCACCCACAAGAATGCGGTTGAAGAATCCTGGTTTGAATTATAGTCTAATCTGATTAATCCTTTCGGGTACAACGTAATTCTGTTGCTAAAATGTTGAAATGATTGGGTATCACTAGAATTTTCAAACGAATTGATTGAAAAAATAAATAAATTCATTTCTTCATGTACGTTTTAAAAGCAAAATTCTATTAAAAAATTCTGGATATCATTTAGCAGTTGAGAATTAAAAACTAAGTGTATATATAATATACCACCGTCCTTGAAAGACTAAAGGGTATTTTAATTTTTTTTCATTTTCTCCGCTAAATGATGATTATGATGATGATGATGATGTGAATTACAAAATCTGTTTCAATCCTACAGGCGAAACTGTCAGATTTTCTCAAAATTGTTACATGCACAACTTTGCACATTTGTTATTATTACATGCTTTCTTTTACTTCACAATTATGTATGTATGTGGCAGTCAAATCTTGTCACTCATTTTTCACCCATTTCCTGATGACATAGAGCTTTGAAATTTGTTATATATCTATGTATTCCTGGGGGCAATACATGAATTAGACATTGATTTTTGTAAATTTGATACCTAAGGGTAGGCAAAAACGGTCCAAAACTTGTATTTTCCCCATAAAAATTGTTTAATATTAATTGGAATAAAATAGCTCCATTGTTGCAATCTCGAAGAACTTTTTCAAAAAATTTGCCAACTGCCTATGAAACTCTAACAAAAAAATATTTTAAACACTAAAAAGTAGAAAATATAAAACAAAATACTCTTTTATCATTTAATAGAATTATTTAATATTAATTTAATATTAATGTTGCCCGTATCATTACAACGTCAGCATTTATATGAAATATATATATATGAATAAGTATGTGTTAATGAATACTCTATAATAAAACCGTAAGTCATGTGACTGTCATCAACATTTCCGGGATGCCCGCTTCACTTTTTCATATGCCAGGCGGCCATTTTTATTCAAAATTATTTTTTCGAATAAAACTGCATAAAAGTTACATTTTTAGAAAGATCGTTCAAAATAAATTAATATTTGAGAGATGACTTACGTTCAATTATGTATGCATTCTGAAATAACTTCAGTTTAAATTAGGTTCGCAATTCAAATTCTCTATCCATGAAAGTAAACAAAAAAAAAGATTCGTTCGTGGTGAACGTTTAAAATATTAAACCATGAATTTTTTAACCGCTGCCTGGTGTAAAAAAAAATAATCCGCATCAGTGAGACAGTCAAAGTTTACCATAATTCTGTTCTATACAACTCAACTTCCTTCCGGATCTTTTCTTGACGTAAGTTGAACTCATATAATAATATTTAATGGATCAAATTTCGAAACAAATTGTCAGCTTTTATTTTTCGCGTGTGCAAATTAGAAACGATACTTTAATTTTGAAATCAAATGTTTTGATTTATAATATTATTTCTTATTTATCTATTTTCTATTTTAAAGTAAAATGTAAACGTCATGTATTTTAAATTGAAACAGCTGTCACGGACGCACCAGGGTTGGCGCGATTTTTGTTTTGCGCCATTTTGGCGAGAAAATCCCATTTTCAGGTACCTATTAGAGATTACTAAAACAGCATGTACTTTTATTTTATTATGAAATAGTTTATTTTATATTAAAAAACACACAATTTTATTATAAAACACAAACAATGATTAATTTATTATAAAGTGGGTTAAGCGGTTTTTGTCAAGAAAGATGAAATACATAACAACAAAAAATATGCGAAATGCTACCACGATCGCAAAAGTTCTTGATTTGTCTATTAGATTCTTCCGGTTTAGCGAAAGATTAAGGAAAAAAATAAATTATGAATAAAAATAATTTGTTACAATGCTTAACATACATTTAAGGGCGACCAAACTGGTCGCCAGTGGTGGCTAGTGAATACATATGAATACAATGAGTGTTTGTTGAAAAGTACTAATTACAGGGTTACCACAATAGCGCCAAATTTTGGCCAACTTGACGAAATACAGCCAAATTTAGCGACAAAAATAAGTTGCCATATATGAAGCCAACTTGACGATAGCTGGCTAATTTGGCGGTATTCCCATTCCCATTTAAATCTCTTAATCTTCCATAATCTTCTTCCATTGGCATAGCCTTCTATTTTCTATAAAGTGCCATAAGACAAAAACAAATTAAGAAAGCATGTTTTTTTTGTTTTTGTTTTTGTTTAAAAAAAAAAAAAAAAAAAAAAAAAAAAAAGAAGGCGGCCATCATATACTTGTTACTTCTTCTTTTAACTTCAATTCTTCTCCATCTACAACGTGTACGTATGTCGGCATTGATATTATACATACTCCTTTACAGTTTTAAGACTAAATACATAAAACTGTAACAATATTTCATCGGTTTTATATTGTAATTTTTACAGCAACTTTTAATTTTTATTGCAATGTGAAATAGATGTTGAAATTCATTACTGAACCCCTTGACTTTGATGTTACCTATAAGGTCAAGCCTTAAAAACATACAGAAGTTTTAAAATAAATGATCAACGTAAAATAGCACAAATAAAAATATATAAAATAGCAAACAGCAGTTTCGGAGCCCCTAAAGCTCCATCTGTGCCCATTCGATCTTGGGCGCGTGCGGAGACGCAAGCATATTTACATGGCTTAAACTTTTGAATCAGGTTTTTAATCTTTTAAATTTGGCACTGATGATGGAGCTTTAGTAATGGAAGCAGCTACCTAAAATTGAGTGAAATTTGATCCATCTTTATACATTACTTTGAGCATTTTACAACCTGAAACAGTGCATCACCAAATATCGGTGTTATTTGTATAACTAAAACAAAGAAGCGTAATAAAAATGTTCCCAATTTCACACTTTAATTTCCTGCAAAAAAAAATTTACCGGTTACTTATTATTGAATTTTAAATATCGTCAGTCCATTTCCGGACGCCCTACATATCTAGCAGTATGAATTTCTTCGTTTGTTTGTTTCAGGAAACTTCTGTATGTTTAAAAGAGGTGGATTGAACTTTGTGCCGTTATATTAAAATAAATGATCAACGTAAAATAGCGCAAATAAAAATATATAAAATGGCAAACAGCTGTTTCGGAGACCTTGCAGGTATTTAATCTATTTTCAAACCATTTTGCAACCGATTCTATAGATGAAAATCAACAAGGAAATGTGACAAAGTAGTGTTAAATATTGCGGCGATGTCATCAAAAATCCGTAGCGCGTACGCTATGTCTTCAGTTCCAAAACGGGAGATCCAGCGTTTGAATCCAGCCGATTAAAATGTAAACGTTTATTAAGTATTAGCACAAAATAAGAATTTTCAATATTTTAATTTGGTAAAATGTAAGCACAGTATAAAAAATTGGTTAAATTTTTTTTATAATATTTGAATTTGGTAAATGTACGCACAGTATTTTTTTAATGGGGAGGGGGGTGGAAAGAAGAAAAAGTGGTCATAGTTTTTGTAAATATTTCAATTTTGTACACGTACAGGACCCACGTGTACGCACAGTACGAGAAGTTAAATAATCTTTTAAAAAAAATTTGTTAATATTTGGTAAAAGTTTTGTGAATATTTTAATTTTATTTCTGTTATTAACTTTAATCAAACTGTGTTGATGTTCAGTATAAGTGTGTATGGAATATTGTTATTATTGTATATTATGCTGTTTTGTATTCTACTTAGGTATTGTCTCTGGTAAAATAATGTCAGTGTAATGTTAATTTGTCAAAATTAATTTCATCGAGGGTTGGGAGACCTCCCATTGTTTCCATCCTTGGCAGAACCAGACCAAATATTGGTCGGTGGATCTTCGTTTTCAGAGGTTTTATCCACTTGTTTGTATAGTTGGCAGTTAAATTTCCCTACCGGCATGCGGGTTAAGCTCAAGCCTTTTAGGTAGGCCTCCATGCTCGGTTGAACGTGTTAGAAATTTAGAAAATAGCCTTTCTGTTTTTTCCCCTTTTTAGAACGCTAAAAATCAGACGAGCTCAGACCGAACCCAGACCAGAAACAGATTGCAATACCAGTCTTTTGGGCTCGGGTTCAAAATGAACATTTTATTTATTCACAAATTGGAAAAATGGGTAAAAAAACTTGCTATTTGACAAACAAGAATGTAGTCTAAGTTTCTTAAAATGTTTTACAATCCTTTAAAAATCAGTTTGAAAAAAAAAAAAAAAGAAAGAAATAATTGTTATCGATGGGATATAAATAGAAATATTCTATCTGATTACGGTTAGTGTTACTAACATTCAGAAGCCGTGGGATATCTCTTGTCTATCTCGCTTTGTGTTTGAAGTCATTTTCCCTAATCCATAATTACAGGAACACAGAACTTATGTCTTTCTGCCGTAGTTGTATAATGGTATTTTAAAAGAATAAGAATTGTGACTTTTGTTAATTTCTGCCTGTTGGTTGAGTATAAGTAACAAATTTGCTATTTTAAACAGTTTTGCATAGACATGAAAGTCACATAGCGTGTATATGAGGGAGTGTTTACGATTATACTTATATATATACATACAAGAAGAGATGTTTAAATAAGAAAATTATCTTGAAACAATTAGAAATTTTTATTGATAATTTTCTACACATACTTTCATTTCAGGTTCGGTCTCTGATGACGCAAAATTTTTCGGACGGGCTCAGATTTCTAATCGTCAGGCTCGGGCGGTTTCGGGCTCCCAAAAACCTGGCCTGAGTTCGGGCCTGAATTGCTCTGACCTGAACCTGAAGAGCTCTTTTTTTTAACTTCTAGTACTTTCCACTTTTTTTTAATTGCATTTTTTTAATTGCTATTTTTCATTCCTGGATGCAGTAATTCAAATTTCTTCGAAAATATCCCATTTTCATTTCAGATCGTGATGTCCATTGGTATTTTTATCTGGTCACTTTTCCAAAGCGGCGAGGAGTGGATGTCCTACATAGAAATAACTTTCATCGCAGCTGGTCAGCTCATGTCCAGGGTTTGGGTCGCCATTCTGGCGATCACTATGGTGTATCTTCGCAGGGATCCCTTTTCAGCCTTCGTCAAGAATATGTTCTGGCCATCTTGTATGGGCTTCGGGTAAGTCTTTTTTTATCCATGCATACACCGGGTGTTCCATATGTCCGCTCACATTTCGAAAATTCATAAAAATTTAACAAATTAGCAAATAGGAATGCGGTTTGTACCACAAGACTAGTCAAAGAGTCAGATTTTTTGTGACAATAGAAAAATAAATGGGTGCTTTTTACGCTTTTTATAAGCATTCAATGTTTATTTTAAAAATCGTGCTTAATTTGATGACTGAAATTCATGTTGTTCGAAAAATTTCACCATTAAAATAGCTTTAATTTAGCGTGGGACTCGATTATGGAAAATTCCCCGCTTTCAATTTACGCTTGTTAGAAAGCACGAACTAATGAATTTATTTTAAAATTAAAATTTTTGTCATCTTTCTTATTTTAAGATATGGCAACAGGAAATAAAAAGCATTATTGAAATTATCTATTAAGGATTTCTAAACTGCTTTCTCGACGTCTAATCATAATTGAATCAGTCATTCTAGAAAGGACATTTGTCCTAAAAATAAACTTTTCAGAAGACATAAAAAAAAAATTTCCGAGAATTATTATAAAGGTACATTTTTTGAAGTGTCTACCTTAAGTTACAATAAATATGAGTAAACATTAATCGACATTGTTGAAATTTCTTTTTTCTCTTCTTTAAATTTTCTATAAATGATGTAATAAAAATAAAATAAAATTTGGGATAAGTGCCCTTTCTATAATGAAATAGAGATAAATTACGTAAACAAAAGATAGTTTGACTTAAAATTAGATAGAAAAGGTATTACAAAACTTACAAAAACGACACATTAAACAAATATTAAGATACATTGATTGATACATGATGTGAGACATGGAAAAACTATGCCGTAATTACTTTTTTTCTGTTCATCAACAGGTTGTTCAACTTCATTGGTTGGCCATAATGAAACGTCTTCATAAAATCTCTTAAATTCGTCAGGAATACAGACCCTGGAGTGATTTAAGTCCTCAATCTTTTTCACATTGGGGACTGGTCTTTCATATGCTTTTTCAGTTGACATCTCAACTTTATCTTTAAGTGAGAATGGGTTGCTGTTTAACACATCAATGTATTCTCTTGTAGTGACAATACCAGGACGGTCAGATGTACAGGATGTCCCAAAAGTCCGTGACACATTTCAAAATTCTGTAAAAGATCAAGGAATTGGTGAACAAGAATGCGGTTTGGACGAAAATGCTTCTTATGATCTGAAATTTTGTTTAAGCAAATAAAAAAAATAGTTCGAAAACTTTCTCATAGATGGCGCTGCTTCTGAAAGTTATTGAATAGGTAGAATGCCTTTATACATAACAATGGCGAAAGACGCACAATGCGTATACACAATTTTCAACCCTCATTCCAGAACTTAACAATACCCGCTCTCCTGAGTTCGATTTGTCGAGTGAGGATGTATATAGACGAGTGTTGTTAACTTCTGGAATGTGAGTTGCTATTGTATGGATTAAAACTTTCCATACGCATTGTGCGTCGTTCGTCATTGTACAGAGATGTTGTACAGGGACATTGTACAGGAGTACTTTTGTACAGGAATGGCCACCAATTAACAAAATTTAATATATCGTCCATCTGAACGCCCTAGTAATTTTTTTTTACATTTTTGGTGTATTTAATACTAACGAACAATATTCTTTTACATCATAGATTTGATCCCCCCTTTTATACCGCTCATTTTATAAAGGCATGTATAAAGGCATTCTACCTATTCGATAATTTTCCAGAAGCAGCGCCATCTATGAGAATTTTTTGGAACTATTTTTTTATTTGCTTAAACAAAATTTCAGATCATAAGAAGCATTTTCGTCCAAACCGCACTCTCGTACGCCAATTGCTTGGTCTTTTATTGAATTTTAAAATGTGTCAAGGATATTTGGGACACCCTGTATATTCAAAGTGCATAAAAGATGCTCGCTGAATTCGTACTTTAGCACACATTGAGACACATTTGAGACATTTCTTCCTCTTGATTCTTCTGAAATGTCTCCTCTTTTGTACAGGGATGGCCACCAATTAACAAAATTTAATATATCGTTCGTCAGAACAAGAGTCATAGTAATTTTTTTTTTTTTTTTTTTTTTTGGTGTATTTATATTTAATATTAACGAAGAATATTCTTTTACGTCATAGATTCGATTAACTTTTTATACCGCTCTCTTTATAATCGAGAAATCTTTTCTGGTGGCGAAGTCATTTCTGAAAAGGCGCATGTCCATGGACAAGTAAGTGCCTTTTCAATGCTGAAAGTTGTTTTCCCTCTTCCTTTCTTTTCAGAACTGATAGGATATAGGGAAAAATATATTCTTCAATAAAACCATTTTTGACAATTTTGGACAAACTTTCTAGAATGACTGATTCAATTTAATTAATATCATAGTTTAATTCATAAAAGCGTATTTAAAAAGAATATTATCCTCTTTATTTTTTATTTATATTTTATTTTATCCTATATATTATTTCTGCTGTCAACATCCTTTTTTCTAAACAAATACAAAACGAAGAACGATAAATGAGATACCATATGAAAGGATTTTGAACAGGCTTCTGACATAGCACACATAAGATTTCGTTACAACATTTTTTGATTAAAATCAGTAGTTAATTAAATATTCAATCGGCATTGTTTTCATAAATGAAATGAAAGGTTTTCCTCAAATTAGAGTTGCCACAAAAATAAAATACTGCATTATGTGATGCTCAACAATGATTATAAAAAAATAAATAGTGCAACCGTGGCCTACGTAATAAGAGTACATTATTTACGTAATACATAATGTGTAGAATACATAATAAGTCCAACAAGTACAAAATGTGACACATGCGCGCGGGTTTATTTTATATTTATGATTAAATATGAAAATTGAAATGTTTAGAAGAAAAAAACACCATCGATCGATGGAAGCAGAATTGTAGTTAATTAAAATTTAAATCAGCATTGTTTTCTTAAATGAAATAAAAGGTTTTTTTAGTTTTTTTTTCGAAGCGATTGACGTCATCCTCTAATGTAGTTAAAATACGATAATTAATCTTTTTTCTCGCTCGTGCATTTTGCTATCTTCGATCACTTTTTACTGTAACTTTAATGGAATAAATGAGATGCTATTCTGTCTTGACTAATGTTGTTTACAGATATTTTTATCCTTACTTTTTCTTTAAAAGTTTAAACCTACATCTCAGAAATATTAGATATTGCTAAAAAATATTAGACTGCAGTGCGAAACACTCGCACGGGTCCACTATTTTTTATTTTTTTATTTATTTATTTATTTATTTATTTTAGTACTTAAAATATTTAATTTTTCAATTTTATAGCTAGTCGATGTATTTTAACTGGCGTAGTTTAACATATGATGAACTCCATTGTCGTTGTAACTCGTATGTCATAAAGGATTTTTTGTAATTTATCACCTGCGCCCGGCTGACAGAAAAATGCCTTAAAATTAATTTATTTATTTATAATTAAGTTTTAAATATATTAAAATGTTGTTCTGTCATCGGAAACATACCTGTGTACATAATTTTTGTATACTTTTGTTGTGATTTTACTATAATTATCTGAAAATAAAAATGGATGTATCTTTAAAAAAAATAAATAAAACGGGCTGTACATTAATAATGTTCATAAATTGTTTCACTACACATTACAATTCCTAATTAGGGCATAAAGAGTTAAACAAAAAGGAGTTTCATCCATTTCATCAAAAGTAAAATTTTAAAATTAGTTTATTTAAATATTTTTATTTAGGTATTTTTTTAAGTAACTTTTTAATACCAATCTAGACAAAATTGGTTGCATTGCTTTGTTTCGTTACCTATTGAATATATTGATGTAACTCTAGACATCATTATTTGATCTCTTTAGATTTCCTGCATTAATAGTCATCATGATTCTCATCGTCACAGGCATCGGTCAGTGTGAGCCAGATTTGGACAAAGAACTTCCACTCTTCATCTATGGCACAACAGAGGTAAAATTAAATATGCACTTATAGACCATAAATAAACAAAAATTTCCAAGTGTTATGGGAGAACAGTTTGATGCTGCGATGCTCCAGGGGCGATATCCCCCCACCCCCCGGGCTCCCTCATCACTGACTCCAATAGCTGCGCAAAATGTTGCGCAGCAGATTTTTTGCTGATATCAAAATCAAAATATTCTGTAATTATTTATGTAATCTCAAAATTTATTCTCACCCTTTCTCTAATTAACTTTATAGGCTGTTGGATCCATTGTCGTCTTGGTTCTATGTCTGGCAACCACCAGTTTTTGTCTGGTGCTATATTTCCGGGCACCAGTTCGAAAACTTCTCGACGAAAGTAAAAAAGAACCAGAGGAAAAAAAGAAGACTGACTTGATGGAAATAGCCATTGCAATGGAGAAAGCGAAAGAGCTGCCAGACAAGAATCTCATCAATAGTGCGGGAGTCGCCATTTACAAAATGATGAAATCAGATTCAGGTACTAATTAATTTTTTCAGTAATTCTTTAACTAAGATAATTTTTGGCAACTGATGCCATCCCAAGTAGCGCAATTTTAATTTTAATCTGTTGGTAAATTTTACCCATTAATTTGGATAAAATTTGAACTGAAATGGAAAGTTGGGGATATATCGCATTAAGTAGTGTAGGCCTTTATCCAGTATTACACTAAGTGGACTAGATCACATTTTTATATCTGTTGTGATGTCATAGTTAGCTATTTTTATTTTTAATTTGCGAACAAAAAGCATTTTTTAATAACTAAATTATTGTAGTATTATACATTTTTATTTTTATTTTCATAGATTTGACCATATCGGACGCTGAGCGGCAAAACAACCGCTTTAGTTCAACATATGAAGAAAAGTCTGACAAGTAAGAATGAATCCATATAATCAATACCGTAATATATGCTGTTTAATATACCGTATTTCTTCGTATATGCTGAGCAGTTTTCTCCAAAATTTACTTTAAAAATCGAGTGCATGAAAATTTAGAATTTGACTACAGGCCGCTTAATTGAAACTGTTAATACGCGGGCGCATCAACCGTCAATTCAAAAACAGTCTTAAAAAACAGTACATGGGGGGGATGGTAAGTACTATTCAAGAAACAACGCTGACGGAAATGGTTAAAAAATCTTGAATTGCTCCTCATCTCAGAATGAGTTATTACCGCATGAAAGCTCATTCCAGAAGATTTGATCGCCAGAAGTCTAAAGCAATTCTTTATAGAGATGAAATGCTCTTAATAGATGTGAATATTTAGTATCTTCTAAAGATTGTGCGATAAGTTTCTCATAGAGAGTGCTACAATTACAGTGAAAATAGATGCAAGTTTGAAATACATTTTATTCTTAACTACCTGACCCACCCGGCGTTGCCCGGGCCCGTCATAATAAGTTAAAAACAAAAACTCAAGTTTTCGATATCAAGTCGAATGACCCCAACCCTGTTGAAATCGAGCCCATAGAACCCAAGAAAAGAATGAGCCCCCAGGCGGTGGAATGTGCCCCCTCCCCCCTGTAAATTTAACAAATTTCCTTTAACATTAACGCGACATTTAATTTGCAGATGAATTCAACCCGCCCTCTCTAAAGTAACCACTTATCTTTAACAGTAATGAGATTTTTAATTTACGGCTGTAGTGAGTAAACGTAAGTTGATGCCGAAAAAGAAGGTTAATATTTAAAAATAAGGTGGTAGTTGGGGGTCTAAGTAAATGTTAAGTAGTTTATAAAGTAGCTGGACTACCCTAGAACTATGTTAATGAAAATTGCAAGAGAATCGGCTCATTTTTAAAGAAGTTGCACCAAGAGCCCCAAGAAGGAGTTTAATATCCAAAACTAGCTGGCTTCGTTCGCTAGCGGGCCCCTAATTTACATTGGGGCCTCGAATCTATGAAAATAAATTAGTTCCACCTTCCACCGCCAACGGGCGCAATCTGTCCTATACAAACGTCAGGCACGTGTCCCCGCTGCCTGCGGCACTGTATAGCGGCGTGCTGCGCACGCACTGCAAAATCCATTAGTTCCACATTCCGCCGCCAGGAACACAATCTGTCCTATACGAACATAACCGAAATCTGTAAAGCTATCGAAACCCAGTCGAAGGAGCCAAACCCCGTCGTAATCGGGTCCATAGAACCCGAGATAGGAAAGCGCCCCCTGGAGGTGAGACTTGGAACTAAAATCGATAAGTTCTGTCGATGTCGAGTCGAATGAACCAAACCGCGTCGTGATGGGACCCATACAACCCGAGTTAGCTGCAAAATCCGTTAGTTCCATGCAAAATCCATTAGTTCCACCTTCCGCCGCCAGGGGGCACAATCTCTCCTATACGAAGATAACCGAAATCTGTAAAGCTATCGAAATCCTGTCGAATGAGCCAAACCCCGTCGTAATCGGGCCCATAGGACCCGAGATGGGAAAGCGCCCCCTGGTGGTGAAACATGGAACTAAAATAGATAAGTCCTGTAGATGTCGAGTCGAATGAATCAAACCGCTTCGTGATAGGACCCATAGAACACGAGTTAGCTGCAAAATTCGTTAGTTCCACCTTCCACCGCCAAGGGGCGCAATCTGTTCTATACAAACATAACTGAAATCTTTGACTCTGTCGATGTCGAGTCGAATCAGCCAAACCGCGTCGCGACCAGACCCATACGACCCGAGATAATTTAAAATAAAATATCAAATTCCTACATTTTTCTTTTTTTTTTTCCTATACAAAAATTGGAATTTTGCGAAAATAAAAAACTGTGGGCCGAATTTGAAATTTTTTTGAATTTCTGAAATGTCAGCCCACTCTGAGCAAGGATGCGTATTCTTCAGATCCAGATACCAATTATTTAAAAAAATTATATAGCTTATAGCACGCCCTTTAGAAGGTTTTCTGTAATTAGCTTTTTTTAAATATAAAATCCATTTTTTAAAAATAGTTGATTTTTTTTTTTTATTTTGTAAATCGTTGATATTTACAATATAGGTAGCAAGATCTTCAGATGAGAAAATTCTAAATTTAATATGATTTTATATTTTTTCTGCAGACTATGTTTAAATGGGCATGACTGTCAGTATGAGATGTATGTGTAATCGTAGAAGCCGCGCGTGTGCCTTTCGAATGCTTCATGTTACTAACTTTTTTTAATATAAAATTCCTTGTAATAATATACTTTTTTTTAATTGCTAAAAGGTGTAAAATAAAAAATATATAAACAGTAAAATAACTTTTATTAGATTGTTGACATGTTTCGGCTCACTTTTCTGTATGTGAAACACAAAAGACGCGTGTGTGTTCTTAACACTATCAGAGTGAGATAATATTGTATGTTTCCAGTCATGTAAATAATGGCGCCCTTCCTTGTTTACCAACAGCTGAGATGCGCCCCTGATAACTGAAAGGTTGCACAGGCCTGGCTTATAGAAACCGCATAAAAAGTAATTATTTTATCTCCTTGAATAAACGCCGTGATGTCTGCTAATGAAATATGACTGAGATATGAGATGTTCCCAAATAAAGTCTTTTTAAGTGGTCTAATTAAATAAAAAAATAATTGTGTCGTGCAGATAGTAGCTGGAAGTGCAAAGAAGTTGTTAGATAAAGAAAAAAAAAACTATTGACTCGGACTATTTTTAAGGGAGCTATTATAGGGGGCCTAAAAGGGGGCAACTGGTAATTTTGAGCAGGATCCTAAGAGGAAAACACCTTAAAAGATCCTAGTACTTAGTGCTTTAGATCTTTAATTAGTCGAAATTAAGCATAGGGTATAAATTAATCATTTGAATAAAATTTTAAAGAAATGCTTAAGAAGGGGCCCTAGGACACCAATAAAAATATAGGGGTTTAATCAAACAACGCTTTTTAACGAAATGTAAATATACTATGTAAGAAGCCTGTTCAATTTTTTTTCGACTGATCTCTCATTCATCGTTGTATGTTTTGTATGCGCATAGAAAAGGGATGTTGACAACAGAAATAATATATATGAATGATTGCTTGTGTATATGAAAATGTGAACAGCTGCCAGAAAATATGTTATAAATAAAAATGTGAGACTGGTGGCCCGGGGAGAGAAGTCCAAGACTCAACTTTAAAGTTATGCATTGAGATGGTGACACATTTAGGAGGGGATGGGAAATGCATGGCGCACAAAAAGTTCAAGGGCCCCAGGGGCCAGAATCCTAACTGGAATGTAGAAATGGGGTAATAACTAAATAGAGAAATGGCCACAAAAACGAAGAAGATCGGATTAAAAGGTGGCAAGTTATTAACATTTTAGGGAATAAAAACTTCAAGGGGCCCTGTACCGGGCCCCAGGGAGCAAGGTCTTAACTAGAATGTAGTAATGGAGTAATTGAGTAAATGGAGAAAGGAGCCCCGAAAACGAAGAAGATCGGATAAAAAGGGAACAATTTATTAAAAATTTTAAAACGTAAAGGGGCCCAGGGGACCCGGGTCTTGTCCGAGAATTTTTTCGTCATTCATGTAGTAGCTGGAAGTCCTAAGAAGTTGTTAGAAAAGAAAAACTAGTGAATCGGACGACTTTTATGGAACCTAATTGTAGGGGGCTCCAAAGGGGCCGCTGATAATTTTGAGCAGGGCCCTAAGATGAATGGTTCTAATTGGAATGTAGAAATGGGGGAATAACTAAATGGAGAAAAGGACCCAAAAACAAAGATCGGATTAAAGGGGGGCAATGTATTAACAATTTAGGGGAAAAACTTCAAGGAGCCCAAAAAGTCCGGATTTTCTCAGAATTTTTTTTTTGTTCATGTAGTATCTGGAAGTACTTAGAAGTTTTTAGAAAAAAAAGCTGGTGAATCAAAATATACTGTGCATAATATATTAGCTAAATGTAAAGACCAACTTTTATGAAAGTCTCAAAAACATAGCTTGAAAATTCTGATAGTAATCGCCGATAGAATAAGCTCGAATTTCGCTGTTCCCAAAAGGAAGCAAAAAGATGAGGGGTTGTATCCAAATATACTAGCTTATGAAAGTTGACATAATAAGAATGAAGTGTCTCTTATTCTATATTTGATACAACCCCTCATCTATTTGCTTCCTTTTGGGAACAGCGACTTTCGAGCTTATTCTATCGACGATTACTATCAGAATTTTCAAGCTATGTTTTTGAGACTTTCATAAAAGTTGGTCAATATATTTAGCTAATATATTATGCACAGTATATTTTGATTGAATTCGCGCATGCGCAGTGAAACAATATTTAGTGAACCTGCTCATTTTTCATACACTTTTTATTATTTTTTAATTCTGATTGCAGGGTGTTGTGTACAATTTTGTTTGTCATATTTTCTGAAAATAACTTGTTTTTATATTAAAAACTCTGCAAATTATAAGCAAAAACTTGATAAAATTTGGGACTGTTTTTATAAAAGCCTGAATTTCTCTTCGAGTATACATGCTATATTCATAACAATGAACCCGAATTATTACAGTAATCCACTTAATCATAATCTACAGTTTGAATGCTTTTGCAATATTAGTTTTTACAGGGTTATCCAAAATATATTCGTTTTTCTTCAATTTGTTGACGGCCCCTCATTGGGTTTTGGGAAAAAATCTTCGCGGAACTATATGATGTCTATCATGTTGTTTACACTCCTGAAGTTTCAGGATAATTCCTCATGTATCTTTCTAGATATTGAACAAAACGTCTAAAATCGCAAGTGACCAATCATCATTGGAAATATAGTGTATTAAATCCTATCATACGTAATTAATTCAATGCTATCCCATGATAGATAAGGATTCTAGGTTGCCATGGTGATTACGTCCTATTTAAGATGGAGTCCTATTATTTCCGTATTACTGAATTTAAACACCGAATTTGTATACTAAAATTGTTTAATTGCAACAATCCTATAATCTGCCGACAGTTTTTTAGATAGATGTTTCCGGAGAACTAGATATTAAATGGAAAAAGAGTCTAAATATAGATTTCTAGTTTTTAAATTTTCAAAGCTAGGCTTAAGTTTCCCATTGGAATTTTCTGTAAGTGTCAACAAAAGATAAATTATTGCCAACTAAAAATGTACTTATTTTATTACAGAAATTAATCATATCATAATAACAGACGATATAATTCATTTCACTGAAACTAGTTGCGGTACGAACGCACCTCATTTGTCACGTTTGACTTACAATTTCCAACTTGTTCTTTTTCCTGCCGTAACGTGGTAATAAAAGATCTAGAGTCGTATATGTACATTATGGTCTGGAAAAAAAAAATATTGTATATCTTCTTATGGGACAGCCCAACGGAGTTTTTTTCAGATATGGGCTAGTAGAATTTCCTCTTTGATCCATTTGCCTAAGGCCCTGACTATCAATAACCTAAAGACCAAATGTTATGTGCAACGATAATAATTTATGAAATCGATCTAGCTTTTGTAAAAACTTTACAATTGTCAACCCCAATCTTCGATAAAGCATAAATTAAAGAAAAGAATTTGAAGTGAAGTCAGCCATGTACGGGACTGATGCAGAAATAAGTTTCTCACAGCGCCAACAGATAGATGGTAAGCCATTCATTTCGAAAGGCGATTGTGCAAGTGTGATAGATTCAGTACGCGGCCATCGTATGCGACAACTGGTCCTTACTTCCCAATCATTTCTTTCTTGCAGTATTGTCGTTGTAGCGGCTGAAGATCCTTTTTTCCTCCGACTGTCAGGATCAGTCAAAATGTTACTTGTTAAAGAAGACACAAAAAAATTTCTTAATGACATCATAAAAATAAAGAAATGCGCTAAGCCTTTTTAAAACCTAGCGCATATCTTTATTTTTATGGTGTTAAGACTTTTTTTTGCTATTTATCATATAATGACAGTTTGTTCAACATTTTAATGTTATACTTACCGAACTCCGCAGAAATTGCAACGGACTCTTCAGAACAAAAGAGGCACAGAATACTCAGTGTAGGTACTGTGTTGATCTACGATACTGCTCACTCACATTCAATTCATCGCACAACACAGTTTCTGCAGTGGTTTGACCACTGTTTGACCATTCATCATACAGTCATGATTTCGTTCCCAGCAATTACCATTTTTATCTACACCTCAACAAATTTATTTTTGTCACTATTTTCGCAATGACAGAGTAGTGCAGACGTTTGTCATACATTGATTCGTATTCCAGACGGCAAACTTTTACAGCACAGGAATGCAAGTGTTTATCCCACAGTATGGCATGTGTTTTAGTCATGTGACGAATGTGTTGAAAGTAGATCAACAATTCCTGCATATGTTCCAATAAATATTTTCATGTAAACTATGTTTTGTTTCTGTTTTGACCATAATACTCTGTTCACATCGGACATTTAAGATATCTTAGACCGCCATTTTTGAGGTGGTACCCTCCCAGAATTGAATACCTGTCCACATCGCAAAACTCATCTAAGATAACTCACTGAACATCACCGTATCCGAGATCTGAACAAACATAGAATGTGCGCATGCGCATATGTTAAAGGCAACCTCAACAGTCAATCGGCCTCTAGAGCCAATCAGAGTGAGTGGTACTGGCTGTATCTAGCGATAGAAAGTTCGAACTCACTAAGTGAGTTTCTGGAACTCCCTCAGTGAGTTCAGCGGTCTAAGATATCTTAACTATCCGATCTGAACGTAGTATTAGGGTTCTTATTTTTTATATAAACCTATTATAAATTTTTGAACTAGTTATTTATCTCGAAAAAGTCGAGTTATTTCAGTTAAAAGTGCTGCTTGAAAAAAGCAGACTAAGAAAATCAATTTCAATCAATTCATTTGCATTAAGCAGCAGATTTAAAGATAATCATTTCATATTTTGCAGATCACAGTGGAACATATGCTGTGACAGTCTGAAGAGTTCAGAGACATCCTTTAGCGAGAAACACTTGCTGTCTAACAGCAGCAGTGAAGTTTCTTCGGTGGAGTCTTCTCCTGTTCATCAGAACAAAACAATTTCTACGAGCAGCTCCCTCGAAAAGGACGACTCGAGTGCAGCCCATCTGCGTCACGTGATACTACTTATACTTTGCTGTATTTCCATGGCTGTGGTAAGTTTTTCAATAATTGCGTACGAGTAATTGATATTAAATAATAAGCAAACCTAATTAGCACAAAATTTTTGGTCAATGTTGGTTTTTAAATCCAACAGCTGTCCAACCCGTAAAGGTGAAAAGGGTCCCATTTCCGATCGTTGTCTAAAGAATCACTAACAAGGAAGGTCTCCTTAAAGCCCATACTCAGAATATTTTGAAAAAAAATGCTAATGAAACTACTCGTGTATGTAATAAAGGATAAGACAAATTTAGCTGCGGAATCCCAAATAAAAACTCTGTAAAAAAAATAAAATTCTTTCGAGCATTTGGTGCAAAAAGACGCCATTTGGCGAGTAACACTTTTTTCTCGCCAAATGCAAGCGATTTTAATGTATATTTGAAAATTCCTGGTTAAATGAGAGTTTAAATGTACAGTACTTTATAAATTTAAACGTAAACGATTACATAATTTATTATTTTTTCTATAATGTTATATAATATATATACAAGTTACGTATTGCTGAAGTTATTTAATTTTACACGGTTTCGCCGACTGGGTAAGTTTTAAGTGTATTTTAAAAGTAACTGACCGATTAAGAACGCTCTCATTATACGTTTTGATATTGAGTAAATCGTTGTTTCCATGGCACCAATACTTTTCTCTTGATGGATCCGACACTAACAATATT
The DNA here is from genome assembly GCA_963931845.1 of Maratus michaelseni. NCBI lineage: Eukaryota > Metazoa > Arthropoda > Arachnida > Araneae > Salticidae > Maratus > Maratus michaelseni. The sequence continues at coordinate 94,329,785 of OZ007596.1, forward strand.
GAAGTCGAATTGACAATGCTCAGAATCGAACATTCATTTTGAGTTTGAAGCATTTTTCAATTAATTTAAATTCTATTCTTAACCCGTAGAATACGATCGTATACATACATACATACATATAAATTTACATGACAAAACCGTAGTTATAAAAGTGTATTTATTTAAACTAAATTTACTTAAACTAGTTCAGTATGTAGAGCAGAAAAAGGTTTTCCAAACGAGTATTTATAATAAAAGCGTATTTGTTTTTTATTTCATTATGTCGTCACAAAAACACAAAATTTTCATATTTTTTTCAGGACGTTATATCGAGGTTACGCAGCAATTATATATATATATATATATATAAACGTATATATCCTTCATTTGAAGAGTATTCTGTAATTTGTTCAAGATGTTCTGAGTATGCGCTTATGGAGGCCTTCCTTGTAAGAAAGGCTAAGAACTTGCTACAGCAAAGACTCGCCATTTATTTACAGAGAACCAAACTAACTTACACAACACTACTGCAACAATCACCCTGCAAATTCGAATCATGCATTTAAAATAAGAAAATATACTGGATATTATTTACAATGTCAAAATCTGAATATTAAAAAAATGGTTTAGCTCATTAACAATATAAGTTTCTGATTCAAAATTTAAATACGAGGGTCAATCTAAAAGTTGGCCTTTTTGTGGCGAGTGTGGTTTGGCGCATCATTAAATCTATTGTTGTTGTGACTCGTGTACAATTGTAACCATAACGAATATTTGGCGATTTATCACATGTGGTGGGCTAACAGAAAAATGCCTTAAAATTAAGTTATAAAAATATATAAATTTTCTAGATTCATAGGAAACACACCTTTCAACATATTTTTTTTATAATTCCAGCTATGAGGAAGTGAGTTAAAAATTGAATACAAAATTCCATCTTTACGCACAAAAAACTGGTTGAGTTAAATAAAAGAGTGTAATATTCCTTCAACTTTCAATTTAGTTTTTCTCTATGACAGACCCTTGTGGGGGAATGGAATCACCACAAACCTGCAAACAAATGTCACTTTTTAGCTCACAGAAGCTTGAGAGCTAATGTGCCCACCGGTTCTGTATGTACGTAACGCGATAACTCTTGATAGAAATAACCGTTTTTCTTCAAATTTTGTTTATAGGTTCAAAGTGATAAGGCCTGAATAACCTTCCCTGATTACTTTGGAGGTTCATTGGTTAAGTATAAAGCGGGGGAATGACCCCCTTTTAATTTAGATAAATTGGTTTTTCATGCAGAATTATCCGATTTTCTTCAAATTTTGTATATAGGTTATTGTGATCAGTTGCTTCCCGGATTAGTTTCGGGGGTTCATTGGTTAAGTATAAAGGGGGAATAACCCCCCCCCCTAAATTTAGATAAATGGGTTTTTCCTGCAGAATTATCCGATTTTCTTTAAATTTTGTATATAGGTTCATTGTGCCAAGGTGTTTTCCTGATTAGTTTTGGGGGTTCATTGGTTAAGTATAAAGGGGATACGGGGGACTAATCCCCCCCTTAATTTAGATAAATGGGTTTTTCATGCCGAATTATCCGATTCGATTCAAATTTTGTATATATGATCATTGTAATAAGGCGCTTCCCTGATTAGTTTTGGGGTTCATTGGTTAATTATAAGGGGGGGGGACGGGGGGGATAATTCCCCTTAATACATTGTCGATTTCTTAATTTTCAAGGGGCTTATTTCAAATTCTTTGAAATAAGAGCATAATATACAATTAGTGTGAATAGCCTGTGAGCTCAATGCTCTCAGTTTAACTGGGCAGTTTTCTTTTTTTATTGATAATATGTTTTGTATAAATCATAATGCTACTAATTTCCAATTCTTATTTACATAATTTTTAACCAATAATTTTATCATCAGGGTCTCACAATCAGTACTTGGAAGCTTTCAACAAACCAGCCAAACGGATTGTTTGTAGCTATGGAATTCCTAGATGCTGTCCTAAATGTAGGCCAGGTAAGGAATTTAAAAACACCTAAAAATACATTTCAAAAAATAATAATAATGCAACGATCAAGAACCAAAATTAAATTGAAATACTTTTGTGAATTTGGATACGATTCACCCAAAGCAATTGATTACAATAGGGGAAACTATCCTAAAATGACATACCCTAAGGAAAAAATGCTTCTTTTCATACAATGTTTTTCTGATGACCTTTAATTTTTTTACAAACTAACTTTGCAAAGTATACAAATTGAAATGGTGCCTTTTAAAAATTAACAAATAAAGTCACAACGTCATAATAACGATTTATATAAAATGCTGAAATATATCATTTTATCTACAGTGCTGTCCTAAAACGACATAAGTTGCTTATTAATTTTACTTGCATACATCATAAATAAACTTCTTTGCACACCAAGAAACACCAGCACATTCACTATGTGAGCACGTTGAACACTTAACACATTTTATCCATTTATCCATTGATTTTGAATGACTGAATAAATCATTGCAATAAAGAAGACAGGCTGCATCACCATTATCGGCAAGAAGATCCGTGTCTTCGTCGTCATCAATTGGACGTAACAAAGCGAATTTTCTTCTTAGCCTATAGAGCTCCAGCACGTCTTGAATGTGAATTATGTTTCTCAGCAGCTTTTGCCTTCGCTTCGGCAATATTAGGACCACTAGCCAGAACTTTTGCACCTGCATGCTTCCTCTTTTTAGAGGATGATCTAACATGAGGAGCACAAGGAAGTGGAGATACGTCAAGTTGTCTGATAAATGAAGAGGATGAACTTGAAGATGATGCCGGTTGAAAAGATACACACGTCTTCGGAGTATCGGAATCAGATGTTTCCGGCACTGGAATTGGAGGAGGTGACATTGAAACTGTGAAAATTGACGGATTAGGTCTAGATAGGCTGTTATCTGTAGAACTTGTGTTGCTGTCGTTGCTTTCCTTTTTTTTCCAGTGAACTTTCTGTCACAACTGAAGCGCAGAAAACATGATCGGGAAAGATGTCTAGCGGAATGTCATTTTACCTACAATCACCATACTGTATATACAGAGGCAGTATTCGAGAACACACGCATTTATAAATTTTCGCATATACAGAAAATAATATAAAAATAAATAAGTACTCACCTTATACTTCAGATATGTAATCACTGATATGAAACAGACATGCATTAGTACCAAAAAGTAGACCCAAAAGAAATTTCTGACGAAGGTGAAAACAGTTTCTTTGTAAACAATGAAAAATACAAACGTGAAATCTTCGCCATTAAATGCTTATTGTTCAGTGCTGGCCTCTAGCGACAATATTAAGAAACATAAGGTGTGTCATTTTATCTAAGTTATGTCAGTTTGGGACAGTTTCCTCTACTCAGATAGCTATGATAAAAGTTCAGTTCATTACTTAAACACAAATTAAGACTTGTTAGCCACAATTTGTTTATCTCTAATGCTAATACTACTATGAGCTTGGAATGCATTCACATCTTTCGAATTTCTCATCAGAAAATAAATATTTTTAACTTCTTTTAATGTATACAGTTCTCAAATGATGTCTATTTGCTTTCCGCCTAACAAAATACTTCTAAAATATATAGTTAATTTTATATTTCAAGTGTTAAAATCTTAGTGAATCTGGCAAGCTGGAATAACATTGTAACACTTAAAATTAAAATACATTGAGAAAAGTAGAGTTAGAACTGTACAATTGGGTAAAAACGCATATCTCAGTTTTGACTTGGAATCAGTCCTCAAGCGGTTAATGGTTGAAATACTAAGTTCTTAGGCAAGAAACATAAGCGGCCATTATGGTGTTGCCGTACTGGATTTTGTGTACACGGTGGAAAATTTTGTGCTTGGTTGAAGCAACATTTGGTGCTGCAGTAACTGAAACCATAAGAGTGTGCAATCTCGCTCCAGCATTTAGAGCTCCGGTTGAACCATAGCTCCAAATGTTAGAACAAGATTTCATCATTTTATGATTGCAGCAGCTACTGCAGCACTAAAACTTTGTTCAACCAAGGACAAAATTTCTAACCATGTTTTTTCTGTGTTGAAAAGTTTAATTTATCATTTTGCTAGTTTTCAAATTCTTAAATATGAACACATTTAAAGTTACAGAAACTTTTTATAGTATCGTGTGTAACATATTTAATAAGGATTTATTTTCAACAATTAAGCTGTTGCTAGCATTTATATAATCATTGATCGGCTCAGCTGTCTGTAATTGCTGATTAAATACTTTTCTTTGTGAAAAGCATCTGTGTCATTGCTGGGATCGTGTGAAAGAGTTCAGCTCAGCTTGTTGCTATCATAGATTAATATTCAAGATAGGGCAGTTACAGCAAAATCTGTAATGGCAGCAATGTCAGCGACACTAGTGACAAGGAGAAAAAACTATCACGCTTCCGAAATTTACCTATATATATGAAATCTGTTTACGCTCTATATTTTTAATATCTATATTTTTCAATTCAAATTGGCCATTGTTTCGTTAGTCACATTTATTTTTAAATGACTTCATTTTTATTCTTTCTTTTATTATTCTTGAAACAACAGTTCTTTTCAAAACTTTTTCAGTATGTCAGACAAAATCTTGTCTGCATATAGGCTCATAACGCGACTTTTTCTACAAGTTGAAACCGAAAACATATAATATTTAATAAATGAAAGATCATAACAATAATAAATCCAGATAAATCCAGAAATATTTTATGTAGGAGACGTTACTTCCCCATTGTCACTACAGACGCTGCGATCGTCTTGGCGTTACCATTACGCTCTATGATAGTGTCCTATCTTGTACTTTAATCTGTGGTTGCTATAGGCTCATAACGCGACGTAGATGTAATCTGTCATACTTACATATATGCGTATATTTATATAGCTAGATAGATAGATACGTAAGTTTCTGCATATAAGATGATACATTAATCGTAAAATTACATATTTCTTACACATATGTGTGAATGACTTTCTGAATAACAGTTCCAAATCTAAACTCGTTGATAATTCGGGCACCGTCTCATAGGAGGGATATCAGGTTAATTAATACTATATGTGCGTGTGGGTGGTGATTTAGATTTAGATAAACGGGAAAGGAATCTGCGAAACTATGGTCGAAAGATGGTGAAGTATTGCTTATTGACCATAAACTGGGATTTGGTGACCTGGCCGCTAAATAATTAGCAGCCTAGATCTTATGAGCAAGTTCTGGTCAAACGATGATGCTGGAGTATGTTATCAGCCGTAAGCTGGGACTTGGCCACATGGCCGCTAAATAATTAGCAGCCTATATCTTATGAAAAAGCGTTGTTTAACAAAAAATCATAGTTCCAGGCATATTGTATATTAAGCAGTCGTCTTAAAAAAGCCGATTTCATTTGCGGAAAGATAATGCAGTCAAAATCCGCGAGGTTTCACCAGGAAAAGAATGGTCAGGATGTCAAAACATCTCCTTTCAGATGTAAGACTCTTTCGTACTCGCAACTATTTCCATAGAACTTAATTTGGCGTCTTCGGTTAAGAAATTTTAAGATGAAAATAAATAAATGAGATCATCCACAACACTAAAAACAAATTATCAATCTTCTAGAAATATAGCGGTAAAAAAATTCGACGTCAATCTGATGTCATGCTGTTTCTAATGCTAGGAGAAGCACGAAAAAAGCAAGCGAATATATTAGTCGCGGCGTAAAATTACAAAATTCCGAAAAAGCGCTTTGCGCCAAAAGTTCTGAACCAATCAGAGAGTATGTCTGGGACTCTTTACTGGTGGATGGAGAAAATTGGTGTACTACGATCCTGCTTCAGGCGGAAAAAGCTCTCCTAAACGTCCCCATCAGAATTAAAAATAAGCTTAAAGCTTAAATAGAATATTCTAAAATGGAGTGAATCTTAAGACGGAAAAGAAAAATTTAGGCATAAAAACAATTGGAATTTGAGAAAGGGAAAGGAAAGAAAAAGTTTTTTAATGTGAGAAATAGTAAATTAAATAGGAAAAAAATAGATTATTAAAATATGTTATATATATATGTGAAAGGATAAAAATAAAATACTTCTTTAAAATTTGAAGTTCAAAATTTAAAATTCAAAATTCCCAGCTTCTTTTTCTAACTTTTAAATCTAATGCTTAAATCCACTTGCCCCTTTTAAATTTCTTTTACAGGATAGGACTTATTACTTCCATACTCCAACATTGAACTTTCTTTAAGATGAAAAGTGCCGACGTTTGTACAATTCTCCTTTCTTTGTGTATGAAAGGATAAAAGTAAAACCCTTCTTTAAAATTCAAAATTAAATTTAAAGTTCAAAATTTACAGTTCAAAATTCCCAGCTTCTTTTTCTAACTTCTAAATCTAATGCTTAAATCCGACTTGCCCCTGCACTTATTTCTTCCATACTCCAAAATTGAACTTTTTTAAATATTAAAAATGCTGACTGTACAATTCTCCTTTCTTGGTGGTTAGATCGGCATGAGCTATTGCCCGGGACGGGATGCTCTGCAAGATCTGGCCCAGACATCAATCAAAAGCTAATTGACAAATTAAAATAAATGACTGTTTCACACCTTCTACCTCTGCTGGAAAATATTCTAAATGCTTATCAAAACCGGCGTGCAACCCATCAAGAGAGGAAATTTTGCAGATTTGAGAGTTCTGTACAAGCCACAACTATGTAGATCTTATAACATTAACGTGGATGGCTCGCGGGGCCTACTGTCGAACGCGTGAAGATGATGTACGATGAAACACTTCAATAAATGAGTTCGATCCGTAAAGAGGTCCCGAGTCCAACTCATTTCTCTCCAAAGTGTCTCCCATTTATTCGATACATTTATCGTCACGTTATATATACATGACGTAAATTTACATTTTGTTTCACCTGACTCGTTTTTTTTTTTCATAAAATACTTTTTATTCATCCACTCAAGTTCAAATACATTTTTTTAAACTTGTAGTGGCTGACACTGGATGTTAATACAGTTTTTTCAAATATTAATTCATTAATTAAATTTAATTAATTACTTTTAGTTTTATATGGGAGGAAAAAATTTCTCCCATTGTTTTCATAAATGAAATGAAAGATTTTCCTCAAATTAGTGATGCCACAAAAATAAAATACCGCAACGATGATTATAAAAAAATTGTCAATAAAAATAACGTGGGACATTAATACTGCACGGGTTTATTTTATATATTTATGATTAAAAAGCAAAATTCAAATTCAAATTCCCCAATTACTTTTCTTTCAAATTTTCAATCGTTAATAAAATACTTTTTATTCATCCACTCAAGTTCAAATACATTTTTTAAAACTTTTAGTGGATGACACTTGATGTTAATACAGTTTTTTCAAATATTAATTCATTAATTAAATTAAATAACCAAACTACTAGCTTTCAAAACTCAAAGATAAATGAGCAGAAACTCTCCATTAGGTTCCACTCTTCGAAAGAGCCGCTACTACATGAAACTGTTGGCATGGTAACTGTTGACTCGTGATTATGTTTTAATGTTATTTTCTATACTGTTTCATATTATTTTTGGTACTTACGTATTATCCGGGCCATTCTTATATTATTTATTAAAATGGAAAATTGCAAGGAAATTCACTTTCTATTTTGCCATTTAATATTGTGATTCTGTCATATGTATATACATATTTATATTAATTGTAATTATTTAATAAAGAGTAACTAAAATAAAATTTTTCTTTGTTGACCTAACTAAGAATTGACTTAAAAAAAAGAAAAAAAATTATATTGCTTGTTTACAGTTAAATATACGATACAGATTTTACAAATTTTTATTTTTATTTTGTCAAATAATTTTTGTTAAGAACCTCATTTCTTAACCAATTTTTTATCGAGTTCTTGAATTTCAGTTTTTAACAAAGCTTAGTTATATTTCTAATCATTAAGCTTTATTAAACACTGAAATTTTCTGAAAATTAATTTTTCTCTCCATTATTGATAATTTTTAATTTCCTATTACAGGGTGTATTTGTATTTATGGTTTTCGTAAAAGACAGCAGGTACATCGTAACGCCAGTGTCCAAATGGTATGTGAGTGAAATTTTTATGTTGTAAAACTTTTTGCATAGGTATAAAAATTTTCTTTGATAATTTATTTTCAGAGTCTTTTAATAATCTGTTTAGTAATTGCAAAACAACAACAACAACAACAACAAAAAATCAGTTTTAAACAAATGATTTTGTTAATCAAAACAAATGTTTGAAAAAATTAACTTGAAAGATTATTTAATAATATTTTGTTTAAAAAAAAAAAAAAATAAAAAAAAATAAAAAAAAGAGCTTATAAACAGTGTTTAAAATATATATCCTTTATGCGTTTTTTACGGAACTGTCTTAAAAACGTATAGAAAATTTTAATTTCATTGCACTAATACATAATGAGGAACCAAGTATAATATTAACAATCAAAAGTTTATATTTTAAAAATCTGAGTGATTTAATGTTCCTTTATATCAATATTTTTTAGAATAAATTTTAATTCAACTTAAATAAAGGTGAAATAAAAAATATTTTCAGTACATTTTTATGACATTCAATTTTTCTTAAAAATTATTACTGTAAATTAAAAAGAGAATACCATTGTCAGTATCAAAGTACTCCCTGTTAAAATAATGGTTGAATCTTAATAGATTTCTTGTTACTAAATAAAAATATGACAAGCAAATTGCATTTGTAACACATTTTAAAACCCAATTTCAGAAATTACCATCAACAGTCGGAAAAATATCCGGATTCTTTTGTGCAGCCCTGTATATGATCTATAGATTTGTTTATATACTATATAGCATGCAAAAATTTAGTTCACTTATCGAAACGCATAACACACTTGAAAATTCTCCTTCAGCAATTTCCGCCAATAAGCGGAAATGTACCAGATTCCTTTTGTGCAGCCCTGTATATGATCTACTGAATTTATACTCACCAAGTAATATGCAAAAAATTAGTGAAATTTAAAAACACATACCACAGTTGAAAACGCACTTCCTACAATTATTGCTCACAGATACTACTGTAACCTAATTTTTTGGGTGTTCCTGTAAATGAACGATAAATGATATGCCCATTATATTCTACACGTAAGCATCTTGTAGTGCACCTCATTGATGTATATCAATTTCATTATATTTGAAATAGTGTAGCATCATTAAAATGCACCACAAACGATTTTTCCCATAGACCATAATGTAACGGATTTTTTTGAGTGCCCCTGTAAACGAATTATAAACACTATACACTTCATTTTCAATACCGAATATGTCATATATAAATTACGTGGCAAAGTATATATACATCCGAGTATATTTATGCGAGTTAGGGCGCGTCTAGACAGACGGCCAAACAAACCGAATTAAGAAACACTTTTCATCTATGTTGGAAAGTGTTAAAAACTTATAAACAAAGAAATATATAAATGAGGTACTGAAACTTTATCAAACTTTTAAATTTCCAATACCAACACCTAATTTTGACATCATTTTTTTTTCTTTTGGTAAATTGTACATTCAGTTATCAAATTATGAAGGATTGGAACACCTACACTCTAAAAACGACTTTTCAAAACTGAGCAAAAAATATTGAAATCCGAGTATGTCGCACAGTCAAAATGGCTCCGAATCAAAATGACTCAAGTTTGAAACATGTATATACTCATTTCTGAAAACATGCACACACTCAAAAATAAAACATCATGCGCTCATATTTGAGTATGTGCATATTTCAAAAACGAGTTTGAACTGATTCTAATCATTTTTGAGTATGTCCTGTTTCAAAAATGAGTATGAACTGACCTCTATGTGCTCAGTTTTGAGTATGTCCATGTTTCAATATTCTGAGTATTTCTGGTATTTCAGAATTGAAAGCACTGGGTTGTCCTATTGGAAACAAAAAGTTTCATATCAAAATGAAAACATCGATTTACTCAGATTTGAAAGTGTCATTTTTCTCAGTGTAATGGTAAATTCATTCTAAATTGTACATGGTACAAAAGAGTTTAGATACACACCTTGTAAGTTCGGTAAACTACATACTTATTTGATATAATTACTGTATGAATATTAGTGAAGTTAAAAACATATCTTTTTCAGGCTCATAAAAGTAAGACATGGTTTTTATTCCTTCGACGGTAAAAGTGATGCTGCGGACACAGTTATTCAACAGCTCTGCAAACAGTTTCTCACTTACCACTTTGACAACTGTGTGCGAGATTTACCTCGGATAGTAAAGTACGTATTATGTTTATTATTGGAAAAAATATAGTTATATTATATTCGTGTTCCATAAGAAATTTTTTAACATTACTTACTTCATATAATTCAACAAAAAAAAAAAAAAAAACGCTTTCATTGAATAATAATAATAATACTAATAATAAACATTACGCAAAAAGAAGAATCTGCGAAATTCACAATTACTTCCAACAAGAACTTTCACTAAAGTCTAAGAAACAATGCATAAACTTTACTTCCAAATATCTTTAAATGCTTAAGATAAGTGATCATAAATCAAACTTTATTCCAAGTGCTAAAGTTTTCAATTTTACCACTTGAGAGACACTGTTATGTTCACCTGGATGCTAAGACTGAAGCTCGCTGCAAAATACCCTCTTGTCTTAGCTGAAACCTCGCTTTTTAAAGTATCCAGGCAACACGTGCTAAAACGCATTATCATACTACGTAAATACGGAATAAAACATAATTCTGGCGACTCACTCATAACATCAGAAACTTAGAGATTCGACAGGAAAGCATCCTTTATAAGTCAGAGTAGCGAATGTCTCCGTCATAACTGCACTTTAACTAGCATGCTGTGCTGTGGCCATCGGAAAACTTTCTTCTATACCTTGAATTTAATTGAAAGAAGAACAGCGTCCCCTTTTGAATATTAAAATTTTAAATTCAACATATACATTTTCAATCATTAAATTCACATATTTAAAATTTGGTGCCTTTCTTCACAATCGAAAATAAGATCCAGCTATAATGCTCATCGAAATAAGCATGGGGCTAATATTCCGTAATCGGATACACAGCCAAAAGTTGGCGTCAAAAATGAGCGATTATTGCAACAATGTTGTTTAGAGTGTATGAGATTTACAAGAATGGAGTTAATAATATTGCACACCACGCTCGCTAAAATTGCATCAATTGATTGTGGACCCGATTAAGACTCTTTCCCAAGCATAAAATAGCAGCGCCACCTGTTGAGTGATCAAAGTCGAAATTGAATCCGCATCTAATTATGTCAATGTCTAACAGAATATGCAGTTTGATGGAATTCCGTGTATTAGTTCTTGAGATATAGTTACCACGGAGATCGTGAAAAATGTAGCATAGAAGCGCCACCTGTTAGACATTATACATTCAAACCCAATCAGCATCTATTTATTTCAATGTCTAACAGAATATGGCCTTTGATGAAATTTTGTGCATTAGTTCTTGAGATATACCTATCACGGAAATCGTGAAAAATGCAGCACAGAAGCGCAATCTGCAGAGCGATAGACACCAAACTTAATTAGCATCACTTTTTGTCAAGGTCTAACGGAATCTAAAGTTGGATTAAACTCCGTGCGTCTTGAGATAGAGCGGCTACAAAATTTATTTCACACACAGACTAACAAAGAGACAAACAGAGGGGCGTTTACCAAAAATAGTAAAATCGTATTCAGGACATCTCAAAATATATAAATCCAATATAAAACGGAAATTTTCATAAATCCAATACTTTCTTCTTGTATATATAGCAGAAAGTCAGAAAAAAAAGCTTTAATGTATCTGTTAACAAATCTCTCAGTTTCATATCCCTATCATATATATGTACAGTACGTCAAAAATAAATAAATAAATAAATAAACGAACGATGGTCATTACTATAAACCAAAAGTCGCCGAATAAATCTGATTGTTTATTATTTTCTACAATCCGGCTATGGTAAAATTTATTTGATGGTCGTCTACTCAAATTGCATCAAACTTTTAAATTTCCAATACTAACACCTAATTTTTACATCATATTTGGATTTTTCGGTAAATTTTAAAACGAAATGTCATTTGATCAAGTAGTTTAGGAATTATGAAAGTTTAAAGTTTAGAAATAGAATTTTGTAAAGTTTTCTTTGCCTTATCTAATAGGAGAACTTTTTGCGATAATCAAGGAGAAAAAAAAACTTTACAATATTACTGGTATCCAGAGCATTTGGATCCGCTCCCTGGCTACGCCACTGTTTGGATTCGCATATTCGAAGCTTCTGAAAATCGATTTCTGTTAAAAAATGTTTGGTTACATATTTTTTTCAGAAAATTAATTTCGAAATATATATATTTTGAATATTCATGCTGTACTTTTATATATTCATTTCTAAAATGTGTCGAAGTTTTTGAGACACTTTGTGCGTTTGTTTAAAAGTAATCAAAATCGTTATTTTTAATGCATTTTAGGTAGCTCCTATTACAAAAAGTAAGAAGCTACCTATTGCAACTATCCGGAGGAAAGCAATTCCGGAAAAGTTCGGTATATTTTCATCGAGCAGGACCCCCCAGATCGCAAAACCACACTCCTTTCAAATGTTGATATATTATATATCTATCTATCTGATATTTGTCATGCGATAGCACTCTTATTTATAAATCGATCTGGATGTAACTAAACATGTGTATTGGGCTTACCAAGATCTCCACCGAGTTCGTAGGCCAGCTTGGTTCGCCATCTTGTTACAAAATGGCGGCCACTTACAGATTTCAAACTCAAAAAAGTGTACAACAAAATTAGAATTTAGAAATCCAAATTTATTTTTTACTTAAGTGTTAGGCTTTGATACAAGAATTCTGTAGCATTTTTTGTTTTGCCCTATCTTAAAAAATAGCTGAGATATAGCAGTTTGAAATTCTAGAATGGCTTACATTTTGAAACAAGACAACAGATTAAAAAAATAAGGGATAAATTTTTGAATTTCAGTAAACGTGGTTTCTCGCAAATTATCTTTTATTGCTGTAACCATTTTCCAACTCCCCATACGCATAGAACTATATATTCTACCGTTGGCATCAAATTCTCGCCAAGCCTTGCAAGATTTGGCGAAATATCGCCAAATTTAGCAACCAAAAATAAATCGCCTTAAATGAAGCCAACTTGGCTTAGCTGACTAATTTGTCGAAATTCTCATTCAAATTGAGTATTGGGGAAAACTGGGTATGAATCTTCTCTAATCTTGGCATTTTAGCTTCGTGTTTTCGAGAAAAATTAGCTAAAATCTTAAAGCCAAGAAATAAGGAAGCTACTTTTCCTCCCGGTACAAGCCGGAAGTGCTTTTTTCTTTTCTTTTTTATACGATTTCCAGTTCCTTTTTAATCATATTGAGCCATTTCCGATTTTTTAATTTCAGGAAAAATAATGATGCGTATGCAGATTGCTTTACGGGTGCAGATTTCGTGGACTGGTTAATGAAGGTAGGCTTGGCCAATCATCGGACTGCTGCAGAAAACTACGGCCAGCGGTTATTCAGAGGGAAAGTGCTTATTAGTGTGGATGGAGCGGTGCAGTTCCACGACAATAATGCTTATTTATATAGCTTGGAGAAGAAATAATGCTCGTTAGATCTCATACCAAGTTTTGAACTGTAAATAGTTTGTACATTTGATTTCGTGAAATAAAGTCCATATTTGTGTCATCATATAATTGTGTTTTCATTTCTCCCCCCCCCCCCCATTTATTCTGCTTTTAATAATAATAATAGGGGATCCAACCCCTACTTCCTCTGTTACAGAGCTTAAATGAAAACCATTTTTATTATTATTATTGAAAATCTTAATATATCTTTTACATTTAATATATTTTCTTAGATTGATCACTAACAACAACAAAAAAGCATTTTTATATGAAAAACATCAAGTACCTATTCAACTAAACTTTTGAAATTAGTGATACTTTCGTATTAGTCGCATGGCAGAAGTTAATAGCCGAAGAAATCGGCCAAGATTTCGCTACTTGCAGCAGTCTTTTTATTTTATTTTGATAGTTTCGGAGGTTTAAGCGCGTAGTTCGATTACATGTCTGTTAAATTTGTGTTTTATTTATACTGTTTAATTGTTTTATTTATTGATTGGTGAACTGTTAATTTTGTAATGGAATATTAGCCGTAACCAAGTGCTGACCTATTTCTATTGATTTAAGTGCAAACGGGTTAATCTTTTGTAATCGGGCTGTACGCGATAGAGAGAGAAAAATCATGCTTTAAAATTATTTTAGAAAATTAGTAAATTGAGATACAGTTTCAAACAAGGAACCTTTTTTTTTCCCTAGTCGATGATGTAAAAAGTGAAAATGTGCGATGCTCAGAAGTTAAAAAAATTGCAGTAAAAGCGAAATTTATTGTTCAGGTGTTGCCACCAGCAATATGACGTCAGCGTTATTCACGGACATGTTTTTGCTTTATAATATAAATAGGAAAATCGAACGCTTTTTTGCCTACTCACAATCTTATAATTTTCTCAATGTGCTCTCTATGCTTCTATCTAGCACTTTGTGAGTAAAATATTTTTTAGAAGACGATAAATTTTGAAATTTTTGCTCAAGTACAAATTTTGAAAGTTCATTACAATTTTAAATTTTCTTAAAATTTAATTTTTGAAAACGCAGTACGTTGATATCACTGCATAAACCTAAAATAAATCTACACATCTCTTCTTTAAATATAATTTCAAAGATATGCAATTATAGCTCTATGCTTAAGAGAATTAAAAAATTTCACTCCCATCTAAAAATAAAGTTTCGCCTTATAGTGTGTTAAAGAAAAACCTTCACCGTCAAAATTATTTCAAACTCCCTTAATTAATATTTTTAATTACTATTTTTAATTACTATTTTTAATTCATATTTTAAAATTTTCATTCATATCTAAAATAAAGTTTAACCTTATAGTATGTTAAAGAAAAACCTTCAACCTCAAAATTATTTCAAACTCCCTTCATTAATATTTTTAATTATTATTTATAATTAAACTTTTTTACTTGTCTTCTAAATAACTCCCGCAAACCTAACACCTTTCACCAGTTTAGAAAAAAATCTCCTGAAAATTCTTAAATCACTATCATAATTAACTAATTATTTCTTAATTATTATTTATAATTAAAATTTTTAGATAATTTTTTTCAGCGGTTATTCAATAATTCCTGCTAAATCTAACACCATTCACCAGTACAGAAAAATAAATATCGTGAAATTTCTTCCCATCATTATTTCTTAATTGATATTTGTAATCCATATTTTAAAATAATTTTTAGATTTAATCTTTTTAAAAATTCTATCTCATCAAAAAAATTCAATCTCTCTAAAATTCCCACCTTATAACTAAACAATTTAGTGATCTAAAATGTTTCTAAAAACTTCCTTTGTGTTCTAAAATCCTCAAACACTAAAAAAAAA
The DNA here is from genome assembly GCA_963931845.1 of Maratus michaelseni. NCBI lineage: Eukaryota > Metazoa > Arthropoda > Arachnida > Araneae > Salticidae > Maratus > Maratus michaelseni. The sequence continues at coordinate 94,345,238 of OZ007596.1, forward strand.
AATCTACCTTTCAAAAATAAATTCATCTTTATATTTTCAAAAAAATGTTAGCCCCTCCAATTTTACCCTCGTTTTAGAGTACACTCTAAAGTGGAGGAGGAGCACTCTTGACTCACGGGAGGATGAGAAGGGGGTGCACCTGCACCTCTGCATCTACTCCTCACTCCTTCTCCTAGGGCCGGATCCCCAATTTCCCACTACTTACACCTGTGCGGGCTAAGCCCGCTCCAGTCTCAAATCAAACGGACCTTAAATTATTGTAATTTTATATTTCAACCCAGATTAAATTTCAGTTTTCAGCATCGTCGTTCATGTTTCTATAGAAACCGATAATTTAGATTTTACGGCAGTAGCAAAATTTATCGAAGATCTCTTTCCATTTCAGAAAAAACTTCAAAAGAGGACAAAAATTAATATATTGGGCTAAAAGACTGAAACAAGATTCATTTTATTAATTTGGAAAAACCGCCTCGGAACGCGAAAAAACACTAAAAATTGCATCAAAAAATCGCTAAATGTTCAAAAATTACATAGGATAAAATTTACTATATTGGTCTAAAAGATTGAAATCGTATTCCTTTTATGAATGTCAAAATATCGCCAAAAGGCGTAAAAGGCGAAAAAACTCTAAAAACCGGATCAAAAAAATTAGCGAGAAATTCAAAAAATCGCCGTACGAATTCTGAATAAACTTTATTGAAAAGAGGATAAGATTTACTATATATTTCCTATACTAAATGATTGAAACCGGTTTCCTTTTACTAATATGGAAAAATCACCGCAAAACTTGAAATACGCTAAAAATCGCATAAAGAAAAATAATTAAAAACAATCTAATAATAATAAAGGGTAAAATAAATGGTGGATTAACATACATTTTGGCATGGTGTTAATATAACGGAAAAGTACAAAAATAAAAGATACAGCACAAGCTGTACAGGAACGACTTAATAACGAACAGAATGAAAATTGTTTACCTCACATTTTACGTAAATTAGATGAAATTTTGAGACACAATCCTTTTGCACAAGCATATAAAATGCTTAGCGACTAGCGAGTTTGAACGTGAACAGCAGGAGCATGCTAGACAATACAATCTTCCAATATAAATCTTTCGTTATTATCGGTTATATGAGTATATTTATCAATTATTTCAAATTTAAAGGGAAAACCACGATTTCTACCCAGCGTCCTAGGACGGGCATTTACAGTAGTTGTAAATAGAAGATTGATCATTTACTTCTAAATATTGACAACAGATGGCAGCATTAAAACATTTTTCTGTCATAAAATCTTCGGAATAAAAGATCTGAAGGGTAGTAGATCAAAAAAGGTCTAATCAGAAGTTGTATTTTTTGAAAGAAAATAATTCTAAAAGAACTTTTTATTCGAAGGATTCACGCAAGAATACAATAAATACTGGATCTATATGAAACAATCATTACTAATCTTATTATTATTTATTGTATTTTTTTACTACTAAGATATTATAATTGTCAAGAGATCATTTAGTTGAATTAAATTTAAGAATTAACACTGTCATGTTTTGTTTTAAAGAATATCTGATAACACTGGTCGGCCCCAAAATTCTACCTGTAAAAATAATGGTTGATTCTTATAGATTTTAATTTTCTAAATCAAAATATAGCAAAGAAATTACTCTGTCACGTACCATTTTTTCAATAGGGGGGCTTGCATTTAAAATTAAGGTGTTTTATGTCTTACTTTAACGTTAGTAAAGATTGCATGAATAATAAAATATATGCATCAATATATAAGTAAGCAATAAATAAATGAATATAAAACATTAGCTGAGACTCAGCAACTAAAGAAATGAAAATATGACTGCTTGATACAAAAGGGAGGCAGAGGGGGGGAAGAGATACACCAAAAGAACAATACACTGGATGAAAGTCAATAAAATTGACTTTCACAATATTCCTTTTTCACAATATTTGTTATTGGTGTGTTATCTGAGACAGTAAAAATTCCTTAGGGGCTATGCGTATATAACGTTCCTCCAAGTCAAAGGACTGTTGCCAAATCGTTAAATTGTTCAGTGTCAACTGTTGAAAAATCGTTAACACTGATTTTAATTTTAAAAATGCCAAAAAACATTGTTTATCGTCTTTCTCCACGACATATCGCAGAACGTAGAACACGATGCAGAATTCTTTATGAGATGCATTTATCCGGACCGGAGAAAAATGGAAAAATGTTGTTACAATTGATAAAGATTGGGACTACTTAAATGATTGTGATAAAGGGGTCATTCCATACTAAATGAGCAAATCAGCTGTGGCTGACATGTCATAGATTTTAATGAAAATCAGCATATAAGTAGATCATATTTAATTATAAGTAAATGTAAAATAATAGATTTCAGGATTGTTTATTTAAGTATTAAAACTTACATTAAAAGTTGATATAAGATCGAGGTTTTGTCTATATGCTTGAAATTTCAATTTTCATTATTAGCCTTAAGAGTGGAAAGACTTCATCAAAAATTATTTATAATTAAGAATGAATAATAATTAACAGATTGGAGTAATTTAGTAATTGTCCTTTTATTCCATAATGAGAAAAATGAATAAATAATGAAAAATTTTAAAAGGAAAATGCAATATTTCTATTACTTGTTTGAACTTGAAGGAAAGATCTTAAAATTTTAAAATTGTTTGACGTTATAGATAAAAGTATCTAATATTTAAAACGCTAAGCGTTTTCGTTCGACAATCCGTGAGAACAAACTACTGCATTAAATTACATCATTCTTTTTTTAAATGAAAGATATTTGGACACAGATTTGTTATCGTGCATTCGTTTGTTCGAAAATTTAATTAATTAGCCGTAATTTTCAATTAAACTTTTACTCCTGCTTATGACGTCATCAATCTGATAACGCCCACTGTTGCGAGACACAGAGTAACGAGAAACTCTATGGTTTCGAGGATAAAAGAGAAATAATAAATATTAAAAGCACTTGGCTTTTAGGCCGAATTTTTAAATTTGTAAGTTAAATTTCGGTAAAAATATTTATCCACGTGTTTTATAAGCGAAAAAAAATTCATATTTATTATGACGTCACGAGAATATTGCCCATTGGGTTTATTTTTTCATTATGCATTATAACTTTGTTGATACAATTTTTTCATTACAATTAGATACAAAATATATTGTTATTTGTATACATGGTGTTTAAGCATAAAAGTAACGTATACAAAGTACGTGTGAAAAGTTTGCGCCGGTGAAAATGACGTTATCCTTAGCTGGAAGTGCATTTTAACATTGATAAAACTAAAATGAAAAATTTATATGATTGTGTCAATATGACGTAATTTTAACTGATTTTTCAATTTTTAATTTTAAAGATTAGAACTGGAGCTTTTATTGGTTGCTTCATCTTGATTGCATACCTTGACTGCATGTTACCAATTACTTTTTAGGTAGATTTCGTAAGAAATACTACCTATTACATTCTCCCCTAAGTTAGAATTTTTCAAAAAATTTTGCAGATCTACGCCGATCATGACTCCCAGAACCCAAAACCACCCCCAGTTCAAAACTTTATATATCTATCTATCTATCTATCTATCTATCTATCTATCTATCTATGTCACTTTTTAATGGACACGATAACTGCAATAATTATGCACAAATCTCTTCCAAACAGATACATAAAATCAAGGGGCATAAAATCTCGGTAAGTTCGTTAATGGGCAAAATCGAACCAGGGGGGAGGGGGGGGGCGTTTTGTGAAAACAGAAAACCCCCATAATTTCTTAATTATGATACGTATCGAATCCGTTTAAAGTTATTATTACTTTTAGGAAAAGGGCAGAAAATTTATGTATGACAGATTTTTGATATTATTAAAAATGCCCCCAAGGGGGTGAAAAAAGGCGGATTTTAGAAGAAAAAAATTCATAACTTCGTCAATTCACAAGATATCAAATCCGCTTAAATTTATTATAAATCCTCTTAATATTATCTAAAACTTTTACATTGACAAGTTTTTTATAGGACCAACCCTTATAGAAACAAAAAAAAATAAAAATAAATAAAAATCCCTGCCGGCTCCGCCTTCAAACAAGTTAGGTTTCGAAGTAGGCTTTTCCAACTGCCGCATCATGGCAAAAAGGTCATTTCTTCCTCAATTCCCAACAAATAGGCGCCCCACGGTCTGCGTCTTCGAAATCTACCTGTGCCTGTAGGCCGAGCCGTCAGGGATTTTTAAAATTAAGGCTATACAAATACTGCTGTTCGTAATTGTCATCGAAGCATTCCAAATTAGTATAGGTCTTGCCTTTTCATTTATATTTATAATATGAACTGAAATAAATTAGAAGCAAATTCTCATGGATAATAACAAAGCAATCATGTGTGTGTATTTTACAGATATTTGAATTGGAATAAAGCATTATAAATTGTTGTAACAACTATTTATAAACGACATATTTATTCTGTTTTGTTTTCTCATTAGCATTTGTCAAAAAATCGAACTAATTTATTATATTTTACGGGATTTCATTGTTCTGTTATTCAGCTGAGTTAAAATGACTTATAATTTATAAAAATAGCTGCAAAATTACAGAATTTTTGAAGTAAAGGCAGCACAAATTTTATCGATAGCTTATTTAATATATGCGCTTATTTATTCTGCATTCATTTTTATTTATATTTCGGGTTAATTTTTTTTCTAGGGCCGTCAAATATCAAAATAATGATTTAGAGACAGCTATTTAACATCGTTTAGCTTGAAAAATTATCAAACATGCATAAAAATTACACGTTCTTGAAAATTACTTTTATCATAATGATGTTTTTTTTTTTTTTTTTTTTTATGAAGATGAAATAAAAGTTTCAAATACTATTTCTCTTATTTAAAATTCTGAACTGAGCATAGGATTTTCAAGCCAAAAAAGCAAACATATTGATAAAGAAGAAGAATGCTTGAAATTAAGGAACTGTTGAGATTCGAAGAAATGTTAATAGACTGCAAAGGCTTCCATTGAATTACGTGAAATATCTAATAAAATAAAAAAAAATGAAAGCCTAAGAATTTCAATAAATGTTGTGGTATTCAAACGTGCTCATGAGCTTAAGTTAGACAAACTCTGAAAAGAAAGGTTCTGAACCACACGCGCAAGAAAAAAAAAAAAAAAAAAAAAAAAAAAAAAAAAAAAAAAAAAAATCCTTGTTTACCAAAGTGACCACAAAGTATAAAAAATCCATTTTCCATAATTCAAATAGAGACATCAAATATCACTGCCGCAAAACATCATTATTACTTATCGAAGCCAACTTGTCCCGAAACTGTTATGAAAATATACGAAAAAATTAAAAGAAAACTATCCTTCCTTAAAAAGTTTACAATGAACAAAAAATAGACTTCTACCTAGATAAAGAGTTACACAGAAACTTGCGTAAAATAATATCCAGGATTTTTTTGCTTAAATGCTTAAAATTAACCCATTTTCAATTTAAATTATTTTTTATTACATGAAAAGTAAAATTATTTAAATGCACATGTCAAAGTATAATGGGATGACCACCTCAGGAAACCCAGCCTAAGCCTTTGAGTTTCAGTGCAATCCTGAGGGGTGTCAAAGTATAAATTTAGACAAAATAACAAAGCTGAAACATAACAAAAAAGTACATCTTCTCACAAAGAAACTTTCCCTTCAACTGAGGCTAGGAGCCGCCGGGTTTGACGGATACATCTGAAATAGACATTGATTCACGCACCAGTTAGTCAGCTATTATAAAACATGATTTTTACAATTGTTGAGCAAATTTTAAGTTATGACTTTTTGTCCACGATTTTGCATAGGTTTATGTATCAGAACGCAAAGTTTTCTCCAATCACTCTCTATTCCTCCGAATGATTTGAAAAGTCAATCCCGAAAACCATATTTTAAGTATTTTTCCCTATTTTCCACATTTATATTTCCCTCTTAGTTGCGTTTCCGTTTAATTAACATCCTATTGATGACATTCCTATTTCCCTGTTAATAAGTTTCTTGAAGTAGTGCGTTGGATTCGCTCTTGGATTAAGCAAACTTCCTGTGCAAAAATTCTGTGCAAACTTCTGCGCATTCTTAAGCAAAAATTCAATGTAAAACAAGTGCGTAAGTGTGATCGAAGATCGCTCAAAGGGTTTCGTTTAATATTCCTTTCAAAACACTTTATCCTTTCTTTAATAAATCCAAATAAATTTCATTTAGCAACCAAAAAAAAAAAGTCATGTTTTTTATAAAGTAAAAAATTACCTTCCTATTTTTTTTCTTTTTTTTTTCGAATATCTAAATCAGTCCGCTATTATATTCTGTCATAATAATATCTGTCATGCGAACTAAATGCGATATTTAAAAAAATAATTTCAAAATTAAACATGTTGTACACCTTCAAAATTTTAAAATATGCGAATATTTCCATAATCGGATTTTTATCACGATTCAATATGTTTCTCAAACTCATATATTTACTATTCTCGATTACTCATATTGATACTCGCTTTGTATTGTTCTCAAAAATTTGAAAAATTCGTTAAACTTCCAATAGGACGTCAGATTTTCTTTTTAATTTTCTAATGACGTGATATTAATCTGCTTTGTGTACATACACATACTCATACTCCTTGTGTGATTGAGAAATCTTAGACATTTTCCGTTTTATTACCACTATGACGTCAATCAATTTTATTTCATATTTATCTTTTTTTCAATTGGTGAAACTTTTTATTTCATTTTCATTTTTCACGTGGAAATCGTCTGATAGAAAATGAACTATTGTAGAAAGAATTTCATTGTGGATTTTTAATTTTTGGCATCTGCTATAACGAAAAATGTTTAAATTTAATAGGAAAAGGCTATTAGAATTTTGGTTTTTTATCTCTATTTATTAAAATAATACGAATTTTTCAAATTTTAATATTTTGAGCTTTTTACAGCTGGTATTCATCTATATACACAAAGTTTCAACTCTATAAGTTATATAGTTTTTGAGAATGGCTCTGTGACGGACAGACAACGAAGCGGGAGGGAATTCTTCATAGTCATTTTGGGACCCCTTTTGCATTTTAGAGGGGGAGCATGTGCTTCATGTACCTTTTGGATAATCAGTCCCTGATCAAAATATCCCCTCCCCCGGAAGATTTGGGATTGTGGTCTAGAAGTGCAATTCCCCCCCTTCCCCCCCGGAACTTCGTTGTGTCCTCCAGAGCCCGATCAGCTCCATATGGGGTCAGGGGCACACTTACTGTTTAATACCCGCCCCTCCCCCCCTCCCTTCCTTAAAATTTTCTCCAGTTGCAAAATAATTACATTACAACCATAACATACGGCCTTATGGTGCAGTTTAATTTCCATCATTGTTTTATGTTTTAAAAAATGCGTTATTTTGTCTTTGTGATGCTAATTATTATACTAATTAATGCCTTAATCCCTTGAAGGGTTGTGGGACATATTTTATTACACTTAAATTTAATCATGATTTGTGCCAGAAATTTTGAATAAAATTTTACTTTTATAACTTTGATGAAAAATGGTTAAAAAATTGCATTTCCTTATTTTCAAATAATTTTTTTTTTTAATTTTGGAGCGAAATGAACATTACAGAAACACAAGTGCTTGCTCCTGTAAAGGTTAAGTTATTCGCATAAGCATGTTTGACGTAATATTTAATTTTTGAATATTGTCAGCTTCTTTTAAACTCATTTGCAACATACTGAGATAATGTACCTTTAATACCAACTGCAAGCAGTAATTTTCTTTAATGTATATTTTTCGGAAAGTATGCAAAATTCATTTTAGCCCCCCCCCCCCTATAACTGAAGAACAGGGGCACGTGCCCCTGTGATAAACAGGCCCTGGTGTGCCCCCCCCCGGAAGCTACAGAATTTCCCCCCCCCCCCGGAGAAAAATGTCTGAATTCAACACCGAGTACAAAATTATATTTACTTATTAATGCATATATGAAATTGCTACTTTGTAACACATCCAAGAAATAATTTTGCTTTTGTAAATGTATCACGAAGTGACAAGTTTGATATTGAAAATCTAATTAGTTAACTAAAGGGGAACAGAAAAACACAAGAATATGGTAGCATATATTTTTTTGCCCAGCTGCATATTTTTTTTTTAATTTGAGAAATTGTTTTGAAAGCCATTGCATTGCTTTGCTTTCAATCTACAGTTAACATTCTTGGACAACTCTAAAAGTAGTAAAATAAATATTTTTGCCTTTGCCGGTTGTTAATTATAGTGCTTGCAAACAGATTTATGAATCACGTGTTAATTTAGTTGTGTATTTTCTTTTGAGAATCTTGTATTAAAAAGGAACATTCGAAATTGCTCATAAGTTTATTGAGCTTCAAGAACTGAAAATTAACAAAATATTTTTTTTAAATATAGTTTAAATTTTAAAAACTCATTAGTAGTAATTAATTAATTAAAAATTTAATGTACTAATGTAAATAACACAATTTTCTTTTATTTGATAAAAAAAATTCTTAATTTGTCAATTGCAAATTTTTCTTAGATAATTAATGATTATTTTTTTTAAGTTAGTTCAACAACCATAGACAGCACCTGTAGTTAATTGTAGAGTTTGTAAACTCCTCAAAAACTGAATTAATTAATCAGTTGATGTAGGTGTGCAGATTCTGTGGTAATATCCGATCATCTTACATTAAAAAGAGTAAAAAAAGAAAGAAAAAAAAAGTTGTCGATTATAAAATTTTCGTCCGTAATTTAATGATTACTGTTTGAAAGTTGGTACAATTTATAGACCAGAGATGGCGCCACCAAAGGAAGTTTTTAGCCTATTTGTATAAAAAAATTTAAAAATATTAAATAAATTTCTTAAGCGCTCACAAAAATACTTAACTTTTAAATTAGTTACTTGGGATAATAATTAATAATTATTTAAATATTTCAAGAAAAATTAAAAATTAAATAAATAAAAGTAACAGTGTTTCAAGTTGCCAAATACTGTCATTCATTTTATATTTTACATTATTAAAATAATATAAAATCACTAATCTATTATTATCAAAAAAATATTTTGTACATCTCTGGTGTAATTTGTTTTTAAGTAAAATAATAATAATAATGTATTTAGCCTTTTATTTGAAAAGTTAAAAGAAAGAGCCTGTCAGTTAAAAATTATTTAAATTAGATAAGAAATTGTATCTGTTGTAGTAAATGACAAAAAAAAAAAAAAAAAAAAAAAAAAAAAGAAAGAAAGAAAATCATCGAAGGTACGAAATTTATATACCGCAAAAACGGGAGGGGGAATGTTCGGGCTGTTGTTTCAATAAAAATTCAGTAATTCCTATTTCTTTTAATATTTCGCGCCGACATTAATATTAGGTATGAAGTGGCATTCAATAGATGTTTTTAAAAATGTGATTAAATAGTGTAATAAAAGGGTAATATTATTATTCTTTTAAATGCATTTAAAATTTCATGAAAATTGAGACTATAAAGCAAAAATTTGTTAATTATTAATATTTTGAATGAATACATAAATTCAGTTGCTCCTCAAGTTGTAAAGGAACGTGATCGACTATTGACTTTTAATAAATCATTTCAATGACTGATGGAATAAATTATAATTATTCGATTAAATAAAAAGAAAAAAGAAAAAAAAGGACTGTTTTTGACTTTCTTGGGCTGGTTATGCAATAAATTATAATTATTCAATTAAATTTTTTAAAAAAAGGACTGAGTTCGACTATCTTGGATGGGCTGCCCAATACTGCCCATTCACAGGCGCTATCCCACTACTGCACGGTGCGGGAGCTTTTGCCTGCTGCGTTTCCGCCCTGGGCCGGTTCGCTCCGCCTTAGGCGACCTGGTGAATCCGGGCTCCCCCAGTTCCACCATATCGACATCGGGCTTAGCGCGGACGCCTGATCAACATGGGTGAGTAGAGGACAGAACTCCCAACCTCACGCCGTTCAACAGCCCAAGCCTCCAAGTAGCTGGATTATAGGAACGCGCCACCATTCCCGGCAATAGTTTCGGTTTCTTATATGCCTTATAAATATTACATTAGCTGATAATGCATAACACTTAACAAAATTTGTCAATTTCAACTCGCCTTTACATAATTTCGAAGTAATAGAAGGATTTTTTCTACAAATTTCAAGATAAATAAGAGAAAAATCCGAAATTATTCCCCTGAAAATATTTTCTTCATTCACTGAAGAGTTACGTTTGCTGCCATCTATCGAGAAATAAACAGATTAATTTGCGATGTGGAGATGATAAATCATGAAAACATGTTTAAACTTTCCAAGAAAAAACAGCCTAAAAAAGTTATTTGTAGAGTTAAAAAATATTACAAAATTATTAATATGTAATTATTTAATAATAGAGATAAATAAAACAGCATAACAATGTTTCTTATACATCAAACAAAACACAATTTTGAAAAACATACAAAAAACTCTTCCCTTATTGTAATTATTTGGGGATGAATTTTCGTAAGTCTATTATTATGGTTTATATAAATTTTAATTTTTTTTTATTTGAAATTATTCAACCAATATGTGAATATTAATAATGTATAATGTGCAATATTCCATACGTGAAAATTAACATAGGAATGTGATACAAGATATACTGATTTTTGGAATTTCAAATAAAAAATTATATTGAGGTAATGAGATTGTGAAAGTGTGCGATTTAATTTATGAAATTTAAAATTTAAAAAAATATATTATTTAAAAAATTAGGAATAAGATGAATTAATTTACTTTAACTTGAAATATATCATCTTTAATTAATTTTTTTTAATTATTCATAAACTAAAAAATAGAAAGTTGCCACAGCATCCAAATATTTCAAGTGAATCCAATGAAAAATTCTTAACTATTATTATTGTTATTATTTTACAAAACATTTTTAAAAGTTTTATTTATTTAGGTGCCTGAGTAATTTCCAAGCCTGCAACTAATATTATCTTTATTCCCATTAAATCTATATTTTCAAATTCTGATTAGGTGCTTTTATATATTTTAGCTGCTACATCGGTCAAAACAGTGCAATCATTTGTAGGCAATTTAACGTGCTATTTTAAGCTGAATATATTAAAACTATAAATTGAAATATTTCAAAATAAATGTTTTTATTATGAGTAACAGTATAAAAATTAAATAAAACTAATAAGCATTCTATTTCCTCTTGTTATGCATATTTTTCTATTGTTAACAATTAATTAAATACCACAGTTGGATTCTAAACAGCTCATAGTACCTTTTTTCTAGCTAAGCCAAATTTTTCAAAGAAACAAATTTAGTAAAAATAATGATTTTATGATAAATGCACTTTATTGAGGGAGGTTCTAAAAGATAGTGATGGTAGTAAGCAAACCAACAAACAACTGGCAAATCATATGTTGAGGACTCAAAAATTTTGCCGAAAGGATAAACAAACCAAAGATTCTTTTGTTTAACTTAAATTCTTTTATTTTACTTACCGCTCTATCTCCAAACAAATTGAGATAGAGACTTGAAATTTGGTATATACTTAGTATATAATAATGGGAAGAAGCTTATTGAATTTCAGTAACCTCGATTATCCGGAACTATTTTTTTCGGACTCTCGAAATATTCGTTCCGATAAAAGGTATATAAAAATTTTCGAAATTGTTTATTTTAAGGAGTGAATATAAAATACAATAAAAAAACATAAATTTTCAATAAATAATGAAGTCGATCGGATAATGAGTTGCCGAGATATTTGGAATCCTATTTTTCACACTCTTCGATTTTTCATGATCCTGTATTTCATTCAAATTTCAATTCAAAAATATATTTTAATTGGAAATGAGACGCTTAATCCGACACAGTAAACCGTTAGTTATGATTATCAATTTTGGAGTTATAAGGATGTTTCTTTTACGCAATTCAGTAATAGAGCCTTTAAAGTTTATGACGTCATCAAACTTTTAATTAGTAATTGTGTAAAATTGTTTCAATTTCTGAAATCAACAAAATTCATTCTTTTGGTTATTTATCACTTTATCAAAAAAACCCCAACAGCAATGCATATTATAAATAGTTTACACATGTTTTATTTTCATATTTTATATTATACATATTCATGATGGGTAAGTATTACGGCGGCACCCAACGACTAGTTTCTCTTTTAATTTGATTTCACTATTAAGTTTTATCTTCATGGGTTTTTAACACAGTAAAAATACATATATATTTTAAAATTTCAATTTAAGTTACCTTTTGCTGAACAGTATCTACTTTGTGAAAGAAAAATGCAATAATAATAATAATAGTAATAAATAGAGAAGCTATTTTTATTTATTACTCAATCTTTAGCGTTCAGAATATTTTTTAACATTATTTTTTTGCTCAATGTTTAGCACACTATTCCTTGTATGTTATACCGAGGTTAAAATGCTAAGAAAGAAGAATATTGAAATGTCCCTTTCTATGGTTTAGTCTTGATTTTTCCAATTAGAGGAAAATAAAATGACAATATGATTCCGAGTATTTAGTTTGTTGGACGCAACTAATGAGATTCTAGGGCAATGATAGCAACTGCACTGTCAAATATCTGCACGGTTGAACATTTTTCTCTTGCATACACAGTTCATATACATCGTTTTTATGAACCCCCGAGAAAGATAATTTTTAATTAATTAAAAATTGTTCTCTCTAATTAATTAAAAATCACTTCTGGGTGTTCAGGGGACAGAACTCTCTCAACGAAAAATCATTTTTCTGTTTTTAGGGTTTCGTTCATCTCACGAAACCCTTACTCCCGCTCCGTTGCCTGTCTGTCACAGAGCCATTCTCAAAAACTATGTAACTTACAGAGTTGAAACATTGTGTATATACCTGAATACTATGAAGAGCTCAAAATATTAAAATTTGAAAAATTCGTATTATTTTAATAAATAGAGATAAAAAAAAAAACAAATTCTAACAGCCTTTTCCTATTAAATTTAAACATTTTTCGTTATAGCAGATGTCAAAAATTAAAAATCCGCGATGAAATTCTTTCTACAATAATTAATTTTCTATCAGACGATTTCCACGTGAAAAATGAAATAAAAAGTTTCACCAATTGAAAAAAAAGATTAATATAAAATAAAATTGATTGACGTCATAGTGGTAATAAAACGGAAAGATTTCTCAACAATACAAGGAGTATGAGTATGTGTATGTGCACAAAACAGATTAGTATAACGTCATTAGAGACTTAAAAAGAAAATCTGACGTCATATCGGAAGTTTAACAGATTTTTCAAATGTTTCAGAATAATACAAAGCGAGTATCAATATGAACAGTAAATATATGAGTTTGAGGAAGGTATTGAATCATTATAAAAACCCGATTATGGAAATATTCGCATATTTTAACATTTTGAAGGTGTAGAACATGTTTAATTTTGAAATATTTTTTTTTTTTTTTTTAATATCGCATTTAGTCCACATGACAGATAATTACTTCGCCCGCTATCGGGCTGGTTTAGATATTCGAAAAAACGAGAAAAATAGACCGGTAAATTTTTACTTTATAAAAAACATGACTTTTTTTTTTTTTTTTTTCTAAATGAAATTTATTTGGATTTATTAAAGAAAAGATAAAGTGTTTTACAAGGAATATTAAACGAAACCCTTTGAGCGATCTTCGATCACACTCACCCACTTGTTTTACTTACCCATCATACGTAGTATAGGGTAAGTCTTGCAATCGTTTTGAAAATCGAAAAAAAAAAATGACGTATTTTTTTTGTGTTTGTTTTTATGTTAAACATTTCAGACACTGAAAATTCTTAAAAACATATTTTTAGAAATTTTTTTCGCCGTCCGTCTGTCTGTGTGTGTGCCTGTAAAACGCTCTATCTCCCGAAAAATTGAGATAGAGACTTGAAATTTGGTATGCACTTAGTATGTAATAATGGGAAGAAGCTTATGGAATTTCAGTAACCTCGATTATCCGGACTATTTTTTTCGGACTCTCGAAATGTTCGTTCTGATAAAAGGTATATAAAAATTTTCGAAATTGTTTATTTTAAGAGAATGAATATAAAATACAATAAAAAGATATAAATTTTGCATCAAGAATGAAGTCGATCGGATAATGAGTTGCCGAGATATTTGTAATCCTATTTACCACACTCTTTGATTTTTATGACCCTGTATTTCATTCAAATTTCAATTCAAAGATATATTTTAATTGGAAATGAGACGCTTAATCCGACGCAGTAAACCGTTAGTTAATATGATTATTAATTTTGGAGTTATAGAGCATTTAAAATTTATGACGTCATCAAGCCACGATTTTATTCGAACTGCAATGCATTTCATAAATAGTTTACACATGTTTTATTTTCATATTTTATATTATGCATATCCATGATGGGTAAGTATTACGGTGGCCCCCAACGACTAGTTCTCTTAGTGTTTGCTTTAATTACAGTAAACTCTGCCTAAGGTGGAATTGATAGGACCGCGAAAATTTTCCATCGTAGACAAACTTTACTTTATATCTATGGATTCGCAGGGACTTTAATCTCTCCGAATTAGACAGATTTGCACCTTACCGCCTTAGACAGAGTCTACTGTATTTTAAGTCACGTGAGAAGATTTTCTTTCTTTCTTTTTTCTTCTTTTTTTTTTCTTTTTTTCAAAATTACACTTAACGCCAAAATAAATAAATAAATAAATTTTAAAAAATTCTTCCTTGCAAAACAAATATGTAAACTGTACAGATATAATACTCGTAAATCTAATATGACATCCAAATTGCCTCAGCACGTACCATTTTTTCCGAGAATTTTATAATAATAAAAAATAGTGTAGGGTTATTATATTAATTTGCAATGCTAAATAAAATTTAAATCATGAAAGAGGTATTTTCACTGTCTTAGATAACAAATCGATAAAATATAGAAATAAAATTTAATTTGTTGTTATCGTACATTTTAGGTAGATTTCGTAAGAAATTTGTACCTATTACATTCTCCCCTTTGTTGGAATTTCTGAAAAAATTTTGCAGATCTACGCCGATCATGACTCCTAGAACCTAGAGCCTCTAAAGTTATCTCTAGTGGCCCTACTAGAACCCAAAACCAGCCCCAGTTCAAAACTTTATCTATCTATCTATATCACTTTTTTATGGACACGATAACTTCAATAATTCTGAACAAATGTTTTCCAAACTTATAGATAAAGTCAAGGGGCATAAAATCAACGTTAACTTCAACGTTATGATACATATCGAATCCGTTTAAAGTTATTATTACTTCTAGGAAAAGGGCCAAAAATGTATACATGACAGATTTTAGATATCATTAAAAATGGCCCCAAGTGGGAGGGGGGGATAGGGGTTTAAGAAGAAAAAAATGCATAACTTGGTCAATTCAGAAGATATCAAACCCGCTTAAATTTGTTATAAATCTTCTTAATATTATCAACAACTTTTATACTGACAAGTTTTTATAGGACCAACTCTTACAGGGGGAAAAAAATCCTGCCGGCTCCGCTTACAGGCACAGGTAGATTTCGAAGTGGGCGGTCCTAACTGCCGCATCAGGGCAAAAATGTCATTCTTCTGCAATTCCCAATAAACAGGCGCCCCACGGTCTGCGTCTTCGAAATCTACCTGTGCCTGTAGGCCGAGCCATCAGGGATATTTTTTTTAATTATAGGTTAGAATATTTCATTTTTTAATAAAAATAATTCATAAAAGTAAAGGATTTCAGGAAAATTAAAATTATTAAAATTATTAAAAATAGTGTTATGGTTAAAAAAACAAAAAAAAATTGAAATAATGATTGTATTTTTAGCTAGAATAAACAATGTAAGGCTAATATTTTATAGGAATTATTTTGGTAGGTTTGTTATAAGTTCATTTAACAGTTCCTTATTAGCGGCAAAGACTTATTTCTTTCCCTGTGAATTTTTCTTTCGATGTCAAAAAATGGTAGTCTACTTTTGGACGCCAACCAAAACCCAGTGGCAATATTTAGAAATGTATAACGGTTGTGACAACAAACGGCGCTATCGCTTTAGCTTTCATCACTTCTAAATATTACAAATTTCAATTTTTTACTACATTTTACAATTTCAATTCTGACATCATCAATTTGAAAAAAAAAATTAGCTTTCGATTGAAATTTATTTGAAAACTGCCACTTAATTTACCGACTTTTTAAATAATTTTCAAGCATGAAATATTTTTCAATTATATCTCAACAATGACAATCAGTTGCTTTGATAATGTAAAATAGCCCCTGGGAAAGATACCACAATTGAAAATAGATTTCCCTAACCATCATGAAAAGTTAAAATAAATAAATAAATAAATAAAACACTTAATAAATCATAATATCAGATTATCCATAAGATAGAGCATTTTGGCGCTAAACAAAAATCTGTCCCCCCCCCCCCCCCCAAAAAAAAAAAAACTATTTTCAGTTATTGATTAACATAAAATTGACATGTTGAATTCGTTGATGTGTATGATGCATCAGAATATGCTAGGAACTCTATTTTATTATTTTTTTTAAAGATCCATTGGATATTTAACTGTATAAAAGGGAAAAGATCCCCGACTGTGAATGAAAAGGAATAACCCTCCCGATTATATAAAGGGACCGAAGAAACCATACAAGTAAATTACACTTGAAAACATTAAAAATCTCCCTCATCTGCAGATTGATTCATTGTTGTAAAATAAAATTCTTCATCTTTACATAAAAGCCTAAAAGCCTCGGGCTTTTAATATTTATTATTTCTCTTTTATTAACTGTATATCACTGGGAGAAAAAAAACTTTTAAGATAAACTATTTGAAAGACTATTTCATACGCACCCCTTCTTATGTAATAAAGAAGCTTATTTTACTGATATTCTTATAGTAATTTTTTTCCGTCAAGTTTTGACGGGTTTCATCTAGTATATTTTAAATATAGAAACTTTCATTCTTGCCTTTTTATTCCTTAATGAGAAAAATAAATAAATAATGAAAATTTTTGAGAGGAAAATGCAATATTTCTATTACTTATTTGAACATGAAGGAAAGGTCTTAAAATTTTATAATTATTTAACGTTATAGATAAAAGTGTATATTTTAAATACAGAAACTTTCATTCATGCCTTCAGTATATTTTTCCTCAATAATATTTTAAATTAGAATAGAATAAATGATTGAGCAAACAATTATATAGTAATCATAACTCAATATAGATGGCAGCACTACATTTTTTTAGGTAAGATGGTAGAAAAGGCGCACAAATTTGAAGTGAAATAGCCCATAGAACATACCAAATATTAGCTTTCTGAACCCATTTCTGTTATGTTAGAAATCAAAAGGCAATCTTGAAATTTTTAAAGCATATAGGCTTATTAAACTTTATGCTTATGCAATATTGTTAATGTCAGATTTTTCCTTGATTTAATTTTTTTAAGTATACATAAGAGGAAAAATTGTGATTTTGTAATTTTTTTAAAGTTTCTAAGCTATTTTCAAGATGAAGAAAATAAATGGCAACTTCCAAATTTGAGAAATTTGATTTTCATATGTAACACTACATCAGACATCAATTTTACATACGTTTTTATTTTTATAACGCTTTTAACTTTCTCAAAATTGACATATTTTCAATTTTTACAACCAATTTAAGGTTAACCATGGTGTTACGAAATTACTATTACTAAATAAATATGATAATAATTTTCCACGGATTAAAATATTAGGAAAATTTTTTTAATTTATGTTAAATAGTTTTCAAGATACGGAACTTTAAACTTGCAACTTTGAACGATTCCATACATGCCATTCTATGTCAGAAGTTTTTTAAATGTCCAGAACTGCCAAAATATTTTATTTTTTGTCAAGCTATTTTGAATAGTTCCATTTAAATATGAATTGAATCTGTGTACCAAATTTGATTAAAATCGGTTACTATGTGGCCATGACTTTTTTTTTAATTTTTGCTCATTTTGCATGGAATGACCCAAAGAGATCCATGTATTATCATCAAAGAATAGAAGAAAAAAAATTAAACATAGTTCAATGTATCTACAGAAAGTTTTAGCAAAGGATTTTTTATTGTTGCTGTCTTTGCATATAAATGGCAAATTAAAAATAAAGAGAGTGGGAAAAAATGCTAAGATCAACTCCACATACTTTCATAAACATATTTTACTCCCATTCTTCAAACATGAAATGCCATCCCTTTACCCCTAGTGCCATCAATCTGTTGAACTGCATCAAGATAAAACTAGTCGTTGGGGGCCACCGTAATACTTATCCATCATGGATATGCATAATATAAAACATGAAAATAAAACATGTGTAAAATATTTATAAAATGCATTGCGATTCGAATAAAATCCTGGCTTGATGACGTCATAAACTTTAAATGCTCTATTACTGAGTTGCGTAAAAGAAACATCCTTATAACTCCAAAAATAATAATCATATTAACTAAGAGTTTACTGCATCTCATTTCCAATTAAAATTTATCTTTGAATGGAAATTTGAATGAAATACAGGGTCATGAAAAATCGAAGAGTGTGGAAAATAGGATTACAAATATCTTGGCAACTCATTATCCGATCGACTTTATTCTTTATGCAAAACTTATGTTTTTTTATTGTCTTTTATATTCACTCCTTAAAATAAGCAATTTTGAAAAATTTTATATGCCTTTTATCAGAACGAATATTTCGAGAGTCCGACAAAAATAGTTCCGGATAATCGAGGTTACTGAAATTCAATAACTTTCTTTCCATTATTACATACTAAATACACACCAAATTTCAAGTCTCTATCTCAATTTGTTCGGGAGATAGAGCGTTTACAGACACACAGACGGCAATTTTTTTTTTCTAAAAATATATTTTTCGGAATCTGCAGTGTCTGAAACGTGTAAATCCGTCATTTTTTTTTTTTTTCAATTTTCAAAACGATTACAAGCCTTACCCTATACTACGTATGATGGGTAAGTAACAAGCAGACTCACTCACAATCCACTGTTAATTTCCTGGGAAAAAATGCAACGAGAAACGGGTATCAGGGCTATATCCTTCACAGATATACCTCTGCTAAATCGCCTGATGGCTGTGTAATAAAAGGGTAATATTATTATTCTTTTAAATGCATTTAAAATTTCATGAAAATTGAGACTATAAAGCAAAAATTTGTTAATTATTAATATTTTGAATGAATATATAAATTCAGTTGCTCCTCAAGTTGTAAAGGAACGTGATCGACTATTGACTTTTAATAAATCATTTCAATGACTGATGGAATAAATTATAATTATTCGATTAAATAAAAAGAAAAAAGAAAAAAAAGGACTGTTTTGACTTTCTTGGGCTGGTTATGCAATAAATTCTAATTATTCAATTAAATTTTTTAAAAAAAGGACTGAGTTCGACTATCTTGGATGGGCTGCCCAATACTGCCCATTCACAGGCGCTATCCCACTACTGCACGGTGCGGGAGCTTTTGCCTGCTGCGTTTCCGCCCTGGGCCGGTTCGCTCCGCCTTAGGCGACCTGGTGAATCCGGGCTCCCCCAGTTCCACCATATCGACATCGGGCTTAGCGCGGACGCCTGATCAACATGGGTGAATAGAGGACAGAACTCCCAACCTCACGCCGTTCAACAGCCCAAGCCTCCAAGTAGCTGGATTATAGGAACGCGCCACCATTCCCGGCAATAGTTTCGGTTTCTTATATGCCTTATAAATATTACATTAGCTGATAATGCATAACACTTAACAAAATTTGTCTATTTCAACTCGCCTTTACATAATTTCGAAGTAATAGAAGGATTTTTTCTACAAATTTCAAGATAAATAAGAGAAAAATCCGAAATTATTCCCCTGAAAATATTTTCTTCATTCACTGAAGAGTTACGTTTGCTGCCATCTATCGAGAAATAAACAGATTAATTTGCGATGTGGAGATGATAAATCATGAAAACATGTTTAAACTTTCCAAGAAAAAACAGCCTAAAAAAGTTATTTGTAGAGTTAAAAAATATTACAAAATTATTAATATGTAATTATTTAATAATAGAGATAAATAAAACAGCATAACAATGTTTCTTATACATCAAACAAAACACAATTTTGAAAAACATACAAAAAACTCTTCCCTTATTGTAATTATTTGGGGATGAATTTTCGTAAGTCTATTATTATGGTTTATATAAATTTTAATTTTTTTTTTATTTGAAATTATTCAACCAATATGTGAATATTAATAATGTATAATGTGCAATATTCCATACGTGAAAATTAACATAGGAATGTGATACAAGATATACTGATTTTTGGAATTTCAAATAAAAAATTATATTGAGGTAATGAGATTGTGAAAGTGTGCGATTTAATTTATGAAATTTAAAATTTAAAAAAATATATTATTTAAAAAATTAGGAATAAGATGAATTAATTTACTTTAACTTGAAATATATCATCTTTAATTAATTTTTTTTAATTATTCATAAACTAAAAAATAGAAAGTTGCCACAGCATCCAAATATTTCAAGTGAATCCAATGAAAAATTCTTAACTATTATTATTGTTATTATTTTACAAAACATTTTTAAAAGTTTTATTTATTTAGGTGCCTGAGTAATTTCCAAGCCTGCAACTAATATTATCTTTATTCCCATTAAATCTATATTTTCAAATTCTGATTAGGTGCTTTTATATATTTTAGCTGCTACATCGGTCAAAACAGTGCAATCATTTGTAGGCAATTTAACGTGCTATTTTAAGCTGAATATATTAAAACTATAAATTGAAATATTTCAAAATAAATGTTTTTATTATGAGTAACAGTATAAAAATTAAATAAAACTAATAAGCATTCTATTTCCTCTTGTTATGCATATTTTTCTATTGTTAACAATTAATTAAATACCACAGTTGGATTCTCAACAGCTCATAGTACCTTTTTTCTAGCTAAGCCAAATTTTTCAAAGAAACAAATTTAGTAAAAATAATGATTTTATGATAAATGCACTTTATTGAGGGAGGTTCTAAAAGATAGTGATGGTAGTAAGCAAACCAACAAACAACTGGCAAATCATATGTTGAGGACTCAAAAATTTTGCCGAAAGGATAAACAAACCAAAGATTCTTTTGTTTAACTTAAATTCTTTTATTTTACTTACCCATCAAACGTAGTACAGGGCAAATCTTGTAATCGTTTTGAAAATCGAAAAAAAAAAATTGACGGATTTATACGTTTCAGACACTGGAGATTCCAAAAAAACATATTTTTAGATTTTTTTTCCCCGTCCGTCTGTCTGTAAACGCTCTATCTCCAAACAAATTGAGATAGAGACTTGAAATTTGGTATATACTTAGTATATAATAATGGGAAGAAGCTTATTGAATTTCAGTAACCTCGATTATCCGGAACTATTTTTTTTCGGACTCTCGAAATATTCGTTCCGATAAAAGGTATATAAAAATTTTCGAAATTGTTTATTTTAAGGAGTGAATATAAAATACAATAAAAAAACATAAATTTTCAATAAATAATGAAGTCGATCGGATAATGAGTTGCCGAGATATTTGGAATCCTATTTTTCACACTCTTCGATTTTTCATGATCCTGTATTTCATTCAAATTTCAATTCAAAAATATATTTTAATTGGAAATGAGACGCTTAATCCGACACAGTAAACCGTTAGTTATGATTATCAATTTTGGAGTGATAAGGATGTTTCTTTTACGCAATTCAGTAATAGAGCCTTTAAAGTTTATGACGTCATCAAACTTTTAATTAGTAATTGTGTAAAATTGTTTCAATTTCTGAAATCAACAAAATTCATTCTTTTGGTTATTTATCACTTTATCAAAAAAAACCCAACAGCAATGCATATTATAAATAGTTTACACATGTTTTATTTTCATATTTTATACTATACATATTCATGATGGGTAAGTATTACGGCGGCACCCAACGACTAGTTTCTCTTTTAATTTGATTTCACTATTAAGTTTTATCTTCATGGGTTTTTAACACAGTAAAAATACATATATATTTTAAAATTTCAATTTAAGTTACCTTTTCCTGAACAGTATCTACTTTGTGAAAGAAAAATGCAATAATAATAATAATAGTAATAAATAGAGAAGCTATTTTTATTTATTACTCAATCTTTAGCGTTCAGAATATTTTTTAACATTATTTTTTTGCTCAATGTTTAGCACACTATTCCTTGTATGTTATACCGAGGTTAAAATGCTAAGAAAGAAGAATATTGAAATGTCCCTTTCTATGGTTTAGTCTTGATTTTTCCAATTAGAGGAAAATAAAATGACAATATGATTCCGAGTATTTAGTTTGTTGGACGCAACTAATGAGATTCTAGGGCAATGATAGCAACTGCACTGTCAAATATCTGCACGGTTAAACATTTTTCTCTTGCATACACAGTTCATATACATCGTTTTTATGAACCCCCGAGAAAGATAATTTTTAATTAATTAAAAATTGTTCTCTCTAATTAATTAAAAATCACTTCTGGGTGTTCAGGGGACAGAACTCTCTCAACGAAAAATCATTTTTCTGTTTTTAGGGTTTCGTTCATCTCACGAAACCCTATTACTCCCGCTCCGTTGCCTGTCTGTCACAGAGCCATTCTCAAAAACTATGTAACTTACAGAGTTGAAACATTGTGTATATACCTGAATACTATGAAGAGCTCAAAATATTAAAATTTGAAAAATTCGTATTATTTTAATAAATAGAGATAAAAAAAAAACAAATTCTAACAGCCTTTTCCTATTAAATTTAAACATTTTTCGTTATAGCAGATGTCAAAAATTAAAAATCCGCGATGAAATTCTTTCTACAATAATTAATTTTCTATCAGACGATTTCCACGTGAAAAATGAAATAAAAAGTTTCACCAATTGAAAAAAAAGATTAATATAAAATAAAATTGATTGACGTCATAGTGGTAATAAAACGGAAAGATTTCTCAATAATACAAGGAGTATGAGTATGTGTATGTGCACAAAACAGATTAGTATAACGTCATTAGAGACTTAAAAAGAAAATCTGACGTCATATCGGAAGTTTAACAGATTTTTCAAATGTTTCAGAATAATACAAAGCGAGTATCAATATGAACAGTAAATATATGAGTTTGAGGAAGGTATTGAATCATTATAAAAACCCGATTATGGAAATATTCGCATATTTTAACATTTTGAAGGTGTAGAACATGTTTAATTTTGAAATATTTTTTTTTTTTTTAAATATCGCATTTAGTCCACATGACAGATAATTACTTCGCCCGCTATCGGGCTGGTTTAGATATTCGAAAAAACGAGAAAAATAGACCGGTAAATTTTTACTTTATAAAAAACATAACTTTTTTTTTTTTTTTTTTTTTTTTTTTTGTTTCTAAATGAAATTTATTTGGATTTATTAAAGAAAAGATAAAGTGTTTTACAAGGAATATTAAACGAAACCCTTTGAGCGATCTTCGATCACACTCACCCACTTGTTTTACTTACCCATCATACGTAGTATAGGGTAAGTCTTGCAATCGTTTTGAAAATCGAAAAAAAAAATGACGTATTTTTTTTGTGTTTGTTTTTATGTTAAACATTTCAGACACTGAAAATTCTTAAAAACATATTTTTAGAAATTTTTTTCGCCGTCCGTCTGTCTGTGTGTGTGCCTGTAAAACGCTCTATCTCCCGAACAAATTGAGATAGAGACTTGAAATTTGGTATGCACTTAGTATGTAATAATGGGAAGAAGCTTATGGAATTTCAGTAACCTCGATTATCCGGACTATTTTTTTCGGACTCTCGAAATGTTCGTTCTGATAAAAGGTATATAAAAATTTTCGAAATTGTTTATTTTAAGAGAATGAATATAAAATACAATAAAAAGATATAAATTTTGCATCAAGAATGAAGTCGATCGGATAATGAGTTGCCGAGATATTTGTAATCCTATTTACCACACTCTTTGATTTTTATGACCCTGTATTTCATTCAAATTTCAATTCAAAGATATATTTTAATTGGAAATGAGACGCTTAATCCGACGCAGTAAACCGTTAGTTAATATGATTATTAATTTTGGAGTTATAGAGCATTTAAAATTTATGACGTCATCAAGCCACGATTTTATTCGAACTGCAATGCATTTCATAAATAGTTTACACATGTTTTATTTTCATATTTTATATTATGCATATCCATGATGGGTAAGTATTACGGTGGCCCCCAACGACTAGTTCTCTTAGTGTTTGCTTTAATTACAGTAAACTCTGCCTAAGGTGGAATTGATAGGACCGCGAAAATTTTCCATTGTAGACAAACTTTACTTTATATCTATGGATTCGCAGGGACTTTAATCTCTCCGAATTAGACAGATTTGCACCTTACCGCCTTAGACAGAGTCTACTGTATTTTAAGTCACGTGAGAAGATTTTCTTTCTTTCTTTTTTCTTCTTTTTTTTTCTTTTTTTCAAAATTACACTTAACGCCAAAATAAATAAATAAATAAATTTTAAAAAATTCTTCCTTGCAAAACAAATATGTAAACTGTACAGATATAATACTCGTAAATCTAATATGACATCCAAATTGCCTCAGCACGTACCATTTTTTCCGAGAATTTTATAATAATAAAAAATAGTGTAGGGTTATTATATTAATTTGCAATGCTAAATAAAATTTAAATCATGAAAGAGGTATTTTCACTGTCTTAGATAACAAATCGATAAAATATAGAAATAAAATTTAATTTGTTGTTATCGTACATTTTAGGTAGATTTCGTAAGAAATTTGTACCTATTACATTCTCCCCTTTGTTGGAATTTCTGAAAAAATTTTGCAGATCTACGCCGATCATGACTCCTAGAACCTAGAGCCTCTAAAGTTATCTCTAGTGGCCCTACTAGAACCCAAAACCAGCCCCAGTTCAAAACTTTATCTATCTATCTATATCACTTTTTTATGGACACGATAACTTCAATAATTCTGAACAAATGTTTTCCAAACTTATAGATAAAGTCAAGGGGCATAAAATCTCGGTCAAGTTCGTTAATGGGGCAAAATCGGACCAGAGGAGGGGAGGGGTACTTTTTGAGGGGAAAACATACACCAATAACTTCAACGTTATGATACATATCGAATCCGTTTAAAGTTATTATTACTTCTAGGAAAAGGGCCAAAAATGTATACATGACAGATTTTAGATATCATTAAAAATGGCCCCAAGTGGGAGGGGGGGATAGGGGTTTAAGAAGAAAAAAATGCATAACTTGGTCAATTCAGAAGATATCAAACCCGCTTAAATTTGTTATAAATCTTCTTAATATTATCAACAACTTTTATACTGACAAGTTTTTTATAGGACCAACTCTACAGGGGGAAAAAAATCCTGCCGGCTCCGCTTACAGGCACAGGTAGATTTCGAAGTGGGCGGTCCTAACTGCCGCATCAGGGCAAAAATGTCATTCTTCTGCAATTCCCAATAAACAGGCGCCCCACGGTCTGCGTCTTCGAAATCTACCTGTGCCTGTAGGCCGAGCCATCAGGGATTTTTTTTTAATTATAGGTTAGAAGATTTCATTTTTTAATAAAAAAAATTCATAAAAGTAAAGGATTTCAGGAAAATTAAAATTATTAAAATTATTAAAAATAGTGTTATGGTTAAAAAAACAAAAAAAAATTGAAATAATGATTGTATTTTTAGCTAGAATAAACAATGTAAGGCTAATATTTTATAGGAATTATTTTGGTAGGTTTGTTATAAGTTCATTTAACAGTTCCTTATTAGCGGCAAAGACTTATTTCTTTCCCTGTGAATTTTTCTTTCGATGTCAAAAAATGGTAGTCTACTTTTGGACGCCAACCAAAACCCAGTGGCAATATTTAGAAATGTATAACGGTTGTGACAACAAACGGCGCTATCGCTTTAGCTTTCATCACTTCTAAATATTACAAATTTCAATTTTTTACTACATTTTACAATTTCAATTCTGACATCATCAATTTGAAAAAAAAAAATTAGCTTTCGATTGAAATTTATTTGAAAACTGCCACTTAATTTACCGACTTTTTAAATAATTTTCAAGCATGAAATATTTTTCAATTATATCTCAACAATGACAATCAGTTGCTTTAATAATGTAAAATAGCCCCTGGGAAAGATACCACAATTGAAAATAGATTTCCCTAACCATCATGAAAAGTTAAAATAAATAAATAAATAAATAAAACACTTAATAAATCATAATATCAGATTATCCATAAGATAGAGCATTTTGGCGCTAAACAAAAATCTGTCCCCCCCCCCCCCCAAAAAAAACTATTTTCAGTTATTGATTAACATAAAATTGACATGTTGAATTCGTTGATGTGTATGATGCATCAGAATATGCTAGGAACTCTATTTTATTATTTTTTTTAAAGATCCATTGGATATTTAACTGTATAAAAGGGAAAAGATCCCCGACTGTGAATGAAAAGGAATAACCCTCCCGATTATATAAAGGGACCGAAGAAACCATACAAGTAAATTACACTTGAAAACATTAAAAATCTCCCTCATCTGCAGATTGATTCATTGTTGTAAAATAAAATTCTTCATCTTTACATAAAAGCCTAAAAGCCTCGGGCTTTTAATATTTATTATTTCTCTTTTATTAACTGTATATCACTGGGAGAAAAAAAACTTTTAAGATAAACTATTTGAAAGACTATTTCATACGCACCCCTTCTTATGTAATAAAGAAGCTTATTTTACTGATATTCTTATAGTAATTTTTTTCCGTCAAGTTTTGACGGGTTTCATCTAGTATATTTTAAATATAGAAACTTTCATTCTTGCCTTTTTATTCCTTAATGAGAAAAATAAATAAATAATGAAAATTTTTGAGAGGAAAATGCAATATTTCTATTACTTATTTGAACATGAAGGAAAGGTCTTAAAATTTTATAATTATTTAACGTTATAGATAAAAGTGTATATTTTAAATACAGAAACTTTCATTCATGCCTTCAGTATATTTTTCCTCAATAATATTTTAAATTAGAATAGAATAAATGATTGAGCAAACAATTATATAGTAATCATAACTCAATATAGATGGCAGCACTACATTTTTTTAGGTAAGATGGTAGAAAAGGCGCACAAATTTGAAGTGAAATAGCCCATAGAACATACCAAATATTAGCTTTCTGAACCCATTTCTGTTATGTTAGGAATCAAAAGGCAATCTTGAAATTTTTAAAGCATATAGGCTTATTAAACTTTATGCTTATGCAATATTGTTAATGTCAGATTTTTCCTTAATTTAATTTTTTTAAGTATACATAAGAGGAAAAATTGTGATTTTGTAATTTTTTTAAAGTTTCTAAGCTATTTTCAAGATGAAGAAAATAAATGGCAACTTCCAAATTTGAGAAATTTGATTTTCATATGTAACACTACATCAGACATCAATTTTACATACGTTTTTATTTTTATAACGCTTTTAACTTTCTCAAAATTGACATATTTTCAATTTTTACAACCAATTTAAGGTTAACCATGGTGTTACGAAATTACTATTACTAAATAAATATGATAATAATTTTCCACGGATTAAAATATTTGGAAAATTTTTTTAATTTATGTTAAATAGTTTTCAAGATACGGAACTTTAAACTTGCAACTTTGAACGATTCCATACATGCCATTCTATGTCAGAAGTTTTTTAAATGTCCAGAACTGCCAAAATATTTTATTTTTTGTCAAGCTATTTTGAATAGTTCCATTTAAATATGAATTGAATCTGTGTACCAAATTTGATTAAAATCGGTTACTATGTGGCCATGACTTTTTTTTTTAATTTTTGCTCATTTTGCATGGAATGACCCAAAGAGATCCATGTATTATCATCAAAGAATAGAAGAAAAAAAATTAAACATAGTTCAATGTATCTACAGAAAGTTTTAGCAAAGGATTTTTTATTGTTGCTGTCTTTGCATATAAATGGCAAATTAAAAATAAAGAGAGTGGGAAAAAATGCTAAGATCAACTCCACATACTTTCATAAACATATTTTACTCCCATTCTTCAAACATGAAATGCCATCCCTTTACCCCTAGTGCCATCAATCTGTTGAACTGCATCAAGATAAAACTAGTCGTTGGGGGCCACCGTAATACTTATCCATCATGGATATGCATAATATAAAACATGAAAATAAAACATGTGTAAAATATTTATAAAATGCATTGCGATTCGAATAAAATCCTGGCTTGATGACGTCATAAACTTTAAATGCTCTATTACTGAGTTGCGTAAAAGAAACATCCTTATAACTCCAAAAATAATAATCATATTAACTAAGAGTTTACTGCATCTCATTTCCAATTAAAATTTATCTTTGAATGGAAATTTGAATGAAATACAGGGTCATGAAAAATCGAAGAGTGTGCAAAATAGGATTACAAATATCTTGGCAACTCATTATCCGATCGACTTTATTCTTTATGCAAAACTTATGTTTTTTTATTGTCTTTTATATTCACTCCTTAAAATAAGCAATTTTGAAAAATTTTATATGCCTTTTATCAGAACGAATATTTCGAGAGTCCGACAAAAATAGTTCCGGATAATCGAGGTTACTGAAATTCAATAACTTTCTTTCCATTATTACATACTAAATACACACCAAATTTCAAGTCTCTATCTCAATTTGTTCGGGAGATAGAGCGTTTACAGACACACAGACGGCAATTTTTTTTTTCTAAAAATATATTTTTCGGAATCTGCAGTGTCTGAAACGTGTAAATCCGTCATTTTTTTTTTTTTTTTTCAATTTTCAAAACGATTACAAGCCTTACCCTATACTACGTATGATGGGTAAGTAACAAGCAGACTCACTCACAATCCACTGTTAATTTCCTGGGAAAAAATGCAACGAGAAACGGGTATCAGGGCTATATCCTTCACAGATATACCTCTGCTAAATCGCCTGATGGCTGTGTAATAAAAGGGTAATATTATTATTCTTTTAAATGCATTTAAAATTTCATGAAAATTGAGACTATAAAGCAAAAATTTGTTAATTATTAATATTTTGAATGAATACATAAATTCAGTTGCTCCTCAAGTTGTAAAGGAACGTGATCGACTATTGACTTTTAATAAATCATTTCAATGACTGATGGAATAAATTATAATTATTCGATTAAATAAAAAGAAAAAAGAAAAAAAAGGACTGTTTTTGACTTTCTTGGGCTGGTTATGCAATAAATTATAATTATTCAATTAAATTTTTTAAAAAAAGGACTGAGTTCGACTATCTTGGATGGGCTGCCCAATACTGCCCATTCACAGGCGCTATCCCACTACTGCACGGTGCCGGAGCTTTTGCCTGCTGCGTTTCCGCCTTAGGCGACCTGGTGAATCCGGGCTCCCCCAGTTCCACCATATCGACATCGGGCTTAGCGCGGACGCCTGATCAACATGGGTGAGCAGAGGACAGAACTCCCAACCTCACGCCGTTCAACAGCCCAAGCCTCCAAGTAGCTGGATTATAGGAACGCGCCACCATTCCCGGCAATAGTTTCGGTTTCTTATATGCCTTATAAATATTACATTAGCTGATAATGCATAACACTTAACAAAATTTGTCAATTTCAACTCGCCTTTACATAATTTCGAAGTAATAGAAGGATTTTTTCTACAAATTTCAAGATAAATAAGAGAAAAATCCGAAATTATTCCCCTGAAAATATTTTCTTCATTCACTGAAGAGTTACGTTTGCTGCCATCTATCGAGAAATAAACAGATTAATTTGCGATGTGGAGATGATAAATCATGAAAACATGTTTAAACTTTCCAAAAAAAAACAGCCTAAAAAAGTTATTTGTAGAGTTAAAAAATATTACAAAATTATTAATATGTAATTATTTAATAATAGAGATAAATAAAACAGCATAACAATGTTTCTTATACATCAAACAAAACACAATTTTGAAAAACATGCAAAAAACTCTTCCCTTATTGTAATTATTTGGGGATGAATTTTCGTAAGTCTATTATTATGGTTTATATAAATTTTAATTTTTTTTTATTTGAAATTATTCAACCAATATGTGAATATTAATAATGTATAATGTGCAATATTCCATACGTGAAAATTAACATAGGAATGTGATACAAGATATACTGATTTTTGGAATTTCTAATAAAAAATTATATTGAGGTAATGAGATTGTGAAAGTGTGCGATTTAATTTATGAAATTTAAAATTTAAAAAAATATATTATTTAAAAAATTAGGAATAAGATGAATTAATTTACTTTAACTTGAAATATATCATCTTTAATTAATTTTTTTTAATTATTCATAAACTAAAAAATAGAAAGTTGCCACAGCATCCAAATATTTCAAGTGAATCCAATGAAAAATTCTTAACTATTATTATTGTTATTATTTTACAAAACATTTTTAAAAGTTTTATTTATTTAGGTGCCTGAGTAATTTCCAAGCCTGCAACTAATATTATCTTTATTCCCATTAAATCTATATTTTCAAATTCTGATTAGGTGCTTTTATATATTTTAGCTGCTACATCGGTCAAAACAGTGCAATCATTTGTAGGCAATTTAACGTGCTATTTTAAGCTGAATATATTAAAACTATAAATTGAAATATTTCAAAATAAATGTTTTTATTATGAGTAACAGTATAAAAATTAAATAAAACTAATAAGCATTCTATTTCCTCTTGTTATGCATATTTTTCTATTGTTAACAATTAATTAAATACCACAGTTGGATTCTCAACAGCTCATAGTACCTTTTTTCTAGCTAAGCCAAATTTTTCAAAGAAACAAATTTAGTAAAAATAATGATTTTATGATAAATGCACTTTATTGAGGGAGGTTCTAAAAGATAGTGATGGTAGTAAGCAAACCAACAAACAACTGGCAAATCATATGTTGAGGACTCAAAAATTTTGCCGAAAGGATAAACAAACCAAAGATTCTTTTGTTTAACTTAAATTCTTTTATTTTACTTACCCATCATACGTAGTACAGGGCAAATCTTGTAATCGTTTTGAAAATCGAAAAAAAAAAAAATTGACGGATTTATACGTTTCAGACACTGGAGATTCCAAAAAAACATATTTTTAGATTTTTTTTCCCCGTCCGTCTGTCTGTAAACGCTCTATCTCCAAACAAATTGAGATAGAGACTTGAAATTTGGTATATACTTAGTATATAATAATGGGAAGAAGCTTATTGAATTTCAGTAACCTCGATTATCCGGAACTATTTTTTTCGGACTCTCGAAATATTCGTTCCGATAAAAGGTATATAAAAATTTTCGAAATTGTTTATTTTAAGGAGTGAATACAAAATACAATAAAAAAACATAAATTTTCAATAAATAATGAAGTCGATCGGATAATGAGTTGCCGAGATACTTGGAATCCTATTTTTCACACTCTTCGATTTTTCATGATCCTGTATTTCATTCAAATTTCAATTCAAAAATATATTTTAATTGGAAATGAGACGCTTAATCCGACACAGTAAACCCTTAGTTATGATTATCAATTTTGGAGTTATAAGGATGTTTCTTTTACGCAATTCAGTAATAGAGCCTTTAAAGTTTATGACGTCATCAAACTTTTAATTAGTAATTGTGTAAAATTGTTTCAATTTCTGAAATCAACAAAATTCATTCTTTTGGTTATTTATCACTTTATCAAAAAAAACCCAACAGCAATGCATATTATAAATAGTTTACACATGTTTTATTTTCATATTTTATATTATACATATTCATGATGGGTAAGTATTACGGCGGCACCCAACGACTAGTTTCTCTTTTAATTTGATTTCACTATTAAGTTTTATCTTCATGGGTTTTTAACACAGTAAAAATACATATATATTTTAAAATTTCAATTTAAGTTACCTTTTGCTGAACAGTATCTACTTTGTGAAAGAAAAATGCAATAATAATAATAATAGTAATAAATAGAGAAGCTATTTTTATTTATTACTCAATCTTTAGCGTTCAGAATATTTTTTAACATTATTATTTTGCTCAATGTTTAGCACACTATTCCTTGTATGTTATACCGAGGTTAAAATGCTAAGAAAGAAGAATATTGAAATGTCCCTTTCTATGGTTTAGTCTTGATTTTTCCAATTAGAGGAAAATAAAATGACAATATGATTCCGAGTATTTAGTTTGTTGGACGCAACTAATGAGATTCTAGGGCAATGATAGCAACTGCACTGTCAAATATCTGCACGGTTGAACATTTTTCTCTTGCATACACAGTTCATATACATCGTTTTTATGAACCCCCGAGAAAGATAATTTTTAATTAATTAAAAATTGTTCTCTCTAATTAATTAAAAATCACTTCTGGGTGTTCAGGGGACAGAACTCTCTCAACGAAAAATCATTTTTCTCTTTTTAGGGTTTCGTTCATCTCACGAAACCCTATTACTCCCGCTCCGTTGCCTGTCTGTCACAGAGCCATTCTCAAAAACTATGTAACTTACAGAGTTGAAACATTGTGTATATACCTGAATACTATGAAGAGCTCAAAATATTAAAATTTGAAAAATTCGTATTATTTTAATAAATAGAGATAAAAAAAAAAAAATTCTAACAGCCTTTTCCTATTAAATTTAAACATTTTTCGTTATAGCAGATGTCAAAAATTAAAAATCCGCGATGAAATTCTTTCTACAATAATTAATTTTCTATCAGACGATTTCCACGTGAAAAATGAAATAAAAAGTTTCACCAATTGAAAAAAAAGATTAATATAAAATAAAATTGATTGACGTCATAGTGGTAATAAAACGGAAAGATTTCTCAATAATACAAGGAGTATGAGTATGTGTATGTGCACAAAACAGATTAGTATAACGTCATTAGAGACTTAAAAAGAAAATCTGACGTCATATCGGAAGTTTAACAGATTTTTCAAATGTTTCAGAATAATACAAAGCGAGTATCAATATGAACAGTAAATATATGAGTTTGAGGAAGGTATTGAATCATTATAAAAACCCGATTATGGAAATATTCGCATATTTTAACATTTTGAAGGTGTAGAACATGTTTAATTTTGAAATATTTTTTTTTTTTTTTTTTTTTTTAAATATCGCATTTAGTCCACATGACAGATAATTACTTCGCCCGCTATCGGGCTGGTTTAGATATTCGAAAAAACGAGAAAAATAGACCGGTAAATTTTTACTTTATAAAAAACATGACTTTTTTTTTTTTTTTTTTTTTTTTTTTTGTTTGTTTGTTTCTAAATGAAATTTATTTGGATTTATTAAAGAAAAGATAAAGTGTTTTACAAGGAATATTAAACGAAACCCTTTGAGCGATCTTCGATCACACTCACCCACTTGTTTTACTTACCCATCATACGTAGTATAGGGTAAGTCTTGCAATCGTTTTGAAAATCGAAAAAAAAAAATGACGTATTTTTTTTGTGTTTGTTTTTATGTTAAACATTTCAGACACTGAAAATTCTTAAAAACATATTTTTAGAAATTTTTTTCGCCGTCCGTCTGTCTGTGTGTGTGCCTGTAAAACGCTCTATCTCCCGAACAAATTGAGATAGAGACTTGAAATTTGGTATGCACTTAGTATGTAATAATGGAAAGAAGCTTATGGAATTTCAGTAACCTCGATTATCCGGACTATTTTTTTCGGACTCTCGAAATGTTCGTTCTGATAAAAGGTATATAAAAATTTTCGAAATTGTTTATTTTAAGAGAATGAATATAAAATACAATAAAAAGATATAAATTTTGCATCAAGAATGAAGTCGATCGGATAATGAGTTGCCGAGATATTTGTAATCCTATTTACCACACTCTTTGATTTTTATGACCCTGTATTTCATTCAAATTTCAATTCAAAGATATATTTTAATTGGAAATGAGACGCTTAATCCGACGCAGTAAACCATTAGTTAATATGATTATTAATTTTGGAGTTATAGAGCATTTAAAATTTATGACGTCATCAAGCCACGATTTTATTCGAACTGCAATGCATTTCATAAATAGTTTACACATGTTTTATTTTCATATTTTATATTATGCATATCCATGATGGGTAAGTATTACGGTGGCCCCCAACGACTAGTTCTCTTAGTGTTTGCTTTAATTACAGTAAACTCTGCCTAAGGTGGAATTGATAGGACCGCGAAAATTTTCCATTGTAGACAAACTTTACTTTATATCTATGGATTCGCAGGGACTTTAATCTCTCCGAATTAGACAGATTTGCACCTTACCGCCTTAGACAGAGTCTACTGTATTTTAAGTCACGTGAGAAGATTTTCTTTCTTTCTTTTTTCTTCTTTTTTTTTCTTTTTTTCAAAATTACACTTAACGCCAAAATAAATAAATAAATAAATTTTAAAAAATTCTTCCTTGCAAAACAAATATGTAAACTGTACAGATATAATACCCGTAAATCTAATATGACATCCAAATTGCCTCAGCACGTACCATTTTTTCCGAGAATTTTATAATAATAAAAAATAGTGTAGGGTTATTATATTAATTTGCAATGCTAAATAAAATTTAAATCATGAAAGAGGTATTTTCACTGTCTTAGATAACAAATCGATAAAATATAGAAATAAAATTTAATTTGTTGTTATCGTACATTTTAGGTAGATTTCGTAAGAAATTTGTACCTATTACATTCTCCCCTTTGTTGGAATTTCTGAAAAAATTTTGCAGATCTACGCCGATCATGACTCCTAGAACCTAGAGCCTCTAAAGTTATCTCTAGTGGCCCTACTAGAACCCAAAACCAGCCCCAGTTCAAAACTTTATCTATCTATCTATATCACTTTTTTATGGACACGATAACTTCAATAATTCTGAACAAATGTTTTCCAAACTTATAGATAAAGTCAAGGGGCATAAAATCAACGTTAACTTCAACGTTATGATACATATCGAATCCGTTTAAAGTTATTATTACTTCTAGGAAAAGGGCCAAAAATGTATACATGACAGATTTTAGATATCATTAAAAATGGCCCCAAGTGGGAGGGGGGGATAGGGGTTTAAGAAGAAAAAAAATGCATAACTTGGTCAATTCAGAAGATATCAAACCCGCTTAAATTTGTTATAAATCTTCTTAATATTATCAACAACTTTTATACTGACAAGTTTTTATAGGACCAACTCTTACAGGGGGAAAAAAATCCTGCCGGCTCCGCTTACAGGCACAGGTAGATTTCGAAGTGGGCGGTCCTAACTGCCGCATCAGGGCAAAAATGTCATTCTTCTGCAATTCCCAATAAACAGGCGCCCCACGGTCTGCGTCTTCGAAATCTACCTGTGCCTGTAGGCCGAGCCATCAGGGATATTTTTTTTAATTATAGGTTAGAATATTTCATTTTTTAATAAAAATAATTCATAAAAGTAAAGGATTTCAGGAAAATTAAAATTATTAAAATTATTAAAAATAGTGTTATGGTTAAAAAAACAAAAAAAAATTGAAATAATGATTGTATTTTTAGCTAGAATAAACAATGTAAGGCTAATATTTTATAGGAATTATTTTGGTAGGTTTGTTATAAGTTCATTTAACAGTTCCTTATTAGCGGCAAAGACTTATTTCTTTCCCTGTGAATTTTTCTTTCGATGTCAAAAAATGGTAGTCTACTTTTGGACGCCAACCAAAACCCAGCGGCAATATTTAGAAATGTATAACGGTTGTGACAACAAACGGCGCTATCGCTTTAGCTTTCATCACTTCTAAATATTACAAATTTCAATTTTTTACTACATTTTACAATTTCAATTCTGACATCATCAATTTGAAAAAAAAAAATTAGCTTTCGATTGAAATTTATTTGAAAACTGCCACTTAATTTACCGACTTTTTAAATAATTTTCAAGCATGAAATATTTTTCAATTATATCTCAACAATGACAATCAGTTGCTTTAATAATGTAAAATAGCCCCTGGAAAAGATACCACAATTGAAAATAGATTTCCCTAACCATCATGAAAAGTTAAAATAAATAAATAAATAAATAAAACACTTAATAAATCATAATATCAGATTATCCATAAGATAGAGCATTTTGGCGCTAAACAAAAATCTGTCCCCCCCCCCCCCCCCCAAAAAAAAAAAAAAAAACTATTTTCAGTTATTGATTAACATAAAATTGACATGTTGAATTCGTTGATGTGTATGATGCATCAGAATATGCTAGGAACTCTATTTTATTATTTTTTTTAAAGATCCATTGGATATTTAACTGTATAAAAGGGAAAAGATCCCCGACTGTGAATGAAAAGGAATAACCCTCCCGATTATATAAAGGGACCGAAGAAACCATACAAGTAAATTACACTTGAAAACATTAAAAATCTCCCTCATCTGCAGATTGATTCATTGTTGTAAAATAAAATTCTTCATCTTTACATAAAAGCCTAAAAGCCTCGGGCTTTTAATATTTATTATTTCTCTTTTATTAACTGTATATCACTGGGAGAAAAAAAAACTTTTAAGATAAACTATTTGAAAGACTATTTCATACGCACCCCTTCTTATGTAATAAAGAAGCTTATTTTACTGATATTCTTATAGTAATTTTTTTCCGTCAAGTTTTGACGGGTTTCATCTAGTATATTTTAAATATAGAAACTTTCATTCTTGCCTTTTTATTCCTTAATGAGAAAAATAAATAAATAATGAAAATTTTTGAGAGGAAAATGCAATATTTCTATTACTTATTTGAACATGAAGGAAAGGTCTTAAAATTTTATAATTATTTAACGTTATAGATAAAAGTGTATAGTTTAAATACAGAAACTTTCATTCATGCCTTCAGTATATTTTTCCTCAATAATATTTTAAATTAGAATAGAATAAATGATTGAGCAAACAATTATATAGTAATCATAACTCAATATAGATGGCAGCACTACATTTTTTATGTAAGATGGTAGAAAAGGCGCACAAATTTTAAGTGAAATAGCCCATAGAACATACCAAATATTAGCTTTCTGAACCCATTTCTGTTATGTTAGGAATCAAAAGGCAATCTTGAAATTTTTAAAGCATATAGGCTTATTAAACTTTATGCTTATGCAATATTGTTAATGTCAGATTTTTCCTTAATTTAATTTTTTTAAGTATACATAAGAGGAAAAATTGTGATTTTGTAATTTTTTTTAAAGTTTCTAAGCTATTTTCAAGATGAAGAAAATAAATGGCAACTTCCAAATTTGAGAAATTTGATTTTCATATGTAACACTACATCAGACATCAATTTTACATACGTTTTTATTTTTATAACGCTTTTAACTTTCTCAAAATTGACATATTTTCAATTTTTACAACCAATTTAAGGTTAACCATGGTGTTACGAAATTACTATTACTAAATAAATATGATAATAATTTTCCACGGATTAAAATATTAGGAAAATTTTTTTAGTTTATGTTAAATAGTTTTCAAGATACGGAACTTTAAACTTGCAACTTTGAACGATTCCATACATGCCATTCTATGTCAGAAGTTTTTTAAATGTCCAGAACTGCCAAAATATTTTATTTTTTGTCAAGCTATTTTGAATAGTTCCATTTAAATATGAATTGAATCTGTGTACCAAATTTGATTAAAATCGGTTACTATGTGGCCATGACTTTTTTTTTAATTTTTGCTCATTTTGCATGGAATGACCCAAAGAGATCCATGTATTATCATCAAAGAATAGAAGAAAAAAAATTAAACATAGTTCAATGTATCTACAGAAAGTTTTAGCAAAGGATTTTTTATTGTTGCTGTCTTTGCATATAAATGGCAAATTAAAAATAAAGAGAGTGGGAAAAAATGCTAAGATCAACTCCACATACTTTCATAAACATATTTTACTCCCATTCTTCAAACATGAAATGCCATCCCTTTACCCCTAGTGCCATCAATCTGTTGAACTGCATCAAGATAAAACTAGTCGTTGGGGGCCACCGTAATACTTATCCATCATGGATATGCATAATATAAAACATGAAAATAAAACATGTGTAAAATATTTATAAAATGCATTGCGATTCGAATAAAATCCTGGCTTGATGACGTCATAAACTTTAAATGCTCTATTACTGAGTTGCGTAAAAGAAACATCCTTATAACTCCAAAAATAATAATCATATTAACTAAGAGTTTACTGCATCTCATTTCCAATTAAAATTTATCTTTGAATGGAAATTTGAATGAAATACAGGGTCATGAAAAATCGAAGAGTGTGCAAAATAGGATTACAAATATCTTGGCAACTCATTATCCGATCGACTTTATTCTTTATGCAAAACTTATGTTTTTTTATTGTCTTTTATATTCACTCCTTAAAATAAGCAATTTTGAAAAATTTTATATGCCTTTTATCAGAACGAATATTTCGAGAGTCCGACAAAAATAGTTCCGGATAATCGAGGTTACTGAAATTCAATAACTTTCTTTCCATTATTACATACTAAATACACACCAAATTTCAAGTCTCTATCTCAATTTGTTCGGGAGATAGAGCGTTTACAGACACACAGACGGCAATTTTTTTTTTTCTAAAAATATATTTTTCGGAATCTGCAGTGTCTGAAACGTGTAAATCCGTCATTTTTTTTTTTTTTTTCAATTTTCAAAACGATTACAAGCCTTACCCTATACTACGTATGATGGGTAAGTAACAAGCAGACTCACTCACAATCCACTGTTAATTTCCTGGGAAAAAATGCAACGAGAAACGGGTATCAGGGCTATATCCTTCACAGATATACCTCTGCTAAATCGCCTGATGGCTGTGTAATAAAAGGGTAATATTATTATTCTTTTAAATGCATTTAAAATTTCATGAAAATTGAGACTATAAAGCAAAAATTTGTTAATTATTAATATTTTGAATGAATACATAAATTCAGTTGCTCCTCAAGTTGTAAAGGAACGTGATCGACTATTGACTTTTAATAAATCATTTCAATGACTGATGGAATAAATTATAATTATTCGATTAAATAAAAAGAAAAAAGAAAAAAAAGGACTGTTTTTGACTTTCTTGGGCTGGTTATGCAATAAATTATAATTATTCAATTAAATTTTTTAAAAAAAGGACTGAGTTCGACTATCTTGGATGGGCTGCCCATTCACAGGCGCTATCCCACTACTGCACGGTGCGGGAGCTTTTGCCTGCTGCGTTTCCGCCCTGGGCCGGTTCGCTCCGCCTTAGGCGACCTGGTGAATCCGGGCTCCCCCAGTTCCACCATATCGACATCGGGCTTAGCGCGGACGCCTGATCAACATGGGTGAGCAGAGGACAGAACTCCCAACCTCACGCCGTTCAACAGCCCAAGCCTCCAAGTAGCTGGATTATAGGAACGCGCCACCATTCCCGGCAATAGTTTCGGTTTCTTATATGCCTTATAAATATTACATTAGCTGATAATGCATAACACTTAACAAAATTTGTCAATTTCAACTCGCCTTTACATAATTTCGAAGTAATAGAAGGATTTTTTCTACAAATTTCAAGATAAATAAGAGAAAAATCCGAAATTATTCCCCTGAAAATATTTTCTTCATTCACTGAAGAGTTACGTTTGCTGCCATCTATCGAGAAATAAACAGATTAATTTGCGATGTGGAGATGATAAATCATGAAAACATGTTTAAACTTTCCAAAAAAAAACAGCCTAAAAAAGTTATTTGTAGAGTTAAAAAATATTACAAAATTATTAATATGTAATTATTTAATACGACTTTACCTATGCTTGACCCCGCCAAATATGGCGATAAAACAGGTTTAAGAAAGCGATAAAGTCTTGGCGATGGTCAGAGCGATAACTTGCTTTGGGTGGTTGAATAATGCTAGCCAATAAATACGCCAGTAAGTACGTCATTGAATTTCTGTTTCCAGGAGTGGGGGGTTGAATAAAGGAAACATCTGTTCGACGGGTAATAGTGAATGAACGTATGAAGTTCTACGGAAAAGGTTGTGTTTGAGATCTAAGGGTGGTTTTGGTTCCTGAATGATAATAGACTGCTAGAAATAAGAGATCCTTTAAAGAGTCACATTTTTAGCCACGATTATTTTACTATGACAAAAATTTCATTTTATTTTGAAATGTGATTCTTAGTGAACTTAACACTTAAAAGTAATTTTATATTAAAGTTATTATGATAAAAATGGGTTACGGTTTCAAGCAATCAATATTCAGAAATTATTTTCATTTACTCACTGTTTTCTGGGCAATTTTCACTTATTTTCTTTAAAATTTATGTGTTTTCTTAGCTATTATTTTTGTTTGTTGAAAATGCATTACTAAAATAAATAAACGCACCTTCAAAAATATGGAAAATTGTTGACTGAATCAGTCTTTTTTTTTTTTTTTTTTTTTTTACTTTTCTCAATACAAACTGATCTATGTGAAATCAATTTATACTACTAAAAGGAAGTTTTGCTCTTTGTGTGTGCGATGGCTCGCGAAATCTGCCGCACGTTAGAAATCTGAAAAGTTGGTGGTGGGGTGACCAAGGCAGGTCTTTATGCATCTGTCGCTCAGTTTTTTAAGATCCGAGCTCCTTGGAGCCCATTGTAGTTTTTGTGCCCTAAATTATTAATATAACGTCCCTTTTTATCCGATCTTCGTTTTTGGGATCCATTTCCTCACTTAGTCCCCCCCCCCCTCCCCATTTTTATGTTCCCGTTAAGGCGATCACCTTTAAAATGGTCAAAAATTCAATTTCAAGATTTTGATGTCAGTAAATAGTGCATTTTATTCTGAGTAAAAAGGTACCAATGTTTTTCAGAGGCGATAATTATTGACGAAGAAATAAAGTAAAACGCAATCGTCATTCTTTGTTTTTGAATGGGGAGTGAAAACTTTAAATCCATTTAATTCACAACAATGATTTTCAAATTGCGCGCATGATTTCTCCAAAAATAATTTAGATAGAACCTCAAAATTTTTCAAACTTATTAATGTTGCAACAATGAACAAAATGAACTAGAATCTTTTAATTTGATCAATAAATTAAAAAATAATTAACTGTAATTAAATTAAAAACGCATTTTATATGCGCTTTTCGATGAATTACAGTTAATTATTTTTTAATTTATTGACCAAATTAAAAGATTCTAGTTCATTTTGTTCATTGTTACAACATTAATAAGTTCGAAAAATTTTGAGGTTCTATCTAAATTATTTTTGGAGAAATCGTGCGCGCAAGTTTGAAAATCATTATTGTGAATTAAATGCATTTAAAGTTTTCACTCTCCATTCAAAAACCAAGAATGACGATTGCGTTTTACTTTATATCTTCGTCAATAATTATCGCCTCTTAAAAACATTGGTACCTTTCTACTCAGAATAAAATGCACTATTTACTAACATCAAAACCTTGAAACTGAATTTTTGACCATTTTAAAGGTGATCTATCCCCTTAAGATCTTGGGCCGGTAGGGGCCCCTTGAAATTTTTGCTCCTTAAATTTTTAATTTGTCCCATTTTAATCCGATCTTCTTCGGTTTTGGGATTTTTCTCCTTTTAGTTATTCCTACATTTCTTCATGCCAGTTAGGACCCCGGGCCCGGTGCCTCTTTAACTTTTTGTGCAGCATGTATTTTTCATTCCCCTAATTATGTCACCATCTCAATGCATAACTTTAAAGTTTAGTCTTGGACTCCTGTCCCCGGACCACAACCCTCATATTTTTATTGGGGTCCTAGGGCACTTTTGTGAGCATTTCTTTAAAATTTTATTCTAATGATAATTTATACCTTATGCTTAATTTCGACTAATTGAAGATCTAAAGTGCTAAGTACTAGAATCTTTTGATCTTTTCTCATATTTCCCTGCTCAAAACCATCAGTTGTCATCTTTTGGGCCCGCTACTATAGCTCCTTAAAAACTGTCCGATTGACTATCTTTTTTTTTTTTTTCTAACAACTTTTTAGGACTTCCAGGTACTACTTAAACGACAAAAAAATTTATCGAACCTCAGCTACCATCAATTTTCAATATTAATCTCCTTCTTAAAACACTTGTTTCAGCTTCTTTAAAGAAAAAAAAAATCATACGAACTTGAGTTCTGTTTAAGGTTATTATCACGGCCTGGGTAACGCAAGGCCAGTTAGTTAGTTGTTGAATAAAATTTATTTCTAATTTAAGGCCATTCTGGAAAAAGAAAAATCCACTCTTAACAACAAGAATTTTTCCGACACCTTCACCGACTCAAAAGTATGAAAATTTCAAGCAAAACTGCTGAAATGATTGAAAATCAAATAGGGTTTTTCATTTTTTGATAAATGTATTACATTTAAAGTTGTAAGCCATTGTTGTCTCAATGACGATCTTTTTCACACTGCTGCGTCTGGAAATTCAGTTTATAATGCCAACTTTTACTGAATTTTCTAAATATCCCGTGCCTTATCGAAATTTGGAAAACGCTATTCGATTATAAATACATCTGTCAGTTTTATGTGTTTACAAATAAAAATAAATTCTGGAGATGTGTCAGATAATAACAGATTTGAATTTGAGGATGGTCTTATGAGGTATCAATACATTTTTCGTGTAATTATGTCATAATGATTTTCTTTTTTAAGTTTAAAGGGTGGAATAATACAAACACGCGAAAAAATTAAATGTGTAGGAATTCAGGGTGGCAATCCATTTGTTCAATCAAAAACATGAAATGTTTCATTTCAGGCGAAACACGAATTCTTGATCAAGATTTTAACAATAATGAAGCTATTTTAACGAAATTTTCAATAGACGTTTTTTCCAAATGCAACAATATCACAAAAATTGATGGAAGTTATCATCATCTGCGTCCAAACAGCGCTGAACTAGGCCATCTATATTTCGAAATGAATGTATGTACGATGTCACTGACTGAATTACTATGCATTCCCAGAATTTTTCGTAGTTTCGTATTTCACATAAAGATAGGTAAGACTTGAAATTTTTATTAAACTATCACCATTATTGTTAAATGTCTGCATAAATATCAGAGTTCTGGTTGAAATAGATAAGCTTTATTTTTTGTCCGAATTCATGGACTGCGACCCTGGTTTTCTGTGCAAAAATTGTTATTTATAAGTGTGCTCTGCCATTTCTTACAGTTTGTTACATCTTTTTGAAACAATCTGAATGTCGCAAATATTTAATTTATTTTTTTTCTGAAGGAAAATAATAATTTCAATAAGATATTTGTGATTCTATGACTGCACATTTAATGACACACACACTGTGCCATTTTATGACAGCACAATCCTATTTTTTTGTAGTACTTCCAATTTTTGGATTACGCCATGCTGCTGTTTTTTTCAGAATAAACGCTTTTTTTTTTTTTTTTTTTTTTTTTTTTGGGGGGGGGGGGGGGTAAGAGGTGTGTGAGGACCGAACGAAATTTATATGCTCAGACCCAACCTGGACCAGCACTCAAAAAATAAGCAAAAAATTAACACTAGAGCTATCGGAAATATTACTTATAGTTTTTTTAAACTATTTCATACCAGAAATTTTATTTATAACCACTTAACTTATTAATTTAACGTATTTCTATGAGTTTTATATTTAATTTATTTTAAAAAGAAATTTCTGGTTCGAATCGGAATATATTCATTAGGTAACCGTCAAAATGACGGCTCATGGTAGTTCTAAGTGTTAAAGCCGAAACATTACGAAATATTTATTGGCCGTCCTCATCCTTTTATAAAAGATTAAATATCGACGCGGTGCCTGTAC
The DNA here is from genome assembly GCA_963931845.1 of Maratus michaelseni. NCBI lineage: Eukaryota > Metazoa > Arthropoda > Arachnida > Araneae > Salticidae > Maratus > Maratus michaelseni. The sequence continues at coordinate 94,389,049 of OZ007596.1, forward strand.
GGCAAGTTTATTTTTGTATAACTTATGAATCCAGCCATTGGCGCACCCACGTGGGGGGGGGGGTAAGGGGGCTGAAGCCCCCCCCCCCCAGACCCTGAAACTTAATAATGAAGTAACTATATAAAGTTTTCTATAAAATTATAAAAAGTTTTTTTTTCTTTTTTTCCCCCTGTAACTAAGAGATAATTTAAAGCTGTTATGGTATGGTACTATAGTTTGGTTTTAATTGCTTCTTATTTTCAAGTATAATATTTACTTTCCGGTCTTTACAAAAAACCGTATCGGCCTGTAAAATGCACAAAATGTCTTGTGACAGCATATGCGGAAATGTGATTAATTTCCTTGGACTGTGGATTTATTTTCTTTCTCCTTATGGCTGCATTCAGTCAGGAGAACACAACGGGAGTCTTCCGGGACTTGCAACGTATAATGAATGACACACTGGCAAATACAAAGGGGAAAACTTATGGAACCTAGGCCATAATAGCGCTACAATGATAAAGAAAATTGGGATTTTTGTATAACGACATCCTTACCATTCAGAAAAGGACAGATTTTCGTCTGGGATAAACAGCACGATATATTTTTTAATTGAATCTTTTTTTTATTATTATTGTGTCATAGATCAAAGTTAATTAACGGTAGTTATTAATAGTACAGCAAAGCAAAATGCTACAGAATGTATCTGCATAGATGTTTCCTTAGATCACCTTACAATGAGAATAAAGTGCTATCATTCTGGAATAGGTTTATAATGCAAACTGTCGCATGTATAAAAGCAAAACTGAAATTCTGAATAATAGGATTTCAGAAGAAAAAATATAGTTTGACGTTTTCAGCCTCGGGTCACCAAATAATAATAATAATAATAAACAAAATTCATCTCTGATATTTATAGCATGTTTAGCAGCTGCTTAGATTGAATTTTATTTTGAGTGCTATGAAGAAATGATTCGTCTTGATATGATTTTATTAATTCTGATATCATATGAATTTTTATTCTCGCGAGTTTGAACAATTCTTTTAAATTATAGACCCCCCCCCCCCCCCCCCAAAAAAAAAAAAAAAAAAAAAAAAAAATGCTAATGTTTTGCGAAAAGTTTAAAAAGTAAACACCGACAAACGAAGTAACCTTAAAGTTAATACAGTCAAAATTCTAAAAAAAATATGTTGGTATCGGATTTGTGTTCAGAAAAATCATGTACGACTATTACATCTTTAAAATATTTGTCAATATTTTCTATGCATTTAAAAAAAAAGCATACAAATTTTGTAATAATTGCGCTAGTTGTTCTTTTTCAATAGGTTTCTTCTATCACTATAAATTACTAATCTAATTATATAAATTATATTTCGTAATTAATCTACTAGCAGAGCAGAGCTGGCCAGTTTTTCCCAAATGAACCTGGGTTTGTGGGCCCCCACTGCCTTCGAAAGTGTAGAGCTATCTCCGCTCCGATCTCGAATATAACGAACCTTGAATTATTGCGATTTATCTTTTGATCCAGATTAAAATGTCGTTCACGTTGTCATAGGAATCAATTTCTTCCTATGATAGTGTCAAGTTGTTATTCTTCTAATTTCAGTTTAATCATGGAAATAGCTAAATCTACCGAAGAATTCTTAAGTTGCAGAAAAAAAAATGGGATGTGTAAAAAAATGGGAAATTGTATGTGTTGGAAATTCCTGAAATTACGTTTTTAAATAGGTTATGCGTTTTCCAAATTGTTTACTTTCAGCTTATTAGACGGTAATGATTTGTAAAATTATTTTGGAAGCGTTGGAAAATTTTACATAATCTATGCTTGACGCATTTTTCATTCTTGTTTTTTTTTTTTTTTTATATATAATCATTTTTATAGAAGTGCCGCAGCCTGCGATATTTATTTTTTCAATAAATCTCTATTTGTTGTATGTATGTGTTTAAGTTATCATTAATATTGTTAATCCGTATATTCCATATATTGAAAGAAAAATGCTATACGGTAAAATCTTGTAAGATGGAATTGCATAGGGAAAAAAAAGTGAGTTATAGGCAAATTGCCTTCTTAGCAGGTGTAAATTTATTATAAATTATTTTCTTACGTATTAGTATATTCATTTTGAATGGATCAACACATTTTTCAGTTTAAGACAGGATTCCGTCATAAGCAGGTTCTTTTTCCCACGTTTCACTATATTTTAATAAGCGTATAAATCTACCATTTAAAAAAATAAATAAATTTTAATGTTTAATTGTAGAACAATGGCGATTTAAAAATGTATGCATGTTTTGCAAAGATTTTTGTGCCAGGTCTTATTTTACTGACCTTCGAACGGACCAGGCCACGCTGCGCTGAGACAATGATTTTCTTCCTTATTAAAACCAGGACTGAAAATTCTCAACAACACGAAACTGTCTGAAATATTTTCTGATTCGTTTTTAACTGTAAATGCATAAAAGTGACAGATTTGACTTTTGAAGCGATTTAAAATCGATTAGTGTTTTCTATTTTTTGATAAATAAATTACTTATCGAGGTATAGGTGATTCTTGTCACGTGACGACAGGTTTTTAACCTTTTCCATGTTATCACGTCCTGAAATTTGATTCAAAACGCCAATGTTGTCAGTACTTTCTGAAAGATTTTTTCTTTTTTTTTCTTTTTTCTTAATGGAAATGCTATTCCATTACACAGTTTCTAAATAATAACATTTGCCAATTTTATGCGTTTCTGAACAAAATCGAATTCACAAATGTATTAGAAAGTAACTACTTTTGATTTGAGAAATGTCTTAACAGAGGTCGGACTGGGCCGGGCCCGTTTTCACTGATTTTTGCACGGACCGGGCCAGGCTTTGAACCGATAAATTACAAAAGTGCCGGGACTAGTTAACTATGATTGAGAGTAAAAGAGTTTTCATTTATAACAAGGCATGCGTTTCACACAAAATTCGCAGATTTATTCATATACAATAGATTTATTGTTTATTAATAAATCATAAACTAAGGAATCGAATGGCATTTTCCATCTTTTAATAAGGACAAAAAATCGTTCAGAAAATGCTGTCCAAGTTTTTGCTTTAAGACGATTTTCGATATTCTATAGCCCAATAAAGGGCGTCTTGAGACATCAATAAATTATAATTCAATATGATATACAGTTATCGAAAATGCGAAATGCTATTTGATTTCAAATTTCTTCAACAATCGTCACTGCAAATTCCATGCATTTATTCATAAATAGAAGTCTGTGAATATGTCAGCTTTGTTTTGCTGAGTTGAGGGAAATATTTTTGTAAACGTCTTAAGTGTTATAATATTGCATAGATTTTTTCAAATTCTAGTGCAAAGCATTTGAAAAAAGCAACATATATACTAATGTATTACTGATATATCAGTGTACAAATATGCTATTATCAAAACTAGGGAATTGAACCCGTGATTCCCCGGTTACAGAACATAAGTGAAAACCAATTTTTTCTAATTCTAATAGATTATTCATATTTAAAATATACATATTTAAACTGATTCATTAACACCGCCAAAAAGAATTTCTATTAAAAAAAAAAAATAATAATATATTCAAATAAATTTTGAAATTTAATTAAGCTATACTTCTGTATTAGCCGCATGCCAGGAGTTAATGGCAAAAGAATTCGTCCAAGATTTCGCTGCTGACTGCAGGTTTTATTATTATTATTATTATTATTATTATGAAAATTTTAACTGTTTAAGCGCGTAGTTCGAGAACATGTCAGTTAAATTTACAATTTTTTTTGGAATTATATTTATATTTATATTTTGATGAATTTTTTATTTCGTTCCTTAATGTTAGCCGGGAATAAATGTGAAACTATATGTTTTAAATGCAAACGGATTAATATTTCGCAATCGGGCTGCCCGTGATAGAGATAGATTTAAAACAAATTCATGCTTGGAAATTATTTTAAAACCTATAAAAAAAAATTTAATTTAAATACAGTTTTCAAAGAAATTGCATTTGTTTTCCTATTCGACAGTATAAAAAATGAAATTGTGCGACGTTTAGAAGTTTTAAAATATGCTGTCAAAACGAAATTTATCAGTCAATTCGTTGCTACCACTATCAAAATGACTTCAGCAATAATCAGACATGTGTTTGGTTTATAATATTGATTATTATTAACATTAAGCCATACAAAAACCAAACAAAACTTTCCACGTGAAAAATTCGACGGTTGTAGAAACACATTTGCAGTGGGGCGTTAAAATCGCTAAAATAATGCGCTGAAATGAATATTGACGTTTCAAGCTATTAGCTTAAAATTAACATAGACTTTAAAGTATTTTTGAAAGAAAAATTCGAAAAATCTAAAAGCGTACGAATATGAAGAATTATTTCTTTCTATAATCTAGTATCATTTTTGGGAAGGAATTACAAAATGAGACATTACAGGAAGGGGGTATTTTCCCATATGAAAACATTAAGTGCGATGGAAAATCCTTCTTCCTACTAACCCACCTTAAAACATGCGGGTTTTGTCCGATTGTAATTTTTGGACATTTTCTTGTGTGCGAATATTTATGATAATAAGAAAGAGAATATGATATTGATATGAATGTAAATACCAAAACATCAGTTAAAATGAAACTTTATATGCAGATAGTAATCCTGATGTCCAAAAAGAAATGGGAAAGGGAACAAACGAAGGATTGGCGACAGTGAAAATAAAATTCAACATTGCACCAGTGGGGAGCCTACCCTTTTGCCAGGGGGCAATTCCATGTAGGTCTGTCCGGCTTAATGGGTTGTAGAAGAAGAAATTGTCCTTGCAACAGTACAGCCATTTCAACAGCTTCGTTAATCTTATCTTACACATCTTGCAGGAAGTCCATAGATGTTAGCGATACCCCGTGGTTCACTGGGCAGTAAAAATTAACAAAAAAGTTTTATTGGAGAGATCCTGTCAATAGTCAACGTTTTGACTAATCTATCATGTGACGTGACAGACCGGGGCTCATCCTTGCACCTGTCAGAAATAAGATTTTTTTTTGTAATATAAGCATAGAAACGGCAACTAATTGGCTATGAAAATCAAAAAAGTAAGCGAAAGTTCTCTGAATAAAATGCTGTAGATCTTTTTTTCATGTATCACCCGAATTCGGTTATATCAACCGAAAAGATCTCAGCTCCAGTTATTAATTTACCGTTTTCTTATTAGAAGATTAATTAGATATTTAAGATTTTAATTTTTAAACGGGCTTTTTTTAGCTAGAATTGTGTTTAATACCATTTTTTTCTGTAATTTTTTTTTTATTATAGAGATTTTCATTAAATTAATTTGGTTGAATAAATTACTAAAATTTTTATTTGTTTATTTAAATGCAAATTCGATTAATGAAAATTCATTTTGGATTTTTTTAAATATCTTATTTTATTATATATGTGTATGTATACAGAGAAAGAGATTCTTCTCGAATGGAACCATAAATATCCATTAATTCTTAACGTACCTGTAACAGTATCCCACTGCAACAACATCTTACATTTAAAAGAAATATTATTATTATTATTATTATTATTATTATAAAAAACTAGAATTTTTGACGTCTAGTAAAATTCAGCTTATAACCAATTTTTGAAATAAAAGAAATATGATATCACTCAAGCGATTTTATAATATTTTCTCCTGACAATGTGTACGGCGCTAGGGACTGGATCAGGACCGGTTACAGGTTTCCTGGGCCTCTGGTCAAATCAAAAGTATGGGACCCTACTAGAAAAAGTTTAGAAATCCGACGCTTATACGAATTACCGTATAATTGAATCACCATTTTTTTTTGTATTTAAGAGCATAGGTTAATTGTTGTTTATTGTAATCAGCACCCGCCCCCCCTCTCCTCTTAGTAAATCAGATTCTGCTTTACAAGCATGGTTAATGTAAAAGGTGGTTATTAAACTTTGATCTATTATCGTAAAAAAGTAATTCACTTGAGGGTATTCTGAAATTTTTCATTTTACCCGTTTAATAATCCCATTGTCCCTGATACATTTACAAACAAAATTGAAAACTTCAGCAAATTTCAACCAGGGTATTTAAGAATTAACAAGAACGAAAAATCATGCGTAAAGCATAGATTATGTAACACTTTCCAACACTTCCAAAATAATTTTACAAATCATTACCGTTTAATAAGCTGAAAGATAACATCTAAGTAAACAATTTGGAAAACGCATAACATATTAAAAAACGTAATTTCAGGAACTTCCAACACATACAATATTCGGAAAAATATCCGAATACTTTTATTCAGCACTGTATATGATATTTGTATATATACTACATAGGATGCTAAATTTTAGTCGAGTTAGGAAACGCGTAGCACAGTTTAAAATTCTCCTTCTGGAGTTTCTTTCAATAAACGGAAATGTGTTCGCTAACTTTTGTGTTGCACTGTATATGATCTGAAGAATTTATACACACCAAGTAATAGACAAAAATTGAGTTCAATTTAAAATCGCGTTCAGCAACTTAAAACGCACTTCCAGGAATTATTGTTAACAGACAGTAGAGAATTCTTTTGTGTGTATGATGTAAATGAACGATGACTGCTATACACACGCTATTCTGTAGTAAGTCTCTTGTAACGCACCTTAGTGATATATATAATTTTCAATGCGTTTAAAATAGTGAAACATTATTTAATTAAACCGCAAACGATTTTTCTCCATAGACGTGATGTAACGGAATTCGTTTGACTGTCCCTGTAAAAAAGTATAAATGCTACACACTGTGTAGTCCTTATACTTCTAGTACAGGGGCACTCAAAAGAATTACATTACATTATGATCTATGGGGGAAAATCCTTTGCAGTGTATTTTAATGATGTTACACTATTTCAAATATATTCAAATAATTATACATCGCTGAAGTGCACTTACAAGATGCTTATTATCGAATACAGCACAAATAGCACTTATAAATACTTTACAGGGTAACTAAAATAATTCCTTTATATTATGGTCTATGAGGAAAAATCGTTTGTGGTGCATTTTAATCGTGTAACACTATTACAAACATATTAAAATTGATACAATTTTCTAAGGTGCGCTACAATAAGCTTTTTGTAGAATATGGAGTGTAAAGCATTTATCATTCATTTACGGGGCCACACAAAAGTATTCGGTTACATAATTGTTTACGGGGAAAACAACTTTCATATATTTATGGAAACTTTTACTGAGGGGAGGAGGAGGGGGCAGACATGAAATTAAAAGAAATAAAACTTTACATGCATAGATTTTAAAAAGGTTGAAATAAAGGCAAAAAAATGAAAAAAAATTTTATCGTAAATTTTTCGTTATTTTTACTTTTACAAAGGAGGAGAGGGTAGAGTTAAGGAAGGCAACAGAAAATATGAGTCAAAATTTGGAGATTTTGTCCAAGAAAACACAATTTCACAGCAAAATTAAAAATGTTTTTCCAAAAATGATTTGAAATAAAATTTAGAATCTAAATTTATTGGTTATAATAGTTCTAAAAAATAAAAAAGAAAGAGAGAGAGAGAGAGAGAGAACGTTTTTACTCGGTCGACAATGAGAGACTTTAAAAGCACAAAACAAAAGGAAAAATGCAAAATAACAAATGCAGACATAACAATGTAAATAATTTAGGATCCGATAGATTTTTTTTTTTTTTTTTTCACATTTTGATAAATGAATTCTTTAGTTATAACCACATCTTGAGTTATAAGGGAGTTTTTCTTATGATGATATTTATCGGGCTGTTGCGTGCTATTCAGAACTACAATTTTCACAGCATTTTCTAAAAGACCGCCTGCCAAAAAATGGGAGAATGTTCGTCTTTACAGTTTCTAAATAAAAGCATTTGTCAATTCCATGTTTTTATGAACGAAACTGAATTAAGAAATCTGTTAAAAAATAGTCAATTTGGATTCCAATATAAAAAGATTATACGACTATCTATGGACAAGTGGGGCATTTGCCCAGAGTCACTTAATTTAATGTCTCAAACAGGGCCATACAGAAAGATCGTGGGTCCCGGTACTAATTCCAATGTGGGGCCCTTCACCAATAAAATAAAATCTGCTTACACGAAAACGTACAGGAAATTCAGCTTAAAATAGCTTTTTTTCATCTTAAAACGTATGTATGCATGAATGTTTTTTTTTTAAATTACCGTTTACAACAGAATTCCTTTATAAACAGCCTTTAAAGTATTAGAAAATAAGTATGCCGACCCAATGTGCAGTGTGTACACCGCACACAGGCGCCGGAATAGGAAAAGCACGAAAGAAATATTTTAGGCGAGGTACAAATATTTGAAAATTCAATTTAAATTTATTGAAACTGTACGTAAATCGAGATTGGCTTACTTCTGATACATTTAATTAATTCATTTTTATTCATAATTTTATTCATTTTTATTTTTCTTCCATCCAATGTATTCAAGTTGAAGGGCGTCGTTAGGTACCTGAAATATTTTTTTCAAAAAAGCTAGTAACATTAAAATTACGAAAGGGCGCCCGCGATTGTCGCGTTGGACATCTTAGAACAGGCCTGTCCAACCTTTCAGAATGCAGGGGCGCACTACAGCATATGGCAAACGTTGTAGTGCTCCGTTATTTAAATGATTGAAAACATGCAACACTTTATCTGACTGCGTAGTTGTAGCGATACACATACTGCACGATATATAAATGCGTATAGTATAGTACATTCGCATAATGGTAAACATAAGCACCCAGGTTATGCATGGAAACAGAAACATTTAAAAATATTGAATTTTAAATCAAAATTTTTAAAATAACGGTCCTATATATTTAACGTTAGGCAAATAAAAGCTATAAGCAAGTAACTAAAAGTCAAAAGGTGCATAGGTATCCCCCGCCCCTCCTTAAAATCTTCGAGAAAAGGAAGGGTATTTGAAAGTAATAAAAAGAGGTCGCCAAACGTCGGATACTCCCCACAACCAATGAAATTTTCAAGCTACGCCTTTGATTCGCTTATACAGAAATTGTAAATTGAAAAACATTTGACATTTTTCGATATAGACAAACAATTTTTTCTTTCAGGAAATGCTGTCAAAGTTAATGATTTAAACCAAATTTCGGGAGGCGATACCCAAGGAAGGTCGTCATGAAACACACTGCAAAAAAAAAATGTTTATTTTACAATATCGTAAAATTAACAGTAATAAACATTAAAATAAGCAGTAATACGCTGACGCGCATGCGCGGCAGCGTATTACTGCTTATTTTACTGTTTATTACTGTTAAATTTACGGTATAATACTGCCAGCTGGGGTATTATACCAGTATTATACTGTAAAATCAACACTTTTTTTTTTTTTTGCAGTGCAGCAATTGGCTACATATAACTCAAACAATAAATAAAAAAATAAAATATCGTATAACTCAAAATGTAATACATTTTAAAAAAATGAAAAACGCTATTAGATTCCAAATCACTTTAATAGTATTCCTAGTTATATATGAAAATTCGATGTAATATGTTTTTGCTATTCATATATTTTTATTTTTGAACTCTGCAAATAATGTTAAAATTGCTAAAATACACTTATTTAATAATCTGAATACAATATTCTAAACATTCAATGTTAATACATTCTTTATATTTTCCTTTAGACTCTTAAAAAATTACTATATTTTACTCCCGTTTTGAGCATTTGTAATTATATATTTGAAATATTTTAAGTATGGTACACAAAATGAAAGGGTGCCGGTGCATTTGAAATGTGAATAAAGTAGCGGGGCTTACTCAAGATAAGAAATTAATAGTTTTTAATAATTTTGGATTAACTTGTGGTTTTTAATTATTTATCTAAACTTATAAGCTATAACTTCTATATGAAAAGCAAACTAAACTTAATTCATTTCTGGAATGATAAAAAACTATCAATTGCTTCTTAGTCTTGTTTTTTCGCTATGTGTACAACATGGTCAAAAGAAAACTCATCTCCTCAGGGCTAGAATTTTAGAGGTGAATTTCCTCTTTTAGTTCAAAATGTAGGGGAATTTTTCTTTTGGGGGAGAGGGCGATGGAGGCAGTAGTGGGTTAATTAAACATCTTAAAGATTTGATTTTTGCATAGTGTCACATTTTATTTACTGCAATCATTACAATACTATCAAATCAATTGCTTTATTAAATCATATTATATACAGTAACACTCTTAATAATCTCGACAGCCTGACACTCGAGTCTTACACGGATCGGGTTGCACCAGAATCCGAAGTGAAAGAAATTTAATCTATATTTTAATACATTTATAAAAAAGTATATTGCACAATTTCATTGCTTATGTCCAAAAATAAACACAACACATATATTCTCATTAATATTCAAATATATACTTTTTTCATCAGAAACATATTCAGAATTTCTTAGTAAAATCGGGTCAAGACGAACATGGCACAAAATAGTGAAAAACCAACCTGCAACCTAAACAACTAACCTTTTGATTACGGGCCCAGTATCTGCGACTATTTTTATATGCAATCTTTTTCCAATTTCCAACAAATTGTTTGTGGCAGATTTCTCTTAAAAATATCCTAATATAAATATAATACAGCGGAGATTTTCTGCTACCGATGCACAAATTTGACTATTTTCTGCGAATGAGTGTTGTAATGAGTGCGTTTTTTTTTCCGCGATCGATTGAAAAAAATCGCTATTTGTTCCCCCGATCTTCGGCGAAATTCGCAATATTTTTCCACAGCTGTTTTAGAAAATTAACGATTTTTACAGCTTACAATTGGCAAAATTCGCTATTTTTTTTTTTTTCGCATTCAATTGACAAATTAACTAGTTTTGCGTAATTCCGAAAAACAAAAAAGTTCGACGAAAATTTAAAAATATTCCCGGTCTGTGAAAGAAGTTAAGAGGAAAAATCCTGCACATAACTTTTTATTGTGCTGGATTTTGTTATTTTGTGGACGATTTACGCAATCCCGTGTGTTATTTGAAACAGAGTCCCTCAAGAAAAAGTCGCACCCCTTCCCCACTCTCTCGCAAGAAACTCTTGAAATGGGGCCTCTGCATTAAAAATTGCAAAGAATTAGTCGGCTCGTAAAAATGCTCCATTTTAGGCAGTTCTTCGTCTTAGCAGGTATAATTATATGGTTCCTTTTCATCGAAACTTTTTTCCGGTTGAGAAGAAATCTGTTATAGACAGGTTTGTTTTCACAAGTTTTATTGTAACACAACTATGCTCTTCAGAGGTGCAATACAGAAAGAATAATTTAACAGTCTAAGAGGCATCACATTATACATCATATTAATAGAGATTTTTCGTTAATGAAAGAGCGAATAGTTGAGTTCATAAAGTGATTTTTTACAGTTTAAATATTAATTTACCTATTTATCATACAATGTTTATAATGGTTTCTATTATAAGCATGATTTGTTCCTATTTAATATATTTTTTTATTTATTTCTTATGTATACCTCTAAAAATAGTTCTAAAAAACAGTTCTCTCACAGTTTCTAAACGATATTTCTTTTCATTATACTAAAAATGAAATTAATTCAGTTCCCTGAAATATTTTTTTATTAAATTTGTATTTAAATATTTAAAACGGTTCCTATTTTATACTCTTATGCTATGTACGTTATTTAAAATTATGTTATATTTTTTGCGATTGAATATATTTGTTTATCTATTTCTTTAGTCTGCTTTTATCTGCAAAGTAACAATTCCTATTTTATATACTCATTTTTAACAGTTTCCTATACAGTTGAAAAGTGTTTATGACTTCGAATTTGTCTATCCGTGCTTTAAGTCTTGTAAATCCCCTCCCCCCCCCCCTACTATACTGTCACTAAATTTAAATATTTTCTATGTCTTTAGAATACAGATATGAATACACAATTTTTATATCTGCCTCAAGTAAGTTAACACTTCGCGACTCGCAATTCTGTCTTATACTTTTTTATGCAAGTCGGTTTCACTTTCATAGTTTCTCTTGCGAGTCGGGTTAACACGGATTTTTCACACCAATGTCCAAAATATTTTTTCAGATGAAAAATCTATATACAATAACACCTCCATAACGGACACTCCCGAATAGCAGACACCTCTATTTAGCGAATACTTTTTCAACTCCTAACACTTTATATACATATGTACGCTTTTACCTCTAATAAGTAACAAACTATCAGAAATATATTACACATGCGTTTTTTTTTTTTTTTTTTTTTTTTTTTTTTGTGTGTGTGTGTGTGTGTGTGTGTATCAAAAATGAAATGTTGGTAATATTCCTCATATTTCGAGAGAAGAAAAAGGGTACTTAACTGCACCATAAAATAAGAATAATCTAATATGATTACATATTTATATACATAGCCGGGGGGCTGCAGCCCCGGGACCAAAACCTGCCAGGGGACACCTCAGCAGTGGCTTAAGTTGTATAAAATTTTCGTTTTAAAAATGACTTAATTTACCCCCCCCCCCCCCAAAAAAAAAAAAAAAAAAAAAAAAAGGTGTATTAGTACATAGAAATTGCGAGAAAAAGTTCTCTTAGTCCTATAACTGTTGCTATACTTTTCGTATTTTACCCTCTTTTTCCGAGACAAACGAAGAAAAACAACTTTATTCGATTTCCCTTTTCTACTTTGGAATCTCAAAAACACATGTGCTTAGCATAAGTTTTCCAAGAAATTACTAACGAGCACAGGACCGACTCCCTACTGTGTGACATCTACACTTGCAAAGGATATTGGCCAGTAAGTACCTTTCAACAGTGTGCAAGTGACCATAGTGAAATTGCCTTTATATCGTTTCCTCTCATGCAAAAAATCCATGCAAAAAAAAATGAAAAAAAAAAAAAGAATAGAAGGGTATGCTTTTATTTTAGCTGATCTGTCTGGGACCCGTTATCAGAGCCGTGCGAAACCGGGGACGAAGGGGGTTGTTGCCCCAGGCGCCGAAATTGAGGGGTCGCCAAATTTATACAATCAACCACGTTTCTTTCTTCTGTTTTGTAAAAAAATTATGTATACACATATTGAAAATTTTTGTGATGAAAAAATACATTCTCAAAATAGCATGTGGCTTGTGTTTTGGATTCAAAAAGCGGTTGCAAGCTATTATATTGTACTATTAGATACATTTATTTTTTCCACATCCGTTTTCCAGACCTCCTTTGCCAAAATATAAATACAACATTCTCGATATATAATATCATTCTTTTAGAGATTATATATATACTATCTACATATAATATTTAGTTGTTAAAATTAAACCTTTCAAAATTCCAAAATTAATGCGAAATATGTATTCTATAGAATATATTTGTTCAAAAAGTTGAAGGACTTAAGAAGTTGTTAGGAAAAAAAAGTGAATTGGGCCATTTTTAAGAGAGCTATAATACGGGGCCCAAAAAGATCCAACTGATAGTTGAGAGCAGGGCGCACAATGCACCATCCCTAACATGAAAGCATGTTAAAAGGTCTTGGTATTTAGTGCTTTACATCTTCAATTAGTCGGAATTAAGCAAATTAAGCATAGGGTGAGAATTAATCATTAGAATAATTTTTTTTTTTTAATTAGCAAAAAAAAAAAAAAAAAAAAAAAAAAGGGGGGGGGGATGCTTAAAAAAGGGCGCTACGGTACCAATAAAAATATGAAGGTGTTGATACAGGGAGAGGAGTCCTAGGCTCAACTTTTTAAAAGTTAAGCAGTGAGAGGACACATAATTAGGGGCAGAAAAATGCATAGCGTCCAAAAAGTCCAAGGGATCCCGGACCGGACCACAGAGCGCCAGTGTATTAACTGAAATGCAGAAAGTTTGGAATAATAAAATGGAGAATGGGTCCCGAAAACGAAGAAAATCGGACTAAAAGGAGAAAAGTTATTACCAATTTAGGGCATAGAAACTTGGAGACCACTGACCAGGCCCCTACCTACCGGGATTCGACCCAGTTTGACGGGTTTGAGTGCCTGGTCATTGGGGCGAAATTCGCCTGATCGCCCTATTGGGGCGGTCCACAAAGACAAGTACCCAGTTCGGCCAATCAACTGAGTCCGGATTTTTCTGTGTTGTTCACTCCTAAATTTAAATGTTCTGAGATCTGACGCCGCACACCACGTACTCGTCATGACAGTTGAAATGGGGCTGGACAATTTAGTGCCGAAACGTTGGTACTGAACTTAGCTTGAAAAAGGGGAGAGAATTTTGAGGGAAACTAAATAAAGAAATTAACTAGATAATGAAACCACTGAAATGAAAATATAATCAGCCAATAGCTAAGTCGTACCATCGGGGAAAATTTTTGGGCCGAGTTGCAAGGCAGATGAAAACGCTGCGGGGGCTGACGGGACTGCGCCTTTCTACCGTACCCCATCTGGTAAAAACTGGCTCCGTGGGCTGTCCCATTAGAGCGGGTCCGGTAGCTTTTGCGGACAATGTCCAATTGCACCTAATAAAGAGGCGAACAGTCAAAAATAAAATGAATAAAAAAACTGCTGCTAAAAAAAAACCCCTTGTGCTACCAGTTGGGGCCGGCCATTGGCTCGTCCCAACCGGCAGCACGGGGAACTGCAAGGGGAACCTGGAAGAGAAGAATGTTACATTTTAAACTGAACTTATTCTGAATTACACTTTAACTACATTATTGAAATTAATTTACTTTTATTGTGCTAAGGGCATAGAAACTTAAAAGGGCCCAGGGAGATCGGACCTTAAAAACATAAAAATCTGAACCCCAGGTTACACCAAGACCTGTCTTGGACTATTCTCACCCGAATTTTCAGACTTCTACGTGTGATAGATTTCGCTTTAACTTTCTTTTTAACACTTTCCAACCTAGTTGAAAAATGTTTATGACTTTGGTTTGTCTGCCGTCTGTCCGTGCTCTAACTCCCGTAAATAGGCTCGGATTGCTCTGCAATTTTTACATGTTATTGTCGTTATCGATTTTAAATTTAACTCACTTTTTGTCTATTATTTGGTGTGTATAAATTCTGTAGATCATATATACAAGGCAGCACAAAAGTTCGCGAACACATTTCCGTTTATTGACAGAAACTCCAGAAGGAGAATTTTAAACTGTGCTACGCGTTTCCTAACTAAACTAAAATTTAGAATCCTATGTAGTATATATAAAAATCTATAGATCCTATACAGGGCTGAATAAAAGTATTCGGATATTTTTCCTAATATTGTATATGTTGGAAATTCCTGAAATTACGTTTTTTAATATGTTATGCGTTTTCCAAATTGTTTACTTAGATGTTATCTTTCAGCTTATTAAACGGTAATGATTTATAAAATTATTTTGGAAGCGTTGGAAAGTGTTACATAATCTATGCTTAACGAACGATTTTTCGTTCTTGTTTTAGTATAGATCATAAGACGATTTTGGAAAATGCAATTGTTTTATTTTTCCTTTATCTTTAACCCATTTTTGACGAGAGTCCTTTACAGAATTTTTAATCTTTTGCCATCTGTTTATCAAAACAGAATTTTTCACTTAATTGAATCGCAGAAATGCTAAGATTAAATGAGGTAAAGTATACAAATAAAAATAATTGGTGGGGATAATCAAGGATTCTCAGCACATTAAGCAACATGTATACGTGACACAAAGTGTTAATAAATGCTTTTATTTCAGCTTGTGCTTAACCCATTAGGCGCCATTGCTCCCATTTTGGGAACATTGCTTTAAGATTTTTTTCTGAAGTGCGTATTTTATAAAATGTTAAAATGTTCATGTTATTTGCATTTTGAATATATTAGATGACATCTGAAATTTTTTTGTTAAGTTTCATTAGAAATTTCTATTTTTTAAAACGTGTTAAAAAAGGCGAAAAATAGCTTTTTGGCAGTATTCGAAAAAAAAAATTAAAAAAAAAAAAATTTATAATAAAAATTATATTTTTTATATTACTATATATGTTTTTGAAAATGACTCAGAAGAGTCGAAACATGTAAAACAACTAATAAAAGTTATTTTAATTTATATATTATAGTTGTTAATTTTACACCTTTAGCATTTAAAAGTAATATACTATTACAAGGTGTTATATTTTATTATATTGTTATATTTTTTAGTTAAAATATGTTCATAACAGTGTATTATGTTAAACAACGTCAATCCGGAATTAATATGTATAATAGATCAATCACATTTACCGAAAGAATAAGATGTTCCCAAAATGGGAGCAATGGCGCCTAATGGGGGTAAGGTTTTTGAAAACTTGTACATATGCCTCTGTGCATTTGTGGTATTTATTTTTCAACTTATTAGCTATAGAAGGTATAATATCATTCTGAAACTAATATTTTTAGAAGATTTCATATAAATTAGTCCAATTTTTACATTTATAATAAAAAACAAAATGAAATTACCAGTTCCATAAGCATTTTCACTATCCATCTCTCTATTTTTCATCATTTCATAATTTTTTCTGATTATTTTACATGGAAGATGATTGAACAATTTTTTAGATTTGGATGATTTTTCGGATGTTCCGGAAATCGTTTGTTTGCCACCCGATTGCAGTATTGTAACATATGAGGAAGATATCTTCCTCCTATGTATGTCGCATAAATTATTTTCTATTACATATGTAATAGAAAATAATTTATGTGATGATTTATCCCATGTTATATTTGGTGGAGTAGAACTTTCTGTAAATTCTAAATCAAGAGACAATCAAGAAATATCTAATTTAGTGTTTAAAAAAGACAAAGTATTAAACACAGGCTTGATATTTTAGATGAAAGTTCAGGCGAACTTCAAATTGGAATATGGAAAAAACTAAACAAAATGCAAAAACAAAAAAAAAAAAAATATTGTTAAAAAACCAATTTCAGAAAACGAAAAAAATGTAATATAATGCTGCATAGAAAATGTTCAATCATTTTCATGTAAAATAGTAGGACAAAAATTATGTATTGAAGAAAAATAAAGAAGTGGATAGTGAAAATGCTTATGGAATCAGAAATTTTATTTTTTATTTTTATTATAAATGTAGATGTTGGACTAATTTATATGAATTAATCGTAAAATATCAGTTTCAGAATGATATTATCCCTTTTATAGCGAAAAAACTGAGAAATAACAAACATAAATGCACGGAGGCATAAGTAAAATTTGTGAAAAAATTTACCCCCATTAGGCGCCATTGCTCCCATTTTGGGAACATGCTATTTTTTCTAAATATTCGAATTTTTTAAATTTTTTTCTTCAGAAATACCTTAAAGACTTTCTATTCATAAATAAAAAACAACTGTTTCATTAAAAAATTGCTAAATATATATAGCGGCGCCTAATGGGTTAAGAATGAGAAAATTTGACTTGAAGAAAACCATTTTTTAACTGTATATTTTTAAATGGCTTGGAAAAAAAAAAATTAAATGTGTCACGTTAGTTCGATTGTTTGTGAATTATTCATCGTCATCTTGTTACCTTATTAATTTCATTTAGTTTATTTCTTATGAATTTCATTATTTAAATAGCTTTACACACTATTCTTTTTTTTTTCCTTATCCATGCATTTTTCTTTTGTACCTTTTACTAAAACTCTATGCGTATGGGTTAAATTGTTTAAAATGCTCACATTAATTTATTTAAAATGGTTCTCAAATTCTCAGTTCAACAACGCGAAACTTTCTGATGCATTTTCTGACAAATTTTCAAACGAGCTTAACAATGACAGTCCGGACTGTTGAAGCGATTTGGAATAGGATAAAGTTTTCCATTTAAAAAAAAAAAAAAATACTTATTGAGTAATAAGCTATTATTGTCAAGTGACGACAAGTTTTACCCCTTTCTTGCTACCGCATCCTGAAATTTGGTTCAAAACACTTACTTTGACAATATTTTCTGAAAGATTTTCTGCTTTACCAAAAAGTGAAAAACGCCATTCGATTACATAGTTTTTGAATTGGCTATTATAAACAAAATTGAATAAAAAAAAAACTGTCAGAAAGTAGTTCTGTTGTATTTAAGAACAGTCTTAATTAGATTTATCATATTTTGCACAAAAATTAACTTATTTCATTAAAAGCGAAAAATTCTAGCATATATATTTAGAACTTTTATTTCACTGTCAAGATACGGATTGAACTAGGAAAGTAAATTTTCTAAAAAGTTTGAAGTGTTAATTTTTTTTTTTAATCAGAAAAATATGTTTTTTCGTAATAAAAATTTATCTCAAAATTGTATTTTGTAACAAAATTTGGCGGTCTGCACAATTGCAAGTTACGATCGCTAACTTCCGTGCAGACTCCGCTAAGAATACGCTTATTTGTTCTCATTTGAAAAGGTTGCTTGATTGCAAAAGTTTGATTACGAAGAATTTATTTATTAAAATGTCTCATATTTTGTACAAAAATTGGCTTATTTCAGCTAAACTAAAAACTTCTTGCATACACATTTAGAACTTTTACTTCATTGTGAACATATAGATTGAACTTAGAAAAGTAATTTTACTTACCCATCATACGTAGTATAGGGTAAGTCTTGTAATCGTTTTGAAAATCGAAAAATTTTTTTTGACGGATTTACACGTTTCAGACACTGGAGATTCCGAAAAACATATTTTTAGAAAAAAAATTTTGCCGTCCGTCTGTGTGTCTGTGTGTCTGTGTGTGTGTGTGTCTGTAAACGCTCTATCTCCCGAAAAAATTGAGATAGAGACTTGCAATTTGGTATGTACTTAGTATGTAATAATGGGAAGAAGCCTATTTCATTTCAATAACCTCGATTAACCGGAACAATTTTTTTCGGACTCTCGAAATATTCGTTCTGATGAAAGGTATATAAAAATTTTCGAAATTGTTTATTTTAAGAAATGAATATAAAAGACAATAAAAAAACATAAATTTTGAATAAAGCATGAAGTCGATCGGATAATTAGTTGCCGAGATATTTGGAATCCTATTTCCCACACTCTTCGATTTTTCATGACCCTGTATTTCATCCAAATTTCACTTCAAAGATATATTTTAATTGGAAATTTGACGCTTAATCAGATGCAATAAACCGCTAGTTAATAGGATTATTATTTTTGGAGTTATAAGGAAAAACCTCTTTCAAGCAATTCAGTAATCGAGCCTTTAAAGTTTGTGACGTCATCAAGCCACGATTTTATTTGAATTGCAATGCATTTTATAAGTAGTTTACACATTTTTATTTTAATATTTTACATTATGCATATCCATGATGGGTAAGTATTACGGTGGCCCCCAACGACTAGTTTTATATTAAATAATTTCTTTTCATATTTGCAAAAACTGTCCGTGTATCTCTGTAGTTCGTCAGGTAAATGGGCACACTCTCACAGCACTTAGAACCAAATCTCAATGAGAAACTCGTAAACCTGAAAAATTTGTGCAAAACACGGTGATGCTGCCGTTACGAATGAGTAAAAGCACTTACCGTATATACTCGTGTATAAGTCGACCCCCCTAATTCTTACACAAAATTTTGAAAAAAAATTGAATTTTCGTGTATAAGTCGAAACACATTTCTGGTAGTAAGTTGAAAAATGATTTATAATCAAGAATAAATAAATATATATATATATATTAAATTTGTAATACTTTTTTTTTTTTAATTACGTTTCTAATCAAACTTAAAAAAAAAAAAAAAAAATCAAGATTTTAAATCTGTATAATTATTAGAAACTGAAGAAGCTTAAACTCTTTTGAAACCTATTTACATCAATTTAGTGATACTTAAAAAGAAAAAAAATCTTTGAAAAATCTATTCAAGCCTTATTTACAGGGTAGATAACTTCTTAGACTGCTAAAATATAGTACTTCTTTGTATTTTAGGACTTTTAGGAGAGAAATCTAGAAGCATTCTCAAGTTGAACTTTTTTAAAAAGGGGATTAAAATATTGAAAGGAATTCCCTGTATTGAAGGGAATTCTATCCCAAGAGAAAATGAGTGCAGAACAATTACAGCGACGTTATTGCAGAGTTTTTTTAGTCAATCACAAGGAAATGACCATTGTCAGCTTTTATTTCTCTCTCCAACCTAAACCCGGTGACTCCGGTATTTCACTCCGCTATATCACACTTCTTCCGGAGTGTGAAATATTCTTTCATTAGTTTTTTTTTTCTTTTTACTAACTCGTGTATAAGTCGACCCCCATTTTCAACACCCAAATTTTGTCTAAAATTATTCGACTTATACACGAGTATATACGGTATTTAAATTATGACAATATTTTGTGTGGTTTAGAACGTATAAGTCGTATAAGTACGAACTGTGAAGAGAAACTTGATACTAGAAGAGAGAAAAAATCTCTTTTAAAGATGTTTTACAAATTTGAATGCGTATTAATGTGTACACTACGATAGATATTTTAAAATCACAACGAAAGCTGACTTTGAATAACGCCATTTTTTTTTTCGGAATATGATGTTTTTTCTTTCTGCCGGGATACCCAGAGAGGGGTTTGGTGACGCAAACTGCGTCATACAATTTATTTATTTATTTATTTTTATTTATTTTTTTTTTTTGGGGGGGGGGGGATTTAGGGAAAAGGTACATTTTGGGGGGGATTTTTAAATTCTTATTATTTCCCTTTTTTCCACTATTAAAAGAATTCTTGATTTTTTTAATGTCACTTTTAACTTTTTTTCGGCATTCAATTTCCAGAAATGTTCCTGTTTTCTCATTCTTTAAATTCTAGATAAAGGACAATAATAACCCATTCTGCATCTTGCTATCTTTGAAGGTGCGGTAATAAAAAAATATACTTGAAATACAGGTGGGAAAATGTTTAAGACATGCTGAAAGGCAATTAGGACCACAAGATGTGATAAAAGGAATAGCTTTCCAGAAGCGTTTTAAGTAATTTATTATCGTGTTTGACAGGGTCGTATCGTACCGTCCGAGTGCAAAAATACCTTCTTGATGGGTGGGATAAGAAATAACAGAAAATAAGCATTTCAGAGGAAAAGACAACGCTACAATAAATTACTTGACCATTTTCAGAAAACTGGAATTTAAGTACAGTATATTTTAGGGATGTTAGAAGAGTAGTATTGTATGTCATTAAAAAAATATAAGGTAAACAACCTCTACAGAGAAAAAGACTTCCAGCCACTAATTATTTTAGGGGGAAGTGCGGAATTTAAAGAAAAATTATATTTTTTGGGGAGGGGGTGGAGGATTAATTACTAGGTAATAAACTGAAAATTTATACTGTGAAAGAAAACCATATACAGAATACAGGGGCTTACAATATATTTAGGACTATGTTTTAATGGTACAGTGTCTGCCATTTTATAAGAATCGGTACTTGTAAGAGTATATTGATATGTTGTTAGAGCAGCATAAGGCAACAACTTGTACTGAAATAAACGCTTCAATCTACAGTTATAAGTTATAAAAGTTAACTTTTTGTACAGCCTACGGATCCTATAAGTTATATTTGGTAAAACAATCCTGAAGCTCTGATATATCAAATAAAAATAAAAGAATCATTTTTGTACGACCAAAACTCACCGTGTTATGCGAGTTTAAAATTTGGAAATTTTTCGCTTTTAACAAGGTGCCCGAAATGATGTGCGGTTAGATCGAAATCGCACATCAAGGGGCATAAAATGTCGGTCAAGTTCGTTAATGGGCAAAATCGAATCAAGGGGAAGAAATGGGGGGGGGGGGGGGGGCTTTTTGTTAAAACAGACAAAACCCCATAATTTATTAGTTATGATACGTATCGAATCTGTTTAAAGTTATTATAACTTTTAACGAAAATTTATGTAGGACAGATTTTTGATATAATTAAAAATGGCCAAAAGAAGAAAAAAAATTCATAACTTCGTCCATTCACAAGATATCAAATCTGCTTAAATTTATTATAAATCCTCTTACTATTATCTAAAACTTTTATATTGACAAGTTTTTTATAGGACCAACCCTTATATTTAAAAAAAAAAAAAAAAAACCTGCCGGCTTTGCCTGCAAACAAGTTAGGTTTCGAAGTGAGCGGTTCCAACTACCGCATCATCGCAAAAAAGTCATTTTTCCCCGAATTTCCAACAAACAGGTGCCCCATGGTCTGCGTCTTCGAAATCTACCTGTGCCTGTAGGCCGAGCCGTCAGGGATTTTTTTTGTTTTTGCAACCAGATTCTGGCTTAGAGGGAGAGAGGTTGGACGACTGCTCGAGATACTAAAAACAAAGGAGTTAAAACATACGCAAAATAAAATACTTAGTAAAACTTTTTTTTTTCCCCGGATTTATCATTTATAGGGGTGCAGGGAAAAAATCTCGCCCAGGGTGACATAGTCAGTAAAGCTGACATTGTTATGCTTGTAGAAAATTCTGGTTTTTGAGTTCTTAAGAACCTACACTATAGTCACGTGAAGAAAGTCGCAAGCTAATATGAAACCTATGGGAGCATTCTTATCAAATTTCTCGCTTGCATTTTAATATTATATATATATATATAAAGTTAGTTTCTCTTTCGGAACATCAACCTCAGCTATCCTAAGGAAAAAAAAATTTAATGCTTTTAAGAGCCTACAGCAATCACGCGAAAGCACTCGCAAGCTAATGTTAAACCTATGGGAGCGTTCTTTTCGTAATTCTCGCTTACATTTAAATACTTTTAAATAATTTATTTTCTCATATCGTACTTGATCTCGATATCTAACGTTGTGCGTTTTAACTTTTTTGACTTTGTTTGAATTTTTTTTTTTTATATGAGGACACTTTCAAAAAAGTAACAAATCCCGAAAATGTACAAATGCATGTACATTAGATATCGACCGCATGTATCCCATGAAAAAAAAAAGTATTAAGAACGCTCCCACAGATTTAACATTTGCTTCCGAATGTCTTCGCATGATTAGTGTAAACTCTTAAGACAATGTGATTCATATCACTGGACTTTAAACGCCTCATTTGTAATGATGCACAGAGCGTAAAATCTGTGAAAATGAAATCAATCCAGTTTTGAATTTTAAAATCACATGTTCTCAACAGAAAAAATACCAAAAAATATACCTGCGAAGATGAAAACCTGTATAAAGTGGATTTTTTTCCCTGTTCCTTTCTATTCCGTTTTGAAGGTTTTATTGAATCAATATTTGACAAAGCTGATTACGCAGTTCAGTATTATGTATTTTGTGATTACATATTTTAAATTTAAAACAAGTCGAGTCAGCTATTATAGAAACTTGATAAAATTATCTTTGCAAATTTATTTGGCAAGGGGGGGGGGGGGGCAAGCGCGGATCCAAGGGGGAGGTCATGGGGGTCATGACCCCCCCCCCCCCCCCCCTCCAAAAGAAAAACATTTCTATCGACTAATAATTTGTTTTAAATATAAATAAGTATTAAAGATGTTTTCTTTTTTTCTCTTTTTTTTTTTACTGCTTAAAAATTCTAAATTATCTCATCCATTGTTATTTTTAAATAGAAATGAATTTAAATAGCAGGCATTATTGTTTAAGCACTAAACAATCGAACATCGTTTTTATTTTTCCTATAAATGTGGTAAATTTTGATTTGTATTTGATTGCTCCCTCAAGACGATATTTCCATGATTATCGACCCTCGAAAATAGCCTTAAAATGTTAAAATGCGAACATTGAGAAAACTTTCTGTAAGATTCTTTGCATGAATAAGAACATGGGAAAATAATTTCTTGGTATCTGTCTAAAACATGCAAATATTATATATTTACGAATATACCAGCAAATTTCATGCATTTATGAAAGAAATTAACTTATGAATTCGGGTATATGATAGATCATATACAGGGCTGAATAAAAGTATTCGGATATTTTTTCTAATATTGTATATGTTGGAAATTCCTGAAATTACGTTTTTAAATATGTTATGCGTTTTCCAAATTGTTTACTTAGATGTTATCTTTCAGCTTATTAAACGGTGATGATTTGTAAAATTATTTTGGAAAGTGTTACATAATCTATACTTGATGCATGATTTTTCGTTCTTGTTTATGTATGTTTCAAATTTATAATTAATTTAGTTTTTTTTTTCTTCTTTAAATCATTGTGTTGTCGTCTAGAGTCCTGCACGATGTATTCCCGAAAATTTATTTTCAAATCAACTCGACCCCGCGACCAAAAAAAAAAAAAAAAAAAAAAAAAAAAAAATAATCATGATTTTTTTTTTTTTTTTTTTTTTTTTTTTGTCAGCTGTTTAAATCATTGTATTGACGGTGGTCTAGAGTCCTGCACGATACTATACCGGACTTATTACTGTTACTCGACTTACTGTATCCGTCTCGTATTAACACTGATGTACTGTAATGTACCCAAAATTTTCATTTAAAATCAATCCAGCCCGAGCAGGGGAAAAAAGTTTCGTCGATCCGAACCCGACAAAATAATTTTCATGATGAAAATAAATTAATTAATCTTTTAAAGCAATTGGGAAATGTAATCTCTATATTTTTTTCTCCTGCTATACCAATTTTATCTTTTTTATACAAAAATGGACGGATTTATTATTCAAATATAGTTAATAGAGGAAATATCGATGAAATCCTGCATCAGGTCAGATTGTCCCTTTTTTTTTTTTTTTTTTCGTGTCAGGTTTATTGGCGTAGAATTGTATGAGCTCGTGGAGTTCAAGCCCTTCAATAATTTCTAAAATGAACATTTTTTTTTTTTTTACTTTTATTTATTTTTATTTTATTTTGTTTACTTTCTAGTGTTTTACAAAATTTTTAAATGTTCCATTTTTTCTTATTTTTCTTTTTTTTGTTATAGGGATAAACGACATTAGGAAAACTTTTTCACTTTATGTTCAATTTTTTTTTAAATTAGAATAAAATGATCAACATTTGAACTTTTTATATAAAAAATGAAAATAGAAAGAACAGTAGTGACCATCCCCCCAAACCCAATGACGCAAATTCCCCCCCCCCCCCAAAAAAAAACTTCATACATTAACAATGACCCCCCCCCCCCCTAAACAGAACATCAATTGTAAAATATAATCTACTGATAATTTAATAATAGTATTCTTGCGTACTATCACACAAAGATGAAATAAAAGTTTCAACAGCGTAATAAATAATGAAGATATATATTTTATTATTAGCAATCTGATTGTTTCCACATTTATAAGTCCTGACTGACAAGCCCGTGTTAATACATTCACTAAGCTCCAGTTTTCACTGCGATACAAGCCTTGTCTCAATTAATATAATTCTAAAGATATAATGCAATATTAATGACTGAAGTAATGATTAATACTCTTAATGATTACATTCATATACGTAATAAGTTTTTTTTTAATGTGTTAGAAAAATCAATTCTTTTTAGCATAAGATAAAACAGAGAAAACAACATTACAATTTTGCTCGTTAGCCGGAGGCAGTGCCGAAACTAACCTTTTTTGCACCCGTGGCAAACATGGATTTTGGCGCCCCCCCCCCCCCCCAAAGGCGTATCCAGCTCTCCGTTCAGAGGGGGGTCATGCCCTTTTTTTGGGGGGGGGGGGACATATGTCTTCATTAGCAGTTTTTATATATTAAATCCACATTGACTTTTTTCTGACCTCCCTCTTTTAAGTATATATTAAATGCTATTAATTTTCAGAATGAAAGCCTCATTACAATTAAATATATGTACAGAAAAATACAAAACATTTAAACGCTATACTATTTTAATATACATTCTTTCTGGGTTTTGCATTCTTAAAAAAGAAAAAAAAAGAAAAAGAAAAAGAAAGAAAAAGAAAAAAAAGAAAAAGAAAAAAAAGAATCTAATACAAAGCGAAATGCTTCCTATAACTTATTAAAGCGGAAGCGAAATAACGATAACAAATAAATGTTTGTGGATAAATGACTGACATCCCCACCTTCTTCTTGGGGTTGCTGAAAAGACCCCACTGTTGAAAAATCACAATTGGCTTAAAACAGCGGCACAATATGCCAACATCACAAGTATCATTCTGGCAACCATATGGGTCATTCGCCAATGCTTGGCGACTCTATTTGGCGGGGTCAAGCATAGGTAAAGTCGTCCCATAAAACAGCATAACAATGTTTCTTATACATCAAACAAAACACAATTTTGAAAAACATGCAAAAAACTCTTCCCTTATTGTAATTATTTGGGGATGAATTTTCGTAAGTCTATTATTATGGTTTATATAAATTTTAATTTTTTTTTATTTGAAATTATTCAACCAATATGTGAATATTAATAATGTATAATGTGCAATATTCCATACGTGAAAATTAACATAGGAATGTGATACAAGATATACTGATTTTTGGAATTTCTAATAAAAAATTATATTGAGGTAATGAGATTGTGAAAGTGTGCGATTTAATTTATGAAATTTAAAATTTAAAAAAATATATTATTTAAAAAATTAGGAATAAGATGAATTAATTTACTTTAACTTGAAATATATCATCTTTAATTAATTTTTTTTAATTATTCATAAACTAAAAAATAGAAAGTTGCCACAGCATCCAAATATTTCAAGTGAATCCAATGAAAAATTCTTAACTATTATTATTGTTATTATTTTACAAAACATTTTTAAAAGTTTTATTTATTTAGGTGCCTGAGTAATTTCCAAGCCTGCAACTAATATTATCTTTATTCCCATTAAATCTATATTTTCAAATTCTGATTAGGTGCTTTTATATATTTTAGCTGCTACATCGGTCAAAACAGTGCAATCATTTGTAGGCAATTTAACGTGCTATTTTAAGCTGAATATATTAAAACTATAAATTGAAATATTTCAAAATAAATGTTTTTATTATGAGTAACAGTATAAAAATTAAATAAAACTAATAAGCATTCTATTTCCTCTTGTTATGCATATTTTTCTATTGTTAACAATTAATTAAATACCACAGTTGGATTCTCAACAGCTCATAGTACCTTTTTTCTAGCTAAGCCAAATTTTTCAAAGAAACAAATTTAGTAAAAATAATGATTTTATGATAAATGCACTTTATTGAGGGAGGTTCTAAAAGATAGTGATGGTAGTAAGCAAACCAACAAACAACTGGCAAATCATATGTTGAGGACTCAAAAATTTTGCCGAAAGGATAAACAAACCAAAGATTCTTTTGTTTAACTTAAATTCTTTTATTTTACTTACCCATCATACGTAGTACAGGGCAAATCTTGTAATCGTTTTGAAAATCGAAAAAAAAAAAATTGACGGATTTATACGTTTCAGACACTGGAGATTCCAAAAAAACATATTTTTAGATTTTTTTTCCCCGTCCGTCTGTCTGTAAACGCTCTATCTCCAAACAAATTGAGATAGAGACTTGAAATTTGGTATATACTTAGTATATAATAATGGGAAGAAGCTTATTGAATTTCAGTAACCTCGATTATCCGGAACTATTTTTTTCGGACTCTCGAAATATTCGTTCCGATAAAAGGTATATAAAAATTTTCGAAATTGTTTATTTTAAGGAGTGAATACAAAATACAATAAAAAAACATAAATTTTCAATAAATAATGAAGTCGATCGGATAATGAGTTGCCGAGATACTTGGAATCCTATTTTTCACACTCTTCGATTTTTCATGATCCTGTATTTCATTCAAATTTCAATTCAAAAATATATTTTAATTGGAAATGAGACGCTTAATCCGACACAGTAAACCCTTAGTTATGATTATCAATTTTGGAGTTATAAGGATGTTTCTTTTACGCAATTCAGTAATAGAGCCTTTAAAGTTTATGACGTCATCAAACTTTTAATTAGTAATTGTGTAAAATTGTTTCAATTTCTGAAATCAACAAAATTCATTCTTTTGGTTATTTATCACTTTATCAAAAAAAACCCAACAGCAATGCATATTATAAATAGTTTACACATGTTTTATTTTCATATTTTATATTATACATATTCATGATGGGTAAGTATTACGGCGGCACCCAACGACTAGTTTCTCTTTTAATTTGATTTCACTATTAAGTTTTATCTTCATGGGTTTTTAACACAGTAAAAATACATATATATTTTAAAATTTCAATTTAAGTTACCTTTTGCTGAACAGTATCTACTTTGTGAAAGAAAAATGCAATAATAATAATAATAGTAATAAATAGAGAAGCTATTTTTATTTATTACTCAATCTTTAGCGTTCAGAATATTTTTTAACATTATTATTTTGCTCAATGTTTAGCACACTATTCCTTGTATGTTATACCGAGGTTAAAATGCTAAGAAAGAAGAATATTGAAATGTCCCTTTCTATGGTTTAGTCTTGATTTTTCCAATTAGAGGAAAATAAAATGACAATATGATTCCGAGTATTTAGTTTGTTGGACGCAACTAATGAGATTCTAGGGCAATGATAGCAACTGCACTGTCAAATATCTGCACGGTTGAACATTTTTCTCTTGCATACACAGTTCATATACATCGTTTTTATGAACCCCCGAGAAAGATAATTTTTAATTAATTAAAAATTGTTCTCTCTAATTAATTAAAAATCACTTCTGGGTGTTCAGGGGACAGAACTCTCTCAACGAAAAATCATTTTTCTCTTTTTAGGGTTTCGTTCATCTCACGAAACCCTATTACTCCCGCTCCGTTGCCTGTCTGTCACAGAGCCATTCTCAAAAACTATGTAACTTACAGAGTTGAAACATTGTGTATATACCTGAATACTATGAAGAGCTCAAAATATTAAAATTTGAAAAATTCGTATTATTTTAATAAATAGAGATAAAAAAAAAAAAATTCTAACAGCCTTTTCCTATTAAATTTAAACATTTTTCGTTATAGCAGATGTCAAAAATTAAAAATCCGCGATGAAATTCTTTCTACAATAATTAATTTTCTATCAGACGATTTCCACGTGAAAAATGAAATAAAAAGTTTCACCAATTGAAAAAAAAGATTAATATAAAATAAAATTGATTGACGTCATAGTGGTAATAAAACGGAAAGATTTCTCAATAATACAAGGAGTATGAGTATGTGTATGTGCACAAAACAGATTAGTATAACGTCATTAGAGACTTAAAAAGAAAATCTGACGTCATATCGGAAGTTTAACAGATTTTTCAAATGTTTCAGAATAATACAAAGCGAGTATCAATATGAACAGTAAATATATGAGTTTGAGGAAGGTATTGAATCATTATAAAAACCCGATTATGGAAATATTCGCATATTTTAACATTTTGAAGGTGTAGAACATGTTTAATTTTGAAATATTTTTTTTTTTTTTTTTTTTTTTTAAATATCGCATTTAGTCCACATGACAGATAATTACTTCGCCCGCTATCGGGCTGGTTTAGATATTCGAAAAAACGAGAAAAATAGACCGGTAAATTTTTACTTTATAAAAAACATGACTTTTTTTTTTTTTTTTTTTTTTTTTTTTGTTTGTTTGTTTCTAAATGAAATTTATTTGGATTTATTAAAGAAAAGATAAAGTGTTTTACAAGGAATATTAAACGAAACCCTTTGAGCGATCTTCGATCACACTCACCCACTTGTTTTACTTACCCATCATACGTAGTATAGGGTAAGTCTTGCAATCGTTTTGAAAATCGAAAAAAAAAAATGACGTATTTTTTTTGTGTTTGTTTTTATGTTAAACATTTCAGACACTGAAAATTCTTAAAAACATATTTTTAGAAATTTTTTTCGCCGTCCGTCTGTCTGTGTGTGTGCCTGTAAAACGCTCTATCTCCCGAACAAATTGAGATAGAGACTTGAAATTTGGTATGCACTTAGTATGTAATAATGGAAAGAAGCTTATGGAATTTCAGTAACCTCGATTATCCGGACTATTTTTTTCGGACTCTCGAAATGTTCGTTCTGATAAAAGGTATATAAAAATTTTCGAAATTGTTTATTTTAAGAGAATGAATATAAAATACAATAAAAAGATATAAATTTTGCATCAAGAATGAAGTCGATCGGATAATGAGTTGCCGAGATATTTGTAATCCTATTTACCACACTCTTTGATTTTTATGACCCTGTATTTCATTCAAATTTCAATTCAAAGATATATTTTAATTGGAAATGAGACGCTTAATCCGACGCAGTAAACCATTAGTTAATATGATTATTAATTTTGGAGTTATAGAGCATTTAAAATTTATGACGTCATCAAGCCACGATTTTATTCGAACTGCAATGCATTTCATAAATAGTTTACACATGTTTTATTTTCATATTTTATATTATGCATATCCATGATGGGTAAGTATTACGGTGGCCCCCAACGACTAGTTCTCTTAGTGTTTGCTTTAATTACAGTAAACTCTGCCTAAGGTGGAATTGATAGGACCGCGAAAATTTTCCATTGTAGACAAACTTTACTTTATATCTATGGTTGATTGGTTGGTTGATTATTGACGGCCAATTATCTACACTTGGGATATAGGCCCGGGGGGTGTGCCCTTCGTGGGGGTCTTTCTAAGGGAACCTAACCCGTATTTACGCATGGATAAATCCACGGCTCGAAGAAAACCACGAAAACTCCGAACGATTAGGCCGACGGGCGCGATTGGGATCGAACCCAGCACCTCCCGTCTACCAGCTTCGAGAGCACAACCTCTCAGCCACTGGTGGGGCTTTTATATCTATGGATTCGCAGGGACTTTAATCTCTCCGAATTAGACAGATTTGCACCTTACCGCCTTAGACAGAGTCTACTGTATTTTAAGTCACGTGAGAAGATTTTCTTTCTTTCTTTTTTCTTCTTTTTTTTTCTTTTTTTCAAAATTACACTTAACGCCAAAATAAATAAATAAATAAATTTTAAAAAATTCTTCCTTGCAAAACAAATATGTAAACTGTACAGATATAATACCCGTAAATCTAATATGACATCCAAATTGCCTCAGCACGTACCATTTTTTCCGAGAATTTTATAATAATAAAAAATAGTGTAGGGTTATTATATTAATTTGCAATGCTAAATAAAATTTAAATCATGAAAGAGGTATTTTCACTGTCTTAGATAACAAATCGATAAAATATAGAAATAAAATTTAATTTGTTGTTATCGTACATTTTAGGTAGATTTCGTAAGAAATTTGTACCTATTACATTCTCCCCTTTGTTGGAATTTCTGAAAAAATTTTGCAGATCTACGCCGATCATGACTCCTAGAACCTAGAGCCTCTAAAGTTATCTCTAGTGGCCCTACTAGAACCCAAAACCAGCCCCAGTTCAAAACTTTATCTATCTATCTATATCACTTTTTTATGGACACGATAACTTCAATAATTCTGAACAAATGTTTTCCAAACTTATAGATAAAGTCAAGGGGCATAAAATCAACGTTAACTTCAACGTTATGATACATATCGAATCCGTTTAAAGTTATTATTACTTCTAGGAAAAGGGCCAAAAATGTATACATGACAGATTTTAGATATCATTAAAAATGGCCCCAAGTGGGAGGGGGGGATAGGGGTTTAAGAAGAAAAAAATGCATAACTTGGTCAATTCAGAAGATATCAAACCCGCTTAAATTTGTTATAAATCTTCTTAATATTATCAACAACTTTTATACTGACAAGTTTTTATAGGACCAACTCTTACAGGGGGAAAAAAATCCTGCCGGCTCCGCTTACAGGCACAGGTAGATTTCGAAGTGGGCGGTCCTAACTGCCGCATCAGGGCAAAAATGTCATTCTTCTGCAATTCCCAATAAACAGGCGCCCCACGGTCTGCGTCTTCGAAATCTACCTGTGCCTGTAGGCCGAGCCATCAGGGATATTTTTTTTAATTATAGGTTAGAATATTTCATTTTTTAATAAAAATAATTCATAAAAGTAAAGGATTTCAGGAAAATTAAAATTATTAAAATTATTAAAAATAGTGTTATGGTTAAAAAAACAAAAAAAAATTGAAATAATGATTGTATTTTTAGCTAGAATAAACAATGTAAGGCTAATATTTTATAGGAATTATTTTGGTAGGTTTGTTAT
Source organism: Maratus michaelseni (assembly GCA_963931845.1). Lineage (NCBI taxonomy): Eukaryota > Metazoa > Arthropoda > Arachnida > Araneae > Salticidae > Maratus > Maratus michaelseni. The sequence goes on from OZ007596.1 coordinate 94,420,950, forward strand.
AAGTTCATTTAACAGTTCCTTATTAGCGGCAAAGACTTATTTCTTTCCCTGTGAATTTTTCTTTCGATGTCAAAAAATGGTAGTCTACTTTTGGACGCCAACCAAAACCCAGCGGCAATATTTAGAAATGTATAACGGTTGTGACAACAAACGGCGCTATCGCTTTAGCTTTCATCACTTCTAAATATTACAAATTTCAATTTTTTACTACATTTTACAATTTCAATTCTGACATCATCAATTTGAAAAAAAAAATTAGCTTTCGATTGAAATTTATTTGAAAACTGCCACTTAATTTACCGACTTTTTAAATAATTTTCAAGCATGAAATATTTTTCAATTATATCTCAACAATGACAATCAGTTGCTTTAATAATGTAAAATAGCCCCTGGGAAAGATACCACAATTGAAAATAGATTTCCCTAACCATCATGAAAAGTTAAAATAAATAAATAAATAAATAAAACACTTAATAAATCATAATATCAGATTATCCATAAGATAGAGCATTTTGGCGCTAAACAAAAATCTGTCCCCCCCCCCCCCAAAAAAAAAAAAAACTATTTTCAGTTATTGATTAACATAAAATTGACATGTTGAATTCGTTGATGTGTATGATGCATCAGAATATGCTAGGAACTCTATTTTATTATTTTTTTTAAAGATCCATTGGATATTTAACTGTATAAAAGGGAAAAGATCCCCGACTGTGAATGAAAAGGAATAACCCTCCCGATTATATAAAGGGACCGAAGAAACCATACAAGTAAATTACACTTGAAAACATTAAAAATCTCCCTCATCTGCAGATTGATTCATTGTTGTAAAATAAAATTCTTCATCTTTACATAAAAGCCTAAAAGCCTCGGGCTTTTAATATTTATTATTTCTCTTTTATTAACTGTATATCACTGGGAGAAAAAAAAACTTTTAAGATAAACTATTTGAAAGACTATTTCATACGCACCCCTTCTTATGTAATAAAGAAGCTTATTTTACTGATATTCTTATAGTAATTTTTTTCCGTCAAGTTTTGACGGGTTTCATCTAGTATATTTTAAATATAGAAACTTTCATTCTTGCCTTTTTATTCCTTAATGAGAAAAATAAATAAATAATGAAAATTTTTGAGAGGAAAATGCAATATTTCTATTACTTATTTGAACATGAAGGAAAGGTCTTAAAATTTTATAATTATTTAACGTTATAGATAAAAGTGTATAGTTTAAATACAGAAACTTTCATTCATGCCTTCAGTATATTTTTCCTCAATAATATTTTAAATTAGAATAGAATAAATGATTGAGCAAACAATTATATAGTAATCATAACTCAATATAGATGGCAGCACTACATTTTTTATGTAAGATGGTAGAAAAGGCGCACAAATTTTAAGTGAAATAGCCCATAGAACATACCAAATATTAGCTTTCTGAACCCATTTCTGTTATGTTAGGAATCAAAAGGCAATCTTGAAATTTTTAAAGCATATAGGCTTATTAAACTTTATGCTTATGCAATATTGTTAATGTCAGATTTTTCCTTAATTTAATTTTTTTAAGTATACATAAGAGGAAAAATTGTGATTTTGTAATTTTTTTTAAAGTTTCTAAGCTATTTTCAAGATGAAGAAAATAAATGGCAACTTCCAAATTTGAGAAATTTGATTTTCATATGTAACACTACATCAGACATCAATTTTACATACGTTTTTATTTTTATAACGCTTTTAACTTTCTCAAAATTGACATATTTTCAATTTTTACAACCAATTTAAGGTTAACCATGGTGTTACGAAATTACTATTACTAAATAAATATGATAATAATTTTCCACGGATTAAAATATTAGGAAAATTTTTTTAGTTTATGTTAAATAGTTTTCAAGATACGGAACTTTAAACTTGCAACTTTGAACGATTCCATACATGCCATTCTATGTCAGAAGTTTTTTAAATGTCCAGAACTGCCAAAATATTTTATTTTTTGTCAAGCTATTTTGAATAGTTCCATTTAAATATGAATTGAATCTGTGTACCAAATTTGATTAAAATCGGTTACTATGTGGCCATGACTTTTTTTTTAATTTTTGCTCATTTTGCATGGAATGACCCAAAGAGATCCATGTATTATCATCAAAGAATAGAAGAAAAAAAATTAAACATAGTTCAATGTATCTACAGAAAGTTTTAGCAAAGGATTTTTTATTGTTGCTGTCTTTGCATATAAATGGCAAATTAAAAATAAAGAGAGTGGGAAAAAATGCTAAGATCAACTCCACATACTTTCATAAACATATTTTACTCCCATTCTTCAAACATGAAATGCCATCCCTTTACCCCTAGTGCCATCAATCTGTTGAACTGCATCAAGATAAAACTAGTCGTTGGGGGCCACCGTAATACTTATCCATCATGGATATGCATAATATAAAACATGAAAATAAAACATGTGTAAAATATTTATAAAATGCATTGCGATTCGAATAAAATCCTGGCTTGATGACGTCATAAACTTTAAATGCTCTATTACTGAGTTGCGTAAAAGAAACATCCTTATAACTCCAAAAATAATAATCATATTAACTAAGAGTTTACTGCATCTCATTTCCAATTAAAATTTATCTTTGAATGGAAATTTGAATGAAATACAGGGTCATGAAAAATCGAAGAGTGTGGAAAATAGGATTACAAATATCTTGGCAACTCATTATCCGATCGACTTTATTCTTTATGCGAAACTTATGTTTTTTTATTGTCTTTTATATTCACTCCTTAAAATAAGCAATTTTGAAAAATTTTATATGCCTTTTATCAGAACGAATATTTCGAGAGTCCGACAAAAATAGTTCCGGATAATCGAGGTTACTGAAATTCAATAACTTTCTTTCCATTATTACATACTAAATACACACCAAATTTCAAGTCTCTATCTCAATTTGTTCGGGAGATAGAGCGTTTACAGACACACAGACGGCAATTTTTTTTTTTTTTCTAAAAATATATTTTTCGGAATCTGCAGTGTCTGAAACGTGTAAATCCGTCATTTTTTTTTTTTTTTTTTTCAATTTTCAAAACGATTACAAGACTTACCCTATACTACGTATGATGGGTAAGTAACAAGCAGACTCACTCACAATCCACTGTTAATTTCCTGGGAAAAAATGCAACGAGAAACGGGTATCAGGGCTATATCCTTCACAGATATACCTCTGCTAAATCGCCTCATGATTGACCCATGAATTTTTGCGCTTTTCGACTTTTAAAAAGCGCGTTTTTCAAATATCGATCCACAACCCTTCGTGAACTTTAGAAAGCTGTACAAGAGGAATGGGCCAAAATACCTCTTCCAAAACTACAAAAGGCATTATTGTCATTTGAAATTAGTGTAAAAAGGTAGTTCAGAATGAGGGTAACCAAATTGAACATTTAAAACACAAATATTTTATGTAAAATAATTTTGTAAATACCATGAAAATCGTCTAAAAAATGTGTGAACACCCTCTGTATGTTATTAATTCCTATTGCAGCTCAGTGTTTACCTTTTTATCATTACTATCATCATCAGTGTCCATTTTACTTTTAAAGTAGCCACAGTGGTCTTTCTGTGTGTTTCAATAATTATTTTTTAGTTGACTAGGGGCCTGTGTCCCCTAAGAACTGTGCTTGCCAACCCCCACCCAGATCCTGCAGTTTCTAAAAACATAGTAATTGCTCTGTTTTAAAAAGAAGAAACAAAATGGCTGCAAAGAGAATGTTGTAGAAATTCATTCTTCCCTTTATGTACTGTTATCTATGCTTCATGTACCAATAAAAAAATACTTCAACGCATGAAAATGCACTCTTATCGTTTTCAATATGATGCAATAATTTAATTATTTTAAAGTTTTCTTTCATTTTCAATATTTGCGTGTAAATATATATTTCAATTGAATATACAGTGTTTGGAAATATTTGGGTTTTTTTTTAACCCTATCACTATGTCCTGGGGTCCACGCGGACCCCAAGCACTTTCAACAAGTTGTCAAAAAATCTATCACTCACATAGTAGTTTCAGTCGGTGACATCTCATATCATAATGTTTGTAACACATGGTAAAAATTAAACTGTACGAATATAAGTGGTACTTGTTTTTTTTTTTAATTTGAAAAATAGATAGCATATTTGTCCTGGGCAACAACAGGGCATGTTTCGATAGGACATAGTAATAGGGTTAATCTGGCAATAGTAGATAAGAGACGGCTATTCCAAAATATGAATTACATCTTTATTCATATAATTAAATTTCGAATAACAAATTCAAATAATTAGACAAATTTAAAAAATGATTGAAGACTGTACTCCACATTAAGTATAAGCTTGCAAAAGATGGTTAAATTGTTATGCCTAATTTTTGATCCTATAAAACTTATGTAACTGAACTAACTTGACTAATTTCAGCTTTAAATAGAACTTAAGTCTGTTTTAGTATGTTAATCATACATTTCTCTAGAAAACTACTAATTTTTGTTTTTATAACAAATAGTTTTTGCAGGATACGCTGAAAAAGTGAAAAGGGTAGATTCAATAGTGGCAGTATTAATAACTTTTTTTAGAATAGAGAGATTCAGAGAAAATCTATGTTGCAAAAATATCATATAAATTCGAACCACAATTTTTTTTTCATAATTTTTTATAAAAAATTTAGGTCAAAAAAGTTACAATTTACAATGTATGCATGAATACACGTGTATACAGGCATAAAAGGTGCTCAAAGAAAAAAAAGTGGAATTTTTTTTCAGGCTGATTAAATTATATTTTAGCAGATATTTATGCAACAGAATAAGTGTCCTGCTTACTAATCGACTAAAAACACAAATTTTATCTCATTTGAATAATGTAGGTTTCTCTTCTCCCTTTTAGAAAAAAGAAAAAACAATTTTTTTTTTCACTATGCTAAATATTTCTGCATCAATGTGAGCTTTATCTCACAAACATCTAATTGTGCTGAACTGTTCAAAAGTGTTTATATGTGGATGAGCCAAAATATTGTATAACAAAAGGCACTTCAAGCAAATTATGTTTCTTTTTAAAATCAAGAAATAACCTTTATCTCTGTAAAGATATTTTAAACTTTATCATATACATGCAGTGACAAAACTAAGGGTGGGGGGGGGGGGGGGGGAGAGCTTCCTCGGGCGCTGCAACATAAAGGCACAAAAATGAGGATTAACCCCTTTGGGACCGGCGGCTTTTACAAAATTTTATTCGGTTGGCACCATGTTTTTTTAGAAAATTACGTTTACTTAAATTATCACAAAAATGCTCTAATTAGACAAAGTAAATATTAATTTTATTTTCTACTGGTGCCTGCTCTTTTTGAGGGTGCATATATGCACCCATGGTCCCGAATGGGTTAAAAAGAGGTGGTACAAAAATGGGGCATTATATAAACATTAATAGCAAAGAAAAATTTTAATTGTACATTTGAAAATATCTGATTTTATTTTGGATATATGGGAAATTTTACCTTCATAAAGCTAGAATCAGAGATAAAAGAAAGAAATTTATTTAACAACGAACAAGTCCTGTGATCCGTCCCCATGCAGACTTCTCTATACTAAGTTTCCAGATTAGGTTTTAACTATTCATTTGGGTTACTTAACTTTTAAGCTTGTGGGTTATTTTTTCTAGTTGCTGATCACAGCTATTTTGAGCTATTACATATTGCAGGTTGTATTTTATCGGCTTCTTTCGTACTACTCAAACTAATACTTTCTCTAGCCTCCAAAACAAACGCTTATCTTTCTATGTCTAAAGCACACAGCTGCAATTATTTTTTAGAAGCAAGTGTTTTAAATAACACATCGCCAATACTCAGAGATTTTAAAATCCCCACTTCAGAAAACCATACTTATTTCAGAAAACTGTCACTTATTTCAGAAAACTGTCATTTATTTCTGGACATTCTTCTTAGGGTGCCTATTATACATGAGAGTGGCACCATACATATATAAAATTTAGTTGGTTGAGGTGGTTTTGGATAAACAAATGAATTACTAAGCATCTTGATGAGCTTACTTTTATTGCCAAGATAATGTTTGTTAACTTGTCTCACTCGTCCAGGCGAGTATCATCAAATTCTGGAATTTAGGTTTGCCATAATTTGGACAAAAACTTCTGGGCATACATCTCAACTCACATTTAGAGACACCATAACTCTACTGAGGTAAAAGCAGTTTCATTTCAAGAACATGAAGTTTTATAAACAACTTAGCTATGCCCAGGACTAACCTGAAAATTTTGTAAGTCCGTGCAATATGTTATTTTTTCATGAATGCGGTTTATACTGGTGAAATAAATGTATTTTGTTGGTGCTTTATTTTACCTTTTCTGCAACTGAATCCTTATGTGATGCTTTTGTGTATTTTTTAAATTAATTAAATATTGTATAATATTAATTAGAATCAATGTATAGAATCAAAAAGTAATATGTATCAGCATATTTCAGCCAATTAACAAAATTCTAAGACTGTTTAATGAACCAATTAACGAAAAAGAGTGTTTGGATATTATGAATATAAACTTAATTAAAACTTTGTAAATATTTCCACTAATAAACAATTAAATTGATAAAAATTATTTTAGTAATGTACTAATTGAACTTTTTTTTTATTAATATAAAAGTAACAAAATAAACTTTTTAAGAAATCAATATGAAAATTTCGACAGGTACTATTAGCAAGACAGGAGAAATAGTGCAATCTTCCTAGTGCAATGAAATAAATTCCATCGATATTCTATCATTTCTTAGAATCATTTAGATTTTCACAACTAAAAAATAATTAGCTTGGGCAATAAAACTTTTCTATCAGTACATTGATATACATTTTGTTTTTTATTTCTTGATAAATATTTTTTTAAACATTTCAAAATAATTAAAGAATTCCATATTATGCAAATGTATATATTAGTTAGCAGAAGGCTCAACTAGGGTGGCTCAGTGGCAAAGCATCAGCACAACCAGGGCACGCTGGTGGTCTCAGATTAGAGTCCTGGTCAATTTTTCATTCATGTTGGTTTAGTGTACTTAATTGTCTAAAATAATGTGTATTCTTATATTGTAAATAAAGTAATCAGACATAGTGTTTATATGCTTTAATATACAGTTAGCAAAAGATTAATTTTCATTATATTATACTAAATATTGCATAATTAGTATTTCAAAAGAATTATATTGGCTTCATCTCTTTGCCAGTTAGTATTTCTGGAAGTTTAAAACTTGAAATATCATACATTGGAATTAGATCAAAAAATGAAATCAAATTGGGTAATTGGTCTACTAAGACTTACAATGATGTATATAGATGTAAAGATGTTTCACTAAACCTTTCTACATGACTTAAAATCTTTCTTACACTGCCTATATCTGTTGCCGCCAGAAGTTACGGTAGAAGTTTTAGCAAATGAATGCTAAATCAATGGAACTATGAATAAAGAGGAATTCACATATCCTCAAAATAATGAAGCTTTGACTGTAACTGGTCCCGCAGGGGCTGATTACCACTGGGCTAAACTTCCACCAGTAAATTTGAATAGAAATTTTCTCCTTATTTAAACACCATATTCATGCAGAATTTCTGTCATAATTAAGGCAAAAATATCTATTCATTTTTACTGGTGGAAGTTTGCCCCGGCAATAGTCAAGCCCTGTGATTCCGTCATATTGTGATGTGACTACATGAATAATCCTCCTGTCAATGTCATTGAAAGAGATTTATAATTAATACCACCAAGGCAAACGTCTACCAATAAAAAACTAATAGATATTTTTGCCTTACTTATGACAGAAATTTTGCATAAATATGGTGTTTAAATAAGGAGAAAATTTCTATTCGAATTTACTGATGGAAATTTGCTCCGGCAGTAATCAGGCCGTGATGATCAGATATAAACAAACAGGCACCATCTTGTGACTACAACCTCGGTTACTTCACTCATAACTGGTAGTCACTATACTATATGTCTTCTTTTATTTATTCATAGCTGCATTGTTAAACTAATTAAACATATTTGAGAAATTTAACCATGTAGCAAGTGAAGTATTAACAAACTTAATTTATAATTTTTGAGGATATATAGCTTGCAAACTGTCTTATAATATAATAAAACATTTGCAGCAATACAAGTTCTTAAATTTTAATTAGTACATAATTATGATATATTTTCTGTAATTTGTATATTTTATACTTTATTAAGCTGTGATATTAAAAAAATAAATTATATACATACAATAAGCTATTATACAAAAGAATTTACACATTTAAAATGTATTTGTGTAAATAGAGTGTTTTACTTTAGCTACATTAAGCAATTATTCAGTCCATTTTTCTATCTACAAATGTATGTGAGAGGAAGGAAGCACCAATTTACTATCTAGGCCAGGGTGAAATTTAGTCTAGTTTTGCCAAAATATACATGATTACCAGATTCTCATAAAATTGAACAAACCTCTTTTTTAACAGTTTTGCAGTGCATAAAGAGAAATATACAAAATTTAACGATATAAGTTGAGGAAAAGTCTAATGATTAAAGTTTTCAGACATGTCCACTCCCGTAACCTCTTATATAAATATTATCTTTACATTTTTGTGCTGATCCAGAGAATATCCAAAATTGCTTTCAAAAAAGTATATTTCCAGCTTTTGGAGGAACTCTTACATACTTGAGTATAACAATAAATCATTATAATGTCACTTAGATTTTTCCATTTTTATGAAGCTAAAATAAGTCTAAAAAGAAAAACAAATAACACACATACAATTGACCACAACAAAGTAATTTTACTAACTATCCAACTTTATTTTATTTAAGCATGATTTACAAACAGACTTATATCATTAAAAAGAGCAATGAATACTCATTATACTACAATAATACTTATTCTTTACATTCTAGAGATCAAAAGAACACAGGTTCTTAGAATTAAAAATACATTTTTTATTCCCAAAAAAAAACAAGAAACAGCTTGACTGAAAAGGGGAAAAAAACCTCAATGGCATCCGAAGAAAAAAATTACAGCTTTAAATAAAACATCGAAATAAAAGTTCTAAATTACAACATTCCAATATAAAAATAAAACTTTTTTTTTAATCAACTAGGCGGGGAGGGGGAGTTGGATGTAACAATACAAGAATCACATCCAGGAATAATTATTTTTTTTATTTAAAAACAAAATCCTGGATGATTTAGATGAGGAAAACATCTATTTTTTACAAAGTAGAATTAAGATAGCTTGATAACTAAGCAATCTTATTTCAAAATTGCAAATGCAAGAATATCATTGATTACATCAGAAATTGGGCTTGATTCACAGTTGCTAGAAAAACTCTAGCATTCAAAAATGGACAAATATTTTTTTTAAAAGCAATGCATTGCTCTGGACTGATTCTCAGCTTCGACAATATGACAATTTATTTATCACACCTTTACAAAAAGCACATGTACAGACACCTTTACAGCACTATTCTAAAAATAAAATTAGTCTTTACAATCTACAATGGGAAAAAATAACTGAAAAAGAAAAAAAAAAAATCACTGCAAGCATTGAAAACTGTACCATACAAAATTATGACTGCACCTTCCTACTAATGAATACATTTTTTTTTTGCTTTTCACATTTTATATGAAGACAAAATTCTTCAAGAATATCCAAAATTACAGACAGCAAGAACTACATGTATTAATAAGGAAGAACTCGCATATTATGAAATAACAAAATTTTCTTTACATCCAGAAAATATTCTTGTTTATAAGTTTTAAAAAAATGGTATTTTATCAAAGAGATATTGGACTTTGATTTCTGCATATGCTTCGCTATTACAGCTTACTTTATAATTTTGCATTCATGTATAAAATAAAAATTTAATACCATTAAGGGACGAATGAACTGAAATATATTATTATCCTTATAATAGCACACAAGTGTGAAGCAAGTTGATAATCCCAACGAATAGCAAAACTTCATAACCATTTCTCCTAAATTGATTCTCACTACTGATATTTTTAATTGCTAATATATTGTGGTAGCTTGTTACAAGATGAAAAAAAAGTATGTAATGTGTGAATGGATACATAGAAAATTAAACAATATTGTCTTTTAAAATATACTATAAATTATTTTTTTTTTAACATGTGCTGATCACATTAAAAGATAACAACCATGCATGCATGAAGTACAATCAATCAACATATTTAATACAGCACACACTATTTGCATTACTAGTATGTATTATATTTTTAAACACAGTACTTCTGATGCCAAATGACTCAGATTGGCTGATTGGAATTAAAACATATAATTTGAATCATTTAGTTTTCTTGAATACTTCTTAACAGTGATGAATTTATGGAGTGGGCTGGGAAAAAAAATTATCCCCTCATCTCCACACCAGTATTTGAGTTTAAAGAATAAACAAACAAAAATCAGGCTTTTCCAATTATTAAAAAAATTATTCGCCAACATGTAAATAAGACAAAAATATTTAATAGGCAAGTATAAATAAATTTAATGTCACAAATGCTGCATGCTTCTAATTTTAAATCAATATTTAAAATATCATTTTTGGTTAAAAACTTGAGAAAGAGTAAAATTCAAACTTATGGGAAATCGATTTTCTATCAATACTAACAATTAAAGTATTCTCATGTGTCAAATAGCACATGTCACAAAATAAACTAACAACACAATATTACTGTTGTTTCTCGTTTCAACTGATGTACACACATTGCTGTGAAAAAAATAATTTTAAAAATAATCTTATCAGGCAAGAAAATTTTGGCAGCCTTATACAAACATCTGTCCAGAGATATTTTTTTCCTCTTTCTAAAAATTGTGGATTTTGGACAAGTGCTGTTTATGCTGAGAGTCCTTCAGTTGTTAAGGGGCTACTTCACTCATACGAAAACACCCGCTCACTAATGTTAATCTTATAGCAGAAACTTTTTGAAATATCTCATTTGTATTTCTTTTTTTTTTTTTTTTGGGGGGGGGGGGGGGGGGGGGGGCATTGGATAACTGTAGTTTATCTCTATGCAGGACCTTTTTTACTTTTTCGAATTAGGTTGTAGTTTTTTTAAAAATGAGGATACTTTCACTTTTGAAACCAGTTCCAGCATCCTAATAAAAAAAAACTTGTAAACAAAATCGAAAAAGTAAAAAAGGGCCTGCATAGAGATCAACCTCAGCTATCCAATTTAAAAAAAATAAAATAAAATAAAAATATTAAAATACAAATGAGATATTTCAAAAATTTTCTCCCATAGGATTAACATTAGCAAGCGGGTGTTTTTACATGAGTGAAGTAGCCTCTTAAGAAAGAATATAAAGACTATTGGAGTATTATAAGACAATCAACCACCTTGTGTTCAAATCAACCTCTTGTTATTCTTAAGGTTTTAAGATTATCTGGTTTATATGTCCATAATTTCAAACTGTAATTAGTCCAGTACTGCAAATAAATTAAAATATAACAAAGTAAAAACAAATCCTTATTCTAAAAAAATAAAACTTTTATTGTGTTATACAGAATAATTACTAAGTGATTAATGAAACAGAATATTTCTAGGAATACATAAAATTTTGTTATAATTTTACAACAGGTGTAAATGTAAAATTTTACATTTCTTGGTGAGTTATAGCAAACAAACCACTTACAGTAATTTTTTTTAAATAAGTATTTGAATCAATTTTGAGCAAATGAACTTATACATATTCTTAGTTAAATATCAAATAATTTGAAAAAAATTATGTTACAGATTTAAACCAATGGAAGACAAAAAATATCTACAGTTTAAAATACAAATATAGTATAAATCTAATTTATCTACTCCACATCCAACTCTTTGAAAAAGAAAACAATAAAATTTTATATCAATTGTTGAGGATATAGAATATTTTGTTGAAAAATGTATAAATTAATGAGAACTCTCCTAATACACAAATTTTCTTCACATTTTGGGCCATGGAAAACTGAAGGGAACTAAAATAAAGAACTCAAAATTACATGTCAGAAAAAAGTAAACAATAATACATCAAAATAGCCATGAAACAGAATTTGAAAAAACATCCATGCAATATTTATGTACTAAATATTATAACTAAAAACAATCCAACAAAATCATTCCCTCTTTTTTTTTTTTTTTTTTTTTATTAATCACATCTGAGTTATCCCTTAAACCAACCTTTAATTAAAAAAAAAAAGAAAAGAGAGAAAGAAAAAAGAAATAACTAAAAATTACTATCAACACTATTTTTTTGGGGGGGAGAAAATTTGGTAGTTTTGGGAAATAGCGGCCCCCCAGGATGAATCGTCAAGCAACCAAGATTTATTGCTCGATTATAAAGCATATATGACATTACAATAATATATGATGTATATAACATTTTGTGATGCATGTGACTTAGTTATAGCCATATATGACATATATATATGACATGTATATGATGCATATGACATATAAGACATAAATAATATGTATATAATAAAGTATATGTGCCATATATGAACATATATATATATAGGAGTATCATATATGTATATATATGATGTATATAAGCTTTGCGAAATCATAACACCAGTCGCCGCTATAACTCAACAGTACCAAAAATTTTGTATGACTCAGATTCATTCTATGCTTGTTTTTGTCAATTTTTTTAATTTGAATAAAAAGTTAGTCATTTCCAATAAGAAACTTGAAATAAAACAAATAAACACATTTACAGTAATATGCAATAATGAAATGCTTCAGAGATAAAAGTATCCACATATATGCATTTAAATGCAGATTAACAAGCTAGGAAATAAATATGTAAATAGTTTACAAACATTATTTGAGAGTATTACTAAAGAGAGTTACATAGTAATTTATTTTAGTATGAAGATGGTTACATATAAGGTGATTATATATGATGGTGACTATAAAACAGCACTCATTTGCAAATTTTAAAAGACCAAAAAAAAGGAATTTTTTTTTTTTTTTTTTTTAAGATTGCAATTATAAGGCAAAGAAAAGACCTATCTTGAGAAACACAAAAAAAAGTAAGTAAAATATCTTTAGTTTCTGATTTGAATCTGCAGATGTTAAAATACACAGCAAAAAGGAGGTTTTATCCAGAAGCAGTCAATTTTAACCATAAGGAATGATATTAATGCTAGGTCTTCTTAAGACATTTATCAAAAAGAATTTTTTTCCCATTCAGCAATGTGAATCTTTCTGACAGTTGCGAAATGATTTTTATACACAAAAGTGTGAATTAAATGTAATAGAATTATATTTTTAAAAAATCCCTTATCATTAATACTAAATTAAATTGGACATTTATAGAAAACTAACAGTCAATCAATCTACTATCCTACAAAATGCTCAAGCCCCTCCCCCCTTCCTACAAAGTTTCTGCATTTAAACATTCTTCACAATCTGAACCCCTGATCAGTTAACCAGTAAATTAAATAAAATGTGTGATATTGCAAGAAATAACGGATATAAAAAAAAACATTATAAATAGATTAATTCTGAATATGGATAATAGTAAAAAAACTTCAATGAATAAAATATTAAGATATCTACTTTACAATATTTTCCTAGGTACTTTGAAAGATTGAAATATAAATTTAACAAATTCCTATCACAAAACTATTCCTAAAATTATAAAACATAGTCTGTAAAAACATAGATCCAATAGAGCCTGATCAACTATTGAATGATATGAAATACCATTCACCAAAGCTGATGGAATATTGCAAGACGAGTAGAAAATTTAAAATGAGGATGAAAGAACATAAATAGAAGATATCAAATACAACAAGAAAACTACAGCTTTAGCCAGACTACACAACCTTTAGTTTACAGATTAATTTTTAAAATGGTAAAATAATTTATGCATCAAGATTTTATCCCCCATCCATTATCCACAATCAATAGATATATGCATAATGAGAGCATATAGAATGAATCATCTCCTTTTGAAATACCTGGAATTTGGCACGAGATGCTGCAAAAGTTAAAAAAAGATAGCATAAAATAAATCATGTTTATGGAGGATCATTTTTGTTAAAGCAAAATGTTATTACATGACGCCTACTGCTATCCTGTAATATTTGTTTAGCATGTAATTTTATGCGTAAATAGTTTATTTATAATTTACAGACCTTGAGAGATTGTACAAAACTATTTGGGTTGTTTATTAAAAGATTTTTAAGACCTTTTTTTTTTTTTTAATATGTACTGTAATCACTTCATTACTATATATGCATTTTAGGTACTTATCTTTTATGCCTTCGACTACTTTCCATAAAAAAATAACTGTCGCAAAACAATAAGATTTAATGCTCAAAATTGCATAATTGGGATAATTTTTGGCCAATAACCACGGCCAAATGCCTCATAAGTGTATCCCGAATACAGGAGATTACCAAGAATGTACACCATCAAAAAAAAATTTTAAATACTAGATTGATTTTTTCGCTTTGTAAAAAAACTTTTGCCAATTTCTACAATCATTTTATGCCCTTAGAGTTTTACAGAATATCTTTCGAGAAGGTTAGACATACAAAGTTATCGAAGATAGCTATTCTAATCAGGGTTGGGTTTTTGACATGACAGTGGTAAAAACAGTGTTTTTACCGGTTTATTCCGTCAAAAACCTATCATTTTCGATTATCCTCCAATTTATGGTGTAAGTGTAGCATATAATACATTTCTAGATTGATTTTACCTTGTTGTTCTTATTATTATAATTTACAATTACATTTGTTAAATTTATTTAAAAGAAGATCACTTCCTTATATGGGAAAGATTTAAAAATACAAGAGTAAAAGATAAGAACAATATTTGTCATAATCTTCACTAATATAGATTCTACTAACTGCAATTAACATTAATATTAAATGATAATAAAATGTTATAATTATTAAATAACATTCAATATACATTTTTAATAAAGTACATTAAAATTATTTTAGAGATGCAAAAATGCTGTTACATTGTATGACAATAGATGTTAATGCAGAGTTTCCCCCAGACAGTTTCAGAAGGGTGCTGCACCCTGCCTGCCCTTTGCTTTACAAAATAGCACCCTTCTTGACCCTCCCAGTGAAATAATTAGCACCCTTCTTGCCCCTCAGTAAAAAAGTGCCCTTCCTCCTTTTTGCATTAAAAAATTTGCTTTCATAGTAAAAATTGACTCGATGTTGTCTTAAAAAGAGTGCCCTGACTTTTAAATATCAAAAGTGGCTTTAAAAACCAAAAGAATACCTCTAACAATTAAAAAAGTGCCCTTAAGGATATGAAAAGTGCCTTCAAGAATTCAAAAAGTGTCCTTAAAAATAAAAAAGTGCCCTTATGAATAAAAATGTGCCCTTTTTTCACCAGCAGCTCCCCTGCCCTTTTTTAAACCGGAGGGAAACTCCGTGTTAAGCATAGACTGGCAGTGAATAAATTTGAATATTCTTCGATATATTTTAAAATGCATATCTTATGTATTATCATAAATGCAATTATGGTGATTTTCATATGCACTTCAATAAGTAGAATCTTAAAGTTTTGTTTTCAACAATGTAATAAATTGTACCAAAATTATACACATTGTTTAGTCTAATACTTATAGATTACAGGAATTCTTCAAAAAATCTAATTTTTTTAGACTTTGCCAAATAGCTTAAGATTATTGTAGAGATCTTCTAACGGTTGGGTTGGGTTGATTATTGATGGCCAATTATCTACACTAGGGATATAGGCCCGGGGGGAGTGCCCTTCGTGGGGGTCTTTCTAAGGGAACCTAACCCGTATTTACGCATGGATAAATCCACGGCTCGAAGAAAACCACGAAAACTCCGAACGATTAGGCCGACGGGTGCGATTGGGATCGAACCCAGCACCTCCCGTCTACCAGCTTCGAGAGTAGAACCTCTCAGCCACTGGTGGGGCAGATCTTCTAACGGAGATGTATACGTACTATTCTAATGCAATTCTTTTTTTTTTTTTTGGATGGATAAATATACTTCAGAGTCTTTTTGATTCTGAATATTTTATGTAAAGCAACTTAATATTAAAGATAGAATGAAAAAAAAATTAAAAACAAACTACTAAAAAATGTGTTTTTGACATGACGGTAAAAACCATGGTTAAAACCGGTAAAAACCGTCATGCGTCAAAAACTTGCCAACCCTGATTCTAATCAATCACTATACTCTTGCTTAAATCCAACTGGTTTTTTACCCATTTGATTGATGTCAATTCATCTGACCTGCCATTAAAAAAAAAAAAAAACCTTAATGCAGTTAAAAAAGATTTTGGAACTGTCAAACTACATTCCCTTTTTAACAAGTATTTGCTTATCACAGTTTTTAACATTACATAACCATCGTTTATCTGTTTGCAGATAAAACTTCCCATCATGCCCATTAATGTACACTTTTTTTTAATGGCAGAATTCTATAAACTTGAAAATAGTTTATTGCATAAAGTTCTACAGATGGAAAATCTCATATGTTTATCCTTTGTACTTTTTTTCAAAATGAGAGAGAAATCAGAAATGGCAGTTAGCATATATGCTACATTAGGAAAACTAAACTCTACAAAATAAATAAAAATGAATATGTATATAGCATGCTAGTGCTGCATTTGAAATCAAATGTGAAGCTACACTTTTGAATTACTGGTGTTAAATCTCATTATTTATTTTTTTTTTTTTTTTTTTTAAGAAATTGGTCAACGGGACAATAGACAATTACTGTATCTTATTTTAAATGTCAATTAATAAAATTCAATAAACTATCTTAAAATTAAGTAAATTTATTTGTTCAAGCAGCAGTAATAACAATATCGAAATTGACATTCATTAAAATTTGCATCTTTTATTCTATTCACTCACACTGCCCTTTTTATAAATACAGTACCTTGTCCATTTTTGCCACTACAATAAAAGTGCTATTTAAAAAAAAAATTATAGATTGGTATCAATCTGAATGGGCCAATTTAATTCTTTGGAACAGATTTCTTAAAAGAAAATGTGGATATATAGCAAATCCTCTTAAAGGCCACTCTCAGCCAAAACGAAATTCTGATAATAAAATTAATCCTTAACCTCAAAATCAATGCTTTCATATACAGGTTGTCTGGGATAAATTTGACAGTTGCTGGTGTAACACAAAAACCTGAAATATCCAAATTAAAAAGATATTTTAGTGGAAAAATGGATAAGTGACATAAAGATTACAACAATGCAAAAAAACATTGGATCAGAGAAGCAATCCTCAGCAGCCATAACGGTCTTGGGGTGGCTCTGGAATCTTCTACATGGATCTGGCAAAAGCGGCCTTACTCAGTTGGGTCTTTGTGATACCAGCAATATATTTGGTTACCTGCTCAATCACGCCACACACATAATTCATAGGATTGCAATCAGGGGAGCTAGGGAGACAAACATCGGAATTAAGACCCTCCCCCCCCCCCCTCCCAGAAGACGTACCAAAATACCATCAAATTTTGTGTTTTTCCATTTTATAGTCTCTGTTCAACCTCACCATTACACTGTGTATCATTTTGCAGTGTTGTTTAAGAAGCAGGATTACTGGCATGAATCATCACTGCAGGCTACTCTTTTCCAAAATTCTGATGGCTTCCACTTTTCTCTTTATCTTTGACATCATGGGTGCATCTGAAACCAAAGAGTATAAACATATCTAGAATATGTCACGTTTTTGACGACAACCCATAATTTTATACTACTTACAACAAACTGTCAAATTCATTCTAAACACCCTGTACATATATATGCAAATGAGGCTATATAATAATTTTAATAATAAATAATTAAGTGGTAAGTGAATGTTTCAATCTTCACCTCTTAATGGTGGTCATTTTTTCTATAATAAAATTACAGTTACTTGTCTATTTTTTTAAATTATGTACATGAGATGATTACAAAATTTCCTTGCTCTTTCCCCTTTATGGCATACCAACATATTTTCTGCAACTATAAATGAATAACTTAAATTCATTTGATAAATCACAAATGTATTTTGGATAAAATCACATTTTTAACATCAAATGTAAGTATATCCAGTAAATATTCAAAGAGTAACTTGATACAGAATAAAATATACATAGCAGATGTGATTGAAACATTGAATGATGTTTATGGTTTTAGTAGGCACAATAAATAGGCACTGTGTTACCATATGCATTTAAAGGGGATC
Source organism: Maratus michaelseni (assembly GCA_963931845.1). NCBI lineage: Eukaryota > Metazoa > Arthropoda > Arachnida > Araneae > Salticidae > Maratus > Maratus michaelseni. The sequence goes on from OZ007596.1 coordinate 94,439,188, forward strand.
TTAAGAATAAAAATGAAGGAATAATTTTCAAAAACATACAAAATAAGTGTTTTAAGTAACTTTTTTTTTTTTAATCTAGATAATTTATTAGTTACTTGCAAAATGGACATATATATGTGTGTGTGTTTGGATGTTATAACATTTTATACATATCTAAGCCTAAAGAAAAAGAATAGCAGATGAAATGTAAATTCCTTCCTAATAAAATAAATACATTATTTCTGCACATGAGGTAAAATATAATAGTTTCAGACTTTTCATGTTGATTTTATAAAAATTGCAAGCAACAAATGAAATTAAGAGGAACATTACAAAAATGGGTACTTCTCTATTATCCCGTCGATCACTTTTCATAACAAAAAACTATCACCAAACTGCAAGATTAAACACTAAAAATGCAGTCCCATTTACTTGATGTCAGAAGCATTATACGTGTTTGTTAAGTCATCAAGTGGTTTTTAATTCGACATTTGTGTATGTTTTTCATTATGTTTTACTGATTTATTACATTAATTAATTATGATTTATTTCATTAATTAAAATAACAAGTGTGTCCTTAAATTCTTATATTTTATTCATTTTGATATTCCAAAAGCAACGTTCTCCCGTCTATTTGGCGTTACAGTTTGGCGATAGTTTCTTGTTGTGAAAAGTGGTCGACGGGATAATAGAGAAGTACCCATGTTATAATCAACAACAGCTGTTAAAGAAGTTAGCACCACATAAGTTTTTGATTAAAATACACTCAAGATATCTCCAAAATTATTTTATGTATTTAAAAAAAAGTTACTAAATCATACAAAATATGGTACTTTTCCACTATAGGGGTCTTAGTGTTTTTTTTTTTTTTTTTAATCTTTGCACAATTTGGGCTTCAGAAAGTGAGATTTGTTACCAAATGATATAAACAGCTATGAAAACAAACCAAATAAATTTTTATGCTTGTTTATGTTTATGTATTTGTATTATATATAAATATTATATATTATTACTAGTGTAAATGGCCGTCCTAGGACGGTGGTTAGAAATCATGGTTTTCACTTAAAGTTTGAAATAATTTATAAAAATATTCATATACTATTCATCAACAATAACATTTCATGTCAGTTTTCCTTTCAGGGCCTCAATGCATGTGCCTCTGGGATTTTAACGACAAATTTGATATTTGATGTAAATAAAATGACAAAACAGAGGAGAAATTACAGATCTATCTTAATTAATAAGGGAAAACAGATATAGATTGAAGGCAATATCAGTACAAATAGCTTTTACTGATTTGTATTGCAAAAAAATATAAGCATATGAATTTTATTTTTAAAAAAATCTGAAATCTTTTTTATTTCATTTCTTCCCTAAGAATGAGCTCTGGGCTCCGGGGATCCGAACATTTGTAGAAATTCTAATGTACATGCATTCAAATATGTATATACGCATGTGAAATAGATTTTAAAATAGCGAAAACGAATTCTGAGAACATCAAAATGTTACAATATGCCAATATTTACATATTCGGGTTTTTAACATGATTCAATATGTTCCTCAAACTCATTTGACATTATGTAATCACTTGCTGACATTATATATTTGCCTGCTTTCTGTACTTTCTCATATTTATGCTGCTTATATTATCAGGGGTAGTACTAGCCCTAGATGATATTTCAGGACATACTTTTTTCAATATTTCAGGACAATTTCAGGACACATTTGCTTGGCATTCTAACCGAAAAAACCCTTAACTCCCTCTTCAATACATTTTATTATCATAAATAGCACACTACATACACATTTTTTTTTGTTGTAAAAGTATACATTTAAAAGAAAAGTAATTTTACCAGAACCCTTTGACCAAGCTGCTAAAAAAATGCGATATTTGCATTACTGAAGGACGAAAATCTAGATTTTTTTCTTCACTGATCGACGAAAATGGCAAAAGATTTTCTTTTTTATAACTGATTGTTAAAAATTGTTTTTTTTTTTTTTTTTTGTGACTGAGAGACAAAAATAGCAAAATTTTTAAATGACTAATCAATAAAAATTGCGAATTTTGGTAACTGATCACCAAAAATGGCGGTTGTGCAAATTGATGAAAATCACTATTTTTAACGATAGATTGAAGAAAATTATGACTTTCCTGAAAGTTTTGCATCAATAAAATGGTACACCTACCCCCTATTTGATGATTTCAAATGCCGATATAGCACAAAACTCTCAAAATTTCAGGAATATTAGGACAGACTACCATATTTCAGGACATTTCAGGACATTTTTATTTTTTTCAGGAATATCAGGAATTTCAGGACAAGTACTACCCCTGTATTATTGAGAATTCTTTCAAAATGTCTGTTATACTTCCAATATGACATCATATTCATCTTATTTTACATTCTTGAAACTTTTCATTTCATTTTCATTTTTCACGTGGAAATCTTTCAATAGAAAATTAATTGTTGTGGAAAGAATTTTATTGTGGATTTTTAATTGTTGGCAACTGCTATAACAAAAAATGTTTAAATTTGATAGGAAATTGCCATTAGATGGATGGGTTCTGCCTGGAATTGTCACGTCACTTGCATATTATATAAATAGATTGCTTTTTACGTACAAATTACTTACTGTTTGTATATAAAAATTAATAAATGGCTTCTTAATATTAAATAAATTGTATAAAACTTGAAAAATTTGCTTGTGTATAAGAAACAGTGAATACGTTGCCAGAAGTTATGCATGAAAAATTTCCTTCTCTAGCCAAGGCAATTTTCTAAATCTTGCCAATGCCCATATAGAAATAAAGTACCCAAAATACAATCATTTAGTTACATAAAAAAATAAACCTTAGAATTATTAAATTATAATTGGTACTTAGGTATTAAAAGAGAAATAGTTTTGCTAATTGGTGACAATAGAAAAAAAAATGCCAATCACGGGAATTTTTTTTATGATTTTACAAAATAAAATTATGTATTTGAAGATCTTAATAATTAAAAGAAAATTATTTTATAAATAAAACAGCACTCTGAAAAATGCTAAATATACTATTAAAATAAATATACAATAAAACACTGTTTATACATTTCTCATTTATAGTGCTGTCTCAATTCATTCCTATGTATTTTAATGTTGCAATGTTTTGTTTAAGAGACCCATAACTTTGGTTATACATAATTTCTGCCAAGCCCTAACGATTTTCTCAGAATTTTTTTCCCAGCATCATTCTTTTATTCTTTCTTCTAGCAATATGTGGGGGAAGATGAAGGACAAAGAACATGTGTGACTGCTACAGGGGGTAACTCAAGTTTGCTGTATCTGTGGAAGAGGTCGGAAGAAAAGAATGAACAGTGGATGATCTGTTCATGAGACAAGTTTGAAATTAGTAAATGTCACTTCATTTCCTGATTTTGTTGCAATTTAGACCACCTTTTGAACGTGATTGCTATTTTCTTTTAAACACTTAACAAGCTCCTAAAATATCCTGAAAATGACAGGCACTTTCATTAAAAAAGAAAATTGAAATTTTAAAAGAATTCGATAAAAATTCAAGTTTGATGAAAGTAGAATTGGTGAAGAAAATGAATATTTCTGTTTCAACTCTGAAAATCATTGTCAACGATTAAAAAAAAAAAAAAAATCAAGGACAGAGCAACTACTTATGGAAACTCTGCTTCGAAGAAATTGTATGTCCAAGACAGCAAATTTCCTGATGTTGAGGACATTTTGCAGAAGTATCTCAGTGAGTATTGGTCTATGTTGATGGAGAAAGCAAGAGAAATTTCATCGAAATTAAATGTCAGAGACGCTTGCTTTTTAACCAGATGGCTGCATAAATTTAAATTATGACATGGAACTTCAAGTCAGGTTGTGAGCATAGAATCGAAAGATGTTGCAGTTGATTCTGTTAAAGAAAGGTTAAAAAATTTAGCCAGCAAAATTATAAGATGTCAGCTGAAGGACATTTATAATGTTGACGAACCTGCTTCTTTTTTCACCTCATGCTTAGAAGAATCCAATCCATTACAGGTGATCATTGTCATGATAGCAAGAAAAGTAAAGATCCTCTTAGTATTTTACTTTGTGTAAATGTTGATGGATCAGAAAAAGGATGACTTTTCTAGTCATAGGGAAATCACAGAAACCAAAATGTTTCAAAAACATAAAATTGTTGCCATTAGAATATTCCACAAATGCCACAGCATAGAAGACTGAGGATATTTTTGCCGAGAGGCTGAAGAAGATGGATAAAAATATTAAACAACAAAAGCATAAAGTTTTGCTTTTCATGGATCAATGCACCACCTATTCTCAAAACTCAATACACTGACTGGTAATGGTACTTTTTAGGTCTTTAATTAAATTTTAAAATATAAAAAACAGAAATAATCATTGCTGTTGTAAACAAACTGATTAGTTGTAACTTTCCTCTTTCAAAAGATGTAAAAATGAAAAACCAATGAGGGAAAATCCAACTAATCTGACAAAAATCAGGGAATTTTAACAAATAGCATAAAAATAAAAAACACAGTTAATGTAAACAAGGGATTTAAAGGGCTGTTTCTGGGCAATTGCGCTGGGTGTATTAACAAAATTTACAATATCTCATGATATAATTGCCGTATGGGTAAAAATGAGGTGTCAAAATATTCACAATTAAACAGGCTTTTATTTAATAGTTAAAAAAAGAAAATAGATTTTTTGAGGTAATCTTTTTTGAAGTTCTGCAATCATATCATTTACTAAAATGAAATTAATAATATACTTATCAAGCTTATTTGGTTTAAAATATCAAGCTTTTTTTTTATGGAGGAAAGGTTAAGATTTTTTTTAAACAACCAAACTGCTAATTAAAGAATAAAGAGAAGAAAAAGAGGCCCATTGGAATATGTTTCCATATTTAAAAAATAAATAAATACTTTAAAAGGACAAAATGAAACACATGCTTTTTTTGCATTAACCTCTTCTCTCATATCCAATAACCTAATGTACACACACATACATACATATCTATATGCAACAACTATTAGATAGATAATATTATGTATTAATGCATATAATAAAAACATAATTGCCAAGCATTACATATTTTGAATGCCACAAATTCCAAATGGTAATCTTTGCTTTATTTAACTGCAGAAATCTGTGACTACTATTTGGAAAAGGTGATATTCAAAATGTGTAATATTGGACATCAAATCAAAGAATGGAATTTTTGTAATTTTAAAACACTTTATCCTTCATAAAAAAGGGCAATTAAACAAAAATATTACAAACATTATTAAAAATTAAGCACTAAAAAAATATTGTAGCTCTTAAACATACCAGATATGTATTTCTCTAAAAACTGCTGCGATTTCTATATTATCCAATTGAAGAACTTATAATAACTCGAGGATTAATTTCATGAATCTCGTGGGCAATTTCATCAACGTCTAAAGAAGTCTTGTTCAGATCAAAATACTCTAAAGCGTTTAAGCTAGAAACCAATTTTCTGATCCCATCAATGGTAAGAACACATTTTGAAAGACGAAGGTTTGTCACTTTTGACAGGCTATTTTGCTTTAGTATATCATTCAACACTTCATCTGTAAGTCTGCCTGCACAGTAGATAACAATAGATTTCAACTCTGTAGCATTTGATAATATACCAACCAAAGTTTCTGTTTGACAATTAAGATCTTCTACATTTTCTAAACACAACTGCTTTAATTTCTTAAAGGAAGTTGCTGTAAACTCATTTCGATTATTTTCATAATCGTACTCCACTTTTAGTACATCAAGATTTGGACAGCATTTCCCAATGGAGGAAAAGTCAATGTTAGTGAAATTCACTATAAAAAGGGATGTTAAATTACTGCCAAATTCTGGCTTTTCAAGAAGTAACTGAACTCCAAGAGAATAATCTCCAAAGTCCATTTTTTCCCACTGTAATAATAAAAATTTTATTTTACAAAACTCGCTCAAAGCATAAATGGCTTGATCATCATTTACTAGCAAACATATGTCTTCAAGGTCTGGACAAGTAAGTGAAGCTATGTATACCTCATCTCGCGTAGCTGCAGCACTTTTGAAATTCATAGTTCCCATGCAGCATCTCCTTAACTTGTATCTCGCAGTTATAGTACCATTAAAGAGTTCTCCACCATGAATGTATTGCAAGCTTCTTGCTATATCGCAAGAAATTTCAGTCAATTCAGTACAATATCGCAGTACCACAGCTATATCTATGTAAGAAATCGGACGTCTTGGATTTTCAAAAATTTCAAGTAGTTTCAATGAAGTGTTTGGCATCAACTGACCACTGATTTCTAAAAAATCAAATATGTTGTTTCTGACAACAGGAAAATTCAAAATTAGCTTTTGTAATTTTGTTAAATTGCTCAACACTTCCAGATTAAATTCCAAGCATGATTCTATCTCCTTAACATTCCGTGCCGCACTCAGTAAAATATTAAGTGTATGTGTCTGCATATGAAAATTTGCCCTATGCACTATATTTATAAAGACATTTCTGAGACAAATTTTCTCTAACTTCTGACAAGCAGTCGATAGATCGAAAAGAATTTCCTGGAGAGTATCCCCAGTAACAGTAACATCTTCTAAAACAAAATTTTCAACTCGGCTTGATGTTAAGAGTAATCTTAAGTCAGAACTTTCTAATGATTTAGAAGCTGTGCTTTTAGATACTTTAACAACCAGAGCATCAATTATAAATGCAGGCATATAGGAAAATGGATTATAACCAAATGGAAAGCTGGCATTCCAATATGAAGTCTTGCACAGGTGTGCAGCTTCCTCTAAGCACATTTCATAAAGAGTAGCTATTTTCCCAGACATTATGGAACGCACAAAGTTTTATCTGCAAAATAAATCAAACTTTCAAAACTGAAGGTTAGAGTACAAAATGATATGCACTTGAAATGCAAGGTAATAAATAAATATATGCAAAGCAAAAAAATCAATCTAATAAATAAAATTACTAAGGCTCTACAAATTTCTCCCAAATCTAAAAGCCAAAACAAAATGTCAGGAGCCAGTTTTAATTTTTTTTTTCATCATTGTCCATTATTTTACTAACAGCTTTGGTTTGAGAAAACTTTATCTTTTGTATTAGCCATGTTATTTTTTTACAGGTGCTTCTTAAGAAAATATATAATGAAGCACAACCTGTGGCCCGCGGGCCACCAACATTACCACTATTTTTACACAGAAAACTACACCTTAGGTTAATGATGGAAACCTTGATATTAAATATATCAAAGCTTACCTTTCGAAGATAGTGGTGGCAAACGATTTTCATACAAAAAGGTTGTGCAGCACTAGTATAAAACCATAAATATACTCACATAAATAATTTAATATTTAATTAGATTAGAAAATGAAAATAAATGCAAATAATATAACACACTACATATTTAAAATATTTAAATTTAAAGCAATTTTTACAATTTAAATTTAAAGCAATCACTATGATAAACTATAACCATACCACAAAAACTATTGTTGATTTTGTCTGCGGTAACCATGTTCATGTCTTTTAGTTTTTCAGTCAGTCAGTGTGGCATTTATGATTTTTCTGTTTATTAAGCTCATTATTGTGATGTGGTATTTACTTTTCACTTATTAAGCTCTTTATTGTGAATGTGGCATTTATTTCATGAATTACAGTATATATTGCTAAAATTTCTAGTAGCCAACAGTATTTTTTGAGATGCCACAGTGACTTGGCAGCACCCTGGATTTGCCAACAGCACTGTGGTCATTAAAAAAAAAAAAAAGATATACACTATAGGCGGAGGGTAGAGAGCTTCAGCACCCCAACATCTTTTGCTAAATACCAAGGACAATTTGTGTATTTCACCCATAACAATTTGTATAAATTATTCTATATATGGTATTTAGTGTAAAAATTATATTTTTACAATCTACAAGGATCAAGACTACAAAACAAAAATACCTTTTCATTTATATATCATGTATTAATTATTCAATTAATTTATATCAGAAGTTGCTCTCTTCACACAGTCTCATGTAAACAAACCTCAAGTGCACAGCTGCTGGAAAGATCTACAGTCTTATCGTTGCCAGGATAGACAGTATACAACAAAGGTGACTCTGAATTTATTATTTGAAGTCATAAAACTGATCCACTAAAATCCATTAAGCTGTCCTAAAATATTTATGATTGTTGACCTCTGACCTCAGGAGAGGCAATTATTTTCTTAGGAAGCACAGAGGTGTTTGCTAATTTATGTCAACAAATGTGTGAGCTAGTGTTATGTAATTGGAGGTTGGGCTAGCGAATGAGGTAACATTATATTCGGCCCTGCCTACTCAAAATCAGAGGAGCATTTTGTAGTCAAATATATTTTTAATATCATATTGTTTCTCCCTAGTAGTAGTATGATTTGATCCTCAGTTGTAGTGTTTCCCTTAGAATAAAAAAAAAGCAGGGTGCTCCTTCAAAAAAGGAGCACTTCAGCTGAACAAAATGGGCACTTTTTTTATGAAAAAGGCTTTTTTAGTGCTTTTCGTAAGTAGTAGCTTAATTATTTTAAAATTTTCTTTCTGTTTTAATATTCACACATAAACATATTTTTCTATTGAAAAGTATTTGTAAATTTTATTATTTGGGCTTTTTAAAATCTGGTAACAGTAGGTAAAAAAAATCGGTTATTTCAAACTATGAATTAAATCTTTATTCAGCTAATGAAATTTTGAATAAAAGATCCTACAAACTCTACAAAATTAGTCGAATTAAAAAAAATTATTGGATTTTGCATTTGCACACTACAATCTAGTCAAGTATGTGCCTGCAAAAAATGGTTAAATTGCTATGTATAGTTTTTGATTCTATAAAGCTTATATAACTGAAATAAACTTTAAATTTTCAACATTAAATAGTGCTTAAAATAATTCTTAGATTTTAAAACTGTCTGTTTCAGTGTGTCATACATATCTCTATAAAGCTACTAGTTTCATGTTTTTCCATGTAATACTTTATTTAATATAAGTCGAGAAAGAGCACCGGTTACTTTTTTTAGAATAGAGAGAAATGTCGTTATAATCCTTTTTAATATCAAAAGTGCATCATCAGTTAAGTGTGCCTATTAAACAAAAGTAATATTTTGTTTCAAATGAAATGAGAAACAACATTACAAATGTGGCTTAATTGCCTTTTATTTTAGTAACTAGCCGCCACTGGCGACCAGTTTGGTCGCCCTTAAATGTATGCTAAACATTGTAACAAATTATTTTTATTCATAATTTATTTTTTTCCTAAATCCCTCGCCAAACCGGAAAAATCTAATAGACAAATCAAGAACTTTTGCGATCGTGGTAGCATTTCGCATATTTTTTGTTGTTATGTATTTCATCTTTCTTGACAAAAACCGCTTAACCCACTTAAGCATTTATGCTTCATGTCCGTTTGCTTATCAGTTGCAATATGTTCGCTAATGCGGAGATTCTTAAACATATTTGGCGCAAAACAAAAATCACGCCAACCCCGGTGCGTCCGTGACAGCTGTTCCAATTTAAAATACATGACGTTCACATTTTTTATTTAAAATAGAAAATAGATAAATAAGAAATAATATCATAAATCAAAACATTTGATTTCAAAATTAAAGTATCGTTTCTAATTTGCACACACAAAAAATAAAAGCTGACAATTCGTTTCGAAATTTGATCCATTAAATATTATTACATGAGTTCAACTTACGTCAAGAAAAGATCCAGAAGGAAGTTGAGTTGTATACAACAGAATTATGGTAAACTTTGACTGTCTCACTGGTGCGGATTATTTTTTTTTACACCAGGCAGCGGTCCAAAAATTTATGGTTTAATATTTTAAACGTTCACAACGAATGAATCTTTTTTTTTGTTGTTTTTTTGTTTACTTTCATAGATAGAGAATTTGAACTGCGAACCTAATTTAAACGGAAGTTATTGCAGAATGTATACATAATTGAACGTAAGTCATCTCTCAAATATTAATTTATTTTGAACGATCTTTCTAAAAATGTAACTTTTATGCAGTTTTATTCGAAAAAATAATTTTGAATAAAAATGGCCGCCTGACTTATGAAAAAGTGAAGCGGGCATCCCGGAACTGTTGATGACAGTCACATGACTTACGTTTTTATTATATAGATGTACAAATTTTGATATTTAATAATTTTTCTTTTTTTTTTCACTCAAAAAAATTGTTTTAAAAAATATTATTCCAAAAAACACATTTCCTTGAGATCAATTGCAAGTTGAAGTTTTTTCATGCATTTCTATGCTACTTATCCACTACCTGACCCCCCCCCCCCCCCCTTCAAAAAATAGTCATTTATAAAAATAAATGTTCTTTTAGAAAAATAAATGTTCTTTTGTGACAGATATACAAATTTCTCTATTTTTTACCACAATCGATTGACAAATTTAGCGATTTTTCTCATGCGATCAATGGACGAATTTCGCTATTTTTTCCCCCCATGACTGACTGAATAGTTTCGTGATTTTTCCCGCAAGTGACTAACGAATTTCAGGATATTTTCCTGCTACCGATTGCTAAATTTTACATAGTTTTTTCTTACGAGTGATAAGTGAATTTTGTGGTGGGGCAAGGGGGGGGGGGGTTATGTAATCGTGCATGAATTTTAAGATTTTTTTTCCTAGAACCAACTGCTGAATTTTGCAATTTTTTACACACGACCGATTGACAAATTTTGTAATTTTTTCCTGCGACTAAGTGACAAATTTTGTGATATTTTCCCGCAACCGATAGACGAATTTTGCGATATTTTCTCACGAAAGATAGACAAATTTTGCGATATTTTCTTGTGACCGATAGATGAATTTTGCGATATTTTCTCGAAACCTTTAGGTTAAATTCGTGACAGCAAATATTTGCGAACCCAAAATAATCAGGGCACATTTCTAGCTATATAAAAACAGGCAGGGCACATTTACAACGATAAAAAAATGGGCAAGAAGCTGCACCCTCTCGAAAACGCCTAGGGGAAACGCTACGGTTGCATATAGTTTGATTTTTGTTTCAGTAGTAGAATGTTCACTCTCTCAGTAGAAGTATGACTCTTGCACTCTACTCGTGCAGAAGTAACCTGAGTATTTCTCATGAATAAGAATCATGATAATCTTAGCAGATGCAATCATTTCTATTTCATTTTAACAGTGATGTAAAGCATCCCTAATTTTTATTTAACGATGTCAAAATCAAAATATAATAAAAAGTCAATCTTGATGATCCGTGTGTGCCTTAAAATTTATTCGTGTGACATGCAATCTAAAGATGAGACCAGATGCGATGATAACTTATCTCCCTATGGTGATGATAGAGGTATGATGAATATATTATAATCTGTATTCCACTGAGTGTCATATAAATTAAAATTTAAAATATTTATAAATTCATTTACAGATTGTTCTGCAGTGATCCAATCTAATGTAAATATTTACTTAATTCATAAATTTTGCAAAAATAAGGTCTTAAAGTATATTTAATGACAACATGTCATTTATTATATTTAAATTAGATAATCACAATAATGTTTGTGAATTGAGCAAAAATGCTGAATGTAATGTTAAGGAGGTCTATGTACTTCCTATCTCTTTTTATTTTTTTACTTGTAAATATTTTGTTTAATTTTTTTAAATAAATACCTTAGTTTTAATTAATTTCTTGTAATTCTTTTATCACTATGGAGTATGTGTGCAATTATTTTTAGGTTAAATAATTTGATTTATATTTGAGGTACTTTTAGTTACTTTTCCCTGCCTGTTTAAGGTATTGCAGTACAAGGTACTGCATATAAGGTACTGCCCTGTTTAAGGTATTGCAATAATTTATTAATGTAATTTTAGGTGTAATTAAAAATGTTGCAGAAAGTTCAAAGGAAATAGGGGCTTTGAAATAACACAACACATTATTTTCTTTTATTTACTAATTAACCACTTAACTTTTAACGTGAGCATTGGTATCTTTAGTTTTAACTTTTACCCTATTACTAGTGTTTCCCCTGGGCATTTTCGAGTGGGCGCACCGCCATGCCCGTTTTTTTTATAGTTGTAAATGCACCCTGCCTATTTTTTTTAGAGTTGTAAATGCGCCCTGTCCCTTTTTATATAGCTGGAAATGTGCCCTGATTATTTTGTGTTCGAAAAAATTTGCTGTCGCGAATTTAACCAAAAAGACTGCGGGAAAATATCTCAAAATTCATCTATTGGTTGTGAGAAAATATCGCAAAATTTGTCTATTGGTTGCGAGAAAATATAGCAAAATTCGTCCGTCAGTTGTGAGAAAATATAGCAAAATTCATCTATCGGTCACAAGAAAATATCACAAAATTAGTCTATCAGTCGCAGGAAAAAATCGCAAAATTTGTCAGTCAATTGCAAGAAAAAATTGTGAAATTCATCAATCGATCGTGTGTGAAAAATCACGAAATTCAGCAGTTGGTTATAGGGGGAAAAATCACAAAATTCATCAACTATCGCATGAAAAACCCTCGTAAGTTTCGTCATTAAGATGTGGAAAAAATTTGAAAATTTGCCTATTGTTCAACCCCCCCCCCCCCCTGCAAAATTCACTTATCAGTCGCAAGAAAAAACTTCAAAATTCAACAATCGGTAGCAGGAAAATATCCCGAAATTTGTCAGTTAGTTGTGGAAAAAATCACGAAACAATTCAGTGAATCATGGGAAAAAAATAGCGAAATTCGTACATTAATCGCCAGCGCATGAGAAAAATCGCTAAATTTGTCAATCGATTGCAGCAAAAAATAGAGAAATTTGTATATCTGTCATGAAATAACATTTATTTTTCTTAGAACGCTGTATTGAAATTTGTAAAGTAGCATAAAGGGAAGAAAAATGACTAATTTGTGTTCCAGAATTATTTTTTTTTTTTAGATAGTAAATATTAAGATATTCTTTAATAAATTATATTATTTTAAATAAAAATGTTCCTGAAATAAATGACTATTTTTTTGGAGGGGGGGAGGGATGCAAGTAGTAGATAGGCAGCATAGAAATGCATGAAAAAACTTCAACGTGCAAATTGTTCCCAAGAAAATGTGTTTTTCGGACTAATAAATATTTTTTTAAACAAATTTCTGGAGTAAAAAAATAACAATAAATAAATATCAAAATCTGTACATTATTAAAATAAAAGGCAATTAATCCATATTTGTAATGTTTTTTCACATTTCATTTAAAATAAAATATTACCTTTGTTTGATGAGCACACTTAACTGGTGATGAACTTTTGATATTAAAAAGGATTATAACGACATTTCTCTCTATTCTAAAAAAAGTAACCGGTGCTCTTTCTCGACTTATATTAAATAAAGTATTACATGGAAAAACATGAAACTAGTAGCTTTATAGAGATATGTATGACACACTGAAACAGACAGTTTTAAAATCTAAGAATTATTTTAAGCACTATTTAATGTTGAAAATTTAAAGTTTATTTCAGTTATATAAGCTTTATAGAATCAAAAACTATACATAGCAATTTAACCATTTTTTGCAGGCACATACTTGACTAGATTGTAGTGTGCAAATGCAAAATCCAATAATTTTTTTATTTGTAATGTTTTTTCACATTTCATTTAAAATAAAATATTACCTTTGTTTGATGAGCACACTTAACTGGTGATGAACTTTTGATATTAAAAAGGATTATAACGACATTTCTCTCTATTCTAAAAAAAGTAATTGGTGCTCTTTCTCGACTTATATTAAATAAAGTATTACACATAAAAACATGAAATTGGTAGTTTTATAGAGAAACACTGAAATGTATGACGACCTGAAACAGACAATTTTTTAAATCCAAGAGTTATTTTAAGCACTATTTAATGCTGAAATAGGTCAATTTATTTCAGTTATATAAGCTTTATAGGATCAAAAACTATACATAGCAATTTAACCATTTTTTGCAGGCACATACTTGACTAGATTGTAGTGTGCAAAGTCCAATAATTTTTTTTTTTTAAATTCAATTAATTTTGTAGGATCTTTTATTCAAAATTTCATTAGCTGAATAAAAATTTAATTCATAGTTTGAAATAGCCGATTTTTTTACCTATTGTTTTCTGATTTTGAAAAGGCCAAATAATAAAATTTACAAACACTTTCCAATAGAAAAATATATTTGTGTGAATATTAAAATAGAAAGAAAACTTTAAAATAATTAAGCTATTACTTACAAAAAGCACTAAAAACCCCTTTTCATAAAAAAGTGTCCATTTTGTTCAGCTGAAGTGCCCTTTTTTGAAAGAGCACCCTGCCCTTTTTTATTCTGGGGGAAACACTACTATTACTAGAACATTTATTTCAATTTACGATCACGAATTATTATTATTCTAAGTATACTAAATGTACCAACATGACTCTGTGGCGGTTTTATGTGAGTGATGGACAGAATAATTAAAAATACCAGCTAATTAGTCATTAGTCAAAGTGTTTATTTCTGTCTATCAATACACTATAGTATAGATTTACTTGACAAAACAGAGCTTATACCACTGTATACCCTACACTACAGTCCTATTTGTCGATCCTTGAAAATTACTCTTGTAAAAAAGATATTGGAAAATAACATTTACTAACCAAATAAGATTATGAATGCAACACAAGCATATCAATAATAATGACCCATTATTCTTATTCCATTTATGAACAAATAATTGTAAACTACAGTGTCAATGATTTTAATCAGACAATTTAAAATCATGATTCTAATCAGATGATTTTTTTAAAGCATTAATTAAAATCATTAATTTTCTTCATTTTAAAATGATGTGAAAAGTATTAAAATGTAAGAAAAATTTACAATGTTTCTAAAGATATTTTGTGCATTGGATAAACAAAAAGAAGTGTTAAATAACAAGCTTTTTATAAGTATTTTACAAACTTAATTCATTTAAACATGTAAACAAAATACTACAATAAGCTTGTAAACAGTAAAGTTTTATCAGGTATAAAAATCATTTCATTCAAAATTGATATAATTGAATCTATTATAGTTTACATTGTCATAATAACTTCCTTTGAGCAATCAAATTATTTACTCTTTTATATAAACTAGGGCATCCAACCTGGGCTTCCCATGATAGAGAATATATGTGAAAAACACTTTTTTTTTTTTATTGAAAACTTTAATAGATTTTTTTTTATAATTCATAATTTTTTTAGATTGCCTCCTTACAATACCAAAGAGCATTTTTATATTGAATATTTCAATTATATATTCAAATAACACTTTGAAATATATTAAAAGCTTTAATTTCGTATTGGCCTTGTGCCAGAAGTTAATAGCCAAAGAAATCACTAAAAATTTTGTTATCTACAGCAGTTTTTTTTTTTTCTGATAATTTCAGTGGTTCTAAGTGTTTATTTCAATTATATGTCTGTTAAATTTGTGTTTTAGTTATACTATTTTATTTATTGCTTAATAAAATTTTAATTTCGTTATTAACTGGAAACAAATGCTGGATCTTTTACATTGTTTAAAGTGCAAACGGATTAATACTTCGTAATCGTCTGCAAGCGATATAATTTTTTTTTTAAATCATGTTTGAAATTTAATTTAAATTTTATAATAAATGAGTAAATTGAGATACAGTTTTCAAACAGATTGCATTTGGAAGTAGATTTTTTTCCCCTATATAACGGTGTAAAAAATAAAAATATGCAATGTTTAGAAATTAAAAAATTGCAGTAGCAAATATCACAAAACCGAAATTTAATCGTCAAGTGTTGCCATTCGCAAAATGACGTCACTGTTACGCATGGACACATTTGTCCTTTATAATATAGATATGAATAGAAAACATAATAAATTTTTGTACAAGTAAAACAATTAGTAGCAATATTCTTTTTTTCTTTTATTCAATTTTACAAATAAATTTCAAACAATGAATTGGAGCTAAGGGAGAATAAAAAAATATATAATAACATGATTTCACTCAATAGTGACAGCAAATTGATTCAGAAAAGTTTTCCCGAAACATATTATTAACACCTCACCCATCAAAAACATTAACTTTTTTCTGTGTGTATGTGGGGGGGGGGGGGGGGGAAGGGAGCAGCACACTCCTACTTAAAGTACTTTCTCAACAGTCTAAAAAGATATTAGATAATACATATGAAACAGCACAATACAAAAACTGAAATTAACAGCAACCAAAAATTTAACTTACCTTATCTAAAAATTAGTTTTTAAACTTGTCTAATTAGATACTCTTGGCTGAGGTTTATAGCCAATTCTTTCATGAATAACAGATTGCCTAGTTTTAGTAGTTTCAGATGAATCAGCAATATCACTGTCCTTGCTTACTGTAGACATTTTCATCTCATATTCTTTTTTCATTATTTCATATTCCTGCAGATCTTCAACTTTAAGTTCAATTCTTGTAGGTTTCCTTCGATACATCTTTTAAAAAAATCTGCAAAAAGAAGGCAGAAAAATAAGATAATTTTCGGGTATCAAAACCAAACCAATCTATTAACATACTTTTAGATGCCATCCAGAAAACATAGAGGAAAGATCTACCAGATAATTCAAGGGAATAAAATTCAAATTTTTAAGTAAAGGTATCACAAATAACTGGCAGGGAGAGAAAATAATACTACAGTGGAACTCCAGATATACGTTACCTGAGTTGTACGTTTCCCTCACTTATACATTTCAACTCTGCAGTCCCGACCACTTGCCATTAAAAATTAGCTGAGTTATAAGTTTTGAATTGCACATTTCCCTCAGTTATACGTTACGTTTTTGCATCCCCGGACTAATTTATTTCTCATTTATCCATTTTGAAATCAGAAACACTGACGATGCGGCCGAGAAGTCTGATTTGAAAGATCCCACTCAAACTTCAGAGCTGATGTGAAAGCTTTTGACGTATTAAAGCAGTTCGTCAGAAGTAAAAGCAATAACCATAAGGCGGCTGCATTATTAACAGAAATGCAAAATTTGCTGTTCAGCTCTGCCGAAAAGAAACAACCGAAGATTAGTGATTATTTCAACAAGATTCAATAAAATACTGAAAAGTCTTTTGATAAATGATTTATATGCCAAGGCGATTCCAATGATTTCTTTTAAGTACTCTATGTGTATTAAAAATAGTTTTAACAAAGCTTTTATGATAAAATAACTTCATGTGTACTTCTCTTATGTACTTTTTTTCTTCTCATTTCCAGTTCCAAAAATTTATGTCATGGATGCAGTACTACTTAAGAAACTTCTGTTTTCAATATAAAAGGTAGCAAACTCCTCAGCGGATCAAAGTTTTCACGATATATTTTAAAAATAGTTCCGGTAAACCATTAATTGAGTTGTACGTTTTACTGAGTTATAGGTTTCGTTTGTCTGGTCCCGGGCAAAACGTATAACTGGAGTTCCACTGTATTTGGTTACGCTGCCTTTTACATACACATGCTGAACAAAAAGAATTAACATGTAAATTCTAATTGTATAACATATATAAAATAAAATATTTATAATGAAAGAGTCCAAAGAACCATAAGCACAATTATTTATGTGTGATGTACACATATAAAGAATTATGCTGAATTAAAGTATAACAATGTATGAGCTTTATGTCACAGGATTCTGCAATCTGTGAATCTGACTATTTTTCAGGATCATTTTCTCAAACCTACATCAGATAATTTATATTCTGTTTACATAATGCATTCAAAATTTATTTTTAATTTCCTTTATGCAAAATCCATGTTCACAGGTTAAAAGCATTTCATATACCAAACTTAAACATCCTCAAATTCTTATTCTTTACATTTTTAATGTTGTAATGCACATCATGCAGGAAAAAATAAGCTTTTTAATAAAACAAAGTTTTTTTTCTTCAGTGATACAACAAATTAAATTTATTGAAGTAAAACAGCAGCACACAAATTCAATGAGATAAATTCAATATGAATTCAAATCTTTATTTACCATGACGAAAAAGACATCTATAAAAATAAAACAGATTATGCAAGGAATTTCCTCTTAAGTTTTAGAACTTAATAAAATAAGTTTAACACAAATGCTGACATTTATTTTGCGGATGGAGAAATATTGAATAGTGTAAGCCTTGTTGTAACATTTGATCCAGTTTAGAGTCCTCCATTGGGTGAAGGTAACCCGACCCAACCCAATCTGACTGTGGTTCGGGACTATATTTTTTTGTTGTGGGTGGGGTTGACTTCTACTTTTTTTGTTGCCGGTCGGGTTTGGGTCAAGTTAGCTTTCATTGTTTCAGGTTTTTTAGTTTGGGTTTTGAGACTCTTGCAGGTCAAATTCTGGTTGACCTGATTTTTCAAAAAAAAAAAATACAAAATATTTTTCTATATACAATAAGATCTCTAATGGACACTCCCAAAAAGCATACATCTTTGTTTAGCGAACACATTTTCAATTCCTAACACACATCATTCCACGTCAAATCAACCAAAAATTTTCAATATTCAACCTGACCATTTCAGATTTTGATGAAACCTTCAAGAATCATTCTCCCTGATGACACAAATGAGAATATACTTTTATAATTTTTTTATCTCAGTAAATTTTCATACAATTAATTTTTTTAATTTCAAAAAATCATCATTTTTTGGCTTGTATAAATGTTTTCAATTTTGAATTTCTCAAGTTCTATCAGGTGTAGAGAGTTGTTTGACCCCTCATTTTAAAGATCATTTCATAAGGTTTAATTTGATATGCAAGTTAAACAACTCTATTCGCCTGATAGAATTTGAGAAATTCAAAATTGAAAACATTTGTACAAGCCAAAAAAACGATGATTTTTCAAAATTAAAAAAAAATAATTGTATGAAAATTTACAGAGATAAAAAAATAATAAAAGTATATTCTCATTTATATCATCAGGGAGAATGATTCCTGGAAGTTTCATCAAAATCTAAAATGGTCAGGTTAAGTCACTGGTTGATTTGACCTGGAATGACCATATATTTGTACGTTTTTAGCTCTGAATAGTGGGTACTTTCCAATCTACATACACGTAACATGTGTATGTGTGCATAAACTATCACAAATACGATACATGTGTTTTTGTGTGTATCAAAAACGAATGTTGGTAATATTTTTCATATTCAGAGAGAAAAAATAATGTTTCTCAACTATACCATAAAGAAAAAATAGTAACCTATGATCCCATTTCTTATATACATTTCATTTCCCATGTAGTATATTGAATATATACTCATTCATATTCAAATACATGTTTATTTTCATCTGAAACATAGTTCAACCCAAACTTTTTGTGAAAATCCCAACAACTAGACTTCCAAAAAACTTAAATCTGACCTGCCAGAATTATTCTAGAGTGAATCTGACCTGTAGAAAGGAAATTAGAGTTACCCCAACCTGAAAAAATAAAATTAGGGACAACCCGATACGGTGCAGGTCTATTCAAAGATCCAGAGGTGTCTGCTATTCAGATGTTGTAGCATATTTGAATATTAAAGAATATAGATAACATCAGTAGATAAAATTGGAGATTACCTTTCATAATTGCATTAAAACTACGTTTATTTTCATTTAATTTTGGGTTCGGGTCAAGTTGAAGTACTTTGGGTTCGGGATAATGAAAAAATTTTTGTCGGGTTCGATTGCAGAACTTTAATCCAGTTGCTGTAATTCACAATTTATTTATAATTTTTTTTGACATACTGCAAAAGTTTATGAAATCTTTGGAATGAATAACTTCATTCACAACTTTCTCCTGGCCAGCAAATGTGCCGTCTACCACAATGGGAGTCTCCCACCCTGATATTTTTCAAGAAAGGAATTTCACAATTTTTGGCAGTAATGCTGCCCTGAATTTTAGCTCCTGTATTCTAATTTTCAGAAAGGCTATAGCATTACAAAACAAGAAGAGAAAAAATAAATATTTGAAGTAATCTTGCATCTGTCCATTCAATTTATAAATTTTAACTTTGCAAAACGTTTTTTAGTGTTAATGAAGCATAATCATTTTCTGCCATGGCGATGAAGAATTTCCTAACTCTAATTAATTTCATGAAACACAATTGATGTACTTTTCTTACTTGTAATCAAAATAATAATGATACCATATCCTCACCCACTTCTATCTATCAATAAGATAAATCACTTCCTGTGTTAGAAAAGTAACTTTCTTTTTTTTTTCCCCCACTTGCATTGTTTTAACTTACTTTGTAGTTTCATACTAAATTTTCAAATAATAAAAAATGGCAGTAATATGTTAAGGGAATACATCTAAAATTGATGATTTGCTACCTTTTTACCCCTTTTTGCTATTTATTAATAACTTCTCCAATTTTTAATTAAATCAGAAACATGCCTAAAATTCTAAACAAAGTAGTATAAATGACAGTGAAACAGTCATCACAACAAAATACATCATTGTAATAGTACACTGAAGTAACAAACGAAATATGCACTCAGAAAAAGAAATAAATAAGCAATAATATTTAATGTCTTTTGTGTAACTAGACGTAAGTCATATTTAAGCAAGTCTTGCTTAACTAAGATCCAAAGCATGATCTTGGATTTCAATTAACAAAAATTATTTTAGATTACAGGTTTTATTTATAATCATATTTAAAATAAATGCAATTAGTAAACATGCAACATAAATAGGAAAATTCTTGATGATATAAATGTAAAATATTTAGAGAAATGAATTAATTATACAAATTATTTGAATGTCTAGTTTCAATAGAATTAAAATGAAATAAACATAAAAGGAATAGTTGTAAGAGATAATAGACCAAACAGAAAAAATATTAAAAGCTTTCAACAGGAGAATAATACCTGACAAGCAAATCTGACAATCAGATCACAAAATTCATGTACATTGCGTAATTAAGCGTATTATTGACAGAAATTTCGATATTATTCATATATTTCGATATAGCTATCGATATTGTATGCACTTTATCATTATTATCGATACGCAAAATGCTGAAAACTATATTGACACAAAATATTTAATATTAAGCATAGAAAATTAAATATTCTATATTTTTATAAAGAAAATATTATGTAATGAAAAGATTTATGTAAAGATAAATATGTAAACTGATGAAATTTATATATATCATTGTTTATCTTTTGTTCATTAACTGTGACCGTATTACAAACTGACATCGGCAATTTTTGTGTTTTGCAAATTGCAAAGAATTTAAAGTACGTGAGAGTGTGAATAATATTTACTGTTTTCTAATATACATCTGCAGCATGAGTTCTATAGGTACTGGCTATGATTTATCAGCTTCTCAATTTTCTCCTGATGGACGTGTTTTTCAAGTAGAATATGCTCAGAAAGCAGTAGAAAACAGTGGAACAGCTATTGGTCTAAGAGGTAAAGATGGTGTTGTTTTTGCTGTTGAAAAACTTGTAACTTCTAAATTGTATGAAGCGGGTGCAAATAAGCGTATTTTCACTGTTGATCGTCACGTCGGTGTTGCTATAGCTGGATTAATCGCTGATGCTCGTCAAATTGTAGAAACCGCTAAAGCAGAAGCTGCGAATTATAGATCGGATTATCATGAACCAGTGCCTTTAAAATACTTAAAAGATCGTGTTAGTATGTATATGCATGCGTATACATTATACAGTTCTTGCAGGCCTTTCGGAGCTAGTGTCATTATGGGAGCTCTGGAGTATGATGGGCCAGAAATGTATTGCATTGATCCCTCTGGCATATCTTGGGGATATTTTGGATGTGCTATCGGCAAAGCTAAACAAGCAGCAAAGACGGAAATGGAAAAGATCAATTTTAAAGAAAAAACCATCGCTGAATTAGTGAAAGAAGCTGCTAAAATTATTTACATTGTTCATGATGAAGTCAAGGATAAAAATTTTGAATTAGAGTTAAGCTGGGTTGGCACAGCTACTGGAGGAAAGCATGAACTTGTACCCCCTAAAATATACAGAGAAGCTGAAGATTATGCTAAAGCTGCAGTAGAAGATGATTCTGATTTAGAGGACCAATCAACCTAAACATAATTTCATTTTGTATTCTTTGATTTGTTCTTATTGATCTTTAATGATATAAAATTCTTTTTTATTATTAATATTTGTATTTTTTTTCTTTCACTGACATTTTTTATTTATTTATCTCATGCATTTTGTAAAATAATTCATTAAATTGAATATATGATTCCCCCTTCTTCACTCAACACAATGTTACTGATTGAATTTTGTTATATAAATTTGTTTTTGTGCAGAAGTTGCTTTAATTTATTATATATGTTATTGTTATATAATGATTTAAATATTTGCATTTTTCTAATTGACTCTGAGGCTCTGCCATTCGAACTACGAACTATGCTTGCCAAACCCCACAACCTCTAAAAATACGCTAATTTGCTCTGTTTTAAACAGATTGTCTGAATATGGAAGATTGAAATTGAAAGAGATTATGATAACCAGGGGCGATTTTCCATTATCAAGTTGCTATTCATTTTCGTCTAACCACTGTCGCAACAGCTGACATCTCTTTTCATGATTAAGATCAATTACATATTTGAAAATCAATTTGTATGAAATTGTTAAAAATATCACCTCCTCTCGAATCATTATAACATCTATAAGAAGAGTTTTTGTTTAGACATTATAAGAAAATTGAAAACAGATACACTGGGTTGGTGCAATTTTTTTTTATTTATTTATTTTATTTTTTTTTTTGGGGGGGGGAGGGGGGGGCATTCTGGCACGAAAACCCTATTTTCGAATACCTGTAAGGCCTAGCATGCAAAAGCAGCATGTTAGATTTATTTTATTATGAAACTGTTTATTTAAATATACACAATTTTTATAAAACATTATACAATTTGTTCTACCAGGTTGCCACACCAGGCAAAAAAGTTGCCACTCTGACACCAAAAAAAAATCTTGGTGCATCTGTGACATCTGTACTGAAAATCATTTTAAATATGATCTAATAAGATTTTTTTTTTTTCAACAGTCACATGTAAAAATATATATTTTAACTGAAAATACAGTGTTTGGAAATATTTTATTTGAGCTTTATAAAATCTGGCAACAGTAGGGGAGACTGGTACACAGTGGACCACTTTTTCAGTTAATTTTTTTTTTCTCTTTAACGGACAAACTGATGATTTTTTAATGTTCCTTAAACCTTTATGCATTCATCCTAATTTTCTCAGAACATAGTTTTCAATACATTTTTCAGAAAAAAAAAAAAATTCTATACATTCGTAAAGTGGACCAGTGTGCCCCAATAGTGGGGCACAATGGACTGCTATTAGGTATTATCTGAAATACAATATAAATCTATTTTTCATTAATTTAATTCTTTTTTACTTCTACTTTACCCAGAAAATAACATAGTAATATAAATTTACGCGTAACATTTTGAAACAAAAAAATAATAATTATAATTTGAAAATAATAACAAATTAATACAGGAACAATTGCAATTTAGTTAAAGTTATTACTTAAGTACAAAAAAATTTGCAAATGAAATTCCAAAATACTTATGAGTAAGATTAAGCCTGGAATTTTCCTGAAATACTTTTGGGTCTGGGAGCAACATTATGAAATCATTGACATCAACAACAGATTCATCTACAATTTCGGGGAAAATAAACTGATTTTCATTCAATTTGCATCTCATGAATCTTACTTGAATAGCATCATCACCAATTAGACTACAGTTATATTTATCAAAGGCAATAAATACAAAACAAAATATTTCTTACTATGTTAAATAAATTCTTATTTTTCTTTGTTTACTTTATTTTACAATTAAATAACTACTATAAAACAATATTTCTTGATAGAAAATAAGCAATTATTAAATATTTTGAACATTCTGCATTACAGGAGCAGAGTGGATTGTGGGCCACTGTGCCCCATGTTGAAGTTCAATAAATAATCATATTAATATTGTTTTAGCTTTCTTTTAAACATATTAACTTTAAAGTTAAATCAAAACAAGTATCTTAGCTTTGCAAACAAGCTGTTTTATCTTATTTATCTACAACTTTTAATTACTAAAAAAACAAAAAATATGATGATGAAAAATTTTACTTTTAGAAGCTCAAAACAACCAATCAGAATAAAAAAGTTCAATCTGAGGTAAACATATTTTCTGAAGGCTATAAATAATCAGTGCAGTGCTGTTATCTATTAGGATAGAAGAGAAGCTTAAAAAAAAAAAATAAATAAATAAAATATTAGGGGGTGGTCCACTGTGCCCATAGGTCCAGTGTGTACCGGTCTCCCCTATATTAAAAACAACTATTTCAAAATATTAAATAAATCTCTATTCAGATAATGAAATTTTGAATAAAAAATTAGAAAAAGAAAATTAAAAAAATTAGACATGTAAAAAATAATTGGACATTGCACACCACAATCTAGTCAAGTATTTGCCTGACAAAGATGTTTAAATTACTGTTACTATGTACAGTTTTTTTGTTCTTAATGTAACTGAACTTATTTAGATTGACCAATTTTTTTATTAACTATCGTTTAAAATAATTTTTTAATTTAAAAACTGTCTGCTTCAGTGTGTTTATCACATTTTTCTATAAAACTATCAGTTTGTATTTGTATTTGCAGTATTTTTTGCAGAATAAGCTAAGAAAGTGAAAAGTAGTAGATTCAATGTTAGCATTAGTAACCTTTTTTTTAGAATAGAGAGAAACTGAATGTGTAATGAATATTCAGCCCTCTGTCAGATAATTAGCCGAATAAAGTCAAGATAAAAATATAAAAAAAATTTCTTTTTTACAATGTTTTTCTCAAATCCAAATTTGTTACTTCCTGACAGATTTGCTATTTCTTTGCATTTTCATGCTTAATTGCATAAAATTATTTGGATACAAAGAAATCAAATAGCATTTCTTTATTTCCTTTAAAGACTAATCCTTTTAGAAATTTCTTCCAAAAGACATCTTTTGGAGAACGATTGGTTATAAATGTAATACATTTATAGTAAAATCAAAAATGCAATTCAATTGTAATGCACTTGAATATTAGTATGTATTATGAAAATGACTTGTAAAAGTGCCAGAAAAAAAAAAGAAAATCCTTCTATTCAGGAGTATTATTATTTTGGTACTTCTCTATTATCCCGTCAACCACTTTTCATAACAAAAAACTATCGCCAAATAAACAGCAGAACGTTGCCATTGGAATATCAAAATAAATAAAATATAAGAATTTAAGGACACAATTGTTATTTTAATTAATGAAATAACTAATAAATCAGTAAAACATACATAATGAAAAATACAGGCAAATGTTGAATTAAAAACCACTTGATGACATAACAAACATGTATAATGCTTCTGACATCAAGTAAATGGGACTTCATTTTTGGCATTTCATCTTACAGTTTGGCGATAGTTTTTTGTTATAAAAAGTGGTCGACGGGATAATAGAGAAATACCATTATTTTTTCCAGAATGGCTTTAAATATGTCTAAACAGAATATTTCATTACTTATTTTTTTAAAAATCTAACACCAACTGAATTTTAAGTTGTTTTGTTAGGTTATGTAAATTCTACATAAATGTATATTAGAGATGCACTGAATATTCGGTTTTCAGCCAGGCCGAATAATTGGTTAAACCAAATACTTAAAACAAAAAATTAAATATTTTAATAACCTTATACAACTTTTACTTTTAACTGTCAATTAATAAAGATACTCAGAATAATTAAGAAATTGAATCCTATTTAAATGAAAGAAAATGCTTTTACATTAGTTACTGTTTGAAAAGTGACACTTGAGAAAATTAACCATTAATGATGTACAAATGCAAATACAGTCGAAGCACCTTATAACAAAATCGAAAGTGCTCCATAGATTTGCTCGTTATAAAGGGCTTTCGTTAAAACGTTATAACGAATTAGTTCGTTATACAGTAAGAAATTTAATTATCCGGATTAATGTGGTCTGAACGTAATCTGATTATGCATAAGTCTGGATATTGGAGACAATCATAAAAAAAGCTAGCTAGGTCTCATGTATTCATATTAGATTAATGCTTCACAGGAAAAATTACTTTTATTAAAAAGAGTGAAAAGAAGAAAATCGTTGATTTAAAAAGAAATTTCAAGATAATTATATTTTTACGAATGTTATACGTACAATACATATCATAAAATTTTTATTTTGAGATTATTGATCTGGATGACTGGATTTCAGATAATTAGAGTTTTGTTGTATCATTTTAACGGTATATGTATAGTATGTATGCTACACATGAAAAAAAAAACTGGGCAAATTAAAAATATATATATTATTGATTTAATTCTGTTAAAGGAAACTTTTACATACCTATATTGGTTTGGAGAATGAAGTTAACAAGCTCTGCTTTCTTTTCTTTACAGCATTATCTAATAATGTAAGCTCTATTTTGTCAACATGCATATTAATTTCATTCGCTAACAAGTTTTTATTACACATGTAACACACAATTTTCTGTAAATACTCGAGTGCATCAGATGGTGAAAGTTTCTAGCAAATTTCTACAAATCCTTCTTGCTCACTGACACTGCCATCAGACAACTCATATTTAACTTTTTTTTTTTTTTTTTTTTTTGGCGCTATTCTCTTTATTGAACATTATAAAGTATTGATCAAAGTTATAAAGTGATATGCTTTTTCATGCAAAATACTTCCACTAACGGGATTTTTTTTATCTTGCATCTTTAAACCATGAAAATAATACTTCCTCCACATCTGCATATTTTGCTGTATGTAAACGTTTAAACGATGAGAAAACTGCATCCTTTTCGAAAATTTTAAGAATTTTTTCTCGATTTTTCAATATTGTGCTGAGAGTGCTAATCCTAAATTTTTTCGCGACATCGCTTTTTTTTTACATAATTCTGGGAAGCATTTTATAGTTTCGACTTTCGCTTCTAAACTCAACCATTTTCTTTTGTCAGACACAGCCAGCATAGAGAGTTTTAAAAATTAACACGCCATAAATTTACAGGCAAAGCAAATAAATGTCAATAAAATCAGTCATCGAATAAAAAGAACATAATGCAATTCTGCTAAGCTGTCGTCTTTTTGTCTGTCTTAAAACACTGCCCCTCCCCCAAATCTCTCCTGGAACTATTGAAAATATGTGATTGGCCGTAGAGAAAAAGATTGAAGGTTATGTCATGGGGGAAAAAAACTAGTAATTAAGGAAAAAAATATTTCCCGCGTTAAGTAAAAAAAAAAAGTGAAAAATTCGCTATATCGTTTTTATTGCACTGTTCATGCTCGAATTCTTTTCGTTATATCGTGCTTTTCGTTATAAATATTTCGTTATATCGTTTCGAATTCAGTATTCTTTAACATGCAGACCAACTAAATGGTAATGCACATTTCGTTATATCGTGCTTTTCGTTATATCGTAATTCGTTATAAAGTGCTTCAACTGTACCTGACCTGAATATTGTTTGGTAATTGGTAAATAATCTGTTTCTTGCTTTTTCACAAACAGGGTATTTCTCAACAAAAAGTAACAAACTTTTAGAGGTGATAATTGACATCAAGACAGATAAAGTTTGCCCAGGAAACCAGGATCGCAATTCACTTATTCAGTGAAAAATATAATGTATCTCACTCCAACCCGAATTTCAATTTACTTGAAACTTTAACAATAACAAAGATATTGTAGCGATATTTTCAACAGACTTATTTTGATTTTCAGTAAAATATGATGACATGATGAAAAGTGCTGGAAATTGTCACCATTCATATCTAAGCTACACTGAGCTAGACATTCCATTATTCAGGATGCAGCAGACGGTACACATATCTATAGCTCCTATGTATAGGCTGAATTATACTGTCATTTAATAACCCAACGGACCAAACACTAAGCTAAAACCAGTCAGCTTACCACAGTGGTGGACTGACAGGGATGGCAAACATCTGCTCTGGCAGTAAATTAATGCTGAGCTGGGTTACAATATGGCAGTTATTTTGGCCAACAAGATAGGTATGCATCATCTTCTCTTATAAGAGCCTTACATATACCTTGTCAGGGGGTCAGAAGTAGCGAAACTACAGTAGTTGCTACTTTTTACAGTAGTTTGTAGTGTAGGGCGCTATATTTTAAACAATGTAGTGTAGAGAGTAGCGGGATACAAAAAAACAGTAGTTTGTAGCGAAAACTTGCTCTACTTTTAACGCTACTTCATGGAAAAAATGTGCCAATCTGCAAATCACCTGGCCGAAACTTGCTTCTTAAAATTTGTTCTGCTCAACAATTTGCTAATGCCAGCTGCAGTGTATAGCAACACATCCCATGAAATCATAGATTTTTTCCATTGACACTTCATGCGAAAATCAAGAACTAACCCACCAAAAAAATTAATTTTCTTGTTTGCAACACTTGTCTACTTACTCGTTATTAGGTCTTCATGTTTTAACGTCGGGTCTCTTATTATTCGGAATCACTTTATTTACAGATTTATTTCTTGTTTGCATTTAGAGTTGTTTTTCTGGATTATAACATCTCTCTTAATTTTACTACGCAGTTCGTAATGCGTGTATAAACTAACATTTTGGAGTCGAACACAAAATATTTTCTTGTATGTTTTTGTAAACATTTTGTTTCTTCATATTTTAAATTACCCTCAGTTTTGTCGCATTTATTTCATTGCATCCCGTTCGATATAACAAGGGGTTGCTTTACTATTTAATACGTGTCTTCAATTTTCAGTGTAAATTGAACCCTTTGACAAAATCTGAAAGTAGCAAAGTAGTGACTACTTTTGAAAAGTAGTTTATAGTCGCTACTTTTTAAAACAAGTAGTTGTAGTTAACTACATTTTCTATAAAGTAGTTGTAGTTGTTCGCTACAATAAAAAAGTAGTTTTTCCGACCTCTGTACCTTGTCATTTTCAATTATGTCTTCACATTTCATACCAACAAAGTTAATATGATGAAAATCTCACTAAAATAGCTTCATAGTTGTTAAAGGAGTGAACGAAAAATTGGTTTCAGCTTGTAGCAACACACCCTGTATTTTTTATTGGATGTATTGTACTTTTAATGGAATAAGTGGATTGAGATGCTGGTTTCCTGTATAAATAATGCTTCTCTTGACCACATTATCTCCCCTGAAAGTTTGCTCCAAGATTTTAGAAACAGTCTGCATGTTTACAATCTCTGAAAATCGCCCTCTCCAGACACTGCTTTGTGGTGCATTTAATCCATTGAAAGGCGGCGGTATATATTTTATACCACTTAAATTTAATTTCAAACAATGAAATGGAACTTAGAATTTTTGAATAAAATTATACGTTTAAAATGTACATGAAGAAAAGTATTTATTTTAAAATCATTTTGTTCATAAATTCTGGTGACATTCAATGTTTTCAACAATTTAATAACTAGTTTACACCTTGGAAATTCAATTATAAATATTTGTTTTAGAATATAAGAAATATGTATTCATTTATTTTAATTCACAGAATAAGACATGGAATTCATATGAGTAAATTTAAGACTATTTTCTTAAATAATAACTTGAGCATATTTTTGTTTTAGTGTAAAGTTAACTTGTGAAGGTCTTTTTCATCAAAATGGAAGTATTTATATTAAATATGTAAAATTGTTTTAAAATGTAACTCTTTTGGTATACTTTAAACTCTGAAATATAGGTGTATTCAGTTGTCTGAAAACTCCTATTATATTTTGATACTAAAAAAATCAATTTTCATTTATATTTTATTTCTGTTACTTAATTTAAAAATAAATTATAACCAAAATGTATATATTTTTTAAATGTTGTTGGACTATTCAGTCAAATCATTATTTGCTATTTCCCCAATTTGTTGACTGTTCAGTCTGCTTGGGTTCATTCCAATCTATTGTTAATTACTGTCATAGACATAATCATTAAAATATGATTTGGAATTCAAAAAATGTTCTGCATAAGTAGAGATTTTTAACTGATAAATCATGAATTCCTTGTTGAAATTTGAAATCTATGACAAGAGAAAAGCAGCAGCATGCCAAACAAAATATTTCTGTAACAGCAGCTGATCTCAACTTGACTTCAAGTCAGCTGTAAAATTTTCTCTTAGTGGAGTACAATAACAAGAACAGTTTTTATTTGTTTTTAAAGACATTGTAATAAAATATTTAATTTTATTACAGTCCAGTTCTCTTAGAGCAAAATCCGATAAAACAAAATTTCCATTGCTACAAAATATATAGCATTTCCCAGCAATAATCCTATTCCATTCAGCGCTTAATTTTAACCGGAGTTCATTAAAATGAAGCCCCTAAATTATCATTTTCCTTCCATGCAATTCTCATTCTTTTGTCTTCTTTCCTTCCTCTACAGCATACTCCTTAACATCAAAACGTTATAAAGCAAGCTATGATGGATAGCAAGTAGCCATTTGCTGTCAATTACAGCAAAGAAAAAGATGAAAATCCTGATATGGAGAATACTTTACATTAAAGGGATAATCCTAATAATATTATAAATCAGATTGTGTGCAAATGTTAGGCTGAAGCCAGCGTCAAAATGGAGCGTTTAATAATCCTGTATCTTTGCATATAAGTTGATTATAATCCTCATTTGAACATAGGCTGGTTTTTGTTTATTTTATTCAAATATTTTTCTTAATAATTCAAAATTTCGTTATTTTCATAGAGAATAAATGGACATTTTTTTTGTATATTTTAAAATGGTTGGATGGTTTGGTTGGTTTGGCCCAAAGGGCCCGGTTTTGAAGCTTTTTTTTAAAATGGTTAAATTTATTTTACCGTTGCTAATACTTTATCGTTGCCAATATAAAATAAAACCCCTGAATAATAATTTTTAATCAACAATTTATTTTCAAGTGAAAAATTTCCACGTGAAAAATGAAAAGGAAATGAATTATTTAAGAATTAAACAGAATATGAAATGATGTCATATTAAAAACAAAACGTGCGTTTTCAAATCTTTGATAATAATACAAAGTGCATAAATACGAGTAAGTATGGAAAACAATACCATATTTTTAATTTAAATTTTAAAAATTAAAAAAAATAAAAAAAAAAAAAAATATTGGATGGCAAATGTCAATGATATGCATCGCAAAATTATTCGTATCGAAAATCAGAAAATCTTAATAAAAATAACTATAATATTTAAAAGAAAGTTGCTTTTCTCATAAAAGCTAAAGATTTAATATGATTGTGTCGAAGTAACAGCATTTTTCCTCTATCATTTTCCCACAATCGAAACACATTTGTAAATCGTCGTTTCGAACCGGAATTTAATTTTACATTTTTTTTAGTTTTAAAATAGGAAAAACTTTGTTGTCGTTTTTAAATATAGCTTTTTTTAAAGTTGTTTCATAATAGATTTTTGTAAAGTCTTGTGGGATAAGAAAAATT
Source organism: Maratus michaelseni (assembly GCA_963931845.1). NCBI lineage: Eukaryota > Metazoa > Arthropoda > Arachnida > Araneae > Salticidae > Maratus > Maratus michaelseni. The sequence goes on from OZ007596.1 coordinate 94,470,588, forward strand.
GCATAGATTTTAAAGCAATGTTTAAGTAAAATTACAATATTTTTTTAACTTAAAAAACAACAATGTTATCGAAAAGAAAATCAATTTTACCAACAAATTCGCGTGATGCAAAAGCAAAGAAGAAATCAAAAAGTAATGAATCTTCTTCCAGCCGAATTGTGTAAACTTGAACAAGCCGATCGTGCCAATTCATAACATTATAAACGTGAAAGCGCGTTCTATATAGTAGAATTTTTTTTACATATAGGTAGAAAATTTCCGAGTATAACAATGTTAGGGGTCTGTAATTCAGTCCATAGTCAATTTGCTTTTTTTTTTTTTTTTTTTTTTAATCAAGTGAAATTTGGCGCAAAATTAAATACATTGTTGTAACCAGATTTGTTTTTTGCGTGGTAAACACTTAATGGTATTTTAGATGATCATTTCCCCGCTCACCTTTTATGCCAACTATGACTGTAAAGCATATTAAAAACTATTAGCCGATAATTTTCTAATTTTCTTATTGCTTCATGATGGTTCATACTTTAAACCTGAATCGGTCATGCCATTTTCGTTCAATTTTTATTCCTAATCCTAACCCTAATCGTATCCTATCCTAATCCTGATAATAACTTTAAAGAATATTCTTTGACACGAATATGAAAATTAAATCAATATCCATAAATGGAATGAATGGAAAATAGAATAAATTGAAATGGCAAAATAAAATAACAAGAAAGTACATTTATTCGACACCTAACCCTAGAGAAAGCGTAAAATATTTCAAGCGCATGAAATAAATTAAAATAATCCTATATATACTAACAAAAATATGTAAATTTATATAATCAGATTTGTGTCGTCGGTATTTATTTGCTAATAGTGTTCTTTTCGCGATAGAGAAAATATCGAGGTTAAATTGGGCAGAATTTAAAGTACTTTCTAGCAACCTTTATTTACATTTTAGAATCGTATCAGATTGTTATATCTTTGTGAAATATCTATCAATGTATAAAATCCACAAGCAGTTTGTTCACTATTTACACCACTTAGCGTGAAACACTTAATTTAATATATACATAAACAAGATAATGTAGTAAGAAATATATAACATATGTCTATGCAAATATACAATATAATAATGGCCATTTAGCAATGCACACATATAGAAATTGTACACCAAATACCACCTAAAATGCACTGTTGTATAGAAGAATTCTGCCAGTGTTGTTTTTCGTTTTACGAAAAGGAATTCCTCCATTTTCACGATTTTACTGGGTCCTCCTTTTTTCATTAGTTGCAGTTTCATTTTCGCGATTGTATATATTATTTGGCATGAAATTTCACTTTTTTAAGACTGGGTTATGTCAAGGTCCCTATAGCAAAGAAATACCGTATGGTCTCCTATAAAATGTGATAAAGCTTTGGTTAATTATATATGTTGTTAATTATCAAGTGAAATGTTTTGCTAAATTAATGCATTTATTCTTTTTTAATGTTACGTGAACGAAGTCACGGGTAACAGCTAGTTTATGCATATATATATAATCTCATTAACATTAAGGTAATTTTTTCATTAGATTTTTTTTATAAGTATGCTTATATTAAAAATTGCTTTAGTTTTTGTAAGTAATGTATGAAATACAAATATGCATATGGAGGGACGGGGGTGGATATGCTATGGGGGTTAGTGCTGCAGAATATTAGGGCTTCTGTATTTTCTTTGTTAGAAACTAAGAACTGATTCCATTATAATAAAATTTCATTATAGCAAATAAATTTTCACAGTCCTTGTGGAGTCCGTTCTAACAGAACTCAGCAGTATTAAAGGTAAAAGGATGGTGAAAAGGGATAAATGAACATGAGTGAAATGTACCAATGAATATGGATCAGGCAAATACATTTTTTTTTCAATTAATTGCTTCTCAATTGTAAAGGATTGTACAAGACAGTAAACAACATGAAGCACAAATTGATAATGGTACTTAATCTTCAATATCTCGAAAAGCGAGGGCCATTAGAAAGGATCCCTTGATCAAATAATTAAGGATACTGTCTCTACAATATATTTTATCAAAATCCATGGGTCACATGTCTAGTGGTTGCCTTACAAGTTGAAAGTTTTAAAATTTCAAGTGCAAAATTAGTTAAACAGCATAAAGAAACCAAGCTATAAAATGTTCATTTAACCCATAACAGGGGAGGTGAAACAGTAAAAGATAATGAAAGGTGTATCAATCTTAAATAACACAGATGTGTATTTTAAACATTGAACTTGCTAGAAAGAAGTATTTTTTTTAATTTTTAAAGAAATTATCACACAGAAAACATTTTTTAAAATATAGCGTTAACTTCATCAGAAAAATGTCATTAGACTTAGTCGACACATGGCAATCTCAAAGACCTGATCTCCCCTGTTATAGGTTAATAAAAATACAGTTAAAATAAACTAGTCGTTGGGGGCCACCGTAACACCCATCATGGATATGCATAATATAAAATATGAAAATAAAACGTGTAAACTATTTATAAAATGCATTGCTATTCGAATAAAATCGTGGCTTGATGACATAAACTTTAAATGCGCAAAAGAAACATCCTTATAACTCCAAAAATGATAATCATATTAACTAAGAGCGGATTAAGCGTCTCATTTCCAATTAAAATATATCTTTGAATTGAAATTTGAATGAAATACAGGGTCATGAAAAATCAGAGTGTGGAAAATAGAATTACAAATATCTGGGCAACTAATTACCCGATCGACTTCATTCTTTATGCAAAATTAATGTTTTTTTTTTATTGTCTTTTATATTCTCTCCTTAAAATAAACAATTTTGAAAAAATTTATATACCTTTTATCAGAATGAATATTTTGAGAGTCTGAAAAAAAATAGTTCCGGATAATCGAGGTTACTGAAATTCAATAGGCTTCTTCTCATTATTACATACTAAGTACATACCAAATTTCAAGTCTCTATCTCAATTTGTTTGGGAGATAGAGTGTTTACAAACAGATGGACGACAATTTTTTTTTTTTTTTTTTAATGTTTTTTGGAATCTTCAGTGTCTGAAACGTGTAAATCCATCGATTTAAAATAAAAAAATTTAAAAAAATTAAACGATCACAAGACTTACCCTATACTATGTATGATGGATAAATAATAGGTAAAATGTAATCTCAAGAGTTCAGTAGAAAAGTTTCCATTTTAGCAGATTTTTTTTTCTTTTGATTAGTGAAATTCAAAGAAGCTTTTCCTTTATGCTGTGCATATGCATTTTTACAAAGAATTTGTTTCAGTTATTTGATATCTATTTTAATACATATATTATTTTAATTTAAAATTTTAATTAATTAATAATTTTAAGAAATATTAACTAATCCGTCATTTTTTAGATGAAACTGTGATAAATTATTTTCTGAATTTATAAAATAACAAAATGGAATAATTTTTGTCAATTCCAGTTGAATATATTCAAAGCAACCTATGTTATTGATGAAACATATTGATGATCATACTTTCTTAAATTATGCAATTAAAATTTCTCTTAATCTTACTGCAGTTTGTTATTCAGGAAAGGCCTTAAAATTATACTAAAACTTTCAAATACTTTTGTTTATGATTGTATACAGTAAAATCTATGAAAACAAAATCACTAGGATTAGGACAAATTACATCTTAGCAAGTATAATTACATGGTATGCCTTTCATTGGGACTGGAGATTTCTATTTTTACAGATATACTGTAATATCTGGTTTCTTATAGGGAAGTTGCTATCAGCTGATGACCTTTTAATCCACCAACCTCCAGCTGCGTCCATAATCTTCTCAGCTATTAATCACAACTGTTCTCCAAGGGTCAATTGGTGACGTCATTTGAAACTACCCTATATACAAGTTATTAATGACTATCACTAATATTCAGAAGAATTAAATGACCTACCAAAATTACAAATGCAGCATTTAATTAAATAATCTGTACTGCAGTAAATCCTGCTAAGATGGAATTGCCAGCCTGAAAAATTGTTTTAAATAATTTCCTTTTTAGAAGGTATACCATGAATTGTAATTGTATTCTTTTCACCAAGTCAAATTCATTTCCATTTGTTGCCAGTACAATGAACAGAGTTTGTTGATTTTAATCATGATTTAAAGACTCTTTTTTTTTCATCATTGATTTAAATCAGCTTTTTAAAATTTATTATTTCAAATTTAGGTCACGATATTATGTAACAAATATTATGTTTTGCCGAAAATGCATTGTGAATTTAAGGAGTAGGAGAGACTGAGAACTCAAAATCCATGCTTTTTTAATTTTATTTAAAGCTAATACAGTCAAATCTCGTTAGTACGTCGCTCTCGAGTCCACTTAAAAATGACTTACGAAGCGGAGTTTATATTGAATATAAAATAAAATTCCAAATGTTTATATAAGTATACCTATTACTAAATTACATTATAAATTATATAAATTAGTAGAATAAGTAAGAATTTGTAAAATGGATAACAAATTAAGGAAAGTATAGTATGTCTTGTAGTATTTTATTGTACAATTCAATATGTACCCATTTGTTACTCTGCCTTACAAAAAAACACCTATTTTGGTTTGATGTCAGTTTCCTGAAATATATTTTTTTTTTCTAAGGAATGTAGCATATTATATTCACTATCTATAGTGTCATTCAAAGACGAAATGTAGCTCCTTAGTTCATCAATGAAGCCTTTTTCCTTTGCAATAATCAGTTTTGGAGGTTACTTACTATTTATTCTTCATGATCGCTGTCAGGTTCGACTTCACTTCCAAAACATCAGCTACAAGTTCAGTTATTGTTGGATTCAGAGAATTTGTTGATATATCAGACAATCTTTATAAAGAAAGGACTGTCATCTGGAATGTTTTTAAACTTACAGTCATGCACAACAAAAACAAAGTGTTTTTGAAGATTACATTGACAAAGAAATTCAACCGAGTTTGCCTATCCTACTCTTAAAAGTAACATCTTAAGCCAATAAGCAGAATACAATATGTGAAAAAGCGTATGAAATGGTTGATACTTTTGAAACATGGCGTAATATGCGGAGTGACATTTTATCCAGGTGAGTTACTAAAGTAAAGGTTTGACTGTTTCACACTTTAAAATAAAAATCCTAAATTAAAATAGAGAATCTCAGCTGAAAAATGGTAAAAGATTAATTAATACATATATTTACTTATTAGAAAATATCTAAATCTTATATGAATTTTTTAATACAAAAAACAGAGACTTTTCACGAGGATAAGGAAAACTTTAAAATAAATAACTATGAGTCTGCTGCAAAAGTATTTTTATTGATATTTATGCAGAGATCTCCTTATGTCCTTGTACACATGTAAATAACTAACTTTCAATTTCCAATGTAATTTATTTAGGGAGATTTGGAAAATAAAAATAATGATATCATGGTTAGTAATAGTCAGACGTGTTTTTATATACTTTTTAAAATATAATTTCAGTTGTAATTACTTATAAATGTAAACTATTAAGTTTTAAAGTCTTTTTTTTAATTGGATTTTTTTTAATTATTTAAATCAAATAAATCCAACTTTGATTAACTCTAAACTCCATAATGGCATACTAACTCATATACCTGGAAAATTGGTGTTTCTTTTCAAGCATTTTAATAACAAAGGATAATTTTATCAGACCCATTAAAATTTACAACATATAATCATGATCATCTTTATGTGTGTGTGTAATACATACTCCAAATTTATTAAATAAATATTGTATGTATTCCAGAATATTGTATATAATGCAAAATAAATATGTTTAAAAGAATACTGTATATAATTCAGATCTAGAATGGAATGTTTAAAAAATTATTCATAACTGTTTTCTTTCCTTTTTTTCCCCCCTGATTAAAATACTTAGATTATCTTTTAAGATTTTTAGTAAAAAATTTGGTTAAAACAGAAAATTTTAGCTTTTAGTAATGAAGGGTGCATATGATTTTGATTTTATCAAATGGGTAAGTTAAGGTAATCTATGATATTTGTTAAATTGCAGTTAGTGCAAGTGAGTGTTCATATAACACAACAATCTGTTTTATTTATTTAATGTTTTCAAAAGTAAAAGAGAATTCAAATTGAATCTGTTTATATTGCTCTATTTTTTTTTAACTATATATATAAAAATTTTTATATGATTAAAATATTTCAAATTAACAAAGTGAATGAGTTTATTTTTTTTAATTTCTAATAAATTTAAATAAACTTTTCTAATTATTAATTTTAATGATTTAGTAAAGGTTATTTTACTTTAAAATGTGTAATTTTAAAATTATATTTTGGATTTTAAAAAATATTTAAAAAAAATCTGATTATAAAATAATAATAATAAAATATAAACCCTGACAGTGCATATGATACATTACACTGTGTGTAGCACTGCTGACTGTAATGATATGTTTAGAATTTATAAAGTGTAATGCATGAAAATTTTCTATATAGAACAAGTTTTTCGTAGAAATACGTTGATTTTGGTTTACAATAGTTTTTATTACTATTTATAAGTGGAAAAAGTCCTTCCGGCCTATACCGGGAGGAAAAGGTAGCTTTCCTATATCTTCGTTTTAAAATTTTAGCTAATGTTACACGAAAACAGCAAGTTAAAATGCAAAGAAAACGTTTACAAAAGATTCGTTAATACTGAATTTGAATAAGAAATTCGCCAAATTATTGAGCAATAGCCAAATTGGCTTCATTTATGAAGACTTATTTTGGTCGCCAAATTTGGCGATATTTCGCCAAATATCAGCCAGTTTGGCGAGAATTTGGCACTAACAGATATGAATATATAGTTTTATGCGTATGATTGAGAAAATTATTACAACAATGAAAATTTTTTTAATGAGCTGTCTTGTTTCAAAATGTCAGCCACCCTAAAATTTCAAACTGCTCTATCTCAGCCATTTTTTAAGATAGAGGTAAACCAAAAAATGCTCTGGAATCCTCGTATCAAGATCTAACACTTAATTAAAAAATAAATTTGAATTTTTAACTTTTTTGTATATTTATTTTAGTTTTAAATTTTTAAGTGGCCGCCATCTTGAAGCAAAATGGCGGACCAAGCTGGCCAACGAACTCGGTCGAGACATTGGTGAGCTTAATACACACAATTAGTTTCACCAAAATTGATTTATAAATACGAGCATTATCGTATGACATAGGTCAGATATATATATATCAACATTTGAACGGAGGGTGGTTTTGGGGTCTGGGGGTCATGATCGGTGAAAATATATGGAAATTTTCCGGAACTGCTTTCCTCCGAACGGCTGCAATAGGTACCTTTATACTTTTTTGTATTGAAAGCTACCTAAAAGGCTAAACGCAAGTCAGATAATGACACCTTCAGATCATTGCAAAGAATCAGCACTGGGCACAGGTGCAATGTTTTTTAGGAACTTCTCTATTACCCCGTCGACCACTTTTCATAACAAAAAACTATCGCCAAATAAATGCTAGAATGTTGCCATTGGAATATAAAAATAAATAAAATATAAGAATTTAAGGACACAATTGTTATTTTAATTAATGAAATAACTAATAAATCAGTGAAACATAATGAAAAATACACGCAAATGTAGAATTAAAAACCATTTGATGACATAACAAACACGTATAATGCTTCTGACATCAAGTAAATAGGACTGAATTTTTGGCGTTTAATCTTACAGTTTGGCGATAGTTTTTTATTATGAAAAGTGGTCAACGGGATAATAGAGAAGTACCGTTTTTTATTATAGTACTTATGTATTATATAGCTGCAAAAATGCAGTAAAATCGTTTTTGCATTAAAAAGTGTTGTGCATTGTACAGCTACTATTACACATAATTAATAGGATAAAAACATTTATTTATAGCTAGAAACTTGTTCTAATTGTAGATATGAAGTAGGATAAACCTATATTTTTTATTCCTGAAAAGTTCTAATCAAATTTGTTTTAGAATTGGTGATTCAAGCGCTCAAATACACCATCTGGTGGAGAAAAGATATAACTTCTCACTTCAGGAAAATCCAGTGCAAGCCCATTGCATTACATGTATTTTTAATTTGTTCATAATAATTATTTTTTTGGACTATTTCAGATTTCATGTGACATCAGTGTTCTGTATTTATAGGACAAGGTAAAAATTATCTGAATTTAAATCTCTAACACTTTCAAACGTATTTACAATAAATGATTTCAATGGCATTTTAACATTAGTTAAAGGAACAATTTACATGTACTGACAGATGCGATTAGTGCTCTCTTTAGGCTTTTTAAGTCTCTATTGCATCTAAATAACAATTTTGAAAACCAGAACTTAGATGTCAAATTAAAAAAAAATAAATGATAATGATACACAAAATAAGAAAAAGATGGTTTTATTATGCTGAAAAATATGCTCTTAAAAAGTGCTTTTGCATATAACTTTACATTAAAACAAGCGCTAAATTTTGAACAAACAAAAATAAAGAAAATACAGTGAATGTCATAAGGATTCATACATCTGTAATATATTATCTTAATAAGTAGTTGCACAGTAATTAATGAGCTAGATAAATTCCACCACATATAAAAGAAATTTAAAGACATACTTGTAAATAAATGTAGGTAAAAAACATAATTTCCTCACAACTAGCAAGTTAAAAATACATTAAGATATGCAAAATACACTAGATAATGATAAACTGACATTCTTTGCATAGTGGAAATGATCTTACAAAGCAGCAAAAAATCTTTGTCAAATGCAATGAATGCATTTTTAATTATTTATCATCTACAGAGAAAATATAAATGAATTGCTTATTATGGATATACTTGTTACTTACCTATTAAACATAATAAACAAAAAATTTATAAGTTCATTAAATCATTGAATAAATATTTGTATTAAAAAATTTTATGTTATTGCACTCAAATCTAATTTTTTATTTTGTTAACCCCTTTGTGATGAATGTCTTTTACATTTCTTTTAATTCTTTGGCACCAGTTTTTCCATACTGTAATTCTTGCTTTATTAAATCACTAAAAATCTGAGATTAGATAAGGCGAAAACTTTTGTACTAAAATACTGGTGTTCAAATTCAAAGATTTTGTGTACCTTAAAAGACACATGTACTTGTTACTTGTCGCAAAAGGGGTTAAAGAATTATGAAAATGCAACTTACATACCTCATGACTTCTAAATAAATAAAACATTATAATCCAGAATTACAGATAAGTTGTCTTTTTGCCTTGGAATGACAAGGTTCTAACTGTTTCAAATACTATTAAAGAAGGTAAAAAAAATTTTTTTTTTTTTGTTATTATTTAGAGCCTTATCAGTATGGGTGCCAGCAGGGGAGGTCCATTCCCCTCTCAAGACTTTGAAATTTAATTAACTAAGTTTTCTTTATCTTTCACGATTTTACAAAAAAAAACATTTATTCATCCTAAGACACTTGAAATGAATGCTGAAAAATATGCTCTTAAAAAGTGTTTATGCATATAACTTTACATTAAAACGAATGCTAAATTGAAAACAAAACTCTCTGTTGCTACAATCCAAGATGGATCATGATCTGCAATGTCAAACTCTGCTTTCTTGATCCCAGCATGCTTAGTACTCATTTCATTAAGCATGTCATAACTTTTTTTTTTTTTTTTTTTTACATATTTTTACACATTAAACACTCAAAAACTTTGTGGTAAAGCAGTTTTTTCAAAATTTGTATTGGTTCAAAAGTTATCTGCTTTTTGGTGTTGCATTGAGTAGACTCATTTTTAGTGTATTGTGTGTGGTGCGCATATAGAAACAAAAGAATTGAGAAAGAGGAAGTCCAGGAGAGTTCATTATATGAGCCTGGTATAGATGATTTTATGCAAGTTGAAAATTGTCACTGTTATCTATGTTTGTTTAAAAACGTTGTAAAACTTTAAACCTGATTTCTCGAAACTCTTTTTTACAAATCGATATTAAGTAGAACTCAAAATTGGATTGACCGATTTGGTTGAAATTTTATGCTTTTTTAGTATATACTATATTTCAGTCCCTTGCAGACGCATTTTTCAATATTTAAATTGTAAATATTTTTTTGCGTAATTTAAATTCTAAAATTTTTGTCTAAAATCGGCAACTTGAAATTTAAACGGCTGCCATTTTCTTCAGTATCAAAAAATTGATAAACCCATACGAGAAGGACTATAAAATATCGTAAATTTTAAGGGGTTTTTTTTTTGTTTAAGCAGATTCTGTGATTCATCTGGTACCGTGGAATGCTTCAATTTTTGCATACCCCTGTATCACAGGTCGCCAGAAGACCATTTTTCAACCAATTTCCGACTAAAAAATTGTTTTTAAAACTTCAAGATATGCTTTTTCATGTGCAAAAAAACCTATTACTATTACTGTATAGTTGTGTTTTTAAAAAAAAAAATCCACAAAAAAGAAAAATGGAGATTTTTTTTTTCAGTTTTAAAATGCATTAATGCTGTAAGAAAGAAAGGTTAAGTGAGCCTTACACTGTTACAAATTTGCAGTAAACTGTCATAGAAAACGGTTACATAATCATAATTTAACTTTATTTTGATCATAATATGGTCAAATAACCATTACATTTAAAAACAGTCGAATGACTGGACAGTTTGCTGCAGATTTTTAACAGTGTACTCAAGCCCAGAGGCAAGCTCTGACTTGTAGTGTGCTGACGTAATGCATTAATCACTCAGCACTCAAAATAATTAAACATTAAGACAGTAAAAGGAACTAACAATTCTTCGTCAGGGCAGCTCTATCCCCTGAAGCCCCCATGCTAACACAAGTTTTAATTCTGTTTATTTTACATCCATTTGTTTAAAAGTTATATTAAAGATTAAACAAGAGGTTTGGGTGGGGCAGAAAAACTGTGAATATATATATATATATATATATAATTCATATATTTAAAGCCAAAAGTGCTTTCCTTAAGATAAGATTCACACAAAATTGAAAGTATGATAGCTTCAACCTTTTTTGAAAGCAGGAATGGGAGGGGGTATTTCTCCCCTTCTATAGTTTGAGAGCAGACTGAACAAAAGGAAACGGGGCACGGTTCAAACCCACACAATGAGAACCTCATTCATCATTCTCCCCACTTTGGATGGGAAGAAAAACTTTCTCTTTCTTTGAAATGGCAGCTTTTCCTTCAGATAATTTTTATAAGCAGCCATTTTGTGGCTGGGTCAAATTTCGTGAAGAGAAATGCCTTCATATAAAAAAGGCAGACAGATTCAGAGTGATACAAATGACTCATTTCATTTGACTGTTCAACAGTTCACTTTAAAAAATGTACTAAAGAAACCCAAGATATTTAAAATATCTTCTAAATTGTAATAACGAAAACATTCTTTTTTGATAGAGTTGGACAAGACATATAGCTATAAATATTCCCTATTTGTAGATCATAAATTTCCATATTAATAGAAAAAAAAATAAAGTGAAAAAATAAATCAATAATCACGGTTTTTAAAAATACATTAATGCAGTTTCTGCAGGAATCTAAATGATATTTGCTTACTAAATAGAAATAAATGAAAATATCTTTATCCAAGAAATGGTTTTGTTTTTTATTTAAATCTGAGTTTTGCAGTGATTTTCAGAAACTCGATCCGAAAACAGTGGGACACCCAATCCTAATTTTGTTTAGTTCGAGGTCCGTTTGGAAAAAATCGGCCTACGTAGCGGCTAAAGCTTTGCTAGTATAACCTATAATAAGATTAGCAGTTCTTAAGTATTTAAATTTTGTATTGCTTCTTATATTGATATGTTTAAAAATTGTCTTTGTGTACAGAAAGTTCTGACAGAAAATTTCTTACAGCATATTTCATGTTTCTATTCTCCATTTTAAAAACTCAATTTTAAGGAAGTTTTGAAAGTGACAAATGGGGTTTCCTTGGACTTTCATCTTGGCAAATAATTTCAGAAGCAGAATTCTGTATAATTTGAATATATATACATATAAATGATTTCCATAACATATATTACAAAAATCATATAATTCTGTACTTATGATTTTTAGAATATATGAAAATTACCAAGTTTAGGTTGCAAACTACAGTCTTACTAGAAATCTATTCCTTCTATGGAGTTTGTTTTGCTGATTACCATGCTGCACAAATTCATTCTCTCTCGAAATACTCACTAGATTGTATTGTATTGTACTTCAGATCAAATTACAAGACAAGACTAAAGAGATTCGATACATGATATCGTATTTTAGCCTAGAGGGGGGGGGGGCATAAGATAGAACCTTGTCATTCAAAGCAATGGTGTGATATTTATTTGCACACAATGAAACAAAACTGTAAAAAAAAAAAAGTTATATAGTATAAAGAAACCTTTGACTAGAAACACTTTGGTGAGAATTAAGCAAAATTAAGCTGATACAATAAACTTATGACAAATATTGAGTTAATTTAATTAATAATTTGATTAACTAACTGCTTTTTATCAAATAAATAAATTATGTAAAAATATTTACACTACAAAGTAATAAAATAATTTTCACGCTTTATGTACACAAACAAGTGTTTGTAAGAAAACGAACATAAACAAAAGCTCATGGCACTAAAATAAAACTTGGCAACAATTTTATCACAATATGCAATTACAATAAAAACAAATAGTGAAAATGTTTAAAATAATCGTCATTTAACACATTTAGTTTTTTATAACACATCAAATATCTAAAACAAGCTTCTTTTGAGAAATGGATATTTAAAACATGAGACAATGTACACTCAATTTATATGAGTGTAAAAAAAGAGGGCCAAATACAATAATTCAGATCATGATGAAATAATAACATATCAGTTATCACAACTAAAATTATTTCTTTGTTTTATATTTTTATTGATACAGAGAAAATAGATGAAATACTTCCATATATAAGTATTTATAGACTTTTTTAAATCAACAAAAGTCCAAGGTAAGTTTACATTTATGAAGTAATTAAACCCTATGAAATATCAGATGAAAAGATACACACACATACATATTCTTGAACAAGAATATATTGATTGAAAGATTATAATGAAAGAATGAGATGGTACTGGATAACAACAAGCATCAATTTCATTTGCTACATTTAAGAAGAGAAAATATATTAATACATTACACAATGGAGGTATATATTGGGAATAAATAAATATAAAACATTCAAATTATTTTCTTTTTAAGTAGCTTTTTAAAGAAATATAGATTATTAAGTAGAATAAATACAAAGGAACTTGGCTTTTGTTTTCAAAATAATCCATGCCAACAACCTCCCCCCCCCCCCCTCCTCCTTAAATAAGAAAGATAAGAAAAGCTTCAAAGCTTAAATTTTATAGAATTGAATAATATGGTAAGTACTATGGTTCTTCAATGAGAAATTTTGTTTTAATGATATGGTTACATTTGAATAATAAATTAAACAAAAAGTCTTTCCAATGATTAAATTTTGATTAAATATTTTTTTTTTTTCCAGTAAAGTGGTAATAGAAGCTAGAAGTCCTGCATTTAACTTTCGAACAACTTGTAAACTTTATTTGTTCTTATATAAGATTGCATGCAAATTTCATTCAATCAAATATGAACTGAACGAAAAATGCAGAAAAGTGTGAGACTTCCTATTCAGTCATACTGAATTAATGCAAAGATCATAGATTTGTAAGTCAATATTGGCACAAGGCAATGTGAAGTGCTGATATTTTGGCAACATATGTTGGATTAAATTACACATATTTTCAATAAAATGTCAATATTGGGTAAATATAGTCTAAATATTTCTACCACCAATATTGATGCAAAATTGTCATTAAGCTACAAAGCTAGCAAATATACTAGATCATTACTGATTTCCTACTACGGAAGAATAAATATTGAGAGGAGGGGATCTTTTGGCAATGTAATAATAAATCAACATTTTCAGCATATAATAAATAAAATGTAACCAAAATATATTATTTTCATAATCGATAAAAAGATATTCAAAATCGTATATTATGCTATAACAGCATGATCCGCAAAATAAACGAAATATGATTTCCATGTTACCCACAGCTATCACATTCATACTATGTCATAAGAAATATGTACTCTATACACTGCACACAAGTTACTAGCCATTTTCTTTTTATTTATTTTTTTTCTAAATCAAAGAGCGTGACACAACAAAAATTATGTTTATTGGCCATCTAATATTTGGTGCTGTAGTGAAATTAAAACAATGGCTAAAAGCACACAACACAGTACAAACAGAAAAAAGTTTACATTAAAATAGAATCAAGGTCACTTCTTATCAACTGTTAAAAATTTGAAGAAAAGTATCAAAAAGAGCACATGTTAAAAAAAAAACTAATTTTTTTTATAAGTAAATCACAATAATTAATGATTACTTGACGAATAATTGTACATACACATGTATTGCAAATGCAGAGTAAATAGAAAAATCATTCGTTTTTCAACCACATTAAAAGGAAATAAAATATATTTATAAATTATAAATCATTACTTGTTTGCTATTTGTCATTGCAAATTATTTAATTCCTAAAAATCCTAACATTTTAAATGTAGAACATCGATAAATGAAAGGGGAAAAGGGGGTTCCCTGAGAGGAAGGGGATAAAAATTTAAAATTCATTTGATTATTTACAATGTAAGTGCCTTTTCATTGTTTTTTAACTAGTTATTTATTAACCATTCTTTAACTTCAAATTTTAGATTTTAATAACAATAATAATTACTTTACAAACAAAGAAAACTGCACTTGAACTTAATTTAAATGAAACAATGTGATTTGAAGTTGTGTTTTAACGAATTATTAAAATATATATGCATGTGTTAAAATAAGAAAGGAAAAAAAAAAATCTCACATGTGAATAATTTATACACACACATATATTTACACATAGTGATAAATATCAGAAAGTGAAGGTGAATTTACATATCAATTTTATGCATGTTTTTGAATTAAAATTTGTGAGCCACCACACTGCCAATATTTATAATTTTAAAATTCATTTTTAGAATGATGAAGACAATAACTGCAAAATTTTAAAATGCATCTCTTCAAGGGTAATATTTATAAAATTAGTCTAAAATTTAATTTTCTAACAATTTTCATGCCTAAAGTTTAAAATATTATGTACACAGTGTAAATGCATATAGAATCCACATTATTTTTATAATACCAAAAGGTACTTTTTACATCTACACCTTAAAAAATATTAAATATTTTTTGTATATGATATATACAATATAAAATTATTTTATTCATAACATAACAAAAATTTGATACTTAAATAGTCTAAATAAGTTTAAGTGGAATGATATGAAAAAAATTAGGTAAAAAAAAAAAAGGAGATCTAAACACACTGTAAGTACAAAAGATACGAATTGTAAAAATTTAAACCTTGTAATTTCACTAAAAAGTTATAGTTGAATTGTAATATTACCATAACAGAAATTCACAATTCACATACCTTAATCAAAAAATAACATTGTCACACCATAATTGTTATTAAAATTTAATATTTGATAATTAATTTAAGTGTAAATTGATTTTATATAAAATTTTGATATGTTTTGGATATATAAAATATTAAAATGTAAAACAAAATGTAAATACAAGAAACATATATGTAAATATCTTTCTTGTATTTTGTAAGCTCCTGGTCCTTGTTTGTAGCAAAAGCATAAAAGGATTGTGGAAATAAATAGAGTGCTACTACTTAAATTTAATTATTTATTTATTTTTGAAAAAAAGATACATTACATTGGTAAATAAGTAAAAATGTAAGTTAATTATATATAATTTTTTAAAAATCAAACAGCCATATTGTTTTAAAAAAAAATTTAAACACCTATTTGATATTTACCCAACTAATTAGTAATTTTAGGTAGATTCTTTAAAATCGATAAGTTTTGATTCGTAGGGTAACTAATATTTTTTCTTGCATGTTAAAAATAAAGGAGGGGGATCAAACTTCAGTGTTGAGACATAAACTGCCAGTCATATTTGATTTAACTGAATCATTTTAACTATACTATTTTCAAGTTTTTAATTATAACAGCTGGGTAGAGAAGCATTGTTTTTTGGCCTTTCAATAGGATAGAAAAAAGAAATATTAAAACTTCCAAAACATCAGCTACAATTTCAGTTATTGTTGCATTCAGATAATTTATTGATGTGTCAGAGACACTTTATAAGGAAAGGGCTGTCATCTGGAATGGTGTTAAGCTTACAATCATGCACAACAAAAACAAAGTTTTTTTAAAGATAACCTTGGCAAAGAAATTCCACTGAGTTTGCCTACCCCACTCTTAACCTTTTCACTGACACGCCCGTGTTAATACGTTCACTAACAAGGAAGGTTTCCTTAGCGCATACTCAAAGTTAAAAAAAAAAAATTACTAATGAAACTATTCATGTACGTTATAAAGGATCAGTCAAATTTAGCTGCTGAATTCCAGTAGAAAATCTGTAAAAAAATAAAATACTTTCGAGTATTTGGTGCAAAAAGACACGATTTCGCAAGCAACACTTTTTCTTCGCCAAGTGCAAGCAATTTTCATGTATTTGGTTGACCTTGTTAAAATTGTCTGTTAAAATACGCACTAGTTAATGAATTTAAACTTAAACGAGGTAATAGTTTATTATTATTTCTATAAGCTTATATAATATATATAAGTTGCGTATTGAGGCAGTTATTTAATTTTATACACAGAATAAATTTTAAGTTAATTTTAAAAGTAACTGCCTGATTAAGAATGCTATCAATATAAATTTCGATTCAATATTGAGTAAGTCATTGTTTCCATGGCAACAATACAGTGCTTTGAATAGGACCTTAGTTTTGAGCTCGGAACAATTTTTTATCAATTTAAATTTTGTTCTAAACATATAAAGCGTGTTAAATTTTATGATATATACACATAATTGTATCTGAGAAAAAAGTAGTTATAAAAGTTTATTTTTTTTAAGTGAAACCTACTTAAACTACTTTAGTATGAAGAATAAAAAAAGTTTTTCCTTAAAGAGTATTTATCATAAAAGAATATTTTTTAAAAATTCTCTTTAAAGATCCTTTTAATTTTGCTTCAATCGTTCAACTTTGATTCAATATATTTACACAGCTTAGATGAATATTTTTCATAGAATATATATTTTTTATACGGTTTATTTGAAATTTATTCTAAATGTAAATTGAAATGTGAAATATATTCCTTACAAATATTGAATAAATTTACGTTTTCACTTGCAAAAATTACTTAAATATTTATTTATTCAGAATTTAAAATAAATTGTTTCAAAGTCATTTACTTTTCCTTAAGATGACTATGCTTAATCAAACAAGGACCAAATTGAACTCAAAATCATATTATGAAACAAAAAAAAAAAAAAACATCAGTTCTAATTTCATACATATATATATATTATTTTTTTTAGTAACTCTATTAAAAATTTACAATTATCAATTTATAGTAATATTAAAAGGATATAATGTATTACTTGTATAACACACTCTGCTATTATGACATAGCTCTTCAAAAATGCAATTTTAAAGATAAAATATCGAAAATATGATTAAAATTAAAAATTCTGTGATTTATAAATTGAATTAAAACAGCATGCATACAAAATAGTTTTGAGCATTATCTCTTAATACCAAAGAGATCTGTATTTCTGCTTGTATAATAAATCTTAAACAAAAATATATAAATGTAAATATAAAAAAAAAAACATACATAAAACAGATTTGAAACATTTTAACAGCTCTTGTAATAATAAACTAGAGGAATGTAGAATTTTTCAATTATACCAGACTTGATACCGATATAGCCAAACTTTAATGAAAGGAGAAGGGTGAAATGATAAAATAGAACAAATTAGAGATTTTGACATAACATAATCAAAAAAGTATCTATGTATCTAAAAGTATCTATGTATCTGAAAGTAGCATTACTGTCAGAAATAAATGAAAATCTCATACCTGCTACTGCAGGTATTTCATTAAATATTTTAATGATGCATTTATTTTACTAACAGATATTTGAAAATATTTTAAAGCAATTTAATTTATTTAAATACTTTATGATAAAGGAGGATATTAATCTCAAACACCGAAAAAAGTATAAAAATTAATACCTTTCAAAATAGAAGCACTTTAATCTCATATCATGACAGAAAAATTTTCTGTGTATTAGAAATTAATCCAACACAAAAATAATAATGGTTAATAATATGAACGCTTAGTTTATAAAGAAAATTTAGTACTTTATTCGAATGGCCAATATTTCTTCACTAATGAATGACACAAAGAAAGTAAGAATATAAAATAATTCAAATGAATTTATGAAATTTCTTAAGTAAAAGAAAAAGAAAGTAGAATATCAAAAAAAAAAAAAGGAAACAAATCTTCATATAAATTACTGAATAATAATTAATTAATAATTTCTTTCTCCTCTCTCTCTTTTTTTTTTCAAAACAAATTAAATTTACATACATATATATTTTCTTTTTACACTTTAACATATTTATTTTATAAATTATTAAAATACAAAATTTTACATGATAATTAAAAGTTGATTAATTAATAGATCTGCATAAAGATGTTAAAGTGAAAAAAAAATATTATTCAAATCCCTTATGTTTAAGCCTAAAATTTATCTTTAGTAATCTTTTAAAAAGGGAAAATTATGAAATAAATATAGTTTTGCTTCAATAATTATACAGAAAATAACATTTAACAGAAATAAAATCAGAATTTTAATGCATATTACATTATATCCTTTTAAAACCCAAGAATTATACAATATAAACAAATTTGAGCTAACTGTTCTGACTAATGATAATTTTTGGATCTGCTGCAAAAGAACTCCACAAAGTTAAATCACAGGCATCTAATTCTAGCTCTAGACACAACGCTCCACCTGTTGGATGCTGTGGTTGTTTTACAAAACAAGTTTCTTGAACACTCCAAAAACTTGACACTAAAGAGTCTGTCCATTCCCAAAGATCCTTCCCATAGCGCCTAGAATTTGCAAGTGCTTGCCTTAAGTGAGTACTTTTATTGGTAAAACCTAACAAGGTTTCAACATTGCTAAAATCATGATCAACATAAGACTGGCCAGGACCATTATGAAGAAATTTAACTTGCTCACTGGATACTTGGTGACCACTGTAAACGGATAATGGAGTTATAAGAAAATGTGTTTCTGCTACAAGCTCCCAAGAATAAAGAAGCTTTAAAGTCCAAGTTCCAGGGCGAAGAGGCTGGCGGAACACAGGCTTGTGATACAGAATCTATTACAATTTAAAACAACATGTAGTGTATAGAAATATACATAAACTACAAATCATAAAATTAAACTACAAACAGCTTGAAATTTTCAAAATATCACAAAATGTGGCTTTTACACCAAAAATTACTCGGGGATCTTATTTTCAATTTAAACTCTACACAAAAACTATATTCTTAAACTTTTAACTGAATATGTTAGTATTTATAACAGTAAAAATAAGTTATGCCCTTTTGTAAACATAAAATTTCAAAAAGTAAACAAATCTCAGACATGAATTTTCTGTAAAGACAGGAGTAAAAATTGAAATGACTTAGTATGTTCAATAGCTTCTGAAGCAAATGATGAACAAAATACTTTTTATTGTAACTGCAGAGCATTAATAATTTGAACAGCCAATCTATCAATCTAACTTCAGTCAAACGTCAGTTTTAACTTTCATGAAAATATAAAATAGTAAGTAATTTTAATGTATTAATAAAGCAAAGTCTACCATGTTTCTTACTGAATACAAATGATGTAAATTAATTTGTCTGAAATTAATTGGGTGTAAGAAAGGCTTAAGAAGGTTTTGGAGCAATGTTTCTTAAACTGTGGACCCCTGGTGGTCTACGAGCTTACAGCCGGGGTCCTCAAGCCAATTGAATTCAACTTTTTCTCATGGAGAAAAAAGCTTTTGGTAGATCTGCGAAAGGGGGATTTGCAGGACTAAAATTTCTAGTTCAGACCTTTAATAAGCATAAAATTCCCAAATTTTTTGGGGAAACATTTCATTGCTTTGGAAGGGAAATGGACCCCCTTTCTTTTCCCTGGACACACTCTGAATTCATCACTGTGCAAGCCAAACATTTATAACAATTGTTTTTTTATCTCCTCCTCAATGCGCTTTTAATGTGTATACTATTTCACGTTATCACAATAGCAGTCACATAACAACACGGTCTGCTTATTGAAAAAGAAAATAAAAATTAAAGCAAAAATCTATTTTTATTAAAGTTTTTCATTAAAAATATAAAAATTCCTCTAAGCAATATTTTCCAATTAATTGAGAATTGAAAGATAGATAAACATCTATATATTTAAAACACTAAGCGTTTTGTTTTGACAATCCGTGAGAACAAACTACTACATCAAATTACATCATTCTTTTTTTAAATGAAAGATATTTGGTCACAGATTTGTTATCGTACATTCGTTTGTTCGAAAATTTAATTAATTAGCCGTAATCTTAAATTAAAATTTTACTTCTGCTTATGACGTCATAAAGTCTGCAATCGGATTAACGCCCACTGTTGCGACGTGCAGAGTTTATTTTCTGAACTCAATGATTGCGAGCATAAAAAATAAATATTAAATATTAAAAGCACGTGACTTTTAGGCCGAATTTTTTAATTTGTAAGTTAAAATATAGTTAAAATGTTTAAGTATTTCGGTAAAAATATTTATCCGTGTGTTTTATAAGCAAATAAAAATTCATATTTACTGTGACATGGTAATGTCACGGAAATATTGTCCATTGGGTTCATTTTATCATTAAGCATTATAACTTTGTTGATGTCATTTTTTTCATTACAATTAAATGCAAAATATATTTTTATTTGTATGCATGGTGCTTAGGCATAAATGTACGTGTGAAAAGTTTGTACCGGTGAAAATGACGTTATGCTTAGCTTGAAATACATTTTAACATTGATAAAACTAAAAAGAAAAATTTATATGATTGTGTCAACATGGCATAATATTAACTGATATTTCAATTTTTAATTTTAAAAATTAGAACTGAAGCCTTTATTGGTTGCTTTGTCTTGATTGCATACCTTGATTACATGTTACCAATTACTTTTTTTTAAATTATAGGATTAAGTTATAGGAATTATAGGATTTAAATTATTAAGATTTCCTTTTTTAATAAAAAAATTCACAAAAGTAAAGAATTTCAGGAAAAAAAAACTTGAAATAATGATTGTATTTTTAGCTAGAATAAACAATGCAAGGCTAATATTTTATAGGAATTATTTTGGTAGGTTTGTTATAAGTTCATTTAACAGTTCCTTATTAGCGGCAGAGACTTATTTCTTTCCCTGTGAATTATTCTTTCGATGTCAAAAAATGGTAGTCTACTTTTGGACGCCAACCAAAACACAGTGGCAATATTTAGAAATGTATAACGGTTGTGACAACAAACGGCACTATCGCTTTAGCTTTCATCGCGCTTACATCACTTCTAAATACTAAAAATTTAATTTTTTTACTACATTTTACAATTTCAATTCTTACATCCTCAATTAGAAAAAAAAAATTAGCTTTCGATTGAAATTTATTTGAAATCTGCCGCTTAATTTAACGACTTTTTAAATAATTTTCAAGCATGAAATATTTTTCAATTCTATCTCAGCAATGACCATCCGTTTGTTTTAATAATGTAAAATAGCCCCTTGGAAAGTTGCAACAATTGAAAATAGGTATCCCTGACCTTCATGAAAAGTGAAAAAATAATAATAATAATAAAAACCTGATAAATCATAAGATCAGATTATCCATAAGATAGAGTATTTTGGCGCTAATATAAAATCTGTCAAAAGAAAAAAAAAACTATTTTTAGTTTATGATTAACATAAAATTGATATGTTGAATTCGTTGATGTATATGTTGAATCAGAATATGCTAGGAACTGTTATTTATTATTTTTTAAAAGATCCATTGGATATTTAACTGTATAAGAGACCGACTGTGATGGAAAAGGAATAATCATCCTGATTATGTAAAGGGATAGAAGAAACCATACAAATAAATTACAATTGAAAACATTAAAATTCTCCCTCATCTGCATATTAATTTATTATTTTTAACAAAAATTCTTCATTTTTACATAAAAATTGATTAGCTTAAAACAATGGATGCATTTTAGAAGATATGGATTTGAAACGAACAATGATTAAAGAGGACATTTTAAAACTTTTAATTTAAATATTTTAAAACTTTTTTGAACGTTGAATTTCAACGGTGCCTTTGGGCAGATGCAATACATATGCGCATAGGAGCTCATTCGATTGCATTACAGGGGGGGGGGGGAGGGTGCTTATACTATGTTCTTTTATTTACTGAATATGAGATGAAAGCTGGAAATTTGTATGATACTTTATAGGTCCATAAACCTTTTTCTTTTTTTTTTTTTTTCTTTTTTTTTTGTCGTGGGGAATATGGTGGTAATGTCAAACTGATTTGCATTAGACATTTGTTTACAGAGTGTTCATTTGGAGTTTGCATCGGAAATAGCATTTCACTGGGGGGGGGGGGGGGGTTTAAAATAAAATATTTGAAAGACTGTTTCATATGAAGCCCTACTTAAATAATAAAGAAGCTTATTTTACTGATATTGTTGTAGTATTTTTTTTCCGTCATGTTTTGACGGGTTCCATCTAGTTCATTTTTAAGTTTCTGAAAAAAAAAAAAAAATTTAAAAGCTACGAACTTACAAATTCCATTATTTAAAAAATACAGTTTTAAAATCTACAACAAGTGTAGTTTTTCTTAAAATTAGAAAATAATTTTACTTAAAAAAAAAACTACACTAAAATCATAAAAAGTTTTATTTTTCAGATACTAGGATGCACACATAAAAAATTAAACTTGATCTGTTTTTAAGAGGTAATGGAAGTCGATTTGCATTTGTTCAAAATAATTAATTGTTGTTTCAGGCTTGCTTCCTTGATTAATGATTCTTTTGCAATTACTGTGAATATGGTGGGCCTGTGTTAATAACTGCTATGTTAAAATGGTTATCAAGTGAATTCCAGCCATTGTCATTGTTGAATCACCATTTATATTTTAGTCTCTCTTGTTATATACTTACTTAATTTGACAATAATTTTTTATTCAAGTTATGGATGAGTGGTTAAAGAGTGATACACTAAAAGATACAGGTGAGAAGGAGTCAGATTTAGATGATGATGATGATTCAACAACTCACAATTTAACAAAGAAGAAAATACTGCCAAGGAAAAAGCGTAAATACTCTGAAAAATATTTAACATTAGGATTTACGAGCAACTGTATTAATAATGAAGTTCAACCTGTCTGTATTATTTGTCACAATATACTGTCAAAGGAGTGTATCAAACAGATATCAAACTTTATAGACATTTACAAAACTAAACACAAAGAATATGCAAACAAATCAATAGACTTTTTTAAAAACAAGTTACAGAGAATGAAAACAAGTCTGAAATGAATTGAAAAGACCACATCTGGTTCCAGTAATGAATTATTGCTGATGGTAACAAAGTCTGAAAAACCTCATACAATTGCAGAGAATTTAATTTTACCAACTGCTAAGGCAAAACTTACAACGATACTACAAGAAAAGGAGCAAAGGTTTTTAATTTAATTTCCTTATCTAATAATGATACCTTTAAGAACAGAATCACAGAGTTGTGGGAAAATATTGAGAACCATTATATTGAACGTGTAAAAATCAGTTCTTTTTTTCGCATTCTAACTAGATGAGTATTTAGATGTTTTCAATAATGTTAATTTGATAGTGTTTGTTCAAATTTTGTGATAAGATATATGAAGATTTTTTGTTTTGTAAGTCGCTTCCACCTCACACAACAAGTGCAGCACTACTCATATGTTTACGCAGTTTTATACACAAAAAAAAAACTAACTAGTCAAGATGTGTCGCAATAAGTACAGATGAGGCTTGAGCTATGAGTAAAACTATTAATGCTTTGATCAGTTTGGTTAAAGTAAAAGCAGCACATGCATTTTGGACACACTGTTGTATTCATTGTGAGTCTCTGCTGCAAAAAAAAAAAAAAAAAAAAAAAAGCCTGAAGATCTGAAGACTATATTCAAAAATTGTTTCAATAGTAAATTATATCAGTGTTTGTCCATTGAATTTTCTTTTTAAAATTTTGTGCGAAGAAATTGGGAGTCAACACAAACAGCTATTTTTGCATGTTTAAATTAGGTGGCTGTCAGAAGAAAAAGTCTTAAATTGCAGTTTTGCACTGCAAGATGAAGCAAGACTGTTTGTGTTTAAATGAACTCCAAATTCCATTTGAAAGATAGTTTCAATGATTTTTCCTGGTTTGTCAAAGTGGAATACAGATATTTTTTAATTTTCTGAATGAGCTTAATTTAAGCTGACAAGGAGCACATTTTCAAAATCCACGATAAAGTAGAAGCAACAATAAAAAAAAAAATTATTTGTGAGCAAAGACAACTTGAAAATGATATATTTTAAGCATTCCCAACATTATTTGATTTCTTACAAACCTGTGGTGATACAATTTCCCCTGATATTATTGAAAACCTTATTGTACACCTGAAGCACTTGAAAAAAACTTTCTGACTTTATTTTCCTCCTTCAAAGTCAGAAAGTGAATGTATAAGAGATCCATTTTATTTACAAGAAG
This sequence comes from Maratus michaelseni, assembly GCA_963931845.1. NCBI lineage: Eukaryota > Metazoa > Arthropoda > Arachnida > Araneae > Salticidae > Maratus > Maratus michaelseni. The sequence continues at coordinate 94,495,319 of OZ007596.1, forward strand.
TTAATGAAATCAAAACCTTGATCTTTCCGAGAACAGGAATAACTTGTGAAATTATCATGTCATGCGATAATTCTATGAAAATTGCATTCCAAGAGATGCAATCTCCATAATTTTTGTTTGTTTGTACGAAATATGTATGCAGAACTAGCAGAAAAAGCTACCAAGAAATTACTCTTCCCTTCTGCACCACATGTTTTTCTGAAAAGACTTTATCCAGCCTTGTGCACATGAAAAACAAATGCAGAAATGGATATCAAACGAGGAATTGTAGATACATTTTCAAACTATGAAACAGGTATTGCAAATCTAGTAACAAAAAAGCAGCAGTATCATTCTCATAGCAAATAGAAGCATGTATATATTAATTATCTTAAAATGTATGTTATATTTTTATTTTTTTTATTAATGCAGCTGATTTTCTTCCAACACTGTAAACTAAATATAGAATATGTGTCATAAATAAGGTGTATACCCATTAAAATAATTTCTTCTCTTATATTAAGAAAAATAATGTTGGGATCCTTGAAATGCATATTACATCAAAGGGAGTCTGCGAGATCACAAAGTTTAAGAACTGCTTTTTTAGAATCTTTCAAAAACAGACAAAAAAATCTCTTTTCTTCTTAAAATAAGTGCCTATTTCACATTCATCAGCCCCCCCCCCCCCCCCCCCCCCCCCCCCAAAAAAAAAAAAAAAGATTATTGTAAAAATTTTACAGCTGCATTGTGGTTGGCTAATCATTATCCATGTTTGGTTCACCTCTTCCTTATTCACTGGAAAATTATGTTCTCCTAATATCTCAAACTTATTACATAAGATAAAATAAATAAAGATTTTTTATGATTTATCTTTTAATGCCGGCAAATTATTTTAATTAGAATTAAGCAAAGAATATTACACAATATATATATATTACTTTTATTATAGCTACCTCTCATCATAAGACCTTTGCTATAGAACAAAAAAGGTTTATCATGAATGTTGACTGTATATGATTTTTCTGTGACTATTTTTCACTATTGCAGAGGTGCCAAGCTCTCATAATCTTCCGTAATATGTAGGTTAATTTGACCCAGGTTTAACACGTTTCACACCAGAGATTTTTTTAAAGAAATGAAATGAAATAAATTCCACATAGAAACCTGAAATTAAATAAAGATTTATCCAATAATTTTACTGGTTTGAAGCATTGTTAAACTGGGTCAGATTAAACCACATATTACAGAAGATTAGTGGGAACTTGGCACCTCTGCTATTGTGGATCGATTTACTTCCAAATTTATGGAATAATTAAAGTTGTTCCAATATGCTGTTTCAATTTACTTCAGAATATTTCTCATTAAATTTCTTTATTTGCTTAAATTAAAGTTTGTCTGTAGGGCAAAGTATTAAAATACTTTTCTACTAAACATTCTCTTTTTAAATGCCTTTTTCTCTTAACATAATTATCTGGTTATTTAAAAAAAACTCTGCAATAGAGATTATATTTTTATAACTTAAGCATTATTTCTAAATGCTACAAATTACATTACATGCACGAATGGTTACTAAAAGAATGTCTTTATATAATTATTAAAAAAATACTTCCAAGAGTAAAATATAAAAAGGATAAAAGTACAAAAGTATAAAAATACTTATTTTCACACCTTAAAGTAGATCATTTTTCTATGGATTAATTTGATTAATCATGAGTAAATTAAAATTAAAAATATCTGTATTAAAAGTGTTAAAAAAAAGGGAGGAAGGACTTTTAAAGCATAAAATTATTATCTTTTAAAAACTTTAAAAGAAAAGTAACAGTGAAATTAAACATATTTTCCAATTTCTTGTTAGAGAAACTCACAATAGTGACTTTTTTTTATTTTAATATGCCAAAAAAAATTAATTTTCTTTAAAAAAAAAAGTTAACCCTCTGACTGCTTATCCCGCGATTTCCACGGGCAAGACATTTGTAGAAAAATTTATATAATACACAATTTTTGAAGCAATTTTGTTTTAAAAATTTCCCTGTCAAAGGGTGAAAATGCAAAATCATAAATTTACTACATATTTCAAATACATGATGACTTAAAATATGTAATAATAGAAGAGATATTGGTCGATTAAATATTGGGCAAAATCATTGAGCAGTCAGAGGGTTAATCATACAACATTAAATTTTTAAAATGTCAAATCAAAATAATAATAAATTTTATGTGAAAGAATTTTTAGAAATAGCAAGTTAACATTACTGTGTTTTTGTCAGTTTTCAGTGAAAAAACTTGCATTAAAAAAGGAATTCCAATTTATAAATATTTTAATTATAACAATTTCTATTTAAAAAAAGTTTTCATACATTTTAAATAAATAGCATAAAACATTACAACCAAAAAATAAAAGTTTCCACATGCATACCTGATTGCCACTTTCAATTTTCACTTCATAAGATCCTGCCACTGTATTTGTTGGATCCACCCACACAAACGTAGCAGAAAATTGAGTTCCAGCTCCCCACTTATGAATGAGACCTGGCTCAGAAAATGGTCCCATTATTCTGCCAAAATTCCTGAACACCTGTTCTTTTTGGTCATAATCAGAGCCAACCTAAAAGCATTATTTTAATATAACATTACATTTTAAAATATGAATTAATAATTCAAAAATTATGTTTTACAAAATGTAACGAAGTGGTTGTAAGTTAAAAAAAAAAAATAGAAAAGAAACAGTTTCTTCTGAGGGGTTTCAAAAAGCAATAATTTTTTATTATTATTATTAGGTAAAGCAATCCCCACAGATGTAAAAAATGTCTGCAAACCTGCTTCTTACCTTTGTGGTAATAACATGCATGTTTATCTAATGAACAAAGCTCAGCACTATTCTCATAAGAAAAAAGTTATGCATTTTTCAAGAACTTCTGGAATGTTAAGAAATTATCTTTGATTTTATTAACATAATCTTGAGTTTTTATTATTTCTAGTTACCTGTAGTGACCAGCTTTATTATCTAAGCATTATATATTAAGAGTTGTAACATGTTACTTGTATTGGAAATTAAATTTAGTTGCTTAATCCTTTACCAAATCAGGAGTTTTCAATGAGGATGGCACAGATATTGTCATCAGGTAAGGTTCAAGTTAGTGTTTGGTTTTTTGGATCATGTTCCAGTATGTCGGATTTTTTCACAAGGAAGTTCACAACTTCCTTTTAGGTGAAAATAAATTTACTTCACAACAAATAATTTTTTTATTACAGATATGATTTTGCATGTTTTTACCATATCTGCATTTAAATATGGTTTTAATTTTGTTTCGTTTCTGATTTTAAAATGGGTTTGAATTTAAGAATTTAGCCTTGAAATCCATTTCCAGTTAAAGTGCTTTGGACTTGATCAATGAAAATAGGTTTGTGGAGGCTTGCATTGGACAGTAAGTTGAACAAGCAAATTTTTGGAAATTTTTTTTATATTTATTAAAATAGATTTTTAATAGAAGAAACTCATAAACTATTATTTAAAAATCAAACAACTATGATATTTAGAATATAATCAAAGAGTTTGTTAAAAAGTTAAAAGATTGAAAACTTCCTAACATAGACATATTTGTTATTTAATTTTAAAGTTTCGAACATTTTTAAATGCTTATTTTTAAACTGTTTTAAGAGCATATAATTATTTATTTTCATACTAATTTTACACTGTTTTTTTTTTTTTTTTTTTTTAACATATAAGTAGTATTATTTCAGTATTCATAAATGGTTCTGTATTTTTCCAGTTCAATTTTCAAATTTATCTACAGACCATGCAAGGCTGCAGAGTGTCTAGTAGGTGTAGCCTGTAGCCCACTTTCATATATAAAATGCAAGCTCTTAATTTTTTTTTCTTTTAAACATTTATGACATATTTAAAAAACTGAAAATTTCGTTATATGTGTTATTTATTTTAGCATGAATTAAATTATATGTATTTAACACGTTATTTATGTGAAAAGTATTCTTCTAGCACTAGCAGCATTTGAATTCTAGTAGGCATAGCCCACTTTCATATATAAAATGCAAGTTTTTAAATTTTTTTTATGAAATATATTACTTTTTTGACATATTTTTAAAAAAATTTATTTCGTTACATATTTTGTTATACGTATTATTATTATTTACTTTAGCATGAATTAAATTATATGTATTTAACAAGTTATTTATATGAAAAGTATTCTTCTAGCAGCAGCACTTGAATCTTTTTTTTTTAAAAAGGGTTATATGATAGAAATTAAGACTAACAACAAAATCACCACATACAATAAAAAGCAAGATCATCATCAAAATTTTCTCATATTTAACTATGTAATATAAAGAATCTATAAACATGAAACATGCAATTAGAATTTAGCTCTATACTAAAAATAACTGTAAGAAGGTACCTGTAAAAATTTCAGTCTTCCAGTGGGACCGATACTTTTGTACACTATATAATGCTGAATGGGCCTAACTTGAGTTTCAAGGAGTATTGGTTTACTTATTCCCAAAACTTCAGTCTTATAATGAATTAATAAGCCCTATAAAAGATTACACATATGAGTTCATTATGCTAATAAATGAGCATCACTTATTAATTATTGTTAGAAGCTAACAAGAACGAAAAATCATGCGTCAAGCATAGATTATGTAACACTTTCCAACGCTTCCAAAATAATTTTACAAATCATACCATTTAATAAGCTGAAAGATAACATCTAAGTAAACAATTTGGAAAACGCATAACATATTTAAAAACATAATTTCAAGAATTTCCATCGTATACAATATTCGGAAAAATATCCGAATACTTTTATTCAGCCCTGTATATGATCTATAGATTTGTATATATACTACATAGGACGCTAAATTTTAGTTTAGTTAAGAAACGCGTAGCACAGTTTAAAATTCTCCTTATACAGTTTCTGTCAATAAACGGAAATGTGTTCGCGAATTTTTGTGCTTCCCTGTATATGATCTACAGAATTTATACACACCACGTAATAAACAAAAAGTGAGTTAAATTTAAAATCGCATTCAGAAACTTAAAACGCACTTCCAGGAATTATTGTTAACAGACAGTAGAGAATTCTTTTGTGTGTCCCTGTAAATGAACGATGACTGCTATACACACAATATTCTGTAGTAAGCCTCTTGTGATGCACCTTAGTGATATATATAAATTTCAATGCGTTTAAAATAGGGAAACATTATTTAAATAAACCGCAGACGATTTTTCTCCATAGACGTAATGTAACGGGATTATTTTGACTGTCCCTGTAAATTAACTGTAAGTGCTATGCACACCCTATTCCATATTAAGATTCTATGAATACACCTTAGTGATATATATCAATTACAATGTGTTTGCAATTGTGTAACATCATTAAAATAAACCGCAAATGATTTTTCCCCATAGACCGTAATGTAACGGAAATCTTTTGAGTGTCCCTGTAAGAAAACTATAAGTGTTACACACTTCAGTTGAAATAGGGAACGTGCTACAGATAGCGACAACAACATATAAAAATTGCAAGGCAATACGAGCATATTTACGGGAGTTAGAGCACGGACAGACGTCAGACGGCCAGACAAACCGAAGTCATAAACACTTTTCAACTAGGTTGGAAAGTGTTAAAAAGTACATTGAGGGAAAATACCTATACAAATACAGTAAAACCTATATAACAGCCATTCTCGAATAGCAGACACTTTTTCTATTCACAACATCTGTATATATGTTCATTTTTACCTCTAAATAGCAGACGAATTCTGTGTTTCTGAGGTGTCCGTTACTCAGAGGTTTTACTGTATGTACCTCAGATCTTTAATATGTACCTCAGTCAGCATTACTGGCTATTTATTAATCTTCAATGGTTAAATAAAGTAAAAATAAGACCACGATATTGATTCTAACATTTTGTTAAAAGACATTGAAATAAGAAGTTTTCTTTACAATAACAGAATCTAAATTCATGTTTTTGAGTTCCCAAATTAACTTTATCAATAAAATTTAATAAGAGTAATTTAGACAAAAATTAGAGATATGGAATAATCATTGTTTCTATTTAAGATTTATAAAATACTCATAATACTTTTAATTAGTTGTGTATTAGATAGGCATTTATATTGAACTGAAATGATGAATAATAAATGCCTATACACTTCATTCAGCAGTGTCCTTTTCAAAATACTTTTTTCATTTGAAAGCTAAAACACTACTTTCTGAGGAGAAAATGAAAATAATTTTTGGATATCTTATACACCTACAGCCGTGTATTTTCCACCAACCTTCAATTGGAAAATTGGAATTATTATTAGTGATTCCAAAGCAATGGGTACACTGTCATTCTAACCACCTCAATTATAGATGACTAGTAACTTACAGTATCTGAATAATTTGAATCTAAAGTTTATAATCAGAACTAGTGGGTTCTAAATTTCTGAGTATTGTCATGTGCCTGTCATAGACAAATACAATAAATCTATGACAATAAAAGCCATATTGCTGTAAGATTGCTAAGTAAGAAAACAAACTGGATCCATGAGATCAGATACTTTTCAATGGTTAGTAGAAAAGTGAAGATTCTTAATTTACCAATTATTCTTTGTCATAATACATCCATAAAAGTTACATAATATCATTATTTAATGTTACTAGTATACCTGAGTAATTGGTCAGACAATATATCCAGTATTAGAAAGGAGGGGAAATGAATTCTAGCACATTTTATTTTCATGTCATTGGCAGAGTGTATAAAGATTAATAAATATTTTTTAATTTTAAAATTACCTTCATGCTAAATACTCTTATACTTACATACATTATCTCTATGCTTATATACACTCTTTCCTTAATTATATAATTACATAAATGCTAAATACATCTTGCACACAACAACTTTCAATGGATACAACAAATATAACAACCCCTTTATCAACAAATGTAAGTAATGATGAAAAAGGAATATTCTATTATTCTGATTTAACTAAAGCTACGTAAATAAATCCAGGGGTAGTACTAGCCCCAGATGATATTTCAGGACATACTTTTTCCGATATTTCAGGACAATTTCAGGACACATTTGCTTGGCATTCTAACCGAAAAACTTCCTCTTCAATACATTTTATTATCATATATAGCACACTACACTACATACATTTTTTTTGTTGTTGTAAAAGTATACATTTAAAAATAATAATAATTTTACCAGAACCCTTTGACCAAGCTGCTAACAAATTGCGATTTTTGCATTATTGAAGGACAAAAATCTCAATTTTTTCTTCACTGATTGACAAAAATTGCAAAAGATTCTTTTTTATAAGTGATTGGTAAAAATTGGGATTTTTTGTGACTGAGACGAAAATAGCAAAATTTTTAAATGACTAATCAATAAAAATGGCGAATTTTGGTAACTGATCACCAATAATTGAAATTTTTTTTTGTGCAAATTGATGAAAATCACTATTTTTAAGGATATATTGAAGAAAATTGTGACTTTCGTGAACGTTTTGCATCAGCAAAAAGGTACACCTACCCTTATTTGATGATGATTTCAAATGTCGATATAGAACAAAAAATGTAAAATTTCATGAATATTAGGACAGACTACCATATTTCAGGAATATCAGAAATTTCAGGACAAGTACTACCCCTGACGTAAATAAATCTATTAGTTTGATGCAAAAATTGGTAACATTTTCCTTTTATTTGATATAAATTAGCATACAGAAATGAATCAGTAATAGATTCCTCTCCACTAAACAACAAAAGTTGTTTATTTCCATGATTAGGCTGCTTTTATAATAAATGACAACTATTCCCACGATTGAAAGCAATAAGCACAACCATCAATCACTTTTTTTTTCGTATTTAAACAGAGAAATTAATTCATGGTCATTTCAATTTAGAAAACAAAACATGATCAGTAAAACATAAGAAACTTTACCTTAAACACATCATTCACATTATAGAGAGTAGCTTCTATAACAGAAAGGAACTTGGCTTTACAAATTCTATGAGCTGCATGTAACTGCTTTAATCCTAATCGAGCAAAGCTTTCATACATACTGATGCGAGAGTCTTCAGCTGGTGGTGATGCATCCTCAACATGATAGTCATTTTGCCAGTAACTATCTAAATTTGTTATACCTACAAATTAAAAAATAAAAATCAGTCTGCTAACATTACTGATGCAGAGAATACTAAAAAGACTCAAAATTACAACTTCAAACAATATATCAAAAAGAGTTGAAAACAGGATGTAGGGGGAAAAGGTTAACATGATTCATGCAGCAGATAAAGATATAAAAGGGCACAAACAATATGTAATTATGAAGAAAAAAAAAAAAAAAGAAAGAAAAGTCATGCATCAGGCATAGATTATAAAACTCTTTCCAATACCAACAGAATACCATTAAGAGATTTTATTTTGTTCAATAATGAAATAAGATAGCCAAATGAGCAATTTAAAAACACATAACTCAGTAAAAATCAATTTTCAGTAATTGCTGTCCATATCCGGTAATGTGTATGAATTCTTTCATGCAGCCCTGTATAAGATCAGAATTTATACACACCATGTAATACATTAAAAAGTAGAGAAGTTTAAAAATTCATACTACAGCAGAAAAGCAATTCAAGCAATTATCGATCATAGTCTATCCTGTAACACAATTCTTTTGTGTGTATCTGTAAATGAATGAAAAATGCTACACACTCCATAATCTATAGAAAATATGTTGTCGTGCAAGTCAGTCATCCATTTTCATTTCATTATGTTTAAAGTACAAAAACATCATTAAATTTAAACTGCATTTTTCCCAATAGATTCTAATGTAAATGGTATTTGTTTCTGTAAATGAATGAATTATAAATGCTACTTATTCTGTACTCCTGACAACGCATGTTTTAGTTCACCTCAGTGACACATATAGATCCATTTCATTTTGTTCGAAATACCTTAGCATCAATAAAATGTACTGCAAATGATTTTTTACTATAGACCTTAATGTAACGGAATTCTTTTGTGTGTCCCTGTAAGCAAACTATAAATGCTATATACCTTATTTTCAAATATTGAATATTTTATCAGGGCTCGAAAAATAGCATTCCCGGGATCCCGGGGAACCCAGAAATCATTTTTGGGAACATATTTTTTCCACTCAGGTTCCCGGCCGGGAACCTAAAAATTAAATTTTGTATATATATATATATTAATTATTTGTTCTGTATACGTTTGAATAAATTAGTAAATGCAGTGGGCAAATGTAATGCAACATTTCCTTTTAAGTTACACATCTATAAGAATATGAAGGGAGGAGGTGCTTTTGGATAGAGAACAGTCAAAACATTAATTGATAAACTATAAAACTAAAATTTTTGCTTATTATTCAAAACTGTGTCTATGTGACACAATATCTTCATTCATTAAGCTCTGAATTTATTAAAAAACTGGGAACACATAAATTTTTCTGGGAACCTACACTTTTCATGTAGGTTCCCAGCTGGGAACCTTAAAATTTTCAGAATTTTCGAGCCCTGATTTTATAGTAAACCTTAATAACATACAAAAATTACATGGGAATCTGAATATATTTACAAGAATTAGAGCATGGACAGATGACAGTCAGACAAACCGAATTCATAAACACTTTTCAACTACACTGAAAAGCATTAAAAAAGAAAAAAAAAAAGAAAATTATCTCAAAGCAACTCTTTTTTTTTCCCTCAAAATTCGATGCACTAAAGCAGTGTTTTTCAAAGCAGGGCACACAAAGAGGTTTTAGGAGATATGCAATGAGTCATATATAGAAACAGAGTAGGTAACAAAGATGATTTATGACTCTACCTCAAAAAGTTAACACTAAGCCTTCTAGAAATATGCTAGTACAACTTTCATATCAAAAAGCTTGCTACCTTTAATGCTTGCATTAAATGTAAAATAAATGCTATGTTTATTTCCCTCCATTTGTTGTTTTCTTTGTTTACCTTTTTCTATTCATGACTCTTGTAAGTAAAAAAATAATAAGGGGTAAACCAGTTGCGTGCAGTTCTTTAAAGTGAACGTGTGGTATAAATGCTTGAGCACCATTGTACTAGAGTATCTTAGTTCATTATATGTTCATTTATTTATACATTTATTTAGCAGCTATTCAAGATCAGACTCTTAAAATTTTTCAAATACTTGTTTTTTTATATTTTAATACAACTTCTTCTAACCAAGTATGTATGATTGTCCGGGTTCAATTTTATTAAATTTTGTGACTTTTTGGAAATCATAAAGGGCTGATATACCGAGAAATAGAAAATACAATAAAAGAAAGTTTAAAAAAAAGTTGGAACATAATTAAAAAATATATCTTTCTTAAAAAAGATATTCTTTCCATTCCATAAGTTTTTGTCTACCAATCTTAAAGGGCTAAAGCCTGTAATGTTCATACATATAAAAATATACATAAGTTATTAAATAGTATTTCAAACTTCTAAAAATATACATTAGTTGAAACACTTGTTGTGATCTATGCATGCTATTTTCTCGTCTTTCTTATTTTTCCCTTTATCCTACATAGACATTGTTGAATTTTATGAATAAATACAGAAAGGAAATATTTTATAAGTAGGCTGCAACATTCAATTATTTTTACATTATTTTTCTGCATTCGCCAACAAGGTTTTTCAAATATTTACATATATTAAAATGTACAAATAATTCATAGCAAAATTTTTTTGCTTATGAAATCTATTGTTATTTTTTTAAAGGTTCGAATCATTATAATATGTAAAGATATACACATATATATTTAAAAATGAAAACACATGTGAAAAACGAAGGATAAGACATTATAAAAAGCAATGGAATGGACACTGGAGAAATTATACTTAATAGGATGAAAAAGCAAAAAATTGGAAAATCAAAATTGGAAAACTATGAATATGTTATAGAATCTTCAGAAGGACGTTATAAGAATATTCAAAGTAAATATATGTTATTTCATCAAATACTGTCAGCATTATGCCTATATATATATATATATATATTATAAGAACCAAGACAGTCCACAATTCCATGAGTGTAAATTTGAAACCAAATAAATAATTAAAACTAAACTTAAATCACAACATTATCAAATGAACAAACAGAAAACATTAACGATAGAACCATTTAAAAAACAAACAAAACCAAAAAGAAGACAGGTGGCTTGACTAAGAACAAGCACTGTGGAGGTTAACCAAAAAGAAGACAGGTGGTTTGACTAACGACAAGCACTGTGGTGGTTAACCAAAAAGAAGACAGGCGGCTTGACTAATGACAAACACTGTGGGGTTATATATATACCAGCGATGTCGCGGACAATTGGAGTTGGGACGCAAAAAAATAGTTTTAAAAAATCCGTCCAAGGATGCGAAAAAAAGGCGAATTTCATCGAAGGATCGCTGAAAATAGGCAAATTTCGTCGATGAATCGCAAAAAAAAGCAGATTTCGTAGAAAAATCGCAGAAAGAAGACAAATTTCGTCGAAGAACCACCAAAAGTATTCTTTTATCCAACAGAAATGTCCTTTTCAATAAATCCGTCCTCCCCCTTTTAAAAGAAATGCAAATATTAGTGATACTTGTTATCTACTACATTCAAATAATCATTATTTTATAATTAAGCATTTACATTAAAAAAAGGGCAAAGAAAATTTCTTTTAATAGTTTTTAAAAAATATATCTTATTTGATTGGGAAATAGTGGTTTTAATTATTCATTATTTAATAATTATCAAAATAATAACTATTGCATTTCTCTTTTCCAAATAAACAAGTTCACTTGTTCCTTTAAAATATGAATTTGAATTATTATGAATGGGGACCCACTTTTATAAAAAAGGGACCCAGATATTTGAAAATCCTGTGTCTCTGGGACCCAGGATTTTTAGGATCCAGTGACATCACTGTATACGATAAAATTTATTGGAATTTATTTTGCACTCTTAAGTCAGAAACAATATTACTTTTAAAGATGAAAAGTCAATTAATAATTACATTAATACTTTCTAACCTGAGCACCATTAAAAATACAAATATATTTTCATTCTATACATTTGTTAAAAATTTCAGATTTAGACTTCAGTTAATACACTCTTTAGTTACATTTTTAAGTTAGTAACCTTACCCTTTTTAGGACCATAAATCCAAGTTTCAACTTGTTCAATGATCTGTTGGTTGATGATTGGTTCAAATTTTCGAGCAAAATAATATGGACGGTCTTCAGTGGCCTGTACAGATTAATTAGATTATAATTAGAAATAATATTTTATGATTTGTCCATTTTGCTAATAATTTATAAATTCTACAGTAAAATGAATAATAATGAGATGAAATTATTTTCTTTTTAATTAAAGGGCATTTATTACTAATATGCTACAAAAAATTTAAATATTAGGTGGGGCTAAATAAGGTAGCCCTTCATTTCCACTCTTCCTTTTCATATTTGGCTATTTTAATGCAGGCAATTACTATAATTATGTAAAAGAGATAAGATTTTCAGTTTTCAAAAGCATACAACAACATTGCTACATGTCTAAAAACAAATAAACCACTTGTAGATACAATTGTGATAATACCACATAGCACTAATAAGAACATAACAAACAAAATAGTAAATTTCTTAGCCAAATTCTGGGCAACAGTAACTGTCATTCATTCCTGTTGAAAATTTATTATACTGCACTGTAATGTATGGCACATTGTAACTAACTGCAAATATTGCATGAAAATATTTGTGCCAGTAAGAGAAACGTTATTGTCAAATGTCAACTTAGTTAGAATTTATTGTAGGAAATCATGTGAATTGCGGGATTGAACAACATCAGAATTATTTCACATGAAACAACCTTAAAATATTTTAAAAATATTTAATTTTTCTGTAACGATTGCCAATGAAAAATTTTTCTTAAAATGTTTTAAATGCATTGACACATTACAAGTTATAATGCTAAAAACATAACAGCTGAAATTTAAAAAAAATGAATGATTTTTTATGCATGTATGTGTTGCTAAAATAAGTATAAAATGCTAAATTAATAATCAGCGGAATTCTGTTAAGAAAAAAAATTAATTTAAAAAAATTTATGCAAATGAGATTTCTTTCATTATTATGTAAACAAAAAAAGGTATTAAATTTTCTTACCTGAAGTCGTGGCCAATCTTCAGGCTTAAAAACATTTGGTGAGCAACCACACCAATCAACAATATGTTTATACTGGCACTTACACCCTTGCTTCCTCTTCCAATTAGTAACATGAAGATTGTTATCAATTACAGTCTCACAATATTCACTGTTTTGAAGAACAGTGTGAAAGAAAGACTAGCAGAAAAAAAGAAGAAAAACAGTGAAAATGTTTGTAACACTCTTAAAAAGCAAATTTCAATATTTTCATATTACAAAAATTATTTTTTTTAAATTAAATAATAAAAAAATACCCATAAAACACATTTGAAAATGCATTATAGGAATTTTATAAATAAAAGAAGTTGCAATAAATAAATAAAAACTGTTGTTTGGATTATGGAGTATATAACACATTGTATGATGAACAATTTCCTTTTCTTTCTGACCGTCTATTGTAAACGTTTGTCTACTTGGAATGCTAAACAAAAATTAGTGCAATAAAGATAAAAAGGTACTTTTATGTTAGCCAGTTACAAATGATATATATATAAAATGTTATGATTTAAAATTCTCAGTATTCATTAATTCATATATTCAAATTTCTTAAATTTAATTTATTCATTTATTTTAATAAATTCATAAAATTTATCTTATTTAATAATATTTCATCAATTAATAATTTTAAATCAAACATTCTTTTTATTTTATAACGTTTGTGCTAATTTAATTTAATTTCAAATCTCAAATTTAATCCTTATTACTTATTTTTATAATATTAAATAATTTCTCATTAAATTTAAATAGTCAAAAATTAAAGCACATTTACTTCATTTTTTTATTATCATAATTAATATGTTGTTACTTCAATTCATCTCAGTAAGTTGTGTGTTATTTGTTTTGTCATCCTAGGATTTCTCATTTCAGATTCACGATCTTTGAGATATTTTCAAAGTCCAAGAATTACTTTTCAAAATTCTTTAATTCAAATATTTTTACTTCCAATTCATGATAGATGGAAAGAACTTTTTATTTTAGTACATTTCCTAAAATTTTATCTGTTTTCATCCATATGTTTCTGACTTATGGATTTTTCATTATTTTCGTAAGTTTTATTTTGAAATGGTACATTTTCGCTAAGAGCGGCCATTGACAGAATTTCAGATGTCTTCATGTAAACAAGAATCCTTTTTCCCGTGTATTTGGCGCAAGGTCGTTTTAACAGCACTCCAAGGTCGTGATCGTAGGTTCGAAATGCTATTTTTATGCTGTTACCAGGGGTGGACGCGTCAGTGATACCTTTAACTGTAACTTTCTCTACAGGTTTTTGGGCTTGATCAGTGACATTCAGACGGTTAGGATTTTTTGATTGGTTATTCCGTAACCGCCGGAGAGTTTTACCTGAGTGGGAAACTGCATAGACTCTCTCTCTTCTTAAAAATATTTTCAAGATGTAGGTTGCTTAAGTTTCGTTCTCCGGGCCTTTGCCATTTTTTTTGGCGAGAGTCTGGAATATTTGGAGTGTGCCTAATGCCTGCTATGCTTCTGATATCTTCTTATAAAATAATAATATATAGATCCTTATCCAACTATGATGTCTGTCTAACATTTGGCATTTTATGTTTTACAAAATATGGAGATGCTGGGTAGCAGAATTTCGCCGTGAAGTCATCTTCACATTTTCTGTTTGTGTAATGATCCTGTTTCTCAATCATCAAATTTAGTCTTCTTTAACGGATGAATCGTCACTATTTCTGGTGGAGTTTTGGTTCCTGCTGTGTTGAAATTCTCATCTGAATTGAAAAGATAATCTTCATCATCGATTATTGTGACATCTATTATTATATTCTTCATCATCGATTATTGTGACATCTATTATAGTTACCTCCGAGATGTTCATCTAATTTCCTGTTCTTCTTGCCGTTCACATCCATATTCGTTATCATCTATCGTAATGTCCAATATAGTTAACTTCTACATGTAAATCTCGTCTCCAGTTATTTTTGTCGTTTATAGCTTTAACTTTCATCACGCTCAACGAACAATAATTACTACATTGAAGTTCATAATTAAAATTTCTAGAACTTTCAGCAATGTCAACAATATTCATTATCTACACTGAATTGGACCAAAACAACTATTATAATGTGTATTTCCTATATGAATTTGGAACTAGAATATTCGTTTAAAGAATTCTAAATAATGTATTCAAAAAAATATATTTGGTATTTGTTAGTAATTTTGCCATCAAATGATTATCTCAAGATGTTATTAAAAGCAGGTACATGTTTGTACATAGGTAATGATATAAATACAGAGTTATGAAATGATTTGTTAATATTAGTGCACAAGTGTTTAATAAATTACAGATTTAACTTCATTTGGGTGAGTCTGTCTTTTCTTTCTATTTATATTTTTGTTTTTCAGCTCTGGTTGAAATGATGGAATAAGTTCTATTTACTATATTATAAAAGTATAATTTAACGTAAGAATTAACTTTAATATTTCTCAGATGAATTTAACGTAATTTTAAACTTACCTTTTATGGCTTCGCATTATGTACTACCACTTACGTTCACGCCTATAATGGTGTTTGGGGAAAGTGTTGAATATATGTTTTGTCTAAATTTTTTAGGTCTTCGGAATCACTCCGGTGTAAGTCACTGGTGATTCACCCTTTTATTAATTTTTCTTTTTATATTCATCACAATCCCCAGATATCATTATACATATGAATATATATCACTGGCGCTCGGCTAACATAAAAGTACCGATAAAAAATCTCAGCATCTCAGCAAAATGGCAATACATTTTTTATTATCCTTATTCTGCTAAATTATATATGAATGCTGATTGCCAGTACAGCATAAAGTGCTCTAGTCAGTAGTCATTTAAATCTTGACAGCAAAAAGACTTTATTTTATTGTTAATATGCATAATAACAACAAAAATCACTTTAATTGCTTAATTTGATAACTAGGACTTCCCTCAAAGGGATTAGTCTGAGTGACATTGCTGAGAGCATAGGGTTAACAATTACGATATAATGAAAAAGAGCAAATCAAATGATAGAATTACAAAATATATACATAATTTCATATACACTGTTATGTTTTCATATTTTTTATAACATTTTACAAAGAATCTTATTTTCTCAAGCGGGAATTCCTCAAAACAAAAAAAAAAAAAAAAAAAAAAAAAACGCCGAATTTTTTAAAACGCCAAGATTTTTAAACTCACGTAATTGGATTTGCAGCCAATAGCGTATTTTAGCAAACGTAGATTAACGCAAATTTAATTTCATTGTTGCAACATTTTCTGTATGACAAATATTTACATTTGAACACTTCAAACCACATTGATAACATGCTTTGCTACAAACCCGATTGCGAAACTGTAGCCTAAATTCCTATTAAAGTATTTAAAAAACCTTTCGATGGCTTCTATAAAAATAAATTTTACATTAAATTTCCATATCGGCGAAATTGAAATATACATATATATTTCAAAATTAATACTTTTTTATTATTTTTTAGGAGGCTCTCTCCCCTGCGCCAAACCACAGACTTTTCTTTTGCCGTATCTCTCTACAATCTGTTTGTTTCCCTACCCGTTCTGCTACACGTTTCTCTACAAGTCTCGCTACCTGGCTGTATATTTCCCTACTGGTCTCGCTACCCGCCTATCTCTTTTTCCAACCGTCTGTCTACTCGTCTAACTACTCGCATGTCTAGCCTTGTCTTTATACCGTGTCTTTCTCCGTGCCTATCTGTCTACATCTCTCTACTCGTCTGTATATCTATCCCACTATCCGTCTGTCTTTCTACCCGACTCTTTGACCGTTTCCCTATCTCGCTTCCCGTTTCACTACCCGTCTCTCCACACGCTGTATGTCTATATATCCCTCTCTCTACCCGTCTGTCAATTCGTCTCTGTATTCATCTCTGTACTCTTCTCTCTATTCACCACGCTACTCGTCTCGCAATCTTTCTCTCTACATGCCTGACTACCGATCTCGCTAACCGTCTCCCTACCCATCTCACTACCCCTCTGTCAATCATCTTTCTTACCTGTCTCGCTACCCGTCAGTCTATTCGTTTTGCTACTCGTTAGCTTATCTATGTCACTATCCGTCTCGCTACCCATCTCACTACCCGCATGACTACACGTTTGTTTACTCGCCTCTCTACCTCTCGCCACCTCTTATCAATATTTAAACAATTCATTTAGTATATAGAAGCCATTTATCTGTTATTAAATGCAAACAGAAGTAATTTATCTAATAAGTGTAATCAGATGCAATTTTTGTAAATACATACATAAACAAGCATAATAATTCATCAGTTTTATTTTCATAGTCGTTTATATCATTTGGCAGTAAATCTCAACTTCTTAAACCCGAATTGCGTCAGGCTTTTTAAAAAAGCCTCAAGGTCAGTATAACTGGGAAAGGGAAGTACCCTCAGGGATATTAGATACATGCTATTAAGATAAGTGAAAGTTTTGTAATCGGGTTCGCAGCCAATTGCTTATCTTAGAAAGCGTAGCTTAACGCCATTTTAAATTCATTTCTGTAACTTTGTAACTTTGTAACTTTAGTTTTTTTTTTTTTTTTTTTTTTTTTTTTTGTGGGGGGGGGGGGGGGTGGAGGTAGGGGGTTCCAAATATTTACACTTAAATTCAAATTTTTGTCCCCACGTTAATATTAGTGTTGTTTGTATTATTAATTAATATTTTGTTGACCGAGCTTCATTCGAAACAAATGTAAAATACTTCTTCTACAGTTTTTTTCTGGGAGAAACTTCCGTAATCGGGCCCAAAGCTAATCAGAGAATTTAATATCATGATTGTTTGTAACTCTTATACAGTTAAAACAGTATTGTTGCTAGCAGTACTCTTGTTTGAGACCAACCTTGCATGTGTATCTGAATGGGGAAAAGTTCCGTATCCTGTGCCGGTTGGCGCGATTGGCGAAAAAATTAAAAATAGTGCCAAAATTCAGTTTTAACATCTTTCCAAATTTTTCGGTACTTACGTATTATCCGGGCCAAATCAGATGCAACTGAGCCAAGCATGGCGCCAATTATACTAATTACAGTAACCCTTATTTTTTTTACAAGTATATAGTTTATTTATATGTTATAGTGTATAGTTTTTTTAGTATAATTTATAGTTTATTTTTTATTCTAGTTTACTGTTTCTTGTTATTTATTTGTTATTGCTTATTTATGTTATTTATTTATTTATTTTATATTATTTACCATTTTAAACAATTTTGTGTTTTTAACAATATTAATTTACTGTTTTGCACATTATTGGCAACGATAAACAAGATTGGCAATTGACAACTATTTTTGGCGATCTATCTCCTGGCTCAGATAATACGTAAGTACCAATTTTTCTAGAGAGCGGAAAACCATGTTTTTCAAATATTTACAAAGATACGTGTATTAAATCATATTTCTGCGCCATCTTAAAAAATTAAGTACGATGCTAAAATAAAATTTTATTGCCATTTTCGATATTTTAATAAGTAATGAAAATACATAACAAACATATTTAACAAACCTAAGAGGCATTTTTGTGATAAATAATTATTATTGTCAGGGAGGCAAATTGTAAACAATTAATAAACGAACTAAAAATTTACCGAAAATAACTTATGGGAATCTCAAGAAAGAAATATCTGGTATAAATAGCATTTAAAAATTTAAAATGGATAAGGGGTCCGTATAAAAATGCAAAACATTATACGCCTGTTATAAATCTTTTTAAATTTTTTAATGTTTTCGAAAGCACAGATAAAAGGATAAAAATCCCGGCACAGATGTCATATACGCACACCATGTTGGAGCGATTTTTACCCCGCCAATTTGGCGAAAACTGTTTGTTGTGTTTATTTACTTTTATTTTCATTTTAATTCTATGAATTATTTTTATTATTATGTATATCAATATTTATTTATATCAAACAATCATTTATTTATTTTTATTTCCTTTTTTTAAATAATAGAAGCTTTTTCATTTACTACGTTATTTTATTTTTAGCTTGAAATAAAAAATCACGTGCTATTATTACATGTTATTTGTTACTAATATTCCAAAACAAAGTTTTCGAAAAATTGGCGGGGGCAAAAATATGGCCCCAACGTGGTGCGATATGATGTCATATACGACAACGTATATGACATCTGTGCCATGTTTCATTTCACATACTACATACCATTTGATGTATTGGTACTTTTATGTTAACTTGGCGCAGTTGATAAATCGCCAAATATTATTCTCATAACATCTGCATATTGCATACATTTCATTTAAAATACATGCCTTTCACTAATTCCATTTAAAATACTGAAAAGGAAAAGAAAATAAGAAGAAATAATATCTAAAATCAAAACCCTTATTTAAATATCAAAGAAATGCTTCTAATTTACACATGCGAAATAAAAAATAAATAATATTGCGGGTTCTTTCTTTCAAACAGAAATGTGTTTTATTTTATTGAATATTAGTGCGTGCATATTTTTTTGCTCCATGTACTCCATGAACTTTTGAAATCTGATTATTTACGAAAATCTCCGCCGGTGAAAATGACGTATGCACTAAATTTTCGTGATGTATGTACTTTAATTGTGCTTTTTTTGTTTATTTTTTAATATAATTTCCAAACGGTTTGAAATTTATTCTTGGTAATAAATAGACGTCGTTGTCACCTTTATAGGTACCTGCTGTGAAAATTTGGACGAAATCCGTTGAATATTTTTTTAGTTATGCTTGACGAAAGGTTTTAATATCCATCGTAGCTATATATGGGGCAAAGTAATACTGCGCTGTGTATGAGTCTTCGTTGCACTCAGACAATGATTTTTATTATTTGTTACAAATCCTTTATCAGAGACACCTCAATTGATATAATTAGGCTCAGGATAAAATAAACATCAAATACAAAAAATTTCATTCATATATTTATTTGGTAAAGTGTAAGTTTTTTTTTAAGTAACAAGGGTGTCAGCAATTTTATCAGATGATTTAAATCATGATTTTAATTAGATGATTTTTTTTTTAACCATTGATTAAAATCATACATTTTCTTATTTTTTTAAATAACGTGAGAAAGTTTTAAAATCTAAGAAGAACACAAGTTGGAATATTTCTTTAAGATATTTTGCTTATTAAATAAATGGAAAAAGCTTTAAAAAATTATACAATCTTAATTCCTTAGGATAATAAACAATAAATTACAATAGGCTTATAAATAGTAAGTTTTTATCAGACATCAAAACCATTTCATTAAAAATTTATATTTATTGAAATTCATTATAATCCACATTGCCATAATAATATCCTTTGAGTTCTCAAATTATTCACACTTTTATACAAAAAGTATAATAAATTTTTTAAAGATGAAAGAATGTTTCTCTAACAGTCTCATTCTACTTTTGCAGATAAATATATAATAATAAATTGAAGCTAAATGAGGATGAACAACAGCTATTGTGAAAAAATGTATAAGTGAAAACAAGTTGGAAATTGTATGTTAAACGTGACAAATGAGGTGCGTAAAAAAATCATCCTTATTATTTCAGTGAAATGAATTATATCATCAGTTATGAGCAAAATGTGCATGCCTTTCTTTTTCTTATTATGTATCCATGTTTTTTCGACACCAGACAGCGCTGCAAAATTGACCATGGAGATCTTGCTTTGCGAATGATTACCTCCATGGTTTAATATTTCTATGACTCACGATGAACGAATCTCTTCTGTTTATTTACTTTAATGGATTGAGATATTCAGCTGTTAATCTAATTTCCACTGAAGTTATCTCAGAATCCATACATTTTTCAATGTAACTCATCTCTCAGCAAACAATTTTTTGGAACAATCTTTCTAAAAATGTAACTTTTATGCAATTTTATTGGAAAAAATAATTTTGAATAAAAATTGCCATTTTGCATATGAAAAAAGAAGTGGTTAGCCCGTATTTGTTTTCCTCAGTCACATGACTTGCACTATTATATAAATAGGTGCTACGTATTTATATAATTACAAACACACCTAAAAAAGTAACAATTAGTATCAAAATGTTAAGCATCACAAGAGCTACTTAAGTAGAAATTTAAAGTTTAATGTTTTCAACTTTTGGACAAAATAAATAAAGAAATAGTTAGAGTTAGAAAAGGCAGGCAGCAAAACTTTTATTATTATTATTATTATTATTATTATTAAGCAATAAATGGCAATAATGCCTACTGAGTGGGTAATATAATGCTGATATTTAGTGTTTTGAGAAGTTACTGTGGATTACAGATATGACTGGTCATTCTTATGATCTCTGTGTGTATATGCAATACATCTACCCTATATATATAAAATCCTAATGTAACAAATTTGTGAAACGATTTTATGAAACGAATTTATGAAACAATTTTATGAAACGACTGATTATGTTTCAGGGCTATTTTTAATCAAATATTAAAGGCTTGATGGTGAAATTAATACCAATTGTCCATAAAAATCCGCGGATGTCAAAACTGGTAATAGAATTTTGAAATTGGAATTAGTTTTCGAGATATTAATTTTTTTCTAATTTTAATGACATTTCTATAATGATGGCAACTAATTGCTCAGTTTTTTTGTGACAAAAAAGGGAAAAAAATTGAAAAGGATCCCGATAGGGATTTTTTTTATTCGTCATTTTCAAATTGAAATTGAATTTATCTTTTATTTCAATCGATAAACAAGATTGTGATTAAATTATGTTTTTCAGGAAAAATTGAAAAAAAAAAAAAATCACATTTCTATCGTCAGGATTCAATCGTCTGTCAGCATTTAATATAATTTATAAACTGAAAATATTTTGAATAAATTCGTCCAAATGACGTCATTTATGCAAACGCAAAAGAAAGGGGGGAAAAGGAATTAATAGTAATTATTATTTATTGCTATCATTTTGTTATTTTTTTGTAAAATTTAATTAAACGAATTTATAAAATCACTAATTTGGATATTTGAAACGGATATCTATCTAAAATAATAATTGCCCAACTGAACGGAAGGAGAATAAAATATCCTGCTTGGTTTTTTCCGCCAAGCTTTTTAAAAAAGCGTCAAGACCCCTATAATAGAAAAGCACCAAAAGATCATTGGGTTTGTTTTCATAACTTTTGGCAACAAATCTATGCATTTTAACGAATCTATCACTTTTTGAAGCTCGAATTACGCCAAACCTAAAAGCAAAGGATCCTATACTGGAAAAGTACCCGATTTTCTTATGGACAATATTCAAGTGACATAACATGGTGTAAAATTATCGCGGATAGTAAATTTGTTTAAATATCTCATCAATTGATGCCGAATAAATGAAGGCATGCATGCACAAAATATTTAATTAATTTTGTATGATAAATAATTATTAGAAAATTCGTATATACATATTAATTAAAATAAATAATTTACATATTTAAAATAACATGAAAATATGCATGATGGTGCACTAAAATAGAGAGAAAATTATAACCTGTTACTGAAAATGTCTATAACATAGTACTTTTCAATACCGTGGTTCTTAATGTTATTCACAAGCAGATGGAATTTTTCTCATCCTTAAACGCGAAGGAAGAATAGAATACAGATCGTTGTTATAAAAGTCCGAGAAGTAGCCACAATTTAAACCTAACCATTTTATACAAGTTGGTTTTCAAGTTGTAATTGATTTTACTTATTAGTTCCGAAAACAGTCGTCAGTTGTCGCAACAGCTGTGTATGAGGTCATGATAATCAAAAAATGCCCCATTAAAACGTTAAAAGCATGGCAACCCAATTACAGATTTACCAATATTTTTAAAATAAAGCACGCTGTCATGTTTTTAGAGGCCTCGAAGTCTGAGCGGGGGTTGGTGAGCGTAGCTCGCAGGGGGTAGACCCCCTAGTTTTCATATAAATTTTAATTAGTGTGCACCTACATTTAGATTTATGCCATTACAGTAATTTTACAAAGTACAAGAAGAGCTGCCATAATATTTGTTTGATTTATTATTCTTGCTAGTAACTAATGAAATTAGTTATTTGCAGTTTTATTATTTCTTTAATTACTGATTATAATTCTATTAATTAAAGCATAAATTATGCTCATGAGTGCCATTTTAAAATTTTCCTGAGGGGAAAGGGGGTCAAAAGTTTCTTTTGATCTTGTTGTGCACAGGCCCGCGGCCGGCCTCACAAAATTTAGACAAACTTTCAAACAGGTTGGTAGAATAAAGGCAGTTCTTTCAAAGGGCGGGGCTGAAACAAAATGAAGTGGGTTAATCGGCCCGATATAACATATTTGAATGAGTCAGAATAAGCTGACAAAAAATGAACAACTTTCAATGGACCTGGACTGGGCCAAGAATAATTTATAAATGTGTTGCATGAACTGATGATATTTTAACAACATCAATAAATAAATTTAAAATGCCCAGCATACAGATCTGCATCAGATAGTTACATAATGTCTGAGCCCGGGCTTATTATTTTCAGCAGACTCGGGCCAGGCTCAGGTTTACATTTTTTTTATTACATGCTTGGGGGCCTGGCTGGATCTGGCCTCCAAATATGTAAGGCAGGAAATTTTATTTGTAAAAAAATTAGTGACAATGAACTTTTTCTAACAGAATCTTTGGGAATATACTTTAATAAATTATGGAGAAATATTTCAAATATGATATTTTTAACCATCTTTTTCCTTTTATGCTAAATTACATTATTTTATTTAATGAGTCTCGCAATATCTAAGAGTAACGCTCATATTCACCATCTATTCCAACTCCTGGTTGTTAAGCGCAATACCTGCAGTTGACCACTCAGAAGATATTCAATATTAGCTTGATCAGACCTGATTGCTGCCAAAATCCAATCAGGTTAATAGTGAATATCATTTAAGCGTTTGACCGAGCTATTCATGCTAAACAAGTTCGGATAGATGGTGAATACAAGCGTAAGTAATCATTAATGTTACTATTCAGCATTATATGGCTTGTGACACTAATATAGTTTAGAATACTCTGTAATAAAATTTCCGTATAAATATGCATGCATTATTCTTTGTACATTAAGAAAAATTGGAATTTTTTGTAGAAATTGAGTTGGGTTCTGAACTGCAAAAATATTAACGAGCTGGGCCCAGACCGAACTTTTAGTTTTTACACTGGGCCAGGCCTGGAAATTTTGGCCCATGCAGACCTCTAACAGTTAAGAAGCAATTGATACAGTTTTATACTCAGATATGCTTTTAAAATTAGCCAAATTACTCATTAATAATAAATATGTTTCACTTTGAGAATGTTGCAATAACAAAGCTTCACCAAGTATTATTAATAATTATTAATTTATGTGCTTAAAATGTTCATTTAAAGCTAATGTTTCTATTTTAGTACATTTAACAAATTATTTTAGCTTTTATGCAATTTCTGTATTTTTTTCCCCTTTTAAATCAAACCTGTGATGACTGCTACATTCTGAAATATAATATTCCTTGAGGTGTGTAAAATTCTCCTCTTCCTTCAAATGGCACTGCTGATTATGTTTCTTAATATCATGTAATTGGAGGTTTAATTGTTTTGGAAACCTACAATTCTTGGTGGCTATTCAATATTAAGCTTGGTAGCTATTCAATGTAAAAACCTGAACTGACCCTTGACAATACTATTTTTAAAAAAAGCATTGAAATCCCGTCAGTAAATCCTGAGAAATGTCAGCTGTTTTACAAGTGATTTTGCAATTGCTGTTCCCTCTTAATGATTGAGGTTTCATAGCCTGAATTAGTCTATCATAATTTATTATAAAAGCATATTATCACAAGAATCTTATGCCATTATGATATAAGATACTCTTCATAATCATAATATGCTTTTATGTTTAATAATAATTTTGAATACTGAATATTTTATTTAAATAATAGTCACTATAGATAATTAAAACACAAAAACTGAAATTTTTAATGCTTTAAGAGATAACCACTAAGGTGACAAGACAACATCAACAATACTACATGTGATTGCAATATCATTTTCAAAACAGAAAAATACTACTTTAGCTGAATAATATAATAAAGTTTCATAGTAAAAATGATCATTTTTACAGAAGCCATAAATGACAGTAGGTAAAGTATCATTGAATCATAGTTATAGTATCACTGAATGTCTATAACTTGATTTTTTTATATTTAAAAAAAAAAAAAAAAAATTGCATCCCTAAGGTAGAAAAGCACATTTTGACTATTTTCTATAATTCACACATTCTATAGTTTGAAAAAAATTTCCCAATCAGAAATTTGAAATACTGAAATTTAATTGCATTTAATGTTATCATGTATATCTCCTAAAAGAAACTATGTATGATAAGATGACCTTTTTGAAAGCTATAACAAAACAACTAACTACAAATAGACATTCATATTTTGTAACAATGGAAATTTTATGGAAATTATAACATAAAGTGGCTGGCAAGCAGACAGACAGATTGTTATACAATTATTTAATCTTAATATTATTTACAAAGAAACACTGCAAAAATGAAAAAAAAAATTATTTAAAAAAAAAAAAAAAAAAAAAAAAAAAAAAAAAGAGTCAAAATTGGTGAATTTATTAAAATAAAACTTTGCATGAACAAATATTTTAAAATATACATTGAGTGAATGGATAACATGAGAAAGTAAAAAAAAAACAGTTAATAAGAATATAAAATGATACAAAAATTCAAATACCAAAACTAGTAGTGAATATTACCTCAGCGGGAAGTAATGTATAGCGGAAGACAGTCATAAGGCCATGAAGAAGAGTATTGTTTTGTTGAGTAACATAAGAACAGAAATTGCGATGTAAGGCAATCCAGTCACTACCACCATCAACTCTAATACCCCAAGGCAGTGTTCTGTCTCCCAGTCGCCACATATGAGTATCACATTCATAAAATGTCTTATCAAGACCTTGTTTTGCTATGAATCTAAAAGACAATAAAAAATGATTCAATATACACATTTCAGACACACACACACACTATTTAACTAAAAAAAAAAAAAAAAAAATTTTGTTTTTTTTTCTTTCTTTTTTGTTAAATCAAGTAAAATTTTAGATTATTAAAATTAAAGAAATTTAACTCATCTAAGACTAATGACATAGAATATGGATCCCACAAAATCTGAGTTATTTATATGGTTATTTCTTGTATCAGCATATGAATCATATATAGAGATTAGAGATAAGTTCAGGCTCTTTTTTTTTAAGCCTGAGCCTGCCTGAACCCGACAATTTTAAATCCGAGCCTGCCGAATTCCAAAACAATGTGTCATCAATCAGAGTCCAAGCCCAATACCGAAAGTATGCAATAGAAAAAAAATTGCATTATTTAAGAATTGCTTCAAAAGTGATATCTCATTTTTAAACAACTTCTTACATAGAAATAACCATTAAATGAAAACTTACCTTCAATCTTATCAAAAGAGAAGTTGGGTATAAAATAAAATTATACTTAAAAGGATTCTCATATTTGTTTTCTCCTTCAACAAGCAAAACTGATGGACACATTAATAAAGTCCATTTCATGAATAAATGCATAAAATTTGCAGAAATTACTACTTAGATGCCAAAGAATCGAACGTTTTTCAATGTTCTATAAAAGTTGTATATCTTTAACTATAATCGATTCCTTCCTCATAACAATCATTCATGATTGTCATATTCCTAAAAATCAGCTCAAATTAAAATTAGACAGAGTCCGAGACTTTGAACACCATTATCCGAAAGATCTGATGCTTTTATGGGAAAAGAGGAAACACTGCTCAATTGCTTTCTATTGGAATAACAATACATGGCAATTACATCTATTTATGAATGAAAGTGACTTCGTAAATGTACAGAGTACAGCCGCAGCATCAGCAGAGTTCATGATGAAAAATAAATATAAGAATCACTAACGTTATTTTCATATAAAGAGCGATTATGCTTTGCACACGATAGAAGACTGAAATATTCTCCAACCTCAAGCTAATGCTGGTTGACTAAAAACAAAAGAAAATATTCGGTTCGCATTAGATCTCTTTTAATAAAAATAAAATAAAATAAATGATCCAATTAAAAAATATCCTTTCTCCCAAACAAAAATCCAATTCATTGTTTGCTCCTATTTAGACTGGTGCCATATCAGCAAGTCTTTGAATCAAACTGGACATAAATCTGTAAATATCACAAATTTTCTCTTAAAAGAGTATTCTAATCCTAGAATTAAAAAACACGATTTGTGTTTCCTTTTTATTCTGATCAAAATAACATTTAATGACTTGAAATGGAATGAGTAATTTTAAAGAAAAAATAAAAGTTATATTTATTTTTTCTATACATGAATACATAAAATTTTCAGTTACAGAAAGAATGAGCCCGAGCCCATTTCATCTCTAATAGAGATTAGTTACTGATATTAAAATTGTTCTCGTAAAAACATATTATAATTATTTTTATTATTATTTATTACAACTATGCAAATGTATTATTGGAAGGTTTTTTTTTTTTTTTTTTTTTTTTTTAATTAAGACTTTTTATTATTTTATTTTATTATTCTATTATTTTTTTTATTAATCTTGTATGTATTAACAGATTTTACATAGAATAATTATTTAGTAATGTACAATCCTGGGATGGGGAGGGAGGAACACCGTCCACTAATTCTACTATAAAAAGACTACTGATACCAGTAAATTTAAAATAATACTTCTTATTATTTAATATTTTAAAACTTACTTATGGATCTATCTCTATTATTGAACTAAACTCAAACTTTGCAATTTTAAATAGCAACACCCAAATTTGATATCATAAAAAAAAAATTCTGCACCTTTTAAGTTTTTACTGCATTTAATAGTAGACTTTATTTTAAATTGACTGGTATCAGAAACATTCCATTATGATTAGCTAGAAATAGAATTAGTCAGTAGCTGTTAACTTTTCATTTTATTTCCCCTATGTCTGTAGACTATTAGGTAGTCACATTAAATCATTTATGCAAGGGGGAAAAAATAAATCTACAACAGTTTAAGGCTATTAATTTAATTTGCAATATATCAGTAAAGTTTTATTAATACACTGATATGAAATTGACAGATTCATTCTGGATCGACTTATAAAACAAAATTCTGCACAATATATAAATTAAAGTGGTTTATAACTGATGAAAATCTTTACCTTTGAGTATCCTGACCATGAGATTTTACAAAATTCTTTCCATTATTTGCTACAAGAAATTTTTCTAGAGATAAAAGTGATCTAAAAGAAAATGAAAAAATTAAAGTTGCAATATCAAAAACATAAAAAGGATACTAATCAGACAGCAATATTTCATCTAAGTTGCATAAAAAAGAATCCCACGAATATGCAATTGTTAAAAGTTAGTATTGGAGCTAATTAGATGTGTGATTATGTATTTTTTATTTTTTTATATATGTCACCATCAAGTACCATCTCCTTCCTAATTAAAATCTGTCTTTTATAAAAAAAGTTCGGGTATATTCACATTTAAGTAAACAGAAAGTACAAATGGAAAAAAAACAAACATTATTACAATAATATTTTTTGTGGGGGGGTGGGGTCTTTAAAGCATTGTCAAAAAAAAAAAAATTGCTGTATCATATATTATAATACGAGCACATCTTGTCTGTGTGTATATATATGCAAATTTTATCTTAAAAACGGCTCTAACGATGTTGACGAAATTTTGTATCCTACCGTTTTTGAGTACCAGAAGACCATTGGGCTAGGTCACGTGTTCGAAAAAATCAGATTAGTGGGTCATTTTGAGGTCAATACAGGTCAATGCATTTCAATGGGAATGAAGGTTGAAACAGTTATTAAGTTGTTAAACAGTTGGCAGTAATCGAAGTCGTAAAGTTGGTAACATCTCACCAAATTTGGCAATATTTTGTGAAATGTTGGCAACATTTGGCAGGAAAATCAATTTTTAATATTATCAATGCCAAAACACATGCTTGGCACCAAATGAAAGAATGTCACCAAATTTGACGATATTTTGGCAAAAAAAAATTGGCTTTTAGATTCTGAAGGAATTTTCTAGAAATTCCCAATAGGAGCTGAGATACATGATTCAACCAATCAAAGTCCATAAACGTTCTTGAAAACAGAATTCAACCAGTTAGGGTTACATAGAGCTTTCTCAACACATGCTTCGTGCTAAATGAAAGAATGTTGCCAAACTTGGCGACATTTGGCGAAAAAACTGGCTTTCAGAATCTAAAGGAATTTTCTAGAAATTCACAATAGGAGCCAAGATACATGACTCAACCAATCAGAGTCCATAGAACGTTTTCAAAAAAAGAATTAAACCAATCAGTGTACATAAAACTGATTGTTATATGTTGTACAGAGAGTTTATTGTTATATCGAGTTGAAAACAAAACTAATTTGAACCGAGCATTGTTCCCAGCATTTATTCTTCACAGCTGGTAGCTACATAATTTATAAGCATAGGTATCAATGTACTTTTTTCTTCTTTTTAGAATATTAGGCCCTTAAGTAAGATTTTAAGATTAAAAAAGTGTATTTGAAATCGCTTAGCATGGCAGTTAAAATTAAAAAAAGAGTATACCATAAAACAGTATCCTAAAATCTATGGTATAAGAAAATGAAAACAGGGGAAATCTAATTTTAAATTTCTTGCATTTTCTTTTTTTTATATTATTATTATTCCAGAAGGTAAATGGCAAAATAGTGAAAAGTGGCACATTTTATTTCATACTTATTTATTTGAATAACAACTAGTGATAGTTTATGCTTGTAAGTCCAAGTATCTACATTAGTAAAATCCACAGGAATATAAAATAAAGGCATTTATATGGAATTCAAACAATGCTCCAAATGATCCATGAATGTAACTTCCTTACTCACATCAATATTAGAAACCATAATTTTATCAAGACTAACAATCGGTGATATTTAAATCTAAATACCCAAGGATTTATGTATCCATTCAAAAATAATAAAAAAAAAAAGGAGGGAACAGCTGTCACTAGACGCACCAGGAGTTGGTGCGATTTTTGTTTTGCGCCATTTTGGCGAGAAAACTGCGTTTTCAGGTACCTGTTGGGGCTAGCTTGCCAAAACAGCATATTAGTTTTATTTTATTATGAAACAGTATTTTATTACAAAACACACACAACTTTTATTATAAACACACATAAATTATTTTATTATAAAACACACACAATTTTTATTATAAACACATACAAATTATTTTATTATAAAACACACAATATTTAATTTAATGTAAAACATCCAGAATCTGCTCTACCAGGTTGCCGTAAGATGCAAAATCTCGTCAAAATCGCCGGGTTGCCCAGGCATAAAATCACCATTTTGATGCCAAAAAGATAACCCCGTGTGTCTACGACAGCTGTATCAAAAGGAGCTGAATTTAACTAAAATCTACTTAAATGAAAGTAAAGTGAAGGATAAATACTGCTATAATAAGCTATAATAATATAAGTACCATCAATAATCATGTGACTGAAAATAAATAAGATGAATGATACATAATGACTTAATATTCGAACCACAGAAAACTGTCCAGAAGCACTATTTCCCTTTTTGGAGAAAATGTAAAAGATAAATAGAATTCATTACCTTCTAACTTTGACAAAATCTCTCCTTAATAAGAGTTTCTTTTCAAAGGATTGAATAACTTTTATTTTGTTTTCCTCAATATATTTCAATGTTAAGTTAGATTACAAATATTTTCTGCAGATATAATAGTTTAAAAAATATGTTACTAGAATGTCAGATGTGTTTAAATAATTAAAACATGGATAAAATATCTTAAATTATAAATAAATTGTTTCTAGTTATTTAGAAAAAAATATACAATCTAAAAATATATATAGTATCATCCTATTACATAGTGTGATTTTTTTTTTTTTAAGTTGCTTTTCAGAAGGGATAAATATTGATCTTTTCTGATCAACAGCTTTTTTACTTAAAATAAATAAATAAATATGTATTTTTTTTCCCTTGAACATAAAATACTAAAGATATCCAATTCATTTTTTTTTTAATTGCTTGATAGTTTTTTCATATTGCAGTGAAATAGGATACATAACAATCTTCATATTGCTAGTTGACACGCAATTGACACACCTTTATAGAAACACAAACGGTTGGTTTTAATGCTAGAAACTGAATGACTTCTAGCAATATTATGTATGTATAATAAAATTTCCCAGTCAAAGAACTTAAATTTCTTACTTTATAGGAAAGTCACTTTCACTGAGGTTGATCACATAGTCCCATTTCCAATTTTCTATGAGTAACAGTTCCGAAATACAAACTAACAACATTTGCAAAAGGCTGGCGCCACCCCAAATAGTAGAAAGACGGACGTGAGACAGACGTATATTAGGATAACTTTTTTCTAAAATTTTCAAATTACGATACAGATAATCTTGTCGCTGAAAGAAAATACACATATATAAACATAAAATTGCAATATAAAAAAGAAACATAACTGCCAACTTTCTAAAATGGCAAAGTGTAAAATAATGTGTAAAAAGTTTTTTTTTTTTTTTTTAGATGGATGTATGATTTATGTAACATACTTTTTTAAGTAACACACAAACAATATTTTTAGACTTTAAGTACATAATAGATGAATATTGTTAAATAATACACTGATGACTGTTCCGGCTAATTCATGAAAGAACTATTTAGCCAATGCATTACATGTGCTTTTTGAACTCTTTTACTTTTGAACTGAAATGAAGTAACTGTTTTTTTTTACATATAGATTGTTAGATGTACCAAACTGTTCTTTTTTGTTATTAAAGGTGTTTTGTTTTGTTAAAAATACAATATTTTTTTGTTAAAATGACATTGAAGCACATCTTAATAGATTATTATTAGATTTTGAACTCTAGATTTTAGATAAATTTGATTGTACTATAGAACATACCATTCCAATGATCATTCTAAAGATATGCTAATGAGGAAAATATGAAAAACTTTATAACACTGATTAAAAAACTGATTTTAAAAGCATATACATAGTTTCTATTTATTTAAATTTTTCTTTTTAAAGAATACCTGAGCAAAATGTATTCAAAATAGGACTTCAACTTACATAGAATAAAAATTTATAGATTTCCTATGGTATTTTTGACAATCAAACCTAAACACATTCCTTTAATATTACTAAATACATCCTTACACTCAGCATTTTATATTATTAAAAGTCGCTAAAAAGTAATTAATAAATTAAGGGAAAAAAAGTAGTCTTTGAGAAATTTTGAAAAAAAAACAAGTGTAAAAATAAGTATCCTAAGTGCAAAAAAAAATCAAAAAGTGTAAATATGAAAAAGTATTGTTTACAGTATAATTAAACATTTACTGAAAGTAGACTTTTTTATGACCAAAGTAACAAAAAAGTTGTGTATAATATGGCATGAATTTAGGACATAATGAACAGAGGAAAGTATTTTCAACTAGGTAAATTATATTCAATGGTTGGAGTATCACAGTTAAGACTTATTCCAACAGAGCGGAAAATGCCGGGACCAGGACTCGAACCTGGGTACTTTGGCTTGCTGTGCCATCGTTGGGATAGCTCAGTAGAAAGAGCGTTGGCACGGCAAGCCAAAGTACCCAGGTTCGAGTCCGGGTTCCGGCATTTTTCGCTCTGTTGGAATAAATCTCAACTGTGATACTCCAACCATTGAATGAATGGCATGAATTTTTATTTTATAAGCTATTCACAGTTTATACTTTAAAGTATCCATATGATTTTATCAATTGATAATTTTTAGTATATAAAAGTGAAGTCATTATCATACAAATCATACTTTCAGATATCTCCAAGGAGAAAAGAGAACATGTTAAAATAAAATGTACGCAATTATTATATTTGTTTTATTGCTGAATAAAATTAAAGATATATTTTATCTTAGGAAGTTTTAGCTGAATATCAAATCTAATCATCACAAAAAAACATTAAAAGATTATTTCACAAAAAGAATGAAAATAATAGATCTAAATTTGTTAAACCAAATGTAAATATAGAAGAGAAAAAAAAAGCTCAGCAAGCTGCATCAAACATTATCATGATGACAGTAGAAAGAGGCAAACACATGACTTTGATATGTCTGTTTTAAGGAAGCAAACTATAGAGGTTGACATAACAGACTAATGTACCAAGCAAACATCATTATATCATTTTTTTTTTTTTTTTTTGGGGGGGGGGGACATAATAAAGACAAAACTCCCAGCTCATTGAATCAGCCAGTATGTGTATGGGAGGGGAGGGATAATGAGATGAACTGATAATAGTTTATCAGTTCAGTTAATTGGGGATCTACTGTGTTTCAAAAATCATGCAGAAAGAGTATCTTGATTAGGTAGGATTGTGACAACAGTGGTTAGTCCAGTCAAAAATTGAGATCTTTCTAGAGCTCCTTCACAAAATTTCAATAAAAGAGGCCTTTTTAAAAAAATTCCTTAAAAAACAGGCCTTTTCAATAAATTTCTCTTAATAAGAGAGGCGCTTTCACAAAATTCCATTCCATAAAAACAAACTCTTCATTATTTTTATTTTGTTAGGATTTGAAATGTGTAATGTGTAAACAAAACAAATTCACCAGAAAGGAAAACTTTAGTGTTTGGTAAGAGGAAATTTAAAAAGTTATTAATAAATGGTTGGTTTGAATTTGAGAAACTGGATTTGATCTTTCCTTACAAAGTTTTACTTTTTCACAAAATAGGAAACCAAGAAAAAAGATAAAACCTGTGTCAACTCCCAGAGAAAGAAAGTAAAATAATACAACTTAGAAACTAGTAAAATAATAAAACTTAGAATAATAAATATATTACGAGAAAAAAAAGAGAAGAAAATTAGTCAAAGTAATGTTAACCACAAAACATTGTTATGTAAGAATAATATGACAAAATAACATTTAGTAATTTAACTGTAAAAACATTTATATTCAGAATTTTTTGAATGACCTTACTGAATCAACATGAATGTAGAAATAATGTCTTTCACTAAACAGTGACTTGATAAGGCGGTAGACTTGACGGACGGCACGGCCATTAACAGTTAATAGAAATACAATTCTAACTGAATCTGATCCTAAAACTTGTACAGCAGGCTTTGGTTCTGGCTTTATCATTCCTAAAGAATAAATTAGATGATTGTAAAATTACTACAATTTATAAACAAAAAAAAATATTTTTTCAACTTTCATAGAGCAACATTGGTAGCACCAACTGATTGGATTGTAGACAATATATCATTCAGAAGTGCAAAGGAAATAAATATCAGTAATAGTAAGAGAAGTCTAGAAATTGAGGTGAGTTTATGAAATCTAAATACATAATTATTGCAAAGTTGAATCCATGTTTGTATTTTTATCATTTAAATTTTCCTTTCCCAACTTATTACTTTATTTTCATCATTTTAAATTAAAATTGCTTTTAAATTAAAATAATATATATCCCTTAACAACACAAAACTTCCTGATACATTTACAAATCCCTTTTCATTTCTGTGTGCATGAAGTTTTCAGGTAAGTATTCAATTTCACATGCAAAAGAATTAATCAATGTCTTTTTTTCTTTATAAATGTAATGAGACTGATGTCACTTAAGTTTATAACTGATTATTGCTACGCAATGACTACCTTCTGTGACAATCATTTCCCAAAAACTGATTTAAAACACTCAATTCAACAGCATTTTCCAAAAGAATAAATACTTTTATACAGAAAATATTTGATTCTATGGAAATTTGAATAACCGAACAGTGATATCCCCAACTTTTATGCATTTATGGGTGAAACTGATTTTATGAATGAGTCAGAAAGTGGATTATATTTCAGACACTTAACAAATGCGTCAATATTCAGAAAAAGAAAACTGCTATTTCAAAAACAAAGGATACAAAATTTATATAAATTGGTTTAAAAAGAGTACAAGAATTTGAAAAAGTTGGGAAATACTGATCTAATGTATAAGGTTGTGAAAGAAATGGAATTTAAAAATATGTTTTTACTTTAATTTTATATTTGTTTACTATTTTAATTACATTTTTTTAAATTAATTTATTTACTCCTTTTATTTTATTTTAGCACAACTTATAATATATATTTTTAAAAGAAAATATCTTATGAAGAAGAAAATAATAAAAATAAGAACATAAGTAATGTAGTTAATTTTTTTTATTTATTCTGATAGTTCATTAACAATTTAATAATTATCTACAGTTTAAACTTATAAGTTTGTATACTAAAAAGTTCAATTTTAAAAAAACCAATGAACATTTAAAAAAATATTTTCAAGAAAAATACATTGCTCCACATATGTCAAGTGATTCAAAATAAAACTTTCAATTAAGATGTCTAATTGTTCTATTTTCTTGAGCAAGTTTACTTTTGATATTGCATTTATATCACCATTTTTGGTTCTTGTTAGTCCATGAACAAATTTTCTATAATTATTCTTAACTCTTAGAATATAATTTTTTACATTGGTTGGTACACATGTATACCATCCGTAGTCTAAAGATTAAAACACCTACCTATGTACTTATAATTACCTGATTTACATACATACATACAGAGATAGTTAAATACAAGATCCTTTTTTAAATGTCTATTATTTATACTACAACGCAAGGCCTTGAAGTTGCATTATTTAGCAAAATAGCACTTTTTAAATGTAATTTAGTCTTAATTAAATATTGTCCTGAACAGGTTTAGCGAATGGCATTCACTAAACAGCAGGTAGAAATCAAGATATGGCTGGTAAAATTTTACCCATACCAGCCAATGTGGTGAGTGACATATCTGTAGACAATTTTTTTAAATATCCAAGGGTTCCGAAATAAAAACTTTTCATGAACATTTAGATATTTTCTACTAGAGAGTAAGGAGACAGCAAGTTGTTATAATGAGAGATCACTGTATAAAAATTTTTCAAAACATTGCATTTGTATCCATACGCATTATGTCAAAATGATACTTTTTAAGAATTATGTTGCAGATTTTGATATAAAAAAACTGTTGATATAATTATGAAATTAAGAATAAAATAATTTGTATTATAAAAAAGTTTCAAAAATAAAACATACTAATAAATCTGCAGATCAGGGATCTCAACGTCAGCTCTAGACGTCATTGTTTATTAATCTCAATTTTCATAATATTTAATACTGTACAGTCTGCAATTTAATTGTTTTAAGTTCTATATACGTATATTCATAAGCATAAAAGATTTCTCAAAGCCTATGGAAATTTTAAAAGTGTCTCATTAAATATGGTTTTATACAATGATCTACTTATAATAAAATCTGAAGGCAAGAAAGTGTCTGCAACAATTCCGGGCACGACCACTCTGGTCTGCGAATCGACCATAGTTAAACGCCGTGTTAGGCTTAATGAAAAACCTATGCTACATCCGATTCTGCAGTTAAAATATTTGTAAAAGCATGTTAAAGCTTTTAAATATTTTAATTTTATATAAAACCTTCAAAAACTATTTCATATAAAACATGTATATCAACATTTCTGTAAACATTTTTTTTCTGTAAGCACTTGTTTTTCAGAAATAGCGGTGATTTCTTTCCTAGGGAGGATTTGAAGTGATTGATCCAGTATATTGGCGCCATCTAATAGCAGATTTTTAAATTTTGCTTCCATCGTAAATAAAATGATTCTTTCTTATCCAACATAATTAAAATATAAGGAATACATAGTACAGCGTAATTTGCATTTAATTTTGCTTATGTAATCAAACAATGAGTTAAGTGGTGAGTCAAGCTGTTTAGAAACTCATTGATAACACTTTTTTACAAAAACTTTTGCACATGGATTATTTGTTAATATTTAATTTGAATGTTTTGTCCAATCGTTGAACTATTTCAGAAATTTAATACTGAGTAAAAAAAAAAATTATATATATATATATATACATATATATATCCTCATCATTTTTACTTGTAGAAATCATTTGTCATTCTTAAAATGTACTTTTCTACAATACAAACCTTTCAATAATAAAATCTTCATGCTGTTTGTTTGTATGAAGTCTTATGAAAATGAAACGCAGAACAACAATCTGTCATTTTTGACAGGGTTATATGCTAGTATTCCCATAAACTGCTTATTCTTGTAATTTTGTAAGAATAAAAAGTACATTCCTTCAAGATAACAAATCCTCATGTATTTCAGTAAAATACTTAAAATCTCCCAAAAATAAGCTATTTTTCTAGTGGCAAAATAGTACAATTTACTTGAATTTTATTAATTGAATATACTTTGAAATACAGTTGCTAAGCAACTAATAAATTAAAGAGGAAAGTAAAAAGAAATGCATTTTAAATTTTTTTAAACACGTGAAAATAAAATGTTTTATATTTCCTGAAGAGATTTAAAATAATTTTCAATAATTTAAACAATATTTAAGACCTCAATATTGAAAATTTAACATCCATAAGTTTACGTTTAAATCCATTATTCAAATGTGCCATTTTCTTCTCAATGTAAAGAAAAATTTAAAAATCATCTGCAATCACATAGGAAAGCATTATGACATCAGAAGAAATAGTCTATATTTTTCGAACGAATGAACCAAATTTAACCAAAAACTACACAGCTAAATTCTGATGCCTCACCCACAATGAAATAACAATATGGGTTGTTTTGCAATACAACTCATCATCATTATGATTTAATGCAAAATTTTGGACTTCAGAAGGTTCATCAAAGGTTCTTTCACTTTTCTTCTTAAGTTCTATAACTTCAATTTTATCTTTCGGATTTAGGAATTTTCTTTTAGAACACATCGTGATTTTCCACTCATAATCAAATGATGAATTTTAATACGATAGTTGGTAACAACACCCGAAGAATCACAAACAGGTAAGAACTGTATTCCCAAGATATACGAAGGAGTCCAAATAAGACAGACTGAAGATTCCAGAAAACTGAAATTTCCAAAAATGTTAATGTTTACAGAATTCATCTCTCCGTTGTTCCAGAACAGAAATGCTTTTTCATCCCCCCCCCCCCCCCCCCCCACAAATGAAACTTTCAAGGCACTTTCTATAGACAAAGGGAGATTTTCAACACCCCACAGCCCACACCAAAGACAAAAAAA
The DNA here is from genome assembly GCA_963931845.1 of Maratus michaelseni. NCBI lineage: Eukaryota > Metazoa > Arthropoda > Arachnida > Araneae > Salticidae > Maratus > Maratus michaelseni. The sequence continues at coordinate 94,533,644 of OZ007596.1, forward strand.
GTGGAAAAAAGACTGGGTGAATACATTGTTTGTTTAACGGATACTTTGTTATCGGTTGTCTCGTTATCCTCAGTGGAACAAAATTCTTTCTGTGCACTCTATCCCTCTTGAGTCTTGGGAATTTACGACATCTTGAGGTAGAAGTGATTATCAAAAGGATTAAACGATTAGTTTTTGGAAAAGGATTAAGTGACTTTTTGTTGACATATCAAGTAAATTTTGTTTGATCTGCTTCACATTTCGGTTTGCAAATAAATATGAAATCGTACCAAGGGCTGTTATTTTTTTTTTTTTTTTTTGACTTTTGAGCAGCCATTGTTCAAAATTCCTTATTTAGAGGTACATACTAATGTTAATGCTATGGAACGTGCTTGGTTCCATCAATATGTGGCTGGTATTCGGAGGTTGTCATTGTTTAGAGGTGACAGTTTGAGGAGGTTTCACTGTACTGAGAAAGATTTGTGATACTTTTAATTGATAAATGGATAAAGGAAAGCTAAAAGAGATGGGGGAATTTTTTTCACTTTTTCAAAATTTCTAAAACATGCAAATAAAAATTTCAGAGAAAATTTGGCATAAAATCTAGAAATAGTAGTTATACTAGAATGTTCGGCCTACTCAGTTGTTGTATATGTAAAAGTTATAATGCATTAATGGGTAAATATTGGAGCTATTTGGATTGATTATTAGAATAGAAGGGTCACATAATAAATGGTCATTATATCAAGCATCTACTGTATTGATAAAACTTTGCCTAGGCATTTAAGATTCATAAATAAGTCACAAAACAAACCCCATCTCTACTGTTATATATTTTATTCAAAACAAAAAGTATAAGAAAATAAAATTATGCATTATAAATCATAAAACAAAACAACTTAAAAGAAAATAAAAGAATCTCACTTGGAAGACCAGTATTATAGATGCTTATACTAAAATATCCCCCACATTTTTCAATAGGATTTTTGGGGCATTCCATATTGCACAAGTCATTACTTAATTTATATTCTTGTGGTGGCAGTGTTTTTCCACAAAAACATTCATTTCCATATTCAACACCAGCATATAAATATCCGGACTGTAAACATAAATCAACACAATGTGTAGGTGAATTGTTTGGGAGTTTTTTAACATAATTAGATAAAAGTCGTTTCTTTGAGCTGTCTCTGAAACACCCAAGATGTGAATAAGGAACAGCACCTATACAAAATAAAATAATAAAACAAACAAAATCATGCAAAATCATAGAAAAAATACATTGAAAAAGAACAAAATAAACAAACTATTAAAGATTTTAAAAAATCTTAATAACACCATAAAAATAAGAAATGCGAAAGACCTTTTGATAAAACTTTGTCCTTCTTCATCAGGGGCAAAAGAAGACATGCTACTACTTTGAAAGATGGAACAAGACCGAAAGAAAATATTAGAGAAAGCAACAACTTAAAGAAAACAGCTAATAGGAAAGCAGAAAACATCAGCCCATCACACGGAAAGTATTAGCCAATCAGAAGAAGGAGAAATATGAAGCAAATTGAATAAAAAAACAGTCAGAAAAGTAAAAAGAAATTATAAGAAAATATATACCATATATAATTAAAAAAAGAAGAAAAAGTAAAATGAATAAATACAAAATAAATTTTAAACAAAAATAAAAAATAAATATAAAAAATAAAGAAAATGACTAAACACGGAACAATAATAACAATATAAAAAAATGCAAATCAAAAAGAGATTAAAAATTAATTATATAATAAGTATAAAATAAATTAAATACCAAAATAATGTAAAAAGATTATATGGTTGAACTGAACAAGTTTTTCCAAGCTGTACAGAGCATAGTGCAGGGACGGCAAACCTATGACATGCAGGGGATTATTTTCGGCATGGCATAGATTTAGGTTATAAATCAATATATTGCAAGGTTCGGGTGTAAAACAAGATAACTAACAAAATGTAAGTTTTGTGATATTCAAGATTAAAATTTTCTAAAGAAAATTATAAACATAACTATTCTGACTGCTTCCTCTAAAACAGCTGATTTATTAACCCTCTGACTGTCCAGCAAAAAGACAAAATAGTATTTTTTTTCCTGTATTTTATTTTAAATGCTAAAAAAAGATGATTATTTCAACATTATATAAAAAACTTAATTACATATATGAATGTGAGAGTATTAATCATTACTCAATGTATTAAAACTTCATCATATCTGTAGAATTATATTAATTAGAATAATGCTTGTATTGCAGTGAAACCTGGAGCTAGTGAACGTTTTAACACGAATGTGTCAGTGAGAGGGTTAAAACTGAACCTTTAACTCATGTGCAAAATTTTTTGTTTACAAGATTCTATTTTATTAGACTCATTTATAAAGAGTTTTCGCATTAAAATTCATATGCTTTTATCTTTTTTATCTTTGATTATTATGGTATAAGTAAAAAGTAAACTTTGTATTTTTAAAAGGTTGTCAGGATGCAGTTAAACAATTTAAACATGAAAATCGGAACAAAATTTTAAATGTCAGTTAACATGTTTTACACCCAAGCTCTTCATATAATGCACAAATTGCACCATTTTGAATTTAGACTAGCTTAGAGTTTGTCTGAAGTTGATAGGTTGCTGTTGTCACATAGATTGAAGAAACTGCAATGCAACTTAATAAATCCCAATCTAGCTCAATATTGGCTCAAAACATTTTCAGCTGAGAGGAGGATAAGCAAATAAGCAGGAAATAAGGATCATAAGCAAAAACGCCATTGCTAAAATTATAACTTGGAATTCAATTCCAGACACGAAGATCTATTTAAACAAGCTGGTGCTTCCCTTTTGGCAATTTTTTCTGCGAGTCATCTTTTTCGGAAATGAATAATATGAAAACTCAAGTAGAAACCTTTTGTCAGATGACTCCAATTCAGCTTGCATTCTTATAAAATAACTAAGTACAAAGTGGATATGAATTATTTGGCATCTAAGATGCAACAATAGAAATAGCATTTTGTTTAATTCCCGCAAAATACTACCCATATATTTTTAATCCTAAACATAAAATTTTAATTTTCATCCATTATTATTTGATTTACTAAATTTCTTGGTTCTTGGTATGTTATGATCATGTATAGAATTTTTTTTTTTCTTTTAAATGGCATGCGAATGTAAAAAGGTTCGCAATCCCTGACATAGTGGAATCAGATTTTTTTTATTAACTATAACCACTATATTTACTATGATTATCATATATCACTAAATACTTGAGAAAGTCCAATTCAGAAGTGCAATTGGTATTAAAGATAATTTTAGCATTTTGAAACTTAAAACTATGGAATCAATACAAAGAATGCTTGGCAATAGAAGACTTATTTTTTTTTTTTTTTTGGTAAAAGACATAATGGGAGTGTTTATTAAAGTGGGTTTAAAGATTTGTTTTAGTTTGACCCATATAAGAAAAACTTGTCCCTTTCTCAACATTTCCTTCCAGTCTTGCTCCTACTTTCAAAGTAGTAGCATGTTTTCTCTGCACATAATGAAACTAGTCGTTGCTCATTTCCAATTAAAATATATCTTTGAATTGAAATTTGAATAAAATACAGGGAATCGAAGGAAAATCGAAGAGTGTAGAAAATATTATTACAAATATCTCGGCAACTAATTATCCAATCGACTTCATTCTTTACGCAATTTTTTTTTTTTTTATTGCCTTTTATATTCATTCCTTAAAATAAACAATTTCGAAAACTTTTATATACTACCTCTTATCAGAACGAATATTTCGAGAGTCCGAAAAAAATAGCTCCGGATAATCGAGGTTACTGAAATTTAATAGGCTTCTTCTCATTATTACATACTAAGTACATACCAAATTTCAAGTCTCTATCTCAATTTGTTCGGGAGATAGAGCATTTACAGACACACAGACAGAGGGACAACAAATTTTTTTTTCTAAAAATAGGTTTTTCAGAATCTTCAGTGTCTGAAATGTGTAAATCTGTCAAAAAAATTAATTTTGATTATTAAAACTATCACAAGATTTACCCTGTACTACGTATGATGGGTAAGTAAAAAAGGCAAAGTTCTTTCAAAAGTCCTTGCGAATATTTTTAGGGTGTTATTAAGAAGTTTTTTACCTTTATTTGTGTCACACCAGTTTTTCAACATTTTATTTTAAATAGACAATATCTAAAATTCAATACTGCCATCTTTAAGAGCTTCTAAATATTTTTCTCATAAATATCAGGTTTTAGCTTTATAATATAAAGCTTTTTAATATATTAACTTTTAATGTCATTCTAGTATGGCATGAAAAGTAGCTTCATGTCCTAGGCAATCTCAGTTTTTATTTTAGATTTTCCAGCTGCAAAACATTTTTACCAAAATTTCATATGTATTTTTTTTTTTTTTTTGTATCTCAAACAACAAACCAAATGTTTATTATACCTCTGTCTTCCATTCTTGCGCCTGGGGCACATGCCCCCCCCCCCCACACACACACACACACACACACACACAGCTTCGGCCCTAACATGCACCACTGATCTCAATCTCAAACAGCAACAAAAAAAAATAATGGAGTAAAAAAAGGATTATAAGAATCAAATAATTCAAATTCTTAATTGGATGGCTATAAACAGAAAGCTATCAATTCACAAATATGAAAAGATTTTTAAAAAATCAAAATTTTTAAGCAGCTATCGCAAATATACTACTGTGAGAATACTGCACTTAATGCAATTCTCTGTATTAACTGTTGGTTTAAGTTAGAAGCCCCAGAATGATGTTGTTTAAGATCAAATAAATATTATTATTTTTAATATTTCATATCTAAAAAAATGTTTATAACTTAATTGAAGAAATCAATTAGGATTTTAAAATGAATGATACTTTTACCATATCACCTAAACATACAGACCTGAAATCAAAAGAATCCACTTGAAACTCTTTTGTCTTCTTTTTAAGTAAAAATTATCCAAACAAAAAATTCAATTTAAGCAGCTTTTTTTTTTTTTTACATTGATAAGACCAAGTAGAGTCTTATCAACATAATAAAAGTACTAACTAAAAATATATGTAATATTAACTAATATAACTTCATACTATTACATACTAACATATTTATGTCTATTTTTTTGTTTGGGATATATGATTTAGGAGATCGGGAGGTTTATTGCTGTTTGAATTTTTACCAAAATTAAAAATTTTTAAAACCATGCAAAATTTTACTGAATACTACACAATCATAGATTTAATGATTAAAAAATATATATTGATTCTAAATTTTATATCTTCAAAGCAGAAATAATATTTCATCAAATGCATATCATATAGAACAAACAAACATACAAGGAAAAAAAAATGTAAAATAGCTAAAGAAAATTTTAACTTTATAAAAAAGTTTAATGTTTCAAATCGCTTTTGATTTATATGCTGAGTATCACATATTATTTTGCCAACACAATATTTTACCTTTTAATGGACAATAACGAGGTAACCTTTTTGGGTAAAGCATTCCTTGTTGCATAAGGCACGTTATGTTTGCAATTTCATGTTTGCAAGCTTGTGTTGTAGCACGATGTATTGCAGACACTGCTTCTTTAGTAGTTATATTGCACCAAGGATGAAAGTCTAATTCATCTAAATTTAATATTCCATCAGTTTTTTCAATTTTTTTAGAATCATTATTTTTTAAATTATCAGAATGAATTTTAATATTTTTTAAATCTTTCTCTGCTGGTACAACAATATTTATAATCTTTTGCTTCTCTGGTGGTGATATGTTACGGCTACTACTATCTTTAAGTAGCTTTTCCCAAATGTTATTCTGGCGATCATCATCATCAATGTAGTCATATATGTCAATACCAGGTTCAATAGGAGAATTTTTCAAAATTTTCTTTTTATTTTCTTCCTATAAAAAGGGTACAAAAATAAGTTAAATGTATAAAATTTATATTATTCATCATTCTAAGATTATACTCATACATGAATGATTATGACAATTTAAAATAAATTTAGCAGTACATGCATTAAAATATCTTAATTCTTCTATTATATACTCAAATGATGAAAGCACACTATTTACTAATTTTCAACAATCTGATAAGGATATACAGTATAGAACCATTTATCCGGAATGGTCGAGGCCAGATGTATTCTGGATAACTGGTTGGACATTAAAACAACATCCATTTGATGAGATTTGTAGAATAAATGTAGCTGTAACACTGTTACTGATTTTAAATTATTAGATTACTTTGATTAAGGCTCAGATCCTATCAAGATCAAAGATTAATCAGAGTTTGAAATAAGGCAATTTCTGGCAATACCTTGGAAACAATAATACTGCATAAGAATCAAAATGCACAATGTCTGACTAAATAGGCTTTCATTTCAAATACTAGATATTGGTGAAGTTGTACAATGCATGTGGTAATCTATCAAGCAATGCACATGTCAAACTGGCACTGCATGGCACTTTTTTCTGCGAAAGATTCTGAAATCAGTCAGTTGGAAATATCATTCTGGATAACTGGTTTTCCGGTTAACTGGATTCCGGATAAATGGTTCCATACTGTATGTAGCTTCAGCCATTTTTTTATCAATCAATTTTATCAATTAACCCCTTCGCAACGAGCATCCTTTACAGAATTTTTAATCTTTTACCACCGGTTTTTCAAAACAGAAATTTTCGCCTAATTGAATCGCAGAAATGCTAGGATTACATAAGGCAAAGCTCACAATAAAAAATAACTGGTGGGAGTAATCGAGGATTCTGCGCATCTTATACATCACGTATACGTGTCGCTCGTCCCCAAGAGGTTAATAAGATAATAAAACCAATTATTTTCTTATCAATTTTATCAATAAACCAGCTCGAGCATGTGGGACCTATGTGAAATGTGTAAGAATATGTTTACTAAAAAGGTGCAAATATACATATAAAGGTTTTTAAAACATAAAAACCCGTCAAAAGATGTTAAAACAAGTGGGTAAGTATGATCGAAGATCACTCAAAAGGTTTTGTTTAATATTCCTTTCAAACACTTTATCTTTTCTGTAATAAATCCAAATAAATTTCATTTAGCAACCAAAAAAAAAAAAAAAAAAACCTCATGTTCTTTGTTTTTTATAAAGTAAAAATTTACCGGTCTATTTTTTCGTGTATCCAAACCAGCCCGACAATAGGCGAAGCCGGCTATTATATTTTGTCATAATAATATCTGTCACGCGGACTAAATGCGATATAAAAAAAATAATTTCAAAATTAAACATGTTGTACACCTTCAAAATGTTAAAATATGTGAATATTTCCATAATCGGATTTTTATCATGATTCAATATGTTTCTCAAACTCATATATTTACTATATTACTCATATTGATACTCGCTTTGTATTATTCTCAAACATCTGAAAAAATCGTTAAAATTCCAATATGATGTCAGATTTTCTTTTTAATTCTCTAATGGCAAGATATTAATCTGCTTTGTGTACATACACACATACTCATACTCCTTGTATTATTGAGAAATCTTTCTGTTTTATTACCACTATGACGTCAATCATTTTTATTTCATATTTATCTTTTTTTCAATTGGTGAAACTTTTTATTTCATTATTTTTCACGTGGAAATCGTCTGATAGAAAATTAATTATTGTAGAAAGAATTTCATCGTAGATTTTTAATTTTTGGCATCTGTTATAACGGAAAATGTTTAAATTTAATAGGAAAAGGCTGTTAGAATTTTGGTTTTTTATCTCTATTTATTAAAATAATACGAATTTTTTAAATTTTAATATTTTGAGCTCTTCATAGCTGATATTCAGCTATATACACAAAGTTTCAACTCTGTAAGTTACATAGTTTCTGAGAATAGCTCTGTGACAGACAGACAACGGAGCAGGAGTAATAGGGTTTCGTAAGATGAACGAAACCCTAAAAATGAGCGTTTTCAACTGCTCTAAACAGTCATCAACAGGGAAAAATTCGGAAAGTGTGAAAGTTCATGAATGTATGTTGGTTAAATAGCCAAAGATGAGTCTATTAAAGGAAGGAAGGAGGAGGAAGGTTGAGGGGATATTATAGTTAAGTTCCAAAATCGCCAGAGATAGGGGAGACCGATACACAGTGGACCACTTTTTCAATTAACATTTTTTTTCTCTTTAACAGACTGACCAATCTGTATGAAAATATTTTTGAATATTCCTTAAACCTTCTTACATCCATCATAATTTTCTCACAACATAGTTTTCAATACATTTTTCAAAAAAAAAAAAAAATTATATACACTGGTCCACCCACCGGGGTACAGTGGACCACTATTTGGTATTATCTAAAATACAAAATCTATTTTTCATTAATCTAATTTTTTTTTGTTGCCCCTTCACCCACAAAATAACATAGTAATATAAATTTTGAAACAAAAACAAAAAATTTATTATATTTTGAAAATAATAACAGATTAATACAGGAACAATTGCAATTTAGTTGAAGTTATTACTTAAGTACAAAAAAACCAGCTCACATTAAAATTTGCAAATGAAATTCCAAAGTACTTATGAGTAAGATTGAGCCTGGAATTTTCAAGAAATAATTTTGGGTCTGAGAGCAACATTATGAAATCATTGACATCAACAGCAGATTCATCTACAGTTTCGGGAGAAATAAACTGATTTCCATTCAATTTGCGTCTCATGAATCTTACTTGAATAGAATCATCAACAATTAGACTACAGTTATATTTATCAAAGGCAGTAAATACAAAACAAAATATTTCTTACTATGTTAAATAAATTGTTATTTTTATTTGTTTATTTTACAGTTAAATCTACTTTAAAACGATCATTCTTTATAGAAAATAAGCAATTATTAAATACTAGCAGACTACGCCCGCTGCGCTGGTCGGTTTCTCCAAAAGAACCTTGAATCAAACGAAATATATCGGTGAATTTAACCTTGTATTTTAAAGTAATCTGTACCTTTACCTGGAATATCCTAAAAAAACAAACACGGATACTTATTTCACTAAGTTATGTTTTTTTTAATACGGTTTATTATTACGTTTACAATTTATTACCTACCGTTTTCCATTGATTTATATGTTTTATAGCTACATTTTTTAATAACGTGAATTAACCTATATTATTCACAACTGAAAAGAAATGGCGCATCTAGTATTTCTCGAGAATTCAATAAAAATCATGCACTTGTGACATCATAATTCACTTTTATATGTTAACAGAATAATACGGTTACTATAATTTGTGACTCGTGCTGACACATAGCTGTTATCATTATCTTTTTACGCGTAAAGTTTTCGCTATGGTAATGCATTGTGAAATTTGGTTATTTTTTTAAATTGAATATTTGAAAAATGGCATAATCAGTGGATTTGAAATTTATATCAAGAAAACTACAATTTTTTTACCTTTCTAACGCAGTTTGTCTAACAATTTTCTGACAAATACTTTTCGAGCAATTAATTTTTTCAGTAACTTCAAATGTTTCATTTTCTGAGATTAATCTGTGGCAACGATCCCAGTCGTCAGCAACACATACCTTTTTATTAAAGAGGATTTTGAACATTCTGCATTAGTGGAGCAGAGTGGATTGTGGACCACTGTGCCCCAGGAGTGGGTGGTCCACTGTACCCCATGCTGAAGTTCAATAAATAATCATATTAATATTGTTTATAGCTTTCTTTTAAACATATTAACTTTAAAGTAAAATAAAAACAAGTATCTTAGCTTTGCAAAAAAGCTGTTTTATTTTATTTATCTACAACCTTTAATTACTAAAAAAATAAAAATATGATGATAAAAAATTTCACTTTTAGAAGCTCAAAACAACAAAGCAGGATAAAATAGTTCAATCTGAGCTAAACATATTTTCTGAAGGCTATAAATAATCATTGCAGTGCTGTTGTCTATTAGGATAGAAGAGAAGCTTAAAAATTTTTTAAATAAATAAAATATTAGGGGGTGGTCCACTGTGTCCATAGGTCCAGTGTGTACCGGTCTCCCCTATTTAGTGCACTATTTTCAAATCCTGGATATATTGTAGCAGAGCATATCATTGCAAGTGTTTTTCCCTTGAGTTTAGAGACTTTAACTTTGATTACAAATTGTAACAATGCACATGATTGAATTTTTCAAAAGATAAATTTTAAGTATGGCTAATATTTAAAAATATATATATTTCTTTAAAGAATTTACAATTGAAAAGGAATATTTATATAAATATACATTTCGACAAAAAAAATATAAAAAAATATTTATAAATAAAAAAGGTGTATATATACATTATATACTGTGTACTTTTCGTTTTTAATGCGTGAAATACACTTTCAGAGCTTTCAAAAACATCTCATGTATATTTAAATATTAATGATTATAAAGAAAGCATCCTTTAAAATGGAATTTTATTTTTTAAACAGGCTAGTAATAGGAAACATTCAAAAGGATGCCAAAACATTCAAAGGGTGCCATGCAGTGTTGAATTCAGGGGGTGGCTCGGGGATGCTTTTAATAGTTAAAAAGTACAATTTCCACGCGGAACTCTACAATGCCCCCCCTCCTGGAGCCACAGAAATCCCTCCCGGAGAAAAGTGTCTTAATTCAACGCTGGTGAGATGGCATCTGTGCATGCCACTTGGACAGCCCTGCCATAGATGACAGTAGTACTATGACAAATCATTATTAGGTAATTTGGGAGAAAAAAAGCCATTTTGTTTTTTAGATATACAGTAGAAGACCACTAATCCGCACAGCTTGGTTCCAAGTTCCAAGCATTTTGCAGATTTGAGACTTTTAGCAGATTACAAGTCATGTCTATTTAATCTTTGTTTACATTTTTTTAATTTATACTTTAGACGAATTTAGATTGTTAATGCTGAAAAATAAACAAATTACACACTTAAACATATAAATGATGTAAAAATTATTAAAAAATAACTTATCTATATTTATATGTTTTTAATCTATCATCAATAGTTGTTAGTATCAAAACATTTGGTTTATGATTTTATACTGTATCTTGCAGTCCACAATTGGCCATACTTGTCTACTGAATCACAAAAGTTTATTTTTTTTTAATTTTGATATACTTGGCAAACTATTGTAAAAAAATATATGTGTAAGACAAGAACATTTTTAAAAAGATTTTTTTTTTCTATATGAATGGTTAATTAAATAAAATATTTTTATATGTAAGTAAACTGTCATTTAAAACTATAAAAAAGAGTATTAAATGATAGATGATAATATACATCAGAAGTAAAATTAAAGTTGGAGAGAAAATTAAAAAAAAAAAATGCTATTGATAAATATTGGTTTTAAGAATGAAATTTCTTTGTTTACATTTTCATATGCTGTGCAGATTACAGGTGTTTGCGAATTACAGATTAATGGATTAGAGGTACTCTACTGTATAACTCTTTGTTGTATTGTAAAGTTATTGAATCTTTTCTAATTTATTAGTTCCATTTGGAGTTTGGCAAAATTTTCAATGTATACTCCATGATCATCATAAATAAGGTAAGAAAAAGCTAATTTATAATTCTAATACAAATTTTTGATAGCTTTAACAGTGCATTTAATAAAAAGATAACCACAGTTTTAGCAAATTGAAAACCAAAGTATAAAAAATTCAAAACTTAGTTTCTATCTCCTCTATGGAATTCCCCTCTGTGGATTTGGCATATCCATTTTTACTGATCATTGACAAGTTTTTCAGTCGTTTATTGTGTGCAGTATAAGGAGGTCTCAAACACAAAGAGAAATTTAAAAAATAATGAGATCCTGATGCAAAAAATTGCATTCTATAAATTCAATAGTTTAAAACTTTTTTTTTTAGCTAATTGTGCTCTTTCTGTGAGAATGATCCTTAAGGCTGCTTCTGCTTGTCAATGAACTTCCTGATTCCCCCTTGCTAATATTAATCCTGCGGGCGTAGGATGCATTCAGATATTTAAAATATCTCCTCGGGAAATAAATATGTTTTACTTCTGTTTTCTGTGTACACTTCTTATAGCATGTCTCTTTTTTTTCTTAGTTGTCAAAATTTTTCTAAAATATATAAGTACTTAATTTTATGTGAAGTGGCAAAATCTTATTCAGCTTCTCTACAATTTTAACACATAAAATTATAAATTAAGCACATTTTTTAGAAATATTTTGACAACTAAGAAAAAAAGAGACATGCTTTAAGAACAGTACCGTAAAATACCGTTAATCCGCCCTTCTCGATTAAGCGCCCCCCTCCCACTTTGTAAACAAATTGGAAAATTTTAAAAAATCCCGAGAAAGCGCCCTCCTCCAACAGAAATCTTGCCGTGCACGTCAAAATCAACACCAAAAATTTTATCTCCCGACTGTTTTTTTTTTTTTTACGGATCAGAAAGGCGTGACGATTCTTTGATATATCGCAAACATGTACAAACACATTGTCGATCTGAAAAAGCAATATAACCAAACATTAGTTTTGCTGTAAATTTATCTCCATGGCGATATGAAGGTAATAAAAATATCAATAGTGAAAGTTTCTTATGAAATAAGATAAAAAAATGTGTATTTGATGCTGTGTGGAATATTGTTGTGAGCTCGGGGCTCAAAAGGACTGATGCCAATATATAAGAACAATCAAAAGGCTTTATTCACTATAAACAGTGCAATACGAACACCAATATCTTCTGAAAATTACAAGATATTCAGTAATCTTCAAATCCAATAAAAGCACAGCAAAATTTCACACAGAAACAATGTGTTCAATACGACGTATCAACGACAAAATCAATCTGAGCAACACAGTTCTCAATGCAAAGCCTCTCGTATGAATTCAATCGCAGTTGACAGACAACTAACTCAACTGAACTGATGGAGGTCCTTATATAGGTTTCAGAGATCTTTCCAGATTATTCCAGAGCTTTCAGATGCTAGAAATTACCAGAAAGTGCTTTAACTTTCGATAGAGAACCAAAGCGAGAAAGGATCCCAATGTACAGGTATAAGGGGGGGTGGTTGCACAAAAAGTCGCCAAATCCGTCGCCAACTTGGCGACAAAAATAAGTCGCCGAAACCATCGCCAACTTGGCGATAAACCCATTCCTTGGCGATTTTCCAATAGAACTCCATTATAAAAACCGATGCTGTAAGGTTGTTTTCCTTGCAAACCACCTGAGGCCTTTAGCATTGAGTTACATGATGCTCAATAGGAAATACATTAATAATACTGCAATTTTCACAATAATAAAATAAAATAAATTAAAAAGAATGAAATATTTACAAAATTCATAACATTGCCCCCCTCTCAAGGACTGCACGTCCCGGGCAGTTCAACCTTTGATCTGAAAGCAAACCCGTTGCCAACAAATGCTATACTATTCAAAACACTTAAAGCAAACATGCAAAATAACCATTAAACACATTCATAATGCTGAATTATACAAAATATACACTTATTTTAAAAAAAATTAAATTAAATTAAATTAAAGCATAGACATCATTACATACAAGTATTTAAATAATAATAACATTAATAATGATAATGCTAAGCAAAAGAAATTTTTACATTAACTTATATACAAGACCATGGTCATACTATTTTACATTATTTACATTACACTATTTACAATTAATGAACTAAGTACTATGGCCATAGTATGGAGCCAGCCTGTCGTAATGAACGACTCTAGGCTTCGCACTTGGTGACTTTCGGATCCGAATTACAACATCGTTCAGTCTGTTTAGGACTGTATAAGGACCGTCCCAGTGCGATTGCAGTTTGGGAGAAAGTCCTTTACGTCGAGTCGGATTATAAAACCAAACCTTGTCACCTTCTTTGAATTGATGTCCCGTGGCTTTCGTGTCGTACCTGGTCTTCATCTTCTCCGTCTGTATATTGATCCGCTCTTGAGCCAAGTTGTGGACGTCTTCAAATCGTGCCTGGAGATTCTGCACGTATCCCTCTGGCGATGAAGGCGCATCTGGAGGGCGACCAAAAATCAGATCACAAGGTAGACGAAGATCACGACCGAAAAGCATCTGAGACGGGGAATAGCCGGTTGTTTCATGGACGGCGCTGCGATAGGCGAGAAGAAACAAGGGAAGTTTTTGGTCCCAGTCTTGTTGGTTTCTTGAGACTAGCAGTGAGAGGTTGTTAAGGATGGTACGATTAAATCTCTCAACCATGCCATCCGATTGTGGATGTAAAGGCGTCGTCCTAGTTTTGTCCATTCCGAGAAGTTGACAGAGACCCTCAATCACAGCAGAGATGAAATTTCTCCCCTGGTCAGAATGCATTTGAAGGGGGACTCCATACCTTGATATCCACTGGTGTACCAATGTATCCACAACCGTAGAAGCTCCTTGATCAGGGATGGCATAGACTTCAGGCCATTTCGTGAAATAGTCCATGACAACAAGGAGGTATTTGTTGCCATCGGAACTTCTTGGCAAAGGACCTAGGATGTCTAGGGCGATGCGTTCGAAAGGTGCTCCTACATTGTAGAGATGTAGTCTTCCTCGGCTACGTTTCTTTGGTCCTTTCCGAGCTGCACATGCATCGCAAGCTTTGCACCATTGTTCGACATCAGCTCTCGCTTTTCCCCAGAAAAAGCGCTCTCGGACTCTGTGTAATGTTTTCATGATTCCAAAATGGCCACCAGTGGGACTGTCATGTAATTCCTTGAGGATCTCAGGGATTCGGGATCGAGGAAGTACCAACTGCCACCGAGATGTCTTCCCATCTTCCGATTCGAATTTTCGGAACAGGACACCATTTCTGACGTGGAGGGAGTTCCAAAGAGCACAATATTGCTTCGTCGTAGGACTGTAAGTCGAGATGTCTTTCCAACTGGGCTTCGTGCTAGAAGATTCTAATAACTCCAAAATTGGTTTGATGTCAGAGTCTGCCATTTGATCTTCTCGAATCTTCTCATCACTCCAGGGATCTGGTGGCGTTGATTGTGAAGTCTTCGTCTGGCGTATGACATATTCGGGATTATACTTGCTCTCCGCTCTGAAACAGTAGCGACAGCTCTCGGGACACGGTCTTCTTGATAGGGCATCGGCGTTTCCATGCGATGCCTGATGTCAAAGTCATATTCCTGGAGTCGTTGTATCCATCTGGCTACTTGGCCCTCTGGGTTCTTAAAATTCATCAGCCATGTTAGGGATGCGTGGTCAGTACGAAGGAGAAATTTCCTGCCATAGAGATAGTGATGGAAGTGTTCTATGGCTTTCACTATAGCTAATAACTCCTTGCGAGTGACGCAATAATTCCGCTCTGGTTTCGATAAACATTTGCTCCAGTATGCTACGACTCGTTCTTGGCCATCTATTTCTTGGGAAAGTACAGCGCCGACACTTTCGTGACTGGCATCCGTGTCCACAATGAATTGTTTGTCGGGGTGTGGATAGGTAAGAACTGGAGAGGATGTGAGAGCTTCTTTCAGCCGCTGGAAGGAATTGTCGCATTCTTGTGTCCATAGAAACTTCTGCTTGCTTTCAGTGAGCCTATGCAATGGTCTTGCGATGTTGGAGAACCCCGGGACAAACTTTCTATAATAAGTGCATAGTCCCAGAAAGCTTCGCAACTGATGGACATTTTCCGGACGTTTCCAGTGCTTTACTGCAGACACTTTTTCAGGATCTGTTCGAACACCTTCAGCTGAGATGATGTGTCCTAAATAGTTTACTTCTCGTTGGAAAAACTTGCATTTCAAAGGGTTCAGCTTTAAATTCGCCGCTCTTAGTTTCGTTAACACTTTTCGAATATTCTCTAGATGTTCTTCAAACGTGCGGCCACCAATGATGACGTCATCTAGGTAGATGAGACAAGCTTCAAAAGTCAGACCTTTTAACACTGTCTCCATGAGGCGCTCGAACGTTGCTGGAGCATTGCAGAGCCCGAACGGCATAACTTTAAATTGCCAAAGTCCTTGTCCAGTAGTAAATGAAGTCTTCTCTTTGTCATCAGGATGGATCTCTACCTGCCAATATCCACTCTTCAAATCCAGTGTGGAAAACCATTTATGTCCTGAAAGAGTATCTAGCGTGTCGTCTATTCTTGATAGAGGATAGCTGTCCTTCTTCGTGATGTCGTTAAGTTTACGATAATCCACACAAAATCTTGTGGAGCCATCTTTCTTTCGGACCAACACGATGGGAGAGGCCCACGGACTTGATGACGGTTCGATGATGTCACTATCCTGCATCTCTCGTAAGAGCTTAGAAACCTCTTCTTGTTTTGCAAACGGCAAGCGTCTTGGATGCTGTTTAATCGGTGGATGGTCGGCAGTATCAATTCTATGACGTGTTAGAGAAGTGCGACCTATATCATTCTCGTTTTGTGAAAACACATCCGTAAATTCCTGGAACAGTCTTTCTGCGGCATGTCTCTGCTCAGGAGATAAATTCTCATTTCGTCCAATTTCAGGTGTTAAACTTGTAGGCGGCTCCGACAACGTCAAGCTCGGGTCTTTGCAAACACAGGTGACTGGAGCACAGGTAGCAAGCACTTCACCCTTCTGGATAATTCTAGACTTTTCACTTACATTCGCCATCCTCACGGGTATCACATCCCTCGACAGATCTACCAGCGCTGATGCTATTAGCACTCCTTTTGGGCTCTTCTCAGGATATCCAACTAAGCCACATTGAAAACTACTTTCGTTCTCAGTTAATCCAGGTATCATTATTTTGGTCCGAGGAGGGATGATAACATCTGCCTTGGCTGTGATCCGTTGAATAGACCCGGACTCATTTCCAAGTTTTAAAATAGTGACGTCTTCTTGAGCAGAGCGTAACTCATTCTTCTTAAAATCCAGTGTAAATCCATGCTCTTTTAAAAAGTCCAGTCCGAGTATGAAAGGGTCTGAAATATCGGCCACATAGACTGTATGATGGTAAGCGGCGTTCCCAAACTTTATTTTCAGTTTCATTCTTCCATGTATGTCGATCATATCCCCGGTCACGGTTTGAAGGATAACACGGGGCAGAGTCCAGAGGAGTTTTTCTTTTAGCCGCAGAGCTAGATCTTTCCGAACGATGGTCACATTGGCTCCTGTATCGATGATCATATTACAGGGCAAATCATTCACACGCCCGACTATAAAAACTCCGTTCTCGCCGTAACTTCTTGCAGAAATTTGACACACTTGATAATGGGGCTTCTCAAAATCTGGCAACCTCCGCCCCGTGAGATAGCCATTAATTAGTTTTCCTGCTCCGCCGTTCGTGCGGAGCTATTACCTTCTGTGCTGGGTCGGTTTAGGCAGTTTCTTTGAATATGGCCTTCTCCACCGCATTTCCAGCACTTGATCTTTCTTCCAGGTTTGTTGTCCATCAAGGAGTTTATATGTCTCATCACGTCCTTCATCTGCTGCTGTAAACGCTCCACAGCTGTATCCGACGTCTCAGGCATGTTGGCTACTCGCACAAAGTGCCGATCTTTCCTTGTAGCTTGCTGGGCTGCCTCGAATTTCAGGGCATAAACTAAAGCCCCTTTTAAGTCACTGAGATCTGCAATCCGGAGTTGTTTCTGGATCTCAAAGTCACGCACACCATCGATGAAATGTTGCAGAGCTAAACTTTCTCTAGTTTCAGTCGGGCAGTCAGGATAAGCAAGATGGGAAAGTCTCTCGACATCCGTAGCAAGCTCTTGCAGGGATTCAGTGGATTTCTGCTGGAGTCTGCTATATTCCTTCATGCATTTCTCGCCAAAGCGCAATTCTAAGGCACTGACGAGCGTTTCAAAATCCAGCGGTTCATTTGCAGGCAATGTCTGTAGGACGTCGGCAGCATCAGCTCGTAGAGAAGCAGCTAACTGGCAAGCCTTTGTCTGGGAATCCCATCCATTGGCGTCCGCTACGATCCCAAATTGTGTCTTAAAAACTGGCCATGAGGATTTTCCGTCATAGGTCGAGAGTTTAATAGAGGCCCGAGGAAGCATAGCTTGATACTTGACATCTTCGGGATAGTTTTCGGCAGTTATCTTTTGTTTCTTCACATTTTCCAACTCCTTTTCTACACTCTCAATCCTTTCTTCTACGGTTTTGGCTGTCCTTTGTATTTCTTCTACCTTTTCTTCTACGGTTTTGGCTGTATTTTGAACTTTTTCTTCTATTTCTTGAAATCTTTCTTCAACTTTGTTTTCCACGCCGTCAATTCTGTCATTTAAAGATGTTATTTTATCCCCTATTAGTTCTTTCAACTCACCAAGGTTGGTTGACATATCCTTCTTCATATCATATTTTAACTCACCAAGGTTCGCAGTCATTTTCTCATCTATCGCTGACATTTCCTTCTTCATTTCTTCAGACATTTCCTTCTTCATTTCCTCCGACATTTCCTTCATTTCAGCCTGGTTCGCAGTCATTTTCTCATCCATCGCTGTCATATCTTTCTTCAATTCTTGTTTCAACTCGCCAAGGTTGGTTGACATCTCAGCCTGATTCGCAGTCATTTTCTCATCCATCGCTGACATATCTTTCTTCATTTCAGCCTGGTTCGCAGTCATTTTCTCATCCATCGCTGACATATCTTTCTTCATTTCTTCTTTCAACTCGCCAAGGTTCGCAGCTAATTTCTCCAATAATTCTTTCAGTTGACCCTCCATTGCTCTGGTGATCGGCATTCAATCCCACTTCTGACACCAAATGTTGTGAGCTCGGGGTTCAAAAGGACTGATGCCAATATATAAGAACAATCAAAAGGCTTTATTCACTATAAACAGTGCAATACGAACACCAATATCTTCTGAAAATTACAAGATATTCAGTAATCTACAAATCCAATAAAAGCACAGCAAAATTTCACACAGAAACAATGTGTTCAATACGACGTATCAACAACAAAATCAATCTGAGTAACACAGTTCTCAATGCAAAGCCTCTCGTATGAATTCAATCGCAGTTGACAGACAACTAACTCAACTGAACTGATGGAGGTCCTTATATAGGTTTCAGAGATCTTTCCAGATTATTCCAGAGCTTTCAGATGCTAGAAATTACCAGAAAGTGCTTTAACTTTCGATAGAGAACCAAAGCGAGAAAGGATCCCAATGTACAGGTATAAGGGGGGGTGGTTGCACAAAAAGTCGCCAAATCCGTCGCCAACTTGGTGACATTTGGCGATATATCGCCAAATTTGGCGACAAAAATAAGTCGCCAAAACCATCGCCAACTTGGCGATAAACCCATTCCTTGGCGATTTTCCAATAGAACTCCATTATAAAAACCGATGCTGTAAGGTTGTTTTCCTTGCAAACCACCTGAGGCCTTTAGCATTGAGTTACATGATGCTCAATAGGAAATACATTAATAATACTGCAATTTTCACAATAATAAAATAAAATAAATTAAAAAGAATGAAATATTTACAAAATTCATAACAATATATTTTGATTAAAAGAGAATCTATTTATTTTATTAAAGAATTTATAGTCGTATTTAACATTATTATGAAATCCAATAACAAAAAAAATATATCGATTGATTGATCAGATCAATCGAATTGTCGATACACAGTCGAATTTGTAGCATAATTTGTGTTATCTTTGTGGTAGTAATGTTTTTTGTTTTAATAATCTGGCAACACTACCAATTCGTTCTATATGTTCTCAATTTTTGTGACTTGTATTATTTATTTAGCATTTATAGATATGAAATCATGATTTTTAAAAAAAAAATGAATATTTAATCTTCCTAATTTACAACAGATGGCGACACCACATAAAATGTTACTAGTTCTCGAAATTACTTCAGGACATTTTCAAGTGCAATTTCTCAGTGTTTTTTAATTATTTTAAATTATTAAGTTCCTTTTATTTTTCTGTTACCATATTAATGACAGATATTACTGTTACTATTTATCTAAATACATTCCAGTTTCAAAGCTTCTGAAATCCAGAATTTTCTGTAATCTGAAACCGCCATTAATCGTGAAGTTATACTGTTTTTCTATTTTGTCTATCATTTTTTTTTTTCAAAATGTTTTTCTTTTGTTACTTTATTAAAATAATGCATGCGTTGCGATGATCAACCATTAGCATCTCCCCCCCACCACCACCACCCATAAATATCATGTACTACAGCTTTAATACCGTGTAAGCGCCCCCCCTGCTTATTTTACGATTTTCCATCCTGTTAAGGGGGGGGCGGATTAACGGTATTTTACGGTACACAGAAAATAGAAGTTAAAAATATTAATTTCCTGGGGAGATATTTTAAATATACAAATGCATCCTACGTTTATAGGATTAACATTAGCGAGGGGAATCGAGAAGTTCAATAGCAAGCAGCCTTAAATGTTTTCCTTTTATACTTTACAAAAAACAATCAGTAAAACCTATGAAAACAAGACATGTTTGTTTTTCTTGTAGGATTTTAATTAGGTTAATTTAGTATTAATTATGCATTTAATCAATTAAAATTGCTCATAATTTTGCTGTAAAAAGAACAGAAGCTTACAGTGAAATAAAATATTCGTGGTAGCTATATTTAAAGAATGATAAAGTAATTCTATGAAATATAACTTTTTTAATTATTAATTTTTATTCGTAAACGCATAAAATCAGCAGATGCTCATGATCAGAAATTAAGAAATCGATTAGCACCTCTCTTTTTTCTTTAAATGCGAAAGAACTCTTTTGCATTTAAAGAAAACTAGTTTTCAGGAGATACTGTTAAAATGTGTGTTTTGAACCGGATTTACGGGCGTGACAGTAATGGAAGAATTGTCATAAGGCAGCATTCAATATAACTCAAGATCTAATACATTAATCAAAATATGAAAAATGCTATTTTATTCCACAATATTTCAATCATTGTGACTGACAATTTTATGTATTAAAATGAGTCTATGAATGTGCAAGAAGGTTTGCGATGTTGAGCGGGAGAAAATATATTTTTGGGAACTGTTTTAATACTTTTAAACAAGTTCCATCATTGTAGGTTTGCTATTTTCAGTAAACAATGAGTATTTCTATTAAAAATACTGAAGTAGTATTTTTTCTTTTACAGTAAAACCTGCTGAAACGAAATTGTAAGAAACTGCAGAAAATTTCTGATTTGGACAGATTTTCCATCTTAGGAGATGGAATTGTTTTGTATTATTTTTGTGGAAATAGACCTGGGAATATTTCTATTTAAGGGGCTACTTCACTCAGACGAAGACACCCGCTCGCTAATGTTAATCCTATGGAGGAAATTTTTGAAGATATCTCGTTCGCATTTCAATATTTTTAAATGATTTTTTTTTTTTGCATTAGATAGCTGAGGTCAATCTCTATGCACGCTCCTTTCTACTTTTTCGATTTTTATTACAAGTTTTTTTTATTAAGATACTTTCACTTTCAAAACCGGTTTTGAAAGTGAAAGTATCCTCAATAAAAAAAAACTGCAACAAAAATCGAAAAAGTAGAAAGGAGCGTGCATAGAGATTGACCTCAGCTATCCAATGCAAAAAAAAATCATTTAAAAATATTGAAATGCGAACGAGATATCTTCAAAAATTTCCTCCATAGGATTAACACTAGCGAGCGGGTGTTTTCGTCTGAGTGAAGTAGCCCCTTAAGGCACAATTCTATTTTTACAGGTGTTATTGTATTTATTATTTTTTGATTGTTTTCACCTTTACGCTGATTTCCATTACAGAGAGGGTGCGTAATGTAACAAGATTCCATTATGGGTCTAGGTAAGAGCTTTCCAAACACCTATATATAACAGTATATAATTCGATTTTAAGCAGTTCTGTGAATGTATATTTCACATATAAATACTTTAAGTGCTCAGTTTTATATTTCCTGAAATGTTAAATCAAGGCATGTATCCAGATACATTTTACCTTTGTTTTAATGAATAATTAAAGTTAATTACAATAGAAACAACCCTCTGAAAATAAGAAAATAAACAGAATATGTGTGTAGTACTCATGACTATTGATAACATCCATTTTCTAAATAGATACGAAAGTAACAAGTAACGAATACTTTCTAACAGATAGTGAGTTTGAAAGTAACGAATACATACGGATAGTCATTTAGTCGTTACTTTTACAGCACTAAACCCAACAGAAAACGAACCTTCAGTTAAGTATTTCAGAAAATAATATGTAGGGGAGACCGATACACAGTGGTCCACTTTTTCAATTAACATTTTTTTTCTCTTTAACAGACTGACCGATCTGTATGAAAATATTTTTGAATATTCCTTAAACCTTCTTACATCCATCATAATTTTTTCACAACATAGTTTTCAATACATTTTTTCAAAAAAAAAAAAATTATATGCACTTTTAAAGTGGACCAGTGGACCCCGGAAGCGGGGTACACTGGTCCACCCACCGGGGTACAGTGGACCACAATTAGGTATTATCTAAAATACAATATAAATCTATTTTTCATTAATCTAATTCTTTTTTGTTGCCCCTTCACCCACAAAATAACATAGTAATATAAATTTTGAAACAAAAACAAAAAATTTATTATATTTTGAAAATAATAACAGATTAATACAGGAACAATTGCAATTTAGTTGAAGTTATTACTTAAGTACAAAACAATGAGCTCACATTAAAATTTGCAAATGAAATTCCAAAGTACTTATGAGTAAGATTAAGCCTGGAATTTTCAAGAAATAATTTTGGGTCTGAGAGCAACATTATGAAATCATTGACATCAACAGCAGATTCATCTACAGTTTCGGGAGAAATAAACTGATTTCCATTCAATTTGCGTCTCATGAATCTTACTTGAATAGAATCATCAACAATTAGACTACAGTTATATTTATCAAAGGCAGTAAATACAAAACAAAATATTTCTTACTATGTTAAATAAATTGTTATTTTTATTTGTTTACTTTATTTTACAGTTAAATCTACTTTAAAACAATCTTTCTTTATAGAAAATAAGCAATTATTAAATATTTTGAATATTCTGCATTAGAGGAGCAGAGTGGATTGTGGACCACTGTGCCCCAGGAGTAGGTGGTCCACTGTACCCCATGTTGAAGTTCAATAAATAATCATATTAATATTGTTTATAGCTTTCTTTTAAACATATTAACTTTAAAGTAAAATAAAAACAAGTATCTTAGCTTTGCAAAAAAGCTGTTTTATTTTATTTATCTACAACCTTTAATTACTAAAAAAATAAAAATATGATGATGAAAAATTTTACTTTTAGAAGCTCAAAACAACAAAGCAGGATAAAATAGTTCAATCTGAGCTAAACATATTTTCTGAAGGCTATAAATAATCATTGCAGTGCTGTTGTCTATTAGGATAGAAGAGAAGCTTAAAAAAAATTTAAATAAATAAAATATTAGGTGGTGGTCTACTGTGTACATACTGTCATACCGTAAGGAGAAAAGCTCTGAGCAGGGTTGCTTCCTCAGAACATACCAAGTGGGAGAAGTGGGAGAGATAACAGCAGGTTGCAAACTTGGCACAATTAGCATTCGTTTGACGCTCTCAATTTTTACTATGCCTTCTATTCGACAACACGAATACAGTAGAATTTAATATAATAAATAGAAATGTATTGGCAAAAACTATCATATTTTAAATCAAATCTTTATAATGTTTTTTATAGGCATTAAGATTGTTCTCAAATCCAAAAGAGCTACTTTCTGACACAATTTTGAATTCATTTTTGTTCAGAAACGCATGAAATTGGCAGATGATGTTATTCAGAAACTAGGTAATCGAAAGACACTTTTTAATTTTTTGATAAAGGCAGAAGATCTTCCAGAAAATGCTGTGAAAGCCGACGTTTTGAATCGAATTTAAGACACGGCAGCACGAGAAAAGGTAAAAACGTATCGTCACGTGACAGGAATCGCTTTTAACGCGATAAGTAATTTATTTATTAAAAAAAATGAAAAACTCATTTCGATTCCAAATCACTTCAACTCAACAGCTTGAGAAAGGTGGTCATGAGACATCAATCTATTATAATTTAAGATGTAATATACATTATGCTTTATGACTATATGATAATACTATGATGCTTTAAGACTGTGCTCTACGTAGTTACTTTCTGATCCATGCCTAATTTTTTTTTTTTCCGCAAATGCATGGCACTTTCAAGTTTCCTTATTAAGAAGCTATAGAATCAAATAGCATTTTTCGTTTTCTGACAAAGGCATACGATCTTTCAGAAAATGCTATCAAAATTGACGTTTTGAACCGAATTTCTGTATGCAATAATCCCAAAAAGTTGTCATGAGAGAACAATTATTTATAACTCAATATTTAATACATTTAGCGAAAATTGAAAAACGCTATTCGATTCAAAATCATATTTTATTTTGAGAAGAAAAAACTTTGGGAATGTTTACCTGCTTGTGCGGAAAACTAAGAACAATCAAATGAACGTACTCAAAATCGTAACCGGGGTATTTCTGTCGTTTTATACGTTTTCGTTTTATGCAGTATATGAGAAAAAAAATGTTTTATTATTTTTTAGTTTTTATTGCAGGAATTAATTTTCTTTTTAATGAAGCACAGTTTTCCCTAGATTCCAAACGACAGTAAGGGTGTCGTTTTTTTTATTGAGAGGCAAGAAGGGTGGTATTTTTCAAATCATAATGGCAAGCAGGGAAGCAGGGTGCAGCACCCTTTTGAAATCACATAAGGGAAACTGTAAATAAAAGTGTAGTGATAGCCAAGGCTTAAATTGCGCCGGAGCCCACTGGAGCCCGGCTCCGGTACTTTTCTACTTTTAGTAAATATTTAAATATTGGTCGGAATTCCTCGGAGCCCATAAATACTGGGTTCCGGAGCACAGTGCAAGCGATAAATATATTTAAAATTTTTATTTTGCTTAAAAAAAAAAAAAAAAAAAAAAATTCTTTAAATTTTGCAAATACACATAATGTATGGAATATAAATATGCAGATTGGAGTGACGGTGGAGGAGGGGGGGCACGCTACGGTTATTAGTACTGCAGAATATTAGGGCTCCGGTACTTTTCTTGTTAAAAATTAAGCCCTGGTGAAAGCTTAACAATGCGAAAAATTTTAAAAAAATGCGTATTTATTTTATAGAATAAATATGCTATGTATGTATAAAAGTTACCGAGTGGATTATGTGTGTTAATGTAATTCTTATTTTTCATATTTTAGCCCTGGGAAGACCTTAGTCCTTAAAGGGACCATTTTTTAGTCCTCAAAAGGACTGTTTTTTTGTTTGTTTGTTTATGAAAATGAATTCGACTAATCTAAAGGCCAGATGTCATCGAAATCACTTCCACTATCATCATTTGATGTTTCATCAGTGTCAGTATCAGATTCGTTATCGTCCACCTCAATAATTATCTTATCCATGAGATCTTCTATAAGTCCGTCATTTTCCCAATACTCATTTTCGATCTTCTCAATATGTTTGCAATGGTTTGCCCACTCACTTGCAGAAATTTTTGAGAATGCCTCGTTAAGTAATGACTGCAAGTTTCCCAAACTTAAATCGCCGGTTACGTTGTTATGTCTTATGTGTAATTTTTAACAGATGACCAAACATATTCAATTGCATTAAGGTGGCAATGATATGGTGGTAATCTGAGAACTCCATACCCTTCATCTCTTAATAAAGTGTCTATTTTGTATTTGATAGACTTAGGGGCATTTTTAATTATTATTTCAAATAATTCGGCTTTTCGCATGTTTGGGTCATGTGCTATCCCTTTCAGCATTAACCAGTCAAGCATTACAGTTTTCGTGGAATATTTTGTGGGAACGGGATCAACTTTATTAGTATGATATGGAGCATTATCCATACAAATTATGCTTTTCAGCTGCAAATTAGGTATCAATTTTTCTAAAATCTATTTTTGAAAATTATTGAAGTTCATCTGTCCATGATAATCTCCAACATTTGTAGAGGCTTTATAAACAAGTTCAGCTCCAGAAATAAACCCACTAGAGGAACCGGCATGCACCACTATAAGGCGATTTTTAGCGTTTGTGTCCACTTGAATACCCGTAATTTTTTCGTCTTGCCAACATTTTCCAAAAGTTAAATTACTATCAATCCAAGTTTCATCGATGTAAACAATGCATCAGTTATCATTTCTATGTTTTCTCATTTCCCGCAGATACCGATTTCGCCAAAATACAATGTCAGGCCTTTCCATCAGAATTTTTCTGCGACTGCTGCTTTTTTTCCAACGGAAATTCATCGAATGCAAAATTTTTCTCAGAGATTCTCTCTGCCATTTGAAATCAATTCTTTCTCTCAATATTGGCAATAATTTTGAAATAGAAAAACTTTCTTTTTATTAACATAAAAGTCTTGAATAATTTGTCGGATAACACATTTATTGAAATCATCAATATAGCAATTGCGGATTTCTGGTCTTTTGCAGTGTTTTCCTGGAGTAGACAAAATTTTCTCATTACTCTGCTCCAATTTAGTCACTTCATGTTTAATTTTTTTCGTAGATTCTGACACTTTTGTTGCTTCAGCTGTTCTTTTAGTGGCTTGGGAAATTGGTATTTTCAAAGATTTTGCAGCAGCCTCTGCCTTAAAGAAATTAAACACGTTATTTATTATTTCACGCACTTGAGAATGCAATGTTTTTCCTTTTTTAAATGTGGATGTCATTATAGAATAGGAATATATGCCGGTAGTATTTAATCACAGACCAAAATCAATGAGTAAAGGTTTAATAAGCAATAAAATATATGAAAGCAAACGCGCAATAATCAGAAGAGAACAGAAAAAAAAACCGTCTGTCAATGGCAAAAGCTCAAAGCAGACTGCTACCTTCTCCTCTCCCCTTTTTCGCGCCTAAAGCTACAAACAAAGCCAACAATACTCCTAACCACCCGAAAATTAAGTGGACGAGTCCGTTTCTATAGTGACCACAGGGAGAGACATTTTTCTCAGAGCTTTTCTCCTTACGGTGTGACAGTAGGTCCACTGTGTACCGGTCTCCCCTACAATCAAAATCTTTCATTGAAAATAATCTTACACTACTTATATTGTGGCATAATTAAATATTTATAGCAAAAAAATTAACAAAATACAAAGTTTTGTTTTAGCAGAAACATTAGAATGTGATATTTGGCGATTTTGAAGGTTTGAGAATATCTATTAAGTGATTTGCTATTTTGATGTAATTTCCCGTTTGTTTCAAAGCATTTTTTCCTCCATCAATAAAGGCTCACTGAAGTCTGACTCTATTGGACTTTGCGGCTTAGTAATTTGCCATAATCAAGAGATTTTTTTTTATAATTGCACATACATACAGAAGCGTATATTTGATATATATCATACCTTAAAGTTGCTTTTTGTTCCTTTTGATGAATAACCAAATAAATTTTTATCGTCAATCCGAATTTTATAAAAACTAAATGCTAATAAAATCTGGAAAATAAAAATTGCAGCAAAAATTATGAAATACAAACGGTATGTGCGGCAAAATAAAAGGGAAAGCACTTTTAAAGTCGCCATCGCCCATTCTGTAACTATACTAAAGAATAAACCATACAAGGTTCATAATTAATAGCAGCTATTAGCAATACACAAAACACTGAAACACGATAAACAAATTTTTTCGACATCCTAATGATTCATAAACAAAATTCACAGATTCACACAGCTGGATATTGAATTTAAAACAGTAAACGGACGACTAAACTGGTATTTAGCTAATGTACTAACAAGCTCCATGGAGTTTAGCATTAAAGTGGGTGGTTTTTGTTTGGTCACATTGAAGATGTTTGATTGGTTGATACTCCACCCCAACCCCCCCCCCCCCCCCCCACACCTTCTTTTTAGACACGCCCATGACAAAAATTAGATGATGCAAAATTTGAAAAATTTCAACAAAGAGCGTTCGGTCGCTCATGGATCGCACGTATGAACGAAGAAATTTACTTCCAAAGCACTTAATATACATGAGATATTTTTATTTTCCGTCTGTACTTTTCTTTGTAGAAAGTAAAATGACGCAATTTTTTCACGAATGATTCCCTTTTTAGGGTTTCGTTCATCTCACGAAAGCCCATTACTCTCGCTTCGTTGTCTGCCCGTCACAGAGCCGGTTCTCAGAAACTATTTAACTTACAGGCATGAAATTTTGTGTACTTATAGCTGAATACCGGCTATGAAGCTCAAAATCATAAAATTTGGAAAAATCGTATTATTTTAATATAGAGAGATAAAAAAAAAAAAAAAATTTAACAGCCTTTTCCTATTAAATTTAAACATTTTTCGTTATAGCAGTTGCCAAGAATTAAAAATCCACAATAATTAATTTTCTATTGAAAGATTACCACGTGAAAAATAATATGAAATAAAAAGTTTCGCCAATTGAAAAAAAAAATTAATAGGACGTCCTATTGGTAATAATGTGAACGAAAGAAAAGAAGTGAAAAGAATGTGAGGGTAGATCCCTCACAGCACATTCGCACAACTTTCAGTGTACAGGAGCTTGCATTTTCAGTTGTTTATTTCTTGTTCGTCCGATTTTTCCTTTAGTTGGCAATGTTCAGTTAGTTCCTTTTTATAAGAAATTATTATTCTGTTTTTATATTTATTTTTATGTGTAAGAATTAGCAGGAAGCAGTTAAGATGGCACATAGTAAAATCAGTGTTTCAAAATTCAAAAGTAAAACAATTACATATTTTTCAACATTATCACTGGAAAAAAAATTAAATTAAGTTACTTAAGCAACACCTTTGCTAAACCTGATCCAAATGACGAAACCCAAAGCTAGAGATTTCGAAATGGATTCCAATTTATATGAGAAATGTTCATGGTTGTATGGATGCGAATTAACAGGCGAATTGTTTTCTATGTCTCATGTTTGCCATGCTTGTTGTTGATACAAGTCAGGTGAGTTACGATGTTGCTGATTTATCACATTTAATTAAAAATATAAAGAAACGAATGCTCACAATCCCATTTAAACTCCATATTCAAATTTAATTTACTATGAAAGGTGACTATTCGCCAACAGTTCGACAGTGCATTTCGCTCGAACGTTAAAAAACACAATGATATAAAAGTTACCAAAAACCGTTACGTTATTTCAAACAATATTGACTAAATTGTGTTTTGCGGTGCATTTGAGCTCCGCAGGACATTCATCATGTTCGTTGATTACACGATGAACGCGAGAATATTCAATAAGTGAGGACGTTTTCAGATGTCTTATAAACTTCTCAGCAGAACTTGGTAATATATAAAGTTTCAAACTTTTCTTGGTAATATATAAAGTTTTAATCTGTTTCAAACTTTGAGCCTTATATAGTAAATTTTGTCCTCCATGATGTATTAATGTTTAGCAATTTTTAATGCGATTCTTAGCATTTTTTCACGTTTCGCGGCGATTTTTTTATATAAAAAAAATCCAGTTTCAAACTTTTAGCATTAGAATATTTTGTTCTCCGAGATTTTTGCAATTTTTATTGCGATTTTTAATGCAATTTATAGCTTTTTTGCGTTGCGCGGCGACTTTTTTTTGGCATTCATAAATTGTGAAATGAATATTCGGAAAAAAAACTTGTATTTTAACTTATAAAAATTTTAGCAGATATTGATTCTAGAAACTTCAAATATGTGAATCTAAAATTTCAACTCATCCTTCCGGGTAGTTTTTGAGCTACGTTTAATACGCTTCATGCGTTTCAGTTTGTTTTGCAACTAATTAAAATTAATTTAAAATTACGAGTTCAAAATTTTACATATGCATTGTTACTAAGTTACTGCATTGAATGACTTCCCACCCCAAGGTAAACTTTTCCGAAGTATCCAAATGTGATGTAAAAAGTAGGAGTTCGTATTGAAACTTTCAACGTTCATTACATTTTCAATATGAAGCTGCCCGGGGCCTCCGAGATGTCGCTGTGTGTCCTACACCGGGCCTGCTACAGGTGACGTCACAACCTGCTGACGTCAAAACAGTGATCCATAATAACTTAAAATTTTCATGTACTTTGTTCGTTTGTACGGATTGTTTACGACAGTATTTTGATTTTATTTATTGTTTTATATAGTAATTAATAATATTTGTCAGTGTATTTAGATTATAATGCTATCAATAATTATTGATTGTAATTATTAAAGAAAGTGTAGATTATATCTATAAAATAAAGAGAAGAAAATGTTGTGCTCTTAGTTTCTAATCTAAGTCTTCAAATTCGCTACTGATAATGAAAAGAAGAAATTTTAGCTACGAAAATTACCTTGTGATAATTATTTTTACATTTCAACAGAAGTGGTTTGCATTAAATGTTTCGATATACTTTTCATAATTCGTGAAGCTAGAATTAATATGATGGTATTGAACTTGTGCAGAGAAAAAAAAACCTAACAACAAATGTCTAGCCTACTGTAATGGAAATATTCTGGCATATTTGATTGAATTTGTACTTCCAAATCGAAAAGAGTCAAATGATCTTTAGAAAAATAAATAAATAAATAAAAGAAGCAGACGATAAACAGTTTAAAAAATGATTTTGAAAGAAATACTGTAATAAATTGACTAATATCTGGATACATTTAGTTAGAAGTGAGTGATGTGCTTTGTTTATAAAATTAAAAGTAACTGATTTACACAACTTAGTAATTCTACGTAGTTCAATTTAACATTTTAGCTAACTTAAGTGTACATATATATTATGAAAATAAATCTTTTGATAAGTTATTTTGAGTGGTTATTATGTCCTAGACCCAAGTACAATAAATAGACAATTTTTAAAATATTACAAATCAGTTACAAAGTCAAGATAGAAAATTGGGTACTTTTCGGTTAGCCGGGCGCCAGTGATATATATACATATATACACACACATATATATACACATATATCTACACACACATATATATATATATATATATACACATATCTACACACACATATATGTATGAATTAATATATATATTTATATATGTACATGTATCACTGGCGCCCGGCTAACCGAAAAGTACCGAAAAAGGCTTATGGCGAGAGAAGGAAAGTTGCAAAATATTTTCTGGCAACCTATTCGTAGTTTCATATAAATAAGTATTTTTTTTTTCAATATTTATATAATTTATTTAATATAAAGAAGCCATTTATCTCTTTTTATATGCAGGTAGAACAGAATTGTATATATAAATAATTTTATACATATATAAATAAACATAAAAGTACATTAGGTTTGTTTTCATAATTGTGTATATAATTTTAAAACATATCTAACTTTCTGAAGCCCGGATTACGCCAAAGCGTTAAAGAAAATTGCCAAGGTCTCTATAGTTAAAAAATGTCGATTTCTGTATTTAAATTGACATTTATTGTGTTTTGATGGTTAAATTATGGTATGTAGTTGTAAAAGGGAGGAATGGGATTGATTTTGTAAAGTTTTTGGTAGATTTATTATATTTTTTGTACGTATATTTATTGTAAAATAATGTGTTTAGGAAAAGGTAAGTCAATGGGTTCAATCTGATTTATTAATCTTAGCATTTTTTTAATTTAAAACTTTTAATTTCCTTTAATAAAACAAGTATATTAATTCCCTTTTATTTCACGATTATGAAATTTAATATTATTTATGTTATCACAAATTATAAGAGCGAAAATGCTCTTTTTATTACATCTTTCTGCTGCGATACTTTGACCAAAGTGGATCACTACTGTGACGTCACTAATACTTGTAGCAGGCCCGATGTAGGACACACAGCGACATCTCGGAGGCCCCGAGCTGCCCCCCTAAGCGTTTGTTTTTTTCAATATAAATTGAAAGAAAGCATAAATTCAAATTGAATGGACTTTTTACGTTTTTCCCTGAGGCAATTTACCGATTAATATACATGGGATATTTTTTTCCGTCTGTACTTTTCTTTGTAGAAAGTAAAATGACGCAATTTTTTCACGTATGATTCCCTTTTTAGGGTTTTCAGAAACTGTTTAACTTACAGGCATAAAATTTTGTGTACTTATAGCTGAATACCGGCTATGAAGCTCAAAATCATAAAATTTGGAAAAATCGTATTATTTAAATATATAGAGCTAAAAAAACCAAAAATATAACAGCCTTTTCCTATTAAATTAAAACATTTTTCGCTATAGCAGTTGCCAAGAATTAAAAATCCACAATAATTAATTTTCTAAAATGAAATAAAAAGTTCCGCCAATTGAAAAAAATATATATATTAATAGGACGTCCTATTGGTAATAAAACGGAAATTTTCAAACATTTCTCAATAATATAAGGAGTATGAGTATGTGTAAATACAGAAAGCAGCTTAATATAACGTCATTAGAGAATTAAAAAAAAATTAATCTGACGTCATAACGGATCTTTCAAATGTTTGAGAATAATACAATGAGAGTATCAATATGAGTAATAGAGAATAGTAAATATATAAATTTGAGGAACGTATTGAATCATGATCAAAACCCGATTATGGAAATATTGGCATATTTTAACATTTTGAAGTTCTCTATACACATGTTTAATTTTGAAATTGATTTTTTTTAATATCGCATTTAGTCCACATGACAGATATTATTATGACAGAGTATAATAGCGGTCTTCGCCCGCTATCGAACCGGTTCAGATTTTCGAAAAAACGAGAAAAATAGACCGGTAAATTTTTACTTTATAAAAACTATAGACTTTTTTTTTTATGAAATTATTTGAATTTATTAAAGAAAGGATAAAGTGTTTTGAAAGGAATATTAAGCGAAACCCTTTGTGCGATCTTCGATCACACTTACTCACTTGTTATTTATTACAGTTGCATAGGTTTTTTTTAATTTTTGGCAACACAAATGTATTTTTACCTGTATGTTATGCCATACCTTCAGATTTTATTTTCGCAATTTTTATGTTGTG
This sequence comes from Maratus michaelseni, assembly GCA_963931845.1. Lineage (NCBI taxonomy): Eukaryota > Metazoa > Arthropoda > Arachnida > Araneae > Salticidae > Maratus > Maratus michaelseni. Next base: position 94,566,471 of record OZ007596.1, read on the forward strand.
ATTGTGAACCCTCATTTGAAAAACCAACCAGCCGCCACTGTACAGTATTGTGCTGTACCTATGTGTAGACGAAATGCCTTTATACTGGATGTTTCAATTGATTTTCACGGAAAATTGTTGATTTTAAACATTATGTAAATATTGATTTATATTTTCGACAAAAGAATGAGTTATATTTCTGACTTAGAAATAATTTCTTATTGACAGCGTTTGGAGGATCTAAAAGAATCTCTTTGAAAAAAATAAAATATAATTTATGTTATTAATTATTTTAATCGATTAATATTAATTTATTTATCTATTAACTGAAATTTAATTATTAATATAATTTTATATTAATTTATATTTTTTTTAATTTCCTTTTCTCTAAAAGAATAGGTTTTATTTTCGACGTAAAAATATATTTTTAAAAAAATCATCTATTTATTTATTTATTTATTACTTACCCATCATACGTAGTATAGGGTATATCTTGTAATCATTTTGAAAATCGTAAAACAGTTTTTGACGGATTTTCACGTTTCAGACACTGGAGATTCCGAAAAACATATTTTTAGAAAAAAATTTGCTGTCCGTCTGTGTGTGTCTGTAAACGCTCTATCTCCCGAACAAATTGAAATAGAGACTTGAAATTTGGTATGTACTTAGCATGTAATAATGAGAAGAAGCTTATTGAATTTCAGTAACTTCGATTATCCGTAGCTATTTTTTCGTATTCTCGAAATATTCGTTCTGGTAAAAGGTATCTAAATTTTTTCGAAATTGTTTATTTTAAGGAGTGAATATAAAATACAATAAAATCACATAAATTTTGCATAAAGAATGAAGTCAATGATAATTAGTTGCCGAGATGTTTGTAATCCTATTTTCCACACTGCTCGATTTTTCATGATCCTGTATTTCATTCAAATTTCAATTCAAAGATATATTTTAATTGGAAATGAGACGCTTAATTCGACGCAGAAACCGTTAGTTAATATGATTATCAATTTTGGAGTTATAAGGATGTTTCTTTTACGCAATTCAGTAATAGAACATTTAAAGTTGATGACGTCATCAAACCACGAATTTATTCGAATTATAATGCATTTTATAAATAGTTTACACTTAGTAGTTTTATTTTGATATTTTATATTATGCATATCCATGATATATGGCTTATTCGACTTGATATCGATAGCCTTACATATTTTAAACCCACTTTCTACCACCAGAGGCGCCTGCCTGTCTCGGGTTCTATGGGCCGTGGGTTGGTTCATTCGACTTGATATCGATAGCCTTACATATTTTAGTTCCACTTTCTACCGGAAGAGGGTGCTTTTTATCTCGGGTTCTATGGCCGACGGGGTTTGGATCATTCCACTTGATTTCGATAGCCTTACAGATTTCAGTTATGTTCGTATAGAACAGATTGCGCCCCCTGGCGGTGGAAGGTGGAACTAAAGAATTTAGCAGTGTGTCCGCAGCATGTCTCCTATATGGTGCCTCAGGCAGCGGGGACACGTGCCGGTGGTTCGTTCGGTTCGAGGTGGAAAAAAAAGAATTTTCCGGCGCGTGTGCAGCACGCTCGGGATATGGTGCCGCAGACATTTGAATTTATCTATTAAAAGATAAAGTGTTTTGAATATTAAACGGAACCCTTTGTACGATATTCGATCACACTTACCCACTTGTTCATTTAATCCGGGCGACAGATAACCTACTTACTTAGTAAATAATCTGTTGTCCGGATTGAGACCGAGATTAAAACCTTTTGCTGAAAAGTTGTTTCCGAGTGTTTTGTTATTGAAATAAGTTTTTCATGATAAAAAAATTGCAAATACAAAAATTCTATGAATTATATTTTTAAAAAATCTGAAGTTTTATTTCAGTTCTTCACTAAGAATGAACTCTCGAGACCTGAACATTTGTGGAAATTCTAATATACACACACTCATATATGTGGAATGTGGAATAGATTTAAAAATAGAAGCTTTCAGTCGTAACGTCAGTCATGACGTTTTGCTTGGTTACTGACTCCAAACAAACGGTTGCTATGTGGTATTTTCTTTTTTGTTTGTATATTATAGATATATCTTATAGCTATATCTCACAGTTAAGTGTTTTAATACTTTATATGCAGTGGTAACATTTTCTACGATTTACATTTAATAAGAAATCAAACATAGCAACCGTTTGTTTGGAGTCAGTAACCAAGCAAAACGTCATGACTGACGTCACGCTGAAAACGTCTATAGCGAAAACAAATTCAGATAACCTCAAAATGTCAAAAAATACTAATAGTATTTCCCTACTGTTTTTTTTTTTTTTTTATCATGATTCAATATGCTCCTTGTATTATTGAAAACTCTTTGAAAATCTCTGTTATACTTCCAACATGACGTCATATTCATCTTATTTTTCATTCTTGAAACTATTTGTTGCATTTTAATTTTTCACGTGGAAATCTTTCAATAAAAACTTGATTATTGTGGATTTTTAATTGTTGGCAGCTGTTATAACGAAAAATGTTTAAATTTGCTAGAAAATGCTGTTAGATTGGTGGTTTTTTATTAATTAAAAATTAACAATAACTTATTTCGATTTCGGATTGCTTTAATTACCTCGACTATGTTTTAATACGCCTGTACGTATAATTTAACGATTCTCGCTTCTAAATTGTGGATTTGTATAGAAATACAGACAGACAGACAAATTTTCATTTTTATATAATAGATTAGATTGGAAAGCGCTGTTCTATTTCTTGTTATCAAAGATCAAAGACGATTACTGAAGAATGCCTACGTGGGGCGTAATGCCCACGTTTACTTCACATCTAGATGAGAACAGTCTGTGGAGATGGCGAAGATTCAGAAATATAAAAGTTCTCTCGCAGCAGGCTGCGGTGGAATGATGCTGATGTAGGAGCAATCTGGATGTGCGCTTTGATGCTTTGATTGGTGTTGGAATGGTGAGCATAGGTATCAAGTTAGCTCAGAAAGTCAAAACGAAGATGAAAAGAAATCAACATATTTTGGAATTAAGATATCGCAGGGAACTAAAATAGCCTAAATGCTTTTAAGATTATGTAATGGCATCTGAAGTTTTTATGTCTGAAGGGGTTGAAGCAGAGTTATATGAAGAAGCTATTAATTGTAAAGAACATAATTTATGGAAAAAGACCATGGATTCTGAAATCAGTTCCTTAAATGAAAACAACACATGGACACTAACACCCACTTCCAGATAAATTAAAAGCTCTTCCTTGCAAATGGGTCTTTCGGATTAAGAAAAATCCCGATGACACCATTGATAAATTTATGTGATTAAACGCTTCATCAGAGACAAGGTACTGATTATAATTAGACCTTCTTTCCAGTCACAAAGCTAGAAACTGTACGTTCACTTAAGTATTGCAACCTGTTACCTGTGAGAAAATACATCTTATGCAATTTGATGTTTCAACCGAATTTTTATATAGTGATTTAGATAAAATAATTTACATGTATCAACCTGAAGGCTATCATGATTGCACCAACAATGTATGCAAACTCATGAAAAGTTTGTATGAATTGAAACAAGCCACTCAATGCTGGCATAAATGTTTTGGAAAATTTATGTTATATCTTAGATTTAAGACCTGTAAGACAGATCAGTGTTTCTTCATTCGAGAGGAAGAAGGTAAAAAACTTCTTGTAGCTCTTTATGCAAATGATGGACTAATTGCTGCTACTCATGAAGAAGACTCACCCCAGATAGCAAGCAGGGTTCCGAAAACGGTCTTTTTTCATTTTCTTTCAATTTTTCTGCAAAGGTATATTATCTTTACCTTATATCACGGTCACAGTAATGTTTTCAATATTAGATTTTTGAAATAACCGTCAGAAAACCTACGTTCTAAAATCATCTTTACTCATTCATTTTTCGCGCATGCGCAACTTATTTCGAGCTACCAATTATTCATGTGCTTGCGTTCACTCACTCATGACTCATTGAAGGTGATATTGGCGTGCGAGCAGGTCAATATAGCGTCTCTCTGCCAGTGCCGGCTTTGCATTTGGTGCAATCATGTTCCATCTAAAGTATGTTAAGCTATTTTGTATTTATTTAATTTCATAAAGATGTACCTTATTGTAAGAACTACATACATACGCATATTTCTGTTGTAGTTCTTGAAATTCCCATTTATAATATGTTTTTTATTCTTAACGAATTAATGCGAGTTCTTTAACCATATTTTCATTGCAAAATACGATAGATAGAGAATAGCATTTGTTTATGTTTATCTTTTACAATATATTATTATCGTTTATGTTATCTATTGATGCTCCCCAATTTTAAAATATTCATCTTATAGTTCATGTGCTTAAAAATTACCGTCAAAAGTTTTAAATATTGCGTAATAATAATAATAATAGATTTTGTACTAGTATTTAAACTGTAATTTAGTCAAAGTTAATTATTTTTATGCATACGTTTTATTTTCTTATATTTTAGTAATTTATGTTGTATAAAATTTCATTTTAAAATATTCAATGACAATTGTTTTTATATTATGTACGTTTAAGATATAAAATTTTTATTGCATGCGCTGCTACAAAATTTTTAAATATTGTTATTTTTATTACTTTGTTTAATACATTTTATTTTCATGGAGTTTAAAAAAATGAGTTTTAATGAAATCAAACTATTTAAAATTTTAACGTTTCAATATACATACTAACAATTATGAAAGATTTTGAAAATGAATTTTTATATTTTAAAGAAAAAAGGGAAGAAGAAAAGTCTAAATAATCTTAACCTATTATTATTATTTATTTTTAATTATGGAGCATCAATAGATTTAATTCAGAGATAAATCATTCTGAATCATTCTGAAAAATTATTAATCTTCTGTTTTAAGTAAAATGAAAACATGCTTAAAGTAGACTAAAAATAAACAAATTGGTAATATGCATATGATATAAAAATGTTATAAATGGAAATTGCATATTTGTTTCTAATTTTTCTCAGTAATTATATAAACACCAAAATTTGGTTTTATATAGTTCTTAAATGAAGTTCTTAAATCTTTATGAAATTAAATTATGCAGTAATGTTTAACTTACTTCAGTTTGTCAATAAACTAATAAATAACAGTAATTGATAGTGGGCTGACCATTATCACTTTCCAAATATAAAAACAATAAATAAAGACAACATAAAAACCAAGACATAAACAATTCCAAACTCAGAAATTTAAACTATTGTGAAACTTTCAGGATAATGTAGTAGGGCTTAAGCAAAAATATACTATACAAATTTTCTTGTTGCCCGAATTCACTTTAAAAAGAAAATATTATCCCCCGTATATTTTAGACTTTATTTTTAAAACTAATTAATGGTAAGAGATACAAGGGAAAAAAATAAGTTATCTATTTTAATTAGTTATGTCAAATTCAAACAAAAGTTAGAAAACTTTCGTAAAATTTATCCTCACAGTTCATTCTAACAAAATGCATATTAGATTTAAAATTTTTTAATGTTATCAACAAGTAATATTTTTTTAGAAGCAGTATATTAGTTAAAATATAGAAAATAAAATATATTCAAATTTTAGCAATTACATAGGAAAGGAATTTTAGCAAATAAAAAAAGAAATATATTAATTAAAATATGTAACTTACTATGATTTCTTAAATATAATGTGGGCTAATAAAAATCCTTATTTTCCATTTTTTTTTCTTCAGTATATAAAAATTAAGCTAAAATTTAGTTTCCCACAGCAACAAAGGAAATTTCTAAGTCAGGTAAGGTTATTTTGATGAAAATCTAATGCCAGAAATGAAAATCTAATCAGTTAAGATTTAAAACTAACAGACTAATCAAAACCTTTCTGATTTCCTTTAGAGATGCATATAATAAAAGCATTATTATCTACCTTTGATTGTAATTCTTGTTACAATGGCTAATAAGAAATACTGTAACTAGCCTTACATTCTACCTTTTGGTATGCTTGTCCTAAAACACTTACAAAGTACCTCGGATTGTGTCAACTAGCAACCTTTTATAATCCTTTTTACAATGTTTGCACACTTTTCAGACAAAGCCTTTAAAAAGCATCTAGTCATTTACATGTTAAGGTTAGAAAAATGTTTTAAAAATCAAAAATTGTTATCTGGGACGACACTTCCTATATCAATTAAAAATAAAGTTCAAAATCACCAGCAAGCCTGCAAAATATTTCTTAGGACTTAGGAGTAGACTAGAAATACGACGTCTTGATGATGGAAGTATCAAGATTGGACAAGAAGCATATGCCACAAAGATACTTTAGTGGTTTGGTATGAGTGACTGCAGACCAGTTCATACGCCCATTTTGAAAGAGAAAGGAGTTTGTATAGGAGTTAATTAAACAGGTTTTCCTTATCGTGAAGCAGTTGGAGCATTAATGTATCTTATACTGGGGACAAGACCTGATTTAGCATACTCTGTTAGTATTTTATCATGTAAATTAGAAAATCCTTCTAAAGAAGACTGGATCAAGGTAAATCGTGTTATTGTATATGTTGCAAGTTCAAGAAAAATGCATTATCTATAAATCAGGTTATAAATCTGGAGTTCTAGAATACTTCAGTGATGCTGATTTTCAAGTTGCATGCAGACAGGCAGATCAACAAGTGGAGTTATAGTTCCTGTATGCAGGTGGAGCAATATCCTGGCTAAGTCAACGTCAAGTTATGGTAGCAACATCAAGAGATAGTTGCAGCAAATGAAGTAGCAAAAGAGTTAATTTGGCTAAAGAGACTCATTGATGGAGTTTCTTTCCTGAAAGAAGTACCTACAATTTATGTTGATGATAGTGCAGCAGTTAGATTAGCTCAGAACCCTGAGTTTCATCGTAGAACAAAACATATTGGCCGAAAGCGTTTCTTCATTCGTGAAAAAGTATTAGGAGAAGGAATTAAAGTGCAGTAGATTTCAACAGAAATGCAAGTTGCAGATTTAATAACAAAGCCTCTGCACAAACCGAGATTGTTAATTTTATGTGAAAAAATGGGATTCCTATAAACTCTGAACTCTAATTATTAATTTATAAGTGTATTTATTTATTTCTCTTTTAACAAGGGAAAGTGTTGTGGTTTGTTAAAGAGAAAAAAAGTATTGTAGTTTTACTTTTCTATTTAGTATTTGGCAACATCTTTCCATATTTGTATTTAATCATTAATTTCTGTGGGCCCTCCATAGCCGAGGCCGAGTGGTTAAGGCACCACTCCGCTAATCGCTTGCAAGCGTAGTAGAAGGCGCCGGGTTCGACTACCGGTGACTCCATGGCACACTCTTTGTGGAGTTCTTGGCTGTATAAGGAAAGGGCATCTGACGTCACTGTTGGTTAAACTACTGTTGGTTTGGGAGAAAAACCTGTTCGTTCTTTACGGCTCCTACAGTACACATGAGATGGAGGGATTTGATTGGTCTATGTTAAACCGGTCTATGATATGATTGGCCTACGTCGCCATGACGTTTCCTGTAATGATAGCTGCGACAAAAATGCAGTGGTAGATTGGTTGATGGAACTGTTTGTTTGTAAACATGCCCTTTCCTTATTCTTCAGTGATGTCTATCCAGTCCTCATCTCAACAAAGGCTTATAAGCGGCATTTGAGTCAAGCAAACATGTCTGATGTATGTTCTCAATTAACTTCTGTTTTTTTTCGAGTTGCTTTTTAAACGGTTGTTTATGTCTCTTGGCAAAATTATAAAATATTATTAAACAATGATTTTCTTTGTTATTTAGTTTAATTCTGTAGTAATTTTGATCTAAAAATACTTTAATGTCAACACGATGAAAACACAAATCAACATCAACTAATACCCCATTCAGACAGGATATTTAAGATATCTCAGACCGCCGAACTCACCGAGAAGAGAGTTCCAGAAACTCTCAGTGAATTTGTAATTTCTATGGTTAGACACAGCAACTGCCACTCTGATTAACTGTGGAGGCTCGCTTTCACTAGTTGGCTGGTGAAACTGGATTTAATTTATGCGCATGCGCATATTTTACATATGTTCATATCTCAGACATAGGGACGTTCAATAAGTCACAGATTAACACTGAGCTCCATATATAACAGACGTTCTGAGTCTCCGATCAGAAGCCTGCAAGTCAAAGAGGTAAAATAGTCCGTGTTGTTAATGTTAGAAATTAATGTTCTCATTTACTATTATCCTAATTTCTGCTTCTCTAATTAAGCTATGCTTATCTAATTAATAAATGATTATCTAATCATGTAAGGCAATGCGATAAACAGAATGTTTTGCTATGAATGTGAACTAAAATTATTGTAAATGTATCCTTCCGCGCTGACCGCTGGAAATCACGTTGGGGAATAGGAAGACAGATCTCCTGTTATACACTACCTACCAATAAGTATTTAGACACCTATGTAAATGCCAATATCTGCGGTACTGATACACATCACGCTCTCTATCATTAAATATGCTGTAAGAAACAACATTGGCATTAGTCGCATTCAAGATGCCACGAAGTACAGAGTCATCTGATTTCGAGAAAGGTGTAATCATCGGGTACCACAGAAATAGCCGATCCTTAAGCGACATATCTAGCGAACTAAATTACCCCAAATCGACTGTGGCCTATGTGATTCAGAAGTAGAAGGTGAGCGGTGATTGTCGGAATATGCCCAGAATCGGCAGACCCGTGAAACTGGCAGATAGATACCGAAGGTTGCTGTCCAGAGAAATTCGGAAGAACCGCATCCAGCCGATAGCACACATACGCTAAGCGTTTAAACAGGCATCCGGGTGTGTTGGTTCGATGAATATCATCCGTAAAGAAGCTCATCTGCTTGGTTTTCATGGTCGTGCTGCCTCTCATATGCCTTTGATCGCCAAGTCCAACCGCGCTGCTCGGTTAAGGTGGTGCAAAGCACGTCGACAGTGGACCGTACAGCAGTGGAGTTATGAATCAAGGTACACCCTCTACTGCTCGGATGGTAGGGTCTGGGTCTGGCATCTGCCTGGAGAACACCTTCTGTCAGAATGCAATGTGCCCACAGTTAAGATTGGCGGAGGGAGAATTATGGTCTGGGGATAACTTTCCTGGTTTGTCTGGTACCGTTGGTCCCAATTCATGGTAAGCTCAACACCGACGCCTACTGCACTATTTTGGATGACAATGTGCTTCTTACGTTGTGGCAGTTCTACGGGTTGGACCCATATTACTTCCAAGATGACAACGCCAGCTGTCATGTTGCGAGATCCACCATGGATTGGTATGGTGAAAATGAGGTTGATAGACTGGACTGACTTGTCCAGAGCCCAGACTCCAAAATCAGTTGAAGGAACTTACCTTTCTTCTCCAAGCCGAATGGGAAAAAATACCACTGTCATACAAGGACTTGTAGAAAACATACAGAGGAGTGTTGTGGCTGTAATTGCTTCTAGTGCAGGCTCTACTAACTATTGAATGTGAATAAATGTTGTTTTTCTTTTCGGTCACAAGTGTCCAAATACTTATTGGTAGATAGTGTATATGGAGCTCAGTGCAGATTAAATATTTAATCCGTGCAATGAGTTATCTTAGATGAGTTTTGCGGTGCGAACAGGTTCAGTAATTCCGGGATATACCACCTCTGAAATGGTGGTCTAAGTTATCTTAAATATACAGTCCGAACGGGGTATAACTTTTATATTCATCATGAAATGAGTATGTGTACTCTTGTATGTAGGCGAATATCGCTATTTTTTGTCTACCCAACAAAATATTGGGCAGTCATAGTTTTGATATTCGCTACTCATCAGTTTGGACAAAACAGTCTGCACATCGATGTCGCCGCTCTCATATCTAGGCATCCTAGTTTGGACGAAACCGAACGAAAAAGAAAGGCTACCGCGGTGCTTTACGCCTATCTTTTTTTACAGACCGCGGTAGTCACGTGATGCTCGAATCCACCAATGCAGGTGTACGAAAAGAGCAACACGTCACTCTAGCGGTCTGTAAAAAAAGGTAAGTGGAATGCACCGCGGCAGCCTGTCTTTTTCGTTAGCCTCGTGTCCTTAGATGTGACGTCATTGTAGGCAGATGCTTGTGTGAATGAAATGATTGGTCAATCTTGTGGAACAGGTGCGCAAATGCCTCACAACGAATGCGCAATAGGTAGAAAAAGAGCCTGTTTATAAACACGCACATTCAGTGCGGCACCAAAGTGACCAATGTAACCGCTCTCTTACGTCACGGTATGTAACCGGTGTCTAACCAGTCCACTGACACACTGAACGGAACTAACCAGCCTCCGCAGCGCCATCTGTAGGAACGCTGTCGTAGTTAGCATTGTTTATGTTTGCTTCGTATCTTCTGCGGCACGTAAGCCATCAGAAATATAAGAAATTATAAAAAAAATTACAATCAAGAGGATGTAATTAATAGTATCTTACACATATGTAGTTTTGTTTGTTATTTTTCACCCTTGTATTAGTATGCATGTAAAGAACCAATAGATCTTTAAAATCTAATTGTTCACATTGATTTATTTTCGTAATATTTGCTAAATGCATTGTTTTTAAAATTCAAATTTTGGATAATTCACACATTAGTTTAAGTTAACAAGTGTCTACTGTACTTATTGGTACTTTGTTTTATGAAATTTTAAATATAAGTTCTGGGTTCATTCTAACAAATATTTGTGTACATAATAGAAACTTATTTACTTAAGGCTAAAAATTTTAAAATTGATTATAACAGCAGAAATTAGGGAATTGTAGATCATTAATATACAAAAAAATAAAATAAAACGGTGACTCAGAAACAGGGTAGAAAAATGCAGAAAGATAAGATACACCACCACAGCTGGTCAACATTGTAAGAAATAGAAATAAATAAACTTGATTAAAAAGAAACTAGGAAACAGAAAAATGTTTCATAACTCAGAATTTACTGTTGAGATACAGGAAGTTACAAAAATGTTTTTCTTGTTCAATAAACAATTTCTTATAAAGTCCAACAGCTTATGAAATATTACAGCTCAAGACCTTGTTTACAATTTGGAAAAAAAGGGAGGTGGGGAATCAGCTAATCTGTATCTATTTAAAGGTAATTATCAGGTTATGCCAATTTAAATTAAATTGATTAAAATCAAGATTTAAGTAGCTCTGCCATTTAAAAAAATCCTTGATTAAAATCAATATTGAAATTTTATTCTTTTGAAATACGTAATTTTGGTTATTGTTGTGTTGTGGTGAAGCTCACAAAACTCAATCGAAGTCAGCTATTGCGCATCACAAATATATAAATCACAAAGCATTAAGAAAAAGCAACTGCAATGCTTCAAACTATGTTTCATTTCACATTCCTATGCTTTTCTCGGCATAATCTTAAGTTGCATCTCTATTACAAATAAAATTTTGAATTCCCCCATAAATTCATTTCATCTATATTAATAAAAGAAAGTTTCACTCTGTATGTGTGTGTTTGTCTGCGATGGATAGCAAAATCTAGCCCACCTAGAAGTCTGAAAATTTAGGTGTCGATAGTCCAAGGTCTGGCCATGTGCACCTGAGTCTCAGAATTTTAATAGTTTGATAATTACCCAAGATATTAATTAGATTCTCACTAACCATTGTTTTTAAAATGATACCTTTTAAATCAAAATGGCTAAAGAAAAGAACAGGCGCATTGGATTTGCAAGCAGAAATGAACAAATTCAAAATTATTTTACTAATTAGCGAATTTTATGAAAACTAATTGAGATATCAATTTGAAAATTGATATGTAAAAAAATGCATATGTAAAATAAAAAAAAAAATCTGCATCTGACTATGTGATTTTTGAAAAATTCAGTCGGTAATTTTTCTTAATTTATGCAAAAGTCTACCGGCGCCAGTGAAAACAATCCGAGAAAGTTTCAGACAGGGATCTGCTTTCATTAAAAATTGAACTACAAAGAGATCTGTTTCTCTGGCCGATCCCTCCATTTAGTTTGCAAAAATGAAAGGAAATAATTGCCAATTTTTACTAATAAACAAAAATTTAGGTTAATAATTAAGATATAGATTTGAAATTGGGGTCGGGAAGGGCTATCTGACGTCTATTTTAGCGTAGCGTCTTCGTATGTTCTAATTATCAGAAAAATGTAATTCTTTTTTTAATGATTGCATTAATGTAGGTGACGGTGGTTTTCTTGAACAAATTATTCGTTATATTTGCGGGTACGGGGAAGGAGGAGGTTAACGCCTTTCTCGGAGATTGTAATTATCTTGGGCCCGGGCAACACCGGGCGGGTTAGCTAGTGGTTTAATAATAATTAAAAAAAATTATGTATAATTCCAAAAGTCACAGAACAATTTTATTGTAGCTTCTTCATCATCAAGGTAACTGCCGAATAGTAAAATCCATTTCAGTGTTGACAATAATTGTAAGTTAACTTAATAAATATTTTCATTTCAAAAAATAGCAAATTAAGATATTTTGCAAAGTTATGATTCAGGGTTGTAGTGGGTAGCTGGCGGGGTACCCACCCGGGCTGGGTTTAAAAAAAGAACCCAGGTCTTTCACAACCCTGCTATGATTAAATAGTAATTAAAAAATTATTCATGGTCAAAAAATAACAAATCGCAACATTTGGCATAGTTTGCAATAAAAATCTGCAGTTAACTGTCAGCAATCTGTCAGTTTTAAAATAAATGATGCATTAACATACATTTTGACCTGGTGTTGGTATATCGGAAAAGTACCATCATATTTTTTTGGTTAGAAATTGAAAGTGTAATTTTGGAGCTATAGAAGTTTGAGTGTGCCACATCCAGTAAACAGTAATGAAAACTTTATTTAAATGCAATGTTTTTTTGTTTTTTTTTTCAGAACAGTATATTTTCAATCTGTTTTCGAGTAATCTTTTAACTTTATGCGTAATTACATTTGTAAAAATTTTGTAATTATTTCAAAATTTTAATATGGTGTTAAGGCACACTGCACACTACTTGACATTCTTAAAATAGTTATATTGTGTGTATTTTTTTTACGGTGACATCCCAAATCATCCTCTGCTTGAGTCAAAATAATAGATATTGTCAACAATGAGATTTAATACAAGCATGGATTAAATTCCAGAAATTCAACCCAATCTGCAATTTGGGCCAGGAGATAATACAGGATTGCCACAGAAACATGAAGGGAAAAAAGGATCTCTCTAAGTAGGGATGCACCTAATAGTGATTTTGACCGAATAGCGAATATTCAGCCCACAGGTGAACCGAATACTAAATATTCGACCAGTCGAATAGTAACCATTTGGCTGAATACCGAATATTCAGCTGGCCGAGTAGTAACTATTCAGCCGAATACTTATTTAATAATAATAATTATAGTAAAAATAAATATTTCAGAGTTTAAAATAATTTTACATCATATTTAACACAAACAAATTTTGATGAATAAAACCTTTTCACAATTAAACTTTACAAAAAAAAAAAAAAAAAAAAAAAAAAATACATATATATACATTCTTCGAACTATATTTTAAGAAGGATAGTCTTATTTTTTTTTTTTTTTAATGTAACTCCAAGACTTCTTTTGTAACTAAAACAAATGAAAAAAATTTCTTATATTCTAAAACAAATATTTTAAAATCAAAAAGAAATTTTGAAGGAATTCTTTTAGTCATATAATGTTTATTTGGCAGGAAATATATATATATATGTATTCAAATCGTGGCAACTTAACAAGAATGGTTCTGAATGTAAATACCAGAGAGCCTAAAGTCAAATGATGTCTAAAGTGAACGACTTTTTTCAGATGTTGGAAATGTACAGGGTAATCCTAAAATTCATTGAAATCTTTCAAGGAAGATAATGCAGTCAAGACAAAAATTTTTTGCATAGGAAACCAGCATCACAATCCATTTATTCAATCAAAAATACAGGGTGTTTCACTATAAGGTGAACTCAAATTTTCATTTACAACTTTAACAATAATGAATATATTTTAGTTAGATTTTGATCATATTAACTTTGCTTTGTATGAAATGTGAAGAAATCAGTGGGAAGTGATGGAATTTTAGCCAGTGATACAGTACATGTACTGTCAGTTGCATTTTAAATTATGGAATATCTAGCTTAGTGTTGTTTGCACTGCAATGGTGGCAATTTCTAGCACTTTTCATATTTCACAGAAAGCAAAGTAAGTCTGATGTTTTAAAATATTGTTACAATATCTTCATTATTATTAAAGTTAAATCAAACTGCAAGTTCGACGTTGAATGAGATATACTGTATTTTTCAATAATTCTATTTCTTAATTTTCCTGAATATATTTATTGACTTGTTAAAAATAAAAGTTACCAATGGTTTTAAAAATTATTTTTAAAAATGTTTTCTTTAAGTATTCGGTTTGGCCGAATATCTTGATATTTAGCCAAACCGAATAATTTGATATTCAGCAAACCGAATAGTTTGGTATTTGGCCGAAGCGAATATTCGGTAATATGACCAAATATTCTGTGCATCCTTATCTTTAAGTACATTTAATTTATTAAAAATCACTTGTGTTTCCAATTAGAACTTGTAGGGTTGAACATAGTATTTAAATGAGCAAAGCAGATAGAAAATAAGAGAAAAAGAAGAGAGGGAGAGAAGATGCAAAAATCCTTAAAAAGTTTAATAACTAAAAAAAAAAAAAAACAATTCAAGATTATAAGAAATAGCTGAAAAAGAAGACACTGAAAAACCGTGCATCATGTACAGAATCGTAAACTTATAAAAAGTTTTTTAGGCAATATTTTTTTAGCTTAGAAGTGCAATCTAATGCACGACCGATACGGTACTGTGCACCAGACTGTCCCACTTAGCTATTGCCTTTATTTTAAAATCTACATAGGCTCTTGATGGTCTTGCTTCTTCCTGTGTCTCACACCGTCCTCAATTAATATGTCATAAAATAGTTTTTCCGTCAATAAGTCTTCCTTTTGCAGCAACTCTCCTCTGGTAATAAGTTTCTTGTCTGGGTAAATACTCCATAGGGATTATACTTCTTTTTCAGCTGCATGCCTCCACTTATTTTTTGATTTGCGAGGTACATGATTTTTGAACTGCAAGAAATAAAAGTACAAGTGCAAGATATTTTATAAACGGTAAAAAAGTGGTAAGTTAGAAATGCATATTTTTCAAGCAGAAAAAAAATATTTATAAATACATATTCTAAAAAGATGAAAGAATATTAATTCGCTAGTTGACCCGCCTGGGAGCACATCCCAAGTACTATAATAATAACCTGAAATATATATAAAATAAGTCTTGAATTCAGACATTTTCCCCTGGGAGAGATTCCTACAGTTACAGGAGAAGGAAGGGGACACTGTAGCATCCCAGGGCGGGGATATTGCCCTTCCTCTGGAGTAATTAAAATTGATACTTTTAACATGTATCTTTCTGTATGCATGTATTTTAAAAAATATATCAACCCTCCTGTAACATTTTAAGGATCACAATCTACCTTTCATATCATAGCTATTTCCACATAGTTATTTGTTGGGGCCCTTGCTTTTGAAAAAAAATGAGATTGCATCATCTCAATACTAGGTAAATCAAAGATTATTTCCATATTTATAAAAATAAATACAGGCAATTAAAAAAAAAAAAAACATGAAAAATGTTCTGGAACATCAACAAAAAAGCAATTTTATGATATCAAACACGTGTTATTTCTATCGGATTGCAAACCATTTGATAAGATTTTACAACATAACATGGCAATATACATCAAAAGTTCATTTAACTTTCTTGTTCTTCTTCATAAGCTTTAAAAAATAATTCATCCATTTACACGATCCATTTTCTTCTGGAATATTCCACGTCTTTTCTTTCTCACAATGTTGCATGGCTCTATACAGTTCCATCAAAATCTTCCACAATTATTTTCCAGCAGAGAACCCTAAATGATAGCTACTTTGTTATTAACAAAACTACACATCTAGGAGTCTCTGCTAAATCATGCAGAAAATTAAACTGCCCCTTCCATCATCCAAAGATAGCATCTTCACTATAGTCAAAATTGTGTGCAAGGTAGAAATTCCTTTACAGGCTGACCGAGAAAAAATTGCATGAACTATCATTGTTTGGGGGTGAGGGGGGGACTTAAAATTTTACATAGTCAGACTGAAAATAAATGTAAAATTATCCTCATATAGCTACTTATAAATAAGAAAAGCATCCGGACAAACCATTGGGTTAAATAAATTCTCAAGATACATTTTTAAAAAAAGCAGCACAGATGGGTTTATACATTATATAGTTTGAATCAAAAGCATTTAATAACATACAATCTGATGCAGTGTATTACACTAATGTAACAGAAAACTAATAATTTACAGAAGATTTCTATTTATTTTAATCCTATAAAGCTGACATTAAACATCATCACTGTTCAGTCCTACACCTGTTTAAAACAGCAAACAGTTTGATAGTGTACTCAAGAAAATGTCAATGCATTACATTAGTTTTCAAAAGCGAACAAATACCAAACAGTATTAATAATTAACGAATGTATGCATATTAAATATATTCTATCCATGTACATATAATTATAAGCGAGCATTTCATTAGAATAGTTCGAAAGTTGTAAACATTTCCAAAATAAAAGGAAAAAACAAATACTGAAAATTTAGCAATCATTGTAAAAAATAAAATTATGAATCTTACCTGCTACGGGCTCCTGTAAATTTTTAATTCCTATCACCTGATGTCTATCAGCCATAGTAATATATAGCCAAAAGTCGTTTAATGATATAGATATGAAAATCATATTTTTAAGCGTGGCAGACTAAATCATAAAAAAAATCATTCAAGAATACATAATTCACTTCTGATCATAAGCAGATAATAAAATGTTAATTTGCACGTAATTATATTACACCGTATTATGTGTAGCAAATAATATATTATTATGAATTACTGATTTGATTTGATTTGATTGCTTTGAGGTATGTGCTGCAGCTGTGCGCCGGCATGACCTCAACTGATCACAGGGGGATGGAAAAAACACTCCACAAATCCAGTGCAAGCACTGATATATCTGTGGTGCAGAGAGCATGCAAAAAACACTGAGGACAAAACAGACAAAACAAAACCAACACAGTACAAACTGCCCACCAAAACAAGACAAAACCTGAGTGATGACAAAAAACAACCTGAATACCAAAAAGTCCCACTGGACTGAAGGATCCGTACAACTCAACAAGATCAGCAACAACTAAAAACAACATGTCAACAACCGCCATGACAAAAACGATACAGACGACGAGGAGTTAAAAACGACCGCTCCCGAGGAAGAGGTTCAGAAATAGCCGAAAACCACGACGATTTTTGTTCAAAAAGGACCAAAGATCCGACCAGCCATCCAGGGTCAAGTTCAACGGCGACATATATTCCAAAAGTAGAAACCTTTCCGCGTCAAACGCGCGACATTGGAAAATGTAGTGAAATTCTGTTCCGTCGTCCGCAGAACAGAGGGAGCAGGTAGGAGAATTTTTTAATTGGAATTGATGTAAACGATGGTCAGTGACAGCAGTGAGGGTCCGGAAATGAGACGTGAAAATATCTTCCCTCCTGTTGTTCGTCCACTCGTATAACTTTGGTCCCAGATATGGAGAGTCAACTGCATATTTGCTATTATTCCACCACGATTGATAATTTTCAATAAGCTGATGCTTAAGGTGCTTTTTGAGATCATCCGGGGCAATCCCACTATACATGTTGATCGCGTACGGGCCATTTTTGGCTAAAACGTCTGCTCTTTCATTTGGAGCAATTCCCATGTGGCCTGGGACCCACACAAGCATCAGTTTATTCACGGTACCCCGAACTCTGCACAGTGTCTGGAAAAGATGAAGAATAACTGTAGGGGATTTGTAAGTAATATGTTTTAAAGCTTCAAGCGCAGACTTACTATCTGTAAAAATGAGGTAGTCGGATTTCCGGGTGAGAAAGCATTGGACGGCTAGGTTAATGGCCAAAGTTTCAGCAGTAAAGACAGAATTTAGATGATGTACAAGATAAGCCCTGGACATATTTTCGGTGACATTGACAGCAGCAATGGAGGTTTTATAATCATTTTTTGAGGCATCCGTAGCGATTAAGCAACAGGGGTTCCCGAGATCGCTTACATAAAGGTTGAAACATTGGTTTATAGCAGCAGGCGGGAGGTTTGTATTTTGAAACGGGAGCTTGTCGGTTAAAATTTCACAGTAATCCCCGATGTTCCCTTGCGGCCAGTAGGAAGTGATCAACATGTGCGGCGACACTTTAACATGGCTTGTAGGCCAGGAGAAGTCTGCGGGTAAGACATCCGGGAGAGAGCGACCGAAATTTACAGCACTTGTGCAGCGTAGGTAAAATGAATAAGTGAGATATTGGCGACGGAACCGAAGAGGAACTTGGCCGGATTCACGATACAGCTTGAGGATGGGGGTCCATCTCGGTAGGCCAGTAGCAAATCGCAGAGCGGAGTTGTAAATTACATCCAAATGTCGGAGAGACGATAGAGCAGCAGCACCGTACACCGGGCAAGCATAGTCGATAACTCCGCGGATGAGGGAGTTAACTAAAGGGATAAGGTTGACCGTTTTCACCCCCCATTGAGGACTAGAGATAGCTTTCAGCAGATTTAGGCGTTTCATGCATTTACGACGGATGTCAGCGATGTGATGGTTAAACAGAAAGTTTTCAGAGAAAATCACTCCCAAGACTTTAACAGTAGTTTGCCACTCGATATCGGAACCAGCAAGAATGAGGTTTCGAGAGGGTGTGGCCTTGCGCCGAGAAAAATTGATAGCAGCACATTTGTCAGGTCTGAGCTCCAACCGCCAATGTTTGCACCAAATGTTAGTTCTGTTGAGGATGTCTTGCAACTTTGTGATAGCAGTTTCCAGGCACGGGTGGGAGGCGTATAGAAGAATATCATCGGCGTAGACGATGATACGAACACCAGAATCAGCAACCTCAAACAGGTCCCAGAGAAAAATCATAAACAGAATGGGGGAGAGAACACTGCCCTGAGG
Source organism: Maratus michaelseni (assembly GCA_963931845.1). Classification (NCBI taxonomy): domain Eukaryota; kingdom Metazoa; phylum Arthropoda; class Arachnida; order Araneae; family Salticidae; genus Maratus; species Maratus michaelseni. The sequence goes on from OZ007596.1 coordinate 94,585,501, forward strand.
CACGCCAACGTTTGATTGTCTCATACGGGAAGTAGCACCCCTCCACCGAACTTTGATCTTCCTGAGACCGATCCACTTGGAGATCCACAAAGCCGTCCTGCCAGTAATTCCTAAGTGAGTCATTTTTTGAATTAAACCCTCTCTCCAGATCGAGTCGTATGCAGCATTTATGTCAAGCTTTAGTGCTACTATGTATTCCTTATTTAGTCTGGCGCGATGCACATCTGTATAGAAAAGCTTTAAGGCTTTAGTACTGTCGCTGTTCGGTAAGAAACCAAAATGCCGTTCGTTAAAAAGGTGCCTTGGTACAATCCAGTCCAGAAGCCGTTTGAGAAGGATGCGTTCCATTATTTTGCACCCCACCGAGGTGAGGGCAATGGGGCGGTAGCTGGTTAGGGCATCTTTAGGTCTCCCTGGTTTCCAGATGGGTAAAATAAGCGCTGAAGTCCAGGACTCCGGGATTTCCCCCGTCATGAAACTGTCATTGAAGAGGCTGAGAAGTTTCGCCCTGTTATCGTCCGTGAGGGCCTTGTATACACGTGCTGGGATACCGTCTTCCCCAGGGGTAGTGTTTCTGGTGCGTAGAATTGCGAGATTAAGCTCTTCAATAGTAAGTGGAGCGTCCCAGAAAACATCATTACTGCTTAGATCATATGGGATGCCTTCGAAACAACAGGTATTGCTGAAGAGGTTTGCAAAGGCGTTTGCTTGGTCCGTGCGATCAAGGATTTCTCCGTCTGCGTCCGTCAGGAGAAGATTTGATTCCGAAGTGCGTCTTTTCCCTATAGCCTTGATAATTTGATAGAGAGTACTTTTGGCCGCTGTTTCACAGACACCGCTCCAATAGTCACGAGCATGTTGTTTCATGTAGCGCTTGAGCTTAGCGGAGTGGACTTTAAATAATTTCCAATATTCTTTGGACAAATTCGTTTTAGCCAGCCGTAGATATTTCCTCTTTTGACCGAGGAGCCATGCACAGCGCGAATCCCACCAAGGGGGGTTATCTTTCTGTTGCACCGTATATTTAAAGGAATGACGATTGACCGCTTCACGAAAAAGCCTTTGAAACTGCTCTAAAGCAGGAATAGCATGGGCTTCCAAATCACGGTTGAAACAAGCCTCTACGGCCTCCCAGTTTGTAGAACTGCGGAGATAGCTGTTGGTGGGATAGGTGATTTGATGGATGATAGGGCAATGGTCGGAATCGAAAGGGTCAGGGTGAACAGAGGTATCTGTGATGCGAAAAAGGTCCGGACTGGAAAAAGAAAGGTCAATAAGGGAGCGTGCACCAGAATAGGCAAAATGGGTGAATTGGTTAATGTTTAGCATACATACATTATTATTGATCAACCAGTTAAAAATCTCTTCTGCGCCTGGCGTGTTTGACAAGCCGCCCCAAGCCTGATGCTTTTGGTTGAAGTACCCAAGAATAAGGAAAGGGTCACGTAAGGCGTTCTGTAGGTCTTGAAGCCATGCTTCGCTAACTCTTCCCTCGGGAGCGTACACGTTAACCACAGTCAACCAACCTTTGTTGACCCAAATACGAACACCAAGGACTTCGACATCCCGGGAACACAGGGAATCTAAACTGAGTTGGGCAGAAGTGAGTTTACTATTCACTGCCGTAACCAGGCCACCACCTCTACGAACCCGGTCCAGACGATACATTACCTTCCCCGGGCAAGAGAAGGGATCCCCTGCCTTAAGGAAAGATTCTTGAAAAACGAAGACGTCTGCCTTCGAAAAAGGCCGACAATTCAACCAGTGGGTTTTATTCTTAATACTCCTAGTATTCCACTGGATCACAGAAAAACGAGATGTTGACTGGTTCATGACAAGAAAAAGTTCTAGTAAAATAAAAGTCCAATAAAACCCCAAAAAGAAGCGGCGGAGATGACACAAAAAAAAAAAAACCCCGAGAAGTTGGAGGATGCTAAGTTTCCTCCATTCTCTCGTTGAGAGCACCATTCTCAGAGGTTAAGATAGGGGCTAAAGTCTTTCCATTAACATTTCTAGTATCCTGACGTGTGTGGATCCATAGAGGGAGGCACTACATTTATCAACTTTGGTTTCTTGCTCCTGTTGGCATCTTCCTGAGGGGGTATAGGCTGTTCGGTGGATGGTTTCTTGCTCTGAATTGCACTAGTGCCGGCCATAAGGAAGGAGCTTGTTAGGGCTTCGAGTACTCTTGAAAAATGTTTAGCTTGTTGCTTCATTAACAGTTCCATGTGCTCTTGCATGCGCTTAAAGAGGAGATCCATGGTTTGTTCAAGTTCCACTTTAGTGACATATAACGAGTTGGTTACGGGGTCGACGGCGGGTTTAGCTGCTTCAGCAAAGGTTTTTGGCGTATTTGCCCTTTTATACAGTCTTCTGGCTTCAGTGATGGGCAAATGGTTATTTGTTTTATATTTTAGGAATTCCATTTCAGCTTGGCGAGCAGGACATTTAGAGTCTGACGCTGGGTGATCCTCTTGACAGTTGACGCACCGAATTATATTACTACTACACGTTGTGGCTTCATGATTTTCGCCGCATTTTCTGCATATAGACGCATTTTTGCATTTTCCCGTAGCATGATCGTATTTCCAGCAAATTAAGCACTGACGAGGTCTGTCATAAAATGGGCGTATTTTTTCCAACATATAAAACATCTTTAATTCACGAGGGATAGTGGTACCAAAAATTGTAACAAGAACTGTTTCAGTGGGGTAGAGAGCTGTGTTGTCTTTCTTTGTGAAACGGCGCAATTCCTTAACTTTTACATTATTCTCTGCTTGGATTTCCCTTCCAAGGTCTTCCAAACGTATGGACTTGTCAATATTATGTATAACGAAACGCGAAGTAATAGAGTCTTGTTGAATGTACGATTTAACAGGAACTTGCAAAATGGAAGTAATTTCCGCAGCTGCTTGAGCGCAAGTGACGTCGGAAGTTTCAACCAGCAACTTTCCAGTCCTGGTGAATCTCAGCTGGAGAGGTGCATTTGAACGAATTTTGCTGTCTATGTCATTTTTCAGTAAAAAAGGTTTATTTCTAGGGATTTGTCCTTCAAGTGGTTCCAAAAATATACAAACCCGGGTAACACCATTAGCAAACGCATACACAACCTGCTGAGCAGGGCTGATACAATCCTGTATAAAGTAAACAGGGTCGTTAGAACTGGCTTCTGTGACACTAAAATCCGACTGCATGGCTGGGTAAAAGTATACCTCCAGCCGCACAAAATATAAGGACCAAAGAAAATAACACTTCAACCACTTTATAATAACAAGAACGAAGGCAACAGCGGAAATACACCAAGCACGCGAAAAGCAGTAACTAACTCCAAAGTACACAAACCAATGTAAAAAAGGAAATAAAAGCTACAACCTGCTTGTAATCCAAAAAAGCAAACTCCAAGTACAAAAATTTCGGCGAGAGGGACCGCACGGAGCCAGGACACACAGCTGCAACCTACCTCCGCCACGTCTCACAGGCGAAAAAAAAAACTTATGAATTACTAGCTTGGCGAGAACTGTTTGTTTCTCTCAATCGAGCGTTGCCAATTCGATTTAAATAAATTTTCATGTAACCGATCACGTGACCCTTCTAACCAAGAAAATTTCCCGGTTAGTTCGGTTCCTCACCGGTGACTTTGGTCACTTTCGCTGAACGACACTGGTTGCTGATCGGTTAGCAGTACTGAACGCTTTGGTAAGTAACCGATCTCACCGGTCACTAACCAGGTTACATACTGGACGCGCCCTGTGATCGCAACGTTTCAACTGTAAGAACCATTAATTTTATCATTTCTGGGAGGTGTTCTTTAATATTTATTCCTCTTAATTGTTAAAAGTTTTGTTTGTATCTTTTTTAAATGTTAAAATCAATTAAACATATGGAAAACATCTTGGAAGACATAGAAAAGTTCAGTGTTGCTGATTCGCTTTGCTATTATGCTGGTGAATTCCTGTCCCATTATTAATGGCGGTTATTAACTGTGATTTTAACTCGTTGCCAAAGTCTTATTAAATTGAAAAATAAAAGTTGTGTTTGTGTCCATGTTGGGAGATAGTTTACGAAAATTGTTCGATCCAAATTAATCTTTATTATCTAAAGTGTTTTGTGTAAAGTAAATATTTTAATCTAATTATTTTATACATTTTATGTCGATTTTTGCGTATATTTTTTCTATGTCTAGCCTGATATTCTGAATGTGTGTGTTTTGATGCTTGTCTGTTTAGTATACTTTGTTGATTAGTTTCTAATTGTAAAATTTCGATCTAAAGAAATTTTTTGAGAATTAAAATAAGAGTGTTTCTTAGAAAGTCATTAAAATATTTGCACGAATGTGATTAAAGAAAAGTATTGTTTTGTGTCCTCGATCACGTTTATTCTTAGTGCCAAAAATGTTTTATTATAGGATTAAGTGCAATTTCCCCCATTAAGTATGTACAATAATAATAATAGTCATAATTATCTCTGTTGTTAGCCTTTCTTCATGGATTAACCAAGTATCAGTTGATACCGTGTCAAATCACCATAGGTGCAGACTGATTTTTTCAGTCCTGGAGAGATATCGATTAATAGTAAATTTTACTTTTCTTTACTTAAATAACAGCAGTTTTTCTATAAAGAACTTTTAATCACTATCTTTCATTGTAAAAGATCAATTTTTAGCCATAATGCAAGACAGTAATCTAGTCCATTTCTATTTGGTTGTTCCTAATACTCATAAAAGTTTTCAGTCTTGGCTTGAATGGATTTCTTGCACCCATGCAAGTGACAGTTCATATCGTAATTTCCATTAGCTCTGTAAATAATGCTCAGTTTGTGGAGTAATTGATAATTGTAACACCCATGTTTGGTAACAGTAAAAGTTTCTATTGACAATCAAACCATTCTAGAAGCAGAAAAGGTTATGCAGTTCCAGTGTCTTTCAGTGAAAATTTTATTGATCCATCCCTTCTCCAATCTTTCGCATAAATTATGTGCTATAGTAGTGTTCTCTCTTCTATACCATTTTTTAAGAGGGCAATACTCTGCTCATTTTTAAATTTGCATAATGCATCCTGTCCTTTTTAAATAAAAGTAGTAAAATGCTGCATAGTTGTACTTAAAGATTTCTTGTAAAAAACTTGCTCCGTACCACAGTATTTAAATCAGCGTGCCCAAGAACGTTAAAAAACTCATTTTTTTCTATGAAATGTCTTAAGTCTACATCAGTCACGCAAAAAAACGCTCAAGCTAATAAGTCTATGGGGAGGTTCTAGCGAGATTTCTCGCTCGCATTTTAATATTTTTAAATGCTGTTTTTTGCATAGGACAACTGAGGTCTATCTCCAACATTGTTAGCTTTTACTTTTTCGATTTTGTTTCCGGTTATTTTATATAAGTGTACTTTCACTTTCGGAATCGGTGGTTCCAAAATTTAAAATGACCGCTTTTAAAAAAAACTGCAACAAAAATCAAAAAAGTAAAAACTAACAATGTTGGAGATGGACCTCAGCTATCTATCCTATGCAAAAAAAAAAGCATTTAAAAATATTATATTTGTAAAAATAAATATTTATATTTGTGCATAATTTATTTATAATGCAAATTTATATATGCATAAAATCTAATCTATAAATTATTTATGTTGTGGGTTTATGTTTTAAAATATATTATGGCCAATTTTTATTATATTGTGATATGGCATGTTAAATTATAGTGTGAAAGTTGATTCTCTCTCGTAGAATAATGGTAATTTTGACTAATAATACATAACAAATTTGGCCAATGACGTTGACGTTCCAGTTTAGCTAATGAAAAATTTCTAGTGCAGATTCTGCATATTAGCTTTTTTTTTTTATTACTCAATTGAATTTTAATTTTCCTTAAGAACCTTTTATACATTAAAAAATTATACATAATTTTTATTATCCATCTAAAGTTTTATTTTATGGCTCTATAAGTATTGTAATATTGTATTTCAGGTTTCTATAAAAAGTAATCATGGTGCGTATGAACGTTTTGGCAGATACTCTGAAATCCATAAATAATGCTGAGAAAAGAGGCAAGAGACAAGTTTTAATCAGGCCTTGTTCTAAAGTTATTATCAAATTTCTTACAGTAATGATGAAACATGGTAAGTTTACATTTAATTTTTATCTAATTTTTTATTCTGTGCTTTCTGGAGCTTTTTATAGCTATTTTATAGTATAATTCTGCATTGTAGGGTAGAGGGGGAGGGGGGTAAAGTTGTGGTATAGTCCATAGATTAGGAAATGGCGGGTGGACCTCCCTCTCTGGAACAGAGTCCATTTCGAGGAAGGCAGGATGGGGTTGAGGGGAAGGTTTGCTTTAGGATAAAAAAAATCGCCAAGTAATACCTCTCCCGATATTCCTATGCCCTCGTCTCGCCAGACCTGTTTTTTCTTTGACTGATAAGCAGCGTATTGTGTTTCTCTCTTTATTATTATTAAACTGTTTTCACAACAAACTGTTATTTTTATATAACAAACTAATTGTTATTTACGTTACAATCTGCAATGGCTCCGAAAGGAAAAACAATTCGTTCGAAAGAAAGGATGATTGTGAATAAAGTCACAAAGTTTTTTCAAACAGAAGCAAACGCCCAAAAACTTTTGTTTCCTTTATCGCAAGCTGAAAAGCGTGCTTCTGCTGCTACTGGAAATTGGAATATCCTTCGAACAATACAGCGAATAAAGAAGGAATCTGAATCCTTCTCATCACCAGGAAAAATTCGTAAACGTAATGCTGAAAGAAATGCTGTATTGGACAATTTTAATTTGTGTGTCTTGAGGCGCATTGTTATTGAATTTTATGCTTCGGGCAGAATGCCTTCACTTAATTCTCTTCTCCCTGTCGTAAAAGAGAGAATGAACTTTCCTTGGAAAAGAGATACTTTAAGGAAATTTCTCCACAGCATTGGCTTTCGGTGGAAGAAATGCGAAAATGAAAGGAAGGCCATGGTTCGTACGTTTTGGAAAAAATAGAAAAAGTGCTGGAAAAAAAAAGGTTCATTTTCAAGGGATGAAAAGTGCTGGAATTTTTTTTAAATGCTTAAAAGTGCTGGAATTTTTTTTAAATGCTTAAAAGTGCTGGAAAATTTTCAAAAATGTAATAACATTCCTTGAATTTAAAATTTCTAACAATTAAGAAAAAAACAAACAGAAAAAAACGTGCATACATTTTTATTTAAAAAAAAAAAACCCTCAAATAATGAAACAGCGCGCTTCTCACTGCCAAAGATTACATTTCCTCCTCCAAGCAACCATGTTTGGCATCTTATCTTGGCTGTAAAAATGGAATAGCACCGCAATCAGATGCCCGCCGCCGGTGAAAAGGGAGAACACAGATCGTACGCGCCCGTAACCCTCGATCGGATCGGGTTACAGCGCGGTGTGTCATAGCAACTAATCTATCGCTAATGCTCTTCTAAAATAGCCAGCGATGAGATTTTGCGCCAATGTGTTCTTCCTACTCTCGGTACGATAGGAATGAGAGATGCTTACGTCACTTTTGCGCCTTTACCGTTGTTTGCTAGAACTGCTGTTGATTGCGATATCAGTTTTGTTTGAAACATGCGCTCTTTTTTTTTTTTAAATAATTGATCTGTGCTGTGGTTTTACGATATTATTTTTTCTGATCTGTATTTTTGCATCTAATATGTTTCATCGATGATACTATCTTTGAAAATATGGCAGGAAAATGCGTATTTAATGACTTATGGCTTGAAAAACCGGAATATAAACTATGGCTACAAAGGAAAGTGAATGATGTGCATTCTGCCCGATGCACGTTGTGTCATAAAACTCTTGTTATAGCTTCGATGGGTGAAAGCGCTCTTAAAAGTCACGCAAAAAATTGTGGAAAACATAAGGAATTAGTGGCATATAAAACAGCAGCAGCAAAGAAGGCTGAAACGTATTTTAAATCTGAAGACATTGCTCCACCGTCAACGTTGGCATCTAATTCTCAACCACGGACGATCGAGTCACTCGTTGTAAATCACGATGTCCTAGACGCTGAAATTTTGTGGACTTTAAAAACAATAAAGAATCATTTATCTTACAAGTCAAACGAAAATATTGAGAAAATATTTCGACGCATGTTTAGCGATAGTCGTATTGCTGAAAAGTTCACATGTGGTGAAAAGAAAACTGCATATTATGCAGTATTCGGAATCTCACCGTATCTGCAGCTTACTTTAGTCGACGATATAAATCAGAAAAACTTTATACTTTTATTTGATGAAACTTTAAACATCCTTAAACAAGAAAAACAATTGGATATCCATGTCAGATATTGGCACAACAATAAAGTAATTACGGCTTACTATAATTCTACTTTTCTGGGTCATAGTACATCGTCCGATATTTTCGATGTTTTTATATCTGCAATCGTAAAATTAAAATTTTCAAAAGCAATTCAAATATCTATGGATGGCCCTAACGTAAATTTGAAGTTTCACAGCATGCTGGAGGATTATTTTTCCAAAGAATTCGGTAGAAAATTAATAAACATCGGCACCTGTGGTCTTCATACAGTGCACAATGCATTCAAATCTGGCTGCATTGCAAGCACATGGGGAGTAGATGACTTTTTGACTGCGTTGTATTATTTATTTAAAAATGCACCTGCACGTAGGGAAGATTTTTTGAAAGAATCAGATGGGGTATTGCCAAAAAAATTTATTCAACACAGATGGCTTGAAAATGTTCCAGCCAGTGAGGCTGCTTTAAATCTTCTCCCAGCCATAAAAAAATATGTTGCAAATGTAGAGAAGAAAAATAATAAACCCAATTGCAGATCATATTCTTGTGTTAAAAATTATATAAATGACAATCTTCTCTCAGTAAAATTAAAAATTTTTCACTCTATTGCCAATGTTTTATTACCTTTTTTGAAGATTTATCAAACTGATAAACCTATGTTGCCATTTCTGTCAAAAGATTTGAAGGTAATATTAAACAGTCTTTTGCAGCGTTTTATATTGCCCAAAGTTTTGAGCACTACAACAACTGTACACAAGCTACTGCATTTAGATATAAATGATGCCAAGAACCACAAAGCAGTTGAATCTATAGATCTTGGATTCTCTGCTGAAAAAGAAGTGCACTCTTTATATTCTTCAAAAAATATCACTGATCGTCAAATATTTGATTTGAAAATGGAATGCAAACAATTCCTAATTAGTACTACTTCAAAGCTGCTTGAAAAATCACCTATTAGATATAGTATAGTGAGAAATTTATCCTGTTTAGATCCCAGAAACATGGTCACTAACAAAAAGAATTGCTTGAATAAGATGAATCATATTTTAAATTCTCTGACTGAATCAAAACTTGTGGCAGAAAATATATGTGAAAGTATTTTAATGGAATTTGGTAATTATTTAGATGATGCTGTTGTTTTAAAGCATTCTGATTTTGCTGCATTTTCACCAGAGAATTCGAGAAGTGATGAATTGTTTTTCGAAACAATGAATACAAGCAAATATAAACATTTGTGGAAAGTTGTTGAAATGCTGTTGCTTCTTAGCCATGGACAGGCTACTGTTGAAAGGGGGTTCAGCATCAATAAAAAGATTGAAGTTGAAAATATGAAGGAACAGTCCTATATTTCTCAGAGACTTATATGTGATTATATAAATTCATGTGGTAATATACATGATATCAAAATAACAAATGCAATGCGTACTTATGTTTCTAATGCTAGACAAAAATATATGAGCTACTTACAAGATCAAAAATTGTCATCAACCAAGAAAAGAAAAGAAACCTCTGAAGATATACAGGAATTGATGGTTAAAAGAAGATGCTTGGAAAATGATATCAAATGTTTAATTAAGTCTGCAGATGAATTTGCTGAAAAAGCTGAAGAAAATAATGATATGCAATCACTTTCCAAATCTAACAGTTTAAGGAGGTCTGCTAAAGAAAAAGAAGAAAAGATGGGTGAAATTATTAATAAATTAAAAGATTTGCAGAAAAATTAACTCAAGTGACTTTGAATTTTTATACATTTTACTAAGTTATATTAGCCAAGAACAGTTTTTTTCTTTAAATTTTACATTTTAGTAGATTAATGTTTAGTAGTTTCCTTTCTGAACATATAAGTAAAACTTTCATAAAAATTTAGAAAGTATTTTTAACAATTTTATATATATATATATTTGCAAGATATTTTAGTGTATTTTTCACTAATTATTTTTAATTAAACTGGTTTTTTAAATTTTTTCATGTTTTGTTTTCTTTGATTTTTTAATATGCCGCAACAGATTAATTTTTGCGATTTACATTACAATCAAGATTTTATCATTTACTGGTTTTGAAGTAAGTAATATTCTTTACAAGCAAATATTTAAATACTGGTAAAAATGCAATACCATAGAAAGAAACTTCATTTAAAACTCCAGCTTTTGTAGTGATATATCATTCTTTTTTTTTTTTTTTTTTTTTTTAAGAAAAAACATTAAACTCTGTTTTCTTAACTTTTTATTATATGAAAGTTCTTTCCATGGTACCTTATTAATTTAAAATATTTTTTTTATTTATCTAATAATATGTCATGAAAATACACCTATGATAATTTATTTTAAAGGATATAATAAGATATCCTTGGAATAGACAGGCAATGTGTTGACTATTTCCCTTATAATTTATTTTCTAGAACCATTTTAATGCATGCGATATTGCGTGTATCTCTAAATAGTCCTTGAAAAGTGCTGGAATTTAATTTGTTCTCAAGAGTATGAACCATGAAGGCGTTAATTGAAAGAGCAGACATTGTCGCTTGGAAATTTCGATTTTTAAGGGCAATGAGAAAATACAGGGAGAGTCAGCGGAATATAATATATCTGGACGAAACTTGGATTGACTGTAATCTGGTTTTTTCAAAATGTTGGCAAAGCGAAAAAATTGGTGCTCTAGTAAAAGAAAGAGCTGGACATCGCCTAATCGTTCTGCACGCTGGGTCTGAATCTGGATTTATTCCAAATGCAGATTTAGTTTTTAAGGCTGGGAGTGCTTCTGGTGATTATCATGGTCAAATGAACTATGATAATTTTGAAAAGTGGCTGAAGGAAAAATTAATTCCAAATATTCCACCCAATTCTGTGATTTGTATGGATAACGCTTCATACCACACAAAAATTCAAGATCCAGTTCCTAAAAAATATGATAATAAACAAAAACGAAAAATCATGCGTCAAGCATAGATTATGTAACACTTTCCAACGCTTCCAAAATAATTTTACGAATCATACTCTTTAATAAGCTAAAAGATAACATCTAAGTAATCCGAATACTTTTATTCAACCCTGTATATATACTACATAGGATGCTAAATTTTAGTTCAGTTAAGAAACACGTAGCACAGTTTAAAATTCTCAGTCTGGAGTTAAATAATATGAAATGTGTTCCCGAACTTTTGTGCTTCCCTGTATAGGATCTACAGAATTTATACACACCACGTAATATACAAAAAGCGATATAAAATTAAAATCGCTTTCAGTAACTTAAAACTCACTTCCAGGAATTATTGTTAACATACAGTAGAGAATTCTTTTGTGTGTCCCTGTAAATGAACGATGACTGCTATACACACAATATTCTGTAGTAAGTCTCTTGTAATGAACCTTATATAAATTTCAATGCGTTTAAAATAGGGAAACATTATTTAAATAAACCGCAGACTATTTTTCTCCATAGACGTAATGTAACGGAATTCTTTTGACTGTCCCTGTAAAGTAAGTATAAGTGCTATGCACACCCTATTCCATATTAAGCTTCTTCTAATGCACCTTAGTGATATATATAAATTTCAATGCGTTTAAAATAGTGAAACATTATTTAAATAAACCGCAAATGATTTTTCCCCCATAGACCGCAATGTAACGGAATTCTTTTGAGTGTCTCTGTAAAAAAACTATAAGTGCTACACACTTCCGTTGAAATAGGGAACATGCTATAGATAACGATTATAACATATAAAAATTGCAGGGCAATCCGAGCATATTTACGGGAGTTAGAGCACGGCCAGACGGCAGACGACCAGACAAACCGAAGTCATAAACACTTTTCAACTAGGTTGGGAAGTGTTAAAAAGTGATGGTTGAGTGGTTGAAGCAAAAAAATATCAACTTTAATGAAACTATGAGAAAAGTAGAACTTTTTGAAATTATTTCAACCAATGCGTGTCCATCAAAAAAGTATTGTGTTGATGAGCTTTTGAGACGACACGGCCATGAAGTCATCAGGCTGCCTCCCTATCACTGTGATCTGAATCCAATAGAGTTAGTTTGGGCAGACATAAAGCATTACGTTCGCGATAGAAACACCGAAAGCAATCTGAATATAGAGAAGCTTTACAAACTGACTCATGATGCCATAAATAGCATAAATGCGGAAAAGTGGAAGAAATGCTGCTATCATATAGTAAACGTTTAAGCAAATTACTGGAAAAATGACGGACTGGTTGAAGAAACTGTGGAAAACCTCAGATTTATAATAAATTCAGACTCTGAAACAGAAGAAGAATCTGATGATTCATTGAGTACTAATGACATCTATTACGAATCTGACTCAGAAATGAGTGGTATAGAAGCTTTATAGGCTTTATGCTTCTATAGTGCATTTTTTATATGCCATTTTAATTTTCCCCTAATAAACCCTTAATTTTAATTTTCCTTTTAATTCTTGAGTAGTAGTAAAACTCACTTATACAGTTGGGATATACTCAGTCCTATGGTTAGCATGCTGGCCACAAATTGAGGAGCTTGGTACGACGTTCGCAGGTTCAATATCAGTGCGTTCCGAGCGGGGTGACTGTGCAAGGTTTTCAGGGTTTCCCTTGCACGAGAACAATAATTCGGGTCACCTTCCCTTCGAAAGTCCTCCCTGAAGGCATCCCTCCTATAGCAATATTGCCAAAACTGTCTGATGCTTAATAACAGCCCCCCCCCCCCCTCCTCCTCCTCCTCCCACCCTATTCACTGATTCAGTCAAAACTCGTGGATAGAATAGTACCCGACCCGAATCCAGAAATTCAATTTGAAGTCATAAAAAAAATAATGGTCAATATATGGGTCAATGAAAAATTAATTTATATTGACCCGAAACCTAAAATGAAAGAAAAATAATGCCAATTTTAATTCACTTCTGAAAATTAATTATTATTATTAGTCTACAATATACAAAACTACAATCTACAATTTACCTTTACATCTGAAAAAATATTCTGACCTTTATTTTTTAAGGAAATGGATACACCAAAACCCGACCCGAGAAACTTTCACTGTTCTGCACCGGTTGGATAATCCAAAAAATTCTATTTGAAGTCAAAATCCACAAAAAATTTTCTTAACCCAACCCGAAATCCAAATTAAAAGAAAATTATCCCCCCCCCCCTTTTTTTTAATGTAACAATGGAATAATAGTCAGCAATTATATGTCTAATATCAGTTTTATCATTCATTAAAAGATAAATAAATAAATACTCACTCATATTCAAATACTATATAGTTTTGAATTGGAAAAAAATATTCTGAATTGCCTTTTGAAAAGTCTGGTTAACCCCAACCCGAAAAAGAAAGAAAACGAAAAAAAAAAAAAAAGATTAAATCTTGATATCTCAAATCTCTTTATATAATTTCCCAATTTTCCGTTGAAAATCGGGATGTAAAAATTTATTATACTACGGGATTTGTTAGGCAAAGAATGTGTATATTTTTTTCATTAATATTCTGAATCTTTTATTATTTATTTTTTAACTATAAAGTTAATTTACAACAAAACTGAAATAAAATCTTACAAACTAAAAGAATTCATAAAAATTAGAACTACATAATTAGAAAAAAATCCCTGATGTCTCGGCCTACAGGCATAGGTAGATTTCGAAGACTCAGACTTTGGGGCTCCTGTTTGTTGGGAATTGTGGAAGAAATGACCTTTTTTGCCATGATGCGGCAGTTGGGACCGCCCACTTCCAAACCTAACTTGTTTGCAGGCGTAGCCGTCAGGGATTTTTTTTTCCTATAAGGGTTGGTCCTATAAAAAACTTGTCAATATGAAAGTTTTAGATAATATTGAGAGGATTTATAATAAATTTAAGTGGATTTAATATCTTGTGAATTGACAAAGTTATGATTTTTTTTTCTTCTAACCCCCCCCCCCCTCCCCAATTGGGGCCATTTTTAATGATATCAAAAATCTGTCATACATAAATTTTTGGCCCTTTTCCTAGAAGTAATAGTAATTTTAAACGGATTCCATACGTATCCTAATTAAGAAATTGTTTTTTTCTTTTTTCACAAAAGCACCCCCCCTCCTCCTTGGTTCGATTTGCCCATTAACGAACTTAACCGAGATTTTATGTATCGAAGAGATTTGTGCAGAATTATTGACGTTATTGTGTCCATAAAAAAGTGGCACAGATAGTTTGATAGATAAAGTTTTGAACTGGGGGGTGCGTTTTGGGTTCTGGGAGTCATGATCGGCGTAGATCTGCAAAAATTTTTCAAAAATTCCAACTTAGGAGAGAATGTAATAAGTAGTATTTCTTACGAAATCAACTTAAAAACAGCCCCACTAGCAAAAGGGAGAAAAAGGCGACAAAGCTTTGAATGTGGCAAACTACACTTTCCCGCGTTAACAGTTTGACCGTTCGGGAGCTATTGGACTCGTCCGCTTCTGCGTCATGAATGATTGACAGGCGCCATCTCCTGAACAACGAATAATAAAGGGCAAAATTAGTCAGAGCCACTAAATGATAAAAGTGGCATTAAAATATTAATCTCGTAGCGTTTACCTTATGTGTCCGTCTGACTGTCTGTAAGAAGAGTCAAATTTTTTTGCATATCATCAATGATTCTACTTTTTGCTGTTGCAATATGTTAATAGTAACATATATTTTTTTTAGTTATGTAATTTTAGATTATTATTAAAAAAAATTATCAAAAGTTTATTTAGCACTTTTAAATAAGTGGCCACTAATGAAATTTCCGTTTTGTCTTTTAAGAAGCTACTTCACTCGCACAAAAACACCTGCTCGCTAATGTTAATCCTAAGGGGGAAATATTTTAAGATATCTTGTTCACATTTCAATTTTTTTTTTTTTTTTTTTTTTTTTTTTGCATTGGATAGCTGAGGTTGATTTCTATGCAGGCCCTTTTGTACTTTTTTGATTTTGATTACAAGTTTTTTTATTAAGGTACTTTTACTTTCGGAACCGATTTCAAAAGTGAAAGATTTTTGATTCGCTGATTAACATTAGAGAGCGGGCGTTTTTGTGTGAGTGAAGTAGCCTGTTAAGTTGTGGAACAGTTAAGAGCTTCTGCTAAAACTGTTCACTTTATCTTGAAATGTGAGGTCCAGTGATCACTATTAGTGTAAAAAATGTTGATCAAACTTTTAAAATTGGAAGCTTAATTTTTATTTTAAGTAGCTAATTGTTTTAAGTTTTTTTTTTTTTTTTTGTTGTTGTTTAGTTGTCATGTGGCAATTTGATATTTTCTGTTCTATTAACAAATATCTTGCCATACAATTACAATTTTGTGTAAAAAAAAAAAAAAAAAAAAAATTGCCATAAATTTTTGTTTTCCATACTTGCAATGTTTCCTAGTTAAATCTCAAATTTACATTTCAAAGTCTTAATTTTAATGCTAAAATTTTATAAAAATGTTACTATGAAAATGCATTGTAATGATTTATTTTTATAGCTGTGTAAATTTTGTTATAATTTTCAATGGAACAGCTATCATATTCGTCCGCAGTCTGCCATCTTGTTTTTTAAATCAAAACACGTTTTGTTTTTAATTGACTAATTTATTTATATTTAATAATAAAAGTTTAATAAAAAAAAGAAAGAAAAAAAGATAGACTGCGGCGAATACACAAGGGGATAGCTTTTCAATTGTTTTGTGTTACTGGCTGGTAAAAAATTTTTTGGTTTTATAAGATATTCGGAAAATTTCAAAGGTTAAGCTTCGGGACTAGCCTGCTGTTTCTCATTGGTCAAAAATCATTATTTGGCGAGTTTTGCCTTTGATACTTGGCGATAGCAACCCTGAACTTTTTGGCAGCCCTAGACTTTTCGTTCTTTTCAACGTAGCGAATGGAGCTGCACACTCTTGTTGTAGCTGTGTTCAGAGTAAGACTATTGTTTTGTGCTTTATATACTATTGTGCATTACTTTTCTACACATGGTTTGAAGATTGAACCAGGTTGTATCTTTCTAATTTACTGATTATTTTATATTTTGTATTTTTCTAATTATTTATCATGTCTGCTGTAGTGATGTCACCTGTTGCCGATGTTATTAAGAAATATCAAGATATTTTATATGCTAGAGGTGGATTATTTAAGGTGTCGCATTGTAGGCCTATTTTAGGGAAGGATGGAAAGGCTACGGATATTTTTGGACATGAGCTTTTTAGAGATAGGTTTGCTTTTCGAGTTTTTGAAGGAAGTTGGACTAATTAAATCTACTTTAATTTGTCCAAAATGTGACAGTAATATGAAGCTACGTACAAAGAGTAGCATTTTGGATGGTTTTGGTTGGGTTTGTCGCAATAGGATTGTTCAGGGGTGGAAAATCTGCTCCAATTGCTCCGAACTGCTCCAATTTTGATTTCCTGCTACATTCTGCTCCAAAAATAGCAATTTTTTTAAAATTCTGCTCCAAAAATGAAAATTTCTTAAATCTAAAAAATTAGAATTTAAAAAAAAAAAAAAAATCATTAACTTCGTATAGGCTTGGCAACGCACTGCTATGATGCATGTAGCTAAGATATGCAGCATCATTTAAGTTTAAAAATTATTTCTAACTGAATAATGGATTATACTACATAATCATTGTCTTACATTTCAGTTTTTATAATATAACATATCTTAATCCAAAGAGGATGATTACTCCAAAACACAGCTGATGTACAATCTATCAAAAATAAGCATTATTGAAAAGATATCCAGCATTAAGACTGTTCTCAAACAAAATATTTTTACCCCCTCAACAGTGCAGAAATTTCTGACACATCCACAAACTATTTTCAGATGTAAAAGCATGAAATTGGTAAGGCATGACTACTGAAGTAATATGAAATTGAATAGCAGTTTTTGATAAATGTCACATCTTATGCTATAAGTGATTTTTGAGGCATAAAGACCTTTACAGAACTGTAGAGTCCTAAAATTGAGTTAAAAATGCTCACTTTAATAACATAAAAAATAATCTTTGTTTTTATTGAAAAATAGAAAATTCCATTTGATTTCAATGTTCATAATCCTACATAAGTTTGTTCTACTACAAAACCATTAAATTCTGATACAGAACTGCAATTTATTCTGATACAAAAACAATTTTTTTATTTTCTACTCCTGTATTATGAGACTCCCAAATCAGAAGATTTGTTATTATTAAAAAGTGTGCTTCAGCCAATTAGCCAAAAGATTGGTTACGAAGATTGTAAAAAACAAATTGCATGAAATCAACAATAATACTGTTGATATAGAAGCATGCACTCTTCACAAAGTCCACAATGCATTTGGCCACGATTTTAAAATGTGTCTTATTGACTTATACTACTTTTTTAAAAGAAAACCACTGTGCAGTCTAGTGATTACTCACAGTTACAGGTATCACTTGGGTTATTTAAATTTACTATCAAATGTTTGTCATTTGCCAAAAATATACAATAACTATTGTAAGTAAACATATTTAACTTGTTACATTCTGTTTTTAATTTAAATCCTTTCCTAAATCTTTTCCTAAAGTGTTAGATAAGTTGAATTATTTTTTAATTTCTAAAAGAGGGTGTAAAACACTTGTTGTCAGAATATGGTATATTTGTTATGTATTATTGGAATGTGGAAAGTTAATTCATCTGTTATAGTCATATTACTACAAATTTTGAAACTCTAAGTAATTAATTTTGTTGAAATTGTATATATGCACTATGTTAAAGGAAAGTTCATTAACAAAGCATATTTTCTTTTAATTTGGAGCTGCTACAAAATGTAATTAACCCACTCCAAAACTGTAATTGGCGTGCTCCAAAACTGGCATTTACTGCTCCAAAATTGTAATTGACGTGCTCAAAAATTGGTATTTACTGCTCCAAAACTGTAACTAACCTGCTCCAAAATTGCAATTTGACCTGCTCCAAACCTGCTACAAAAATGGATTTTCGATTTTCCACCCCTGGATTGTTGGAAATAATGGAAAGAGTGTGGTAAGGAATTGTCTTTTAGGTATGGTACCTGGTTTAATTCTAGTCATATGACTTTGGAGGAAATTTTTGTGTTGACTTTTGAAATTGTTAGAGGTAGAAAAACATGTGATATTATGGATACTTATAGTTTTAGCAGCTGTACTATGGCCGATTGGAGGCAATTTTTAAATGAAAGGGTTTTGGACTACAGGGTTCGTACGGTCCTTGAAAGTGCTTAAAAGTCCTTAAATTTTTTTAAAGATTTTTTGGTCCTTGAAAGTACTTATTTTTATTCAAAATTTGTAAAAAGTGCTTGAAAGTCCTTAAATTTTTCTTTGATTTTTTTTTCCCTTAATTTTTGTCTGAAAAATTTCAATGATAATCATTTTTCTAAATTGTCTGCCTTCTTTTTGTCTTTATTACTATCGGTAATACTTTAACAAACGCTCTAACCTTAACCAGACAAAGCGGCGACGTCCCTTCCCCTTCCTAGTCGGCGCCTATGCCCTCGCAGCCAGGAGCGCTTTCGTATCTCCGGGTCTATGGGTCCGATCACGACGGGGTATGGCTCATTCGCCTCGACATCGATATCCTTAAAGATTTCAGTTATGTTCATATAGAAGAGATTGCGCCCCCTGGTGGTGGAAGGTGGAACTAATGGATTTTGGAGCTATCTCGAGTTCTATGGGTCCGATCACGACGCGGTTTGGCTCATTCGCCTCGACATCGATAGCCTTAAAGATTTCAGTTATGTTCGTGTAGAAGAGATTGTACCCCTGTCAGTGGAAGGTTTAAGTAATAGATTTTGCAGCTATATCCGATCATAATAAGGTTTGACTCATTCGACTCGATTTCGACAAAACTTAATAATTTTAGCTCCGTGTTTCACCACCCGGGGCAATAGATTTAAGGTTATTACACGGGACAGGGTATCGCCGGGCGGGTCAGCTAGTTTTCTATATTTTAAAATAAATTTATTCTAGGTTTTTATTTATACTTCAGACATAAAAATAATTACATCTTAATTGATTGTATGCTTACATGTGTGATGTATTTGTAAATTATTTCTGATGTATTTTTATATTTCTTACACGTGGCAAACATTCTAAAAACCTTGAATCTAAAAAAATGAAAAAGAAAATGAAAGATTTCTTCCCAAAAACAGCATCTACTTCAAACAATTTAGATGCCAATACATCAGAAAAAATAGATGCTAGTACTTCAAAAAATTCTGAAAAAAATAGAATTGACACATTTGTTTCTAAAAATGATGTACTAGATGCTGAAATATTGTGGGCCTTAAAGTGCATTAAAAGTCATTATTCATATAAACCCTGTGAAGATATTGCACAATTACTTTCCAGAATGTTCTCAGACAGTAGCATCGCTAGCAATTTTTCATATGGAGAAAAAAAATGTGCATATATATGCCATTTTGGTCTTGGCACTCATTTTCAAACGCTTTTGGTACATAACTGCAAAAATGCAGAGTTTTTTACTCTGCTCTTTGATGAGACTCTAAATCAAACTAACCAAAAATAGCAGCTTGATATTCATGTACGATATTGACACCAGGAGGAATGTAGAGTCAGGACACAATATTTAACATCAGCATTTATTGGGCATTCAACAAGTGAAGACTTTCTCTCAGCTTTGTATGAATGTGTTGTAAAATTGGATTTATCAAAACTTCTACAAATATCTATGGATGGGCCTTATGTTAATTGGAAATTCTACAACAGTTTACAGGAAGACTTATCCAAGGAATATGGCATACAATCTTTGAATTTAGGTTCATGTGGTCTCCATATCCTAAACAATTCCTTCAAACATGAAATTTCATCCATCGGGTGGGACATAACTTCAGTTCTGTCAAGTTTGTATTGGATTTTTAAAGATCCTCCAGCAAGACGTGATGATTTTATAAATATCTCATCAATGAAAAAATTCCCTGTAAAATTCTGTTAGTTACAGGTGGTTCGAAAATGTCCCAGCAGCCGAAAGGGCCATAGAAATAGGGAATGATATCATAACATATGTAAAGAAAATTGATATGGGTATTTTGCTAAAAATTACATCTAAATCATTTTGTATCATTAAGGAAGCAACTAAAGATAAAACATTTTTGATAAAATTGAATTTTTTTCTATCGCTGTCAAAAATACTTTTACCATTTTTGAAGCTATATCAGAGTGATAAACCAATGATTCCATTTTTTACCACTGACTTGTTGAAACTTGTAAATGATTGTATTCAGCATTTTAAAGATCTGAAACCTGAAAATCAGATACAGAAAGTTGATGTATTATGCAAATTTAATTTTAGTGATCCAAATATGCACAACGATAAGGGTAAAATATATTTAGGTTTTGCTGCAGAGCAACTAATAAAAGAAAAGGAAAACAGAAATAACAGAAAATGATATATTTTCACTTAGACAAGATTGTCTAAAGTGCGTTACAACAATGATAAAACATTTAATGCAAAAATGTCCAGTTAATTATTCATTAGTAAGAAATGCAATTAGCATTGACCCACGCATGATGGCTGGGCATCCCGAGAAAGCAAGAGAAAAAATGAAAACCATCTTTAGTACTATCTCAAAATAAGCGTGTTTTAGAAAAAAATTGTGATGAGATTCCTATCCAGCTGATTTCCTATCCAATGTTGTCAAGCCGAATTCATTCAATTTTGCTTCATTTGACCCAAACAATCTTTCCTTGGATACATTTTTTCAACCTTACTTTTCTGGAAACAAATATGAAAACCTATGGAAGATTATTAAAATGATTCTTATACTCTCCCATGGACAAGCATCTGTCGAAAGAAAGCTTCTTAGTTAATAAAGCCCTTGAAGTTGAAAATTTGAAAGAGGCATCTTATATTTCTCAACGTGTGATTCATGAATATATCAAGCTGTCTGGGGAAATTCACAATTTGCAAATTACAAAAGAAATCAGAATAGCTGCTTCATCTGCTCGTTCAAAGTACATGCACATGCAGCATTTGGAAAAGAAAAAAAATGAAGCTCAGGCTGAAACAAAACAACTGAAACGGAAAACTTTAGAGGATGAGATCACCTTCCTAAAGAAAAAAAAGATTTTTCTTGAAAAGGACATGCAAAGTACAAATGTAGAAGCTAATAATTTGGCTGATAAAGCTGAAATATTTAAGAACATAGACTTGTTTATGCAATATCATGAACTGAGAAAAACTATCAAAGAAAACGAATTTCACATTAATAGCCTTGATCTAAAATTGTTAGAAAAAATTTCAGAATTAAAGAAAATTTAATTGTGTTTCTCGTTTCATAATTTGTATTATTAAAATTATTACTGATATTTTCAATTAAATATATTATACGTTTTTTGTAAAGTTCAATTCGTTGTACATCTAATGTACTTATATTTACTTAAAAAGTTCTATATATTTACAAAAATGAAAATTTCAATTCAAACATGCAATTCATTAGTTTATTCAATTTTTAGGTGCTTAAATTTTTTTGGTTTTGGTCCTTGAAAGTCCTTAAAAGTCCTTGAATTTCATGTAATGAAATGTGTACGAACCCTGGACTATATTCAGGATAATTCTGAGAAAATTGGAGGTGTTGGCAAGATTGTGGAAGTGGATGAGTCCAAATTTGGTAAGAGGAAGTACAACAGAGGACATCCAGTTGAAGGACAATGGGTTTTTGAGAGAGAGTCTGATCGTGTGTTTCTTGTTGCTGTATATAACAGGTCAGAAGTTACGTTAAATGAGTGTATTTTGCAGTGGATAGAAAAAGGTACTACAGTGTATAGTGATTGCTGGAAAGCATATGAGAATTTAGGAAAAGAAGGTTACAATTGGTTGAAAGCCAATCACAGCATTAATTTTGTGGATCCTAGCACTAGTGTACACACAAACACAGAAAGCCTCTGGCGCCACATAAAAGCAACATTGCCTACCTACAATCGGCAGAGCGATTTTTGCTTATATTTGGCAATGTTTATTTTTGATAGAGCGTGTGCAGATAAAAAAAATTCATGTGTTTAACAAATTTTTGGAGATTATAAGGGGAATTAAGTGGGAAGGAGTATGATTTTAAAGTTGATGGAGTATAATATAAAAACTGCTCGGGTTTTTTGTGTTTTCTATGGTGTTGTATGTAAAATGTGAATGTGAATTTTTTGTGTTCAACATTTGAAAAAGGTGGATTTTGGGCATAGATTTTCTGTTCTTGTTTTGTAAAAAATAACCATAGATTTCCTATTTAATAGTTTTATGCTTTATGAATGTGAATTTAAGGATAAAGTTATTTTTGAAATTTGGATATATTTTTGATGTAAAAGTTGGTTTAATTCTGGTGAATTTTGGGTATTTCATCACTCAGGATAGATTGAATAGATTTCTTTTTTGAAATGATTGTAATTTTAGTACTGCAAAAATATATTAATGTGAATTTATGGAATAAATTAGGTTGGTAAGTTTTTGTTAAATGTGAATTTTATGCATTTGACCGCTTAGGATTAATTTTTGAATAATTTCTTGATAAAATTGTAATTTTCAAAATATTGCAGATTAAAAAAAAAATTGTGGCGTTATGAATATTTTTCATAGCGGGCAGTCATGGAGGGTCCAAAATTAAAAAAAAATATTTTTTTTCTTTTTATTTTCATGTTATTTGTATCATTTTAATATTGTAATCTCAGAATTATTAAGTATTTAGTGTTTATCATTAATTCTAAAATTGGATTTATCGTTAAAACAAAAAACGGAGGGGTGCAGAGCCCCCCTGACAACAAATAATCAGGTTTTAATTTATTGTTTATTTGCTTTATTTTAATATTTTAACCTCAGAATCATTATTTACTGTTTATCATTAATTCTAAAATTGGATTTATCGTTAAGAAAAAAAAACGGGGGTGTTCAGGGGGGCAAATAATCACCTTTTTATTTATTGTTTATTTGCTTTATTTTAATCTCTGACATATTTACCGTTTTCTCTCTGTCGCCTACTTTATATATAGATATAGCCACTTTTAGGCTTAGTTATGAAAATTTTTTAAAGTATATATTAAACATCCAAAATTAAAAAGGAAAGCAAAGCAGTTAAAATCACGAATAATTTAATAAATGTTTTAACAAATATTCATGATTTTAATTGCTTTGCTTTTTTTTTTTTTTTTTTTTTTTGTGTTTATTATCTACTTTAAAAGTTTTTTATGGTTAAGCCTAAAAGGCCTAAAAATGACCACTTGGCGAAAACAACCTTTTCGCGGCGCAAAAGTTTTCCAAGATGGCGGACCACAGGCTAATACCGAAGCTGTTCCTTTTTTATTGTTGCATAACAAACATTTTAACTTTCCATTAGAAAAATCATTCAGTTTAAGGCTGTTCAGAAATCCAAACTGGCTTGTTCTGAATTTTTGTTTGTAAACAAATGAGATTAGCAAGGGCTGTTCTGTTATTCAGAAACAATGAAAACTAGTAGCTTTTTGCATTATTTGATAATGAAATGACAGGATCTTTCAAAAGTGGTGTTAAATTTAACATTTTAAACTGCATTACCAGATACAACAGCCGATGAATGTTTGTATCAACTGCTGATAAATCAAGATGCCATTAATTTATCGAAAAATGGAAAAAAGTATTAATTTTCAAATCATTTCAATGGTCAAGCCTGCAAGTGTCAAGTCATGCTTTTATGTCTAAAAATATGTGTGTCAAAGGGACCACACACTTAAATTCCATTATTTCATTTCCAAGCATAGGCTGTTATCAGAGTAAAAAAAAAAAAATAGCAAAAACAATATATTAAATTTTTTCGGAGGGAGGGAGGGGGGGGGGGGGGGGGTGTTGAGAATTTCACCAATGTGTTGCGAAAAAAAAAAAAATCTAATTTCGTCAATCCGTCGTTGGGGGAAAAAAAAAATTCTTCAGTTGGTTGTGAAAAAAATCCATTAATTTTGCCGATTAAATTTTTTTTTTTCCATGATTGATTGGTGAAATTTCTGATTTGTTTTTCAATGAATTTTGTCAATTGGTTGTTGAAAAAAAAAATTGCAAATTTTGCCAATCAATCATAGCAAAAGATGTGAAATTCGTCTGCCTTGCTGCAAAAAAAATTGACGAGCGTTAGCGAGTCTGAGGCTGAGCCCCCTAGTCATATAAATTATCCCCTACCCCTTTGCCGCTTGCTAATAACAAGAAATAATCTAAATTACTTCCTAATTTGTTTCCTTCCCCTTTGCACCTCAGCATACAAAAAAGTTGAAAATATTTTTAAATCCTTATTTTTATTTTTTAAAAAAATCCGCCTTCTTTATTACTTTCTATTAACAATAAATAATCAGTCATATAAATTGTCCTTGAATTCTCCCCCCAGGAGATAAAGATGAAATGTATCAAATTTCAGCCATCTAGAGAGTAGCAATTTTTCTAGTACATTGTGGAATGAATGCCGGTGCTTTTTAACTGCAAAATTGTTTACATCTAAGAAGTGTGTTATAAAGATCTCCTGTATTTATTAAATTATATGTGACTTTCCAGACAGCTCATATTTATTTATGTTTGAAAAATAGCATGCAGGATTGTGCGAATCATGCACAAATTCCTGCATTATGAAAAATGCGCTATATTTCTTCTCTCTCCCCCCCCCCCCCCCCCCCCCCCTCTTCCAAATTCTTTACCATGCATGTCATTCTTCTCCGCAAATCATATGTATGAAATTCTGCAAAAAAGTTGGCAATTGGTACAAATTGCAAATTTCAACAAATGATCACAGAAAACAAAAAAAAACCCAATTTTTTTTTTCAATCTGTCCTGAAAGAAAATAAATTTTAGCAACTGGTTGCTGGAAAAAAAAAAAAAAAGTTTTATCACATGGCCACATGAAAAAAATTGCAACTGTTTTCAAAAGAGCGTGGAAAAGTATCAATTTTGTCAATCTGTTGTGGAAAAAAATTGTGTATTTCATCAGTCACTGAAAAAAAATGTAGAAATTAGCTGGTCAAAATCTGTCACAAATTTGCAGATTTTTTGCTCTATAGGGATGAGAAAATTTTCATTAACAATTTTCTGCCAGCAAGAATTTTCGTGAAGGATTTTCTGTCTTCCTTTTCACTAATGATCCGTACAATTCAGAAATCTGTAATGCTCTTAGTTCCATGCTGTGTAGATTTAGGATTTAATAAAGCAATTGATTTCATAGCATATATTTAATGATTGCAGTAAATAAATGACTAATAATGCAAAAAAAGGAATATTTAAAAAAATTAAGCCTCCCCTCCCATTAATATTTAGGAAATGTGCCCCCTTAAAATTCTATCCCTATTTCAAACCCTGTAAAACTTTACTTATAAATCACTCTTAAAATTGACTAAAATGGATAATTCCCTCCCTAAAATTAAATCTATTTCAAATCCTGATTTATGTGTGTACTTGTCCATAAGATACAATAAAACTGAATTAAAAATGAGTTTATTGAAACTAATAAAATTTATTTTTTAAATTAGAAAACATTCCACTGTTTCAAAAATAGAATTAATAAAAATAACAGTGGTGTGTTAAATATAAACAAGGGTGATTGTGTTCAGGTTATATACCTGAATTCAGGTGTTTTTTACATTTTCAGAACAGAAATTCTGTTTTTCTGATAATTAGATTTATTAAATAAGACTAAAGTCAGTTTCATATGATTGCTAAGCTAAACATAATTAAAATTCATACTTTTTATAATTTGACCTAACTGCAATAAATTATATGTTCCCATCCCCCTTCTCTCCATACAGCAACTTTTTCTTTCTAAAATTTCAGGTATTTTTTCAAGAACCCATAATCACCCCTGATATAAAATATTTGCAGATATTGCGTACATTATTATGCGTACGATATTGCTGGATAAGTTACCAGTGTAGCCCAAGACTAGTTTGAGTAACAGTATGTTTTTAAATGAGCAATATTTGTGATTATTCAAATGCAATTTGATTTATGCATTGATTCTTTTATGTGAAGAGGAAGCTCACCTTGCTTTCCTTTTGAATAGCCATTTAATTATGTAATTCACTATTTTCATAGTATTTTTAGGATAAGGGGTTAAAACCTGATAGCAATAGCAGATACTTCGGGAGCTTTGAATGAGCATTATTCAGAGATTTTTTTAAAAAAAATGTACAGATATATAGGTGTTGGGGATCGAAAAAATGTCTTCTATTCGGGAGGGTCCGTTATGGGAATTTTACTGTAAATAAAATCAATACAGTGGAGTTAAACATTTAAATTAGAGATCGACCGAAACAGGTTTTTAAGGCTGAAACTGAATTTCGGTGATCTTTCCACTTTCAACCAAAACTGAAAGTGTAAAAAAATTTTTTTTAAACTGATTAATACATACATAACTGCATATAATTATTAATTAATTAATGACAAATAATTAATAACTAATTATGTTACTAATTAATTTATTTATTATACATGTATTGAACCACATTTCTAACAAACAAACGTAGATATGCAATAAGTTTTTATATATATATATATATATATATATGTACCCCTATGTGCGATTTTTTTTACAAACAGGAGTGTTATTTAGGAAGGTTAGGGCGGGGGGGCAGTTTCACCCTCAAAGAATGTGATAAGAAAAATGTATGAGTCATTATAGGTTAGTTAAAGGGCACAAAAGCTAAAATGCCTAGTACTGAATTTAAGACATTTTAAGCCTTTATATTATTAATTATAAACTTCAATATTCTTAAAATGAGATATGTTTAACAGTATTTTGTACTTCAGCTAATTTTAAATGTATATATAAGGATAAAAATGTAACAGTTGTCAATTTTCTTTTAGGATGTGCACAATAAGATTAAAATAAATCTTTGCTCACTCACCACTTACCCCCCCTCCCCTCCAAAAAAAGCTTTGCCACTCCCTGCCTCCCCAAGAAAGTATTGAAATGGCACTCCTGTTTGAAAATTTTATCTCTGGTGCCAAGTTGACTCTCTGTGCCTCTATCCAAAACTATTTATTTTCTTATAAAATAAAACATAATTTAAAAATAAGACAGAAATAGTTTCCAATTATACGAATTTCATCTAATAAAAAAATATTTTAAGTATACATACCTCGGTATATCTTTTGTAATAAATTTCTGAAATCTTCATAGTTTTAACACATTTCACCTAAAGCATTCGAAACAATCTGGAGTTTCAAAGTAAAAATTTTCTATTACTGTTAAGTTTGCAGCTTTTAAAGATCACGTGATAAGCATGTTTTAAGTTTAGTCATGCATGCATTGCTTGCTTTATAATTTACACTCTCATCATGAATCAGTCATGACGGATAATGATAAAAAGTGGAGTTCACAGCAAAAAACGCAGGGTGTCTATCCTCCTGGAAAAGTCAGAAAAATTTGTAAAAGTTGGAAAATTTTGAACTTTCAGAAAGAAAAAAAAGAAGAAAATGTTCCTTATAAAATTAAGGATTTGAAATTGCAACGCCATTAAAATCAAACTTTGCTCTTCATAAGTACTGTAAGGAGTATTTCAACTTCTCTTGCAAACCATTTGGTCTAAACCCTTTCAATCCTCCTTTGTAACTCGGAGATTTTCAGTTCCAGCTTCACTGAAACTTTCTACTAAATGTTGTAGGATTGATTAGGTGTTTCACTCTGCTTACTTATTTTTTTGTTTGGGAACTGAATATTTGTTAGCTTAATTTATTGAATATTTATTATTTGTATTAAAATATGTCAAAGCAATCTGTATTTAACTGACTGATGTGATAAAGACTTTCATCCTTATTTGACAAAATGTATAGAACCTGATGCTAAAAGTGTATATCTGCAAAATGTTTAGCATGTAAAAAGTTCAACAATTTGTAAATTTTGCAAAAAATTATGTAACAAATCAGTAATTTGGGCCTCAGAATCAGTTGTGAAAGTTCACTCTCAAATTGGCAACTTTTAAGATTTTTTGTGTGTAACATCACAAAATATCGATACCTGGAATTTTTTTAAAAATTGGTATGGAAAACCTGGAAAAGTCAGATAAATTCATTACTGATCTGGAATAGACACCCTGTAAACAGTGTCTCATTTGAGCCGATACAACTCATATCAATGAGTAAAGTTGAAAATTTCCGAAAGAAGGAACAAGATTTTGAAATAGAGATAGTTTCAGTCAGGCTGAAATTTTGGCAACAGTCTTGTTGAAAACGAATATTCGGCAAAACTCTGATTTTGCACCGAAACAGAAATTTCAGTCTATCTCTAATTTAAATATAAAAGTAAAATAGAACACTCTTTTTCATTGTTTCTTATTCCTTTAAAATCTGAACATTGTATTTCTTTTTCAGGATACATTGGAGAGTTTGAAATAGTTGATGACCACAGAGCAGGCAAAATCGTTGTAAATCTCACTGGAAGATTAAACAAATGTGGAGTTATCAGTCCTCGTTTTGATGTACAGTTGAGAGATCTAGAAAAATGGACAAGAAATCTTCTACCTTCAAGACAGTTTGGGTAAGAACTGTTTTACCTTTTCATGAATAATAGTTTTGCACTTAGGTTATATCTTATGTATGTGTGTCCAATTTTGGGAGGCTCTGCTTTATCAAATCTTAGCTGGCTACTTTCTGACACATTTTTAAATTCTTTTTTGTTTGCAAACGTCTCAAATTGGCAGGTTCTTATTAAGTAATCAAATTTGTTTTTCCGTTTTTTGGTAAATATTTAAGAATTTTCAGAAAATTCTGTTAAAGTTGGTGTTATGAACAGAATTTCCAGATGCAACAGAACAGGAAAGGAAAAAAAAAACTGCCTCCTGAGACAATTGCTTATACATAAAGATGTGATTCCTTTATCTGAAAATGAAAAAAGTGAATACAAATCACTTCAATAATCTTGTTTGTAATGTTTTTATATTTAAAAATGCCTCAGAATTTCATTTGAGCAGGGGGAAAAATATTTTTTAACTGTGTTAACACATAAAGAGAAAAAGAATGTAAAATACTTTGTCTTGTATGACTTTTAGGTATTGATTCAGATCCTAAAAATAGAGTAATAAAAGGAAATTGGCTAGTATATTTTATTTCTGTATGAAGATATTTAGAGGAATCAAAGCAGTGCAAACCTAATAGTTTCCCTTTATTTCTCATCCCTTTTCTTATATTTGAATTTTTTTTCTAAAATTTTCTTTTGAGTAAAATATTGTAATATTTTAAACTGAATGTTAGAATTTATTATTAAATTAAATATAATAAATAGTAAATTGGCAGGGATCTATCTGTTTAGGAAAAAATTGAGTCCTTTAAAGGACTCTTCACAAAATTTTTCATTTCAAAAAAGGACCCTTCACAAAATTCTTTGTCTTAAAAATAGGTTTTTCACAAAATTTTTCAATCTTTAAACCAAATATTTCACAAATTAATCTTTTAAAAGTAAAATCTGACCTGTCACTTTTACATATATAAAGAAAATATGTGTGTTTTATATCCATATATCTTCTTAAAAATGCATAAACAAGAACCTGAATATAACAACCATTTCAAATTCACAAAATTATGATTAGATTTTTCACAAATATAAAAAGCTGTTCACAATTTCACAAAAACAGGACCCTGTGAAAAAAGTCTGCACAGACCTCTGATTGGTAAATAATTTTATGCTGTATTATTTTTTATCTATATACCTGTAAGCTAAAAACGTTCAAATTGAATGCACTCTATGTCATTCTAGTCTGACAGTTTCTGGTGATATACATAAATCTTGAAGTTATGAATGGTATTCTCGAACCACTGAACCAATTTCCAATACGAATATCTATTTAACAACTTTTTGCATTGCAATCCCCATATAACTTTATCATTAGTGTCCATTTTTTCAGAATAGGCGGTTAACCTTGAGAACCACCTTGACCGGTTACAATAGAAATGACCCAGTACAATGACGGAGTACAATAGAAACGGTCTAAGGGAACTGGAAGGTCAATGAACGGTAACCGCCTCCGTTCGTGAAAACGCGTATAGTAACATACAGTTTCATATCATATCATGGCCATTTTCACATAGTTTGTTGGATTGAAGCTCCCATTTTTGAAAAAATGAGATTGCATCCATCTGTACTCAGTAAGTGAAAGATTGTTTGCATATTAAGTTCAATCTTGAATTAATAGATGTAAAGAAAATTAGTATCAATAAAAAAATATATAAAATAGTAAAAGGCTTAATTTTTCTATATAAGATTCTCATTAATGAAAAAATAATTTTCTTGTTAGTATGGTTGCTCAAGTTAAAGCTGCATTGTGTTTTGCTAAAATAATATACTTGTGCATGACGCTTAATATAGATCAGCTCATTTTTAATTTACTGCATATACAAACAGTATCATTTTATATTAGTAGTTCAATAAAATTTTGTTGTTTGTATAACATTTCTCCATGATTTTTATTCATTGAATGTTTACTTTTCTAATTCGTATCCAATATTCTTTATAGCACCCTAAATGTTGGTTTAAAAAAAAAAGATTAAAACAGGGTTTGCTTCTGAATTAAATTCTAAAATCACTTCTGTTTCTAAATCACATTATATACAGGGTGATTCCAAATTCATGGTGCAGACTTTTAAGGGTTGGTACCGGACAAAAAATTTTTGTAAAGGAAAGCAGGGTCGGAAATCAATTTAAATAGTCAAAAATACAGGACATCTCACTCCAATCCGAAGTTGTGTTTTTGTTCATAACTTTAACAGTAAAGATATTTTAACAAAATCCCTACAATATGCTTACGATTCATACAAAGATGAGTCTTGCTAATTTTGTTAAAATATCTTCACTACTGTTAAAAAGTTATCAATGAAAACACAATTTTGGATTGGTGTGAGATGCCCTGTAATTTTGACCAAATAAATGGATTTTTGACCCTGGGTTCCTGTACATGCAATGAATGTTTTTTGCAGGAGAGTGAGATGCCCTGTATTTTTTACTATATAAATAGACTTCCGCCCCTGCTTTCCTATACAAAAATTGTTTGTTGCAATATCCTGTACCAAGTACCAACCCTAAAGTTTGTATCATGAGTTTGGAATCACCCTGAATATCTCCTAAATTTATCGATGCGATGTTCATTAGTTTCTGTGCCTTTGCTGTAATGTTCAGTTCATATTTCACAATTTAAAATATACATTTTTTTTTAGTCTATTTAAAATATCAAAATGTCTAGCTTGATCAACCAAGTTGATCTATTTCTCTTAAGTTATATTAAAATAAATAAATAAAATATTTTTGTAATTTTTGAGTTTGTGTATATTGAAATACTAAATTTTATCAACTGTTACAGGTATCTTGTTCTAACAACATCTGGTGGAATAATGGACCATGAAGAAGCCAGGAGAAAGCACTTGGGAGGAAAAATCTTAGGGTTCTTCTTCTAATGTAAAATCAGTAATTAAAAAAATTGAAAAAAAAAAGGATGCTGGTTTTCATTTTTATGAATCTCTTTTATAAAATACAGATTTTATGGTTAAACTGTGCATCAGAATAACTTCCAACTTTTTAAAGTGTTTAAGATTTGTAAAGAATAAAAAGGTGAAATAGGTTATAAAAATCGGACTAACATCAGAGTATACATTTTAATTCTTGATTTTGTTGATGGAATTCAGTCTTTTTATATTTAGGAAATAATTATTAATCTCTGATTGGACTTTGTTTATATGTGAAATTGTACATGTTTTATCAGTGTTACAAAAACATATTACTGTATATAATCAATCCTGTAAAAATACCCGAAACTCGTAGGATACAAAATTTAATCAAAAACATTAGAGCCGTTTTTTAGATAAAATTAACCTGTTGCGTTGATCCAAAAATGACCCACTAATCAAAAGTTCTCGAACATGTGACCCAGCCCAATAGTATTCTCGGGCCCGCAAATGGTAGGATACAAAATTTAGTCAAAATCGTTTGAACCACTAATTGAATTTTCTCAAACATGTGACCTTGCACAATGTTTTTCTGGTGCCCCAAAACGGTAAGATGCAAAATTTCGTCATCATTAGAGCCGTTTTTATGATAAAATTTGCATACATATATATATGTTAAGTTATGTGTATATGCAATATCTATCTATATATATATATATATATATATATATATATATATTTGTCGTACGTGGCTCGGAAATAGGGCTGAATTTCTACCTTATCGTTGGCAACAACCGTAGTTTCCAGAGCTCAGACCAATGAACAGACAAGATTGTGTTAGCTCCTCCTCCAATATGGCGGTCAGTGTCAGAGCAGTGAAACTGAAGCTAGCAATTTTAAAAAATAAAATAATATGAACGTAATCCAAAGCTTCTGAGATTATTCCTCATTTTAATTATGAGTAATATTGTTAATTTCAAATGAATTCTCAACTCTTATTTAGAATTTATTTACGAATTTCACTCGCACAAAAAATCGGAGATAATAAAATATAAACTTTCTAGAATGTCCATGCTGCCATCTGTTGCTGTTTTATTGAAGTAAAAATAATTTCTTTTGCAGAACTTAGTGTTTTTTTTTTTTTTTTTAAATTAATTTAAGCCATGCCATACAATATTATAGGTGCAATAAGTTTTAAACTAATTATGTTTCCTAGATGCTTTTTTCATAGTATTTAAATGATTTATATGCCTATTAGTAGCATCAACTAAATGCATTTTTAGTTGCGTTTTCAATTACTTTTTTACATTAAAGAAATTGTCAATTTCATAATGTTGAGCATTTTTCCTTTTATCACTTTATTACAAAGTGACAGCCAATTAAGCAAGGATTTGAAAAAACCCCACTTTTCTAAAAATTAACCCATGTTACCCCCCCCCCCCAAAAAACCCACACCTGACGTAATCAGCAGAAAATGATGCATTTTATTACCTATTAATGGTTTAACATAAAAACAATTAGAAATTTATGTAGATGTTCTAAAATTTTATTATAACAAGAAAATCTAAAAATGAATCTCATGTTTTACCAGAATTCTGCAGTTGTTAGTTTAAATTATTTTAAAACTAAATCAGCACTCCTTACATATTTTTAAATATTTTTATTATTCTAAATCGAGCAACAAAAAAATTGACTTTAGTGAAATATTTGATTTAGTTCTACAGAGGGTTTTTTTTTTTTAGGTATCATTTCACTGTGGGTTTTTTTAGAGGACAGCACAATATAGACATACATACACAAATTTTCCTCGTATTAGAATATATGATTTTTGATTCAAAACATATTTAACTTGGTTAAAAATCACAGTTTTACAGAAGAATTTGGAAATTTTGTTGCAGTTACCAGTTCTCCCTCTTTATTGTATTTTCTATAACTAGGGGGCTCAGCCAACACCCCCTATATTCAAAGCCTTCACAGTGAATTCTGGAAGAGGCAATATGGCGGAGACGGTAGTCCGAAGTTATTTCCGCTTATCGTTGACCTTCCCAGTTGCCTCTGCTTGATCGGTCAGTTCACCTTTAGGATTAAATGCGAGAGCACGTATCACGTATTTACAATTATGAAAATAAGTACAACTTTGGATATGGAGACATATTTTAAAGAATAAAAGTAAGTTTTGTCTTTGTTTTCTTATATCATTGTTTTAATAACATTATCATTATATAATTTCTTTATATGTATGTAAGATACAAATTTAGTTTTTAAACCACGTGTATATTTACAATAGCTTTCAATCATTTGCCTAGAATAAGTATTGTGTTTTAAGTCATAAAAAAAAAGGATGATTTTGCATTTTATCTGATTATTAGTTTACTTCAACTCACTATATTTTCACAGGACTTTGTTATTAATTTATGTATCTAAAGATAAACTTTATGCATGCAGATTTCAAAAAGAAAAAAAAGATCCCCGTTTTTTAGCTATGCTTTATTTCGTTATTATATATTTTTTCAAAATTCCAGTTTATGCATTTGTATTCAAATATATTTTTTAAATCATATAATTATTTTACTTTCTAATAGTTTCTAATTATTTACTATGAGTAATCTGGATGCACTATTTTATTAATTTACAAAATATGTCAAGAGTGTGTTTACTATTATCATAGTATTAACTAGCAGCAGTTCGTATATTGCTTTTGTCAATTATCTTTTTCCTTTTTTTGTTTCTTTTTACTCTTA
Organism: Maratus michaelseni; assembly: GCA_963931845.1. Classification (NCBI taxonomy): domain Eukaryota; kingdom Metazoa; phylum Arthropoda; class Arachnida; order Araneae; family Salticidae; genus Maratus; species Maratus michaelseni. The sequence goes on from OZ007596.1 coordinate 94,619,836, forward strand.
ATTTTAAAGTTGATTTTATGGGAGCAAATTATTATTACTATTTATTCTCTTTATAATTAGAGAATGCTGAGAGTTGTTTGATCTTGTAAGTGTTATTTTTTTTTCTTTTTCTTTTTCTCAAATTTATTTTTCAATAGCACCTGGCGATATTTATAGAGTTATATGTTGACTTATAAAATTATTGTAGCATAATTTTTTTTTTATATAAAAATAGTTTCGATATGAGCAATTTGAGTACAATAAGGCCTCGTTATTAATTATTTACATTTGATGGTTTAAATACCAGAAAGTGTTTACATCTGCGTAAGGGGAAGGGGGATAATGACTACATTGAATAAACAAAAGCTTTAAATAGATACAGAAAATAATTTAACATATATAAATATCAATATCATATGATTTAAATTAGCAAGTATTTTCGAATACAAACTAACATATAAACAAAGTCTTGTAAACAGTATTGAATAGTAAATGAATTAAAAGCTAGAAAACAAGTAAAATCTTCCTTTTATGATTTACTGAAAAACATTTTATCTCTCTCTAGGCAAATGACTCCAGTTTTTGTCTTCAAAAAACGAGATTTCTATCTTACATATGTATAACAGAACTGATTATACATAATAATTACATTAAAACAATGATATAAATAAATAAGAGATAATACTTAGTGCCCCAAGTCTTTAAAATATGTCTCAGTATCAAATAAGAAAAAGATAAAATAAATAAACAGTGACGGGGGGGGGGGGGGGGGGGGTAAAAATGAAAGCCATGGATATCTTTGAAAAACAATTATGTATATTTTTTTAAATGCTGCAATTACATATATTTTCTTTCTTCTTTCACAATTTCTCACACAATGCATTCTTTTAGTACATTCTTTTTCTGTATTTTCAGATATCTGTTAAAAAAATTTTTGGCTTCTTAAAAGAACCCTTCACAAATTTTTCATTCCAAAACTTCACAAATTTTTTCATCTTAAAATAGACTTTTCACAAAATCTTTCACAAATTTAATCATTTAAAAATAAAATCTGACCTGTCACAAAACAACTGAACTGATCACAACTGAACATATTACTTAGCTTTTTCATTTGTAAAGGATATACAGGAACCTGTATATAACGATAATTTCAAAATTTACAAAATTATAACTAGAATTTTCACAAATATAAAAAAAAAAAACCCACAATTTCATAGAAACAGGACACTGTGAGAAACAGACCCCTGATTTTTATTTCCAGATCATCAAATTTCAGTCATGTTAAAAACTTTAGCTCCAGGGTTTGAATGCTACATTAAATAATGATTAAAACTGCAAATTTAGCATATTTTTTATAGAAAAATTACAATATTTTTATAATTAAGCTTCAAATTTTTTTCTAAATATATTTTCTCATGTAAATATATTTAATTCTTTAATACAGATTTTTTTTTCTATTTCTAAATTACATCACATTTATTGCCTTTTATAAAATTTTGTATATTGAGCCTTTTTTAGTATATTTTTTAAACAATTAGTATCCGCTTGGTACTTTTACGTTTGTCCAAAGTATTATTATTATTGTTATTTTTTATACCAGGTTTACTTCAAATCTGTTGACAAACCTGCATACTGTTTAGGTGAAAAAATAAAGAAAGATAGAAAGAAAATTTAATTCTTAGAAAAAAAAAATAATTTCAATAAAAAAGAATGATTTAAATGAATAAAGAAAATGAAGATAAAGAACTTGACTATATACAAAATAATCTGAATCAAATGGAATAAATGCAAGTTTAATACAACAAATCAAGTAAGTAACTTATGTAAATTGAAGAACTTAAAATTGTTCTAAAGGTAGCACAAGAAGAAAGTTCTTATTTTATAGCCTGTAAAAGAAATTTTTCAGGATAACAAAAATCTATTAAAAGCAAAAATTTGCTATATTAATGTTTAAAAGAGTTCTGAAATAAAAGATATTAGGTTAAAAGGAAAGCCATGGATACCCTTGAAAAACTATTATACAAAAAACGCTGTAATTTTTTTTTTTTTTTTGCATTTGAAGGAGTGAAAAAAAAAAAAAAAACTCACACAGCATATTTTTTATTAGTACATTTTCAACCCTATATTTTTATTTCTAGGCCATCAAATTTCAGCCCTATAAAAGAATTTAGCTGCTGTTTGAAAACTAGTAATTATTAAAATTGCAGATTTTAGCAATTTTTATAGAAAAATTGAAATGTTGATATAGTTGAGCTTCAGAAAATATTTCCTCGTAAATTAAATTTTTTTAATACAGATTATTCTTATATTTTATTCTTTTAAAATAGTGATTTCAATAAAGTAAAGAAACTTTTGTATTTCTAAATTAAAAATTCCCTTTTAGTATATTTTTTAAGCATTAAGTACCCCTTCATGTCTTTTTTGTTTATTAATGCTTATATATATATATATATATATATATATATATATTAGTAACGAGGCTTCAAATCTATTGAAAAATAATTTTTATATTGTAAATAGTATATGTATACATCTAAAGCTATAAAGAAAATTTGGTTCTCAAGGGGAGGGGGGGGGGGGGGTGAACAACTGTAATTTAAAATATCTGATTTAAATGAAGAACTTGATTACATTAACAATAATTTTATTCAAATGGAATAAATGCAAGTTTAATACGAAAAATCAATTACATTTTAGTAGTTTTTGATATTTATCGTAATTTATTTAAATTACAAAATTTTTGTATTGGGATATGTTAATTATTAAAAAGAAATATTCAATAAATATTGGAGACATTGGATTTTATTCAATTTGTAATTGAATGGAGAAAAAACACTCATCCTGTTGAAATGTTTAAAAAAAGTTATGGGAAATAATTCTAAATGCAACTTTCACGGAGGAATTAAAGTTCCAACTTCAATCTGTGAGCGTACGCAAGCTCGCGAAAACGAGTATTGTTGAAGTAGGAATAGGAAGTCGGACTACGGGATCGGCCATTACAATTCACTGTGGAGGCTTTGTATATAGGGGGTGTTGGCTCAGCCCCCTACTCGCTAACGCTCGCCAACCCGTTTGCGAAGCAATTCACATTGAGACCGCTATGTGGTCACAGCTCGCTTCGCTCGCTTGCCCCTTTTTTTTCAGCAATTCTAGCCGGAATGAGTTCAACCATAAAACCTTTGAACATATGAAATTGACAATTTTTTTTAATATAAAAAAGTAATTCTCCGTTGAAAACACAACTGAAAATGTATTTAGTTGGTGCTACCAATGAGCATATAAATCTTTTAAATACTATGAAAAAAGGATCTTTTGTACAGCACGACTTAAATTCATTAGAAAAAAAAAAACTACGTAAAAATTATTTTTTACTTCCTCAATACATCAACAGATGGCGCCAGGTGCATTCTACGAAGTTGATTTTTTTCTGCTCCGACTTTTGAGTGAGTGAAATTCGTAAATGAATTCTGAATAAGGGTTGAGAATTCATTTGAAATTAACGATATTGCTCATAATTAAAATGAGGAATCATCTCAGATGCTTTGGATAACGTACATGTTATTTTATTTTTAATAATTGCTAGTTTAAGCTTCATTCTATGGTTTCAATGATCTCACACTGACGACCATATTGGAGGTGGAGCTAGTCTAACACAATCTAGTCTGTTCATAGGTCTGAGCTCTGGAAACTACGGTTGTTGCCGAACCATAAGTTACAAATTCAGCCCTATTTTCGCGCCACGTAAGACAAATATATTTTCTATAATTGTTAGGTTCTCTACCCAATGAAATTGTAAGCATTTTCTCATTTCTATTTGAAACTCTAGGGCAGGCATGTCAAACACGTGGCCCGCCGACCCCTTATCTGTGGCCCGCGAAGCCTTTGCCAGTTTACCTGTGTTTAATTTATTTGTTAGAACACGGATGCTGAAAATACACTTTGCACGAACACATTTGCGCCAATTGTGATCTTATGGATGACAAAGAAAGATATGTGTTACCTGTTTGGACAGTTTTTTATTATTCAGAATGCTATAACTATTTTTGAATAGTAATAGGTGTCATATTTAGTATGTTATTAAATAAGGATAATATTTGTCTTCAGAATGTGGTAGAATTTTGAATTAAAATATTCCTGCTCATTTGGCAACAATGATGTATATAGACAGATCTAACTCAATTTTACATTTTAGCACAAATCAATATTTGTTTATGTTGAAACAACTAATACTTTATTTTACTTCTCTCATAGATATTACACCACTTTACAAAATAATATACTGTATTTATTAAACACTAAGAAATGTATTACAAAATTAATAAAATTCAGCATTAATTAAGAAGAGTTAAAATTTTTAGAAAATCAAAGTATAAAATTAAATAACTTTCAATGAGTTGCTTTGTAAGTGACATAAATTATCACTTTTGTGCTTGACACAAAAACCCCGAATATGCCATTCAGGCTCTTTACTTGGGCTTTGGTCGAACATCTGAATTTTGGATTTAAGCTCTTTAACAATTCATTACTTAGTTTAGTAATTGTGTGTGATCTTTCTGAAATCCTACGTGATCATTCTTTCCTAAGGCGGTTTACAACACACTTATATTCAAATGAAAGCTGAAATTTATGTTGATATATAAGCCACGATTGGAGTTTGGAAATAATGTAACACTAAGAGGGTCTACAGCACAAAGTATTAAGAAAACTCGCAAAAATCTGACTAAACATCGCAAAGGTAAACTTTCCGATTTGAAATTGATACATCTTAAAAGAGAATCAAAGTGCATTAACCAAACCTATTGAATAAAATACATTTGCTTTAAAAAACTTATTATTATATTTATTAGATTAAATGTCCCGCCCGTTGAAATCATGCATTTACTAAATTGAAGAAATGATGTCTTGAGCAGTTAAAGATACATGAAATAATTTGTAGAAATATTTACCTATATCGGACAGATTTATAAAAGCCGGATATGTGCTTAAAAACTTAGTGCTTGTAAACTTCTATTCGTATGCACATGCTTAATCATCGTCAATCTAGAAAATGTCTTGGAAATATGGGTAGTGAGGATAGTTACCTTCTTATAGATATATTTAACGGCTTTCCATCTTAAAGTTTTAACTGTTAATATCAAAATGTTACAAAAGCTTAAAATTTTCATTTTAAATCGACAAATTATGAATGTGGATTATTTAAAGACCACCAATACACAAAGTACTTGAAATTTTTATTTGAAATTTCATAGCATCTGAGTAAACATCAATTTTAAGGAAAATTTAATAATTTTATCTTGCTATTTGATAGTATTAATGTTTTCAAATGGAATTTATTTCTTTGATAAAACAATTTTCAAAAAGCAAACGCATTTCATTTAAACTGTTGCCAAGCGTTATTACAATAGTCATCGAAGTGGAAATTTTTACAATATACTAAAAATATATTAAAAAATGAATTCAAAATAAGATTTTTCTTATTTCGAAAAATATGAAAATCAGTTTAAACTATTTACTTCAACTATAATGATTCATGTTGAAATTATTCTTCAGAAAGTATTACCGCAATTAACGAAAATTCAGTGCAATTTCATATTAGAGCGAAAACACATAAATATGGGAATTCCAAATTTCTGAAATTATTCATCAATTGACTGATATTTTAATTTATAGTGTGTAATTCGGCATATTTTAGCTACAGGGCTGGCAAGTTTCTGCCGGGGTGGTTAAAACCGGCAAGGCAGAAACTGGTTTCTGCCAGTAAGTGGCAGAAACTAAGAAATAATATGAAGAACTGTAACTGCAATGATTCATAATTCACACATGTATTTCATATGTAAACAATTACATTAAAAATTAACACTAAAGATAACGAATGTTAATCAAAATAGCAAAAAGCTTCAAAATGATCATATAAATATACTTTGTTTACATAATACTAATTTTCTTTTACTTGAAAAACAGAAATTTTCATAATGGTAATTAATCTGATGCTGTATAAGTTTAACTATTAACATTATTATTTACAGTTGAATTTCTATTTAAAAGTAAAAAAAGAAAAAAGAAAAAAAGGAAATTTATAAAAAATTCTATGATATTTTAACAAATCACTGTTCATTTTTAGATAAATAATATAATGCAATAACTTAAAAGATTATCTACTATATGGAATATGGTTATATATATATGTTTGGAACATTTTCAACTAACAGTCTTAAATTTAAAAAAAAAAGAAAGATTTGTTCCTTTAAATACTGTATTTAAATGAAATGTTTTTAAATCCACAGAATTAAAAGATCCACATATAACTACAGCTCCAAGTTAAAAAATTAGAATGATAGAAAAAAAGGTTTTTTATGTATTGCTTATACAAAAAGTAATACAGGATAAAACTTAATATTGTAAGAATCTAGATAGTTTGTAGAATCTTTTTACCATTAAAATTAAAGGAAATAATACAAAAATTAAAATAATTACTCACACTTGGAAAAAAAAAAAATATATATATATGTATTAGAATAACCATTTACCTGGTTCAAAATATTAGAATAATGCATTGTAAATATTGTGTTTAAAAAAGGGGAAAAATAGTTATTCTTTAATATTTTGTAGCATCACCTTTACATTTTATAACAGCACGAACTCGCTTTACCAAGCTACCTACAAGTGGTTTACAATGTTTTCTGCCCAGACATGACCATGCTGACTTTATGGTGAAAAGAAGCTCAACTTTGTTTTTTGGCCCAATATCTATTGCGGTTATTTTATGCAACCTTCTGAACCAATCAGGAAAATTCATACATATTCTAATTTTTTGAACCACCTATTTTAGTATTCTAATATTTTGAATAATGAAAATAATTTTACAAAAATAAAATATTCACTCAAAATTTAATGTTTTACAGTTTTAATTTTCCTTAATAACATGCAAATGTATTAAAACATCCACAGCTGTTTTTTTCCCCCCAATTGTACTACAGAGGAATAAAGCTAAATGCAATTCCAAATACAAATGTAATTAATTATTCTAATTTTCTGATTTGGAGCTGCATAACATTTCTATGAGAAAGATTTTTTACAGTTATTATTAAATTATTATGTTAAATTACAGAAAAGTATTTTGAGAAAGTATTGATTATTTTTCTTTTCTTTTCAGTTTTAATTTAAAATAAGTATTGGATATAGTTTTCTATTTTGAATTTTGAGATTTCAAATACTCTAATAATTTTTTATATGTAAAATTACACAACCATATTATAACAAAAATTTTATCTGTTACATTACTCATTTTTTCTAATACAAAATTTATTTATTTTAAATTAAAACTATCCACAGTATTTTATTTCTTATTTATCCTGAATAAAATATTCTTAAGGAATTTAATACTACTAAAAAAGTCTCCGATTATGACACGAAATGTGTTTATGCCAGTTGTTGCCAGTTTCTGCCGGTTAAAACTGGTTCTAACCACTTTCTGCCGGCAAAAACCCAGCCCTGTTTAGCTATGTTCGGTAGCACACTTTTATACGACATCTTTGCGTAGCTGACTGCTAACTGCATAGATATCGCACACTGATGCATACTGACTGCTAACCTTTTGTTATTTTTCAGGTCAAATAAACGCATTTTGAACCAGAAACTGTATAATAAATGAAATCAAATAAGTAGCGCTTAGATACAAAACAATTGATTAAATAACTTTTTTCTGTTTCAAAATATGTTTATTTTTATATTTTTGCTGACTGAAACACGGAGCTATGCCTTTGCTAAATCAAGATTAACAGATCAGCGTGTACAATCAATTTTTAAAATAAATACAATTTAGAAAATTCAACAGATATGGTTGATAAAAATTAATTTTGAAATTAATTTTTTTTTTCGAAAAATGATATGAAATAAATTATGTATAATAACAGGCATTAAAGTTTTCAGTGTTTTCACTGAAATCAGCTTTTTTCAGTGTCATTCTGGCTGTTTCTGAGATTGATGCAGAAACATAGAGAAATTATGATCATAATTTTAGGGGGTGGGGGTGAGTAGGTAAAATTGCCTAAAATGGATGCTTCTAAGTTTTTCTTATGAAACAAATAACAGATTTTTTAACATTTTAAAAAGTTTAATGATCAAAATATTATAAGCTGAAACAATGTTTTTAAGATGAGTAATAAAATCATTCATAATTAATTGTTACTACCTTTTTTTGAGTGGTCCCAGTTTTAGTAAGTGTTCTTTCAGTTGTAAAATTAGAATAAAAGCAAAATAATAAGGAAAAAAAAGGAAACAATTTTTGAAAAACTATACTTTTAAAAGCACAAATTTAAATGTAAATGAAATTTATAATTGTATTTTGTACATGTAACTGCTCATATTATAATACTACTAGCTCCATTTTTTGTTTAGTGTCAATGTTCTTAGCTTTATTTTTTTCTGGTTAATACAGTGCTGCCAACATGGGGTTGTGTTTTTAATTCATATTGTAGTAGTACAAATGAAAAAAAAATTAGGAATAATCTTTATGATTTTTATTATTATTATTATTTTAGTGTTAAAATTTTATGTATATTTTCATAATTTTCATTGATAAGACTATTCTGCACATGTTTCCATGCATTATTGCGATAACTTATCAGTGCATAGTTCAGCTTTTCCAGCGAGCTTCAACTTTCATGCCAGTAATAACTTTGGAACTTTGCGTGGATATTTCTTTAATATGGCTGTGTTTTGTACACACAAATTGTATCCTGTGCAATGGTAATATCTATTTTTTCATATGTGGCCCGCGGCTTTGTAAATGTTTAATTTGGCCCGCGGAGGTAAACGAGTTTGATATGCCTGAACTAGATGATAAAAAAGCAGTGCTAAATACATAAAATGAAGAGAAAAAGTGTTTGGTGTCATGTCTTTTAGCATTTAAACTAAATGTAGATTTTACAAAACATGTCCATTATGAGTCGCTCATTATGGATCCTTTGAACACTAGCTTAAGATAGTTAGTGTAGAATGTCCTGTTCCCCTTCAGAAGATACCTTTTATTGAACCACTCAATAAATTAAGGATTAAAGTATTTGGGTATGAAGAGGATGAAGTTTGCCCCCTGCATATATCCCTAAAGAAGACTGACGTGATTAATTTATTATTTGTTAATGATCTTAAAAAAACTGCATTTTGTTTGATAAGGTTTTTGGCACTTTTGGGTGATCTCACCAATCGTAGAACTGCTGCTTATTATTGTTACCGATGCTTACATCGATTTATCGAGAGAAGTCGAGCGGGGCACAGAGTCACCCCAGTCTTATAAAAACATCAGTCCCGTGAAAAATGTTTGTGTAATCAATCATCCTTTTAGTATCCTCCTGTTTGACTCTCCCCTTGCTAGGTGTAATGTTATTTTTACATTCCTTCTTTTCTGTGCGTGAAACAATTGTTTTTTGGAATCCATGTAAAAAAAGGGTGACTCAGTCTCCCCACGCGACCGTTACTGCTTCGAAATTTCTCATTCTAAGCAGCGTAGTTTTCTGTTCTGAAGGGTTTAAGTTGTTTTTTGAGTTGAATTATTTAATAAATAATGGCGTGCAAACGTAAACTTACAGACTATTAAAAATAAATGGAACTTTTGAGAAATTTATTAGATGAAGTTGAGTCTTCTGAAGAAGAAATTTATCAAGCTGGTGAAAATGAACCTGATGAGAAAATATACAGTTCTCACGACAGCGAAAGTGACTTTGAGAAAATGGATAAAGGTTACGAAAATTCTGATTCAGAAGAAAGTATTTTTGTTAGCAAAAATAAAACAGTTTTGGAAAAAGAAAAAAAACAATTCAAAAGTGAAAACGTGATCTTAAAATATAGTAAGTCATTTAGCCGGAGTAAAAATTATCGCACGCAATATAACAGAACTAAACAGATTTAAAGACAATAAAACTACGATTTCTGCAAGATAATTTTACTTGTAAAAATCTTTCTTATGTTTACCAGAAATGAATGTAGATTTAAAACTGATAAAGGTATGTAATTATTTTGATTGTAAAGTTTTCTTAAACATTACGAAAGTTTTTTTTAACTAAAGAAGTATACTTTCTTAATGATTTAAGGAACTTATTGTTAAAATCAAATGATATTTTTCTTGTTTATAGCACAATATCTGTATAAAACTGATTGGGGTGAACCAGTCACCCCGCACGATCTCCAACGTCAGTGATGGGTGCGCGCCTTCTGTCGGGTGAATAAAGAACCACAGTGAATATTGTCACCAACACATGGAATAAGTTATAAAGATGTCTAATGAAAATGATAACATATTAAAGTTTTCTGGTATTCATCTACAGCATCTCGTTGCTTCGACTTATGCAGACTTTGAGAGTCTTCTTATACCTAGAGCTCCTATAATACAGGCTGACGCATCCTCACAGATATGTGTCTCAAAGTCGAAAAACCAAGCTAATTTTCCGCCATTTAACACCCAGCCTCTTTCAGTAGGTGGAGGAACGAGGCCTTAGGCAACCCCTGCTCCGGCAGCGGTAGATTGAGATGCTGAACTGAGACCCGAATAATGCGAAACAAAATGGATATGCGTCAGCTCCTATTATAGGAGCCTTACTTATACCTATTGCATCAGCTACAACTTCTTCGAAAACATATATTAAAAACAACTTATCATTTTCCATGTGGGTAGGCTTATGTTTATGTTAAAATCATTAAAATTACAGACAGTACATTACACTTTCATAAAACATTAAAAACATTAAAATTGGATGTTTTTATTTAAAAAAAAAGGCATATGTTTATATTAAAATCATTAAAATTACAGACAGTACATTACACTTTCATAAAACATTAAAATTGGATGTTTTTATTAATAAAAAAAAAGGCTTATGTTGTTATCAGACCCAATAATTACAATGACCACCAATGAAATGAGTACCAATTGAAGTGTAATCCAAGGAATAGAAGGAGTATCAGCTGAAAATTGGAGAAACTGTATTAGAGAAGTAACAAATAAAAAGAAAGAGATGTGGGAAATTGATGGACTTATAGATGAAATATGCGAAAAACAGAACATTATTATTTCTCTAAATAGTGACTCTAGTCATAGTGATTCAGAACTAATGAGCGCTGAAGATGCGTAGTACATACAGCTATTAATAATTTTAGTAAGTGTATTTATAAATATTATTTCCACAACATTTTGATAATTTAATCCTGTTCATTTTGATAATTTAAATTATTTTACACTTTTTAAATTCACTAGTTATATCTATAGCCTTAATTATATGTACATTGATTAGACATAATCAGTGAGCCTGAACCTCTTCCAGTGGTTGGGTATAAATAACAAATTTCCTTTTTAAATTAAATTTTCAGAGACATGAAAAAGTATTTAGGGTTAACCCTTACAATTTTTTTTATAAAATTCTATAAAAAATATTTATAGAAAATGCATTATAAAATCCTATAGAATTATGGCCCGTTTTTCTATAAGCTTGTTTAATCTAAAGCTATAGAAATATCTGTATCTATAAAAAATATATATAAAATCCTATATTCTATATAAAATTCTATAAAATCAATATATAAAATCCATCGATGCTGCTTGACTTCAGAGATCGGACGAAGAACCAATACTTTCAGTATGGTACAACCATTGACAGCTCCAAAATTCTTATTACACTATTTAAACTTTATTTCTTTTGTGATTTGCATTCCCAATCGTATATAGTCTAGTAAAAATATTTAAAAGTTATTTTTTAATTTTAATGTATAGTTATAAATAAATTTATTTATAACTATACATTAAAATTAAAAGATAATTTAAATTACTATAGTTATTACCTCACACATAAATTTTAAAAGACCAAGAAATATTTTTTTTATAAAAACAAAACAAAAAAATTATAGAATCATTAGTCCATAGAACTTAATTGTATAAGGTTTATAGTACTCTATAGAAAAACTGTTCTATAGAAAAAAAAAATTCTACAGAACTTATAAGAATTTTATAGAAATATTTTCTTTAGAAAAAGTATTCTATAGAACTCTTCAAAACTCTACAGAAATAGTATTCTATAGAACTTGTAAAGAATTCTATTGAGTTCTATACAGCTCTATGAACTATTTTCGTAAGGGAATACTTATTTGTATGACAGAAGAGTTTTTTAAATAAGAAAATTAATCTTGAAATAATTTTTAAATGTTAATGAAAATTTTTTAATTTTCTGCCGCATACTTTCTGTATCGGGCCAGATTTCAATTCGTCAGGCTCATCTCGAATGTACAGGGTTGTTATAATTAAAGTTCGCCTATTCAGAAGGCTCTAGAGCCGGTTCTATGGCTCCAAATGAAACAAAATTTCACTAGTACGTAGTTGAAGAGATGTGCTCTGCGAAAATCTGAAAAAAAAAAATTAGTTAAAATTTTTATCAATAGGTGGTGCTGTGCCAATATTTAAGGCGATGTTTGCAGATTCATTATATCAATTTCAGTCAATCCAGACAAAGCACACAAATTTAGAAGTTTCAACAAACTTCGACGAACTGTGAATTGTTATAATTAAAGTTCACCTAATCATACAGCTCTAGAGCCTGACCTATGACTCCAAACAATACAGAAAAATGAATATAGTTTCATGTGATGTAATTTGCATCAACAAAAATAAAACATGTCGCTCGCAGCGAGGAAATAACGAAGAATAACATTATGCATGTTCAATGAATCCGCCACCATTTTCAATAACTCATTCCATTCTCAGAATTGTGCTTTCTACTCTACAGCATTGCGTAAACTGTCCTGTGAGATTGAGCGAATATGAAGTCTAATACTGTCTTTCAGATCAGAGATTGTCTGACATCTGTCTTTAGATACAAAATCTTTCAAAAATCGCATGGTGTTAGATCAAGCGATCGTGGTGGCCAGACTGTTTGAAAATAACGACTTATGATGCAGTCTTCTGTAAAATGGCTTGTTAAAGTCCGAACTGCTCTAGTAATGTACGGTGGTGCACCGTCTTGCATAAACACGATATTTTGAAGGCAGCCTCGCTGTTGCAGCTCGGGAATCAGAAAATTTGACAACATATTGAGATACCTTCTCCCATTTACGGAACATGTAATGGGTCCTGTGGATGTTAGTTCCTCAAAAAAATATGACTCTATCATAAACGTAGCTGTGAAACCGCACCACACCGTCACTTTAGCTGCATGCAATGGAACTTCTTGGACAACATTAGGATTATCTTTCGCCCAAATTCGACAGTTGTGTGTGTTCACTTGTCCGTTTAAATAAAAATGCGCTTCATCAGTCCATAGAATATTCCAGGGCCAAGGATTGTCCACATTCATTCGTGCAAGAAACTGTAGTGAAAATGATAGCCAACTTTTGGTATCACCCTGTATTAGTTTTTGCACCCTCTGAATCTTGTATGGATAGTAGCGCAAAATTTGACGCACCACTTTTCTCACAGTGGAAATCTGCATATCGACTTCATTTGCAATAGCTGGCACACTTGCATTACCAAATGATGACTGGCTTGCTAAATCCACGGCAGCAGTAGCAATATCTTCAATGCTAGAAATGTCTACCTTTTTTCGTCCTCTGCCAGGAAGAAGTAGAGTTTTCCTGTTTCCTCGAAAATTTGAATAAAATGTGATCTTTTTTAAGCGTTGGGTGAAATTTTGTGTGTTTATCTGGATTGACCGAAATTGATATAACGAATCTGAAAAAGTTTACTTTTACCAACTGTGAAATAAAATTTCCTGTATTTTGTTTTTTACAAAATAAAGGAATCTGCAAATATCAGCTTAAATATTGGCTCAGCGCCACCTATTGACAAAAATTTTAACTTTTTTTTTTTTTTTTTTTCGATTTTCGCGGGGCGCATCTCTTCAATTACGTACAAGTGAAATTTTGTTTCGTTTGGAGCCATAGGACCGGCTCTAGAGCCTTCTGAATAGGCGAACTTTAATTATAACAACCCTGTATATTGTAAATGTACAACTACACTAAAGTGTTGTTTTGAATTGTTTCTGTGTGTTTCAAGCGGAAATCGCAATTATTTCGCCTACTTTCTTTTTTCACTATCTATCCAATGGCAAGTGTAAATGATTATTTTAAAAGATAAAGCTGTATTATCCTTATATATTATTTCTCCTGTCAACATCCCTTTTTCTAAGAAAATATGAAACGCAGAACAGCGAATGAGATACCATATGAAAGGTTTTAGAACCGGCTTCTGACATAGCTCACTTAACAATTCGTTAAAACATGTTTTAGGTAGCTTTCAATACAAAAAAGTATAAAGCTACCTATTGCAGCCGTTCGGAGGAAAGCAGTTCCGGAAAATTTCGATATATTTTCACCGATCATGACCCCCAGACCCCAAAACCACCCTCCGTTCAAATGTTGATTTATATATATATATTTATCTGACCTATGTCATACGATAACGCTCGTATTTATAAATTGATTTTGATGAAACTAATTGTGTGTATTAAGGTCACCAATGTCTCGACCGAGTTCGTTGGCCAGCTTGGTCCGCCATTTTGTTTCAAGATGGCGGCCATTTAAAAATTTGAAACTAAAATAAATATACAAAAAAATTAAAAATTAAAATTTATTTTTTAATTACGTGTTAGGCCTTGATACAAGGATTCCAGAGCATTTTTTGGTTTACCTCTAAAAAAATGTCTGAGATAGAGCAGTTTGAAATTCTAGGGTGGCTGACATTTTGAAACAAAACAGCACATTAACGCGATTACTCGCAAATTATTTTCTTTCATTGTTGTAATAATTTTCCCAATCATACGCATAAAACTATATATTCATATCCGTTAGCTCCAAAATTGGCGACATTTGGCGAAATATCGCCAAATTTGGCGACCAAAATAAGTCTTCATAAATGAAGCCAATTTGGCTATTGCTCAATAATTTGGCGAATTTCTTATTCAAATTCAGTATTAACGAATCTTTTGTAAACGTTTCTTTGCATTTTAATTTGCTGTTTTCGTGTAACATTAGCTAAAATTTTAAAACGAAGATATAGGAAGCTACCTTTTCCTCCCGGTACAGGCCGGAAGGACTTTTTGATTAAAATTTGGCTGAAAATTAAAAATTAATTCGGCATATCTTTCATAAATGAAATGAAAGGTTTTCCTGAAATTATTGTTGCCAAAAAAATAAAATACCACATTATATGATACTCAGCAATTATTATAAAATACAACGCACGGGTTTATTTTATACTTATGATACAGCGCCTAGGCGCTGTACTTATGATTAAAAAGCGAAATTGAAATTGAAATGTTTAGATTTATATTTCTAAGTCCCATGTTTTTCCCGAAGCGGATGACGTCATCCTCTAATGCAGTCAAAATACGATTGTTATTATTTTTTTTTCTCGCGCGTGCCTCTAGCAATCTTGGATCAGTTTTCAGTCTAACTTTGATGGAATAAATTAGATGATATTCTGGCTTGACTAACAACTAAATGTTGTTTGCAGATATTTTTATCCTTGCTTTTTCTTTAGAAGTTTAAACCTGCATTTAATAAATATTACATATTGATAAAAAATGATACTTCTCTATTATCCCGTCGACCACTTTTCATAACAAAAAAACTATCGCCAAATAAACGGGAGAACGTTGCCATTGGAATATAAAAAAAATATAAATAAATAAAATATAAGAATTTAAGGACACAATTGTTATTTTAATTAATAAAATAACTACTAAATCAGTAAAACATAATGAAAAATACACGCAAATGTCGAATGCAAAACCACTAGATGACGTAACAAACACGCATAATGATTCTGACATCAAGTAAATGGGACTGCATTTTTGGCGTTTAATCTTACAGTTTGGCGGTAGTTTTTTGTTATGAAAAGTGATCGACGGGATAATAGAGAAGTACCTAAAAAATATTAGATTTCAGTGCGAAATCTTCGCACGGACCATCTGGTCAATCTTTATTAGCTGTATTATCAAAAATTTTCATTTAGATTTGCAAGCATTTTTAGGCAAACTTTTATTATTCAGCAACAAAATTAAGTTTCTAACTTTTTTTTTCATTAAATATACGGTAATCTATACTTATATAAAGAAGTAACGTTTGTTTGTTTGTAGTGGGTAATCTCTGGAACTACCAAACCGATTTCAAAAGTGATGGTGGCAAATTGATGGCGACAATCTCTGCTCCAACATAAGCTATATTTTATGTCGGTGACGCTACCCTCACGGGGGGTGCAGGAACGAAAGACATTCTAAAATTGCGATTTTTTTTATACTGAAGGAGCCAGAAACTTGAAATTTCGCATGGTAGTTACTTATAAGATGTAAATGTTCTCTAAGAACAAATTAAAAAGTTAAAAAAAATTCTTAAGTTACAATTTCTATTGAATCTCTGGAGCTACAGAACCGTTTTCAAGAGTAATGATGACAAATTGATGGGGACAGCCCCTGCTCCAACATAGGCGATATTTTATGTTGGTGTCACTTATCCAAGAAGGGTGCGGTTGCTTAAAACGTTCTAAAATTGAAATTTTTGTAATAATGAAGGAGCTAGAAATTTGAAATTTGGCATGGTAGTTACTTATAAGATGTAAATGCTCTCTAAGAACCAAAAAAAAAATCGAAATTTAAAAGGCTGAAATGAGCTAAACACGTTCTAAAAACATTCTAAATTACAATTTCTATGGAATCTCTAAAATTACCGAACCAATTTTAAACGTAATGGTCGCAAATTTATGGTGACAGTCTGTGCTCTAACATAGGCTATATTTTATGTCAGTGCACTACTCTCAGGGGGTTGCAGGAGCGAAAAACATTCTAAAATTGCAATTTTTATGATACTGAAGACATTAGAAACTTGAAATTGGGCAAGGTAGTTACTTAAGATATATATGCTCTCCAACAACAGTTTCTAAAATATTCAAAATTTAAAAGGGTGATATGATGGAATAGTGTTCTAAAAACCTACTAAATTACGATTTCTATGGAATTGTTACGGACAGAAACTTGAAATTTGACATGGCTGATACTTTTTAAGACGCAAGTACACACACAGAACAGTTTGAAAAAAAAAAAGTGGAAATTTAAAAAATTCAATGAGGAAAAAACGTCCTACGAGGGTGGTTTGAAAAGTCGGCCTAACAGTGAAAGCACAAGATTTTTGACAAAATTTTATATTATTTTTCAATGTAGTCACTTTGCAAATTAATACATTTAAGACACACTCTTGTGTACGAATTCTTTAGTGCGGCCCTGTACGAGGGTGGTTCGAAAAGTTCTCGGCCTGACAAAGAAAATACAAGATTTCATTTTATTTTTCAACTTGCAACACAATACATTTCAGAACACTCTTGAGAAATGTTCATTTCTTGCCGTTTCTGGTCGACGTTCAACAAACGTGGCACTCATCGAGCGGAAAGCTTTTTCATACCCAAAATATCGTGTAAAATGTAGTGGACACGGTCTATCGAGATGTTTGTAATGTCAGCAAGTTCGTGTATTTTCAATCGGCGATCATTCAATACGGCATTGTGAATTTTTGAGTCGTAGCGGTTTTTTGGGCGTTCTGAGCGTTCATCATCGTGAATTGATTTCCTACCATGTTCAAATTTAGCAGCCCACTTTTGTATCGTCGAATATGAAGGACAAGTATCCTTTAAGGTGGAATGTATGTAACTCTTTTTGTATGTCCGTGGGAGCTAAACCTTTTTTAACAAATGTATTTTATGATAGCTCAAACTTCATTTTTTTCCATTTTCAGAAAATTTCAAATGTTGTTTACTTTATATTTATCGCCCAGCAATAAAGAATAAACTCACGTGTCTGAAACTCGGCAGCATGTCATCTAAAGGATCATACTTTACATACTTTACATTGTCATTTGGTCATACTTGTTCCATCTCTGTGTCCGGCCGAGAACTTATCAAACTACCCTCGTAAATTGCGATTTTTTTTTTTTTAATACTGACAGGATTAGAAATTTCAAATTTGGCATGGCGGTTACTTTTAAGATACAAATGCGCGCTAACAATGGTTTCTAAAAAAATTCAAAATATCATAGTGTGAAATGAGCGGAAAGCGTTTTAAAAGCGTTCTAAATTACGATTTCTATGAAATTGTTAGGGATAGAAACTTGAAATTTGACATGGCTGTTGCTTTAAAGGCATAAATGGTCGCACAAAAAAAAAAAAAAAAAAAAAAAAAAAAATTGAAAAGGATAAAAGCGCGAAAAGCGTTATAAAAATATTTCTAAAATGGCAATTTATGTGATACAGCTGGTATAGAAGCTTCGTATTTGACATGGTGGTTACTCTTAAAATGCAAATGCTCGCTAAGACCGGTTTCTAAAAAATTCGAAGTTTAACTGGCTGAAATGAGTTTAAAACGTTCTACATTATGATTTAATTAGATTTATTCGGGTTAGAAACTTGAAATTTATTATAGTATTCTAAAATTGCAATATCTATGATATTGTTATTACAGAAATTTGCTTAACTAGAAAATTGGAATTTGGCATGATCCTTACTTTTAACATGTAAATACTCGCTTAGAACTGTTTCTGAAAATTTCAAATGAAAAGTAAAATGAGCAAAAAACCTTCAATATATATTCTAAATTACCATTAATTTGGAATTAATTTTAGCTCTTCTCATTCATTTAAGTCTCATGTTCGCTTAATGCAGTATGAGAATGAAGTTTACTCCAAATGTGGCTTAATTAGTAATTTTTGAATTATCTGTGGTAGTAAAATTCTCTGTAATGAAAATAGGCCTACGAATACCACTTGGTATTTTTCAACAATTACCCGAGCAAAGCCGCGGGTTTTGCTAGTTTAATATAAAATGGGTTTAACGAGAATTTGCAAAAAACAGTAAAAATAAGAAAAGAATAATAATGCAATTCATTATTTTAATAAATTATTATATAATAAAACTAATTTCATAAGAACTTATAAATAAATATTATCAGGGCCCGGCTAGCAAGTTTTTGTGCCCATGGCACTTACAATTTTTCGTGCCCCCTTATATTGGTTGATTTACTGATACTAGTTTTTTACATATTGCACGCTTATTCGAAAAGTGTCAACTCAAAAAATTACGTTTTCCGGAAAATTAATAAACGGTTCCAGGAATAAAAATAAAATATTTTTTTCTATCATTTATTGAAATGTGCTTAACCATAGATTGAGATATATTTTTGTCTTTTTATCGTATTAATATCTCAAATATCACATTTTTTTCAGTTGTGTCACTTTTCGAATAAATGTGTAATATGATAAAATTGACTGACTTGACAAAAACAGTACACCAATTACTAGAAAATAATGATAAAAAGTCTACTTATTAATGATGCTATTGATATTAAATGATAAAACCAAACTGATACTGAGTGCATACAAAAGTTCTAAAAGAAATAAAAACGTTGGCACATTTATGATTTTTTTAAATGGAAATTTAGATGAAATTATGAAAAATTTCGTGCCCAGGGCATGGACCCCGGGTGCCCGTGCGATAATCAGGGCCTGTATATTATTAAACTTACTAATTTTTGAACACGCATTACTTTTTTTTCGCCAAAATGGTGATTTTCCTTTTTAATTAGTAATTCCCTGCTCTTACAGCAAACCCTGGTTTCTATGGTAACGGCTGTGATTCGTGCAATCTAGCATTTATAGTGCTGCCAAGTTAGGGTGAAATAAAGTGTAATCAAATTGTCTATGGGGGATCATATTCTGAAAGATCTTACTCTTACGTCTCAAACTACTGAGTAAACGCCGCAATCAGTTCGAAAAAAAAAATCGTTGCTAACCCTTTGAAAAAAAAAAAAAAAAAAAAAAAATCAAAAAGTGTAGTTTTTCTGGTGGACGTTTTTCTCATTACGGTAACGTCCCTATAGGGTACAATTTTAGAAATACCGACATACAAAAAATATACTCTTAAAGCTTAGACTTTCTTCTTTTTAAAGGGACAATCTGTCTTTAAAAATACGATTTTTAACCCTTTCAAAAACATTGGTGATAGCAGGTCAGTTCGCGTTTCACGGAGACGATAACTTTTCTACGGTAAAAGTAACTAAACGTTCGTATTTCGACGTAATCTTTATATAGCATCTCGGAAGACCAGATTTACATATCCTACAAAAATTTCGAAATATTCGGAAAGTATTTGAAAAAATAAGATCCGAGAAATTTGCGATGAAATCGACAAAAAGCGGCTGTTTCGGCGCGGCTTCGGCTCATGTTTTCACCATTAAATATGTATGTTTTTTCTCGAAACTTTAAAGAGAGCTTGGATACAGTTATATTTATAAACGATTAAAATTTCAGAGAGTTCAGAAAATGAGAACTATTTTTTTTTCTTATGTTAAAGAGGCCGACTCGAAAGCAAAAAATAAAAGTGAGACGATGACATATCTCTTTTACAACTGGATAACAATATTTTTTCACGATATTTATACACGGGCTGTAAAATTGTTATATTTATAACCAATAAAAATTTCAGAGTTCGGTAGACAAGAACTATTTTTTTTTTAAACTATGAAAAGACCTACGAGAAAAAATAAGAAAATGTCTTCTCACGAACTCTTTTACTACTAAATATCAACATTTTTTCGCGAATTTTCATTAAAAAATATAAATTCATTACACAATCGGGTTAAATATATAAAATCATACAAGCTTCAGGATTGTTTAAGGTTATTATCACGGGTCCGGACAACGCCGGGTGGGTTAGCTAGTCTATATTATAAAGCGAGTGCTTTATAATACAACTAATAATTAATAATATAGTAGTGCTCATACGTGCGCCGCCATTTACAATACCTATCGCCTACGATTTTGACTCTAGACGTCTAGACTATGAATTTTCACCCATTCTATTCGAAAACAATTTAATTTCGACTGTAAAAATCTATATGAAAAAAATAATAATCTATGAAGTGAAATGCATATCTGTCATTCTGACGTCACCTGGCGTTTTTCCAAATTAGATTCAGGAAGTTGCGATTGTTAGGTCGACACGCATCTGGTTGCTGTGCAAATCTTTGGAGTATAATAAACACTTGTGTTGATCCTGCTTTCCTCCTGCTCCTATAGGAAACCAGAGAAGTCTCTCATCGTCTTCCTAGATCAATCACAGGTAAGGAATGCCCTTATAATATTTATTCTCAACCCTATATCATCTTTAAATAATAGGTAATGAGCTACTAAGAATTCTGAATTTTACTTTCCACTTAAATTCATTTTTAACGCTTTTCAACATTATTGAAAAGTGTTAAGGTCTTCGGATCGTCTGCATGTCTGACCGCGCTCTAACTTTCGTGAATATGCCACAAAATTGATAAATGTTGTTTAGGTTTGTTGTTGCATGCTCCCTATTGAAAACTGATTGCGTACTTTCTATGTACGTACAGTTCGTTCAACATTCAAAAGGATTTGAATGCATTATGGTCTACGGGCAGCGTTGAATTCAGGGGGTGGTCCGGGGGGACATTCCCCCCGGAAGATTTGAGATTTTATGCTTTTAATGGTTAAAAAGTTCACTTCCCCCCCCTCCCGGAACTCTACAATGTCCCCCCCCCCGGAGGTACAGAAATCCCTCCCGGAGAAAAGTGTCTGAATTCAACACTGTCTACGGGTGATAACTGTTTAAAATACATTTTAATGATGTTACATTACTTCAAACAATTCGAAATTTATAAATATTAATATGTACAAGACGGTCTTTCCTATTGAAAATGGTTTACGTAACCCTTATCGTGTACTTACAGGGACACAAAAGTATTATTTTACTGTCAATAAGTAGTCGTTGTTTAAAGTGTATTTTGACGGTGCTGTGCTATCTCTGACATAATGAAATTGATAGACGTTATTAAAGTGCACCATGATATCTTACATAAAGAAAATAGAACGTGTAGCATTTAATAATCTTTTACAGGGCTTCACTAAAAAATTCAGATTTTTAGTACACTATATGGTATGTAGAAAAATGCATAGATCATATGTACATGAACAATGTATGCTATGCTCACCATATTCTATAGCAAGCATCTTGTAGTGCACCACAGATATATATATATATATATATATATCAATTTCAATATGTTTGGAATAGGGTAACATAATTAAAAAAAGTCCTTCCGGCCTGTACCAGGAGGAAAAGGTAGCTTTCCTATATCTTCGTTTTAAAATTTTAGCTAATGTTACTCCCGAAACAACAAGCTAAAATGCAAAGAAGCCGATTACAGAAGATTCGTTAATACTGAATTTGAATTAGAAATTCGCCAAATTTGTTAACTAGCCAGGGGCGTAAACCACCATAGTCGCATAGGGGGGTGTAGACTCATAAATTTCCGACTCAAAGAGGGAAAATTTCCGAGTATTATGGAAAACAAAATGCAGACTAATATATACATATACATATACATATATATACACATTCATGTCCAAAAGTTTAGCATATATGATAGAAACGAAGAAAGGAAATCGTAAATATCTTATGAAATTATTAAATTTTTTTGATGAAATTTACAAGATAATTATGACTTAGCGTACCGAGATAGTGAAATAAGTTTTAAAGCGCTGATGTTGATTCCTTTTGAATTATTAATATGTGTCTCTAAAAATCAATGATGATTGATATGTGCTGAAAATTGCGGTTTGGAACTCCAAACTGAAACTGCTTTGTTTGATATTATCTTGTTTCTAAATGTACAAAATTTGATGAAACTGGATTGAAGAGCTACGGTTTCGTTGCCCGTTTTTTACCTTAATGTATTTCACCTTTTCTGTGTATGCCATACTTATTCACATAGACTCCAGATAGAAATTCATCTGCGTTAAGCATAAGGACTCCTGCTACCCGTGTACGTCTACAACATTAAAAAAGGCCAAAATTTAAAAGATTGAAATTTTTCGAATGAACAAAACTCATATCCATTTCTTAGTACTTCAATAAAAATTTAGTCAAATTGTGTACGTTTAGTAACAAGATATATCGTTATGCAACAAAGCAATTTGGATCCTATTCCAATCCGCCTTTTTCTACATATATTAATCATAGACCTCCACCCTTAATTTTTAGATAAATTTATTAATAATTCAAAAGGAATCAACATCAGAGCTTTAAAACTTATTTGACTATCTCGATACGCGAAGTCATAATTATCTTGTGAATTTCATCTATAAAATTTAATAATTTCGTAAAACATTTAAGATTTCCTTTCTTCGTTTTCATAATATATGCTAAAATTTTCTACATGAGTGTATATCTATACATATGTGTCTTGCTTCTAATTAGAGAAACTTACTTTACAAATGTACCAATACATGTTTAATATTAATCACAAATGAAAACTTGTTTATATATACAGGGTGATTCATAAAAGATGGGCAGAACTTTAAGGGGTTATAGTACACTTAAAGACAAATAATATTAAATAGGAGACTAAGGGTCCCAGACGTATTCCCAAGGAGATAGGGGGCATTAAAGTTTAGGGTCCGAAATTTCAAATGATTATAAAACATGGAAAAATTGGTCGATTCGTTTGCGGTTTTTGCAAAAAATTTTCTTTATGCCAGTATTTTCTTGAAATAAAATTTTAAAGTTCAATTTCAAAAAATGCCGATAGGGGGCGCTTTAGACTTTGGAGTAACAAACAACTATTTTTTAACGTTATTTTTTGTATTTCTTTAAATGATTTCGAAAGCTTAGACTTAAACTTAAATTTTGATCTAAAAATCTGAGTCCTAACGAGTAGTTAAGTAGCGTAAACTGAAATTTGAAATTTGAAACCCTTCTCCCCCCCAGAACAAAAATCAGTTATTCCCGATCTTTGTGTCGTAGATTAGGCTCTAACTACTGCCCCGTTTTGCTAAAATTATTCTTTATGTCAGTATTTTCTTGAAAATAAATTTTAAAGAAAATTTTCAAAAAATTCCGATAGAGGGCGCTTTAGACTTTGGAGTAACGAACAACTATTTTATACCGTTATTTTTTGTGTCTCATTAAATGCTTTCTAAAGCTTAGACTTAAATTTTCAGCCCAAAATCTGAATCGTTAGACGTGGTTAAGTTTCTGGGGAGAGGGGTTTGAAATTTCTACTCCTGAGCACAGTTCAGTTTACCATGTCCACACATTGTGTGCTGTGATACGAGGTAAAAAGACACAAATTAGGATTATGTTACCAAAGCATATTTATTAACATGTAATCACAATAAATGTTCAAAATTGTGACCACCAGAGGTTATGCACGCAGAACAACGGCGACGAATGGAACGGCGAACATTCGCGAAAACATCAGGCTTTTCGAGCACTTCCCCTACAGCGGCGGAAAGTCTGGCGACCAGTTCCTCGGGGGATTCAATGGGTGTCTCATACATAAGAGCCTTCAATCGTCCCCAAAAAAAGAAATCGAGGGGTGAAAGATCTGGCGAGCGAGCAGGCCAAGCAACAGGACCACCTCGACCAATCCATCTGTTCGGAAATGTGATGTCCAGATAGTTGCGGACGTCTCGTACGTAATGGGCTGGCGCTCCATCGTGCTGGAACCACATGACCCGCCGGATGCGTGGATTCGTACATTCGTACTCTCCGTACATTCGTTGTGCCTCTGCACCATTTCCATCTGCCGCTCCGTAAATTAAATGCATCTCAGCCTTTTCCTTATTCGTGAAGGGCACCATCTTCCGATTCATTACTACAGCGACTTACACTTGACTCACCGTTCAGTGGTTTTTATGCCTGAATCGTGTCGAAATTTTGCATACGTGTTCTTCTTCTTCCCCATTTGACATTTGCATACTTTCTGTTTCTTTCTTCACCCGGTGACTAGCGTCAGGAATGGAGCTTTAACGTTTGCATGAGCGACGTTTCCAACTGTGCCAGTGCCTTTATGAGTGAATTCAGACTATGCAGTCCTTGACGAAAGTTGTATTTTTGCCTCGTATCACAGCACAGAATCGTTGGGCATGGTTAAGTAGTGCAAACTGAACTATGTTCAGAAGTTGAAATTTGAACCCCCTCCCCTCGCTACTGAACCACGCTCAGCGATTCAGATTTTGAGCTGAAAATTTAAGTTTAAGTCTAAGCTTTAGAAAGCATTTAATGAGACACAAAAAATAACGGTATAAAATAGTTGTTCGTTACTCCAAAGTCTAAAGCGCCCTCTATCGGAATTTTTTGAAAATTTTCTTTAAAATTTATTTTCAAGAAAATACTGACATAAAGAATAATTTTAGCAAAACGCGGCAGTAGTTAGAGCCTAATCTACGACACAAAGATCGGGAATAACTGATTTTTGTTCTGGGGGGAGAAGGGTTTCAAATTTCAAATTTCAGTTTACGCTACTTAACTACTCGTTAGGACTCAGATTTTTAGATCAAAATTTAAGTTTAAGTCTAAGCTTTCGAAATCATTTAAAGAAATACAAAAAATAACGTTAAAAAATAGTTGTTTGTTACTCCAAAGTCTAAAGCGCCCCCTATCGGCATTTTTTGAAATTGAACTTTAAAATTTTATTTCAAGAAAATACTGGCATAAAGAAAATTTTTTGCAAAAACCGCAAACGAATCGACCAATTTTTCCATGTTTTATAATCATTTGAAATTTCGGACCCTAAACTTTAATGCCCCCTATCTCCTTGGGAATACGTCTGGGACCCTTAGTCTCCTATTTAATATTATTTGTCTTTAAGTGTACTATAACCCCTTAAAGTTCTGCCCATCTTTTATGAATCACCCTGTATAAGCAATTTCAATATATCATTTTAAACATTGTGATCACCAGGAAAAGCTTGGAAAAGACGTGGAAGAGAAAACAATGTCCTATCTCTCTATTTTTTTTAGAAATCAGTTAAAATCTTTTTATGGTTTCTTTCTGAGTAAAATTGAAATCTGTTTGCTTGGGGAATATTTTAAAGACAAAAATTTGCCAACATATATATATATATATATAAATCGAATACAATTGGTTAAGGAAAAAGAAAAAGATATTATTTCTGATAGAAGTAAACTCTTATAGATTATAAAATATCCAGATTATTTCGAGATAAAAATTCAAAGTATTTGGATGTTTTCAATTTTCACCCTGTATCATATAAATTTCATGAAACACATTTTTAAATCAATCTAAAATTACGTATAGAAAATAAATAAAACGAAAACACAAAATTAGTAGAAAAACTAAAACCTTAATTATTTTCGATTAAAGGTAAGATTCGTGTAGAGTGGAAAATATCCAGATTTTGATACGGAAAAGTATTAAATATTTGCAATTCAGTTTTGAATTTTCATCGGATATCACCTAAATTCCGTGATACACATTTCTAACTAAATTTAAAGTTAGATAAAACAAAATAGAAGTTTCTTCATTTCGACCAGTATATCTTAAAATTTCCAGACTAAACTAAAACCTTTCCGACTATAAATAAATACAGCTGGATCTCAAAGTTGAAAAGGCACAGAAAAAAAAAAATCGGAATATCAAGGTTTTCGATCAAAATATCAAGGTTTCAAAGAATATTAAATGTATATAAATATTTTTTTCGTCCTATTGAATTTTTCGAGTTCACAATATTCGACAAATCAAAGTTTTTCTGTATAGTTTTATCAGAAAAAGAAAATACGTAATATTTCCGACTAATAAAAGTATAAATTTATATTGGTTTTCTTCGTTCTAAATTGTTTTTTTTTTTAAATTCAAAACTACAAATAATAATAATAATAATAATAATAATAAATCCGACTGAGAATAAAATTGTATAGGTTTTCTTAGATATAACTTGTGATGGAATGCTACAGAGTGATCAATTAAATTATTTGAATTTAAGTCTGACTGCATAGGATTTACCACTATATTGCTGTTAATTGATTAATATGAGTATTTTAAATTATCCGAGACGTATAGTATTTATTTTGCACCTATGACTCTAAGGATCTGATATGATAATTTATACTTAGAAAATTTTATTAGACAAATTATCAATTAATTATAGAAAAGAAAAAGTTGCGTTGTGAATTATTTTTGAAGTTCGGATCCTCTTTGAGCCAATTACAATCATCAAAGGTTACCTGCAGAGAGTTATGTAACATTAAATATATAATGGCTTATTTTAAAACCTAGATTGTAATATTAAAGAAAACATTTCCTAAAATAAAAGACTTAATATTAATTCAATAAATTAAGTAAACAAAAGGAAAACTGACTAAAATTAATTGAATATAAAATTGAGTTTATTTACAAGGTAATTATAAGCATATGATTAAAAACAAACATAAATGTTTAAAAAAAATAAAAATATTCAATCCTAGTTGAGAATTGTATTCTCCACATTTATTTTCTGAGAATTACAGTTTATCTTACCGAATTAACAAATTCGATTTTGAAAGGCAGAGTTCCATACCCTAGAAGTATTTATTTGATTAGCCTTTTTATGTTTAGATCGGGGTAGGATCTTCATACACACTTAAATTCGTATTATTAAAAGAATATAGCTTAATTAAATAAAATGGAACAATGGTGAAGGAAGATTGTTTGTTACCTTATATTACTAGATAACGTTGACAGCAGGAGGTAATGGCTGACGCGTTTTCGCTTTTTCTTAGCGCGTACATTTCCATCTATTGGCACACACACTCAAAATCTGTTTTTTTAGTTAGAGAGCAGTCAACCTTCTACTTTTCCATCTTTTTTGAATCTGAACTCTCAAGAAAAATCACATTCTTTTCGTGGAGCAAAAAAAAAAGGGATGGAACCATTTTTCCCTTTTCACATAAAATTAAGGCCTTATACGTTTTAACTTCTTGAAAATTTGCATGTTTCGGCCATACCTCTGATTTTAGAGAGATGACCATTGGCATGCGGGAGAAATTTGGTACTCCCCTTGAGTGTTTCATAGGTCCGTCGGTACAATAGCGATTCCTCTTGACGCCGTGCTGTGTCTGGGAGGTAAAGATGCTTTGACTTGTGAGGTCTTCGTGCCTATTTAAGCTCTCATAAATAAATGTGTCATATTATTGTTCTGACAATTTTCTCCATGACATTTTTATTAGGTGTAGTTAAATCATTCGTGGGAACGGAAAACCAAATATTTCCTTGACTGCCGTGGTTCACTTTGTTCCACAATTATCTATCTGTATGCGCTGATCCTAAAATGGATCATTAATTTGTATTGTTCACTGTTCACTGATTAAAATGATACCAAATACTCTGCTAATATGCAGAAAAAAAACCAAATACTTTTTTTTTTATAGTGTGTGCTAGTTTAGATCTAGATGGTGGTATTTCTCACCATCATCTCTTCCCCCGACATTAGAAAAAAAAAGGTCCACAGTATCTTTTTTTTATATATATATATATAGCCACAAAGTACTCGATGAAAGTCCATCGTCGTATTATATTGAAGATCAAAACTGAAAATGTTCACATGGAAAAGTCTAGGAACTTGGGATAAGCTGGGGGTGTCACTAGGTTTGGAGTGTAAGTAGGTTTGCAACACCAGAAAAAAGTTTTACACATTGGTGAAATAAAGCGTAATCAAAAGTTCACTGTTGAAAAATCTGATGAAAGACATGACTTCTTCAGCAAGTTATCATGTGTAGTTGGTTTCAATTTCCATTGTTCCAAAAACATTTATTAAAATTTTGAGTTTTAATAGGTCCAAATCCAAATAAAGCAGGAAAATTTGAATAAGCCAAATAATAAAATAAAATGCCCGAGAGAAGAAAGAAAAAAAAAATAATTTTCTTTTCCACTCTTATATTTTTAGTTATTACATACATATAAATTGGCAAATCTTTTATTTTAATTATTACAGGCTAATTAGGTACCCATACGTTGAAACACAATATACAGAATCATTTAAAACAAATACTCAATATAATCAGTAAGCTGTATGCATTGATAATGAATACCATACAATTAAAAAAAAATTATATAATATATGAAAAACATTGAGAGAAAACACATCTATATAATCACATGTCTGTTGTACTACAATCTGTATTATAAACATTATAATCTAATTCTCACATGAATTATTTTCTCTTGAGCAGAAAGGAAAACTTCTTTATTTTTATTTTTATATATATAAAGAAAATGTTATGTTAAAAAAAAAAATCTTATCATTCTTACTAAAACAATTGTTTTGGAATATGTGAAAAGGCTACTTTTCTGAATGAAAGATATTCTCAATAATAATATATTTTCATAAAAGAAACAGATCGAAAAAATGAAAATTTGTTTTCTTCTTTCGATACCAAAAATTTAAATATCCATCTATAAAGTCAAACACAATATCCTTTTAAACTGCCTGCCTTGGAATGGACGGGGTTGGGAAAAAAAAAAAAAACAAGGCAGAAGAAGAAAAAGAAAAAAAACAGTAATCTTTTCTCCCTCTAATCCATCACCGCTAAGCGGAAGGATAGAGAATGACAGCTAGATGACCGTACCTGTGGACAATGACTCATCTCCCTACCTTCGGATTCAGTTGTATCCAGGGGACGATTTGCGAAATGATAAGCCGTGTATTAGGTATCTTTCCTCACCTGTGGGTGACGTTTACTAAACTCCTGTATTACTGACAGTGGGGAAAAAAAAAAAATCAGTGAAACGATTTGATTGCACGTGTGTCTGTGCAGATTTTGGATTACTCGCCAAAATTCAGCTATCTGTATTTTATTGTTGAAATATGATTACAGGTGTGATTAAAATAAAAAAAAGTCGTGTATACCCGGCTTGGATTTAAAAAAAAAAAAATGAGGTATGTTTAAATCTGTATATCTGCTTAATATTTTCTATAAAAAAAGAAAAAATCGGTACACGTGTAACGTGGTCAAATCCGTTTGCATCGCACTATCTTCTCGTCAATTTATATATTTACTTATTTATTTATATTGTGTATAAAAACGTAATGTATTATAATATATATATTTTTTTAATATAATATTGATTTTCTAGTTACAATTTAAGTTAGCGAGAACAAGCGAGCGTTGCTTTGCACAAACGAAAATGTGCATGCAATTGTAAAATATTTATTTAATTATTTATTCTTCTTATTATTATTATTTTAAAATATATTAACGTGTAAATATACATATTTAAGGAATCGAAAGCGAGCGTTCGCTTTTCTTTTCTCTTATTATTTTTTGTTTTATAAAATATTACATATAGTTAGAAAAAAAAAATTAAACAAATTCTTTTTTTTTGTAAAGTTTGGAAATTTAGTTAATTAGAAATATCTCAGCTAAATGCATTATTAGATGCTCTGCGCAGATAGTCTCAATTTCGCCTGCAAAAACGAGACTTTAACATCCAATAAATTGCTGAAATGATCATTGACATGTATCCAACACCTTTTTATTATTATTATTTTTTAAGTATGAAATAATTTACCTAAATATTTAAGGTATAAATTAAACATCCAATTTATGTTTTGTAATAATTGAAACGTTCAATGGTATTTTTTTTTATTTATTATTTTTTTTTTGTAATTAAATTATCTGAAATGTTAATCCTTAGGGACAACTAATAATTTTTTTTTTTTTTTTTTTTTTTTTGTTTGTTTTATAATATGAAATCGTACGATTATTCTAAAATTAAAATTGAAACGCGTTGTTCTAACCCAGTTATAGATTATATCAAATATTAAACTAAAATAATTTTGTAAAATCTGACCGATTTTTTTTTTGTTGTTATAATAATTCAAGTGGATTCGTCAATCCGTGGCTTTAAGCAAAGGATGAATTATTATAAATATTGGTCAATATAAAATGTTGTATTATTATTATTTATATTTGTGTCGCCGAGTGAATAGATGTTGACTTGTAATTTTAAATCGATTAGTTATATGTTTTGTGCTACATATAAAGACTTTTATTTTCACTTTTAGTAGAGGGGGTAAGGTTATATATTAAAAATTTTTTTTGTTTTGTTATATAAATTAGTATAAAATGGGTTTGAAAGGGTGATACCCTGGCAAGGCTGCCTCTGTTTTTATTTTTACCGTAATTATTATTATTTTTTATTTAACGTGCATGTTTGTTCATAACTCCCTCTGACGAGCCAAATCCCTCAGTAGTACACTGTGTAGCAAAGAAAAAAAAAAAAACTTGCAGTATCCTCCCTAAATGATCTTTTTTTTTTTTTTTTTTTTTTTTTTTTTAAATAGTAACCTGTCCTCAATGTACTGTAAATAAACAATAATGGAAAATTATAAAATGTGTACTAAACTAAAGAAAAATAAGACATCTATAAACGATAAAAATTTAAAATAAATATATACATATTGCCTCGAGAGCAATAAAAGAGAAAAAAAAAATTTCTCGCTTCCCTATCTAGGAATTTATGTGTATAGTCTGTGATTCCACTTTCGTTGGTGAGAATAATTTATTTATGTGGCGTTTAATAGTCGCTTTATCTGGGAATGCAATTTCCTTTAATAGGTAATTGTTATTCCTAAGCTTCCTTACCACCTCGAATGGTCCCAAGAATTTTGGCTGAAGTACACCTGGTTTACCCACGACTTTTAAGTAGCATTCTTGTCCCGTTTGTAGAAATTTTACTTTTTGGACTGGAGTACTGTCGATGTACTCCGCCATCATTTTCTTTTGGTTTTGTAAGGCTAATTTCTTTATTTCCTCAATATGTTGGACTCTATTTTTAACATAGGTTTTGACGATTATGTCTTGGTCGGGCAAGTGTATGGAAAAAGGAGTTCTTATTTCTCTACCGAAAAATAGAAGTGCCGGAGAAAATCCCGTAGCTCTGTGCGGCGTACTGTTATAATTAATTTTAAAAAAATCAATCCTGGTATCCCATTCTAAAGAGTTTTTACACATAGCCACAATTGAATTTTTTAATATTTTATTACTGATTTCACAGAGCCCATTACTGCGTGGATTATTCACGGACGTAAAATCTAGGTCTATGTTAAGAGAATCCATGTATTCTTTGAATAAATCAGAGTGAAAATACCGGCCATTATCCAATTTTATGGATCGCGCCAATCCGAAATTACTAAAATAGCGATTCAATACATTTAGAAGTGTTTGTGATTCACAATTGCGAACCGGTACAGCCTCCAAGAATCTTGATGTGGAATCAATAATCATAAATACAAATTTATTTTTGCGTAGCGTCATTGGAAGCAAACCAATTAAATCTATATGCAAAACTGATCCGATTTCTTTATCTTTGATTATTTTTTGTGTGGGAACTTTAATAGTTTGATGTTGTTTAGTCGTGTTACATGGTATACATTTAGTACAATAATTCTTTACATCCCTGTACATCCCGTACCAGTAGAATCTAGCTTTTATTATTTGATAAGTTTTAAAAAATCCGAAATGTGGTTTATGAGCTTCCTGTATTATTTCAGCTTTAAGTTTATCCGGAGCAATTAACAGTTCATTTGTATCAGAGCCTGGCTTTAATATTAATATTTCTTTTTGATTGAGAGTGAATTTTTTTGTGGTTTTGTTTTGTTTGTCAGTTTTAATTTTGTTTATTATTTTATTCAATTTTTCGTCTTCTAACTGTTGTAGTTTAATGTTTTCATCTGATAGAGCTTTGTTTACCGTAAACAATGAATTTTGCAATTTTTCTCTTGAAATTATATTATTAATGTTCCTCGAAACATAATCAGCAGGATTTTTAGATCCCTCGATATGCTGAAAAGAGTAGTTAAAAGGGGACAAATTGTCCAACCACCTTGCTACAATGTCTGGTTGCTTTTCCAAATTTAAAAAATACGTTAGCGCTTTGGAGTCTGTATAAATATTAAATTTTCTCCCTGCGAGAATATGCTTGAAATACATCACCGCTTCATGAACCGCCAGTAGTTCGAGTTTGAAACTGGGGTAGTTCTTTTCGGGATCCCTTAATTTTCGCCCAAAATGTTCAATTGGCAGCTGTTCTCCGTCGTATTCTTGTGCTAAAATTCCAGAAATAGCTGTTTTAGAAGCGTCTGTGATTAAAATGAAATCTTTTGAGAAATCCGGGGGTTTTAATGTGGGATTTTTAACTATCGCTGCTTGGATTTCTTTGAAAGCATTCTCTTCTATGTCAGACCATTTAAATTTCACTTTGTCTTTAGTA
The DNA here is from genome assembly GCA_963931845.1 of Maratus michaelseni. NCBI lineage: Eukaryota > Metazoa > Arthropoda > Arachnida > Araneae > Salticidae > Maratus > Maratus michaelseni. The sequence goes on from OZ007596.1 coordinate 94,652,903, forward strand.
AGATTAATTAATGGGTCAACTATTTTAGAATAGTCTTTAATAAGCGATCTAAAATAATTCGAAAGACCAAGTAGAGATTTAACTCCCTTCTTATTTTTAGGTTTAACTAAATTTTGAATTTTATCTATGTTTCTTTTTGAAGGAGAGTATCCTTCGCTGTTTAGGGTGAAACCGAGAAATTCGATTTCTGACATACAGACTTGTATTTTAGTAGGCTCAATAGTTAAATTATTTTCAATAAAAGCTTTAAGGACTTTGTCTAACAGATCTAACATTTCTTCGAGCGAGTCGGCTGCTAGGATCACATCGTCAATAAAATAAGCGACTTGATCTTCATTAAAGTGGCCCAACACTTTATCAATTAATTCTGCAAACACCGCAGTACTGAGTCGCGTTCCGAAAGGCAATCTTAAAAAAGAGAATTTACCGTGCTCCGTTATGAAAGCTAATTTTTCAGTGTCTTCTTCACGTAAATTTATTTGGAAAAACGCACTGTGTAGATCCAGTACTGTATAATATTTTTTTCCACTCATTCTCCGCAGAATCTCTTTAATTTCGGGTATGGGGTACGCATAATTTTGAAGTATTTCATTTAAAAGTCTATAATCGACCGCCATACGATATTTAACTTCATTAGCCTGTTCGTTTTTCTGCAAAGATTTTTTTTTAACGAAAATAACAGGGAAAGCGTAATCAGAGTTGGATTTACGAATGATATTTGCTCTCAAAAGTTTTTCAATTTCTTTTTTAGCATACTCCATAACATTGTGTGCAGTTTTGTATGGTTTAGTCTGCAGAGGATAATTATGTATTAAATTAAATCTTGGGACGACTAATGAAGATTGTCCGAGTGTATCGTAATTCTTAGAAAAGGCATGTGCATTATTTAGAAGTATTTTTTTTAATTTTTCTGCTGTGTCCGAGTCTAAATGTTGTAAATTAAAGTCGTCTGATCTAAGTTCTGCTTTTCTCCGTTCACGAACTTGCTCTAAATTCAGATTATTAATGTGCACTACCTGCTTCGTTACTTCTTGACCCTCAGTGTCAACTGATTTTATTTCAAAATGTTTAGAAATTTTGCCAATGTTCATTCCCTCTGTTAAGATTAATTTTTGTTGTGATTTGTTAGTGATTATTATATGAATTTTATTATCCTTGGCAATTTCGTGAATTGATGTTTTATAATAAATTTTCATATTATGTTTAATCGGTTCCAAGAGTATTGTATTTGTAGTTGCGAATTTATCTGGATCTAATAGTAATGCAACAATTTTTTTTTCGCCTGGTAGTAACTCCGTTGTCTGTGTTAGTTTTGCTGTAACAAAATTTTTGTGCGAGATACGTTTTTTTTTCTTTTTGTGTATTGTTTCTTTATTTTGATTCTCATTAGAGTTAGCAGTTAAGTTACTTATCAGACTTTGAGGTTCATTTTCTAGAAATTGAAGTGCAATGTTTTTGTTTTTTAATTTCATGGTTTTATCTTCAAAATCTAGGATAATATTATTTGTTTTGAGGAAATCGAATCCCAATAGCATATTGTAGTTCCGACCAAAATCTTGAGTTGTAACATAGAATGCCCCCGATACAAAAACGTTTTCCAATTTGAAAGTTAATTTAATGCATTGCTTAAAAGAGATTGTCGAATTTGTTAATGTTTGAATTTTTACCTGGTTACAGAGATTTTTATATTTTACGTGTGCATTCTTTAATTGTTCGAACAATATAGGTGATGCCAAAGTTACTGCCGCCCCACTGTCTGTCAAAGCATTAATCTTAACACCATTAATTTCAAAAGTAATAATCGGAAGTTGAGAATTGTCATTACTTTTGACACTAGCAATAATTTTGTTATTTTTTTTAGACCCGCAGTGAGACTTACGCGGGTGCCTTGTATTTGAGAATGTAAGTCCCGACTTTAGTTTCCCTTATTGTTACTAGAATTCTGATCATGATCTTTATCTTGTTTATTGTTTTCAAATGTCTGCTGTGAATTATTTTTTTTTGTATAATCATGTTTTTTATAATTATTTTGCTTGTAGCCCCCTCTATGCCCTCTATAATTTCTTCGCTGGTCATATGATCTCTGTTCGTTGAAATTGCCTCCATAATTTCCGAAACTGGGATATGATATCGGCATAAATTGTTGGTGGGGTGGGGGTGGTGCATAGTACATGTACTGAGGAGCAGAATATTGCATAGGGTTGAAGTTTTGGTGCGTGTAATTTGGGGTTTGCTGAAAGTTTCCCTGAGCTTGTTGGTTTCCCCCTTGATAAAAATTTGGTTTTTCGATTTGAATATTCTCAGGAATTTTTTTATTTTCGTCCACGTAATTACTGCTGTTTTGTTCGTTGCCCTTGTAAAACCAACAATGTGGGTTCGTATGGGATGTGGATTTACAGTACTTGCAAAACCTAGTTGTATCATTGTTAGTGGCATTTACCTTTAATTTTATGTTATTTAATTCCGCGGTTAATAATTTTATATTCTCTGCACTTTCTACATTGAGTTTAAGCAGTTCATTTAACAAATCAGAATCTTTAGTTTTGGAAATGTTGTTGATGTCCTTTAAATTGACATGTGAATAAGCCTCCTCTAATTTTAAGGCTATGTTGCACGCTGTTTTAAAGTCCGGCGGAGAGTTTTTTCTTACTTCCAGACTTAAATCACTACGAATTGATTCCAAAAACTGAGATAATTTGATCATTTCCATGAATGTAGAGCTGTTGTTAGCTCCTATATCTTGCCCACTTTTTTTTAGATAAAGGTCTGCTGCCGCATTAAACTCTAATATAAATTCGTTCATGTTTTGTTCCGGTTTTTGTTTGAGATTGCAAAATTTCTTTTGCGCTTCTAGAAATGTGGTTTTGGGTTCGAATAATTGTTTTAACTTTGTTTTAAAGGTTTCTAAGTTCTGTTCCACGAACAAATTTTGATCCCTCATCAATTTATCTTTAGCAGGTCCTACAATTTTCGCCTTTAATATAGTTAATTTAGAATCATTATTCAATTCAGTTTTATTGATGAGATTGTCAAATTGTAAGAAAAATGGTTAATATTTGCTTCCTTTTTTCCATCATAGTATGGAATCAGATTAATTAGGCTATCTGCATTTGGGGTGTCCATTGTAGTAATTTTAGGAGTAGCTTTTTCAGAATTTATAATTTTCTTCTCTTTCTTTTTTTTCTTATTATTATTATTACTATTATTACAAATAATATTAGTGTCTACAGTTTGATTATTTAATTCGCGTAATTGTTGTCTAGTTTTGACACCAGTATCTATTCTACTAATTCTTTGACTTTTACGCTTATTCATCCAATTAAAGTACAAAAATCATAAAATAGAGAGAGAGCAAAAAAAAAATTGTTTAACATAAAATAAAAGATACCCAATGGTGAATTGTTATGCACTGTTCGAGAAATTAATTATATATAACATATATCATTTCAATATTTGAGCATTATTATGTATTTATTTTATATTTGCTGCTGTTGCAGTATATGTAACACAAGTCATATTTTCAATTCTTTGTTAATACAAATCAATCCAATAACACTTATTATTATTTAATATATCATTATATATTTAGTGAGGTACCCAAAAAGAATTGCCAGGTATATGCATGTTACAGAGTGTATGAAGATTCCCCAATGAATGCTTAAAAATTTTTTTTTTTTTTTTTTTTTTTTTTTTTTTAATTAGTTGTTGAAAAGAGGAAAAAATTTTTTTTTCAAAAGAATTAGAATTAAGAACATTTATGTTAGCAAAAAAAAATTTTTTTTTTTTTTTTAGTCTTAATATTGCATATATATTTTTATATTTAAAAAATTATACAATAACCTAAAGTTCTATTTCTAAAATTAAATTAATATATTAAAATAATTTAGAAAGAGGTAACGGTACCACTTCTAATTCGGTAAACCCTATGATGGAATGCTACAGAGTGATCAATTAAATTATTTGAATTTAAGTCTGACTGCATAGGATTTACCACTATATTGCTGTTAATTGATTAATATGAGTATTTTAAATTATCCGAGACGTATAGTATTTATTTTGCACCTATGACTCTAAGGATCTGATATGATAATTTATACTTAGAAAATTTTATTAGACAAATTATCAATTAATTATAGAAAAGAAAAAGTTGCGTTGTGAATTATTTTTGAAGTTCGGATCCTCTTTGAGCCAATTACAATCATCAAAGGTTACCTGCAGAGAGTTATGTAACATTAAATATATAATGGCTTATTTTAAAACCTAGATTGTAATATTAAAGAAAACATTTCCTAAAATAAAAGACTTAATATTAATTCAATAAATTAAGTAAACAAAAGGAAAACTGACTAAAATTAATTGAATATAAAATTGAGTTTATTTACAAGGTAATTATAAGCATATGATTAAAAACAAACATAAATGTTTAAAAAAAATAAAAATATTCAATCCTAGTTGAGAATTGTATTCTCCACATTTATTTTCTGAGAATTACAGTTTATCTTACCGAATTAACAAATTCGATTTTGAAAGGCAGAGTTCCATACCCTAGAAGTATTTATTTGATTAGCCTTTTTATGTTTAGATCGGGGTAGGATCTTCATACACACTTAAATTCGTATTATTAAAAGAATATAGCTTAATTAAATAAAATGGAACAATGGTGAAGGAAGATTGTTTGTTACCTTATATTACTAGATAACGTTGACAGCAGGAGGTAATGGCTGACGCGTTTTCGCTTTTTCTTAGCGCGTACATTTCCATCTATTGGCACACACACTCAAAATCTGTTTTTTTAGTTAGAGAGCAGTCAACCTTCTACTTTTCCATCTTTTTTGAATCTGAACTCTCAAGAAAAATCACATTCTTTTCGTGGAGCAAAAAAAAAAGGGATGGAACCATTTTTCCCTTTTCACATAAAATTAAGGCCTTATACGTTTTAACTTCTTGAAAATTTGCATGTTTCGGCCATACCTCTGATTTTAGAGAGATGACCATTGGCATGCGGGAGAAATTTGGTACTCCCCTTGAGTGTTTCATAGGTCCGTCGGTACAATAGCGATTCCTCTTGACGCCGTGCTGTGTCTGGGAGGTAAAGATGCTTTGACTTGTGAGGTCTTCGTGCCTATTTAAGCTCTCATAAATAAATGTGTCATATTATTGTTCTGACAATTTTCTCCATGACATTTTTATTAGGTGTAGTTAAATCATTCGTGGGAACGGAAAACCAAATATTTCCTTGACTGCCGTGGTTCACTTTGTTCCACAATTATCTATCTGTATGCGCTGATCCTAAAATGGATCATTAATTTGTATTGTTCACTGTTCACTGATTAAAATGATACCAAATACTCTGCTAATATGCAGAAAAAAAACCAAATACTTTTTTTTTTATAGTGTGTGCTAGTTTAGATCTAGATGGTGGTATTTCTCACCATCAACTTGTTTTTCTTATTTAATTAAAAACTACAAAAACATTTATCCAATTCATAAGTTTATTTATTAGGTTAATACCATGTTTTTTTCGTCTAATTCCATTCTTTCATTTCCCAGCGTAAGCTATTATCAGAATAATAATAATAAAAAAAATAGCACAAACAATATATTCAATTTTCTCTTATAAAAGAAGAAAAGCTTTGATTTTTAGGGTTTCGTTCATGTCACGAAACCCTATTACTCCCGCTCCGTTGTCTGTCCGTCACATAGCCGTTCTCAGAAACTATATAACTTACAGGCATGAAAATTTGTGTACTTATAGCTAAATACCTACTATGAAGCTCAAAATATTATAAAATTTGAAAAAATCGTATTATTTTAATATAGAGATATAAAAAACCAAAATTCTAACTATTAAATTTAAACATTTTTCGTTATAGCAGTTGCCAACAATTAAAAATCCACAATAAAATTCTTTCTACAATAATTAATTTTCTATTGAAAGATTTCCACGTGAAAAATGAAAATGAAATAAAAAGTTTCACCAATTGAAAAAAAAGATTAATATGACGTCATATTGGTAATAAAATGGAAATTTTCAAAGATTTATCAATAATACAAGGAGTATGAGTATGTGTAAATACAGGAAGCAGCTTAATATGATGTCATTGGAGAATTAAAAATAAAATTAATCTGACGTCATGCATATTGAAAGTTTAGCGGAGTTTCCAAATGTTTGAGAATAATACAAAGATATTATCGATATGAATAATAGATAAAGCGAGTAGATATGACGTCAGCAAGTGATTATAACGTCATATGAGTTTGACGAATGTATTGAATCATGATAAAAACACGATTATGAAAATATTGGCATATTTTAACATTTTGAAGGTCTCTATACAACATGTTTAATTTTGAAATTGATTTTTTTTAAATATCGCATTAATATCACATGATAGATATTATTATGTATCAGGCCGGTTCAGATTTCTGAAAAAACGAGAAAAATAGACCGGTAAATTTTTACTTTATAAAAAACGTCTTAAAAAAAAAAAAAAAAAAAAAAAAAACATTTGGAAAATGGTTGTTGCTTTCTATCTAGAATGGACCAAATGATGTTCGCATTTTACTATTTTAGCAGTTTTTAAAGAAATTCTGTAACTTTAGAAGAATTTTTCTTTGAATAGGCAATAGAAATGCATAAAATCTTTACAAAAATATTAAAGTTACAAAAAGGATAGATGCAAATTATCAGATATGAAAAATAAATTAGAAATTTGGTACTTTCGTGTTATAGCAACTCCCAAGGATGAAATATTTTTGTTTCTGTTTTCATTAATATATTGTAAATTTGGTACCTTCGTGTTATAGCGGCCCCCCAAGGATAAATCGCTAAGCGACCAAGATTTATCGCCAAATTATAAAGCATGCATGACATTATAATAATATATGATATATATATAACATTTCTTGACATATGTTTCCAAGTTATAGTCATATATGATGCGTATATATGATGTATATATATGACATGTGTATGTGATGTATATACGACATATAAGACGTAAATAATATGTGTATATGGCACATATAGGAGTGTTTGGAATATATATATATATATATATGCGTATATAGGATGCATATATAAGCTTTGCGATGATCTTTGCAACCTTGGCATAATCATAATTGTGAGGGCCGCTATAACACGAAAGTACGGTTTTTTTTTTTTTTTTTTTTTTTTTTTTTTTTTTTTTTTTTTTTTAAGCTTTCGGAACATTTCTCCAAAATGGTTATTGTAATTTCTTAAATTATAATTTTTTTTCCTTTTTTCTTTTTGAAAATGGAATTTATTTGGATTTATTAAAGAAAGGATAAAGTGTTTTGAAAGGAACATTAAACGAAACCCTTTGTGCGATCTTCGATCACACTTACCCACTTGTTTGTATATATTTTTTAATTTTAAATCTTTTATTGGCCGCCATTTTGTAACAAGATGGCGGATCGAGTTGACCAACGAACTCGGTCGAGATATTGACGAGCTTAATACACACACTTAGTTTCATCCAAATCGGTTTCGAAATACGAGTGCTATCGTATGACATATATATAAGTAATATTTTTAATAAAACTAAATTAAATATTGAAATAAATAACAGAAAATTATTAAATTATCACAAATTACTAAAAATCAAATGTAATAATTTTAATTACGTTCTTGTTATAATTCCAAAATTTCATAAAAATCCTATTAAATTTCGCACTGTTACCATCGGTTGTAACACATATAATAAAAATGCAAGCAATTTACTACTTAATATTTTAAAGCAGATATATGATATAACGTTAAAACATAATAACCAACATTGCCTAAAAAATAGTTTTCAACTCATTAATAAAATACATAATACCAATCCGGTAAAATTCATAAAAACATTGGATTTTAATGATTTATTTAATAACATTGATATAAAAGACTTACATAAAACAATGTGTATATTATTTAAAGAATTTAAATCTCAATTAAAATTAAAAGAACATATTTCAGTAAATTTTTTTAAAACTTTACTAAATTTTACATTGCATAATAATTACATTATATATGACAATATTATCTATAAACAATGCCAGGGAATTCCGCAGGGCGGAACCGCATCTAGTATTCTCTCTGACCTTTACTTATATTATTATGAAAGAAATATAAGTCCGAACAATGATTATGTATTTTATCGCTATATTGATGACATTATCATATTTTATTTCAATGAAAAAAATTGCACATCACCACTCAATTTTTATCCTACTCAGCTTAAATTAAGCGAAAATGATTTAATTAATAATAATATAAACTTTCTTGACTTAAAAATTAATATTACTAATAATTATAAATTAATTTTTGATATTTATGATAAGAGATTTGATTTCCCATTTAAAGTAAATATTTTTACCAATTTTGCTTCATGTTTACATAAATATGTTTATAAAAATATAATTATCAATTATCTACATCGTATAAAATACTTATGCTCAGATATAAATAAAAACAAAAATATTAGATATATTCGAGATCAAGCAAAAATATATGGTTATCCAATTTTTATGATAAATTCAATCATCAACTCTTTTAAATAACATTTATTATATAATTTAAATATAAACTTGGTATGTAATAAATTATTGTTTTAGTGTGCGATAACATATAACAAAAGATATAGAAAATAATAATTATAACATACATTATTACAATTATAACATATTAGGAAATTTAATATTTAATATTTGTTTGAACATTATATACACTTTGTATAGTTGTGATTGTGCGTTGCCGATCACCTCTGTTTAAGGTGTTATTGATGTGCAGTTTTCATACATTTATAAATTAACTTATACAATAACAAATTAAATTATACATGGATAACATTGGTGATTATAACTCATAAACATATCTATTTGCAATATATATAAATATAAATATATAAATTTTTTATTTTTGTCTATGAATAATTAAATTTAACAAGTATTTTAATTACTGCATTGCATTAATTTGATTGAAAAACAGTAGTAATACTATTAATTATCAATTTTATAAATTTTGAGATATTTTGAATTGTTTATGAATTATTTAATTAGATATTTAAATTAATCTATGAAATGTAAAATATATTTACAATGTAGTATAAATTAAACATTAATTATTTAATAACAAGTCTAATATATATTTAAGTAGTAGTAAAAATAAAACATTAATTATTTAATAATATGTCTATAATATCAGTAGATTAACACAGCTGGCAGCAAAAACAATTTGAATTAAAATAATATCTCTTTTACATAATATATTCTTGTTAAGAATATCTGTAATGCTGTGCAAGTTGAATTAATTCTGTGTAGATTTATTCATATAGTAGTATTATATTTTATTTGAATTTAAAGTAAAACTACAAGTTAGTATTGTTTTTTAAAGTTTATTTATATAATTAAATCTAATGAAGTGAGTATGTAACTAATAAAGTGGATATCTAACTAAATATTAATTATGAAATATTATAATACCAATAGATGGCGACACTTTACCTTTCAGGTAGTTGTTGATAATATTGTTAATATTATATTTAATTTAACTATAGAGGGAGCTATTGATTGTATATTAATTTTACTTTCAGGAATTAAAATTGGATGGAGTAATATATATTCACGGATATAATTTTGTTATAAGTGTATTAAAACCAGAATTATTTTGTGTGTTTTTGAATCATTTTGTGTTTGGGTGTCATCGATGGGGATGTGTTTTAAAAAAAGTGTGCTCTCAACTTGTCTTTCAAATCATTTCTCTCAACTCGACTTAGTCAACATGTATGATGCATTGCCATGTGGATGTGAATATTATGCAGAAGTTGTGACATTTTAAGGATTCTGTATAATTATTGTGAGTAAAATATTTTATCTACACTTTACGCGTTCATATTTCCAATTTTATTATTTCAAAACTGTTATCTCGTGGTAATTTCGTGAGGTGTTAAATACAGTTTTTGGGATAATCGATGTGAGTGAAATATATTGTATATTCTTAATGGTTTTTTATTTCCTATTTAAATATTTCCAAATTTTTATTTTCTATTTAAATATTTCCAAATTTTAATATTTCCAATTGTTGTCTGGTAATAATTCAGTGTACCTGGATGATTCTACTGATCTTAGCATTATGCCAGTAGAATTATGAAACACTGAATTATTATTTAAAACACATGTGGGTGCATCCAGGCTGATGAGTACATGTGCATGTGTTTTTTCATATCCAATTCATATTTAATTCTCATGTGATCCAATTTTCCATTGTATATGGTTCATATTTAATTTATTAATCCATTTGTATTTACTTAATTGCAACTCCAATTTATAATTTTTTTTCCCTTTTTCTCTATTTCTTTTTTCTTTTTTCAATATTCTTTAGGTATGAGTAAAATTTGGCCAATTACCATTGAAGCACAAGCTATGGTAATATTATGTTTGCACATGTTAATTATTAGCTATGTGGTATTCTGTATACACAATATCATTAATTATCTCTTTGGAGATTTAAGTAGAATGATAATAGAACTTGATATGTTTTTTGAAATTCATAGATATTATAATTATTTAACATTCTATAAAATTATGCTGCATTGCGCAAATTGGTATGGAATGGTTTTTACATATTCTTTTCAATATTCTTTTCAACAATTAGCTAGTTAAAATATTGATTTTTATATGATACCATAATTAAGCCTAATTGGCTCACAAATCACTTTGATTAACTTCTGTTTGAAATACATAGTTATTATAGCTGCATTGCGCTTTTAATGGTGTATTTAATAATAATTTAATAATAATAATATTTTAGTATTACTATTATTTGTTGGTATCATTTGTTTATCTATTGAATTTTCAAAGGCATCTTTATAAAATCTTATTCAGGTTCTATTGAATTTTTTTTTTTTTTTTTTTTTACCAACATTAATTTTGTACTGACTTATGACTGCTAGGGGTTTTTATATTGTTGTCTTTTGATGTTAGTTTGCTTAATGGGACTTTATGTATATATGTAAATAGTTTTATTATATAGCTTTATTATATTTAATCAAGTATTAAACAGTCAATCTTAATATTTTTTTTTTTTTTTTTTTTTTTTTTTTTTTTTTTTTGGTTATTCAAGTAATAATAAGATTGATTCATAACAATTTTTTTAAATATGTTATAGATATTTTTAATATGTATTTCTTGCAATTTTTATTGCTATCAAACAAATATGGCAGTTATTAGTAAAATGTTAGATACTGGCAAATTAGGCCTTGGTGGATCCAGGACTAATGCTCGGTACAGGAAGATTATTAGGGATCTTCCTGGATCGTTATCAGATAACCTATTCTATTGTCCCAAGCCTGTACTATGTTTTCGAGAGTGTGAATCTAAGCGTTGTCTTACATGTCCATTAGCTGATAAGTCACAGATTTCAAATAATAACAATCTTAATTTGGTAAAATTTTGCAAAGCATACAATGTAATCTATTCATTGAAATGCAATTCGTGTAACATGGAATATATTGAACACTATTATATAGGACATATATAGGACAGTCTTGTCAAAAATTACATAAGCGTCTAAATTTACATCGTTCTCATATTGATAAATATAAAAATTCTAAATTTCAAACAACTCATAATATTGAATATACTCATTTCAAAAATCATGATTTTAAAAATATTACTATTAAAATACTTAAAATACAAAAAATTTTTACTGAACGACTTTTTCTAGAATCTAAATATATAAGACATTTTAATACTACATATCCTTATGGATTAAATCAATTAGTATACAAAAAATCACATCCTGTATTTTCAGATTTAACTAAATATGAAAATTATAAAAATCTTTATTCCGGATTAAATTTTTCAAACTTAAAAAAAACTTCAAGATCTGGTAGAGGTAAACATAATAACAAAAAATACACTGATGATATTGTGATTCAACAGGAGCTTGATAATCTTGAGGCACAATTTTGTAATGATTATTGTTGGCTTGCTATAAGAAAACATGTTTTTAGTATAAAAAATAAATATATAAACCAATATTTCAAGGTATGTAAAAAGAATCAATATTCTCCACATTTTTGTGATATCTTTTATGATATTCTACATTATAGAGCAAACCTATGAAATACAAGTCTTTCTAATAAACCTAAATATAAAACTAATAATACACAATTAATTATAAATTTTTCCAATCATGTATTTAATAATATAAATTTACACAATATAATAAACAACATTAATAATAATTTTCCAATAAAAAATTTTACCATTCACAAGACATATAAATATAATCGCACACTTGGACGTAAAATTTTTAATTACAATTCTTTTGCAAAAAATTTGGTCTCTTCAAAGAATTACCCATGTTATTGTAATGACCCAAAATATCAAAAGTATATAAATACAACACATGGTCATATCATTACTGGTGATCTTAATATTGTAGAACAACCTATTTTACAAAACTTAATGCATAATGGCACAAAATTTCGTCTTCCATATAAGTGTAATATCAAATTCATAATATTGCAGTTTATTCAAGATATTGATTTGTTTATATATAAAATTGCTGTTGATTACAATAAACCAATCGAATATTTCAGTGAATGGAGATTTTCTGTAATTGATAAATTAAAAAATGAAATTATAAACAATTATCATCATATTACACATGCAGCTTTTAAAAACATAAATAAACATATATCAGAATTACAAAATAAATTTATAATTACTTATGTAGATAAATCTCCAAATAATTATGCTATCATTTGTAAAGAATACTATAAAGTGTTAATTCACAATGCAATCAACACAAGTAATATTTTTAATAAAACTAAATTAAATATTGAAATAAATAACAGAAAATTATTAAATTATCACAAATTACTAAAAATCAAATGTAATAATTTTAATTATCCTTATCTTGTTATAATTCCAAAATTTCATAAAAATCCTATTAAATTTCGCACTGTTACCATCGGTTGTAACACATATAATAAAAATGCAAGCAATTTACTACTTAATATTTTAAAGCAGATATATGATATAACGTTAAAACATAATAACCAACATTGCCTAAAAAATAGTTTTCAACTCATTAATAAAATACATAATATCAATCCGGTAAAATTTATAAAAACATTGGATTTTAATGATTTATTTAATAACATTGATATAAAAGACTTACATAAAACAATGTGTATATTATTTAAAGAATTTAAATCTCAATTAAAATTAAAAGAACATATTTCAGTAAATTTTTTTAAAACTTTACTAAATTTTACATTGCATAATAATTACATTATATATGACAATATTATCTATAAACAATGCCAGGGAATTCCGCAGGGCGGAACCGCATCTAGTATTCTCTCTGACCTTTACTTATATTATTATGAAAGAAATATAAGTCCGAACAATGATTATGTATTTTATCGCTATATTGATGACATTATCATATTTTATTTCAATGAAAAAAATTGCACATCACCACTCAATTTTTATCCTACTCAGCTTAAATTAAGCGAAAATGATTTAATTAATAATAATATAAACTTTCTTGACTTAAAAATTAATATTACTAATAATTATAAATTAATTTTTGATATTTATGATAAGAGATTTGATTTCCCATTTAAAGTAAATATTTTTACCAATTTTGCTTCATGTTTACATAAATCTGTTTATAAAAATATAATTATCAATTATCTACATCGTATAAAATACTTATGCTCAGATATAAATAAAAACAAAAATATTAGATATATTCGAGATCAAGCAAAAATATATGGTTATCCAATTTTTATGATAAATTCAATCATCAACTCTTTTAAATAACATTTATTATATAATTTAAATATAAACATGGTATGTAATAAATTATTGTTTTAGTGTGCGATAACATATAACAAAAGATATAGAAAATAATAATTATAACATACATTATTACAATTATAACATATTAGGAAATTTAATATTTAATATTTGTTTGAACATTATATACACTTTATATAGAAAATTACAATTATAACATACATAATTACAATTATAACATATTAGGAAATTTAATATTTGATTGAACATTATATACACTTTGTATAGTTGTGATTGTGCGTTGCCGATCACCTCTGTTTAAGGTGTTATTGATGTGCAGTTTTCATACATTTATAAATTAACTTATACAATAACAAATTAAATTATACATGGATAACATTGGTGATTATAACTCATAAACATATCTATTTGCAATATATATAAATATAAATATATAAATTTTTTATTTTTGTCTATGAATAATTAAATTTAACAAGTATTTTAATTACTGCATTGCATTAATTTGATTGAAAAACAGTAGTAATACTATTAATTATCAATTTTATAAATTTTGAGATATTTTGAATTGTTTATGAATTATTTAATTAGATATTTAAATTAATCTATGAAATGTAAAATATATTTACAATGTAGTATAAATTAAACATTAATTATTTAATAACAAGTCTAATATATATTTAAGTAGTAGTAAAAATAAAACATTAATTATTTAATAATATGTCTATAATATCAGTAGATTAACACAGCTGGCAGCAAAAACAATTTGAATTAAAATAATATCTCTTTTACATAATATATTCTTGTTAAGAATATCTGTAATGCTGTGCAAGTTGAATTAATTCTGTGTAGATTTATTCATATAGTAGTATTATATTTTATTTGAATTTAAAGTAAAACTACAAGTTAGTATTGTTTTTTAAAGTTTATTTATATAATTAAATCTAATGAAGTGAGTATGTAACTAATAAAGTGGATATCTAACTAAATATTAATTATGAAATATTATAATACCAATAGATGGCGACACTTTACCTTTCAGGTAGTTGTTGATAATATTGTTAATATTATATTTAATTTAACTATAGAGGGAGCTATTGATTGTATATTAATTTTACTTTCAGGAATTAAAATTGGATGGAGTAATATATATTCACGGATATAATTTTGTTATAAGTGTATTAAAACCAGAATTATTTTGTGTGTTTTTGAATCATTTTGTGTTTGGGTGTCATCGATGGGGATGTGTTTTAAAAAAAGTGTGCTCTCAACTTGTCTTTCAAATCATTTCTCTCAACTCGACTTAGTCAACATGTATGATGCATTGCCATGTGGATGTGAATATTATGCAGAAGTTGTGACATTTTAAGGATTCTGTATAATTATTGTGAGTAAAATATTTTATCTACACTTTACGCGTTCATATTTCCAATTTTATTATTTCAAAACTGTTATCTCGTGGTAATTTCGTGAGGTGTTAAATACAGTTTTTGGGATAATCGATGTGAGTGAAATATATTGTATATTCTTAATGGTTTTTTATTTCCTATTTAAATATTTCCAAATTTTTATTTTCTATTTAAATATTTCCAAATTTTAATATTTCCAATTGTTGTCTGGTAATAATTCAGTGTACCTGGATGATTCTACTGATCTTAGCATTATGCCAGTAGAATTATGAAACACTGAATTATTATTTAAAACACATGTGGGTGCATCCAGGCTGATGAGTACATGTGCATGTGTTTTTTCATATCCAATTCATATTTAATTCTCATGTGATCCAATTTTCCATTGTATATGGTTCATATTTAATTTATTAATCCATTTGTATTTACTTAATTGCAACTCCAATTTATAATTTTTTTCCCTTTTTCTCTATTTCTTTTTTCTTTTTTCAATATTCTTTAGGTATGAGTAAAATTTGGCCAATTACCATTGAAGCACAAGCTATGGTAATATTATGTTTGCACATGTTAATTATTAGCTATGTGGTATTCTGTATACACAATATCATTAATTATCTCTTTGGAGATTTAAGTAGAATGATAATAGAACTTGATATGTTTTTTGAAATTCATAGATATTATAATTATATATATATATATATAGAAATCAACATTTGAACGGAGGGTGGTTTTGGGGTTTGGGGGTCATGATCGGTGAGAATATACCGAAAATTTCCGGAATTGCTTTCCTCCGAACGGCAACAATAGGTAGTTTTTCACACTTTCCCACATAGTTGAACAGTGTTTATGAATTCTGTTTGTCTGTCTGTCCGTGCTCTAACTCGCGTAAATATGTACGTATTGTCATACAATTTATATATGTTATTAAGGTTTACTGTGGCATGTTCGGTATTGAATATGAAGGATGTATAGCACTTAAATTTTTTTTTACCAGAGACACTCAAACGTATACCTTTACATTACGGTCTATGGGGAAAATCCTTTGTGGGTTATTTTAATGGTGTTACAGAATTTGAAACGTATTGAAATTGATATTTATCACTGAGGTGCACTACAAGAGGCATACTATAGAATATGGTGTGCATAGCACTTACAATTCTTTTACAGGGTTATTCAAAATAATTCTGTTACATTACGGTCTATAGAGAAAAATCGTTTGCGGTTTATTTTAAAAATGTTTCACTATTTCAAACATATTGAAATTGATATACATCACTAAGGTACATTACAAGAGCTTACTATAGAATATTGCGTGTATAGCATTCATCGTTCACTTACAGGGATACACAAAAGTATTCGGTATTGTTTGTTAACAATAATTGCTGGAAGTGCCTTATTAGTTGCTGAACGCGTTTCTAAATTTAACTCATTTCTTGTCTATTACTTAGTGTGTATAAATTCGATAAATCATATACAGGGAAGCACAAAATTACTCGAGTACATTTCTGTTTATTGACGGAAATTCCAGGAAAGTAATTTTAAACTGTGCTACGCGTTTCCTAACTGAATTAAAATTAAGCATTCTATATAATATATATACAAATCTATAGATCATCCACACACATCTGCACAAAATAACTCGGATATTTTTCTGAATATTGTTGGTAATTCCTGAAATTTTGTTTTTAAGTATGTTAAACACCTTATTAAACGATAAAAATATTTAAAATTATTTTAGAGGTATTGGAAAGTGTTACATAATCTATGCTTGACGCATGATTTTCCGTTCTTGTTTACTTTTTATATTGAAGGCTACCAAATACACCGCAAATGATTTTTTTCCATAGACCGTAATATACGGAATTCTTTTGAGTGTCCTTGTAAAGCAGGCATGTCAAACTCGTTTATCACCGCGGGCCAAATTAAGAATTATATACAAAGCGGCGGACCACATAAAAAAGTAGATAATATTATTACCATTGCATAGAATAAAATTTGTTTGTATACAAAACACAGCCATTTGAAAGACCTACTCACACAAAGTTTCAAAGTTATTTTTATGCATATTTTATTTTATCTTAGTTTTCGAAAGAATACTCAAAATTAGTTTTCATCAATCAAATCTATAAAATTTAATCGACTTTTCTAAATTGCATTTGTTTTAAAAATTGATTGTATACACAACGCTGCTCTGTTAATCCTGATCTTAGCAGAAAATAAAAATAAGTATATTTGGAATAAAAAAATGTATTCAGTAAAATGCGTGGTATTTATGTGCTACTTATTTGATTTCCTTTATTAAATACATTTTTTGGTTCAAATTATCTTCATTTCACTTGAAAAATAACAAAAGGTTGACAGCTATACGCAAAGATGTATAAAGGTGCGCACCGAACATAGTTAAAATATGTCTAATTTCATATTATAGAGTAAAAAATCGGTCGATTGATGAATAATTACAGAAATTTGGAAGCCTCATATCCATATATTTGCGCTCTAATGTGGAATTGAACCGAAATTTGATTAACTGCAGTAAATCTGAACAATAATTTCAGCATCAATAATTAGAGATGAAGTAAATAGATTTAACTGATTTTCATATGTCTTGAAATTCACAAGTTTGCTTTTGGATTTATTTTTTACTTTATTTTTAGTATATTCTAAAAATTTCCCCTCCGATGATTTTTGTAATAATGCCTGACAAGATTTAAAATGAAATATATTTTCTTTTTGAAAATTGTTTTTTCAAAGTAATAAATTTTATTTGAAAACTCTAATACTATTAAATGACAAGATAACATAATGAAATTTACCTTGAAGTTGAAATTTACTCAGATGATTTGTAATGTAAAATGAAAGCTTTAAGCACTTTGTCTATTGCTGGTCTTTCAATAATCCACATTCATAATTTGTCGATTTAAAATGAAAATTATGCATCCTTGTTCAACAGTTCGAAATTCACAGTTAAATCTTAATGATGTAAAGCCGTGAAATATCTGTATAATAAAGTAGATCTATTTATCGTGACTACACGTATTTTCAAGATATTTTCTAGTTTTACAATGACTAAGCATGCGTGTACAAATATAATATAAGTTTATGAGCACTATAAGTTTTAAAGCACCTATCCGGCGTTTAGAAATCTGTCCACTATATATAATTCTTTCTAACAAGAGGTACTTATGCTTATAGTATTTTCAAATTTCTTTAACTGCTCTAGACATCATTTTTTCAATTTTATAGTGAGTAATTTTGATTCGCGGGACATTTAATATAATCAAGACAACAATTAATTAACTTAGGAAATGTATTTTTTTAATAGACTTGGTGAAAGCACTTTGATTCTCTATTAAGAAGTATTAGTTACAATACTGACAGTTTATCTTTCCGATGTATAGCCATATTTTTGTGAGTTTTCTTTATACTTTGTGCTTGTAGCACGGCTTAATGTTACATTCTTTACAAACTCCAACAGTGTCGACATATCAAACATAACATTTCAGTTTTTCTTTGAATTTAATTGTATTGTAAATCGCCAAAAAAAATCTGCGGTGTTCATCTTTAGTTTATAATAATTATTCACAGTGGTAAAGAGCATTTTTTAAATAAAAATCCTGGGATGTATGTCAATAAAATATGTGTATATCAATAAAATAGGAATGAAAGGAAAGAAAAATCACACAGGATTCTATAAATATCTCACACAATTACTAACCTAAGTAAGGAAAATAATTAAAGAGCTTAAATCCAAAATCCTTATGTTAAACTAAACCCCAAATAAAGAATCTGGATGACATATTCAGGGTTTTAGTGTCAAGCACAATAGTGATCATTTGCGGCACTTTCAAAGCTACTCATTAAAAGCTATGTAATTGTATATTTTGATTTTTTAAAAAATAACTGTTCTCCATTAACGTCGGATATTATTAATTTTACAATGCATTTCTCAGTATTAATGCATCATATTATTTTGTAAAGTGGAGTAAAATCGAAGGGAGAAAAATAAGTATTAGTTTCGACATAAAACAAATAAAATTATAAAAAATAATTACAAATTTTTCCGAATCTTTAAATTTTTCAGACTCAAAGTCTCGCGCTTTGCTACCTTACGAATAGTTATCTGTGTATCCCATTTTTTGTGTAAAATGTAAAACTTAGTTATATTTGTCTCTATACATCACTATTGTCAGATGAGCGAGACTTTTACAATGCAAAATGCTACGACATTCTGAAGAAAAATATTTCCCGAATTTAATTAAAGAATAAATAAGACGAATATTACTGTTCAAAAATATTAGTAGAATTCTAAATAAAAGGAAAAGCCCGCGAAACTGGTAACGCTGATATACATATATTTTCTTATGTTTGTCATCTCTAAGACCACGGTTCGTGAAAAGTGAATTTTCAGCATACATTTTCTAACAAACAAATTAAATACAGGTAAAATTCCAAAGGCTTCGCTTCGCGGGCCACAGATAAGTTGTCGGCGGGCCTTGTGTTTGACATGCCTGTTGTAAAGTAACATAAATGATACACACTTCATTTTCAATACGTAACATGCCAAGTAAGCCTCAATAACATATATCAATTGCATGAGAATCGGAGTATATTTACGTGAGTTAGAGAGCTAGGGCCGTAGCTTGAGGTGTTCCAGAGGGGGGGGGGTCAGCCCCCTCTAAAATTTGTTGAGCCCCCCTGCTTGGAAAGATTCCAAGGTCACCAAATGAAACTCTTTTCAAAAATCGAACTTAGTTTTGGTGCTCTTTTGCCGTTTTGCACAAATACTAAATTGTAGTATTTGCATGAAAATTACAAATAAGTGTTTTCAATTAGTTTAAATAAGTGTTTTAATTTAGTTTAAATAAGTGTTTTAATTTATCTTAAATAAGTGTTTTAATTTAGTTTAAATAAGGGTTTTAAAAACAATAATAATTTTAAAATGCAAAATACATCCGTGATTTTGTTACTGTTTTTTATCATATAAAAATGCAACTTTAGAATCCTTAAGATCCTACATCAGTCATGCGAAAAAACGCGCAAGCTAATGTTAAGTCTATGGGAAGGTTCTAGCGAGATTTCTCGAACGCATTTTAATATTTTTAAATGATTTTTTTTTGCATAGGATAGCTGAGGTCGATCTCTAACGTTGTTAGTTTTTACTTTTTCGATTTTGGTTCCAGTTTTTTTTATATAAGGGTGCTTTCACTTTCAGAACCGGTTCTAACCCGTTCCAAAATTGAAAATGTCCGCTTATAAAAGAACTGCAACCAAAATCAAAAAAGTAAAAACTAACAACGTTAGAGATCGACCTCAGCTATCCTATGCAAAAAAATCATTTAAAATTATTAAAACGCGAGCGAGAAATTGCGCAAGAACCTTCCTATAGACTTAACATTAGTTTGAGCATTTCTTTGCGTGACTAGCGTAAGCTCTTAAGGGCAGGGAATATTCAGAAAAAAATTAAAGGTTGCAACTCTTTATGAAACAGGTGAACTGTAAACTTTTTATTTACTTGTTGACATCATCTATATATTTAAAACGCTAAGCGTTCTGTTTCGACAATCCGTGAGAACAAACTACTACATCAAATTACATCATTCTTTTTTTAAATGAAAGATATTTGATCACAGATTTGTTATCGTACATTCGTTTGTTCGAAAATTTAATTAATTAGCCGTAATCTTAAATTAAAATTTTACTTCTGCTTATGACGTCATAAAGTCGGCAATCGGATTAACGCCCACTGTTGCGACGTACTGAGTTTATTTTCTGAACTCAATGATTGCGAGCATAAAAAATAAATATTAAATATTAAAAGCACGTGACTTTTAGGCCGAATTTTTTAATTTATAAGTTAAAATATAGTTAAAATGTTTAAGTATTTCGGTAAAAATATTTATCCGTGTGTTTTATAAGCAAATAAAAATTCATATTTACTGTGACGTCACGGAAATATTGTCCATTGGGTTCATTTTATCATTAAGCATTATAACTTTGCTGATGCCATTTTTTTTCATTACAATTAAATGCAAAATACATTTTTATTTGTATGCATGGTGCTTAAGCATAAATGTACGTGTGAAAAGTTTGTACCGGTGAAAATGACGTTATGCTTAGCTTGAAATGCATTTTAACATTGATAAAACTAAAAAGAAAAATTTATATGATTGTGTCAACATGGCGTAATATTAACTGATATTTCAATTTTTAATTTTAAAGATTAGAACTGGAGCCTCTATTGGTTGCTTCATCTTGATTGCATACCTTGATTACATGTTACCAATTACTTTTTTTAAATTATAGGATTAAGTTATAGGAATTATAGGATTTAAATTACTAAGATTTCCTTTTTTAATAAAAAAATTCACAAAAGTAAAGAATTTCAGGAAAAAAAAAACTTGAAATAATGATTGTATTTTTAGCTAGAATAAACAATGTAAGGCTAATATTTTATAGGAATTATTTTGGTAGGTTTGTTATAAGTTCATTTAACAGTTCCTTATTAGCGGCAAAGTCTTATTTCTTTCACTGTGAATTTTTCTTTCGATGTCAAAAAATGGTAGTCTACTTTTGGACGCCAACCAAAACACAGTGTCAATATTTAGAAATGTATAACGGTTGTGACAACAAACGGCACTATCGCTTTAGCTTTCATCGCGCTTACATCACTTCTAAATACTAAAAATTTAATTTTTTTACTACATTTTACAATTTCAATTCTTACATCCTCAATTAGAAAAGAAAAATTAGCTTTCGATTGAAATTTATTTGAAATCTGCCGCTTAATTTAACGACTTTTTAAATAATTTTCAAGCATGAAATATTTTTCAATTCTATCTCAACAATGACCATCCGTTTGTTTTAATAATGTAAAATAGCCCCTTGAAAAGTTGCAACAATTCAAAATAGGTATCCCTAACCTTCATGAAAAGTGAAAAAAAAAATAATAAAAACCTGATAAATCATAAGATCAGATTATCCATAAGATAGAGTATTTTGGCGCTAATATAAAATCTGTCAAAAGAAAAAAAACTATTTTTAGTTTATGATTAACATAAAATTGATATGTTGAATTCGTTGATGTATATGTTGAATCAGAATATGCTAGGAACTGTTATTTATTATTTTTTTTAAAGATCCATTGGATATTTAACTGTATAAGAGACCGACTGTGATGGAAAAGGAATAATCATCCTGATTATGTAAAGGGATAGAAGAAACCATACAAATAAATTACAATTGAAAACATTAAAATTCTCCCTCATCTGCATATTAATTTATTATTTTTAACAAAAATTCTTCATTTTTACATAAAAATTGATTAGCTTAAAACAATGGATGCGTTTTAGAAGATATGGATTTGAAACGAACAATGATTAAAGAGGACATTTTAAAACTTTTAATTTAAACATTTTAAAACTATTTTTAAGGTCGAATTTCAACGGTGCCTTTGGGCAGATGCAATACATATGCGCACAGGAGCTCATTCGATTGCATCATCACAGGGGGGGGGGGGTGCTTATACTATGTTCTTTTATTTACTGAATATGAGATGAAAGTAGGAAATTTGTATGATACTTTATAGGTCCATGACCTTTTTTTTTCTTCTTCTTCTTTTTGTCGAGGGGAATATGGTGGTAATGCCAAACTGATTTGCATTACACATTTGTTTACGGAGTGTTCATTTGGAGTTTGCATCGGAAATAGCATTTCACTGAGGGAGGGGGGGGGGGGGGATTTTTTAAAATACAATATTTGAAAGACTGTTTCATACGAAGCACTACTTAAATAATAAAGAAGCTTATTTTACTGATATTGTTATAGTATTTTTTCCGTCACGTTTTGACGGGTTCCATCTAGTCATTTATTATTTTACCAGTATAATTATACACTAGTTATACACTGGAAATTTTTATTCTGCAGTCTTTTTTTTTTCTTAGTATAAAATGAAGTTATTATAAACAGTTTAATAAGAAACATAGTGCCTACAATATGAGTATGCACTAATTTATCTTTCTATATAAAACTTTGATCGTATATATTTGTGTGTGTGTTTGCGTGTGCATGATGTGTCAGAGTGAGAGAAAAAATATAAGCCTCCCCTACATTTTCTTGAGCTCCCCTATTATTCAATTCTAGCTACAGCCCTGGTTAGAGCACGGACAAACAGAGAGACAAACTGAATTCATAAATAGTTTTCAACTACGTTGGAAAATGTACATAAAAAATGCACAAAAAAAAAAAAAATAAATAAAAAAAACGGGAAAAATTCTACTTTACGGCAGAATATAGAATGGCCACCTACGGCTTTTATCGTTGAGATTTTTTTCAACCAATTCTAACTCGTCAAAAAAAAAAAAAAAAAAAGAACGTGCTTGTTAGCATAAGCCAGCTTCTCCACTTTAGAATATAGTTAGCGCTCTAAGATTTTTTGTGAGGCTGGCGGAGTATATTAGGAACGAACACACCAAGTTTTAAAAAGATTCGGTGACTAGAAGTATTTTTAATAAATATAATAGTGAAAAGATGTGCCTCCAATGGCCTGAGACGTGGCGAGGGAGATGTTGTTTACAAATGTGCTGGCTTAATGACATCCTTTAAACTATTTTTAATGGTTCACGACACTTTGACACTTAATAGATAACTTAAAAAAAGTAATGAAAAGTTCTATGATAACAGCTTTTATGATGGATACAGATAAGAGAAGTTGTTTAACAAATGATGAGTTAGCATTAATTGACGGTCTCTTGGAGAGCGGTGGGGGGGGGGGGGTGAAGGGAGGGTGGAGCTATACAAAACACAAGTGCTCTACGAGACTTTGAAAATTAATCCTCACTTGCAATTGAGAGATGGGACTTTAACCCTTTCAGGGGCAGTGGTATGTTTATGAAACCACTTAATTTTAATTACCAAACGCCACAATGGTACCAGAATTTTGCTAAAATCTTTTCCATATAATATTTATCTGAAATATAGCTTTTTCCTTATTTGCAAGTACATTTTTTTCTAAATTCCGGTGTCAGTTATTTATTTCAACATTTTAGTACTTAAAGTACTTTGCCCCTGAAAGGGTTAAAAGGGATGCCCCTCTGACGGCCCTCCCGCGAGCGATACGGGAAAACCGAGGGCTCCAAAAGAAGGGGGTGTGTGTGGGGGGGATACCTTTAAGCGGTTTACAGCTAATTTTGGTGAAATTTTCGAGCTGTCCGGCCCATAGGAACAGAGAAAAATAGGAAAAACTAAAATAAGTATGAGAAATTGAAAAAATTAAATAAGAAAACTGCTCTTGACGGGAGGAGGGAGAGTAGGACCAGACAAAAGTGCTTGACAAGATTAAACTTTTGATATGTTACATGATGGGGTTTGAACACCTTGAATGTCTCCCCCCCCGCCGGAGCAGTAGGGGCAACTTCGTTCCTATGGGAGATAGGGCCTCGGGACCCTCTTAGAAATGTCGGCCTCAACGAGTTTAACTTCGCTGGATCCTTTAGTAAGAGGCGTACGCCCTCTGTGGGTCTTAAAAAGACTGAGAAAGATGGGAAAAACTAAAATTTAAAAAGAGTTGAAACAGAGAAAAATGCTTCTTAAGGGAGAGGGAGTGAGAGGAGGTAGAGTAGGACCAGACCATAGTGCTTGACGAGATATATCTATTGATATGTCACATGAAGGGGTTTGAGCACCAAAAAGTTCTCCCCACCCGGCGGGGGGTTACTTCGTTCCTATGGAAGATAGGGCCACGCCCCCCCCCCCTTAGAAATGTCCGCCACGATGAGTTTAACTTCGTTGGATCCTTTAAATGGGGTCTGCGCCCGCTGTAGGGCAATTAGGGACTGAGAAAGAAAATACAAGCGGAAGTATCGGCATAATAACGAGATACAATTTGATTTTTCATATCCTCAGTAACAACCATTTGTATAGCTATGTATAAAGGGTGCCCTCCTTTATATATGGAGTGACTGTGACTTTTCATAAACATGAATTTTACTGTAGACTGAAAGAATTAGCCTTGTGTGTGGCTAATAATAATATGTAATGGAAATTTTTTATCGTGAAATAGCTGAATTTGTCGTATTTAAATAAGCAATTGTTATTACAATCAAATTTTACTTTTATGAAATATATTCCATTTATTATGAAAAATACAAAGAAATCGATAAAACATTTTTAAATAAAAAAAGTAGAAAAATCGAACAGAAATTTAGGGGAATCGAACCCGCAACTTCCAGAAAAGAGCAGTGCTCTAATCATTCGGCTATCAAGTTCACTTCTAGACTTTTACAAAATATCAATAAAATAGACAAATTAGTCAAATCAATGTTTCGAATGCAGGCCCTTTAATTTCACTATGCATACATTCACAGTAAGGACTCACTCCATATTTTAGTCTCCTTCGCCCGCGCGCCGCCTGATCTTCGTCCGTGAACAGGGCCGTTATCTTTTTACGCGTGAAAGTTTCGCTATGGTACTTCATTGTGAAGTTTGGTAAATTTTGAAATTCAATATTTGAAAAGCGGCATAATCATTAGATTTGAAATTTATATCAAGAAAAATTCCTTTTTACCTTTCTAACGCAGTTTGTCTAACAATTATGTGACAAATAGTTTTCGAGCTATTAATTTTTTCAGTAACTTCAAATGTTTCATTTTCCGAGGTTAACCTACAGGCCCTGACTATCGCACGGGCACCCGGGCCCATGCCCTGGGCACGAAATTTCTGACAGGCACGAAAATTTTCATAATTTCATCTAAATTTCCAATAAAAAAAATCATAATTGTGCCAACGTTTTTATTTCTTTTAGAACTTTGTTTGCACTCAATATCAGTTTGGCTTTATCATTTAATATCAATAACATCATTAATAAGTAGACTTCTGATCATTATTTTCTAGTAATTGGTGTACTGTATTTGTCAAATAATTCAATTTCATCATATTGCACGGGCCCCACCAGTGGCTGAGAGGTTCTGCTCTCGAAGCTGGTAGACGGGAGGTGCTGGGTTTGATCCCAATCGCGCCCGTCGGCCTAATCGTCCGGAGTTTTCGTGGTTTTCTTCGAGCCGTGGATTTATCCATGCGTAAATACGGGTTAGGTTCCCTTAGAAAGACCCCCACGAAGGGCACTCCCCCTGGGCCTATATTCCAAGTGTAGATAATTGGCCGTCAATAATCAACCCATTATCATATTGCACATTTATTTGAAAAGTGACACAACCGAAAAAATGTGATATTTGAGATATTAATACGATGAAATGACTAAAACACATCTCAATCTATGTTTAAAAGCACATTTCAAGAAATAATAGAAAAAATATTTTATTTTCATTCCTGGAACCATTTTTTAATCTTCCGGAAAATGTAATTTTTTGAGTTGACACATTTCGAATAAGCGTGCAATATGTAAAAAAAAAAAAAACTAGCATCAGTAAATCAACCAAGCTAAGGGGGCACAAAAAATTGAAAGTGCCCTGGGCACAAAAACTTGCTAGTCGGGCCCTGGTGGCAACGATGGATGGCTGTGACTTTTCATAAACATGAATTTTACTGTTGCCTGAAAGAATAAGCAGTGTGGCTAAAAAAAAAAAAAGTCAGCATAAGCCAACTTCTCGTGGTTCACGGGATCTTTTTGAATGAGTTCGCACTTCGTTTCTTTGGTAAATATTTTTTCATTTTCAAATTCCTCCCTCGTCAAAATGTGATTGCCGACGTTCAAAGATAATGCCTGCATCAATTCAAACCATTGCAGCTCGGCCGCAGACAATGTGACAAATAGAGTCGGGATTCTCCACTGTCGCATTGCGGCATACACATGTTTCTTCTCGTTTTCCCAATGAGCAGGTGCATTTTTTATGTTTTTGAAGAATTTGTAGCCGTCGCCAGTCAGCCTCATTCAGCCGACGCGTCGTCGTGCTGAATGAGGTCGTTCACAAAACTTTCATCGAGCAAATATTCGGCCGTGAGTCTTCCATCCAGTGATTTCTTTTTCCGAACGGAAATGTCGATAGCATTCTCATAGTTGCCAACCTCCCGATTTTTTTCATACCAGTATTTTTATGTAAAAACATTTGTTTTATGTAATCGTACAATTTCTTCAATTTAATAAAGCGAATTGTTTGTAAGATTTTACTGGTATTCAAAAAATCGGGAGGTTGGCAACTATACATTCTTAAGACGAAAGTGATTAAATTTACTGTAAGCGCACAGCAAATGATCGGGTCGGACTACTCGTCGATCCGACCTTCGTATTTCTGAATTGGCGATTTTGGTGTAGGTGTAATCCTTTTTAAGGTGCCTCACTTTCCCACAGTAAATAGTCGGAAAGGACAGTTCTTCGGCATTTTCATTAAAGATTAGTGACTTAGGTAATTGATTTTCCCCGTCGGTGAGCAACGTCGTGTGTGTCGCACTCAGGTCTACTTCTGACTCGTCGATCTCCACTTCTTCTTATTCTTCTTCAAATTCGACTACTAGCTTATCCACGTCAAAGTTTTGCCATGTTCTTTCCCAATCTTCCGACAAACGCACACTTCAAGGTGCTGATAGAGTTCATGTCGAGTGAGGTACCGGACTGTTGCAGGGATTGTTTGCGGACTAACGATCGCGCTCATATAGTCTGATTTGTAAGTCAAACACCTTTTTAACTTGACGTAGACCGTATAGCATTCATCTAGATTGCGTGGCAGGTAATCCACGGTGAAATCTAATTTTATTGGCACGTTCACCACCGAACCTTTCAATTTGAATTGGCATCCGTGAACGGCATAGATTTGCATGTAAGGGATACGCAACGCCACCAGTCGATCTTCTAACGGATTCAAACATTTTAAGCAGTGAGGTATTTCTGGAAATTCGAAACCGTTTGATATGGCGTACTCGGGAATTTTGAGTTTCATCATATCACCGTAACACGTTTTACAGAAAGAGTCATCATTGGCGATATTTTTATAAAATGTCAGCCTTAGAAATTCTTATTCGGTCGCTCCTTTAGCGATTAATCTCGATTTCGAAAAAGGTCGAATCGAAGTTTTAAACCATATTCGATCGCAGCAGTAACATTTGTGGTACGGACCATCGGATATAGTGTCAAAAAACCGATTGGCTATTATTTGAAATTCAGGTTGCTCGCAGTTGAGATCAATGTTCCGTTTTTGTCGTTTGACATCGGCGCATCGAGTGGAGATACTAGTTTATTACGTTTATAAGATCTTTGCAATGAGATAGCTTCCTGAGCGCGAAAATTGGGATCTTTCTATAATTTTAAGCATTTTATTACGATGAACCTCTTCGGAAGGAAATGAATTAGGAGAACGACCCATTTTAGGGCGCGGAACACCACTGTATCATCCTCGAGCTTCTTAATCCAATAGCGAGCAGTAGCATACGTAATATCCAGTGTACGTGCAATCTCAGAAATCGAAGAATCGGCATAATAAAGAAAGAGAATTTGATTTTTAATATTGTCAGTAACAACCATTTGTATAGCTACAGTGGTGGCCAAAGGTGTGGACATTTTTTGAAAGTTTCATGTTTTTCAACTTTGTGTGCTTGTAGAATATATTAATTTTCACTTAAATACAAACGTTTATATATCAAATTGAAGGTAATTTAATGTAGAATTTAATAAACGTATTTAGAATTTGTAGTAGTAGTAGAATTTAATGATTAAACGGCTATGCCTTCAAGATAGAAAAATTTCATCAGATGCCATTAGATGTGAAATGAATGCAGCGGGTATTGCAGTAAGTTCAAGAACAATAAGAAGAAGGTTATCAGGATTTGGACTACAAGCTAGAATTCCAAGGAAAAAACCATATTTAAATCAAAAGCAACGCGAAAAGCGAGTTAAGTGGGCAAAAGAACACATTAAATGGTCAGAAAATCATTGGAAGCAAGTAATCTGGAGCGATGGGAGTAAAATATCGCTCTTTGGTAGTGATGGTAGAAAATACGTGAGACGTAGAGTAGGAGAAGCACTTCATCCTGATTGCATTGAAGCAACTACAAAAAACCCAACAAATGTCATGATTTGGGCATGTATGTCTGCAGATGGTGTGGGCCGAATTCAAGTGATTGATGGCATCCTGAATGCCAAAAAATACATCGAAACTGTCCTGGAACCAAAATTGATACCTTCCATCAGGGATCTCTTCCCCAACAACGCACCATTTATTTTTCAGCAGGATTCAGCTCCATGCCACACAGCAAAAGTATGCAAAGCATGGTTTCAAAATAAAGGTATAGATATATTACCATGGCCAGGAAACAGCCCTGATCTCAATCCAATTGAAAATTTGTGGCGACGTTTGAAAATTCTTGTACGAAAAAAAGTCCATCCAATAAAAGACAACTTATTGAAGCTATAATTGATTCTTGGCACCATGTGATTACGAAAGATGAACTCCAAACACTCGTTCACTTGATGAAAAGGCGCTGTGAAGCTGTCTTAAAAAGTGGATCCTACTAAGTATTGATTGTGTAAGTATAAATTTAAAAAAATGCAAATCTAAGATAGATCTTACTATTAGTTGCATAACTTTTTTTGTAATACAGATATTGTAATACTGTTTTTATTATTAAATTCTACATTAAATTACCTTCAATTTGATATAGGGTAGATGTGTCAGTAATGGACACCTTTAAGGAATTTCTTTTAAAATTATTTCTTAATTAATAGTTATAATTATTATATTCCACTTTTTTAAATATTATATTAATCTATCAACAATATTTAATCATGCTCATAGTCACATTTCCCAATGTGAATCAAAATTTAACTGAAAATAACAGAAATAAATCAAAACACCCTAAATTCCAGTAATGGACACCCTCTGTTCCAGTATTGGGACACTCTTTGTTCCAGTAATGGACACCCCACAAAAGTAATAGGTAATTGATTTTATGATTGTATTTAAAACCAGAATTTAATGAAAGCATATTAGAGAAATAAAATAGTCATTTTCAAATAAATTTAACAATTAGGATATCAATAATTAGTAAAATATGAGAATAATTCACTGTTTAAATTAATTAATTGTCATTATCACAAGATCGATATTTTAAATAGAAGGTTTAAAAAAATAAATTTCAAAGAATTATATTTATCAAATTATTGAGTCATTGAGGGGGGGGGGGGTTAAAAGGGTTAGTTAAAAAAAATAATAATTAAAGTGTCTTGGAGTACCAATGCATGGAATCATATTTATTTTTATTTTTAACAGTTATACTTCCTAAAACTGCTTTATATATTACTTTTAGCAATTTGTATAATATATATCAAGTAAATGAAAGTGTAGGTTTTTTTTTTTTTTTTTTTAAATACTAAATAAAATTATTTCAAAATAAAATATCAGAACTGACATGTGAGCCCCCTGATCTGCAGATTTACTATCTTCATTGCTACTATAACTTTAATATTATAGGGTTTTTTATGTATGTAGTTCTTTTGTCAGAGATGAATAATGAAACATTTAAGACGGAAAATAATAGACTTTTAAGAACTTGTCTGACTTAAAAAATTGTCTTTTTTTAAATGGGGAGAGTTTGAACCCCATGAGCCCCTCATTTTCCCATGCCCTTAAAGATTATTCTCTGCTTCCTGATGGGTGTTGTCATATTATAAAATATGCAAGGTATGGTTTACAAAAAATATAATTTGATTACAATCTTTAAAAAATTATTAATTACATGAAATTAATAAAAACAGCTATTTACATATAAAAAAAACTATATTGTTATTACATTCTGGTAAGTGAAATTTAAAAATTAAATTTGATTACTTAGCTTTTTAGTTAAATAAAAAAAAAAAAATGCACTATGAACATTAGTGAAATTGCTTTTTTAGTAACGTCCACATGGGGTGTCCAATACTGGAAATTGACTAATTAAGCATTCCAGTAATGGACCATTTTCCTAAAACCTGAAAAATAAATAAAATTTTGTAAATTTCTATTAGTATATAAAATTCAAAGTCTTCTATTATTGTCTAAACAAAAACATGTAATTTTTTCAAGAAAATAAAAAAAGATATCAATTGTTTAAGTGAAGCCAGCTTTTAGCATGTTCATTAGAATTTTCACAGAAAAACAGTGGAACTGTGAAACATTATTTTCTGGTTTCTGATTGGTTTGATTAAGAGTGTCAACAATAACACAGATTATAAAACAAACAAGGAGGAATTATGAAAAAATATATTAAAGGTTAAATTTTTATTGGTTATTTTTTTATAAATCAAAAACTTTGAAAGTGGTCCATTACTGGAAGGGGGTCCATTACTGGCACATCTACCCTATAAACGTTTGTATTTAAATAAAAATTAATATATTCTACAAGCACACAAAGTTGAAAAACATGAAACTTTCAAAAAATGTCCACACTTTTGGCCACCACTGTATGTATAAAGGGTGTCGATAAGCTAACCAAATTAACTAGCTGATTAACCCGTTCTTAACTTAAAATAAAAACGCAAAGACAACAAACAATTTTAAAATATCTAAATAACAAATAAGAATTCCCCTGTTAAAGTGTTGAGTTGTTCAATAACTATTCGATTTAGAAAAATATTTTTCTACTACTGTGCAATTTTTTTAATGAAATTTAATTTATCATCTTGCTATGGCAGCAGATCGTTATCATTATCTTTTTACGCGTGAAATTTTTGCTATGGTACTTCATTGTGAAGTTTGGTATTTTTTTTAATTTAATATTTGAAAAACGGCATAATCATTAGATTTGAAATTTATATCAAGAAAAATACAATTTTTTACCTTTCTAACGCAGTTTGTCTAACAATTATGTGACAAATACTTTTCGAGCTATTAATTTTTTCAGTAACTTCAAATGTTTCATTTTCCGAGGTTAACCTGTGGCAACGATGGATGGCTGTGACTTTTCATAAACATGAATTTTACTGTTGCCTGAAAGAATAAGCCACCCTGTGTGTGGCTAAAAATTTGTAATTTAACAAATTACAACAACCATTGGGAAAATGTTCCGAAAGCTTAAAATAATAATAATAATTAAAAATATTAATTACTCAAAAATATTCATCGGAACAATCTACAAATAAACGCATTTTCCATTACTACAGTTGAAGAGATCCTGGCATTCTCGGTCCTCGCAAAAATATTCGTTTGAACCATCCATCGCATCGCCGCAGTTATTGAAACGCATTTTCCATTACTATACCTTATCCTTAATATATACCTTAATATTTTGTCGGGTCCTTCCTACAATAACTTTAGCTCTTGTTTAGATTGATGTCTGAGCTAAAGGTATTTTGAGGAAATTTAAGTTGAAGACCCCATTTTTTGCTTTAAGACGATTTCTCATCCGACGTCCATTTTTGAATTCGGCTTTATTTCATGTAGTTTGCATCTTATCCTTTTTGTAACTTCAACATTTTGTAACGATTTTATGCATTTCTATTGCCTATTCAAAGAAAAATTCTTCTAAAGTTACAGAACTTCGTTAAAAACGCTTAAAAAAATAAAGTGACGACGCCAAGAGATCCATTCTCGACCTAAAACAACAACCATTTTCCAATGGTTAAAAAAAACATATAGCTTTTTATAATTTCAAGAATTTTAATCTGTTTATCTTTCCAATTTGCTTCAAAAATTTTGCCTTTGATCACTTTTTACCACAAAAATCTGACTGCAATATTAATTAAACATTGATGCTAGAATAATGTTGTGCATATATATTTAGAAAATAATAATTATAACAATTATTATTATTATTATTATTTTAACGAATGTCTTTAAAGAAAACATTATAATAAGCACAGCAACATAGTTGAAAAATGTTTATATATGAATTTGGTTTGTCTGCCTGTCTGTCTATGTTCTAACTGGCGTAAATGTACTCGGATTGCCATGCAATTGATATATGTTATTGAGGTTTACTATTAAGGCATCTTCGGTATTGAAAATGAAGTCTGTAGCGTTTATAGGGTAGTTCGTTTACCGGGATACTTAAAAGACTTACGTTACCTCACGGTCTATGGAGAAAAAAAAACGTTTGCTGTGTATTTTATTGATGTTACACTATTTCAAACATATTGATCTTGATAAATATCACTGAGGTGCAGTACAATATTCTTACTATAAAATATGGTGAACAGAGTATTCATTGTTCATTTACAGGGATACACAAAATAATTCGGTTACAATACTGTCTATGAACAATAAATGCTAGAAGTGCGCTTTCATTTGTGATACGCTTTTTTCAATTTAACTGTTTTTTTAACACTTTCCAACCTAGTTGAAAAGTGTTTATGACTTCGGTTTGTCCGTCTGCCGTCTGTCCGTCTGTCCGTGCTCTAACTCGCGTAAATATACAATTTTTGTATGTTATTGTCGTTTACTACAGCATGTTCCCTATTTCAACTGAAGTGTGTAGCACTTATAGTTTTTTTTTTTTTTACAGGGACTGTCAAAAGTATTCCGTTACATTACGCAGTCAATGGGAAATAAT
Organism: Maratus michaelseni; assembly: GCA_963931845.1. Lineage (NCBI taxonomy): Eukaryota > Metazoa > Arthropoda > Arachnida > Araneae > Salticidae > Maratus > Maratus michaelseni. Next base: position 94,686,616 of record OZ007596.1, read on the forward strand.
CGTTTCAAAGTGCATTTTGATGATGCTACGTCATTTAAAACATGATGAAATTGATATATAATTATGAAGCGCATTAAAACACGCTTTTTGTAGAATATGGGGTGCAAAGCATTTATTATTCATTTACAGAGTCAAACAAAAGAATTCTGTTACACATTGTTTATACTATGGGGAAAAATCGTTTGCAGTGTAATTTAGTGATATTTCACTATTTCAAACACTAGCCGCCACTGGCGACCAGTTTGGTCTCCCTTAAATGTATGTTAAACATTGCAACACGTTACATTTATTCATAATTTAATTTTCCCTTAATCCTTCGCCAAATCGGAAGATTCTAATAGACAAATCATGAACTTTTGCGATCATGGTAGCATTTCGCATATTTTTTGGGCACAAATGTCACATACGCACGTTGGCGCGATTCCCCCCCCCCCTCCCCCGCCAATTTGGCGAAAACTTTGTTATGGAAATTGTTGTTTATTTACTTTTATTTTTTATTTTAATTCTATAAATTATTTTTGATATGTATATCAATATTTATTTACAACAAACTATCATTTATTTATTTTTATTCTTTTTTTTAATTATGAGTATTTTTGTTAGCCGGGAGCAGATGATAATTCGCCAAATATCGTTCCCATCACCGTCATTCATACTACAATTAATTTAATTTTAAATTATAAACCTGTCACTCATTTCATTTAAAATACTTAACTTTAATCTAAAATGCTTATATTACATAAATTTAAAATACTTCACACTTTTCATTTAAAAGAGAAAATAAATAAATAAATAAGAAATAATATCATAAATCAAAACATTTGATTTCAAAATCAAAGTATCATTTCTAATTTGTACACGCGATAAATAAAAGCTGTATTAGCGATTTTAAAAATGCTAAAAATCTGATTCATTAAATATTATTACATGAGTTCAATTTACGTCAAGAAAAGGTCCGAAAGTTGAGTTGTATAGCACATAATTATGGTAAACTTTGATTGTCTCACTGGTGCGAATTATTTTTTTGACGCGAGGCAGCGGTCCAAAAATTCATTCGCGGAGAACTTGCTTTGCGAATGATTACCTCCATGATTTAATATTTTAAATGTTCACGACGAATCAATCTTTTTTTTGTTTACTTTTATGAATAGAGAATTTGAACTGCGAATCTTTCGACTGAAGTTATTGCAGAATATATACATAATTGAACGCAAGTCATCTCTCAAATATTAATTTATTTTGAACGATCTTTCTTAAAATGTAACTTTTATGCAGTTTATTCAAAAAAATAATTTTGAATAAAAATGGCCGCTTGGCATATGAAAAAGCGATGCGGCATCCCGGAACTGTTGAGAAGCGATGCGGCATCCCGGAACTGTTGAGGACAGTCACATGACTTACAGTTTTATTATAGAGATAATGAAAATTATATGCATTGCTGAAGTGCACTGTAAATTACTCTCTTGAAAGTGTGGTGTGCATTGAGTTTATTTACAGGGACACACAAAAGATATCGGTTACAGTACATGTGCGATATTTACAGTCTATGTGTGACGTTTTCAACTTTGGTTTGCGTTTTTAAATTTAACTAATTTTTTTCATATTTCGTGTGTGTTTATAAACTCGGTTGTTAATATACAGGGCTACACAAGAGAATCTGTAAGTATTACAGACTATGGGAGCGAATTGCTTAAAGGTAGTTTTTAATTGTGTTACGCATTTTCCTGCTGACCTATATTTAGTAGACCACACTGCAAATTTTTAAACACAAAAATAAACACATTTAAGAATACTTTTTTGTCACCAAATTAACAACACATTACATGTGTTGTGAATTAGAACACTTCATATACAACACAATTTGTATGTTCTGATTGTGTTCTTAATGTGTTGCTATCTAGAAATGTGTTCTAAAAATAGTGTTGTTAATTGAGTTGAAATAGTGTTGCAAATAGTGTTGATGAAAATGTGTTCTTACAGTAGTGTTGGGCTGCACAACACTTTGTCACCAAATTAACAACGCATTGTAAACATCACACACATTTAGAACACTATAAAACAACATATTTAGAACGTTTTCAAAACTCTTTTTACACGGTACCCTGAAAATTACAGTTTTAAAAATGAAATAAGAGACAGTTTGCTTTATAGAAAAAAACTTGTAGGTGATCACTGAGTGAGTTTACTAATTTTTACCAATAAATATCAATAAATGAATTTCTGGAAAAGTTATGAAATTTGTTTTTCTTAGGCATCGTCTATATACTCTCTCTTCCATCATTGAAGAATAATTTATTTTATTTAATATATAAAACCTGGAAGATGTATAAAAATATTACATTTTTTACTTTTTTAGAAAATATTTTACTTACCCAATCTAAGTGCTAAGAAAAATTAATAACTTCATGCATTAATATTCTGGAAATTAATTACTTTTAATAATTATTGGCATTTGCTTTTCATTTTTAAAGCTGTCTTTTCAAGACACCCAGTAAAACAAAAAATAACTGTGCACTGTTAAAACTACAAGAGACACATGGCACCCCCTAGGGGTGAAAGGCTTGTCTCACTGGTGACACCTCTAGGAGAGCCAGAATGGCCCCCTTAACTAGGGTGAAAGGATGGCACCCCAGGAGAGAATAATGGCATCTCTACTCCAACGTGCCCAGAGGCACCCCAGAAATGAAAGCATCCCCCCCCGCCACTTGTCTAGAAATTGTATTGAAAAGAGTTTGAAAATTCTCATACTTAAAAAAGAAAAAAAAGCTATACATATATAATTATAATGCAATGTTTAACTTTAGCTGCAATAAACTGATTAATACTTCATTTTCTCTGTTGAAATTTATACAAAGTTAAAAGTTGATCATCTCATGTCAAGAGTCGATCCAGGCAAAATTTGGGACCTATTCAGAGCTCCTTCACAAAGATCTATTTTATAAAACAGGCTCCTTCACAAAAATAAATTTAATAAAATGGCCCCTTCAGAAAAATCAATTTGACAAAATGCACCCCTTCCAAAAATTCCTTTTAATAAAATAGGCCCTTTCACAAAATTCTGTTCCATAAAACTTACTATTTTTATTAATTATTTATTATTTTGTTATGTTTTAAAATGTAAAATTTGTAAACAATCAAGTTCACCAGAAGTGAAAACTTTTGCAAATAGGACTTTAAAAAGTTTTTGCTATGTTAATAAATGTTTGGTTCGAAAGATTGCTTACAAATTACACATTTTAAAACATAACAAAATAATAAATAATTAATAAAAATAGTAAGTTTTATGGAACAGAATTTTGTGAAAGGGCCTATTTTATTAAAAGGGATTTTGTGAAGGGTTCCAGTTTATGAAATAGATTTTATTGAAGGGGCCCAATTTATTAAATTGATTTTTGTGAAGGAGCTCTGAATAGACCCCACATTTTGCCTGGATCGAACCTTGACATGAGATGATCAACTTTTAACTTTGTGTAAATTTCAGCAGAGAAAATGAAGTATTGATCAGTTTATTGCAGCGAAATTTAAACATTGCATTATAATTATATATGTATGGCATTTTTTCCCGCTTTTTTAAGTATAAGAATTTTCAAAATCTTTTCAATACAATTGCTAGACAGGGGGAGGTTGGGTGCATTTTGTGAAAAATATACTAAACTTCATAAAAATAACCTTTATTTTTCACAAAATACCCCCCCCCCCCAAAAAAAAAAAAAAAAAAAAAACAAAAAAAAAAACACCTCTTGCAAGTCATTTTACTTGCAACTAAATTTGTTAATAAATGTTTTCAACTTGTAACTCCCAGCCTAAATTGTGAATAGATACTTTCAGCTTAAAAATAAAGATTTTTGTTACCTTCGAAACTGGTTAGTATTTATTACCATTTTTACTATTATTGTTATTTTAAGTTATATGTAGTACAGATATATTTATTTATCAATATTATTTTAATATGGAAAAAAATTCTTTTAGCTATACGAGTTAAATATATTTTCATAAATCACTCAATCATCTAACACATTCATACATCCAGCCACACAGTGAAATGTTCCAGTGATTTATTATTATTAATATGTTATAGCACAGGAGACTCACAAAACATTTTTCAAGATAAGACACATGTATAAATGTCAAAATATCAATTTAGGAATTACGATTTATTTATTTTGTTAATAATTCATAATGTGTAATGAGGAATATTTTTAGTTCATTGCATGATCAAGCACAAGCTCTAAAAATTTCAATAGTAAAAAGTATTTGATTAATAAATATATTTGCAGAAATTTGTATTTTATCAAGTTTACTATTTCTTATGTATACATATTATCAAATCAACTAATTTAAAATTGTCAAATACTCAAGTTAATACGTTTCAAGTTAGTAAAAATCAATTCTCGGTAAAACTTGTAAATTCTTCAATTGTTTACTAATAGTTTGTTTAAATTTCAGAAAAATAAGAAATTAAATTAATTTTTTAAATTATACAATCTATGTTTCAACTTTTTTTTTATTATAATGCATCATTAAATTTATTTATGGATGGTAAGCATAACAAAAACTGTGCGAGAAAATTCATTAGATAAAAATATGAATAAAATGAAATTATTATAAGCTCTACATAAATAATAATTTAAAACAAGCAAATAGATGAGGCGGTATCATTCAACTTTCACGAGATAAAAATCTGAACATTCGACATCAAGATTATGACTTAAAAAGTCTTATCTTGAAAATAATGTATTGAGCCATTTATAATACAACATATAAAAATGTATTTAATAATAAAACATGAAATAAAAACACACTGAAACATTTCACATATCTGTATTTAAAGTGTATTCCTATAAAGTGTATTCCTGTATATTTCCAACGTTTATTTATTCGCCATAAATGGCGTTATTTAATCTTTAAATGGCGCACGTGGCACGCGAGCGCGATACACTAGAATCCAACTCCAACGGCAGCCATTACAATTCTTACTTGTACAATCTTCCTTTCCCGTCCACCGTGACGGCGAAGTGAAAATGAGGGAAACACAGCGCATGCGCAAACGCCAGATACCCTCTAGGGCGTCATGTGTTTCAAAAGTGTTGCATAAAGCGTTTACAATCTGAATGTGCTCTTAAAATAAGACGACAACACAATCTAAACACATTTTCTTCGCTTGTAATTTTTAACAACACTTTTTGCACAGTCTTTTTCCTAGCACAACACATTCGCAACACATTCACCACATAATCTATACGATTTTAGTTAGAAGTGTTTATTATTATGTTCAGGTAGCGTTGCAAAAGTGTTTCACGAATTTGCAGTGCAATAGAAGTTTGTGGAATATAAATAAATTCACATACAGATCTACGCAAAGAAAAATACATTGTCATTTAGGGTTGGTAATTGCTGCGAGTGAATTTTAAGTTGCCTTTTAGCTTAATATGGGGTGTGTACAAAAGTCTTCGGATAATATACAGGGCTGTACAAAAGATTTCGAATTCATTTCCATCGATTGGCAAAAATTGCTAAACATAAATATTCTAACTGAACTAAATTTTATCATGCTATATATCCACATCTATTGATCATATACAGGGCTGCACAAAAAAATCGACTACTTTTTTGACACTGTAAGGTAATTTTGAAAACTATATTTCAATGTGTTAAATGTTTTCTAAACTGTTTACTTACACATCTTCTTTCACCTTATTTAACGGTGAAGTTTCGTTACAGTTTTCTGGTTGTGTTGGAAAGTGTTTCATAATCTATGCTTGACGCATGATTTTTCTTTCTTATTTACTATTACATGGTGTGTATAAATTCTATAGATCTTAAACAGGGCTGCACAAAAGATCTGGAATACATTTCCGTTTATTGACGAAAATTTCTTAATAATTTTCAAAAGTGCTTCCTAAGTGAACTAAATTTTAGCATACTATGTCTTGGTAAAAATAAGTAAAAAAAGTCCTTCCGGTCTGTACCGGGAGGAAAAGGTAGCTTTCCTATATCTTCGTTTTAAAATTTTAGCTAATGTTACTCGAAAACAGCAAGCTAAAATGCAAAGAAACCGTTTACAAACGATTCGTTAATACTGAATTTGAATAAGAAATTCGCCAAATTATTGAGCTATAGCCAAGTTGGCTTCATTTATGAAGACTTACTTTGGTCGCCATATTTGGCGATATTTCGCCAAATGTCGCCAAGTTTGGCGAGAATTTGGCGCTAACGGATATGAATATATAGTTTTATTATGCGTATGAATGGGAAAATGATTACAACAATGAAAGAAAATAATTTGCGAGAAATCGCGTTCACTAAAACTCATAAATTAATCGTTGTTTTTTTGCAATGTGCTATCTTGTAATGTGTTCAAAATGTCAGCCACCCTAGAATTTCAAACTGCTCTATCTCAGCCATTTTTTAAGATAGAGGTAAACCAAAAAAGGCTCTGGAATCCTCGTACCAAGGCCTAACACGTAAGCAAAAAATAAATTTGAATTTTTGACCTTTTTTGTAAATTTATTTTAGTTTTAAATCTTTAAGTGGCCACCATCTTGAAACAAGATGCCGGACCAAGCTGGCCAACGAACTCGGTCGAGACATTGGTGAGCTTAATACACACAATTAGTTTCATCCAAATTGATTTATAAATACGAGTGTTATCGCATGACATAGGTCATATATATATATATATATATATATATACAGTGACCTCTCACTTATACGACTCTCAGTTATGCGACTCTCTCGGTTATACGCCGAATTCTCTTGGTCCCGTCCACGCTTTACGGGAAATAATACTAAACTTCTCTCAGATATACGACTGCTTCTCTGACTTATACGACGCTTTAAACGGTTCAGCGATTTTACATTTCTCACTCAAGAGTTCATGCTTATAATCTTTAAAGTACAATTTCCTCACGTTTTCTTAGCTTTATCCTTTCACTATTGTTAAAATGTTTATCAATAATGAATAACATTTCTTATCTACCTTCGTGTGTTTTTAACGATGGAATCTAATGGTGGGAGGGTGGTTGTATGGAATTATCTTGTGCCTGCCATTTAATAAAAGCCAAATGACCACCTGGAAAAAATGTGACATCGCAGAAAATTAAGAAATGTTTTAGGAAATGTTCTTTTTCACAAGACCAAACTGCTAGTTCAACGTATGAACCCGATTTTGAGAGCATATGGGAAACCTTTAATGACGAAGACTGGGATGAAATGGTTAGGGATGCAGGTATTAATTTCAAAGATTATGTAGAATATGATGAAAACTTCTGCTGTCAGAACTGAGAACTGCCGAAGAAATCTTTGAGGATATCAATAAGGAAGACTTAAGAGAGGAGGATGACGAAGATGAGAGCAATGTATTGCTGGTGTAAATTTTTCAGAAACAAGTGCCGCTTTAAATATACATTAAAGAATTATGTCGATCAAAATGATTATTCCCAAAATAACTTAAAAGCTTTATTAGACTCACTTAAAAAATGCATTTTCTATTTCCGTCGACGACAGAGACAAACTAGTATCCCTTCATTTTTTAAGAAAATCTGATTTGTAAATCTTTAAAATAAACATAATTGTAAGTAAACCATTTTGTGAACTTTTTAAAAATATATTTTACGTTTTATTTTAAATATATTTTATAAATTTTGTTAAAATATATGTTCTTAGTACTCAAAACTTATTGTTTTTAATATAGGTAAAATAATTAATGCATGTAAAGCTTAAAACTTGTATAATAAGACGGTCTCTCACTTATACGACTCTCTCAGTCATACGACTTTTTTCTACGGTCCCCTGAAAGTCGTATAAGTGAGAGGTCACCGTATTTGTCTTACGTGGCGCGGAAATAGGGCTGAATTTCTACCTTATCGTTGGCAACAACCGTAGTTTCCAGAGCTCAGACCAATGAACAGACAAGATTGTGTTAGTTCCGCCTCCAATATGGCGGCCAGTGTCAAAGCAGTGAAACTCAAGCTAGCAATTATTAAAAATAAAATAATATGAACGTAATCCAAAGCGTCTGAGATGATTCCTCATTTTAATTATGAGTAATATTGTTAATTTCAAATTAATTCTCAACTCTTATTTAGAATTTATTTACGAATTTCACTCGCACAAAAAATCGGAGATAATAAAATATAAACTTTCTAGAATGCCCCTGCTGCCATCTGCTGCTGTTTTATCGAAGTAAAAATAATTTTTTTTTTCCGAAATCTATAATCAATTAGAATAATAAAATGTCGAACGAAATTTAAACAATCATTGATGATAAATTATCTTCCTACCACGTAGTTTTTTTTTTTTTTTTTTTAAATGAATTTAAGCCGTGCTGTACAATATTATAGGTGCAATAAGTTTTAAAGTAATTATGTTTCCAAGATTCTTTTTTTATAGTATTTAAATGATTTATATGCCCTTTAGTAGCATCAACTAAATGCATTTTTAGTTGTGTTTTCAATTACTTTTTTACATTAAAGAAATTGTCAATTTCATATGTTCAAATGATTTATTGTAATGCGTATTCCGGCTAGAATTACTAGAAAATGTGAATTGCTTTGCAATTCACGGGGGGTTGGCGAGCGTTAGCGAGTAGGGGGCTGAGCCCCCTAGTATATATATATAAATCAACATTTGAACGGAGGGTGGTTTTGGTGTCTGGGGGTCATGATCGGTGAAAATATACCAAAATTTTCCGGAATTACTTTCCTCCGAACGGCTGCAATAGGTAGCTTTATACTTTTTTGTATTGAAAGCTACCTAAAACCAACGATTAATTTATGAGTTTTAGTGAACGCGATTTCTCGCAAATTATTTTCTTTCATTGTTGTAATCATTTTCCCAATCATACGCATAAAACTATATATTTATATCCGTTAGCGCCAAATTCTCGCCAAACCTGGCGACATTTGGCGAAATATCGCCAAGTATGGCGACCAAAATAAGTCTTCATAAATGAAGCCAATTTGGCTATAGCTCAATTATTCGGCGAATTTCTTATTCGCATTCAGTATTAACGAATCTTTTGTAAACAGTTTCTTTGCATTTTAGTTTGCTGTTTTCGAGTTACATTAGCTGAAATTTTAAAATGAAGATATAAGAAAGCTACCTTTTCCTCCCGCTACAGGCCGGAAGGGCTTTTTTGTAATGTGCTGTCTTGTTTCAAAATGTCAGCCACCCTAGAATTTCAAACTGCTCTATCTCAGCTATTTTTAAAGATAGAGGTAAAACAAAAAATGCTCTGGAATCCTTGTAACAAGGCCTAACACTCAATTAAAAAAGAAATTTGAATTTTTAACCTTTTTGTATATTTATTTTAGTTTTAAAATTTTCAGTGGCCGCCATCTTGAAACAAGATCGCGGACCAAGCTGGCCAACGAACTCGGTCGAGGCATTGGTGAGCTTAATACACACAATTAGTTTCATCCAAATTAATTTATAAATACGAGCGTTATCGTATGACATAGATCAGATATATATATATATACAGTAGAACCCCGATTTTACGTTTTTCATGGGACCAGCAGAAAAAAACGTACGAAGTGGGAAAACGTAAAATCGCAGTCAAATAGAGAAAAACACTTCAAGAAAACAAATTATACAAAAATAAACTTAACAATACCATATTAGTATTTTAAAAAATGTGTTATTCTTTATTGCGTTTTCTTTTTAAGTGTAATTTCACATGTACTCTATTTTCAATACATGCAAGTTTTTCCAAATTTTTTTTCTTAATATTCATGTCCAGTTAAAATTTCTTTAAAAATTTTAAACTCGCAATGGCCTCTGCCGATGAGGGCATGATGTCTTTCTTCTGGATCTCCATCAATATCATCCTCACTTCAGTATTGCGAAATCAAATCGGAAATAGTCTGAATGTCTGTGGTAGCGATAACATCCTTATCGCAATCAATGTACTCATCAACATTGATGTCTGCAAGTATAAATTCATCCTCTTTCGTGTGGTCTTCCATAGAGAGCTCTTCCCAGCGGCACTTCACCCTTAATTTCGGATTTTGAAAATTCTCCCTTCAGAAAAGCATTTGACATGCATTTTTCATCTACTCAATTCCACGCCGATGAGTTGAAATGAAGAGCTTCCGGCACATTTAGCTTTGTTTTTCATGCATCGTGAAGCTGACCAGAATCAAGTGAAAAAAGTCCTTCCGGCCTATACCGGGAGGAAAAGGTAGCTTTCCTATATCTTCGTTTTAAAATTTTTAGCTAATGTTACACGAAAACAGCAAGCTAAAATGCAAAGAAACGTTTACAAAAGATTCGTTAATACTGAATTTGAATAAGAAATTCGCCAAATTATTGAGCAATAGCCAAATTGGCTTCATTTATGAAGACTTATTTTGGTCGCCAAATTTGGCGATATTTCGCCAAATGTAACCAATTTTGGCGAGAATTTGGCGCTAACGGATATGAATACAGTAAAACCTCCATAACGGACACTCCCGAATAGCGGACACCTCTATTTAACGGACACTTTTCAAATCCCCACTCCCAAAATTTAAATTTTTGTATGTTTAACCTCTGAATAGCGGACATTCCGAATAGCGGACAGTAGTTTTGGCGTTCAAGGATGAAAAATGATTTCTTAACGAGAAAGAAAATGGAAAAAAAAGTAAAAAGCCTCGAAATTTATCAAGGCAATGTGTCACAAATTTTTTGACCACAGATAAATGTAGGGGGAGGTCTCTGGAAAATCCTCAATGGCCTGGGGAATCCCCCAATATCGTATGTATTTTGTATCGATTACTGTTTGATTCTTCAGATTTAATTGACATACAATATTCAAAGCTTCAAAATATGTTAAAACCATTTTTATCGTTTTCTGAATATATCGAGTTCTGCGTATTCTGAATTTAGTGTCTTGCTTGTGATTAATGTTTCGAAAATGACCTCAAAATGAAAGCAATTAACTTTAAAAGAAAAATTTGAAATTGTAAATATAAGTGAATCTGAAAAACAGAAATAGAGTTTACCGGTACTTGCCGAATGTTTTAAAATAGGTAAAACACAAGTGGGAGAGATTTTACGAAATAAAGAATTTGTGGATTATTAACTCTAATGAGAACACCAAAAATGTGAAATTGGGGTATACTGATTCCATTGAAATTAATTCTATATTTCTGAATTGGTTTACTTCACTTCGTTCAAAAATATTCCTATCAGTGGGCCTTTGATTCAGGAAAAGGCTTTAAAAGTCACCAAAGAACTCGGATTACATGATTTTAAGGGTTTGGGTAGACGGCTGGAAAAGTTCCTGTCTCGGCACAACATTTCTTTCAACACAATATGTGGAAAAGCAAAATCTGCAGCTCTGAAAAATGTGGAGGATTGGCATGAATAACTGCAATCAATTTGTGAAAGTTATGAGGAGAAAAACATTTTTAATGCCGAGGAAAGCGGACTCTTTTTCGGAATTTTTTCTAATAAGATTTTGTGCTTTAAGAAGGATGGCTGTATCAGTGAAAAAATGACAAAAGAGCGAATCATTATTTTATTATGTTTCAATGTATTAGGGGAATTTTAAATTCCTCTTATAGTTCAAAAATCTCTGAAACCCATGTGTTTCTCAAAGAACATCCAATTAAGAAAATTTGGTTAGCGAATAAAAAAGCGTGGATAACCAGTTTTTTAGTGATTAAATGGTTAACTTCCTTTGATAATAAGATGAAAAAACAAAGAAAAGTTCTCTTGTTTTTGGACAGACAGACAGCGCACAGTGCAACTTCTCATCCAAAACATTTTAAATTGGACAATGTTAAAACTGTGCCCCCCCCTCCCCAAAGACAACTTCCGTATGCCAGCCCCTTGATCAAAAGGCGTTATACACAATTATAAAGCCTGGTAGAGAAAGCTTTTATTAAGCCATATTCTTTCGAAGTTTTATTCTATGAATACTAAAGCCTAAAATTAATTAATGTTCCCGATGCTTTCAAATTCGGATTTCTTCAACTGTAAAAAAACGTATAACCGGAATGTGTACGACAATGTTTCAGAAAAAGTAGGCTTTATATTAAAAGAAAATGAAGCACTTATTTCCAATAGAAATGAAGAACTATCGCAATAAGTGAATTAATGAAATGGATCCGGAGTGAAGAAATGCCGAAATGTCCATCAACATTGATGATGACCTACTGAAAAAGAATCAGTTGACGTAGGCAGGGCCTGATTACCAATGGGGCACAATTCCAACACTAAAATTTAATAAAAATTTTCATCTTATCAAAACGCCCTATTCTTGCAAAATTACTGCCATGAATAAAGAAAAAAATTCTATTCTTTTTTACTGGTGGAATTGTGCCCCGTTAGTAATCAGGCCCTCGACGTAGGCGATTATATTCCTTCAGAATCTTCGACAAAAGCTGATTCTATTAGTGATGTGAATCAGATACTGAAACCAGGGGATGTTTCCTGCAATATCGAGAATTTCCAAGAATCGGCAAAACACAGTGAGCAGTTGCACATATTTTTTTCTTTTTCCAAAAAAAAGATGATTCAGAAGGATTAAAACTACTGATAGCATTAAAACGTCGCATAGAAAAACTAACTACATGTAATCGCAAGCAAAAGCAAACTTTTGTAACATATTTTTTCCTTAAGAATGTAATAAACAGTGGAAAAATGTATGTACAATTTCATTTCAGTTTTATTGCTTAAAAAAGTAATTTTAATTTCTGATTAATCATATAATAGAAGTTCTCGGAGATATAAAAGCCAATTAATGAAACGTTAAACATTTTTTTAGCGATTTTGTGAATCTCTGAAGTTTTCCCAATAGCGGACACCTCCGAATAGCGGACAATTTCTGTCCTCCCGAGGTGTCCGTTATTTAGAGGTTTTACTGTATATAGTTTTATGCGTATGATTGGGAAAATTACTACAACAATGAAAGTAAATAATTTGCGAGTAATCGCGTTAATGTGCTGTGTTGTTTCAAAATGTCAGCCACCCTAGAATTTCAAACTGCTCTATCTCAGCCGTTTTTTAAGATAGAGGTAAAACAAAAAATGCTCTGGAATCCTCGTTTCAAGGCCAAACACTGAATTAAAAAATAAATTTGAATTTTTGACTTTTTTGTATATTTATTTTAGTTTTAAATTTTTAAATGGCCGCCATCTTGAAACAAAATGGCGGACCAAGCTGGCCAACGAACTCGGTCGAGACATTAGTGACCTTAATACACACAATTAGTTTCATCAAAATCGATTTATAAATACGAGCGTTATCGTATGACATAGGTCAGATATATATATATATATATATATATCTCCATATATATATATATATATATATATATATATATATATATATATATATATATATATATATATATATATATATATATATAAATCAACATTTGAACGGAGGGTGGTTTTGGGGTCAGGGGGTCATGATCGGTGAAAATATATCAAAATTTTCCGGAACTACTTTCCTCCGAACGGCTGCAATAGGTAGCTTTATACTTTTTTGTATTGAAAGCTACCTAAAAAGGCCTTTTCTTACCAGTTGCATTTTGGAGGATCTGTTTATTCCCAAGTCACATGGCTGAAGTATACTGGTACAGTTGTGTGAGAAAAATTCCATACGCACCTTATTTAAATTCAGATTAACATGAGTGCACTGGTCTACAAATAAAATCGCTTTTGTATGCTCATTTTTAGGTAGCTTTCAATACAAAAAAGTATAAAGCTACCTATTGCAGCCGTTCGGAGGAAAGCAGTTCCGGAAAATTTCGATATATTTTCACCGACCATGACCCCCAGACCCCAAAGCCACCCTCCGTTCAAATGTTGATTTATATATATATATATATATATATATATATATATAATTATAATATCTATGAATTTCAAAAAACATATCAAGTTCTATTATCATTCTACTTAAATCTCCAAAGAGATAATTAATGATATTGTGTATACAGAATACCACATAGCTAATAATTAACATGTGCAAACATAATATTACCATAGCTTGTGCTTCAATGGTAATTGGCCAAATTTTACTCATACCTAAAGAATATTGAAAAAAGAAAAAAGAAATAGAGAGAAAGGGAAAAAAAAAATTTAAATTGAGTTGCAATTAAGTAAATACAAATGGATTAATAAATTAAATATGAACCATATACAATGGAAAATTGGATCACATGAGAATTAAATATGAATTGGATATGAATAAACACATGCACATGTACTCATCAGCCTGGATGCACCCACTTGTGTTTTAAATAATAATTCAGTGTTTCATAATTCTACTGGCATAATGCTAAGATCAGTAGAATCATCCAGGTACACTGAATTATTACCAGACAACAATTGGAAATATTAAAATTTGGAAATATTTAAATAGGAAATAAAAAACCATTAAGAATATACTACAATATATTTCACTCACATCGATTATCCCAAAAACTGTATTTAACACCTCACGAAATTACCACGAGATAACAGTTCTGAAATAATAAAATTCGAAATATGAACGCGTAAAGTGTAGATAAAATATTTTACTCACAATAATTATACAGAATCCTTAAAATGTCACAACTTCTGCATAATATTCACATCCACATGGCAATGCATCATACATGTTGACTAAGTCGAGTTGAGAGAAATGATTTGAAAGACAAGTTGAGAGCACACTTTTTTTAAAACACATCCCCATCGATGACACCCAAACACAAAATGATTCAAAAACACACAAAATAATTCTGGTTTTAATACACTTATAACAAAATTATATCCGTGAATATATATTACTCCATACAATTTTAATTCCTGAAAGTAAAATTAATATACAATCAATAGCTCCCTCTATAGTTAAATTAAATATAATATTAACAATATTATCAACAACTACCTGAAAGGTAAAGTGTCGCCATCTATTGGTATTATAATAATTCATAATTAATATTTAGTTAGATATCCACTTTATTAGTTACATACTCACTTCATTAGATTTAATTATATAAATAAACTTTAAAAAACAATACTAACTTGTAGTTTTACTTTAAATTCAAATAAAATATAATACTACTATATGAATAAATCTACACAGAATTAATTCAACTTGCACAGCATTTCAGATATTCTTAACAAGAATATATTATGTAAAAGAGATATTATTTTAATTCAAATTGTTTTTGCTGCCAGCTGTGTTAATCCACTGATATTATAGACATATTATTAAATAATTAATGTTTTATTTTTACTACTACTTAAATATATATTAGACTTGTTATTAAATAATTAATGTTTAATTTATACTACATTGTAAATATATTTTATATTTCATAGATTAATTTAAATATCTAATTAAATAATTCATAAACAATTCAAAATATCTCAAAATTTATAAAATTGATAATTAATAGTATTACTACTGTTTTTCAATCAAATTAATGCAATGCAGTAATTAAAATACTTGTTAAATTTAATTATTCATAGACAAAAATAAAAACTATATATATTTATATTTATATATATTGCAAATAGATATGTTTATGAGTTATAATCACCAATGTTATCCATGTATAATTTAATTTGTTATTGTATAAGTTAATTTATAAATGTATGAAAACTGCACATCAATAACACCTTAAACAGAGGTGATCGGCAACGCACAATCACAACTATACAAAGTGTATATAATGTTCAATCAAATATTAAATTTCCTAATATGTTATAATTGTAATTATGTATGTTATAATTGTAATTTTCTATATAAAGTGTATATAATGTTCAAACAAATATTAAATATTAAATTTCCTAATATGTTATAATTGTAATAATGTATGTTATAATTATTATTTTCTATATCTTTTGTTATATGTTATCGCACACTAAAACAATAATTTATTACATACCATGTTTATATTTAAATTATATAATAAATGTTATTTAAAAGAGTTGATGATTGAATTTATCATAAAAATTGGATAACCATATATTTTTGCTTGATCTCGAATATATCTAATATTTTTGTTTTTATTTATATCTGAGCATAAGTATTTTATACGATGTAGATAATTGATAATTATATTTTTATAAACAGATTTATGTAAACATGAAGCAAAATTGGTAAAAATATTTACTTTAAATGGGAAATCAAATCTCTTATCATAAATATCAAAAATTAATTTATAATTATTAGTAATATTAATATTTAAGTCAAGAAAGTTTATATTATTATTAATTAAATCATTTTCGCTTAATTTAAGCTGAGTAGGATAAAAATTTATATATATATATATATATATCTATATCTGACCTATGTCATACGATAACGCCCGTATTTATAAATCGATTTTGATGAAACTAATTGTGTGTATTAAGGTCACTAATGTCTCGACCGAGTTCGTTGGTCAGCTTGGTCCGCCATTTTGTTTCAAGATGGCGGCCATTTAAAAATTTAAAACTAAAATAAATATACAAAAAATTAAAAATTCAAATTTATTTTTTAATTACGTGTTAAGCCTTGATACAAGGATTCCAGAGCATTTTTTGGTTTACCTCTATCTTAAAAAATGGCTGAGATAGAGCAGTTTGAAATTCTAGGGTGGCTGACATTTTGAACACATTACAAGATAGCACATTGCAAAAAAACAACGATTAATTTATGAGTTTTAGTGAACGCGATTTCTCGCAACTTATTTTCTTTCACTGTTGTAATAATTTTCCCAATCATACGAATAAAACTATATATTCATATCCGTTAGCGCCAAATTCTCGCCAAAATTGGCGACATTTGGCGAAATATCGCCAAATTTAGCGACCAAAATAAGTCTTCATAAATGAAGCCAATTTGGCTATTGCTCAATAATTTGGCGAATTTCTTATTCAAATTCAGTATTAACGAATCTTTTGTAAACGTTTGTTTGCATTTTAACTTGCTGTTTTCGTGTAACATTAGCTAAAATTTTAAAACGAAGGTATAGGAAAGCTACCTTTTCCTCCCGGTACAGGCCGGAAGGACTTTTTTATATTCAATTTTCTTACAAAATCTTCAAAAAAAATTTAGAGTCATCCAAGCATTGTGGTTGGCATTGAAATCTGTCGGCAAACTTTTAACGTTTTTGAAGCATCGGGGCTTCTTAAATTTACCAATCACAAAGTGTGTTAGCTTTTCAGTTTCGTCTGCATTGTAAATAACAAAACTGTTAATCGCACTTTTGATAGCTACCGACTGTGACACGTTTCTCCTTTCACGGTGTATGTTCTATCAGGGAAGAGATTTAAAAACAATGCGGTCTCATCTGCGTTAAAGATGTCTTTTTTTGAGTAATTACACACAAGAGAAGGCAAAGTTTTTTCCATCCATTCCTCAACGACCGCGGTATTTACTCCATCTGACTCACCATAAATAAACTTGTAAGACAAATTATACCTCTTCTTGAATCGGTCGATCCAAATGTTGGATGACATGAAATTCTGCCTTTTAAGTCGAGAAGAAATTTGAAGAGCCTTTCCTTACAAAATTGAGCCATTGATTGGAATCTTGGCTGAACGGGCTTGTTTAAACTAGTCTCACAAAATCTTTCCCAGTTTCTCAAAAAGAGAGATTTTCAATGTTTTTCTTTTCTTTGACAAATTTCCCAGTTTTTCAGATTTTAATTCCACAGACACCTCTTGTTTCAGGATGATTTGTAACGTGGAACAAGCGATACCGAACGATTTTACGAGATACATTTTAGTTTATTTGGAAACTTTGCATTTTTCGATAATTTCTGCCTTTTCGGCTACAGAGAAACATTTTCTTTTAGACATCCTACTTTTTACAAATAATAGTTCATCGTTACTTCCTCACGGGAGTATTAACGGGGAGGAGAAGAACTGTTTTTGATAACAAACAATCAGTTGACCAAGTGGAAATCATTTTTGTTCTTTTGAAAGATTTTCCATGAGTGAAAAAAGAAACAAATTCCTGAGGTACTTGGCCTAAAATGACGTACCAAGCGGGAAACGTTAAGAGTAAATAACGTAGAATCAAGGTACTTTTATCATTATCGGAATAAGAATTTTCTGGGATTGACGAAAAATAACGTAGGAAGCGGGATAACTTACGAAACGGGTTACGTAAAATCGGGGTTCCACTGTATATATATATATATATGTCACAATTTAACTTGTATCACCATAATTTTTGTAGAATCATTATCCAGGCAAGGGCTTCCTCCGAGGAATTTGCAGTCGGGCGCCGAGAATTCACTTCATAGTGTGCGTACAGAATGCAAATAAGAGACAGTCCGTTCCAGTTCACTTGTTATTCGAAGTAAAAGAAAATGGCCATGCTTTACTAATTACGAAGCTAAATCCATACATGATGATTTTAATACCGTGAAGAAACTTGGTGACTTAATTTAATAATTAAGAAGACATTTTTTGTTCTTAAAGGCAGTTGTTTGTTCTATCTATCGGCAGCCAAGGAGATTATCCCATGATCATGATGTACGCGACGAGGTTACATGTACAACCGGATCCAGGAGCAATCTGACGCTGACGCGGGAAACTCCACGTATATCTATTATTGAACGTCCCAGAATACATTTTCATTAAACAGTCTTTCGATCAATCAGCGCTATAGGACTAATTTCTCCGGCGCTCTGATTTTGAAGCTATAAGACCGTAATCTGAAAAAAATGCGGGAAAACAATACTTCTAGAACATTACCGAAAAGTCTAATTCCTTCTAATAAATAAGAAGAGAAGAAAGAAAAAAAAATACGTAGGTTTTATCGAGCATGGGCAAGATGCCAAGATAATATTTTACATTGAGACTGAAGTTAGCTTTCATAATTTTGAGAAAGAATATTGTTTAGCCAGAAAACATAGGGAAATAAAAGTAAAATAAATAAAAAGACATAGGTTGTTATTTCAAGAGAGTTAAAATATTTTTAGCTGGGAGATTGATGTTTTAAAAGAATTAAATTCTAGGATGCATTTATTTAATGAAACAAAAGTACGTAATTTTAATAGAACAGCGCGATCAGAGCCATTTTTTTTAAGAGAATGAATTTAGAATAAAGTATTTTAGCACGGTGGAATTTTGACAGTCGAAATACTGGAACGAGAAAATAATTTAGAATAATGGGATTTACACAGAATTATAGTTTTGATGAGGCCAATGGCAAAATTTTTTAAAATTTGTTTCATATATATATATATATATATATATATATATATAATATATATAAATCAACATTTGAACGGAGGGTGGTTTTGATGTCTGGGGGTCATGATCGGCGAAAATATATGGAAATTTTCCGGAATTGCTTTCCTTCGAACGGCTGCAATAGGTAGCTTTATATTTTTTTGTACTGAAAGCTACCTAATGAAAGATAACATGCGTAATTTTTAAAAAGTACATGACATCCATAATAAGAGAAACCATTAGAGATAGTAACACGCAAAAATACAATATGTAACGATGCAACATCTTTTAACTTACCGAAATTGTGGCTCGAGTTTATTCCATGGTTACAAATATAGAAATAAAGAATCAAGTAAAAATAAAAGGTAACGTGCGTAATTTTTAAAAAGTACATGAAAATTAAATGATAGCATTTCAAATAATTACTTCAAAGACTGTGAATTATAGAATATTCTCATTGTTTTTGTTTTTGAAAAGGACTCGGAGTGAGCCGAAACATGTCAACAATCTAATACAAGTTATTTTACTTTATAATATGTTGTTAGTTTACACCTTTTAGCTTTGAAAAGAAATATATAAAATATTTTTTTATTAATTTAAAATAAAATACGAAATATTCGGTGTTTGTGTCAGAGTTTTTTTTTAGCGCTTTCTAACGTTAGTTGTAACGTTAGTATTTCTACGTTAGTTTCTAACTAGTAGTTTCTAACTAGTAGTTTCTAACTAGTAGTTTCTAACTAGTAGTTTCTAACGTTATGTTTATGACTACATATCGTCAGTTTGTCTATCTGTCTGTCTCTCTGATGTTCGACTGTGCTTAAAAATTGTTTTTATTCCTAGTGCAATCAATAATAAGACATCTCATACTGCCATACTAGTAAGTCTAGGCAAATTAACAGCACGGGCAAAATTGCAACAGAAGCTTTATAAATTGTTTTTGAACCAGTCATCAATGCTGAATAACATATTCAAAATCGGACCCAAGGAACATCCCTAAAACGGAATCTCTCTGCAAAGTAAACCTGCTTTAAACGTAAATAACGTCAACCTGCCTAAAATGGAAAGTAATTAATTTATAATAATAAATTGAAAGTAAACGAATAAAACACTAATTGGGTATTTTTAATACAAATACTATTTTTTTTTCTGAAAACAGTATAATCTGTCAAGACGGACACGGACCTCTCTCTTACGAAATACTGCATATAATGTTAAATGAATAGTTACTAATAAAACTAAATGATAAATAAATAAATGACTAATGAAATGAATAAAAGAGTAAATTAAGCAGTTACCTATATTAATAAAAGACCGATGTTTGTCTGTCTGTGTGTGTGTGCCTTTTGGCGATGGCTAGGGAAATCTAGTACACGTAGAGGTCTTCATATTTGGATAAGCATAGACGAAAATAGGTCCGAATGCAATTAGGGTTAAGATTTTTCCCTTGTTGATAATTACCCGATATATTAATTAAAAACTAATTAAAACTGCAAAATGGCGAGTAGCCATCCTGCCGTTGATTGTGTGTGCGGCTGCCCGGGTTTTCAATTCTTCGAGCAGATGACGAAAGAATCATTTTTCTGCTTTTTTCTTGTTAGTTTTCACTTTTTCTATTTTTTTTTTTTTTTTTTTTTTCTGCAGTTCTAAACTGCCATCCGCGAGTCTAGCGTGGATAAAAACACTTACTCAGAGTATTTTTTCTATTTCTAACGATCTTTTTTTAAATATTAATATTTATTATTAAAAAAAAATCTGAAGTTCGATTTCATGTTTGTTTTCATTTTTTATTATTCTTTTCCACGTTTTCTATTTTTTTTTGTTTTTTTTTAATTGAACCTATTATCTTAGTTTATCGGATGGAAATACAACCTCCCCCCCCCACCCCCCCCCAAAAAAAAACAACACTTATTCAGATTATTTTCCACGTTTTACCGGTATCTTTGGTTAAAAAAATTGTTAATATTTACTTTTTCAAAAAATATATTCTTTGGATTTCATGTTCGTTTTCATTTTTTCCGTTATTCTGAAGTTTTAAAATGCCAGCCCGTTTACCCGATGGAGATACAGAAAAAACCCCACTTATTCAACGGTAATTTTCCGCTTCTAACGGTACCTTTTGTTAAAAAAAATATTAATATTTACTATTTCAAAAAAATATTTTCTGGGAGTCGTTTCACGAATTCGCCAGAAACTTTTTTTCTCAGTGTCTCATCAGATATCATTTCGCGTTTTAAGAGACTTGTGCTTTCGAGACAGGTTGTCAAAATTGAAAGATGTCATTTCGCGTTTTAAAAGAATGAGGGGGGAGGGTGTGAGGGCGCGTTTTTTAAAATTATTTAGGTATTCTTAGGAACTTTTGGTCAGAATTGAAAATTTAATGTAGCTAAATGTCACACATTAAATCGACAATTGCAGTAACGAGGTCCACTTATAGTACGTTTGGAAAGATTTTCATTTAATAAATATAAAACCATACAAATTCGAGGTTGGATTGCAAACGGAGTGTGCATAGCAGTGTTGAATTCTGACATTTTTTCCGGGAGGGATTTCTGCATCTCCGTAAGGATGAAACTGTGAAGTTCTGGGGAAGAAGTTCTTGCACTTCTAGACCATTATTAAGCATAAAATCCTACATCTTCTGGGGGTGATCCCCCCCCCCCCCCACTGGGCTACACACCCGAATTCAACGCTAGTGGGTAGTACGCCCAGTGTACGCTGCCGAAGTCAGTGGGGACCCCAATAGGTTCGTTTGAGTAGATTTTTGTTTAAAAATATGAAATCATACAAATTCGAGGATGTACGCTCACTTCCGAAAGCAATGGGGCATTGTGTGGGGCGTTGTGCTGCTTGTTGCCTCAGTGTACGACCTGCGACATATGATCGGACAAAAATGACAAATGTGACGATAAATGTGATCTGACCTTGCACCAGTATTTAATTAGAGTTAGAGGAAGGTAGAAATTTCATTTTTTCCCCCATGATTCTCAAAGATTCTTTTTCCCATGATTCTTAAAGCACCAGCTAAAACAGAAATATTTAAAAAAGAGTTAATTTTTATTCTAAAAGTTAATTAAACAACAAAATATAAAATATTACGAATCAAGTGTTAAAGAACCAGTGCTGCTAAAGGAAAAAAAAAATAACCATAAAAATAAAGTTAAGTATTTGGACCTGACCTTGCACCAGTATTTGGTTAAAGTTAGATGGTGTGGTAATTTTACCACATTCAGGTTCCGTATAGCGCAGTTTATTTTTTGTTTTCCCTTCTCTCTCCTTTTATTTATTTATTTTTTATTTGCCTGGCAGACTTTAATCATAGTTTTCCTTTTTGTTTAAAAATTATTATTTGATTAAGTTATCCTATTTAGCCCATCGGCTTCAAAACGTTTATTTAGTATTCTTTATTTTCAATTTCGTCTTTGTGACGTCAGGTTGATTTCATTTCATTTTTAACAAATCAGATTCATATTTTTTTCCGTTTGTTTTAAATTTTAATTATACCCTCCCTTTGGCATATATTTAGCCCTATGTTGGCATTCCTTTATTTTTTTTACATCTTCTCAATGAAGCTTCCGTGCGTGTATTGGCAGTTGTCATCTGTTTGGCGAGTTTTTCCATGTTACGGCAACCCTGTCCTTGCGCCAATGATAGGTTCACATTTTCCTTTGAATTTCGGAGTTGTTCTTTGGTTTTCTCGTTGGAGTTGAAGTGTATTATAAAATACGTAATTTTTTTCGATTATATTCTGTCAGCTTGTATATTAAATAAGTATGATGTAGACTTAAACCTGTTTTAAATAATATATCGGAAATATGGTCTATAAGCAAAAGGCACAGTATAATTGCGTCTTTTTTTTCGTCGAATGTTCAAGGAGAGAGATGCTCAAATTCGTCGGCCTTCGATGATTAAATCAACTTTGAGATGGCATAACTAATAAAATTTAGATGTGTTGGTCCAATTGGATGTAGCCAAGATAATATTGGCATATCATGTTAAAATTTCTCATATCAAGAAGTGCTGATAAGTATAATGTCTTTTGTTCTTATTTTTGTTTCACATAGAATTAATATACTTTTTTTACGAATTTATTTTTGTCACACGAATAAAACAACTGGTGTATTATATATAAAAAATATATATATTACTTAACCATTTTAGTGTTGTTCTGACAACGTATTTTTAAGGATAAAGTATAACTATTTTCGCCAAAAAAAAAAATGAATAAACTGTTTCAATATTCATTAAGTCTCCTTTTTTTTTATGTAATTTTGTTGTTATTTATATATATTAGTGGATAAAAATAAAAATATTAATCATCTAAGTTATTTTTTTTTAGCACAAGAATCCTCTGAGGAAACAAAAAATAGAAAATAAGTTCTGCGTGCTCAAATAATTAAAGTTATATGTTCTTTAAAAAAAATAAAGAACAATTACCTGGGTATACTAGAACATTATGAATTATAATGTAGCTCACCTTTATTCTTTGAACTAAAAAAAAAGAATTTAATTAAATCACAACACTTGGTGCCTTGGCCTCTTTCTTTAGAGGATTTATTATTATTATTATTTGTGTGCAAATACTGAAGAATTTTTTTTTAAAAATGAAAACGAAAGTTGTTCTCATTGATGATGGAACATGGATTATTTTCCATTTCAAGATCATTTTACGTTTTTTTTTTTGTGCGTGGCTTTTTAATAGAAAAATGTTCTTCCAATATTTTCTTTTTTAGAGAAAATTTGTTTATTTAGGCTGTGCTCTTGAATATAGTTGTGTTCTTAATAAATATACATATAGGAAGTAAGAACCGGTATTAATCTAAGTTTAAAAAAAAAAAATTCTGAGTGTTTTATCTATATTTCTGTTTTAATTCACAAACTTTTTGCAACATGTCGAAATCCAAGAACACTATTAGTCTGAATATTCAACCATTTGATGGTAATCCATCTACTGTCGAATTTTTTTTCGACCAGCTTGAAGACATTCAACAGCTAAACAATTATAGCGAAAAAGAAATGCTAGCACTGTTTAAAACGAAACTCCTTGGCCCTGCTCTTCATTTTTATTTAGATTCACAATTTAATACTCAAACTAAAAAATTAGCAGACATAAAAACTGAATTTATCCAGTTTTTCGCTTCAAAGGAGAACAAAAATTTGGCCTTTCGTTCATTAGATAAGATGAAATTGGAACATAATGAATCAGTTAGAAATTTCTCATACCGATTAAACAAGAATCTAAAGTTAGCTCATCCAACAGTTGATGATGCTTCGCTCCAAATTTTGAAATTCACATATTTTATGAATGCTTTACCCAAAAATATTCACGTAAAATTATTAGAGGAAGGTATTTCTGACTTTACTAATGCTCTTTCAAGAGCTGAACAATTACAAAATATTTACAACTTCACTGAATCACCAACCACCCCTGCTCCTGTCACTTTACCTGTATATAATATGGTACATTCAAATAATTCGTTCCCTAATCCCGGTGCATCTGATTATAAACATTCTGAAACTAAAAATAAACGAAAGTCATTTTGTGATAGAAATTTCTCTTCCTATGGCAAACATCATCCAAAACAAAATGTTAACCAAATTACGTTTAAAAAACCATTCTATAAAAGAAATCTTCGTAATTCATTTCGTCATAGGGCTGTAAATCAATGTGCTTTTTGTGGACGCCAGGGGCACTTAATGAAAACATGCTTTGAATTTAAAAATTTTGTTCAAAATATGAACCAGGCTAACTCTCATAATGGTGTTAACATGCTTCAAAATACTGCTAATGAATACCAAGCTAATCAACAAAATACTCATGAATATAATGATGGATTTTCTAAAGATAAGAGTTTAAACTAATGCAGGAGGCAGATCTATCTGGCACTCTGTCCTCCAATACTTCACATTTGCCAGAAAATACCTCAAAAACTCAATTATATAGAGTTACTTCTCAAGGAATTTTATCTTCTGAGAGTATACTTAAAAATGACCAATGTTTACCAAAAAATGGTATGCTCAAAGATGCAGAATCACAGACTATTTTTCAAAATGAAAATACTTATGATTATATTACGAATTCTGGCAATTGTTCTCAAGTCGATAACGCAAATACTTTAGTTGCTGAATCCCAAAATGATAGTGATGCCATTGAAAACTATGTAATTTATAGCACATTTAATTACAATGACTTTCTTCCTTGTATTACCTTAAATGTACAACATCATAATGTTATTTCTTTGTTAGACACTGGGTCTATTATTTCTTTAATTGATCAACAACATTTCAATATGTTAAAACCCACTATAAAATATAAATTTCTCTCTCGAAAAGTATCTATTTCGACCATAAACTCCCAAGTTGAATTTTTTGGATGTATTCGTTTGTCTTTCAAAATAGACAAATTGTTTTTCAATCATGTATTTTATATTACTAACATACGTAATAGAAATTTTGATATCATTTTGGGTTATGATTTTATTTGTAAATATGGTATTTCCATAACACCATCCTTTAATTCCATTCTACTGAAAGAAATTCTTGTTCCGTTAGTAAACAAACACCAGATATCCAATGATTCTCATATGGATCAGGCACAAGTATTTATGTGTCAAAAAAATGACGTTCCTAATACCTCTACTTGTACTATGGACCCTCAAAGTATAAATATGTCTGCACCAGTAAATGATTTTAGTGAACATCAGCAAACAAAAATTGACAGCTCTGGGATTGTTCATGAAAGTTTAAATTCCCCCCAAAATGAGTTAAAAATTTCAAACTTTCATAAAGTAACTATTCCAGCCAACACATGCATGTACATGCAAGCTCAATATTCTTCACAACCTGAGGAACATTTCATGTTTATTCCAACACTAAATAACCGTAATATTGTATTTATGGAATCTCTCCATTCCTTATCAGCCATAAAAAAAAATTCTTTTCTGATTGTAGTACAAAATATTTCAAACAAACCATTTCACCTCAACAAGGGAACTGTCTTGGGTGTATATGAAAATATTGATGAAAAAGATATTCAGCCTTACGATTTTAATGATGAAGCTGATGAAATGTGCAATTTAATCCAACCATCAGAAGACATTATAAAAATGAGAATAAATGATTTAAGTCCTACAGACTTTAAATTAGAACATCTTGATAGCAAACAAAAAGAGACTCTATTGTCCTTGCTATGTGGAAAAGCCCAAGCATTTTCGAAGTCTCTGCGTACTCTTGGTCATACTGACCTAGTCATTCCACAAATAAGTCTACTTAATTCGCATCCTATAAAATCTCTTCCATTTCCGGTGCCACAAGCATTAGAGGAAGAAGCCTTAAAACAGATTAATGAGATGTTAGAAGCTGATATCATTGAGCGTTCCAATTCATCTTGGGCATGTCCCATGTTATTGGTTAAAAAAAAGTCAGACCCATCAAAGCCTCAAAAATATAGACTCGCCTTAGACCTCCGTCTACTAAATGCTGTAATTATTCCATCTACCTATCCTTTACCTAAAATTCCAAATTTACTAGTTCAATTGTCTAAAAAGAATTTTTTTACAACGCTGGATCTCCCTTCTGCATATTGGCAAATAGCTATGCCCAAAGAGCTACAAGATAAAATGTCGTTCACAACTTCATTTGGCGTTTTTACCTATAAGCGATTAATGTTTGGTTTACGCACAGCAGCGTCTACATTCCAGCAACTTATTGACACGATAATTCAATTATCTGGTGTAGATGCTTATGCTTATCAAGACGATATTATTGTTGGAGCCAACTCATTTGAAGAAATGATCCATAATTTAAAATTACTTCTTGATACATTCATCAAATACAACATAACATTATCACCTGAGAAATGCTCATTTTTTCATACCAGCATAGACTTTTTAGGTTTCCACATTCAAGAGCATAAAATTTTTCCTATTTCCAGCAACATAATAAAAATTACATCTTTTCCTCATCCCAAAACCAAGCGACAAGTTAAAGCTTTCATTGGTGTATGTTCATTTTATCGATCACTTATTCCATACTTTGCAGATCTAATTAGCCCTCTACTCGAGTTAACAAAGCCAAAAACTAAGTTCAGTTGGCAATCTGTACATGAAAATGCCTTTCAAACAATACAATCATTATTTTTTAAGAAGCCCGTGTTAAATCTACCTAATTGGGATAAAGAATTTATTGTTAATACCGATGCTTCACAAACTGCGATTTCAGCTGTCCTCATGCAGGAACAAGATAATTTAAGGGTACCTATTTCATATTTTTCAAAGGCTTTGTCTGATGCTGAAAAAAAATTCCCTGCTATAAAGTTGGAATTGTATGCATTATACAAGGGTATCACCTCATTCAAGTATTACCTTTTTGGAAGACATTTTCTCGTTCTATCTGATGCTAAACCACTTGACAACTACAAAAGTTCTTCTTCTCCTGCAGATGTCACGACCAGATGGCTCATGGAGCTCTCTCAATTTTCTTTTTCGTTTGCTCATATACCAGGCAAAGAAAATGTATTAGCGGACTTTCTTAGCAGAACTGCTCAACCACCTACACAGGACTTGACATCTAATCCTGAAATTATAAATTCTGAAGAAGTTCTACCAGTAACGATGAATATAAATGATCTACACGATGAAATAGATGGTCAACTTCAATCAATCAAATCACTAGTAGAATCACATCCCACAAAGCTGGATAAAGTACCACAGCAACATGAAGATAAGTGCCAAATTAATTGCTTGTCACAGACAAACTCATCTACTCAAGATCCATTATTAGAAATTTCAGATGCAACAATAGCAAGTGAACAAACCAAAGATTCAAATTTAAATAAAATAATACTTGATTTAAAACAAAATATTAATCTCCAGAAACACAAGGGTTATTATCTCAATCCAAACAACAATATTCTTTGCTACAATAATTTTTTTCCTGCTGAAGAAATTGATCTGCATCGGGCTGTCTTACCCACCTCATTGATTCCCAAAGCACTTACCATTGCTCATATTACTCATCCAGGAATAAACAAAACCTTACAGAACCTCCGAAAACGTTTCACATGGAAAACAATCATTGCTGATACTCAGAATTATATTAATTCATGTGAACTATGTCTTATTCACAAAAATCGCAAGAAGAAAATTGCTCCATTTATGGCTGCTCCTGTTCCAACTGCTCCAAATCAAAAAATATCATTAGATATTGTTGGTCCTCTCAATAATCACTCAAATGTCCTAACAATAATTGACCACTGTTCTCGTCATCTAGAATTGGCTACTCTTAATAACATCTCTGCTCCAACTGTGACCAGTGTTCTTTTAAACTACATTGCTACCCATGGTAGACCTGATATAGTATTGACAGACAAAGGATCCCAGTTTACTAGTGACATATTCTCGTTTTTTAATAAAACATTAGGTATCAAGCTGAATCACGTCACAGTGGCCCACCCAGCCGCAAATGACCTTTCAGAGAGGGTGAATTCTCAAATCAAATCATCACTGAATACTATGACTTCACAAGGTTTTGACACCAAAACTGCTGCCAAGATACATCAATCAATATACAATGCTACAGTACATCCTGCCACCAAATTCACTCCTAATCTTATTCATTTTGGACGTGAAATTAATGATGTTTACATGAATTATAAAGGTCACCCCTCTTGGAAAATTCTTGACACCGCCCATGACATCTACAAAATAACAGATCTCTTGGATAAAATTTATTATCAATCCTATCTCAATAATGAAACAAATCGTCAGAAAGTCTATGAAAAGTCTAGACAACAGCACAAATTTTCAGATATAAAAGTCAATGACACAGTATTCATTACACTCCCTAATGTATTCAAGAAAAAGCCTCAAGGTCCATTCATAGTGCAAAAGATAATTTCACCTGTTTTACTGCAAATTGTGTCACAAAAAGACAGCCGTTCCTCACCTATCCTTATACATACCAACCGAGTAATAAAATTACATCCTAGAGCTCCTAAACTACAAGATACCACACAAGCAATTCCACAAACTGACAGTAACAATAATAATCAAGCTGCAACTACATCTCAAAATTTCTCTTCTACCAATCAACAGTCCAGCTCCTCTTATGCTCTACGACCTAAGCGACCAAAATTTGTGCCACACAGTGATGAATTCCAGTATTATTAACCTTTTTTTTTCTCTTTCAGCTGTTGTCCAGTCATGCCTGCTGATAGTGTTTGATCGCGCGCCTTAAACACTATCGAACTGATAAGAAATATATTTTTTTCTGCTGGTCAGAAAGCCTTTTTACTCCTCTTATCATAGACATGTGGACTGCCTGCTGTATAAGTATTCTTTTTTTTTTCCCTTCTAATTATCCATCAACAGCCCACTTAACTGTATAATGTCAAGCTCTGCATTTTGCACTTTCTGAATAATAAAAAATTGTAACTTTTCTTCTTTTTGAAATATATAATTCATATTTAAAATATGTTTAAGCTAAAATTGTAATAACAATACAATAGCATTTTGATTTATTGCATTTCTTTACATAATGTTGCTTGCTATAGGTCACCATCAAAATATATAATACATGTTACTATTTAACTCTTGCAATATTCTCATAGTTATTCTGTTAAAAAAAAAAAAAAAAAAAGTATGGGTGAATTATTTTGTTAAAAAATATTTAACAATATCAGTTTGTCACCTATTGTAATTTACATGGTTTTCTCAAGTGGATCATGTTACTAGTGGAATTGTGAAAGCACAACTTAATGGTACATTATGTATGGTATGTACATAACTTTATTGCTTTCTTTTGTATATATATATACATTATATTATGACCTGAATGACATTTAATTAAAAGTCCTAGGCAAATGTTGTATTATGAATAAGGTCTGTTTAGTACTTTGCCAATTATGTTAGATTGGTTTTTCTCTAGAGTGGCCACTCATTCAAAAAACTTTTTGAAAATAATTAACTATGGTATTTTGTGAATATTTATAACTTTTATATTGTTTGAATGTGTATTTTACTGTTGTTTATATTTTTGCATTGATAATGTGTATTGTGAAATTAGGGTATTCCATCTCACTTTGGATTTTTGTGTAATAACTATTAGCTACATCTTCATAAAAATGTGTTGGTAAAAGTTGAGTTTTTGTTATTGTATTATGTATTGTGTATTATATTAGATTTCTTTTTAGAAAAAAATTATAGTTATAAGTTTTATATAGTGTTTGCATAGACAGAAATGAAAGAGCATAAGTTGGTTTTACTTGACATAGTTATGTAATTGTAAAAGCAAATATTGTTTCTGTCAACATGTTACATAATTTATGACATAAAATTGGGTACAATTACTTTATTCTTTTTCTCATTATGATACAGGATATATACAAATATGTTGTGGTATGTTATTTTCTTGATATTTTATGCTGTATTTGGACTCCATCATTCATTCTGCCCCTATCCATCTCTGGCTCAATTAAAAAAAAAAAAAAAATGGCTTGTGAAAGTGCTTTTAGTGCCTCGCACTTCCCCTTCTCCATTTTTTTTGTGGAGGTGTGGGTGAGTGTGGTAATTTTACCACATTCAGGTTCCGTATAGCGCAGTTTATTTTTTGTTTTCCCTTCTCTCTCCTTTTATTTATTTATTTTTTATTTGCCTGGCAGACTTTAATCATAGTTTTCCTTTTTGTTTAAAAATTATTATTTGATTAAGTTATCCTATTTAGCCCATCGGCTTCAAAACGTTTATTTAGTATTCTTTATTTTCAATTTCGTCTTTGTGACGTCAGGTTGATTTCATTTCATTTTTAACAAATCAGATTCATATTTTTTTCCGTTTGTTTTAAATTTTAATTATACCCTCCCTTTGGCATATATTTAGCCCTATGTTGGCATTCCTTTATTTTTTTTACATCTTCTCAATGAAGCTTCCGTGCGTGTATTGGCTGTTGTCATCTGTTTGGCGAGTTTTTCCATGTTACGGCAACCCTGTCCTTGCGCCAATGATAGGTTCACATTTTCCTTTGAATTTCGGAGTTGTTCTTTGGTTTTCTCGTTGGAGATGAAGTGTATTATAAAATACGTAATTTTTTTCGATTATATTCTGTCAGCTTGTATATTAAATAAGTATGATGTAGACTTAAACCTGTTTTAAATAATATATCGGAAATATGGTCTATAAGCAAAAGGCACAGTATAATTGTGTCTTTTTTTTCGTCGAATGTTCAAGGAGAGAGATGCTCAAATTCGTCGGCCTTCGATGATTAAATCAACTTTGAGATGGCATAACTAATAAAATTTAGATGTGTTGGTCCAATTGGATGTAGCCAAGATAATATTGGCATATCATGTTAAAATTTCTCATATCAAGAAGTGCTGATAAGTATAATGTCTTTTGTTCTTATTTTTGTTTCACATAGAATTAATATACTTTTTTTACGAATTTATTTTTGTCACACGAATAAAACAACTGGTGTATTATATATAAAAAATATATATATTACTTAACCATTTTAGTGTTGTTCTGACAACGTATTTTTAAGGATAAAGTATAACTATTTTCGCCAAAAAAAAAATGAATAAACTGTTTCAATATTCATTAAGTCTCCTTTTTTTTTATGTAATTTTGTTGTTATTTATATATATTAGTGGATAAAAATAAAAATATTAATCATCTAAGTTATTTTTTTTTAGCACAAGAATCCTCTGAGGAAACAAAAAATAGAAAATAAGTTCTGCGTGCTCAAATAATTAAAGTTATATGTTCTTTAAAAAAAAATAAAGAACAATTACCTGGGTATACTAGAACATTATGAATTATAATGTAGCTCACCTTTATTCTTTGAACTAAAAAAAAATAATTTAATTAAATCACAACAGATGGAGGTAGAATTTTTTTTTTCTTTCAATGATTCTTAAAGCACCAGAGAAAACACGAATATTCTTATTCTAAAAGTTAATTAAAGAACAAAATTATTCTTTATTTCGATTGGTCTTTCATTTTTGTTCCCTATTAGGTGAAACTCTAATATGGATGAAGTTAAATACACAGTGCGAAATATGAGTAAAGAAGACGTTCCGAAGGCTTTGGATGTTTGGCGAGAAACTGGAATGCAGGAAGGTAAACATAGTCTGTACACGTGGTTGGAGATCGATCCAGAAGCATTCAAAATTGCTGTGTCCGACGAAGGTACGTTTTATTATGCACCCTTTACTTAACACTATTCCTAAAAGTGTCAAATGGCACCAGTTAAAATATTTTAATTTGTGGTTAGACTATAAAAATGACAAATGTTTCTTAATCTACGAAAATACGTATAATATAGACACGAACGAAAATATACAATAACCTCTTCCGAGTTACCCACGATTCCGAAAAGCGTTCTTTACCTTTAGAAACCCCAGAAATCAATATATTTTCTAGATTTAAAGAAGCAGTTTTTTATCTAACGATCGTCCATAATATCGTTTTTTACATAATAATCACTTGCACTACCCATTAGAACAGACATTAATTTAATAGCACATCAAAGAGCAGTGTACATATCCAAAAAGCTTAAAAAACACTTAAAATTATACTAAACATAATTATACAACTAACCGATTGTTATAAATAAATGAACGGACTAGACATGATCCAGATTAACTAATTGTATTAACGACAGAAATCACATTTGCATACTAACAGTCAACACACGCTCGAAAAACGAGAAACGGTAGAAAAAAAAACCAAAAAAAAAAAAAAAAAAAAAAAAAAAAAAAACGGTATTTTCCCGTTATACGGACACCATTGTCGCCAAGCATTTATTTACATGCATTTAATACATACATTTAATACATACATTTACATACATACATTTACATACATTATGCATTAGCATACATTTTGGCATGGTGTCCGTATAACGGAAAAGTACCAAAAAAAAAAAAGTACTGAACGTTGCCAAATTGAATTATATAACTTCTTCTCAAAGGTTGTTTCCCCTTCACAAATTTAACACAGTATACAAGTTAAAAGTACATTTAAGTTATACACACAATAATAACATTTAAAATATTAAGATTAACATATATTTTAAACTAATTATAGAAATAGAAAAAGATAAACGCACTAGCTTTCCTGGACGTACAACTCATTCGATCAGAAGATAAAACATGCGTCGATTGAGTTATGGAAGAACGACTGAAAAACTTTATTCATAATGAAGCTCAATTAATGTCTTTTTCATATAAAGCTGGAATTTCTTCTTCAAAAATGGGTTTTAAAATATTCTAAGATAATAAAGTTAAATCACCTTAGCTTTACTGCATTTTTTTACCTTTAATTTAATTTCATAACAAAATCCAGCAGCAGTCGTGAATTCTTTTGAAAATTTTTCTTTACATTCACAAACCCATTTCTTTCTTCTTTTTTCTTTCTATTAATTGATAAAAATGGCTCTTCTTTTGATACACTCACTTAAATAAAGCCATGTTTTATCCAGTGTTACGATAAATTTTTATTTATCACCACCTATATGTGTTTGTTAAAACGAGCGTTAGAAAGTGCACACTTGCTTGTGTAAAGACTTCGGGGATTAATGAAATGTTGATCTGGTAGCCGTGGCGCCCGAAGCATTACTTATTTCATTAGAAGAAAATATTTTATTCAACAGAACAAATACAGTTTATTCTTCTAAGAGTTTTAGTTTCATATATTAAATACTGATACGAGTGAGTTCGGTGAAATTTTAAACTATTGTGATTAAGTCCTAAATCTTTGCTTCAGATAGTGGGTTCAGTCTATTCTTTCAGTGAAGCTGTCGCGTTGGACCGGGTGTCCAATGGATGTCAACTCGAATTCTCTCCGGGATGCCTCTCTTTCAGACAGGGCGTCTGTTTCCTCCGGCTTCCCCTGCGCTGCTCGTTTCACTGCCAGACTCTGCTTTTTCAGGGTCACGTCCTACCCTTTTTCCTCCGAAGAACCATCTCTCTCCTCTTCTCTTCTTTCTCTAGCCTCCCAAAAAAAGGGGGGCGGGGGAAAGGTTCCTCCCGGCCTCTTAAACTTACGGCAGCCTATCGTAGTGGATCTCTGGTTCTCATTCCCAGATTTTAAAGGACTTCCCTTGGCGTCCGATAGTCTCTGGGAATCTCTCCATCTGCGACCTCACAAGTAGAATCAATAATTCGTTACCGTCGGGTAGGTGCCAGCCAGTCTCCAGTATTGTTTCCCTAATGTCCAAACCATTCAGCGTAGGAGATGGATCGCTTCCTTAGGTTCGGCCCGACAACTCCTGCGGTCCATAGTAAAGTAACTCAGCTGGGATATGGGAAAATGTCACAGCATTACCCCCTCCAGCAGTTGAGATTTTTCAAGCATTTGGAAAATCTTACATCATTACTGGTGCGCTAGCCTTCCATACATACCCAACACATGTTAATTCTCAATAGAGGCTTACCTTAAACATTATTATTCACAAGTTTACAATACACTCTACAGACTCACATCGTTAAATTAAATTTCAATATTCATTGTATGATTCAAATACACAATTATTTCAATTACAAAATTAAAAAAACTATATACAAAATTACTGAGTGGAATGTTATTTATTCCATTCTACTTAAACAGTCTACATGTGGAATTTGGTATCCCTGGCCGATAACCTAACGATCTGCGAATATCCTGCCTTTTTCCACAATCTCTAATTAGTCGGAAATCATTTCCGGCGTCGTTTTTCGACTGTTTAACCTCGCTGTCTTTTATTTCGTTATGCGGCGATATGTATCCTGGGGTTTCTAAACAATCAGAACTGAAAACCGTTTTTCGCTTCCTTCCTAACGCACAATAACTGTTTACCCCTTTTGTTGTTTTCTGTCCCGAAGATTTAAAACTAAAATCTTCCTTTCGTTTTAAGACTGTGTCTTTATTTTTTTCCCCATGCTTACTTTCCTGGATTTCATTCCTTAAATAAAACACCCTCGCTCTTTCTTTATAATCCTCTTCCTTCATCCTTGATTTGGATGTCGCGCGGATCGGGGTCGTCGCGAATTTCGTTTTAATGGAAGATTCACAATGCGTTACTCCTGCACGTTGGCTAAGGGGAAAGGGAACAAAGCCTTTCTTTTCCTTCCTGTCCGGTTTTCTCACTTCATTCTTTTGATAAGCCGAAACTAAGCGGTTCGTGGGGTTGGGGGGAATTGGGCGGTCACTCCTGTGCCTTTTTTTCGGTGCTGCACTCCCAAAGCTAACAGGCGGTTTCGGTTTCATTCTGTCTAGCAAATTTTGTGTTTTGCTTCCCAATAAATAATAATCCATTTCTATGTCTGCATCGACAATACCTGCGTAAGTCCTAACTCTTTTTCCTAAATCACACAGATTAAGCTCTATTTCTGCGAGGGGTAGACATTTTAAATCATTTTGCAACGGTTGCTTTACCCACACGACTCTCCCTGTGTATTGTTCTCGGGTCACCTGGTTGGCACTAATTAAATCTAGCGACGTAGCAGTGTCTCTAAAAATTTTCATTTCTTTCCCATTTATAATCCCTTTTGTTAAATAGGGCTGGAACATTTCATTTAACTCATCGAGGTCAGCCAACTGATTAACCACTTCAGGTATTTCACTACTCCATTTTAGTTTGGGGCAAAATTTGCGGATATGAGAAAAACTACCACAATGGAAACAAGACCTGTCTTTTCGCTTATCAACAATTACCTCTCTATCTTTTTTATCTTCCCTCTCCCTCCAATTTCTTTTCATTTCCGCGTTTTGGGGTTCTGTCTCTGGTCTATCAACCAATCTGTTTCCCTCAACCTGTTTGCCGTTATTTGGATATCTAGGCGGGGACTGTTTCATCTCTGTTCTTCTAACCGCCTCATAATGATCTAGTTTTTGGGTTAATTCCCCGGGCGTAATTAAATCACTCCAGGAATCTATGAAATGTTGTCTAATTTCAGAGGGCACTTTCCGTTTGATCTGGTCAGTAATTATCAGGTCCCTAAGTTGACTGAATTCGGACACCTGAATACCGCTTAACCATTGGTCGAAATAATTCGTAATTTCATACGAAAAATCTTTCCAATTTTTTTCTTCGGACCGTGGTGTTGTTACGAATTTGATTCTGAAGTCTTCTGCACTAATTTTAAACCTTTCGAGTAATTTACCCTTCACAAAATCAAAATTGTCCGTTTCGTCTGGTGGTTCTCTAAGAATAACTTCTGTCAATTCTATAGGAAGTAAACCTAGCAAATTTGTTACCCATTGCGACTTATCTAATTCGCTTTTAATGCCTGTCTCTCAAATAAGTTGAGATATAAGGAAATCTCCGATTTTCCCATTTCAAATTTAGGTAACACATTTTTTAACAGAATTTTAGGTTCCCTTTCTATTTGACTAGATGATAACGTTAAAGTATCATTTTCCCGTTCCGCCCTAATTCTCGCGAGCTCATGTTCTTTCTCAATTTTATCTTTTTCCAATTTCGATCTCTCTACACGGTCTTCTTCAATCAACTTTAATTGGTTTAACGCCATAGTCTCATCATAATCGGGGGCTTCCGTTATCTTTTTAACCAACTTAGGAATTGTATCATTTGACAAAACCTCTACTTCAAATTCTATGGCAAGGGTTTGTAGATCGCATTTTCGAAATCCCGATATGCCTGCCATAATCACTAATTTTAAATTCTAACACAATTTAATTCCAATTTCCCGCACATAAATGCAATATAAAAAAAAATACACAATTTTTTTCACCCCCAAAACAACATAAAAATAAATACAGTAGTTTCTGCTCGACACAAAATACAATCAATATTCATGAAATTTTGAATTACAAGCAAACCAATTCCACATATAGGCTACAATTTGCCAAAAAAAAAAACATATATCTTACTTTAACTTAACTGAATTACTAACAGAATTCAACTTAATCTTACAAC
Organism: Maratus michaelseni; assembly: GCA_963931845.1. Classification (NCBI taxonomy): domain Eukaryota; kingdom Metazoa; phylum Arthropoda; class Arachnida; order Araneae; family Salticidae; genus Maratus; species Maratus michaelseni. Next base: position 94,723,683 of record OZ007596.1, read on the forward strand.
TTCTTTAAATTCAAAATTTAATTCCTTAGCAATCTTCAAAATAAGAGAGCACATTAAAAATTTCGGCCGAAAAATACAATTAACATAATTTGCTTTTCACCAAACAAAAAAATTTTTAATTAAAAAGATTAAAAGAATTTTTCAATTACTAGAAACAAGATGAATTTAAAGTTTGTTACACTTTTAATTTACCTTCAACACACAAAAACATCTGTTGGTAATTAATATTTAAAATTTTTACTTATATTACCGAACACAAATAATTAAAGAAAAATTGCTTCCTGTCCAAAATTAAAAATATACACACTAAGCCTCCACTGAGAATAAAACAAGTGCTCACCTGGGTATAGCTCTGTGATTCTCGGCGGTGATTCTGCTTTCTTTTCTCTCCACACTGTCAGCAAAGTTCGGATGCTTCTGGTTGCTGGTTCAGCGGATGCAGTTTCAGATCAGCTCGGGTCTCTGCCTTGGTTTTGGCGGGTCACTTTGGGGTCGGTGGATCTTCCTCGATTCAGCGGGATCTGTCTCTCTATCACAGGATTCTGTACGAACTCGGCGAGTTGTCCTGCTCTGCCCCGATTCGGTATCTAGATTCAGGTTCCCAACGGCTGGTGTAGATTCTGAAGAAATTCGGCGAGTTGTCCTACTCTGCCCCGAATTGATAAGCCTTAATCACTCTTGTTTCTTTTCACTACTTTAATAATCCTTTAACGCTGCCACCAATCTTCTGTAAAGACTTCGGGGATTAATGAAATGTTGATCTGGTAGCCGTGGCGCCCGAAGCATTACTTATTTCATTAGAAGAAAATATTTTATTCAACAGAACAAATACAGTTTATTCTTCTAAGAGTTTTAGTTTCATATATTAAATACTGATACGAGTGAGTTCGGTGAAATTTTAAACTATTGTGATTAAGTCCTAAATCTTTGCTTCAGATAGTGGGTTCAGTCTATTCTTTCAGTGAAGCTGTCGCGTTGGACCGGGTGTCCAATGGATGTCAACTCGAATTCTCTCCGGGATGCCTCTCTTTCAGACAGGGCGTCTGTTTCCTCCGGCTTCCCCTGCGCTGCTCGTTTCACTGCCAGACTCTGCTTTTTCAGGGTCACGTCCTACCCTTTTTCCTCCGAAGAACCATCTCTCTCCTCTTCTCTTCTTTCTCTAGCCTCCCAAAAAAAGGGGGGCGGGGGAAAGGTTCCTCCCGGCCTCTTAAACTTACGGCAGCCTATCGTAGTGGATCTCTGGTTCTCATTCCCAGATTTTAAAGGACTTCCCTTGGCGTCCGATAGTCTCTGGGAATCTCTCCATCTGCGACCTCACAAGTAGAATCAATAATTCGTTACCGTCGGGTAGGTGCCAGCCAGTCTCCAGTATTGTTTCCCTAATGTCCAAACCATTCAGCGTAGGAGATGGATCGCTTCCTTAGGTTCGGCCCGACAACTCCTGCGGTCCATAGTAAAGTAACTCAGCTGGGATATGGGAAAATGTCACACTTGGAAGACTTTAGAAAGTTTTCCAAGTTGATTAATAGAAAATTGATATGATTGTACTAAGGGAAAAATCGACTACGATGGAAATTTCGATCCCGAGTTATAATGAAGAGTCAGGGCTATACAATAGAGTAAAATTGTCGAAAAGAATATGGCACATATGTTGAGAAATTAATTGTGAAAATCATTTCCATAAAGTGCGAATGACCTTCTGTACATTCATAGAGCGCTTAAAGTATGTTCAACAGAAGACCTCTTACGCACTGAAATAAACAAAATTAAAACAATAGCTAAGGATGCAGGATACGCCACCAAAACAATACAGAAGTTAATCGAAAAAGCGACGTCAAGATATGATAGAATACAACCAGCTCAAAAAGAAATAAAATTTACAAATTCAATTCCGTTTATAAAGGCTATTTCCCTAAAATTAAAAAGAGAATTAAAAAAACTTGGAATAAGTACTCCCATCATCTCAGATCCATCTATTTTCAAATTAATCAGAACAGACGCAGAGAAATTTAATTATCAACAGACATCAGGTATATACAAGATTAATTTGAATGATAATGAAGGAAAAGCTATTTCATATATAGGTATGACAAAAAGGAAAATTGAACACAGAATGAAAGAACACAGAAGAGATATAAACATAAATTAATCACGGCAATAGCCAGATTAAACAACAAATCTCCAATTATAGTGGACTTCAATAATGTCAAAAAATTAGCTAATTATAATAATTTAAACTACGCCTTACAGAAGGAAGCCATAGAAATATTTACATCAAACTCAGAAACATGAAACACATTAAAATCGATAATAGATGGCGCCACATGTTATTAGGAAAAGGAAAAAAGGGGGGTTTTCAACGGATTGACTAACGAGGAAGAAACATAACATCAGTAACTGAGGATGCCTCCAGAACAAGAGGTGAAAATATTTTTACAACTTTTAACATATTGGCTAGTTTTAGTATAATTTTAAAGGGTTTTTTAATCTTTTGGACATGTACACTGGTCTTTGATGTGTTTTAAAATAAATTAATGTATGTTTTGGGTAGTGTTAGTGATTATTATTTAAAGAAGCATTTATAAAAACAAAGTTTTTTTTGCTGCCACTGATTTTTGGAAATGTTTCTAAGTAAAGTGTATTCATCAGTCTTCTTAACCCAGAATATCGGTTTTTAGGATCCTACCAATTCTCAATTAAACATTTTCACATGAGTAACTGAACTTATGCATGCAAGAGTAATAAATTAATATTATTGTTAATGTTAATGTGAATGCTGTTAATTTATCACGTTTGTCTGTAAAACATGTTTGTTGAACATGAAAATGTTTATTTGAGAATGGATAACATTTTCATGTTCGACAAACATGTTTTACTGACAAACGTGATAAATTAACAGCATTCACATTCATTCAATAATTCTGCACAAATCTTTTCCAAACTCATACATAAAATCAAGGGCATAAAATCTCGTTCAAGTTCGTTAATGGGCAAAATCGAACCGGGGAAGAGGGGGGGGGGGGGGAATGGGGAGGTTTTTTGTGAAAACAGAAAAAAACCCATAACTTCTTAATTATGATACGTATCGAATCCGTTTGAAGTTATTATTACTTCTAGGAAAAGGGGGCCGAAAATTTATGTATGACAGATTTTTGATGTCTTTAAAACTGGCCTTAAAGGGGGAAAATAGGGGTTTAAGAAGAAAAAAATTCATAACTTTGTCAAATCACAAGATATCAAATCCGCTTAAATTTATTATAAATCCTCTTAATATTATCTACAACTTTTATATTAACACGTTTGTATAAAATCAACCCTTACAGCAAAAAAAAAAAAAAAAAAAAAAAAAAAAAAAAAAAATCCCTGCCGGTTCCGCCTACAGATACAAGTAGATTTCGAAATGGGCGGTCCCAAGTGCCGCATCATGGCAAAAAGTCATATATTCTGCAATTCTCAATAAATAAAACAATAAAAAACAATAATTCAGCATTCACGACATTGAGTTATCGTGTCCATAAAAAAGTGATATACATAGATAGATAGATAGATAAAGTTTTGAACTGGGGGTGGTTTTGGGTTCTGGGAGTCATGATCGGCGTAGATCTGCAATTTTTTTTTCAGAAATTCCAACATAGGGAGAATGTAATAGGTAGTATTTCTTACGAAATCTACCTAAAAGTGTTGAAGGATAGAGGAATGGAAGAGGAATGGACCGTTGACTGGAAGAAATGGAATAGTTTCTTGTAGATTTTTCGGATGGTGATACCTGACGCCATAAACCGAGTTTATATATATATTATATATTTGATTAATACCTAACACAGCACACAATCATACTACTTAATAAAAAATCCTAAATTAAATCAGTAGTAATAATAAAATAGTTTACGATATTCAACTGTGTCATAAAAATTTTGTCAATTAATAGAATAATAATATTTACTTACAAGAAAATATTTGCTTCTGTTCGTTCTATTTATATCTGGCAAAATTGAGCTCTCTATAACTTCTTCGAACGTTAGGAATTAATGAAATAAAAGGATATTATCAAACTGGAAACAAAAAAACTTATTTATGTTTGAGTTTTATATGTATTGTGAAATCATAAGCACTTAAATCTCAAAGAGCTCTTTGTTTAAAAGCAAGGTAATAATATTTTCTCACTCTGTCCCACTTGATAATGTTAATGGAGGGGAAAAAAAACCCTCTTTTTGTTGCAGCAACGGAGTAGGTTTGCAATTTGCTATACGTACGACGCGACGTCACAAACAAGAAGGTACCAAAGACGATTACTGAAGAATGCCTACGTGGGGCGTAATGCCCACGTTTACTTCACATCTAGATGATAACAGTCTATGGAGATGGCATCAGAAGATTAAAAAATATAAAAGTTCTCTCGCAGCAGGCTGCGGTGGAATGATGCAGATGTAGGAGCAATCTGGATGTGCGCTTTGATACTTTGATTGGAGTCGGAATGGTGAGCATAGGGGGGAGGAGGGGGGGGGGAGGCCCCATCAGAGCCAGACAATTTTTCTAATTATCATAATTAATATTTTTTTAATCTAAAAACTAATGCAAACAATTTAAAGATGCAAACAATTAGTTAATATAAGATTCAAATAATTAATTTTTGAAGATGCAAAGATAATTAAGTATAAATACAATTAAGATGCAAAAAATAATATAAGTATAATTTTTTTTTCTTAAAATTGCAAAAGAGGTAAGAAGGAAAGTTAGCAGAACCCGATGCCAAAAGCAAGGCGGGAAGACGTCTATAGGAAAAATTTAGTGTAGGAATATCAAATGGGAATAACAATGCAGGTACCAAAGTTTTATGAAATTGGAATAGCACAACGAAGTGTTTAGGGTGGTTCCCTTCGCCTTCTTTTGGAAGGCGGAGCAAAGCCGTCATCTCTACATAAGATGGCAAGCGGTCTTCTTCTTCCCTCTACTGCAGTGGTTCCCAACCTTTTTTTAACCGCGCCCCACCAAAACATCTCTAAAATGATGATGTCCCCCCTCTCCCTATAACATATAATTCTCATAAAATTTTAAAAGAATTTACTCCTGACAGTGTAAAAAGCATTTAACATTGATCCTGAAACGTTCCGAAGGTAATGGATGAATCAAATATTTTTTATACTCATCTGATACTCCTCGTAGTTTACCGGCACACGGTCGCCACGTATGCGTGATGTATAGAGTGCTCAGAATCCTTGATTAGGAAAATAAATAATTTTAAATAAAACATTTTTGTCTTATTTAATCACAAAATAGTTTCATGTGTAAAATTGATTTTCATGTGACATATTGCAGTGCGACTCATTCAATAAATAATCGAAAAAGTTGTTTAAAATTCTAAAATACTTATAAATCAGAAAAATTATAAAGATTTTTTAAATATATAAAAGTATCTAAATAACTTAAAATATTTTTTTCTATAATTATTCTGGTGGGATTGTATTTAAAACTTTTGAATGAAAACTTTTTAAAAATTGAATAAAAAACTATTTTTTTAAATTTTGTTTTTGAAATTTGAATGTATAACTTTTATTTTCAGTCTACAACATTACTATTACAAAAACAATTCAGAAGGTATGGGTTCACAGAAATTCTGAATTGTTCCCTTGAAAAGTTTAATTGCCCCCCTGAAAAGTCAAATTGCCCCCCTGAAAAGCCAAATTGACCCCCCTGTGGGGCATACACCCCCCGTTGGGAAACACTGCTCTACTGGTATTTACAATGTAAGGTTGAATGGACCGCAACGCTTCGTTGGGTATTAAAAGTCGATCTCTGTGGAAATTTTGTGCAAGTTTTTTAATAACTTGCGAGATAGGCCTAATATTGAGATCAGCGTGGATGACGTCATTCCGGACAAACGTTGTCGCCTTGCAAATCCTACGTAACAAAGAGTTTTGAAAAATTTGAATTTTCTGCATCCGAGGTGCATATTCTGTACATAGCAGTGGTGCAGCCAACACATCCACAATCCCCTCTTATATGATGTGTTGGTTCAGCACCACGCCAACCGTTGCTCACGCGCCTAGGTGCTCGAACCGTGAGCTTTTCTGAAAAATAACTTCCCGGGTCCGACCCAGCCCGTATAAAAATCTTTATTTGCCCGGTACGGTCCAGCCCAGCCCGTGCAAACCTCTAAATTACCCCCCCCCTCACTAGCCCATTTTGGGCCCCCTTTTTAACCATTGGGATAATGGTTGTTGCTTTCGGTTGAGAATAGACCAAATGATGTTCGCATTTTACTATTTTAACCGTTTTTAACGAAATTCTGTAACTTTAGAAGAATTTTTTAAGCGTTTTTAACGAAATTCTGTAACTTTAGAAGAATTTCTTAAGCGTTTTTAACGAAATTCTGTAACTTTAGAAGAATTTTTCTTTGAATAGGCAGTAGAAATGCATAAAATCGTTACAAAAATGTTAAAGTTACAAAAAGGATAGATGCAAATTATCAGATATGAAAAATAAAGTAGCAATTTGATACTTTCGTGTTATAGCGGCTCCCAAGGATGAAATATTTTTGTTTCTGTTTTCATTCATATATTGCAAATTTGGTACTTTCCTGTTATAGCGGCCTCCAAGGATGAATCGCCAAGCGACCAAGATTTATCGCCAAATTATAAAGCATGTATGACATTATAATAATATATGATATCTATATAACATTTCTTGAAGTATGTGGACAAGTTATAGTCATATATGATGTATATATATGACATGGGTATATGATGTATATATGACATATAAGACGTAAATAATATGTGTATAACGACGTATATGGCACATCTAGGAGTGTTTGGAATATATATATGTGTATATAGGATGCATATATAAGCTTTGCGAGGATCTTGGCGAAATCCTAACTGCAACCTTGGCATAATCACAATTGAGGGGGTCGGGGCAAGAAAGTGCCAAGTTAGTGCTCCCGATGCGATACGTATTTTAGTTATACGTTTAACCGATATACGTATATACGTATAATACATATTTAAGAAATACGTATACCTTAAACTATACGTTTAAACGTATCCAAATACGTATAAGCGTATATCGGTTAAACGTATAATTCAAGTATACGTTTAATTCAAGTATACGTATATTTCAAGTATCGTATTTACTTTTAATGCTAATGGACCTCATCAGTGTCACGTCACTGAACGGAGAACAAGTTGGAAATCGGTGGCGTTACTTTAGCAAACTGTATAGTATGTTTCACACATAGAATCTTGTTATTTTTCCCTATAAACGATTATCTATATACAGGGTGGTTATAAAATAAGTATTCCTATTTGGAGCTGTCTGTAGCTTGAAGGAAGAACCCGAATGAAACCAAAATTTGTACACACACTATTCGAGATGGGGGGAGAAGAATAGAACAATAAAAAAATAGTTACAATAATCGGCAACAGATGGCGCTACGGTCCAGTCGGTGCAAACGCCGTTGTAATCATTAGTAACATCAAAACGCAGTCATTTCTGCCATTAACGTTGTATGACATGGCTCTCAGTTTACGAGATCGCGCTTTAATTTGAAAACTATTCTACGTTAACAGCTCAAACAGTGCAGCTGCTTTACGTGTATTTAGGCGTGTGAAAGGAATGCGTAAAGGTAAAGGTCCTTTGACACCGTGTGCAGTGAGAAGAATGGTAAAAAAATTCGAGGAGGCTGGATCGTTTACTAGAAAATAAAGGAAAGTTTTGGTGTAGTTTTTTTTTTTTTGGGGGGGGGGGTCCCTTTATGTTTTTTGGGTCGCTAAACACGAATCCGAGGTTTTCCAACAAAATTTTTTTCGGGAAATATGTTTTTTTTTACAAAAAGAGTGTAAAAAACGGACTTTTTTCCATTTTTTCAAAATAATTCCAAAATTATGCATTTTACGTGAAAGTCGGCAATATATGAATTAAAGAAAATAAAATTTCTTACATTTTATGTGTTGAAAGTTTTTTTCTCTGATCAATAGTTTAGCCGTGAGAGTGGCCCAAAAATGGGTGGAAAAAATAAAAAACTGTAAAAAAACGGGAATTACGGTACTGTATGTCAATGTAACATAGAAACTAATCCTTTTACGCAAGTGTTAACTATTAATGTTACTAAAGATTATATGTTTGACTATATTTTATGCATTTGAGGTAGAGGAAAAGCGCGGATCCGACACCAGGGGAAGGTGGGAGCAGTGGGGCAGATCCAGCTCATTACCCCCTATATAAGCAAGCCTCTGCACGGAAACAGTGACGTCGCTGAAGTAGACCATTTTGTAGATGTCAGCGCTGAATTTACGCCGATGTTCGGCACACCTGGCTAAGAAATAGTTTCAGTGTTTAGCTTTCTTTTTTCTCTATAGATGATTTTTTTTATGACTAAAGCCAGGGTTCATTGATTTAAATCATGATTTCTTTTTTAAAAAATCATTGATTTAAATAAACTTTTTGAAAAAAGAAAAAATTAAGGTCAAGATGTTTCGTAATAAATATTAGGTTTTAACAAAAATACATTGTAAATTTAATGAGTGAGAAAGATTGAGAACTCAAAATCCATGCTTTTTGAATTTTATTTAAACCAAATATCACACTTTAAAATAAAAATCTTAATTTTAAAATACAGAATCGCAGCTGAAAAATGTTGAAAGATTAATGATTATATTATCTATTGAAAATATATCTAAATCTTACGTAATTTTTATAATGACTGAAACAGGGAAACTTATGAAGATATTGAAAATGTTAGAATAAATAAATATATAGGTCATTTAAAAGTATTTTTGTTGATATTTATGTAGAGATCTTATTATTTCCTTGTGCACATGTAAATCAAATGATTTAATATTCCAATGTGGTTTTTTGAAAGACTTAAAAAAAAGATTTTTTTTTTTAAATCAAATAAATCCAACTTTAATTCACTCTAAATTCTGTAATTGCTTAGGAACTCATAAAGTTGGAAAATTGGTGCTTTTTTTTTCAACCATTTTAATAACAAAGAATAATATTTTCAGATCCATTGAAGTTTATAACAAAAAATCATGATCATTTTAAGTATATGTGATACATGCTCCAAATTCATTAAATGAATATTGTATGTATTCCAGAATATTGTATATAATCTGGAATAGATATATGTTTAAAGAAATACATTTTCAAATTCTATTGCTCCAATGCTGTTTTTATTGCTCCATTCTTTTAACTGTATTTATATTTAATTGTTTATATGATTACAAAATTTCATATTAACCAAGTGAATGAGTTTATGTTTTTCTTAAATTTCAAGTACATTTAAATGAGTTTTTCTAATTGTTAATTTTAACGATTTAGTAAAGGTTATTTTATTTTAAAATGTATAATTTTAAAATTAAATTTTGAATCATTTTTTTAAATCCAAAAATCTGATTTAAATTTTTTTTAAATCGGATTTTTAGATTTAAAAAAGATTGCACAAAATTTTATTATTATAATAAATACGTTGTTATATTTCAATTTTGCACAAAAATTGTAGCGTGTGAAGAATGCTTTACAAGGGTTGTGCTATAAATTGTAAAGAAAATTATAAAGATGGACCAAAAGTTCCCGATTTTTCGTTTCCAAAAGATGGAGACTTACAGCGAAGATGGTTGAAAGCACTTTGTCGAAAGGATTTCATAGTAACTCCAAGCTCAAGAGTAAGTTGACCTCATTTGTAACTTATAATTTTTTCTCTATTTATGGTTCGTAATTGTTTATGCAAAATATTTCTATTGAAAGCAAAAATGCACCCCCCCCCCCCCACCCTCCTTAATAAATAGATCTGGTAAGTTTGTACATCAGTAGAAACATATAAAACAAGTTTAAAGCTAATCTAGCATAGTTTTATGAATCGTTAATAAAATTCACATAAAAATGGTTATAAAACCCTAGAATTATATATTATCTGAACTTATATAAGATTTTTTTAATTTTAAAATTTATTTTGAATTCTAAAATCTTTCATAAAATGAGGATAACATTAATATAAAATAGAAAGTTTTGAAAGGACAGAACTGAGCAAAACTATAACTAAATTAGAATGTATATATGCAATAAATAATTGCACATAGAGAATACAAAATACCCAAGGAATAATCACTATATATAAATCTTAATGCAGTAAAACAAATTAATGTTATTGTCAATTTTTGAGCACAATGCAATCTTGAAAACTTGTGTTTTAAATTATTTATTTCTTAGAAGCTAATAAAATTTAAAATACTTAACAGAAATAAAAAAGGAATTAACATTACTTACATAACAGATAACAAAATTTTAAAATAATATTTCATAATAATAATAATAAAAAAATACATGCGTAATAATAGAAAAAAATGACTGAATGAAGTATATGAAACTTACCTGTAATCCCCCCCCCCCCTTAAAAAATAGAGCTGGCAAGTTTGTATATCAGTAGAAGCATATAAAAAAAAGTTTAAAGCTAATCTAGCATAGTTTTATGAATTGTTAATAAAATTCACATACAATTGGTTAAAAAAAAAAAAAAAAACTAGAACAATATATTATCTGAACTTATGTATGATTTTTTAAATTCTAAAATTTATTTTAAAATTCTGAAATCTTTTATAAAATGCTGAATCAATTAATGTAAATTTGAAAGTTCTGAGAAAGTGGCAGAACTGGGCAACGCTATACATACAAATTACACTGTATGCAATAAATAATTGCACATATAGCATAAAAAATTTTATTTAAAAAGTCAAATTTAAATTTAAAAAGTCTGATTTAAATAAAATTGCAATTTTAAAAAGAATTTAACATAATTTAAAACAACAGACATATTGAACAAGGGCAAACAATAAACTTGGTAATTGTAAATAAACATTTAATAGAGAGGAAATTTCGCCAAAAAGCGCCAATCGGTTAACAATTAAAATAGTATTTGGTTAATTTTATGACTAATTTGCTTAAATGCATGAAAATTAAAGAATTTACTCATGTATTTTAAGAGATTGGTGAATATTTAATAAAAAATTATTTTTTTGGTGGAATTTGGGATAGTTCAGCTTTTAATGTTAGATTCAGGTAGTAAACAAATACGATAAATTATGGAATGTAACTTCAGACACATTTTTGCTTTGAATAGTCCCAAATGTATTTTGCATAAACTATTACGAACCATAAAAGAGAGAAAAAAAATATAAGTTACAAATGAAGTCAACTTACTCTTGAGTTTGGAGTTACTATGAAATCCTTTCGGCAAAGTGCTTGCAGCCATCTTCGCTGTAAGTCGCCATCTTTTGGAAACGAAAAAACGGGAACTTTTGGTCCACCTTTATAATTTCCTTTACAATTTATAGCACAACACCTGTAAGGCATTCTTCACACACTACAATTTTTGTGTAAAATTGAAATATAACAACGTATTTATCCCTAATATTAAGCGTTATAATAATAAAAGCCAAGCAACAACCAAAACAACACGTGTCTACATGCTCTTTCGCCTTCGAATGAAGAAACAAGAAAAAGCCAAGCTAACGTGAAATGCATTATGGGGAAAAAGATAAACGGTAAACTATGGCAACCACGCTGAATAGCTAGTGTGGACTACTTAAGATACGTCATTTCAAAGTACAGTAACCTGCAGGGCAGCTTGCTTATATAGGGGGTAATGTCCAGCTACTCTCATGAGTCGAAGGTGCTACTCCTCCGGAGAACTCGTATTCTAAGAGGCGGTAACATTGTAGTCCAGTAGAAATAGCATTTTACCTTACAAAAATTTGGGTAGTTCTGATTTTTGGGTATGTTGTAAAGGTTGACCCTCTAATAAAAAAAACCAAGTTCTCGACCTTCTAGACCTTGTGCGTTTCACAATATTGAAAAAAACAATATTTTTCGGCACTTTTTTCGATTTTTCTTAAATAACTCAATTGTAGTGCATTTTACAGAAAAAGCACTTTTACCATTTTGTAGAGCATAAAATTCTCCACAACATGCAGTATTCATGTTTGTAAATAGTCCAAATAGGGGGTAAGATACGGAGCCGGGAAATAGGCTTACATTTGGAAAAAAATATAAAAATCCACAAATGACGTTAGGTTTTGCTTAATAACCTACTTTTAGTGCGTTTTAGAGACAAAAGCACTTTCAACATTTTGTAAAGCATAAAATATTCTCTGCAACATGCAGTATTCATGTTTGTAAATAGTCCAAATAGGGGGTAAGATACGGAGCCGGGAAATAGGGTTACATTTGGAAAAAAATGTAAAAATCCACAAATGACGTTAGGTTTTGCTTAATAACCTACTTTTAGTGCGTTTTAGAGACAAAAGCACTTTCACCATTTTGTAGAGCATAAAATTCTCTACAACATGCAGTATTCATGTTTGTAAATTGTCCAAATAGGGGGTAAGATACGGCAAAAACTAACGTCATTTGTGGATTTTTACATTTTTTCCAAATTTAACCCTATTTTCCCGGCTCCGTATCTTACCCCTATTTGGACAATTTACAAACATGAATACCGCATGTTGTAGAGAACTTTATGCTCTACAAAATGGTGAAAGTGCTTTTGTCTCTGAAATGCACTAAAAGTAGGTTATTAAGCAAAAACTAACGTCATTTGTGGATTTTTACATTTTTTTCCAAATTTAAGCCTACTTCCCGGCTCCGTATCTTACCCCATATTTGGACAATTTACAAACATGAATACTCCATGTTGTAGAGAATTTTATGCTCTACAAAATAGTAAAAGTGCTTTTGTCTCTAAAACGCCCTAAAAGTAGGTTATTAAGCAAAAACTAACGTCTTTAGTGGATTTTTGCATTTTTTGCAAATTTTGCCCTATTTTTCCGGCTCCGTATCTTGCCCCCTATTTGGACAATTTACAAACCGGAATACTGCATGTTGTAGAGAATTGTATGCTCTACAAAATGGTAAAAGTGCTTTTTTCTGTAAAATGCACTAAAATTGAGTTATTTAAGAAAAATCGAAAAAAGTGCCGAAAAATATTGGTTTTTTTCAATATTGTGAAAAACGCACAAGGTCTAGAAGGTCGAAAACTTGGTTTTTTTTATTAGAGGGTCAACCTTTACAGCATACCCAAAAATCAGAACTACCCGAATTTTTGTAAGGCAAGGCCCTTTTTTGCGCTATTTCTACTGGACTATTAGAACTGCTCCACTGCTCCCACCTTCCTCTGGCGCAGGATCCGCACTTTTCCTCTACCTCAAATGCATAAAATACAGTCAAACATATAATCTTTAGTATCATTAATGGTTACCGTTTGCGTAAAATGGTTAGTTTTTATGTTACATCGACATACAGTACCGTAATTCCCGTTTTTTTACAGTTTTTTGTTTTTAAAACCCTTTTTTGCGGCACTCTCACGGCTAAACCATTGATCAGAGAAAAAAACTTTCATTACATAAAATATAGGAAATTTTATTTTCTTTAATTTATATATTGCCGACTTTCACGTAAAATGCACAATTTTGGAATTATTTTGAAAAAACGGAAAAAAGTCCGTTTTTCTACACGTTTTTTGTAAAAAAACATATTTCCCGAAAAAAATTTTGTTGGAAAACCTCGGATTCGTGTTCAGCGACCCAAAAAACATAAAGGGACAAAAAAAAAAAAAAAAAAAAAAAAAAAAACTACACCAAAACTTTCCTTTATTTGCTCTTTTTTATCCCCTAATGCCTGGACTATACGGTAAAATGTGGAAGAGAGAGGAAACCAGTACCTCTCCGCATGAAGAAGAAATTTCCACTGCGATTGTGGAGTCATCAGGGATTCCGGAAGTCGATCCTAGTGCACGTGGAGTTGCCCGAAATTTGGATATTCCATATGCTACTGTTCGAAAAGTCCTAAGAAAGGTAATCCAATTTTATCCGTATAAAATTTGTTGTCATCAACAATTGTTACCAGGTGACGCGCAGCAGAGACTGGATTTTTCGTTAACTTTATAGAACGAATGGAGGTGGATGATGCCTTCCCATGGAAGATTTTATGGGGAGAAGAATCCCATTTTCATATGAATCGGACAGTCAATACGCAGAACTGCAGAATATGGGCTTCGGAGCCACGTACTGTTATTCACGAATTACCCCCCCCCCCCCACTCTCTAAAAATGACTGTGTGGTGTGGCTTTACTGAAAGTTTCATTCTTGGTCCTTATTTTTTTGAGTAGTTACGGTCAACAGGCCCTGTAACGTGTTCGGTTACTGCACAAAAATACCTGCGCATGTTACAAACTTTCGTAGTTCTCCAACTGCAGCAAAGACAGTGCCTGTCTGAAACAATTTTTATGCAAGATGGAGCCTTGCCCCATATTGGGCGAGCAGTACAACAGTTCTTACGACAACATTTCACAGATGATAGAGTAATAAGCCGAACATTCGAGCACTCATTTAACCTCCTTAGTATTTAAATTATTAAAATTGCTGAAATACATGTTTAACTATTTTTTTAGTAGATTTGTTATCCTGAATTTCTTGCTTCTACTTAAAACTTCTGCTAAGATATGGCGAAAAGACAAAATGACCTAAAAATTTTGACCCCCTATTTAACTTTCTTAGGGTGAATTTTCAAAAATCCTTTCTTAGTGAGTGCCTATATTGTGTAAGGGAACAAACATATCTTCCACATTTCATAATCCTAGGAGCAGCGGTTGAAACTCGGCATTGATTCTGAGTCATCAGGACATGTTCTTTTATAAGTATAGAGATTTATGAAATCGCCAAAGAAGCGAAAAAAGAGCAAAACAAGAACTTCATGGCGTAAATTGTCAACCGTTATGTTTATTTAATGTCGTCGAATGTCTGTCTTAATCTCCTTTTCTTCTTAAGTCATGTAAATCGTAATTAGACGACGCGAAGGAAACATTCATCCTAATGAATGGGAAGAAACAAATCCATATTTCGTTGCAAGGACAAATTTTACAGAAATCAGCATTACTAAAGAATAATTCTTGCGCACACGAGAGTTCCATCTAAGATAAATAATAATTATAATAGTTATAATAATAACTTCAAAATCAGCATTTTGTCAAGGTCGAATGTTACAGGAAAATGCAAATCATTTCTTTCTAACGAATAAGCGTAGATTTAAAAGACACTTTAAATGTACACCTTTCTTTTTTTCTTTTTTTTTTTTTTTTTTTTTTTTTTTTGTAAAGTACGTATTTTTAAATCTATTTTTGTTTTCTCACGGTACATTTGCACCTATTTTTAAACTTCAATGACACATTTAAGTTATGAAGATGGAAATATATATATATACCGTAATTTCCGGCGTATAATCCGCGGATCAAACAATCATGTTT
This sequence comes from Maratus michaelseni, assembly GCA_963931845.1. Lineage (NCBI taxonomy): Eukaryota > Metazoa > Arthropoda > Arachnida > Araneae > Salticidae > Maratus > Maratus michaelseni. Next base: position 94,738,978 of record OZ007596.1, read on the forward strand.
CTACCCAGAAATTTCATTTTATAAAATTTAACGTATTAGATGACTGTAAATATTTGACTTCAATTATTGAATAAAATTTCTGGGTTGAAACACAATTTTTGATCCGCGGATTATACGCCGGAAATTACAGTAAATAAAAACAGTTTAAAAAAAACCCACTCTTTTATAAATAGTCAATGTTTATCTTGAAATGCACATCTAATTTTATGACTGTAATTCACCATTTTCCAAAAGATTTTCCTTGCAATGCGTTAATTTGGTGTGGACACCAAACTCGATTATGGAAAATTCGCCGCTATTTTTACGCTTAGTAGAAAGTGCGAGCCAGTGAATTTATTAAATAAGAATTATAATTATTGCTCTGTTTCTTTTTTAACATAGGCCAACAGGAAAGATAAAAAGCATTATTTAAACTATCTATTTTAAGAATTTCTAAATTGATTCCTTAACGTATAATCATAATTTAATTAATATGGAACTATTACTTGATTAAAGAGGTTTTTTTTTTCTTTTTTAAATATATGACACTCTTTATTTTTTTATTTATATATTCTACATTTTAGTGTTTAAAATATTTCGTTGTTTCTGTTTCACCTATTCGACCTATTTTGGCGAGCGTGGTTTGGCGCACAATTAAACCCATTTTTATAGATCGTATACAATTATAACCATTGGCGATTTATCACCTCCCACACAGCACATAAGCTTAGAATAACGTTGTTTCAAGGGTTTTTAAGGTTAAAACAAGGTTATAACAAGGGTTTGAAAAGGGTTTGTGCTATCTGGGCTGTGGCCGGCTAACGGGAAAATGTCTTCCAATTAATTTGTTAATTTATAATTAAGTTCTAATAATATTAAAATGGTGTATTGTCATCGGAAAGACACCCGTGTACATAAATTTTATAGTTTTAGCCTATCAGAAAGTGAGTGAAAAATAGTTTACAAAATTCAATCTTTACATACAACAAGGACGAAAAATCATGCGTCAAGCATAGATTATGTAACACTTTCCAACACTTCCAAAATAATTTTGCAAATTTTTACCATAAGGTGAAAGATGATATCTAAGTAAACAATTTGGGAAGCGCATAACATATTTAAAAATACAATTTCAGGAATTACCAACAATATTCGGAAAAATATCCGAACTCTTTTGTGCAGCCCTGTATATGATCTATAGATTTTTATATATACTAAATAGAATGCTAAATTTTAGTTCTGTTAGGAAACGCATAGCACACAGTTTAAAATTTCCCTTTTGAAATTTTCGCTAATAAACGGAAGACTTTTGTGCTGCCCCGTATACGATCTATACAATTTATACACACCAAGTAATAGAGAAAAAATGAGTTAAATTTAAAAACGCGTTCAGCAACTGAAAAAGCACTTCCAGCAATTATTATTAAATATTAACAAGCAGTACTTTAACCGAATTTTTTTGTGTGTCCCTGTAAATGAACGATGAATGCTATACACACAATATCTAAGGCTCCTATAAGGGGAGCTGACGCATATCCATTACGTTGCCCAAAATAACCGCCATATTGTGACCTAGCTCAGCATTAGGAAACCGCCTGAGCAGGTGTTTGCCGTCCCTGTTACTGTGGTTCAACCGCACGTAGCACGGGGTCAACCTATACAATGAGAATCTCATTCATCATTCCACCCCAATTTTCTGGGAGAAGAAATACTTTTAGTTTCATTTGCGTTTCAAAAAGTCTGCTAAAGATGGTCCCCTTTTAAAATAAATCCCTTCGGGGAAGAAGGGCAATAGGATGACAGTTTAGACAAATGACTGTGTTCTGCTACAGTTGACTTTCGAGACTACAAACACCTTCCCAATTGCAACAAAAAAAACATTTTTGCGGATAGAGTTGTGCAATACATATAACTATGATTTTTCACTATTTGTAAGCTATTTATTTACATATTAATAAAGAAAAACATGGAAAAATAATTGAACAATCACAATTTTCAAAAACTTAGTTTCTGAAGAATTCTCAATGAAATCAAATTAAATGTTCTTATTAAATTGAAATAAATGAAAATATCTTATCCATGAAATATAATGAAGAATTAATGGTCAAAATACATGTTAAAAAAAACTAGGGGATTCAACACGGTCTTCCCGTGTTACTGAATATAGGTGAACACCATTCTTTTAATTGAAAATGTAACAGATTTTTTTACATTTAATATATATTTTTTTTTTTTTTTTTTTTTTTTTTTAGATTTTTCACTAATAATATCAATATTGGCCTCGTGCCTAGAGTTAACAGCAGAAGAAATCGCTTAGACAGCAACATTTTGATTTCGATAATTTCAATGATTTAAGTGCGTAGTTCGATTGCATCTCCTTTATTTATATATTTATTTATTTTATTTAGTGATGAAGTTTCAATATTCGTTATGGAATATAAGCCGGAAACAAATGCTGAACTGTTTATATTAATAAAAGTGAAGTATTAATCTTTCACAATCGTCTTTAATTATTTTAACACTCAGGAAAAATCATGCGTCAAGGAATAGATTATGTAACACTTTCCAACACTCCTAAAATAACTTTTTGCAAATTTTTACGGTAATGTGTAAGGTGATATTTAACTAAACAATTTTGAAAAATAATAACATAGTTAAATATCCAATTTCAGGAATTACCAACACTATTCGAAAAAATAACCGAGCTCTTTTGTGCAGCACTGTATACGATCTATAGATTTGTATATATACTAAATAGAATGCTAAATTTGAGTTCAGTTAGGAAACGCTTAGCACAGTTTAAAATTCCCCTTCTGCAATTTCCGACATTAAACGGAAATGTACTCGAAAATTTTTGTGCTGCCCTGTATACAATCTATACACACCAAGTAATAGACAAAAAAAAAAGAGTTAAATTTAAAAACGGGTTCAGCAACTGAAAAAACATTCCCAGGAATTATTATTAATAAGCAGTACTTTAACCGAATTCTTTTGTGTGTCCCTGTAAATGAACGATGAAAGCAAAAAACACAGTATTCTATAGTATTCCTCTTGTAATCCACGTTAGTGATATATATCAATTTTAACAGGTTTGAAACAGTGAAACATTATTAAAATAAACTGCAAACGATTTTTCTTCATAGATCGTGATGTAACGTAATTAGTTTGAGTGTCTCTGTAAAAAAAAAAAAAAAAAAAAAAAACTATAAGTGCTGCACACTTAATTTTCAATATGGACCATGCTACAGTAAGCCCCAATAACACATATCAATTGCATGAAGATCCGAGTATATTTACGCGAGTTAGAGCACGGTAGACAGACGACAGATAAACCGAATTCATAAACACTTTTCAACTATGTTGGAAAGTGTTAAAAACCATAAAAAATGAGTAAATGGCAATACAGTTTTCAAGCAAATTACGATACAGTTTTCAAACAAATAGCATTTGAAAGTAGATTTTTTTCAATTGAAAACGTGCGATGTTTAGAAATTAAAAAAATTGCAGTAGCAAAAGTCGCAAAACCGAAATTTTCATTGTCAAATGTTGTCATTCGCAAAATGACGTCATCGTTACGCACGGACACGTTTGTCCTTTAATATAGATTGTATTAGTAAAAAATCCACAGAATTTAGTTATTACCCTTTTTTCTCTTTAATTAAATAAATTTATTGGCATCGAATTATATAGTTATTTTATCTAATTTGCCACTATATTACATTATGTCATGTATTGTAAAAAAGGGTTTACAACTTTAATAACCAGCTTTAAACAATGGATTTTTTTCTGCATTTCAGTTTCTGCATTTAATATTGCATTTGATATTGAATTTAAATATGAACTGAACAATTTAAATATGAACCTCTCAGGGTTAATATTTGAACATTTCCATAATATACCCTACCATAACATAACCTAATACAATAGCATATGGATAAAGCATAAATGCATGAATGAAATGCATGAACAGCACAATTTTCATTATATCTGTCACTCTTACATACTGATTTCCAACAGGTCAAAAGTAATTAAATTTTGATTCATCTAAAAATATTCTTTGAGACCAATAGTTTATCATGCAATTTTTAAAGTTTCTTGAAAAATTCAAGTTTTTTTTTTTTTTTTTTAATGCGGCTTTTTTTCTGCTTCTGGGTTGCATTTTATTGTTGCATTTAACTGATGAGTAAATTAAAAAAAAAAAAAAAAAAAAAGATTACTACGAAATGAAAGAAAATATCTTGATTAAAAAGAATTATTTCAGTGAAAGATAAAACAACAAGATATGTTTAAATGAGATTAATTTTTCAGTACATTAAAAATATCTTACGTACAAATTAAATGTACATGAAGCATTTTCAATATTATCAATATATTGGCATTTAAAAAGTAACAAGTGATTATTGTTTATTTAAAGTCATAATTATAACAAAAATAAGAAAATCAATCTTAAGTTATCAATTATATTATAGCACAATTGAAGTTTATGAGTTTATGATTTATGTTTGTTATCCTTTTGGTCCGTGTTTTTTTTTTTTTTTTTTTTAAACATATTTAATTTATTTGTATGGTTGTAAAAATTCGGAAACGCATTGTAGTGGAAGGCTGCAATTGATTATTGAAAATATCATTTTTAGGGTTTCGTTCATCTCGCGAAACCCTATTACTCCCGCTTCGTTGTCTGTCCGTCACATGAGCCGGTTCTCAGAAACTATGTAACTTACAGTCATGAAATTTTGTGTACTTATAGCTAAATACGTATTATGAAGCTCAAAATCGTATTATTTTTAATATGTAGAGATAAAAAACCAAAAATCTAACAGCCTTTTTCTATTAAATTTAAACATTTTACGTTGTAGCAGTTGCCAACAATTAAAAATCCACAATCAAATTATTTCTACAATAATTAATTTTATTTTGAAAGATTTCCACGTGAAAAATGAAAATGAAATAAAAAGTTTCACCAATTGAAAAAAAGATTAATATGACATCATATTGGTAATAAAAAGGAAATTTTCAAACATTTCTCAATAATACAAGGAGTATGTGTAAATACAGAAATTACCTTAATAGGACGTTATTATAGACCTTTCACGAGAAGAGACCTGTCAATCATCTGTGACGTAGCAGCGGACGGTACTATTACCTCCAAATAGGCATAGAGAATAAATTGGAAGGTTGCCATATTCCCAGCTCTTCGACATTTTGGCGTCATTTATTATTATTGTTGACTTAATAGGGGAATTTCGTTTTAAGATGACTAAGATATTATTAAACGTTAAAAATTAATACATAAATTGTTACAAAATTCTAAATAGTGACGATAATTAATTATTTTAGTTTTAAGTATACTTTATTACAAACTTTGTTAAAAAATACTATTTTTATTTATTTTTGTTTTTTAACAATTAAAGAAGCAACTATTATATAGGACAAAAAAAAAGAAAGAAACAATAAAACTAAAATCTTGCTCTTTGCCTTTCTGAACTTCCCAACAACAAACTAATAAAATAAAGTATTATTTTTTTATACAAAAGTCCACAATACTTGAAAAAACCTCAATTGTTATTTTAAAAATTAAATTTAAGCGATTCTAATTGTGGAATCTACAAACTGAAGAAAAATATACGTACGGTTTAATTAATTTTAAGGCGATTCTCAAAAAATACCCCCCTCCCCCCCCACACACAACAACAACGCGAAGCTTTGACACATTTTTAAACATAAGAGCATATTTGCGGCATGATTATTGAAGTTATTTGTAATGGAACAGTTTTTTTTCCCGATAATTGAATTACAGCTTGAGTTGTAAGCTATTGTTCTCTCAGGACGGCAGTTTTTTTTTACTTTCCTGCGCTGTCGAGTCCAGAAATTTGGTTCAAAACGCAGCATTTTCAGAAAAGTATTCTGTCTTTACCGAAAACCGGAAAAATAGTTCGATTACATAGCTACTGAATAAGAGCACCTGACAATTTTGATACATCTGTGAACAAAAATTAATTTTAAAAATGTGTCAGAAAGTAGACAGTTTAGATTTGAGAACAGTCCTAATATAAAATTCTCTTATTTTTATTATTTTATTTATTTATTTATTGCAATCTTTTTGCAAGTATAATTTTAGCTGTATGGATCTGGGTGCTGACATAAAAAAATCTAAGGAGGGGCAAGAAAAGGTGAGTCTGTCGTCCGCAGCGCAGACTTTTTTTTATGAAATGATGAATATAAACATGAAATAAGTTAAATTAAGAAATACACTTGACAGAGGATGTGGAAGTGTCCGTGCAAAAAAATACTTATTTCTTTTCTGCCTTAGTGTTTAATTATTTTATATGTCATTTACATTTTACTATTTTTTTTCATCTATTCGTGCATAAAATTTTCAGATAATGCAATTCCAATTCTATAAAACACTAGCGGCCTGTCCCAGCTTCGCCAGGGTGGACAATATGTCGACTACAATGTAGGGCAGATAATTAAAAAAAAAATGTTCTAAATCCTATAAAAGCTGGGATGAGACAAAATTGCCTTACTTACAAATTGTCTTATTCGTGTAATCTTCCATAATCGGGTTAATATCCGTTGCTTAACTGCCTTGGTGGGTGAATGTCTAAAATCGCAGAAATACGTGTTTAACTATTTTTTTTAGTAGATTTTTTATCCTAAATTACATGCTCATGCCTAAAACTGCTGCTGAGATATGGCAAAATGACCTAAAATGTTCAACTCCCCCCCCCCCCTTCTTCGGCGTTCTCTCTTTATATAATAGTATAGATGGATAACAATTTTCCTTCACATTTTACCCAGGCTTAGGACTGGCAGCTATAAAAACTGGCATGTTTAAAAATTGTTGTTGCAGCCTTTCTTCTTATATTGGCAACTGAGCAATATATATGTTCCTTTTGAACGATATATATTTGTAACGAAGAAGGAATATTTCATAATTTATTATTGTATGGATTTCTTATTATAAATATTCGATGCCACTCAAATCTGAATCAGGTGAATCGTACTTTTCACAAATATCTTCATCAGAACTGCTGGCACTTTCAGAGTCTGAGCTGACTAAAAAAGAAATATTATCTATTTTCTCTTCTATAATCCCGTCATTTTCCCAGTATTCATTCTCAATTCTTTCTACATATTGGCAGTTCTTGTTCCAGTCTTCTTCTTTTACGCTTTCAATTGCTTCATTGATTTTCTAAGAGTTTGCAAACTAAGTTCTGACTTGGTATTTCTCACTCTAATATAACGTTTTATAGCAGCCCAAGCCAATTCAATTGGGTTCATATCACAGTGATAAGGAGGAAGCCTGATGACATCATGGCCATGGCATTTTAACAATTCATCAATGCAATATTTTTTTGAGGGGGGTGCATTGTTAGATATAATTTCAAAAAGCTCAGTTTTACGCATTTTTTCATCAAATTTAATTTTTTTCTCGCTCAGCCAATCGCACATCATTTTTTTCGTCGCATATTGTTTAGGAACTGGATCTAATACTTTCGTATGGTAGGCTGCATTATCCATACAAATAACCGACTTAGGCGGAATGTTTGGGATTAGTTTTTCTTTTAACCATTTTTGAAAGTTGTCATAATTCATCTGACCATGATAGTCACCAGTAGCACTGCCGGCTTTAAATATTAACTGAGCATTAGGCACAAATCCAGATTTCGAACCGGCATGAACTATTATCAAGCGGTGCCCGGCTCTTTCTTTTACGAAGGCACCAACTTTTTCATTCTGCCAGCATTTCGAAAAGGAAAGATTAGTGTCTATCCACGTTTCATCCAAATAAATGATTTCTCTGTTGTCTTCCCTATATTTTTTCATTTCCCTCAAAAAACGAAAACGCCACGCAACAATGTCAGCGCGTTCAATCAATGCGCTTCGTTGATCAAGACAACGTTTCCATCGAAAGCCTATTCTATGAAGAATTTTTCTCAAAGTTTCTTCCTTCCATGGGAAATCTATTCTTTCTTTAACAACAGGAAGCAGCGTTGTAACAAATGGTGTTCTGTTTGAAGCATAAAATTCGCCAACGATCTTCCTTATAACGCACAAATCAAAATTATCTAGAACAGCAATTCTTTCGGCCGGACGTTTACGGTGCTTTCCAGGTGTTAAAAGTTGTTCGGGACTAGCCAAAGCTTCTTTCTTGATTCTCTTAATCAGGGAGATAGAGAAAAGGAGAACAAAGATAATGTTTCTACTTATGGAACTAAAAGCGGTACCTAGTATGGCGGCGTTTCTGGTCTTTTGGGCCTTTGGGGAGTGTAACGCCCTCTATTTCCGGTTTCGACTGCCAACTCTTTACCATGCTCGAAACCAAAATGCAGGAAGAGCAGACGACAATTTGTCATGTTTGACAGGTCACATGACCGGCCTTTGGGAGCACCAGCGCCGCGAACTGGGTACTAATTTCCGGTCCATGTTCTGATCTTGAAAGCCTATCTTCACTGTTCTCCTTCTTCTTATTTCTATCTCCATGCTCTTAATAGTGCTAAGGGATTTTCCCGTGGCAGCAGCAGCCCGCTTTTGAGCCTGACATAAGGGAAGCAAAAGTTTCTGAGCATTTGCTTCCTTCTCAAAAAATTCCGTAATTTTATTTACAATCATTCTTTCTTTAGAATGAATTGTTTTCCCTTTTGAGGACATTTTTGTTAATAAAATAACAATTTGTTTTGAAAAAAACAGTTTGAATATTACAAAATAAGTTAAAAGATAGAGAGAGAAATACAACACAGCTAACCGAAGGCAGGAAAACAGGTTTCTGAGGAGTGACATGAAAAGTTTTGGCGCGAATGGCGAATATTTATTTCATTGCAACCTTTTATTCGATGCAATGATTGGTCGACACTGAAAGAGCGGGGTTGGTTTTTCCCGCCAGTTTCATCGTGCATACCTTTCATAAAATAGACTCTTCCGAAAATGGGTGTTCCGAAGTCTCATCTCGTGATGGGTCTATAATATTAGAGAATTTAAAAGAAATTAATCTGACGTCTAACATTTTGAAAGTCTCTATACACCATGTTTAATTTTGAAATTGATATTTTTTTAATATCGCATTTAGTCGCCACATGACAGATATTATTATGACAGAGTATAATAGCGGGCTTCGCCCGCTATCGGACTGGTTCAGATTTTCGAAAAAACGAGAAAAATAGACCGGTAAATTATTACTTTATAAAAAACATTATTATTATTTTTTTTTTTTTGAAAATGAAATTTATTTGGATTTATTAAAGGAAGGATAAAGTGTTTTGAAAGGAATATTAAACGAAACCATTTGTGCTATCTTCGATCACACTTACCCACTTGTTGATTATTTTACAAGACTAAAAAAGTGAAATAAAAAACTTGCATTTTTATCTGAGAAAGGACGTTAAACTTTTCAAATTCATTAAAACGCACACTACTTATAAAAATCTTTAAAATCTGTTTTCGTAAAATAAGAAACTATAGCCATGGTATTTACATTTATTTATATTATTAAATTTAAAGCTTTTAAAAAGAAAAGGCTTTATTTTTAATTAAATACTTGGGGGCTCTGTTTCCCGATAGCTTACATCTGACAACCCCCCTGAGGCATGCTTTAAGCGTCACTGTAAAATTCAAATAAATCATTTCATTACAATCATTTTTAAGCACATTACAAAATGCTCGATTTCATTAGTTTCTATATCAAATAATCTTTTTGTATATTAAATTATCAATTTTCTTTACTCTGATTTACTTGCAAATATGCAGTTTAAGTACCTGTACGTTACAGAAATAAAATCTAATTACGTATTACTGAGAGAATAATAATAAAGCATTTTATTTTAATGGATGAAAGGTCTCTTTTTCTTTTGAGAATGACGTCATTATCACCACGCTTCTGTTTGAGTTTTATTGAATACCTATTCTGATTTCAAGAAAATAATGTGTAATTTTCGGAAACATTTTATTCGGTGTGTATAAAATTCTTTAAAATGAAAAAAAAAAGAAAAAGAAAAAATTGTAGGAACTTTACGTGCAGAACTAAAGATTGGTGAATATATACGGACGCAATCATACTAAATTATTTTATTTCCATAAATGAAACTGGTCTTTTCTTTTAAGAATGGTGTCAGTTTTACCATCCAAACCAAACTGAGAATCCAATTATAGGTCATCCCTTGAAAACAATTCTCAAAAAGAAAGAAAGAAAAAAAAATTCCTGCTCAACATTGCGAAACATTCTGTCTAATTTACGGATTCATTTTTAAACACAAAAGAAGAAATTAAAAAATAAAATTGGAATCGAACATTTTTCTTGTTTGTTGTTTTATAAAGGAATTACTTATCGAATTATAAGCGATTGTTGTCAGGTGACGACAATTATTTTTCTACTTTCCCGCGCTATTGCGTCTGGAAATTCGGTTCAAAACTCGGACAGTATTTTCTGAAAAACCTTCAGTCCTAATTAAAAAGTAGAAAACACCATTCGATTACTTAGTATGCAATGGTCGATCCAGGCAAAATTTGAGGCCTATTTAGGGCCCTTCACAAAAATCTACATAATAAAACAGCTCCTTTCACAAAAATCAATTTAATAAAACAGAACCCTTCACAAACGTCAATTTAATAAAATGGATCTCTTCACAAAAATAAATTTGATAAAATGGGACCCTTCACAAAATTCTTTATAATAAAATAGGCCTTTTCACATAATTTTTTATAATAAAATGGCGCTTTCACAAAATTCTATTCCATAAAAACTTACTGTTTACTAATTATTTATTATTTTGTGATGTTTTAAAATGCTTAATTTGTAAACAACAAGTTCACCAGAGAGGAAAACTTCAGCAAAATGATTTTAAAAAGTTTTTTAATAAAGGCTTGGCTCGAATTTGAGTAAATAGATTTCAACTTTCGATACAAAACGTTATTTTTCACAAAAAATATAATACATTTCACAAAAATAACCTTTGCTTTTCACAAAATGGGTACCAAAATGGGTACCATCGACGCCTAGTATCTGAATAAGAGCAACGGCCAATTTCATGCGTTTCCGAACAAAAATAAATTCAGAAATGTGTCAGAAAATAGCTTCTTTGAATATGAGAACAACCTTAATGCAGTCTTTTAAAAATATTAGTTTTATGAATGTTAATACAATGTTTCTTTAAATATGACGTCATTTTTAGTTGTTGAAGCATTATTCTGATTGGTGAATTATGATCAGACAAAGTGAATTTTATGTTGTAAAAATATATTTATTGTTATTACGATACTTAAACTAAGTATTTTAACAACTTATTTAGCAAGAGAAGGAGCAGAAATTTACTGACATATTAAAAAAAGCTTTATTTTTATTTTCTAACATTTCTAAACATAGTAAATTCTATGTAAATCCCGATTTGAATCTGGGAATTTAACTTGAGGAATGTTATATTACTTTTAAATGCTAAAGGTGTAAAATTAACAACATAATATAAATTAAAATAACTTTTATTAGTTGTTTTACATGTTTAGACTCTTTCCGAGTCATTTTCAAAAACAAAATGAGAATATTCTAAAGCTGCACGGGCTTTGAAGTTATTATTTTCATGTACTTTTTTTTAAAATTACGCACGTTATCTATTATTTTTTACTTGATTGTTTATTTTCACATCTTTGACCATGGAGTAACTCTAGCCACAGTTTCGGTAAATTAAAAGATGCCGCATTGTTACATATTGTATTTTTGCGCGTGAGTATCTCTATGGTTTCTCTTATTATGGATGGATAGATATAGACTGGAGGGAAATATTATTTTACTTTCATTGAAATTTATTTGGATGGTTTCTTCTTGATATAATCCTGCCAGGGCTGTAGTTTTTCTATTGTGTTTAATATCAGCTATATGCTCTTTTTTCTGCAATTAAATTTCCTGCTGGTCATGCCTGTAGTAATTCTTGGATCCGTCTTCTTTAATAAAAGGTTATAATAATGGTTTTAAAGTACACCATATTAATAAATTAATCATGGATATCACCAATAATAAGAAACCAGAAAAGAAAGGTGATTCGCAAAAATACAAACTTTATACTCTACAATATTATCCAAGCTTTTTGAAAAATTAAAACACCAGCCTTAAATGTTTCAATATCTGCTTAATAGCCAAACCTCCTAAGAAATTAAAGAATATCATTTGCAGTATAATTGACCCAATTAATTTTGAGAATTATTCAGGAGTATATGAAATGACAGGTAAAACATAAATAGCGGCTTAATGCCTTATATGATCACAAGTCACACCGCTGGCATGTTTAGCTATCTCGTGGGAATAAAGCAAAGATTTTCCCTTCCGGTTACAAATTCTTAAACGTTAGCCCAAAAATATTAATGCGACATGAATGACCAAAAAAGAAAAATGAAGTAGGAAACAATGTTAATTTTCTCTCCATACATAAAATATTTTTTAAATGAAAACAAAGAGAGAATCGACCAAACAAAAACTTATTCTTGATTCAGTTATGCGTACATAAATATACATACGTGCAAATCTATATAAATCATGCATTCTTCTAAATGAAAAACATATATTTGTCACGTACCCCCCCCCCCCCCCCGCCCCATTAATGCATCAGAAAATATGCGATTTAAAAAATATATTTAGAGTGCCAGTGCAAACTTCTAAGCAGCATACGTTAATAAAACATTTTAAAGAAGTTTATAATTAAGAAAGTGTTAATTGAATACAGTTTAATTAAATATGTCACTTATTCTGTATCATAAAATCGAAATGAGTTTTCTATTTTTTTTTTTTTTTATAAATAAAATACATTATCAAATCATACGTGACTCGCATCGCGTGACAACACGTTTTCTCCTTGCTCGCGGTGTTACGGCGAGAATTCGGTTCAAAACGCAGACTTTGACAATAATTTTGAAAGATTTTCTTCCTTTACCAAAAAATAGAAAACTTCTTTCGATTAACTAGTTTCTGAATAAGAACACTTCCCAATTTCATGCGTTTCCGAAGAAAATTTGATTAAAAATTATGTCACAAAGTAGCTAGTTTGGATTTGAGCAAACTTACCATATAGCCAATTATAATTAGCTAGATAAGCGGAGAAGGAATAGTTCTTAAAAATTAATGATGGTTTTAGAAAAATAAAAGTTCTATTAGATTTTTAAATATTTTGTTTTAGAATAGAACAAAATTGTATTAATTTCTTTTAATTGACTGTCAAAACGACAAAATTTAAAAGTTTTATTAATTGAACAAGCTTTAAGATTAGCCTCTTAAGGCTCAAATCCAAAGACGCTACTTTCTGACACATTTTTAAATTCTTTTTTGTTCGGAAATGCATGAACTTGGCAGGTGTTTTTATTCAGAAACTGTGTAATTGGAACACGTTTTCCATTTTTTTTTTTTTTTTTTTTTTGATAAAGACAGACGATTTTTCACAAAGGACTGTCAAAGTCGACGTTTTGAACCGAATTCACGCAGCGGCAGCAAGAGAAACGCGAAAAATGCGTCGTCACATGATCAGAATTACTTATAATTCGATAAGTAATCTATTTATAAAAAAATGGAGGACCAATTTCGATTTCAAATCACTTCCATAGTCAGGCCTGCCAATTGTATGCATTTGCGTTTAAAAATGAATCAGAAACTGTGTCAGAAAATTTCGCGTTGTTGAGCAGGTCATTTGAGAAAACTCAGCATTTTTTTTTTTTCTTTAAGGCTGTTCTCAAATCCAAAGGGGCTACTTTCAGACATATTTTTTAATTCCTATTTGTTCGGAAACGCATGAAATTGACAGATGTTCTTATTCAATTAATTTCAGAACCACCTTATTCTACTGGGGGCACTGTTCTCTACAAATTACGCCCGCCAACCACCGTCCAGATATCGCAGTATCTAAAAATACGGTATTTTGCGCTGTTTTACGCAATAAAACCCAATTATAAAAGATTGGATGATATTACACAAGTAAAAATGACGTCATATTTAAATAAATATTGGAACGCATGAAATTAGCAGGTGCTCTTATGCAGATACTATGTGATGGAATGATGTTTTCCACTTTTTGATGAAGGCAAAATATCATTCACAAAATACTATCAAAGAAAAATTTGTGGTCACATGAAAACAATCGCTTATAAATATATAAGTAATTCGTTGAAAAAAAAATGGTCAACACTATTCGATTTCAAATAGCTTTAATATTCAGGCCTGCAAGTGTCATCATGCTTTTGCCTTAAAAGTAAGCCCATGAATGTTTCAGAAAGTTTCGCGTTGTTAGTTGGGGGAAAATATTTTTTTGACAACCGCCTTAAAAGATGACGTCGCGGATACTCAGATAACTGACATCAATCTCAAAAGAAAAGGTCATTTTCATTTATGGGACAAAAACAATTTAGTATGATTACATCACTACGATATCATATCCAGTAACGTTTAGTTCTGCATATAAACTTCCTACATTTGCCACATTCTATTAAAAAAAAAGGAAAAAAAGAAAAAACTTTATATGCACTGGATAAAACGTTTCTGAAAATTATATCATTAAAAAAAATCATATTAAGTATTCAATAAAACTGAAATATTAAAAAAATGATTGAAGTAAATTATGCACTAACCTAATCTCAGAAAAGTGGACTAAGGTAAAGTGTCCTAAAGCTGATACCCAAAAAATAGCTCCTAAAGCTGACATCTTTAAATAAAACAAATATTTAAAGCATTACCAATTTTCTAAAATAATTTAGAATAGAGTTTTTCTTTCCTCTTTACCTTAATTCTAGTAGTGATAATGACATAATTCCCTAAAGAAAAAATGCACTTTCATTCATAAAAATAAAATACTTTTTTATTATTGCGTCAGTAAACATAGGACTTTATTTTTGAACGTACAGATACTGAAATTGACAAGATGTTTTAATATAAAAAGTACAACTCCCTTAAACAGATAATAATGCATTATTGTTATTATTATTTTTAATCTTGTTAAATAATAAAGAATTATGTTTAAATCTATTATATTTCAAATTATATTTACACATTCGGGTTTTCTTTGCAAACTCTTAATGATCTGTGGGAAAAAAAATTAATTGAAAAAGATATATTATGATTAGATTGGTTAAAGCAATAGTTTAAAAAAGACAAAATGTACATGATTGCGATTTGTTTTGAACAACATAATTGTATAATTATTTTTATTATCTATATTATATAATTATTATTATATTCCATTATTACGAAGTTTTGTTACAGAAATATATAATTATTATTGTATTCCATTATTACGAAGTCTTGTTACAGAAATATATTTGATATAATTTATCAAAATAAATAAATAAATAAATAAATAACAAATTTCCATAAAAACATAACGGCACATAACACTACAGGTGCATTTTATTTTTTTAAAGAAACTGTAAATTTTTGAGAAATTCTTTGCTACAACTTACATGCTTACATGCTTGTAAGGTATTGTAATACATAGGTACTTCATTTTCTTTCCATTGACAGCCACCACACCCCTCGCGCATACAATCTGCTGTGTAAAAAACTGGAGGTAACTATCTTAGGGGACCATACTTAAATGAAAAAGAAAAAGTTTAGATCTCTTTCTCTGAGGATCAGACGCACCAAAAGTGAACCATTGTTACACATCCCTTGACAGCCAGCCACTCCCCACATGACCCAGACCGTGCTGGGTGAGATTACCCCGTTACGGTTACTCGCGGTCCACTAGTACGGTAAGCAAACCGGTTTTAGCTTGGTTTTTGGTCCGCTGATTTATTAAATGGCGGTATGATTCAGCCTGTATTATAGGAGCTCTAACAATATCAAGCAGGGCGGTCGCTCTGCCAAGTCAAGCTTAAAAAAAAACGCCACACAAACAACGCCAAGAACTGGACTAAAGACCGCTGCTTACTTACAGAAAGCAACTTCGCAATGTTAAATCGACAAAACATGCCAGATTAAAATATCAGATATCAAATAAACCAAGCGTCGCAGAAAAAAAAACCCCGAAAACTAGAAGAATCTAATGAAGAATTTCTTCAATTTAAGACCAAACTCATCTTCATAAGTGATTTATAAACAGAGATATAGATTTAAAATAAAGTCGAGTTACTTAAAATGATCACTTTTTTCTTCGTCAAACTTTTTTTTTTCTAACAACCTACAGGCCTTAATATTGGACAGAATAAAAAAAGGATTGCATTTTTGGACAAGTAATTACTTAATCTATGTGCTTTTATAAAATCCAGTGTAAAAAAAAAATATTTTCTATCCTTAATTAGCAAAAAACTGTTAATTAACTTGACGATTAAAAAATTATGCCAAAACAGAGATAAAACCCGCCAACGACCATGTACCATCTGTATTATAATAGCACAAATCAGTTACAGGTTATAATCACATCAAATTTCATCTGCAAGTCAGCCATTTTCTTCTGAAGATATTTAAAAAAAAAAAAAAAACTTCATAATTATAAGAACACACATTTTATCAGACAATTAAATATGACTGCAAACTGTGGCAGATGACTGTTTCCAACATGAATAAGTATGAGAAATTTCCAGTCACGGATATCGATCTGGGTGGCTCAGGTGCAGAGTATCAGCACGGTACGCATAAGGTCCCAGGTTCGAGTCCTACCCCAGGTCAATTTTTCACTCATGTTTGTTTAGTGTATTTAATTGTCTGATAAAATGCGTGTTCTTATAATATTGTAAAAAAAAGTAATCAGACGTAGTGTTTATGCTTTAAAATATATTTTAAATATATAATTTACGTTTTTAGAAAGATCTTTAAAAATAAATTAGTTTTTGAGGGAAGATGTACCTTCTAAAATGTATACATTAAGAGTTATCGGCATTTAAAATTTCTTTCCAAACGTAAAGAAATTTTTTGAAATGAATTAAATGTGATTCATTTATTTCTAAAAAAAAAAAAAAAAAAAACACGGTAAAGGACAGGCATTTTGTTCGCAAGAATACATTTCACGTCATTTTCCTATAAATTAATGACATCCAGTTGTTAAATTATTTTTGGTTTAGAAGTGAAGTTTCCATTTAAATTTATTGTAACAGTACAATGTTTAATTGAATAACATAATGTAAATCTAAGAAGTTGCTAAGAAATTCCAAACATGCACAGGGCAACGCGAAAAATAAATAAATAAACAAAAAATAAATAAATAGATAAATAAATAAATAAATAAATATAAATAAGCTTTCAGAAATTCTAAAAATTGTTCATATATCTTAATTACAAGCTAAAGGAGGGTTTATTTCTATATTATTCTATATATAATAGTAATTTCAGCAAATATATTAAATTCCAATGTGATCTGTTTTAAACTTTAAGATAGTTTATAACACATGATAAAAAATTTATAAAAAAGAATGGCGCGTCACATTTCAGGGAGGGGATGGGGAGGGGCGTGAACAAAATTAGGAAGTATAATAAGGCTATCTGTTTGAAACTTTACGATATTTTATAACACATAACATAAATTTTAAAAATAAGCCCCGTCAAAAATTATAGGGAGGGGTAGAGCGCGTTTTGCCTACACAAGGGCGGAGGGGGGGGGGGCACTTTTCTAAATTTTAACGATATCCACCATGTCACATATCGTTAAAAAGGGCTGTGACCACTTATTCATGTTATGCACCACAGGTGTCATCCCCACATTTTGCGCCCCCCCGACACTACTCATGTGATATATTGTTCGAAAGGCCTGTGACCGCTTATTCATATTATGTATCTTCGGGGTCCATCCTCCCACTTTCACCCCCCATAAAGGGGGCACTTTTATAAATTTTTCCGACACCTCTCATGTGATACATCGTTGGAAAGGTCTGTGACCGCTTAATCCTATTATGCATCTCCGGTGTTCATCCCCCACTTTGCCCCCCAAACGCGATTAGCTTTCACCACCAGGGGGCGCTTTCCTATCTCTGTTTCTATGGGTCGGATCACGACGGGGTATGGCTCATTCGACTCGACATCGATAGAGATTTCCGATTTTAATTCGTTTTTTCACCACCAGGGGGCACTTTCCCATCTCTGGTTCTATGAGCTGGATCACGACGGGGTATAGCTCATTCGATTCGACATCTATAGCCTTAACGATTTCAGTGCCCGAGGTTCATATAGAACAGATTGCGCTACCTGGTGGTGGAAGATGGAACTTGAGCATGCGCAGCACGACTGCTATACGGTGCCGAAGGCAGCGGGGACCCGTGTCGGAGGTTCGTTTGGTTAGAGGTTTATACTATTCGATGTGCAAATTAAGGGATTATCCGGTGCTGAAGGCAGCGGGGAACCAGGTCGGAGGTTCGTTCGGTTCGAGGTTTATCTTTTTCGAGGTGTTACAAGATTCGAGGCCCCGATGTAAACCCGCTACCGGGCGAAGCCAGCTAGTGCTAATAATAAAAGAGCGTGATATCACGTTTGATTTCAAATGCAGCGCTGACACGCTATGTACGTATTCCATTTTTATTCATTTCATGGATAAATCAGTGATATTTTTAACGGAGGATAACAAGTATTATAACAAGCCACATTTAATATGTTGTTTTTAAGAGTGTAATTAGTTTAATTGAAAAATCTACTGGTATTTCTAGTTAACCCTTTAAACAATGATTGAAAGTAAAATGTAATTTTAAATTATTTCTCATGTTTAGATTATTTAAATTATGTTTAATCTATTTAAAAAAAAAGAAATGATATCTACAAAAACAACTTTTCAAAAGTAAAAAAAGCCAAGCGGAAAAAAAAAAAAAAAAAAAAAAAAGGTGTAATATCAAATTTCCAAGCTATTATATTACTTATTTAACTTTTTTCCATTAAATAAGTTATCATATATATAAGTCGAGTGCCTACGTATATGTTAATAGAAATCGTTTTCTCCTGTACTAAATACATCCTAACGAGTTTCTGAAAATTCAATTTTTTTCAAATTATGCATGATGGGCTTGGCAGCCATCTTTCAATATTTCTAAGCACCCAAATTTCTGAAGTAAAAGCGTAATATGTTTGCAATGTAATATGTTTATAACAATTTCGAACTTCAGATTTTAACTACGGACAGATAAATTAGATAAGACTGATATTTTGAGAAATTGATTTTTACTAGTTTGAAATTATTAATGACTCTAAAAAATAAATCATAAGATGAATCTTTAAGATAAGTCATCATTATCTTAAGACACAATTTTCAGAGCATACAAGTCTATAAATGAAACGCTTAAAATATTTGCTTAAATAACAATTTTGAACTTCGGATTTTAACTACGGATTTGGGTGCTTAGAATTTTGTGAATAATATGCAAAGATGGCCGCCAAGCCCATCATGCATAATTTGAAAAAAAATTGAATTTTCAGAAACTCGTTAGGATGTATTTAGTACAGGAGAAAACGATTTCTATTAACATATACGTAGGCACTCGACTTATATATATGATAACTTATTTAATGGAAAAAAGTTAAATAAGTAATATAATAGCTTGGAAATTTGATATCAC
Organism: Maratus michaelseni; assembly: GCA_963931845.1. Classification (NCBI taxonomy): domain Eukaryota; kingdom Metazoa; phylum Arthropoda; class Arachnida; order Araneae; family Salticidae; genus Maratus; species Maratus michaelseni. The sequence goes on from OZ007596.1 coordinate 94,758,451, forward strand.
ACCATTTTTTAGCCACGACTTTTTTTTTTTTTTTTTTTTTTTACTTTTGAAAAGTTGTTTTTGTAGATTCTATAGTAAGCCTCTTGTAATGCACCTTAGTGATCTATATCAATTTAAATATGTTTGAAATAGTGAAACATTATTAAACGGTTAACGATTTTTCTTCATAGACCGTATTGTAACGGAATTCTTTTGAGTGCCCTGTAGAGGAACTATAAGTGCTACGCACACCATATTCTATAGTAAGCCTCTTGTAGTGCACCTCATTGATATATATCAATTTCAATATGTTTGAAATTGTGTAACATCATTAAAATAAACCGGAAATGATTTTTCCCCATAGATCGTAATGTAACGAAATTCTTTTGAGTATCCCTGTAAAAAAACTATAAATGTTACAGACATAATTTTCAATACCAAACATTCCATAGTAAGCCTCAATAACGTATAATCAATAATCAATTACATGACAATCCGGGTATGTTTAAGCGAGTTAGAGCACGGACAGACAGACAGACAGACAAACATACCGAATTCATAAACACTTTTTTCAACTAATGTTTGGAAAGTGTTAAAAAACAAGTTAAGTTAAATAAAAGAGTGTAAAAAGGTATATACTTTTCTTTTTATTTGTTGATTGACACAAACAAAATAATTCAATACAATTTTTTTATAATTTGTAATTAAAAGAATTAAATTCTTATTTTTTACTTACCCATCATACGTAGTATAGGGTAAGTCTTGTATTCCTTTTGAAAATCGAAAAAAAAAATTTTTGACGGATTTACACGTTTCAGACACTGGAGATTCCGAAAAACATATTTTTAGAAATTTTTTTTTGCCGTCCGTCTGTGTGTCTGTGTGTCTGTAAACGCTCTATCTCCCGAAAAAATTGAGATAGAGACTTGCAATTTGGTATGTACTTAGTATATAATAATGGGAAGAAGCCTATTTCATTTCAATAACCTCGATTAACCGGAACTATTTTTTTCGGACTCTCGAAATATTCGTTCTGATAAAAGGTATATAAAAATTTTCGAAATTGTTTATTTTAAGAAATGAATATAAAATACAATAAAAAAACATAAATTTTGCATACAGCATGAAGTCGATCGGATAATGAGTTGCCGAGATATTTGGAATCCTATTTACCACACTCTTCGATTTTTCATGACCCTGTATTTCATCCAAATTTCACTTCAAAGATATATTTTAATTGGAAATTTGACGCTTAATCAGATGCAATAAACCGCTAGTTAATAGGATTATTATTTTTGGAGTTATAAGGATGTTTCTTTCAAGCAATTCAGTAATCGAGCCTTTAAAGTTTGTGACGTCATCAAGCCTTGATTTTATTTGAATTGCAATGCATTTTATAAGTAGTTTACACCTTTTTATTTTAATATTTTACATTATGCATATCCATGATGGGTAAGTATTACGGTGGCCCCCAACGACTAGTTCTTTTTCGCTTTATTGCACATTACAATAAAAGAGAATCTCAGCTTAAGAGGCTACTTCACTCAGACGAAAACACCCGCTCGCTAATGTTAATCCTATGGAGGAAATATTTTAAGACATCTCGTTCGCATTTCGATATTTTTAAATGATCTTTTTTTGCTTTGGATAGCTGAGGTTAATCTCTATGCACGCTCCTTTGTACTTTTTCGATTTTGATTACAAGTTTTTTGTTATTAAGATACTTTCATTTTCGGAACCGGTTTCGAAAGTGAAAGTAGCCTTAATAAAAAAAACTGCAACAAAATTCGAAAAAGTACAAATGAGCGTGATTAGAGATTGACCTCAGCTATCTAAGGCAAAAAAAAAAAAAAAAAAAAAAAAAAAAATTAAAAATATTGAAATGCGAACGAGACATCTTAAAATATTTCCTCCATAGGATTATCATTAGCGAGCGGGTGTTTTCGTCTGAGTGAAGTAGCCTGTTAACGTGTCTTCAGATTTTTTTCCTTTACAAAATCAAATTTCCGGAGAGGCATAATCTTTAAACATTCTTCCAAGGATTTAGCTAAGATCAATTTTTGTTTTTAATAAAGTAAAACCTATCAATATGGAACCCGTTTATAACGGTATTAATGCCTTAAGCAGGAAAATCGCAACTAAAAGAATTTAGTACATTTATAGTAAACAGTATATCTACTAAAACAAAAATGTTGTCTAAAACGGAATATTTTTATGGTTCCTTGTGATTTCGTCTCAACAGGTTTTACTGTATTAGTCGTTGGAGATATTGATTATTCATCTGATACTGTAATTCTTCATCTCACTTCTCAAAAAATGTTAGGAAAGGATTTTTTCTTTTTAATAACCTTGTTATAAAACTGTATAAAAACAAGTAATTTATATCTTATTTATTTTTTCATTAATTGCTAAAAGATGCAAAATAATAAAACTGTAAAATAAAAAAGAGTTTTATATGCAAACTGTATACATGTTGCTTCACCGCAGCAATTTTTCAAGATAATATTCTACAGGTGCACGTGGATCAAATGAAAACGGAACAGCGGCTATAATTTAGTTTATTTCTGCATGAGTGTAATGAAACTTTGTGAAAAAGTAGAGCAGAAGGTAAGGAAGGCAAACGCTACTGCGGAAATGTACTTGCCCTAGATAATCATGCAGAAGCACGTGATATGAACTGGCGGTCGGCCAAGAGTATCGTCCGGCAGGTTGTTGTTGCTATTCTTCTGCGTCTGCAGAATGTTTACGAGTAAAATGGGCAACACAGTTTTATTCGTTATTTAGTGGCAGAAGTAGTTGGATTTCGCGAAGTGCATTGGTGAAAGAAGGAAAAATGTACTGTCGTTGATTCGTATTCGGAAACAAGCACTTCCTCGAGGGAATCTGGTGGAGTTTCGGGGGACAGTGTTGGAATATCCACCGTATAGCCCGGATTTTTCGCCATATGACTTTTCCATTTTTTGTTCCCTGAAAAAGACATTGAAGGGTCGCCGTTTTTACTGGAACAGCGAAGTCGCGGACAATGTTCGAAACTGGTTCCGATTTCAGCCAAAGGACTTCTACGAGCAAGGTATTCACCACTTGAAACAGTGAGACATGTGCTTGTGTAGTTTTGGAGACTATGTTTGAAATAAGCTAGGTCATTTCATTCTGTGGCTCCTGTTCCATTTCCATTTGATTTACCCTAATATAATGCAATTATTTGAAAAACTGTCATTCACGTTTTTAACATTCTCTCTCAGATCGCCCACATTATTTCATTTTATTTTATTTTTTTACTTTGATGTATATTGCCAAACTCATAACCTCAGAATAAGACAACCCATAACTTTGTGTTGATAACATCATAGTAAAAATAAAATTAAATAACGTGTGTAATCTGTGAAAGAATGTGAAAAACGTGAGTGATGGCGTTTCAAATCCTTGCATTATAGATCGTGCATGTGTAGAACATTTTCATTTGTCTCGAAAATGGCTCCGGTGAAGCTGAAAAACTTGTAGACAGTTTATATATATATATATATATATTTACTGTTTTATTTACATTTTTTAGCCATTAATGAAGCATATTACCTCTGGGTTTTCGGATGTGCTATATATTTATTTATTCCTGTTTTAAATAATAGCATTTCAGCTAATTCATTTTTAATTTTCTTTAATCTTATTTGTAGTCGTGCACTCTCAGAAATAAAACACTCAATTTTGATGATTCGGCAATCCTTAAGCCCTATTTCGTTATTTTTGACAATCATTTCGTCACAGAGTCACGTGGTTTTTGACGAAACGCGAATCCTCAAATATCCAACGAAACTTGTTTCCTCACTGTCAAAAATAAAACTCTCACTTTTGACGATTCCGCAATTCTTGAGCTATATTTGATCATTTTTGACAATCATTTCGTCTCAAATGATTTTTAATGAAATGGAAAATCTCAAATATTTGACGAAAATGTTTCCACATTCACGGCCAGATTATTTTTGTTGTTACAAAATCGTTCAAAAAAAAAAAAAAAAAAAAAAAAAAAAAAAAAAAAAATTACACGAAAGTACCAAATTTACAATATATTAATGAAAACAGAAACAAAAATATTTCACCCTTGGAGGCCGCTATAACACGAAATTACCAAATTTCTACTTTATTTTTCATACCTGATAATTTGCGTCTGTCCTTTTTGTAACTTTAACATTTTTGTAACGATTTTATGCATTTCTATTGCCTATTCAAAGATAAATTTTTCTAAAGTTACAGAATTTCATCATATGGTCATCATTTGTCGAACATCATTTGGTCCATTTTCGACCGAAAGCAGCAACCATTTTCCCAATGGTTAAAAAAAAGTATCAAAATTTTAGGAGCTTTTTTTTAATTTAAGAAATATATTCATATAACAATCAAATTTAAAATATGCATAACTGATCTCTTTCCCCTCTATAAACAGTAACGTGTTAAATTCTCTCCTCCAATATGCACTTCAAAATTTATTATTTCTGATCAATAAATTAACTAGACCATATTCTAATCATTCATTGAACAAAGGAAATTTCTCTAATACATTATATTAATCAAGCCATATTCTAATTATTTATTAACTATAGAAAAACCATAATAATAATCTAGCCTTATTAATTAAAACATGCTGAAAGTATAACAGCACTGATAAAAATACGATCTACCTTTTAAAAATAGAACCACACATCAACATCCCATAGGTACATTTAAAATCGAATTCACACGAGGTCTCATTGGCAAAGCAGGCAGCACGCTCGTCTCCCACGCCAAAGGTTGCGCGTTCGAACCCCGTTGAAGACTTGAGGAATGCGATGTAAAAATTCCCCCCCCCCTGTCAATTAGAGATGCTTCTAAAATTGTCAATAGATGGCGCCATCAGTCGTTTTTTTTTGAACAAGCAATTTGACGAAATCAATTTCCTCAGTTTTTTGAGTATAGAAATGTACGCGATTTGACGAAATATTCGCTCGGAACATTTCCCAGGAAACAGTTTCGTCAAAAACGAAGAAAATTTCGTGGAATTTGAGTATCCATTTCTAACAGTATGTTTTAACATTTTTTCTCATCTCTAATTTAATTTTACTTTCCTCTATCTTTACAAGAATAAATTGTTGGATTCCTGAATATTTTCGACTTCCGGTTTTCAACGGATTGATACGTTTTAGAAGGTCCCGAACACGATTTGACTTTATTTAGAAAATGTCTGTCTGTCTGTGACAAAAATTTCGTGGGCGCTCTATCTCAAGAAAAAATGCACGGAATTTAATAAAACTTTAGATTCAGTTAGACTTTGATATAAATTGGTGCTGATTAGTTTTTGGTTTAAATTATCCAACAGGTGGCGCTGCTATGCTACATTTTTCACGATTTTCACGATAACTATATCTCCAGAACTAATGCATAGAATTTCATCAAACTTCAGATTCTGTTAAACCTTGACATAAATAAACGTTGTGTAGGTGGTGTACATAGCCCAAAAGGTGACGCTGCTATGTTACCGTTTTCATGATTCTCACGATAGGTATATCTCAAGAACCAATGCACAGAATTTCATCAAACTTGATTCCGTTAGACCTTGACGTAAATTGATGCTGATTACGTTTTTGATGTAAATACCCCAACAGGTGGCGCTGTTATGCTACCTTTTTCATGATTTTCATTATAGCTATATCTCAAGAACTAATGAACAGATTTTCACCAAACTTCAGATTCAGTTAGACGTTGACATAAGTTGTTGTTGATTAGGTTTTAGTGTAAATCTCCCAACAGGTGGCACTGCTATGCTGAATTTTTAAGGATTTACACGATTTTAGCGATAGTCATATCTCAAGAACTAATGTGCGGAATTTAATAAAACTTTAGATTCAGTTAGACCTTGATATAAATTGGTGCTGATTCGTTTTTGGTGTATGTGAAACCTGTGTGAGATAGAAGAAAGTTTTGGGATGGGCACATCCGACTAGTTTAAATTTAAATTTAAATTAAATTAAATTGATTTTTTGTGTCCCTTTTAATTCTTGTTTTTCTTGTTCTATTCTTGATTATTTTATATTAGGTGAGGTAATAGGAGTCTGTTCGGCAGCTATTCTCAATGAAGCTCTAGCTTTCTTTGGTGTATATTGTGTAAGAGAAAAATACAGAGGTCGCGGCATTGGTTTTAAAGTAAGTGTGAAAAATGAATTTTAATACTGTAGTGAAACTATGAAGCATATTTTTCTGATGTTCTGCAATTTGTTTTTATGGGTACTAGTAAACCTGTCCTAAGCTTTTCTATCTTTTGATTGGTTTTTAGTTAATAACAAGCAATTTTTGTAATGACTAAAATTTTATATACATTATAAAAAAAAAAAATCTTCACTATTAGTAGAATTTGTCAGTTGTACATAAACTTTTGACTTTTCAGTTTTTACATTTTTCAGTGCAACTAATTTGAATTTAATATTTGAGAAATTGAGTTCAGTTTATAAATTAGTTGCTCTGTTAGATAACAGATGGCGCCATCTGTATTGTTAGATTGTTTTTAAAATTCTGGTATTATTGAATCAGTTTAATTTTGATATAGATAATTGATTGCAGGACACAACGTGTTGCTCTTGTTTGTATATTTATGTTTTATTTTATCTTCGCCCAATGTAGGCTGGGAATGTTTGTTTTATTATTTAATTCTTTGATGTGAAAATAATTGACAAGAAATGGATTAATTTGAATTTTATTTTGAATTTGCGAGTTCTATGATGCTAAATCAAAGTGTGAACTGTATTTGTTTTTGCCAGTGTCAAGTTTACGTTTGTGATTGTGAAAATATATATTGTAAATGGGCAAAATAAGTAAGGAAATTCAAAATATGGCTTCTTATTTTAAAATATTATCTACATATTAAAAAAAATGGAGACATCTGCGAGATTATTGAGTACTACTTTTGTTTTTTAAATTGTTATTTTTAAAGCTTAGTTATCAGAATGACGTTACATATGAAAGCTTATTTAGCAAGATATTATTTTATAATATTAAAACAATTCAGTATCTTTTATTGAAAGTGACAGAATAAAAAAACTGTTCTAGAATTAAGTTGTTTTAATAACTCTTGGAAAAGGAAAAATTGTTGTTTTCAAGGATATTATGATTTTTTTAATTGAAAATTTTGAATATTTATTAATTTATGGTAAATTATTTTTGCATCGAAGAATTTTGAAGTTTATTTTAAATTTTCATGCTAATTTTAGAATGGAATATTTTATTATTGTGTATTTGGAAAACTATTCTTAAGTGAATTAAATTTGTTAGTTCTAGTTTTGAAGCTATTCTGTTTGATTAGTTATTATTATATTATTTAAAAATGGATGATTATGAGAAAAAAGGTACTCAAATTAAAATTGAGAGAAGTCGAGTTAAAGCTTCTGTAACTAGATTAGAAAATGGTTTTGAATATCTTAATACGAAAAATGAAATTTTGATTAGGTTACAAAGACTAGATAAATTGATTAACGATTTCTTAAGATTAGATTGATGTTTATCCGATGATGATTTTGAGTTAGCAGAATTTGAAGATAAGTATTTTCTGTTAAAATCCAAATATCAAAACAAATTAAATACATTGATTTCTTTAAAAGTTGTCACTACTGTAACACCAAATTCTCTGCAAGGTTCTTTTATAGTTATTCCAAATCAGTGTAACATTCGTTAACAAAATTAAATATTCCAGTATTTTCTTGAAAGTTTTGGGAATAGACAAATTTTAAGAGTATGTATGTTTCCACCTTCCATTCCCAAGTAGCTCTGAGTGACATTCAGAAATTGCAGTACCTTAAATGGTTACTTTCTGAAGTTTTTCCCCTTTCTAATGAATCTTACCAAAAAGTTTGGATGACATTGTTAGACCCATATGATATAAAGAAACAGATTGTAAATTCTTTAATTAAATTATTATTAAACTAGAAATCAATTCTTCACCTAAATAGCATAAATATAAGGAATTCGCTTAATACAAGTGATGAAGTTATTAGTCATTTGAAAGCTGTTGGTGCTCAAGCTACTAATAGAAATCCATGGTTAATATATTAACCAGTTGGAAATACTTAATAACATATCAATTACAGTTTAATAAGTTCATTAAATATCAGTTACATAGTTTAAATAAAACTTTAACATCACCATACCGTGAGCAACCGCGTGTAAACACACGAGTCTAGTAGTACAGTTAAGTTAACAGTTACACATTAGTAGTTTAAGTTAAAGTTAATGTTTTGGGTTACAGTGAATATCTTAGTTACAGGTTACAGTTAGGTTATGAGGAATTGATTTATATTCAACACTTCCCCTAAATCGATACCTACCATACACAAAAAAAGAACATTAAAGTCTTAAACAAAAGTCTTAAGTTCATATATTCCAATTAACTGACGAAGTTTTTGGAAACGAAACTTTGGTAAGTGTTTTGTGAAAAAGTCTGCAGCCTGACATTCACTGTCACAGTGCTCAACATCAAGTTTTCCACTTTGAAATTTTTCCCGAATAAACTTGTAACGAACATCAATATGTTTCGTTAGATTGTGGAACTCTGGATTCTTTATCAAACGTATAGCACTTTCAAAACAGGCACACAAACAGAAAAACACAAGTCTTGAAAAAGTCTATGAAGCCAAACAGCTTCTTTCGAGGCTTGACTAGCTGCAACAAATTCAGCTTTTGTAGTAGAGAGTGAGACGCATGGTTGACGCTTACTAGCCCAGTAATGGCACCTCCACTGTACTTGAAGACCATCCCTGAAGTGGATCTTTTTGTCAAGGGGTCCCCAGCATAATCTGAATCACTGAAGGCTTCCAATTTGCTTCTTGTATTTGATTTGTACAAAATGCCCCATTTAGAGGTTCCTTTAAGATGCATTAAAACTCTCTTTACTAGGCTCCAGTGTACTTTTAAGGGTTTGTCTAGAACTTGGGACAGCACACTAATTGAATAGGCAATGTCAGGTCGAGTAACTATGCCTAAGTACATCAAACTTCCTACTGCTCTTCTGTATGGTGTATCTTCATCTAATTTTTCAGAAGGTTCTTGAGATATAAATGCTTTATCAATTGGAGTACACACAGGGCTGCAAGTAGACATGTTGAAACAGTTCAAGATTTTCTTAGTATAATTTTCTTGATGGATGAAAATAGAACCATCTTCCAAATATTTCAGCTGCAAACCTAAGAAATAATTTGCAGGTTCAACCCTAACACTGAACTCTTCTTTTAGTTTATCAAGAAATGTATCTAACAAGTCTTTCTCTCTGGCAGCAACAATTCCATCATCTACATATAGAATTAAGAACAGGGATTTATTCTTGTTCACAAATAGACACGGATCACTATCCATTTGCTTCAGGTCACAGCTTTGAAGAAAAGTTTTGAACCTCTGATTCCAACATCTGGGAGCTTGTTTCAAGGCATAGATACTTTTAAGCAATTTACAAACTCGTCCTGTACCACCTTCAAATCCCATTGGTTGCTTCATATATATTTCTTCATCGAGTTCACCATATAGGAAGGCACTTCTGACATCAAACTGAGCTAATTTAAGGCATTCGCTTGCAGCTAAGCTAATTACAGCTCTGATTGTGTCCCAGCGAACTACAGGACTGAATGTATCATGGAAGTCAATTCCAGGCTTCTGCAAAAAACCTTTTGCAACCAGTCTTGCTTTAAAGCGTTCTACCTTGCCCTCAGAATTTCGTTTAATTTTGTACACCCAGCGATTCTCAATGGCTTTCCGATTTTCTGGAAGATCCACCAATTCCCAAGTCTCATTTTCAGTCAAGGAATTTAATTCTTCATTCATAGCTTTTTGCCAATTATTTGTGTCAGCAGAGACAAATGCTTCGTGATAAGTCATTGGCTCATCATCTTCTGCTAACTTGACAAAATCTTCAAATCTTGAGGGTTTCTGCATTTGAGACCTGTCTCGTAGATTCATTTTGTTCAATTCAGTGATGTCTGTAGTAGGGATCTGAGAAACTTCCCCTATATTGCTGCTCTCATTTTCTTCACAGCTATTTTCAGCTGCGAGCATAGTATTCTGTTTCACTAAAGTTTTCTGTGAACTAGCTTCCTTCTTGGACACAACATCTCTGCTTAGGATCACTTCATTTTTGTCTGGTAACCATATCCTGTATCCATCCATGTCTCCACAGTATCCTACTAAATAGCCCTTCACAGACTTTTTGTCAAATTTTCTTCTTTTCTGTTTTGGAATATGTACAAAACATTCTGTACCAAAAACTTTTAGGTGTTCAAATGCTGGTACTTTCTTAAACCATATTTCATTGGGGGATTTGCCTTCTTCAGGAGCAGGACCTGTTCGATTTATTACATATGCAACTGTGTTAACTGCTTCACCCCACAGTCTTTCAGGCAATTCCTTAGCATGTAACATAGATCTTGCAGCTTCAACAAGAATTCTGTTCTCTCTTTCAATCACTCCATTCTGTTCTGGAGTATAAGGCATGGATGTTCTGTGATTCAGACCTGCTTTTTGCACAATATCATGAACTTCTGAATTATTAAATTCTTTACCTCCATCAGTTTTAAGTTCTTTTAGTGTATAACCAGCAGTCTTAACTTCAGCTAGAAACCTAGCCAACATTTCTTTCACTTGACTCTTTGCTTTCATCAAGTAGACAGTTCTGTATTTAGAATAATCATCTTTAAATGCTACAAAGTAACGATTACCACCAAGAGATTTCTCAAACATCTGCATGGACAAGTTGACCAGGACTTGTAGGGCGATCTTGACGAGAGCCAAAACTCAGCCTGTGCATTTTTCCATACATACAGGCATCACAAAATTTGTCATCAAGTTTTACATCAATGCCTTTTTGTTTTAAGAATTTTTGTACATGACGCTTGTTCTCATGCCATAACTGAAGATTGTCATTTTCCACGGCTACACAAGCAGATTCTGGAATTACAACGCGCATATGAAGTCTGTAAACACTATTGTATCTTTCACCTACAGCAACAGTTTCACATTTTTTATTTCTGAACTCGCGTACCTTGTTATCAGCGTATTCATATAAGCCATTATCTAATGCTGCACCAGATGAGAAAAGGTTTTGATCACTTTCAGGCACATACCAGACTTTAATGAGATTACCAGGTTTCCATAACCCATTAATTAGCATTTCAATTTGGATTTCTCCAATACCTGTAGCATGCATTGATCTTCCATCACCTAATCTTAATGGCTTAGGAGTACCAAACTGTTTGAATGAAGAAAACCAGTCAAACTTATAGCAAATATGATGAGAAGCACCAGAGTCAATAAGCCAATAATCTTGGCTTTCAAGTTCAGCAACTGTCACAAAAGCTTGTCCTGATTTCAGAGATTCAGTTCGCTCACCATTATTATTTTTCAAGGTATAACAGTTCTTTTTAATAGTCCAGGGCGACCACAAGCAAAACACTTAAACTTTTTGTTTTTAGGCTTTTTCTGATTATACACAACAGCTTTATCCAAAGGCTTTTTAGGACACAAATTATTTGGCTTTGCCACAAAGGCCACACTCTTGTTTTCAACTGGGAGATTCAATTCCTCTAGCCGCTGTTCATGTAAACGTAGCCTTTCTATAAGGCTTGAAAGCGATCTTTCACTATTTGGTACAGACTTCCATGCATTTTTGAATTCGAGGTATTCGTTTGGCAACGCGTTCAGGACTCTGTTTAGCAGCATAGATTTCGGTAGCTGAACATTTTCATTTTTCAATTCTTCTTGTAATTCCTGCCAAATCCTCTGTAATTTTGAAACATGAGTTGCAATATTGTCCATAGGGTCTTTACTATAGTTAAATAGTTGAGAATACAACAGATCTAGCCTTCTTTCACTTTTCTGTTCATAAACAGAATGCAAGGCATACCACATTTCCTTCCCAGTTTTACAGGTCAGGATGTGCTGTTTGGGTTCAGGCTTAACACTAGACCCAATTGTATATCTAGCAATGGCATCTGCTTCTTGATAGGCCTTCAAAGCTGCCGCATACACTTTTCTTTCTGTCTCTGTTACACTCGCTAGAAGCGGTCCAGGCTTAGTTGTTTCACCCAAAAAAATAGGCATGGCTTTCTGTACTGTAAGCTGAAGTTCTATATCAAATTTCCAGCTTATCCAGTTCCTTTCACCTTCCAACTTTTCAATAAAATTGAATTTATCCATATTATTCATTAACTGGAACACACGTTACGATGATAAGGAAATTAAGCCTAACAACGTGCCAACCGGCGATGTTTTCAAAGTTCAAAAACTACTAACTAAGCGCAGTGGAAGCTTGCTAGGCCCATAACCAGTTGGAAATACTTAATAACATATCAATTACAGTTTAATAAGTTCATTAAATATCAATTACATAGTTTAAATAAAACTTTAACATCACCTTACCGTGAGCAACCGCATGTAAACACACGAGTCTAGTAGTACAGTTAAGTTAACAGTTACACATTAGTAGTTTAAGTTAAAGTTAATGTTTTGGGTTACAGTGAATATCTTAGTTACAGGTTACAGTTAGGTTATGAGGAATTGATTTATATTCAACAATATTTACTATTTTAAAAACTTGGGAATTTTTCGATTTTTTAAGTGTGAAATGTCCTTTATTCGAGCAGTAACAATGAAAATATTATAAAACCTTCCAAAAGTACAAATTTTATTGACTCCAAGAATAGTTCAAATGATATACAATCAAAGGTGTGCTTAAAGTGTGAAAGAAAACATCCATTGTACAAATGTGTGAAATTGAAATCCATGAATGTTTCTACTTGAAAAAAGTTTATTAAACGTACTAACTGTTGCTTTCTGTGTTTAAATTCTCATAAAGTTAAGGAATCTCCTAATTATCATTTCAAATGTTTTAAGTGTGAAAGTAAACACAATACACTCTTACATGAAGAGAGTAAGGTTAATAATGCTTGCACTGTGAAATTTTGTGAAAATAAAGTATTTCCTAAATTCAGCTGAGAAATAAAAGTCACTAGTCAAATAAAGAGTTTGCACTCGACTCAACATCTTACGAATTACAAATTAATTCTAGAACTTCTTTCAATAATTCCAAATGTGTTTCTTTCCTACCTACTGATAAAGTTCTCTTATATAATAAGGAAAATAAAGCCTACTCTTTCAGAGCTTTACTTGATTCTGGTTCAGAATGTTCTTCTGTTAATAAAAATGTCATAGGAACTTTACGGTTAAGAAGAGAAAATGACAGAATAGTTGTGAATGGAATTGCCGGAGTGTCGGCTGGACATACTCGTGGTTCAGTAACTCTTACAATTGGTTCAAGGCCTTCTAACGGATTTTTAAAGGTTCAGGCATACATGCTGCCTAAAGTGACATCTCAGTTACCAACAAAAATATTACTTGATACGAAAAATATGGAACATCTTAAAAATATTACTTTAGCAGATGAGGATTTCATGCAATCTCAAGAATGTGATATTATTTTAGGATCTGACAGTTTCTTTACTATTTTGAGACACTGTAGAAAGTACTGAGAAAGGAGCCAATTGCCGAAAACACTATTTTTGGTTGGGAGGTAGTCGGAAAAATGAAAACCTAAATGTAAATATTCTTCTACTGTTAAACTACATTTTCTTGGTGTTGAAAAAGAATCAAATGTTGATATGATATTTTAAACATTTTGGTACGCTGAAGAAATAAATGGTAAAAAAATTTTGTCTCATGAAGAATTTTGTGAACATCATTTTTGCTCAACTTACTAGAAGGTATATTTGAAGTTAAGTTGCCAGTTTACAAAGATGTGATGTCATTAGGAGATTCTAAAGCCATGACATTATCACATTTGCTTGCTTTGGAGAGAAAATTACGGTTTGACAAAAACTTTGAAAAGGAATATAGATACTTTTTGAAGCAGTATGAAGAACTTGGTCACATGACATTTATTGAATGAAATTCAAATTCTACAAACAACAAAGTATATTATCTTTCTTATCATTCAAGTATAAAAAGTGAATTCCATTTCTACAAAGTTACGTGTGGTGTTTGATGGTTCATGTAAGCTTCCTAATGGTAATACTTTAAATTCTGTTTTCTCAGTTGGTCAAATTCCACAACCAAATCGTTTCACCATTCTGATAAGATTTAGAATAAATCCTGTTGCTTTTACTGATGATATTTAGCAGATGTATAGACAAGTTGCAATTGCTCCAGAAGACCAAGATTTTCACTGTATAGTTTGGAGAGAGAAAGCATACTGGAATACTGGCTGAAAACAGTTACTATTTTACGCCTTCAGCCCCGTTTTTGGGTATTCTTTGCTTATATGAAATTGGAAAGGATATAGCAAAAGATGATACTGTAGTAGCTGGAATAATTAAAGCAATAATTGAAAATATTTCAATGACTTTAGAAAATAGAGGTTTTCGTTTTAAGAAGTGGAGATCTAATTCCTCTGATGTATCGACTCATTTATCTTTAAATTTTCTTGTGACAAGAAACTTAGAAAATTATCCTGATGATTGTTCCAAAGCATTACCTGAGATTTTTCAAATGCTATTTTTATGTTTAAAGTTATTTTACAATTAGATGATATTATAACAAAAAGGACATTACTTTAATAACTGCCAAGTTTGATCCGTTAGGATTGTTGACCCATGTACCATCTCTATAAAGATTTTCTACTAACAATTATGGGTTTTGAAATTAGATTGGGATACTGTTCTTCCTAAAATTTTGCAAGCAAATTGGAAATTTTTTTTCTAAAAAGATTTTGAACAAGTTTGTCTTATTCGAATTCCTTTATGGATCCAAGTTTCCAGTAACGAGTTCATTTTTAATGTATTTAGTGATGCTTCAGAAACAGCATATGTCGCAGTCATATATGTGGTGCAACCCTATGAAATAAAGTCAAAAGTAACCATATCAGTTGCTAAAAGCAAGGTAGCGCCACTTAAATTAGTTTCTATTAGAAGGCTTTAATTGAACTGTGCTCTACTACTTTCCAGATTGTATGCTACATTAGTGATTATTTTGAATTCCTTCGTCAGTAAGTTCAATGCATGGACTCATTTACAAGTAGTTCTATAATCGGTCATTTTGAAAAGGGGTCAACTCCTATTTTTTCACAAAATAGGTTTTTAATGGATTCTTATTCCGTAAACATCAACTCGTCGAATCCATATGAAAACGGGTCACATCACAATTCACAATCTTCTAATGTCTTTTAACCAATGTTTACATCCACTGTTCACTTCGAAAACGGGCCATATCTGAAAGACCTTTCAAAATGAATCTTATTGGCTGACTCTCACGCACTGTTTTCATTTGATTCCTTGTTTTCCTCCTGTTTGTCTAAATTCAAGATAAAAACAAGCTCTTCCAGTAAATTCCCGATGGACACAGAGGTTTTTTTATAAAGAAATAAACGAATGGTTGACCATACTTCAGAGGAAGAACCACCCGAAGATTTATAAATTTTCTTTGTGCGTAAAATTTGTTCGTTTTTTGCTCATAATATTTATAATATAATATTTGAGTTTATATATACATACTTTAGTTCATATTTTAAATTAAAAAATATAAAACTATGGCTAAAAAAGTGAAGTTAATTATTGAACACTCAAATTCATTTTGAAAACGGGCCATCTCTCATCATGAAAAACGGTTTTCATAAGCACCCAGTGCAGAAAAAAAAATTGATTGTGGCATTTTCCCGTCCCATACTACTTGATATTATTATTATTATTATTATTATTATTATTATTACATTTTATGTTGGAGCCTTATAATCAGTTTTTTGCTTCTATTGTAAAATTTCAAAAACTAGAGATGACCCCTTTTGAAAATGACCGATTCATTATAGCTGTCATATCATCCTCGGTGTTGGAAACCTTATGTGGCCAATAAAACATCTGAAATTGTAGATTCTGCTCCATACAATTGTTCGAGATATGTCCCAGAAAGGAAAATCAAACTGATATTTCTTCTAGAGGATTACCTCCTAAAGATCTTCCTGATTTTCCCCTTTGGTCAGAGGGTAGTCAATGGCTTATTTCTTTAAGTCAAGAGCGTTGGCCTGAGCAACCTCAAACAAATTAAGATTCATTTAGACGCTGCTAACAAAGAAAGAAAATCTCTAAATTTTGATTTTCTGTAACTGTTAATAATTTTCTCTAATTGATTTACTTTTTGAGAAATTTCTTCTTTACTAAAATTGCTCGTGTTTTAGCTTTTTGTATAAGGTTTGTGAGCAATTGTATAAAAAGTGTTGGCAAAATGAACACCATCCCTTTGAGTAGAAGTAAATTTTATTTTTGGTCAACAAGCGAAAGAAGAAATGCAGGTAATTTGATTATTTCTTAATTTCAACAGCTTTATTTCATAGATGAAATTAGTTGCACTAAATCACATAAACCAGTCGCTAAAAAAAGTTATCTTTTCTCACTTTTTTCTTTTATTGATAGTGATGGTTTACTTAGGGTGGGGAGTCTTCTGTGAAATTCACCCCTGCCTCCAGTACAATGAAAAACACCCTGCCATCTTGCCAACTCAACATATATCAAGTGTGTTAATTGTTAAACATTGTCATGTTATGTATTTTTAGTCTGGGTTGCATTTAATATTAGGTTTCATTAGAGTTACAGAGTTATTGGATCATACGTGTCAAAAAGATAATTAAAAAATGTATTCATAAATGTGTTACCTGCTGCAGATATAGATAGAGCAGCCACTTTCAAGCAATTAACGGGAGATCTTCCTCTTAACAGAGTTACTCCTAACAATCCATTTTCTGCACGTGGAATTGATTATGCAGGGGCAATAAATATTTTAAAATATCATGGTAGAGGAACTAAAACTACCAAATGCTATATTGTCTTATTTGTTTATTTTACAACTAAAGCTCTACATTTAGAGTTGGTGAGTGATTTGACCTCTGAGGCATTCATTGCGTCATTAAACCGATTTTACTTTGGAAAAAGGGCTCCTCAGCATATTTATAGTGATTATGCCACAAGATTTGTAGGTGCTAAAAGACAACTTTCCGATTTAGACAAATTTATTTGTTAAATTGACAGAAATTTTAAAAAAATGTTATTATTTATCTCAAAGAAATATTGAGTGGCACATGACATACAGTTCGCGCTGTAAAATTTCATACCAAACGTGTAACTGAAAATACTTATTTTAATTTACAAAATAGAAAGAAATGGAGAGTTTGTACTGAACATTTTAAAGTAAATGATGTTGTGACTTTGAAAGAGGGTAATGTTCCTCCGGTTACTGGACAAAATTATTGAGAACCATCCAGGTAAGAATGGTATAGTTAGCATACTGATTGTTAAAACTGCTAGGGGTATCTTTATTAGAACAGTTGTCAAACTTTGTTTGCTTCCATTATATCAAGAATAATTTCTTGATGGGTGGGATCCTGTGTGTGTGTGTTATATATATATATATATATATATATATATATATATATATATATATATATATATATATATATATATATATATATATATACTTTATTATCTTCTTCGCCCAATGTTTTCTGTGGGCTATTTTATTATTTAATTCATTTAATATGAAAATATTTTGCAAGAAGATTATTGTATTTAAATGCATTGGCATTAAAATTTACCATTTCTAAAAGCGAATTTTGATCAGTTTTACGTTGTGAACTGTATTTGTTTTATATTGTGATTGTCAAGATTTGTGTTTTGTGTATGGAAAAAAAAAATCAAGATACGGCTTCTTAGATTAAAAAATTCTTTACAGTATTCTTACAGATGCTAGTCAGTTCATCTACTTCTTGAACTTTATTTCCACGGTTTTACAGGTGGAGTTAGAGACTGTTACTACTACTTCGATTCCACTTCATATTTCAGTGGATTTGTTTACATTCGAATTTTAGAACGGTAAATCTTGGATTTGAAGTTGAATTTAAATAGAATAAATGGTTTGTAAGAGTGAATATTTTGTTAAATGAATGTTTATTCAAAACTGTAAGCAAGTCAACGAATAAGAAATAATCACTTGAAGTAGTTTTCATCATTTGGTTAAAAGTTTCTTGTTAATATTTTTTAAATTTGAATTTTTAAAATATATTTAGAATTAAAAACAAGAGGAGTCAATCATGCGCCCTTGGGTATACTTCTGTCCATGTCCACTGACATGTCTTTTTACGTTCATGAAACCTTCATAAATTTATATAAAAAAAAACATATTTTGATCTCATTGAAAAGCATTCGTTTTGATGAAAAATAAAACAGAATCTCAGTCTCTACATCTTTTTTTTTCTTTCTTCTTCTTCTTTTTAATGGAATCTCATGAAGAGAACATATTAAAAGACTCATTCGGACCTCATTTCATACTTTGTATCTTTGGTAGTTTTGTCACCCGATGCGCTTGAAATTTTCGTAAATATTCAATTGTATCATTCACTATCTATATATGTCCAATTGTACAATCATGAAAAAAAAAAAAAAAAAAAAAAAACAAGAAAGAAAAATCATGTGTCAGGCATAAACACTTTCCAACACTTCCAGAATACTGTAAAGAAACTTTACCATTTAATAAGGTGGAAGGAGATATCTTAAGTAAACAATTTAAAAAACGCATACACAGAAAAAAATGAAACCTAATTTGGGTCGAAAGATTCTTAGGTATGTGCCCAAATTGGGTCATGCCTGTTTTCGTTACCACTGTGTATCCATTTTAGGCACTGTTAAATACCCATTTAAAAAATAAAATAAAATAAAATAAAATAAAATAAAAAATATATTGGGTTTTATTTTTTTTTCTGTGAGCAACTAAAAACGTACTTTCAGGAATAACCATTTACAGACGAACCCGTATATTTACTTATATTCTACAAACATCTCTAGTAAGCTAAATACACTTCAACTGGAAAACGCATAACTCAATTAAAAAAAAATATCTTATGGCAATTCACGTTCATACACAGTAACGTTTACGAATTATGTTGTGTCATCTTGCATATGATCTACAGAATTTATACACACCACGTAGTATGCAAAAAACTTAGTTAAACTTAAAAACACGTACCAAAACTGAAAACGCATTTCCAGCATGTATCATTCATAGACAGTACTGTAACCGAAACATTTTTGTGTGTCCCTGTAAATAAAGCATAACTGTTACGGACGTCATATTTTAAAGTAAGCTTCTTCTAGTGCACCACAATAATGTATATACATTTTATTATGCTTGAAATGGTGTAAGATTAATAAAATGCGCTTCAAACTATCTTTCCACGTAGACCATTAATGAAGACCGTGGTTTTCCCTGTAGACCACGAATTATTTTGCGTGACCCTGTGAATGAATGATAAATGCTTTGGACACCATATTCTACAGAAAACATGTTTTAGTGCACCTAGAAATGGAGGTCCATTTCATTATGTTTGCAATAGCCATTTACATCATTAAAATATACCGCAAACTATTTTTACTCCTATACCATAATGTAATGAGATTCTTTTGAGTGTCCCTACACACGAACTATAAACGTTACACACTCCATTTTCAAGGCCGAACATGCCATAGTAAATCTTAATAACACATATCAATGATATGGCAATCTGAGTAAATTTACGAGAGTTAGAGTACGGGTAGACGACAGACAGGCAAAGCGAAGCTATAAACACTTTTCACTTTTGTTGGAAAGTGTTAATAACAAGTGATAAGTGTGATCGAAGATCCACAAAGGGTTTCGTTTAATATTCCTTTCAAAACACTTTATCTTTCGGAATAGGACCATTTTCTGCGAATATATACACATTTTCAAATACCTACCTGAAATAATTTTAATAATTTGAATATACCGTACAACTTCTGACTGGTGGTTTTGATTGAAGATGGGATTAAATGCAAAATAAAATTCTTTTTCCATAAATAAATCAGTTTTTTTTATAAAATAAAAAGTTACCGATCGATTTTTTCAAAAATTAGATTATCAGAAATAGTTTTTTTTTTTTTTTTTTTTTTTTTTTTTTTTGTGGGGGACGAATACGGTTTCGTGAGATGAACGAAACCCTAAGAAAAAATATTAACATTTCATAATTTTTAAAGATTTTAAATCTTTAGTTTAAACTCGGTAGCCGGGGGACAGGAGTCTCAGCTCCCTTGACTCCCCGCTGTATTTACGCGACAGGACATACGAATGCGTATGGACAGAAACATCGATATTCGTATAATAAAAAGAGAACTTGAATACACATCTATGTTGTTACATTACACAAATAATCATTAAAATAACTGTGAACAGTTTATTTGAATCATCATCAGCATCATCGAACTCTTAACAACTCACATTCAGTTCATGCTCCTATCAAGATTTGTTGTGCGTCTGGTGCTGCTTAGGCTAGACGCTAGAGCAGCCATACTCAACCTGCGGCCCGGCGACTTTTAATGTGCGGCCCGAGGCACATAGTCAGTAATCCATACTTATAAAATTAACTGAGATGTGCATAAAATGTATCTAAGACCTTCACTGTTGTTTTATTTATTTTCATAAGAAACCGAAATCTCTCCTGTCATTTCTAATTAATTATAAATTATGTTAAAACATCTTAAATGCAGTTTCCTTAGTCAAAAGTTCTTTTTGCATATAGTCCTATTTGTGTTACGTTACAGTGGTGTATACATTTCTTAATCTTCAACACTAATCCAATTAACTATTCTAAATTAGTTATATTTGCACTTTATATTTCTAAAATTAAAAAAACTAATAAATAAAAAGTTTTTCATTGAGCAAAAGATTGATAGAGAAGATAGATAGATTAGCAAATCTCCCATTTTTTCCTTTAGAACTTGTATATTCTGCATTGTTACATTATTTGTTTTTACGGTTATGGCCCTGTATATAGCTAATACTTCTTTTTAGGGCTGAACGTTTGTCGCGGAAATAATTGGCATCAAACAATTCGTACACCATTATTTCAAACTTCATGGCTTATTTCTACAACATTTGCAGTAAAAATATACTATGAAATTTATTGTTTGGAAATAGTGGTGTTAAAATGTTTTGATAACATTTCTTCCGCGAAAAACGCTCAACCCTACTGATAATACTAGCTTTGTTATATTGCTTTGTTATACTACTTATACTATCTTTCTATTTTATTTACCCTTTTTTAAGTGTGTTGCGGCCCGCGTAACATCGCAAACCTTTGTTTGTGGCCCGCGAGAAAAAAAGGTTGAGTATGGCTGCGCTAGAGTATATAACCAATGCCGATGGATCTAATATAAGCTACAAACAACTATTCTCTTCACTAGCGTCCATAACTTCCACCAAACATTTTATTGATAAAACATTTTTCATTTTAATAAGCATGTTTTACACATACAAATTTTATTATGATTAGAGATGTAAAATTTCCGGAAATTTTGAAGTGGCGAAAAAAAAACAGTTTTTTCCGGTTTTTTCTGGAAAAATTGGAAATTTTGGAAAAATTGATTTTTTACAAATGTTTCTCAAAAATAAGTTACATTTTCTTAAAAAATATAAAATAATATATATATTTTTTTAATTTCTGCATACTAAAGAAAATCTTTTTTCACTTTACATGAATATATTACAAAAAAGAAGAAAAAAAAAAGTCAGCTTTTTAAAGTTAGCCTTTCAGTCTCAGAATTTTCACAGTAGATTTTCTTGCTTAACACAATTGTTTGTAATATATCATGTCTCTGTTGAAATGATTTTTCAGTTCCATTTGTCCAATTACCAGTAGAGATAATTAAAAAAAATAACAACAACAAACATCTTATGAGTTTTAACCAAGTATCACTGCAGTTTGAAAACAAATTTAAATCCACTCTACATAGTATTGATTTTGCTTTGTATATAAATGACGACATTTTAAAGAAATAAATTATTGCAGTTGTGACATTATAAATATTATCATTTTTATTTATATCTTCTATTGCTTAAAAATTGATAATAATTTACAATATTACAATTTGTTTTTCGTACAATTAGAATTTTCATTTCTTATGTATATTTAGTTTTGGTATAGCTTTCCAGTCTAAACCTAAACCAACCCTATGTTTTGGTTTTAGTTTAAGTTTTAGATTCTTAATATGAAAGTAATATATATATGTATGCATATTTCTTTAATGAAATTTGTAAAACAGATGGATTTTTTAATACTTCGAAATATTTAGTTAAAGACAATTTTTATCAGAAAATTTACATTTTCTTTGCAAAGTTTATTTGTATGCATTTATATTTAAAAAATATATATACAGTTAGACAAGTCTTAAAATCTATATTTAAGGAAAAGGAAGAAAAAAAAGTTTGAAAAGACTAAATAATTTCAATTGTATGTTATTAAAAAATAACTTGTTTCTAATAATAGTTAAATACTTCTGGCGATTATTAACTGATTACATGAAATATCGGAGCTATGCCAATAAAATAAATGCATATTTCAAACTTTATATTAAATTTCTGGTATATTATTGAAATAATTTTGCACATGAATTTTCATTTTTAACAAGAAAAGTTACATGGGTCTGCTTACTTTTTTTTTTCACACGATCCTGATTTGTGAACATTTTGTATAAAAAATAATGCCTTATTAAAGAAATCGGTACTTCTCTATTATCCCGTCGACCACTTTTCATAACAAAAAACTATCGCCAAACTGTTAGATTAAACGCCAAAAATTCAGTCCCATTTACTTGATGTCAGAAGCATTACCATAAAAAGTAATACCATAAAAAGCTGTATACCACTGGAAAGATAATTTACTCAAGAATATCATGCAATACAGTTTGATCAATGTCAGTTATACGTGTTTGTTATGTCATTAAGTGGTTTTTAATTCGACATTTGCGTCATTTGCGTGTATTTTTCATTTTTTTGTGATTTATTAGTTATTTCATTAATTAAAATAACAGTTGTATCCTTAAATTCTTATATTTTATTTATTTTGATATTCCAATGGCAACGTTCTCCCGTTTATTTGGCGTTACAGTTTGGCGATAGTTTTTTGTTATGAAAAGTGGTCGACGGGATAATAGAGAAGTACCAAAAAATCATATAAAATTGTCATATAAAATATAATCAAAATTTCGTGAATTAGAAATTATCGTTATATTTAGGTTCTTATTTAGATATTTTTAATAAGGTCCTTCATAGTAAATGCCGTAGTGGCCAAAATTGTGGAAACCTTTTGGAAAAAATGCTTTTTTGAAGTTTGATGGCTCATAACAACCAATAATTTCTTAGTAATACCATAAAAAGCTGTATACCACTGGAAAGATAATTTACTTAAGAATATCATGCAATACAGTTTGATCAATTAGAATTATTTTATGAAACGTTATAGCCAAATAATCAGAAAAAGGCAGTAAAACCTGGTTTGGTTGACAATAATTATTTTTCTTTTTCTAATGATATGAATGTTTGGAGTGTCCAGACAGATTCCATTTTATTTGGTAATGTGTCAATCAAAGCTAGGGTAGGATTTAAAAAAAAAAGTATGCCATATTTTGGTATTTATAGAAGGACATTTATCACTATTTTTTATGATTGCTATCAAGTTGCTAAAGTTCTTTGCCACCTTTCCATTTTTGAGCTAGTAAAGTATAATAAAATTAACAAAACATCATAAAGAGTTGATTAGTTACTCAGAAACCAATGTGTAACAATATTTTTAAGTGTAGAAAACTATGGTTATGAAGAAATTTGAAGTAAAATTAGAAGTAAATAAACAAAGGGATGTCTAAGTCAAGCAAAACAAGACTGGTAAAGGCAGTAAAAGGTGCAGGAGAGCAATTGGCGGTAGAAGAGTAAGGTCCTGTGTATAGGTCACAGAAAACAATAATTTCGGTAAGTGCAACATGAAATTATGCACTGTAATGGGGAGCTGAAACAAAGTAAAGTTCTGTGCATTCAAGAAAAATAAAAATCATTATCATCAACCTAATCAGATTTTACTGCTTTTTTCTGATTATTTGGCTATAACGTTTGATAAATTAATTAGAATTGAATAAACTGCAGTGCATGATATTTTTGATTATATTATCTTTCCAGTGGTATATAGCTTTTATGGTATAACTAAGAAATATATATATATTGGGTGTTATGAGCCATTAAATTTCAAAAAAACATTTTCCCAAAAGGTTTCCTTAATTTTGGCCATTACTGCAGATCTGCCAAGTCTCCGGCTTTTTGGATACCAGTAATTTAGTACAGAAAATGTTGTTTGATTTAATCGGAGCATTTCGCGATTTAAAAGAACAACATTTTCTCTAAAAAATTACTGCAGTGCAAAAAGCCGGAGACTTGGCAACTCTGTTACTGTATTTACAGCTAGATAAGATATTCATTGGCGATTTCAGCTGTTATGTGACATGTTTTGTTATTTTAAAATCATCATATTTCTAGCAGATTCAGAATGGAGATTGAAAACAATTCCGAATTTTTTGAAGGGTCGTATGTTTTAAGGTGAAAAAATTGTAAAGGATCCTTTAAAGGACTCAAGTTCTTCCTAAACTGTTTACAGATCATATTTTTTATGTTAACATTTTCATGGGCAACACCGAACATGAAAAAATATCAGAATGCAGCTACAATAACATTTTGAATTTATTATTTTATAAATTAAATTTAAATTTTTCCAATTTGGAAAAATTGAAAAATACCCCTTCGGAAAAAAACGAAAAAAACCCATTTTTTTCTCCCAAAGTTTCCGGTTTTTTTCCAAGCATTCCCATCTCTAATTATGATATAAATAATTCAGGACAAAATAATTAGTAAATATTTAGTTATTTTGTGGGATTTTTTCGTGGGCAAGGCTCTGTGCGGACGCACCTCTCGCACACCCCTAAGGACGACTCTGAACCTTTCCTGAAAAAGTATCTATCCAACAGTGCAAGTTCCATCAAAATCCATTCAGCAGAATTCGAGTTCTAACCAGTCGGAAAGAAATTTCTATTTGTATTTTATATACAAATAGAAATTTTAATTCGAAATAGAAATTTTAATATAGATAATTAATTTTAAATAGAAATTTTAATTCTATATATAGTAGAAGTAGATGTAGTAAGAGATTGGTTACCATCTCGACATCTATCGAGCGATTAATTGTGCCCCTATCAAAACATACAACGTGACATTAGGCATTTTTTTTATTATCTTACATAAAAATTATAGTCATATGTTATATACAGTACTGTTTTGTAATTCGAAACGTTATTTTTCGATGACCCTATATTTATTGATGAGTATTTTTCTGCTTCTTTTTCAGTCCATGTTTTATGGATTTATTTATTAAATTTTTTTTTCAGCTTTGGAGTGCTTGCTTGGAACATATTGCAGACAGGAATGCCTGTCTCTACGCTTTGGCTGAGAAAACAGAGCTTTACCGAACCAGAGGGGGTTTTCCAATTGTTGAATCTAAATGGGTCGCTTTTGGACGTCGGAATAAATTGCCAAATAATGCTGATACGTTATCCGATATTCTTCCTAAAGGAGTCGATGTAGAGCCTTTCGAAGAATCGCATCTTTCTCTGATATATGATTATGACAGAAAACTAATCGGCTACGACCGACATGTAGTAATCAAATTAACTTGTAAAGAACCGGAGAGCAGGACGTACATTGCACTAAAAAATGGTGAATGTGTTGGCTTTGGAGTTGTTAAGATAAGTTGCCAAGAAAATCCTCTAGTTGGGCCTTTGTATGCGGATGACAAGGAAGTCGCCGAAGTGTTATTAAAGAAACTGATATTGTCTCTACCCCAAGAAAACGGATTATCCATGATAACACTGAGTAATAACGATGCAGCCAACGAAATTGCTAAAAGAATTGGATTTATTGCAACTCCTGACAAACTACCTATTCTATATCGTAAGAAACCTTTGGATATAGATATAGATCCAAGCAAAGTGTATGCGATGTTCGACTGTAATTTTTCTCCATATTAAAGTCATATATTTTCATATAAATGTGTGCATCTTAATTATCTTAAAAAATATAGTCCTCGTATGATAACTTGGTTGATGACATTTGAAAGAGATCGCGATGGTATGGGGCAAAAAAGTTGCTGACAATCAATAGCGGGTGTACTGGGAAATGTATCTTTCTGAAAACTTCAATGATTTGCCTAAAAACATACACTAATATCAATATATAGGGTAGATGTGCCAGTAATGGACACCCTTAAAGAATTTCTTTAAAAATTATTTTTTAATTAATAGTTATAATTATTATATTCCATTTTTTTATTATTACATTAATCTATAAACAATATTTAATCACGCTCATAGTCACATTTCCCAATGTGAATTAAAATTTAATTGTAAATAACAGAAATAAATCAAAACACCCTAAATTCCAGTAATAGACACCCTCTGTTCCAGTAATAGGACACTCTCTGTTCCAGTAATGGACACCCCCACAAAAAGTAATAGATTATTGATATTGTGATTCGATTTAAAACTAGAATTTAATGACAGAATTAATATATTAATGAAATCAAATAATCATTCTCAAATAACTTTAACAATTCGGACATCAATAATTAATAAAAAATATATAAGAAGATTTCACTGTTTAAATTAATTGTCATTATCACAAGATCAATATTTTAATTATTTGAGATCAGGGCCTGTTTACCGAATAGGCCCGTGAAGCCCGATCTTACCCACTGAAATACACAGGGGCCCCCAAATTTACTTTTCAAAACTAATTTTTAGGGGAAAAAATTCAGACAAGGTAAAAAATGTATTTTTTTTCTTAATTATAGCGACTAAATTTTCCCTCTGACTATTACCGACACATTTATACTCTATTTTTTTTTCTGTTGATATAATAAATGGTATAAAAACACTGATTAAATGCAACTTATTTTCATTTCTCTTATGTTTTACATTTTAATTTCAAACGTGGTAAAAATAACAGAAAATTTAATCTGTATTTATATTTTGTTTATATTCATAAAGAGTAGAGAAATGATATAAAATATGGATAACTTTTATTTAAATGAAAAGGAAAGTAATTAGCATTCATTGATATCAAATTTCTGCTTATAAAATAGAAGCAAAATTGTGTTGCAACTATGCATAAATTTACGTCAAATATTTGTTTTCCATGCACTGTTCTTAGCACTGGTATAGCCTGCAATTTGTAAAGCATAAAATATATTTTGAAGTTTAAATATTCGCAACTGTTCCATATTTGTCATTCTCATCAACTTTAACAATTAGAATATCAATAATTAATAAAAATATTATAAGAATAATTCACTGTTTAAATTAATTGTCATTATCACAAGATCAATATTTTAATTATTTTAGATAGAAGGTTTAAAATACTAAATTTGAAAGAATTACATTTATCAAATTGTTGAGATATTTGGGGGGGGGGGGGGTTAGGAATGTCAGTTAAAAAAAAAATAATAATAATAAAATGTCTTGGAGCACTAGTGTATGGGAATGTTATTTCCTATTATTCTTAACAGTTAAACGTTCTAAAACTGCTTGATATATTACTTTTAGTAATTTGTATAAAAAATATCAAATAAATGAAAGCGTGGGTCGAACGTTTTGAATACTAAATAAAATTATTTCAAAATTAAATTGCAGAACTGACATTTGATCCCCCTGATCTGCAGATTTACTAATTTCATTACTACTATAAATTTAATTAATATTGTAGTTTTTTTTTATGAACAGAGATTAATAATCAAACATTTAAGACAGCCAACAATAGATTTTTAACAACTTCTGTCTATAATAGAAGAAAGTATTTTAATCAAAATTATTTTCGCCTTCCGGTTTTCGACGGATTTACACGTTTTAGGGTCAGAGATTCCGAAAAACATGTTTTTACAAAATGTCCGTCTGTCGGTCCTCAATGTATCATCGAAAAGTGTATGAAGTTATGCTTCAAATTGAACCAATTGTTTTTTCTCTGTTTTTGGCTATGGCCAGCAGGTCCTACTTGAATTTGAGGATATTTCGACGAAAGGGGGCGCTGCGATCGCGATTTTTGTTCCATTTTCACTATTGTATCATCGAAACGTGTATGAAGTTATGCAGATAATTGAACCAAATTTTTTGTATATGTTTTTGGCTATGGCCAGCAGGCTCCACTTGAATTTGGGGATAATTCGACAAAAGGGGGCGCTGCGATCGCGATTCTTGTTCCATTTTCACTATTGTATCATCGAAAAGTGTATGAAGTTATGCAGATAATTGAACCAATTTTTTTCTCTATGTTTTTGACTGCCTGCAGGTCTCAGTTGAATTTGGGGATATTTCGACGAAAGGGGACGCTGCGATCGCGATTTTTGTTCCATTTTCACTATTGTATCATCAAAAAGGCATGAAATTATGCAGATAATCGAACCAAACTTTTTGTATATGTTTATGACTATAGCCTGCAGGTCCCAGTTGAATTTGGGGATATTGCGGCTGGAGGGGGCGCTGTGATAGCCATTTAAAGATTTCAATTTCTAAAAGTTGTACAAAAAAGTTGGAAATCCTAAAAACTGTAAGCAATGTTCGGCCTTGATCCAAGGATTCCGGAGTATTTTTTGTTTTGCTTCTATCTTAAAAAATGGCGGAGATATAGCAGTTTGAAATTATAGGGTGGCTGACATTTTGAAACAATACAGCAAGATTCCTCCATAAATGGATTTAATTTATGAGTTTTAGTGAACATGGTTTCTCCAAATTTTCTTTCATTGTTTTAACCATCGTTTCAACACTTACATGCTTAACACTATATATTTATATTCGCCAACGTCAAATTCTTGCCAAGCTTGGCGACAATTGGTGAAATATAGCCAAATTTGGCGACAAAAAAAAAACGTTGCCACGTGTGAAGCCAACTTTGCTATGTTTGTCTAATTTAGCGATATTCTTATTCAAATTCAGTATTGACCAGAACTGGGAATGACTTCTGTAATCGGGTTCCGCGCATTTTAACTTCATGTATTTTCAGTAGAATTAGCTAAAACCTCAAAACCGAACAATAGGGAGGCTATCTTTTCCTGCTTCTACAGTCCTGAAGGACTTTTCGTAGTTTAGTATAAGACATCGGCTGTTCGCATCCAGGTAACCCGACGATTCGCAAGTAGCTGACATACAATAGAATGACGAAAAATAACGATTTTTTTGGCTGTGTGATAGCGAATTTTGAAGCATTAACATGTATGAGATAGAAGAAAGTTTTGGGATTGGCATATTCAACTAGTTTGTAATAGGGATTATCTACATATTAAAAATTGTATCTACGTGGAATTTTTCACTGTTAACATCCACTTTTGACACCATTTTTTAGTTCCTTTGATCAAAATAGACAGGGAAAAGGCATCGATTATATACTTTTTCTCAAATGCTTGTAGAGTTTGATGAGTTCAAAGTTTTAGGATGCTAATATTAATTCACGTGACAAACTTTTATTTATACCTTCCCAAAAAACAATCTGATTGATTTCTTTAAAATGAGATACAATGCATAGATCCAAAGCTATTTCATACATTTTTTTCCCATTCAAATAGAAATTTTGAATTGTGAAAAATACTAATAAATTCATATTAAAGAAATTAGGAATTATGATCTACATTAACTTTTATAGAAAACAAGCCACGCTTGTAAAAAAACATAATGAATATGACAGTGTACAGATCATTCCAATAATTAGTTTTGGAGGTATAAATTTTACATTTTGACGGCCTAAAGGGACAATCTCCTTTCATCAAACCATCCGTAGAAAAAAAAAATTATATTTTAACCAGAAAAAATGTAAGGTATTTTCTTATATATAAACATGAGTTTCTTTTGCACTAAAAAATTCTATGTAATATTTCTAGTAACTAATTGAAAGTTCCCGATACATCGCCTTGTAAGGAATTAATCTTATTTTTTTAATTTATGGATGAACTGTTAACACATTTTCTTTTATAACTCTATGAAGATTTAAGAAAAGGTGCATAAGCAATACTTTTTTGCTGCCTTGATTCAAGGAACTGAAATATAGTGTAAAAAGTGGGTGTTACCATTTAAAATTTAAAGTTAGTACTATTTTTAATCTGTAGACGATCTTTATTACAGAATTTATATTCACTTTCGGAAGATAGACAAAATTCCAAGTCGAAAGGTACCTCTCGTGCCTGTGTGGGACAATTTTAAAATTAAAAAGTATAGGGTGTTTCTCTCTCTCTTCTTTTTTTTTTCTTTTTTGACGACTGAACATTTGATAACGGAATCTTTAGAAATTCATTTTAGCTTAATAAATTAAGCAGAAATATTTTTAAAAATCTACCTTTTCCTTTTAGAGAGTCAAAATTATGAGTTTTTAATCACCCCTTTTCTTTTCTAAGCTATTTAATTTTAATATTTTTCACTTGAACATAATTGTCTTATGTAATCATTAATATTGTAATTAAGAATACCATGGCTTGCAAACGCATAATCTGAAAAATGTTGTACTTTAAAATGTTTGTTTAAATATATCTATCCAATATTCTTTTGAAGAATTTTAATTGTAGGATAATAGTGGCTAAGAAAATCGGAAATTTTTGTAGCAATTGAGTCAGGTCAGGCCTGATTTTAATGATTTTTACTCGGTTCAGGTTTGGACCGAGCTTTTAGCTTTTACACTGGGTCAGGATAGCTTTCTCTGACCCGGGATGGACCAGGGACTGAAATTTTTGGATCATGAAAACTGTAAAAAAAAAAAATCCGTCAAATTTACGGCAAAAACTGTTGGCAGCAATGTTGCCAGCAATTTTTACGTAAAACTCACAGTAAAATTCGATGTAAATTTTATCGCATATATTCCGTCATTTCAACGGTTATAACTGTAGTAAATTTCACAGACATTTTTCCGTACAAATTACCACAAAAAGTTCTGTAATTTTAACAGTCATATTTCCGTACAAATGATCACAATAACTGCTGAAATTTTAAAAGCCATATTTTTTTTAAATCATTGAATTTAATCAGCTTTCATTTTTAGATGATTATTAGAATAATCATAAAGTTCGTCGTTTGTTTGACAAACAACAATAGAACTCATTATTTTATGTATAGAATTTCAATCCAACATTTAAACATTTCTTTATTGCTTTGTATATGATATATATAAGAATTCAGAATTTATTAATAGAAATTTTTTTAATGTGGCAAA
This sequence comes from Maratus michaelseni, assembly GCA_963931845.1. Classification (NCBI taxonomy): domain Eukaryota; kingdom Metazoa; phylum Arthropoda; class Arachnida; order Araneae; family Salticidae; genus Maratus; species Maratus michaelseni. The sequence goes on from OZ007596.1 coordinate 94,789,588, forward strand.
ACTGAGACATCAAATATTCATTATAATACTTACTATGTATAAATACATATATAGAAAGAGAATATATTTGTAGTACTAAAAATAGAAGCATTTCAATTCTGAAGGGCGAGAAGAATTTAGATATATATATATATATGTTTAGATAATTGGACTAGAATTACAAACTTACTTTAGAATTACGTTTATCTAATACAAATATAAAAACTATTTGTAATTAAACGCTGATATATTAACAATGCAGGCACGTAAGCGGTAAGCACGTAGCGTTAACACACCATTTGCTCGCTTTCGCTGTCGCGGGAGAAAAATCTCGTAGACGGAAGTAGAACTTGTTTGCGCAGATCATGCTAGTAATATGTCTTTGCTTGCGCAGACGCCGGTTACGATGTGATCTGATTGGTTGTTCGCATGAAAGGATGTTGAAATCTTAAACAATGGTTAAATCTACTGTTATATTTGCGGTAATTTTACCTACAGAAATATTACGTTGCGATATACTGCAATAAATGCAGTGAATTTGACAATCATTTTTTACAGTGAAGACCTCTAGTATAGTTATTACAGTGAAGACCTCTAGTATAGTTACGTGACATTCGTGAACAGGCGATCAGTGATCAGCCGAGAGTAATTAAAAAACCGCATTAATTAATTTAAACAGAAACACAAATCTAAGATAAGGCTTAATATATGTATGCATTTGATTTCGGCGAAATATATACGTCCCACGCACCGATAGCAGGCTGCCACTATCGAATATTTTCATATTCTAGTCCTACTGGTACTTACAGAAAAATTTCTTTGTAGTAGATTTTTCTTGAAATTGACATAAAAGTGTACGGCAAAGATTATGTTTGAAAAAAAAAATCTCCAGTTGCAGCAATTTCTAATAAAAAAGAAATTCGTAATCAAAGGGTTAATCGATTTAATTGCTTGATCAAAGAACTTTGAAAAAAAAAAAAACAAAGAACAAAAAAAAAAAAAAAAAAAAAAAAAAAAAAAAAAAACAAGTGGGTAAGTGTGATTGAAGATTGCACAAAGGGTTTCATTTCATTCCCCACCCCACCAAAAAAAAAAATAAATAAATGAAAGTCATGTTTTTTATAAAGTAAAAATTTACCGGTCTATTTTTCTCGTTTTTTCGAAAATCTGAACCGGTCCGATAGCGGTCATAAAAGATATGTCATGTGGACTAAATTTGATATTAAAAAACCCAATTTCAAAATTAAACATACTGTATGGAGACGTTCAATATGTTAAAATATGCCACTATTTCCATAATCGGGTTTTTATCATGATTTAATACGTTCCTCAAACTCATATGGCGTTATAATCACTTGCTGACGTCCTATCTACTTGCTTTCTCTATTACTCATACTGATACTCTCTATGTATTATTCTCAAACATTTGAAAAATCTGTTAAACTTCCAATGTGACGTCAGATTAATTTTATTTTTAATTCTCTAATGACATATTAACTTGCTTTCTGTACTTACACATACTCATACTCCTTGTATTATTGAGAAATGTTTGAAAATCTCCGTTTTATTACCAATATGACGTCATATTAATTTTTTTTCAACTGGTGAAACTTTTTATTTCATTTTTATTTTTCACATGGAAATCTTTCAATAGAAAATTAATTATTGTAGAAATAATTTTATAGTAGATTTTTAATTGTTGGCTACTGCTATAACGAAAAAAGTTTAAATTTAATAGCAAAAGATTGTTAGATTTTTGGTTTTTTATCTCTCTATATTAAAATGATACGATTTTTTCAAAATTTTATGATTTTTAGCTTCATACTAGGTATTTAGCTATAAGTACACCAAATTTCAAGTCTGTAAGTTATATAGTTTCTGAGAACCGGCTCTGTGACGGACAGACAATGTAGCGGGACGAATAGGGTTTCGTTCATCTCACGAAACCCTAAAGAAAAACATTAACATTTCATAATTTTTGGAGATTTTAAATGTTTAGTTTAATCTCGGTATCTGGGGGAGAGGGATCTCAGCTCACTTGACTCCCCTCTGTATTTACGCGACAGGATATACGAATGCGTATGGACAGGAACATCGATATTCGTATAAAAAGTGGGTAAGTGTGATCGAAGATCGCACAAAGGGTTTCGTTTAATATTCCTTTCAAAACACTTCATCCTTTCTTTAATAAATCCAAATAAATTTTATTTAGCAAAAAAAAAAAAAAAAAAAAAAAAAAATCATGATTTTTTTATAAAGTAAAAATTTACCGGTCTATTTTTCTTGTTTTTTTTTAATATGTGAAGCGGCCCGATAGCGGGCGAAGTACTCTGTCATAATAATATCTGTCATGTGGTCTAAATGCGATGTTAAAAAAAAAATAGTTTTTATAAAATAGATATTTAAATGTATTGCGTAATCCTTTGTAATCCAGGTCCTACTGCCAAATTGTGTATTTTAGAAAGTGAGACTTTTTGTGACAGTTCTTTAAAAGTATCTGCATTGATTTTAAACTATATTGTTACTAGCAAACGCCCATGTTTGGAGCTAACCTTACCCACAGATTACGGAAGATTAGTTATTTTATATTTTATTAGCTGTTACCCGTGACATCATTCACGTAACATTAAAAGAAAAATAAATGCATTAATTAAGGAAAACGTTTCACCCCCGATAATTAAAAACATATGTAACTCGCTTTATAACAAACTCCGTTTTTTCGAACATCTAAACAGGCCCGATAGCGGGCGAAGCCCGCTATTATACTATGTCATAATAATATCTGTCATGTGGACTAAATGCGATATTTAAAAAAAATAATAATTTAAAAATTAAAAAATGTTGTACATCTTCAAAATGTTAAAATATGCGAATATTTCCATAACCGGGTTTTTATCATGATTCAATACGTTCCTCAAACTCATGTATTTACTATTTTCTATTGCTCATATTGATATGCGTTTTGTATTATTCTCAAACATTTGAAAAATCCGTTAAACTTCCAATAGGAGGTCAGATTAATTTTCCTTTTTAATTCTTTAATCACGTGATATTAATCTGCTTTCTGTACATACACATATTCATACTCCTTGTATTATTGAGAAATGTTTGAAAATTTCCGTTTGATTACCAATAGGACGTTCTATTAATTTTTTTTTCAATGGGTGAAACTTATTTCATTTTTCACGTGGAAATCTTTCAGTAGAAAATTATTTATTGTAGAAAGAATTTCACTGTGGATTTTTTAATTGTTGGCAACTGCTATAACGAAAAATGTTTAAATTTAATAAGAAAAGGCTGTTAGAATTTTGGTTTTTTTATCTCTCTATATTAAAATAATACGATTTTTTCAAATTTTAATATTTTGAGCTTATTAGTACGTATTTAATTATAAGTACACAAATTTTCATGCCTGTAAGATATACAGTTTCTGAGAACGGCCCTGCAGACAACTGAGCGGGGGTAAAACCCTAATAAAAAGAGAACTTGAATACACATCTATGTTGTTACATTACACAAATAATCATTATAATAACTGTGAGCAGTTTATTTGAATCATCATCAGCATCATCGACCTCTTAACAACTCACATTCAGTTCATGCTCCTATTAAGATTTGTTGTGCGCCTGGTGCTGCTTAGGCTAGAGTATAACAATGCCGATGGATTTAATATAAGCTACAAACAACTATTCTCTTCACTAGCGTCTACAACTTCCACCAAACATTTTATTGATAAAACATTTTACATTTTAATAAGCATGTTTTACACATACAAATTTTATTATGATATAAATAATTCTGGACAAAATAATTAGTAAATATTAAGTTATTATTTTTGTTTTATTCGGGCCCGAGGCCCTGTGCGGGCGCACCTGTCGCACACCCCTAAGGACAGCTCTGAACCTTCCCTGAAAAAGTATCAAGTTCAGTGCAAAAACAGTGCAAGTTCCATCAAAATCCATTCAGCAGAATTCGAGTTATAACCAGTCGGAACGAAATTTTCATTTGTATTTTATATAGATAGTAGAAGTAGATGTAGTAAGAGATTGGTTACCATCTCGACGTCTATCGAGCGATTGAATTGTGCCCCTATCAAAACATACAGCGTGATTTTAGGCATTTTTTTTTATTATCTTACATAAAAATTATAGTCATATGTTATATACAGTACTGTTTTGTAATTACAAACGTTATTTTTCGATAACCCTATATTTATTGATGAGTATTTTTCTGATTCTTTTTCAGTCCATGTTTTATGGATTTGTTTATTAATATATATATACTTTTTCAGCTTTGGAGTGCTTGCTTGGAACATATTGCAGACAGGAATGCGTGTCTCTATGCTGTTCCTGAGAAAACAGAGCTATACCGAACCAGAGGCGGATTTCCAATTGTTGAATCTAAATGGGTCGCTTTTGGACGTCGGAATAAATTGCCAAATAACACTGATACGTTATCCGACATTCTCCCTAATGGAGTCGATGTAGAGACTTTTGAAGAATCGCATCTTTCTCTGATATATGATTATGACAGAAAACTAATCGGCTACAACCGGCATCTAGTAATCAAATTAACTTGTAAAGAACCAGACAGCAGGACGTACATTGCAGTAAAAAATGGTAAATGCGTTGGCTTTGGAGTTGTTAAGATAAGTTGCCAAGAAAATGCTCTAATTGGGCCTTTGTATGCGGATGACAACGAAGTCGCCGAAGTGTTATTAAAGAAACTGATATTGTCTCTACCCCAAGAAAACGGATTATCCATGATAACATTGAGTAACAACGATGCAGCCAACGAAATTGCTAAAAGAATCGGATTTATTGCAACGCCTCACAAACTACCTATTCTATATCGTAAGAAACCTTTGGATATAGATATAGATCCAAGCAAAGTGTATGCGATATTCGACTGTAATTTTTCTCCATATTAAAGCCATATATTTTCATATATATGTGTGCATCTTAATTATCTTTAAAAATATAGTTCTCCTACGATAACTCGGTTGATGACATTTGAAAGAGATCGCGATGCTATGGGGGGAAAAAGTTGCTGACAATTAGTAGCGGGTGTACTGGGAAATGTTCTTTCTGAAAACTTCAGTGATTTGCCTAAAAAACATACACTAATATCAATATATAGAGTAGATGTGCTAGTAATTGACACTCTTAATTAATTTCTTTAAAAATTATTTTTTAATTAATAGTTATAATTACTATATTCCATTTTTTTTCATTATTATATTAATCTATAAACAATATTTAATCACGCTTATAGTCACATTTCCCAACGTGAAATCAAAATTTAATTGTAAATAACAGAAATAAATCAAAACACCCTAAATTCCAGTAATAGACACCCTCTGTTCCAGTAATAGGACACTCTCTGTTCCAGTAATGGTAACCCCACAAAAACTAATAGATAATTGATATTGTGATTCGATTTAAAACCAGAATTTAATGAAAGCATATTAATGAAATAAAATAGTCATTCTCATCAACTTTAACAATTAGAATATCAATAATTAATAAAAATATTATAAGAATAATTCACTGTTTAAATTAATTGTCATTATCACAAGATCAATATTTCAATTATTTTAGGTAGAAGGTTTAAAATACTAAATTTGAAAGAATTACATTTATCAAATTGTTGAGATATTTGGGGGGGGGGGGAGGGGAGGATTAGGAAGGTCAGTTTAAAATAATAATAATAATAATAATAAAATGTCTTGGAGCACTAGTGTATGGAATCTTATTTCCTATTATTCTTAACAGTTAAATGTCCTAAAACTGCTTGATATATTACTTTTAGTAATTCGTATAAAAAATATCAAATAAATGAAAGCGTGGGTCGAATATTTTAAATACTAAATAAAATTATTTCAAAATTAATTGCAGAACTGAGATTTGAGCTCCCTGATCTGCAGATTTATTAATTTCATTACTACTATAAATTTAATTAATATTATAGTTTTTTTATGAACAGAGTTGTTTTGTCAGAGATAAATATCAAGCATTGAAAACTGCATATAACAGATTTTTAACGACTTGTGAGACTTAAAAAATTGTATTTATTTAAATGGGGAGAGCGTGAGCCTAATGAGCCCCTCATTTTTGCTATGCCCTTAAACATTATTCTCTGCTTCCTGATTCGGTGTTGTTTTCCACATTATAAGATATGCAAGGAACGGTTTAAAAAAATAATTTGATTACAATCTTAAAAATTTTATTAAATATATGAGTAGTAGATATATGGGGGTTCAACTGCAACAGGAAGAGCGAAGAGCCGATGTAAAGCGGACTCGTACGTCACAGAAACTGTATAGTGCTCGCTCTAACTTCCTGAATAACAAACTCATTTCACCACACTATTCTTTGCATCTCATTTTGCTGTAATGTCTGATATTTTTTTAGAAAGGTTTTAGAATAAGTTTTTTAAAAGTATACACGTCTTGTATGTGCATAACAAATCGTTCTCTTTCTGTGTATGATATGTCTAATATTATATGGCAAAGCGATTTTATACATATATATCTCACAGTATGTGTGTGCGTGTGTATGTATGTATATGACAAATAATTCTCTCTGTGTGTGTGTTTGTATGTGTATGCATGGCAAACAGTATCTCTCTGTATGTGTGTGCATTAACAAATAGTTCTTTTTCCGTGTGTTATGTCTAATATTAAATGACAAAGCGATTATATATATATATATATATATATATATATCTCACAATATGTGTATGTGTTTGTGCATAACAAATAGTACTCTCTCTGTGTGTACATACATGCATAATATTTATAAAAAAAGTTTTTAAAAATTATATGTTTAAAAAAATGTTTTAAGAAAATTATATGTTTAAAAAAGTTTTAAGAAAATTATATGTTAAAAAGAAAAAAAAATATGTTTTAAGAAAATTATGTGTTTAAAATTTTTTTAACTCAAATTGTTTACAAATTAACAAAAAAGTTTTTAAATAATTTACGAGTTTATTAAAAAGTTAAAAAAAATGATATCTTAATAAAAAGTTTTAGATATATTAAAAGGTAATACACATTTATCTGTATGTATGTGTAAGTGTGCATATGTTTGTTCATGCGGGTGAATGTACGTATGGCTAAGAGTAAGTTTCATAAAAGTTCACATAAATAGCATTTTATGAGAAAGGTTTGTGTATAAGTTTTAAATAAATACAAATATTTAAAGTTAACAATTTTTTATTAATACAAAATAATTTACAGGAAATGTTTATTTACAGTACAATATGTAAATCTCGATTTTACATTATCGATACAAATTAGCATTTTCTTGATCATTACAATCTTTATTAATTTCACAATGTCCATATGCTAAACTGGATATTCCATCTTCTAAAATGTATCTCAAGTCATCGATAGCACTTAGGCTAACTTTATTTTGGGTTAATGTTCAGGGTGGTTATAATATAAGTATCTCTATTTGGAGCTGTCCATAGCTCGAAGGAATAACCCGAATGAAACCAAAATCGGTACACTTACTATTCGAGAAGGGAGAAGAAGAATTGAACAATAAAAAAAATAATTGTAATAATCACCGACAGATGGCGCTACTGAGTGTTAAATGTAATGTGTAATACAAGAACAAAGAATTAAGGCGTCAAACCGGACCGGATGACACATCTAATTTATTGGAAAATGTCACAGTGTATGTGGTTACGTTTTCGCATGGTGGTTCCAATCATGTTCTGGTTCCGCATGCCCATTGTGCTGGAGGGTACAATCCAGGCGGTGCACGACGTGCTCAACTGTGGAATGTAACGTATCAGGAGTGATATTTCGCACATGCCGTGATATGCAGTAAAGTCATTGTGGTTTGCGACACCTCCATGGTGGACAATATTACACATTACATTTCACACTCAAAAGTGCCATCTGTCGGTGATTATTGCAATTAATTTTTTTATTGTTCCATTCTTCTTTCCCTTTCTCGAATAGTAAGTGTATCGATTTTGGTTTCATTCGTGTTATTCCTTCGAGCTACAGACAGCTTTAAATAGAGATACTCATATTATAACCACCCGGTATATAGGCGGTTGTCATCTTGAGCGATTCTTGTTTGCTTCTCCATACTTGTCGCTTGTTGCTGGAGGCACTCCAAGTAGTCTTGCTTTATTTTTTGTCTAACAATGTGTGTAGACACGCCTTTTGCACGCTTCTTCTCATCTTTCCGGGATTTCAGAGAATACATCATGGCCTTCAGACCAACAAACTCAAGGGCTAATTCACCATTAAGTTAAAACTAGGTTTGCAGAATAAATTTAGAAGAGAATTTTTTATGAAATAAATTTAATGAAACACGGAAATTTAATTTTTGTAACATATATAATAAGTTTATAAACATAATTAAAATGCACTTAAAGGAATAACAACCTATAAATAGTACTGGAATTTTGTCAGATTGACTAAAGTGCTAAGCTAATGAGATTAGAATCCAGACATCTATATATTTAAAACGCTAAGCGATTTCTTTCGACAATCCGTGAGAACAAACTACTGCATCAAATTACGCCATTCTTTTTTTAAATGAAAGATATTTGGACACGGATTTGTTATCGTGCATTCGTTTGTTCGAAAATTTAATTAATTAGCCGTAATTTTCAATTAAACTTTTATTTCTGCTTGTGACGTCATAAAGTCGGTAACTCCCACTGTTGCGAGGAATAGAGTTTATTCTCTGAACTCCGTGGTTCGCCAATCTTTTGACATTAGCTAATATCAACTAAGTAATATTTAAACATTGAAATGTAAAAATTTAAAAAAACTTACTTAAAATTAGCTAGAATATAATAATAATAAAATATCTAAACATAAACATATCAATATGAATAACAAATCTCACGTAAAATGTTGCAATTTAAATGATTCCAATTGAAACAAGATTCGGAGAGTTATCCCTGACGCCCACCTAACATAAAAGTACCTATTTTATTTTATTTATTTACACAAAAATTCAATTTTATTATAAAACACCAGGTTGCCATACAAAGCAAAAATCGTCATTTAGGCGCCAAAAATTAACCCCGGTGCGTTTGCGATAATCAAAATTGTTTTGGTTGCATCGCCTATTTCAAAATTAATTAAATCCATGATTATTGTTTCTTTCTCAGATTAAAAATAAGAAAATTGGTACTTCTCTATTATCCCGTCGAACACTTTTCATAACAAATAACTATCGCCAAACTGTAACGCCAAATAAACGGGAGAACGTTGCCATTGAAATATCAAAATAAATAAATAAATAAAATATAAGAATTTAAGGACACGATTGTTATTTTAATTAATGAAATAACTAATAAATCAGTAAAACATATTGAAAAATAGACGCAAATGTCGAATTAAAAACCATTTGATGACGTAACAAATACGTATAATGCTTCTGACATAAAGTAAATCGGACTGCATTTTTGGCGTTTAATTTTACAGTTTGGCGATAGTTTTTTGTTATGAAAAGTGGTCGACCGGATAATAGAGAAGTAATCAGAAAATTTAATGCTTAACGAAATTCAATTATTTGATCGATCGCAAGATACAGCAAGAATATAGTCGCAGAATGGAAATTAAGAAATCTGGAAACAATAATCATAAACGATCACAAAACTGAAATCAGGCTATGGCTTAGATATGTAGACGACATATTTATTATCACAAATAAACGAATTAATCTAGATAACCTCCTTGACAAAGTAAATTCGTATGATAAGAATATCCAGTTTACAATATAAAAAGAAATAAAGCATTCGATCAACTACTTAGATGTAAAAATAACTCATGATATAACTAAAATAAATACTACAGTATATAGAAAACCCACAGCAAACTTAAATATAATCTCCTATAAAGCCCATACTCCACTACCATACAGATTAGCAGCCATGAATACATATATAAATAGAGCTCTACATGTTTGTTCAACAGAAAAATCACTAAAGTAAGAATTAAAAATCATTGAAAACATAGGTTTAAAGGCAGAACATCCGAGAAAAACTATACTTAAACTAATTGAAAGAGTAAGAGAAATAATTTACCATATACACCAACACAGAGGAATCTAACATACACTCCTCCTACTCCATAAATAAAAGGTGTATTTTTGAAAATAAAACTAGAATTAGAAAAAATAGGAAAAATAGTCCCACTAACCCCCAATCCATCCCTCTTCAAATCAATAACAAATGAAATAGAAAAATATGAGGAAATACAAACAGCAGGAATATACAGAATAAATTGTCTAAACAGCAGAAATGAAAAGGTCACTTACATAGGAATGACAAAGAGAAAAATAGAAGAAAGAATGAAAGAACATATCCGAGATATAAAACTAAATAAACAGTCAACAGCTCTTGCAAGATTAAACACTAAAACCGCAATAAAACTTGAAACCCTACAAATACAGAAAATAGCTAACTAAGAAAATTTACATAACGCTTTAATAAGAGAATCAATAGAAATCAATGCTTCCAAAGACGCATGCAATGACATGGTACACTCATTACTTGATTGCCGCTGGAAAAAAATGTTGGAAGAGGGGGAAAGAGAGACAGAGAGAATATTGAATGCCGATAGGGGGAGCTCTTCAACCAGCAGTCATATATATAAGGGAGAGGAAGGAAGTTGAAGATCACAACTGATGATGCCCCAGCGGAGGGGGGGGGGGTGAAAGCGCTATTGTCAAGTGGTAGAGATTTTTATTGGAGACTGTTTTTACATATTTTAAATGGGGAACGTTTTTAGTAAGAATTTTTAACCATGCTTTTTTAAAATAATGTCTGAAAGAAAAATTGGTAAAACGTACAAATAGTAAATTGTTATTGTAATTTTTTCCGTCAAGTTTTGACGGGTAACATCTAGTTTATAATAAAATTTATTTTAAGGAAGTAAAATATAGAAAGATGAACAGATAAACTGAAAAATTTTCCTTACCAACATTTTTGGAAAATCATATAAAAAATCTCATTCTGCTTGAAATCATGTTACACTTTCAAACTCAGGCTAATTTTCTATAATCGGGCTTTGGCGACCAACGTTGGAGTTAAATATGAGCGGATAAATGATTGTCTACGGAACTATTATTATTTAAATGTTTATAGGACAACAAAAAACATAAATGGTTGCAACAATGTAATAATAATTGAATTTGCCAATTGAATGTGCTACGAACTGTATATGACCAAATCAGCACCCACCTGTTTGAAGGTCTTAAAAGGCATAAATTCTATGTTTTCAGATTTTTCTGGTTAATTGTGCTGCAAAAACCTACCTACTTGTGAAATTTCATGATTCCACGACTGTTAGAAGTAGCTTAGTTATTTGATGTTCACACACCAGTGAGTCAGTGACAAAAAAGCCCTTTATCGGAATCGTAATATTTAAAAAATATATTAAATACAGATAGATGAAATCGTGAAACCCTAGTTCAGTTTTATTATACTTACATATGTTAAAAAGAAAAACTCTGTAGCTCTCCCCAAAAGGAAGTTATGAGGGGGTGAAGAGAATGGCGAAATGGTTCAAGAAAAAGTAAGCTACGGCCTGTGCGAACTTAATCTGGGAGCACGGCAGTGCATCCGCTATGTCCATTAAAAGTAACAGCATAAAATATATTCCAAAAAACCTTTAAAATACATAATAAAACACATTAATTGCTTAAAATACGTCATATATCAATAAAAAACATTAAAATATTGACATGTTTTGATGGATTCACTCAATCATCTTCAGAACACATAAAAAACACAAATATGATGCACATAAAAATTGGAATGTAAGATCAGTCCCTATTATAAAGTGAGAAAACAATGTCCTCTGTAATTTTAACACCACTCGTTGGTCTATCTGTATTCCGCTTCCCAATATTGTTCAACCATTCAACCCAAATATGGTAACAGATTCTACGTGTTTAAAAGTACATTGCGTGAAAAATGATACAGGTTCGATATGCATCCACTGAAAGTAACATAAAAAGGCAGTAGGCTGTAGAATTAAATGCTCTGAAAATATTCTTTACGATATTAGTTTATTAAACTTTAAATTGTAAGCGTACGATTACAAAGTACGTACATAAAGGGATGGGATGGTGCCCGAGAGCATTTTCTAGCAACGTGATCTTACATTATTAACTTCTTATCTGAAGAGCGTGCGGGAGAAAGAATGTCCCCTCCGACACATGTCGATTTTCATGCCATACACATATTGGCAACATGAAATTGGCGAAAGAGCATATGAAAATGAATGATGTCATATAAGCTAAAATTTATCAGTTACGCATTAGGCAATTAGGAGAATTTTTGAATTACAGGGCAGAGCTACCAGAATAGCAGTCCTATAAAGTAAGCCAACAAGAATGAGAATGCCAAATGTACGTTGAGAGCAAAGTTTTGGGAATCTAGCTGAAGTAGACAAAACAACTCTCATGTACTTGAAATGTTTAAGATTTTACCGAAAAGGCTAAACTCAAAAATTAAGCAGACACAGACATTTCTAATGAACGTTGGACGGGATGAGAAATAATATGCAGACCGAATACAAAGTCAATCTTTATCTCTTTTCTTTTTTTTCTTGGATATCTAGTGAGGGTGATTAATCGTTTAAATGAATTCTATCTATGTGAGAAAGTTTTATTGATAAAGGGCATATGTGAAACATATTTTCTTTTAATGGAGGAAAATTACGGCGGGAGCTGAAATAAAAGTTAGGATAAAATAACTAAGTAATTAAAAGATAGTTTAAACTGAAAATTAAAGAAAAGGATTAATTTAAGAAAAATATATGTGATACCACATCACACCAAATATTCTGAATATGAAATATCAACGTATCATTACACACTTTTGAACTTCTTATATATATATTCAAGACTTGTTGAATTTCAAGACTTGGTAAAAAAGAGAGTATCAACATCCTATTCAAAAACGGTATATTGATAGATAGATCTGATTTTTATTTACAACTATTTGTAAGAAAATCGATTGAAATATATATAAGAGGTTTAAAAGTGTGTAATGATACGTTGTCGTTTCATATTCCAAATATTTGGGTTGAATGGTTGAACAACATTGGGAAGCGGAATACAGATGGAGCAACGAGCGGTATTAAAATTATAGAGGACATTATTTCCTCACTTTATTATAATAGGAACTGATCTTACATTCCAATTTTTGTGTACATTGTATTTGTGTTTCTTGTGCGACATTTTATCCCATATTTTCCTATGGATATTTAAAAATTGGTTTAGATTAGTGACCCTGTATTTGTTTAGTTCGGACAACATGTAATTTCACGTAAAATAATCCAGGGGATTTAAATAGAGTATTGAGGATGTCGTTCATGTTTGTTTAGAAAATCATCTAATTTGTCATTACACCACTCTAGGACTATTTTTGCTGTGTAAGCTGATGCCGTAATCTTGTGTATGACAATAGTAGTTTCCTCCATAAATATTTATGCAAAGCTAAGGGTGTAATACTTTATCATCTAAAATCTCAGTTAAAAATTGTATAAGTTGTATGAGAGTATATTGTTCACTCTCAAAATGTGATCCCTTTACATTCATTAGTTACAGTTGTCTCCAAATTGCGAAAGCTATTTTATGACAACACTGTATAAAACAATGAAATTTTTATTTTATGATATAAAAAAAAAGAACATCAACCTCCGTTTCCACTATTTTCAAACAATACTGAAATGACGTTGTCTTGAGAGGTCATTTGTTCATCAGCAGTTTTTCCATCAATTAAACCCACAGAAATAAGTCCAACAGCGTCTGATAATGAATCTATGGTCATGCCACTCAAATTTCCATCTAAATCCTTTGAATTGAAATCTAAATCTGAACTATTTATAAGCGTATTAACTACAGGAACCTGAGCACCATCATCTTGCAACAATCTAATATTTTCTTCAGATGGCATTTCTATGTCAATAGATTTTCCATCAATTGTATGATGAGTATTCGGTGAAATGATTTCAGTCTCAGCACTTACGATTGAAACAGGATTTTTGGAATAAGGTGACGATGTATTTTCATTTCCACTCACTCTTTGAAGAATAGATCTAGATGCAGGTGGATCAAATTCATTTCCATGACCATAGTTTGGATGAAGCGGATTGACAGCACCTGTAAATTTTAATAAATTGAGTATTGAAACAAAATTGCATACCAATACAACAAGTTGGAAATCGCTCGTCAAACGTGACAAATGAGGTGCGTTCGTACTATAACTAGTTTTATAAATATTCAGATCTTAGGGATCTTTATTTCAGTGAAATGAATTATATCGTCTGTTATTATGATATGATTAATAAAATAAGTACATTTTAAGTTAACTAAAATATTAAGTCACATTTAGTACACTAAAATATTAAGTCACAAGGCATTTATGCTTCATGTCCGTTTTCTTGTCAGTTGCAATACGTTCGCTAATGGAGATATTTTAAAATCTATTATTACAAAGATCATTTAGTCACATTTAGTACACTAAAATATTAAGTCACAAGGCATTTATGCTTCATGTCCGTTTTCTTGTCAGTTGCAATACGTTCGCTAATGCAGATATTTTAAAATCTATTATTACAAAGATCATGCTTATCCAATGAGAATTTTGGTTCAGGGTTTGTACTGAATAAGGCTACGCTTTTTTCACAGTTTTCGGCGATTAAAATATTCTTCTCATTACGTATGCCACGCTTACAGGCGCGATTTTTTTTTTTTAACACCAGGCAGCGCTACAAGATTTAACATGGAGAACTTGCTTTGCCAATGATTTACTTTCATGGTTTAATATGTTATGACTCACGATGAACGAATCTCATATGTTTGTTTTCTTTAATGAAGTGCGATTCCTACCTAATTTCAACGGAAATGATCTCAGAAACTATACACATTTGAATGTAACTCATCTCTCCAACCTACAATTTTTTGAACGATCTTTCTAAAAGTGTAACTTTTATGAACTTTTATTCAAGAAATAATTGTGAATAAAAATGGCCTCCTGTCTATGGAAAAAGAAATAGTCAGCCCGTATTTGCTTTCCTCTGTCACATGATTTGCGTTTTTGTTATTAATATAGATTACGTTTGATAGGATTTAATAGAATGAAGAAAAGTTTTATTAATATATTTTTAAATTTTGATTCGATTTTCATAAAATTTGAAATGACTCGACAAAATTTCTGAAACGATTATATGTATTAACTTTCAAACCATCCGTTTGGGTAGTTTTTGCGCTGTTATTTGCTGACAGACAGACGGACGGACCAGACGACGACTATAGGTGCTAAGTATTATATAATTACGAACGCACCTAAAAAGGTAAAAGTACCTACAAAGTAAGGCACGCGGGTCACCATAAATGCGGCCCGTGATAGCAAATTGTGTGTGTTACAATTACCAGATATTCACTCAGAAAAATGACACTTTCAAAGCTGAGTAAATCGATGTTTTCATTTTGTTATGAAACTTTTTGTTTCCAATAGGACGACCCCAATGCTTTCAATTCTGAAATACCAGAAATACACAGAATATTGAAACATGGACATACTCAAAACTGAGCACATAGAGGTCAGTTCATACTCATTTTTCAAACATGGACATATTCAAAAAGGATTAGAATCAGTTCCAACTCATTTTTGAACACGGACATACTCAAAAATGAGCATATAGAAGTCAGTTCATAGTCATTTTTGACACATGGACATACTCAAATATGAGCGCATGATGTTTTATTCTTGAGTGTGTGCATGTTTTCAGAAATGAGTGTATACATGTTACAAACTTGAGTAATTTTGATTCGCAGCCATTTTGACTTATGCGACATGCTCAGATTTGAGTATTTTTTGCACAGTTTTGAAAATGTCGTTTTTGGAGTGTTCATCCGGCTCCTAGAATACAAGGAGTGGAACATCGGAATTAGAGCAGTAAAGGAGAGCTTAGATATATGAATGGCTGAGTCCGAGCCCGAGCTCGGTTCCGAAGCAAGCTCGGGTTCGACTTTTGTACCAGTTTTCGGGGTCGGGTTCAAAGTAAAAATTTTATTTAGGGGAGATGGGGGATGAATGGGACATTTTAACAAAAATATTTATTTTAAATATATTTTTTAAGTTATTATCAACATTATGTATCACATTTCATACATTAAGTGTTTGACTACATCTTATGCACAATATCTATTCAAGATTATTATTATACAGATATATATTATGAAATAAAAAAAAAATTCCTCTCTGTCCCAATCATCCCCACAGCAGGGATGAATGGGACACAAATATTTTCCTCCCTGTATTCAATGTTAAGGACTAAAATCTGACAAAAGTGCCTCATTGGCAAAAGCTGAGAGATTATAAATTATAATATGATATCCAGGATTAATTGTAAGCCAATCATTTTGGACTCATCTCAACTTTGTCTTAAAAGGCCCATAAATGGAAGCATTTAACGGGTGAAGACGATGGCTACAATGAGGATGAAATGTTAAAAGAATAATTATAATAAATTATTAATTTATCAACCTGTATAACATTATTCAGTTAATATGTTTTTCAGCGTCATCTAGGGATGAATGAGACAGTCCCATTCATCCCCATTTGAAATGTCCCAATCATCCCCATGATGCATATATTCAATTGTCAGCCATTTTGTCTCAAAAATTATTCTGTCACAATGGTTAATATTCATTCATTTTAATTACCAATATTGAGCCTTTAAATAAAAAACTACAGCATATCTTAATTGTTTATATTGCATAATATATTTAAGTAACTTCAAATGTAAAAAAAATTACTTTTGAGCAGAGATTTCAGGAAATGCAAATTTGAGGGAAAATGAAAACAGCCGTGTGGTCTTGCTTTTGGTTCTGAAGCACACTATGGTAGTGAAATCTATGAGGATAGGAAGCAACTAAAAATAAATGTTTATTGCCTGAAATATTGAGAACGTCCCATCCATACCTTGTCCTATTCATCCCCCATCTCCCCTACTATTAACAAATTGAAAAAAGGGAAAAAAAAACTTTTTTTTCAGAAACAATAATGTGGTCTATATGCTTCTTAAAACGTTTTAGAATCCTCTAAGAATCAATTTGAACGAAAATTGAATTGTTATTGATAGGAAATAAAGAGAAAAATTCTATCTGATTTTGAAGCCTTTGCACAATTAATGTAAGTAACATGAAGAAGTCGTCGGATTTCCCTTGTCTATTCATACTTTCTATATTTGAAGTCCTTTTCCAGTATTACTGGAAAACAGAACTCGTATATTTATGCTATAGTTGTACAATTTTAAAACAATAAGAATTGTAACTTTTGTAGATTTCTGCCGCAGTAGTTGGGTACAAACAACAAATTTGTTATTTTAAACGCATTTTCAGGGACACATGAAAAACCGAAAACGTTGTCATGAAGGAGTATTTAGGATTAATACTTATTTCTATGTAAGAAGAGGTTTTCAAATGAGAACATTAATTTTGAAAATGTTATTAACAATTTTTTACTGCGTACTTTCGGTATCGGGCTCGGGCTCTGAAAAACAAAACCCGGAACTCATCTCTAGAGAGTACGGGCTTTTATATGGCGTATATATTGTGGATAAAAACTTCCATATACTCTCTGATCCTCAAATAAAACTACATGCGAAATTTGCTAGTCAGAAAGCAATAATTCCCGGGATGAGATTAAAGTTTTCTAGGAAAACATATATTACGACGAGTTTGCATCTCTGGAATCTACGGGCCGCCTCTCGAATTTAGGACGAATTCTAAGCATTAGGTGGATTAAATCTGACTAAACAACAGCTAATTCGATAATTCCGGGGAGAAGGGGGAGGAGTGATCACATATGTTAATATGCGAAGTATAATTGATGTAAAAACTAAGATGGTGTTAGAAGCGCTTCATACCGAAAAATAAATCAAATTTATATAGTTGAAATACATTAAAATTGGCTCAATAAAGCTATGTTTCTGCTCTTATATTACACAATCTTCAAACAGAAATCAACCACGGACACAATAAATATACATCTTGAATTGTATTAACATCGTAGAAAAAGCGTTGAGGCCCTATCGTTGAGGCCAAAAAGCAATGTTTTTCTTCTCGCTTCCTTTGTACAATTGTTTAAAATGAGATGCGGGTAAACTTGTACAAAATCTCTAGAAATAACCGCCCCTCCCCCTTTTTTTAACACTTTCCAACCTAGTTGAAAAGTGTTTATGACTTCGGTTTGTCTGCCGTCTGGCCGTCTGTCCGTGCTCTAACTCCCGTAAATATGCTCGGATTGCGCTGCAATTTTTATATGTTATTGTCGTTATATATAGCATGTTCCCTATTTCAACTGAAGTGTGTAGCACTTATAGTTTTTGTACAGGGACACTCAAAAAAATTCCGTTACATTACGGTCTATGGGAGAAAATCATTTGCGGTTTAATTAAATAATGTTTTACTATTTTAAACGCATTGAAATTTATATCTATCACTAAGGTGCATTACAAGAGGCTTACTACACAATATTGTGTGTATAGCAGTCATCGTTCATTTACAGGGACACACAAAAGAATTCTCTACTGTCTGTTAACAATAATTCCTGGAAGTGCGTTTCAAGTTGCTGAACGCGATTTTAATTTTAACTCATTTTTTGTCTATTACTGGGTGTGTATAAATTCTGTATTTCATATACAGGGCAGCACAAAAGTTCGCGAACACATTTCCGTTTATTGACAGAAACTCCGGAACGAGAATTTTAAACTGTGCTACGCGTTTCCTAACTAAACTAAAATTTAGCATCCTATGTAGTATATATACAAATCTATAGATCCTATACAGGGCTGAATAAAAGTATTCGGATATTTTTCCGAATATTGTTTATGTTGGAAATTCCTGAAATTACGTTTTTAAATGTGTTTAGCGTTTTCCAAATCGTTTACTTAGATGTTATCTTTCAGCTTATTAAACGTTAATGATTTGTAAAATTATTTTGGAAGCGTTGGAAAGTGTTACATAATCTATGCTTGACGCATGATTTTTCGCTCTTGTTTTTCTTAAATATTGCTACATTTAAACGAATCACTTTCTTTTAAAGGTTCTGGAGTGATTTGTTGTCTGTTGTTTGTCTTAAATTCCCATTACTTTCTGTGATATTCTTAGGAATTAAATATTGAGATATCAAAAGCTTTTTTTTTTTTTTTTTTTTTTTTTTTAAATGTCGTATGTTAGGAACCCAGAATTTTTTGGAGAATATTATGTGTTAGGTTTTCGTCGGCTCGAATTTTTTGAACGTTCATGTGGGCCTTCGATGATCAAAAAGTTTGAAGACCCCTGCTGCAAAACAAAGTTTTACTGATTAATAAAATACAACTGATACAGGCAATAAAGATGAAATGATCAAACACTACATGAATTTTTTATATTGAATTTCATTTTTTACGACATTTTCTGTGTTTAAAACAGATTTTCACATAGAGAGCATTTCGATTACCAATATTTTTTTTTTTATATATTAATTATAAAAATAAATCATTATCATCCTAAAAAATGAATCTACGGGGGGAGGGGGGGGGGGTGGCTATCTTCCTAAGAGTTCAATCTACAGGGTGTCTGAGGAATTATTGTTGGGATTTCTTTACCTCATAAACTTTGATTTAAGAATTACTAGCATTTTATAAAAGTATTATTTGACTTATTCAATCTAAGTAAAATAAGTTAGAGAAAACTTTTAGAAATTATTGGCATTCAATTTCAAGGGACCGAACAAACGTTGAAAAAAATCCGCCTACGACAACCGCCATTTTTGTGTTAGTGCTCAAGCGCAGTATTCAGGGGACGGTGTCATGAATCATGATCAAGAACTACATCGTGATTTTTTCATGACTAAACTCAGATTGAAACAATAAATGAAAAAATTACGGCGCCGATTAGCGATGCGTGTTAAGAGCTGGCAATACACCAAAACACTGTCTAACTTTGTGCTCATAATTCATCAATAAGTTTTTGATAAATTTTATAAAATTTGTTTACTAATTATTACTCGATTATAATCGTTATTTGATTAATAATGTTTTCAGTTGCTACTTGCGCATGTTTAGCTTTGTTTGTGTTATTAAAAAAAACTTATTGAGAAAACTAAAAAAACTATTTTCTTTATGGATACGTAATAATATTTTTCGTCATGACCTTAAATAAAAATTTAAAAGGTAAAGAAACCCCGACAATAAATTTATGGATACCCTCTATATTTCTGCTATCTTCACCTACTTTTAATATCTATACTAACATGGGGAGGGGGGGGGTGACTGGTTCTTAATATTTTACTATTAATTATTCGAGACTTTAATTTGCTCGTAATTTATGCAGTTTTAGACTGATATATTCGTAAATTTCAGTTTAAAAATATAGAACTAGAAATTGATATAACCTATACTTTTTTATTAATTTTTTTTTTCATCACATTGGTTAACAATTCCATTAGAATTAAGGATTAGCCTATATATATAGCCTTGGGTACACGTAGATCTATACTTCCTGTTTGTCGACATAAGGCTGTTCATCAGTGAACTCTCCAATTCACCTCGCTGGTATTAAACATATGAGCGTGGAATGCATTCGTATCTTTAAAATATCTCCTCAGGTAATTAATATTTTTCATTTCTTTTTTCTGTGTACTCTTCTTGAAGGATGTCTCTTTCTTCTTTAGCTGATAAAGTATTTCTAAAATATATACATAATTTAATTTAAAGTGTTAAAATCTTACTCACAGCTCATCACCTTTTAACACATAACATATTAAATTAGGCATATATTTTAGAAATTTTTTGACAACTAAGGAAAACAAAAACATTTAAGAAGAGTACACAGAGAAAAAAAGTAAAAAATTTAATTTTCCGAGGAGATATTTTAAATATGCAAATGCACTCTACGCCCATAGGTTTAACAGTACTGCGAGGAATTGGGGAGTTGACTGAGAACAACTTTAAGCGCCTTGTTGAGAGTTTTAATAAATTTGTTTATCTTGTATTGTTATTTATACGCAAATCTATGCGGACTTTCAAATATGACTTTCTATTCTTTTTTTTTTATTTATTTATTCAATTTGCATATTTTTGGAAATTTCAAAATGCTTATTTTCACACGAATGCCTGTTAAATAATTGCTCGGTTATCTGGTAGCTCTACTTTTAGGTAGATTTCGTAAGAAATACTACCTATTACATTCTCCCTATGTTGGAATCTCTGAAAAAATTTTGCAGATCTACGCCGATCATGACTTCTAGAATCCAAAACCACCCCAGTTCAAAACTTTATCTATCTGTCTGTCTATCTATCTATCTATCTATCTATATATCACTTTTTTGGACACGATAACTTCCATAATGCTGCACAAATCTCTTCCAAACTGATACATAAAATCAAGGGGCAGAAAATCTCGTTCAAGTTCGTTAATGGGCAAAATCGGACTAAGGAGGTGGATATCGGGAGGTTTTTTTGTGATAACAGAAAAACCCCATAACTTCTTCATTATGATAGATATCGAATCAGTTTAAAATTATTATTACTTCTAGGAAAAGGGCCAAAAATTTATGTATGACAGGTTTCCGATATCATTAAAAATGGCCTCAAGGGGCGACAAAAATAAGGGTTTAAGAAGAAAAAAATTCATAACTTCATCAATTCACAAAATATATCAAATTCGTTTAAATTAATTATAAATCTTCTTAATATTATATAAAACTTTTATGGTAATAAGTTTTTCATAGGACCAACTCCTACAGCAAAGAAAAAATAAATAAATAAATAAATAAAAATAAAAAGATAAAAAAATAAAATAAAATGAATTAAAAAATAGGGGTTGTAGAAGGAAAAAAAAATCGCATCTCCGTTAATCCGCCACTAAGGCGATAAAAAAGTATCATTGGCGTGATGAAAATGTTTGACAACCCTCAAAGATGCTACATATAGGGTTGCATTATTAACCCCTTGGGGACGAGCGACACGTATACGTGACGCATAAGATGCTCAGAATCCTCGATTATTCCCACCAGTTATTTTTTGTTGTAAGCTTTGGCTTATTAAATCTTAGCATTTCTGAGATTCAATTAGGCGAAAATTTCTGTTTTGAAAAACCGGTGGTAAAAGATTAAAAATTCTGTAAAAGATGCTCGTCGCGAAGGGGTTAAGCGCGCGCATGTCTCAATAAAAAGAAACTCAGAATTTAAAATATAGTGTGTGGTTCATTTAATGAAACAATCACCACACGGTTTAAATATAATATATAAATATTCTTAATATTATCTGTAACTTTTGTAACAACAAGTTTTTGATAGGATGAACTCTTACAGCAAAAAATTTAGTTGAAAAAAAAAAAAAAAAAAACTCGTCAAAAGCGGCCAAATAAAATTGTTAAACTGGGTTCATCTCTAATCTTGATTTAGTTTTTGTTGGTGAAATTAGTACTTAACTTCGAAATCTACCTGTGCCTGTAGGCCGTGCCGGCAGGAATTTTTTTACATACTGCATATACAAATTCAACATGCGCCTGCGCATGTATAAAAATTTCATGTATGCGAGTTGAATTTTAAAACCTACATGTATAAAATTCTGATGCTATTTTCATTTACGTAACATATAACATATGTTAATTAAATATCCATGTAAGCAGTGAAATCGATTTAACTCCAAGAGAAATTAACTGCAAACAATTTCTGACGTTTTTCGTTTCCCTCCAACCCTTCTCCTGAAATATACAAAACCCTACACACATACAAACACAATAATTCAAATAATTAAGATGCAACATATTTATAGATAAAACTGATAAAAGACAATAAGTTGCATTTATTAAAAACGTTTTTTGACATACCCGAATTTTGTGAGCAAAGATCGTTTATCTGACATATCCTAGGGATGCGTATAGCTTCATATTGCAAATGCTTAAAATCCATACCTTCTGGATCTAAATGAAAAAAAAAAAAAAAAAAGAAAAAAAAGGAGAAAACATATTTTAATGCATACCAATTTTTTATGCATTTTCAATACCATAAAAAATACGAAGAATAATAAATAAATAAAATCATCATTATTTTTATTTTATTATTTCCAGAGAAATCAAATAAAGGAAATTCAGTTGCATTTATTAAAAAAGTTTCTTCACGTACCAGAATTTTGGGAAGAAAGATCGTTTATCTGACGAATCCTAGGAAGGCGTAAAGTTTCATATTTCGAATGCTTAATAGCAATACCTTCTGGATCTAAAAGGAAAAAAAAAATAATAATGCGTATCTTCAATTAAAAAAAAACTGTCTCTTCAATGCCGTAAACATACGGAGAATAATCTATATTAATAAAATAAAGATTTTGTCTCTGTGTTTGTGTACCTGTTTGTTTGTTTGTTAGACCGGGCCAAGAAATTTTTTGTACGGACCGGGCTGAACTTTTAACTTTTATACCGGACCGGACCAAAGAAATTTTGTACGGGTCCGTCCGAGCCTAGCCCTGGAAATTTCTAGGAAGTCTATTTTAATGTAAGCAACACGAATTTTAATAAATGTCATTATAGATTTCTACTAATAAATTTTATCTTCTTAGTCAGACCTCTAGGAAGTATCTTTTAATGTAAGAAACACGAATTTTATTAAATATCATTATAGATTTCTGCTAATAAATTTTATCTTCTTAGTCAGGCCTCTAGGAAATATCTTTTAATGTAAGCAACATGGATTTTATTAAATATAACTAGCTAACCCGCCCGGCGTTGCCCGGGCCCGAGATAATTACAATCTCAGAGAAAGGCCTCTCCCCATACCCGCAAATATAATGAATAATTTGCTCAAGAGAACCACCGTCACCTACATTAACGCGATCATTAAAAAAATAATTACATTTTTCTAATAATTAGAACATAACGAAGACGCTACGCTAAAATAGCCGGCAGATGACACCCCTTCCCGACCTCAATTTCAAATGTATATCTTAATTTGTTACCTAAATTTTTGTTCATTAGTAAAAATTGGCAATTATTTCCTTTCATTTTCATAAACTAAATGGAGGGATCGGCCAGAGAAACAGATCTCTTTGTAGTTCAGTTTTTAATGAAAGCAGATCCCTGTCTGAAACTTTCTCGGATTGTTTTCACTGGCGCCGACAGACTTTTGGCAGTTTTTTGCATAAATTAAGAAAAAATACCGACCGAATTTTTCAAAAATCACATAGTCAGATGCAGATTTTTTTTTTTACATATGCTCAGAAATTTTCAAATTAATATCTCAATTAGTTTTCTTAAAATTCGCTAAATTAGTAAAATAATTTCGAATTCGTTCATTTCCGCTTGCAAATCCAATGCGCCTGTTCGTTTCTTTCGCCATTTCGATTTAAAAGATGTCATTTTAGAAGCGATGGTTAATGAGAATCTAATTAATATCTTGGGTAATTATCAAAATATTAAAATTCTGAGACTCAGGTGCACATGGCCAGACCTTGGACTATCCACACCTAAATTTTCAGACTTCTAGGTGGGTTAGATTTTGCTAGCCATCGCAGACACACACACACACACACACAGACAGACAGACAGAGAGAGAGAGAGAGAGCGAAACATTCTTTTATTAATAGAGATTATAGATTTTTACTAATAAAATTTATCTTTTTAGTTTACCTGCTCTGGAAGGAAATAAAGTGAATTTCCTTGGTTTACTCAAAACACCATCAGATAGCCGTCTCAAAGAAATAAAACACTCGACATTCTTTCGAATATTTGGATTTTTATAAGCTGGGGTTTTAAATGAAATTGCAGCTTTTTTGTGAACATCATCAGGTGAAAATTCTCCATTAGCAGACCATATTACTCCCTTTTCATTTTCTTCATGAAATACAATTTCAATATCATCTGCAAGATAAAATGTTTAAAGAGATATGCGACAGTTAGGACTTTATTATTTAAACGAAAAAACTTTTTTATTCTTTAAAATGTGCATTACCTTTTTTGACTTGGCCACACAATAAAATAACGTCTTGCCCACCACTGACTGGAGCAGAACAGTGGCTTAGTTTCATAATCACAAGATCAGAAACAGCTTCTGTAAAAGACAATAAATAATATAAGATGCAATCTTCCCAACTGGGCAAAAGAGTCCGGGCCAGGGTTCGAACCCTGAATCCCTTGGCTGGAGCTGCCAATGCTCTACCAACTGAGCAATACCGGACGAATATGGTTGAACTAATTCACGCAGTTAACCTTATTGATTATAGCATCTGGTCTGACATCTGATTCAGCACAACAGAATAAATCGCAGCTAATAGGATCTCCAGTAAACGCTGGAAACGTGATTACACTAGATTAATTATGACACAATTATTCAAATTGGTAAAGAAATCATATGAAATGTAATCTTCCCAACTGGGCGAAAAAGTCCTGGCCAGGATTCGAATTTTTATTCTGTTGTGCTGATTCAGATATTAGACCAGATGCTATGATCATTAAGGTTAACTGGGTGAATTAGTTCAGCCATATTCGTCCGGGATGGCTCAGTTGGTAGAGCATTGGCAGCTTCAGCCAAGGGATCCCGGGTTCGAATCCTGGACCGAACTTTTTCACACAGTTGGGAAGATTACATCTCTTATGATTTCCTTACCAATTTAAATAATTGTGTCATAATTAATCTAGTACAATAAATAATACTTATTAAACTGTAAAAAAATGGCGAAACGTTTTCTGATACAGAGGAAACTTTTATGTAAATTTAATGTAATAAATTAAATTTCCACGAATTTGAAAACTTTTCCCCTATCCAGAAATTTTTAGAAAAAAAAATACAATCAAAAATCTCATCCTTAGTTAACAGAAATATTCTTTTTTTTTTTTTTTTTTTTTTTGAAATTTCACAGTTTAAAAAAAAAAAAAAAAAAAAAAAAAAAAAATGTTTCCGAAAATATTACGAAATTGAATACGGTTCACGAAAATGTAATATAACTGCTTCCGAGTTACCCACGAATTCCAAAAGCGTTCCTTTATCTTCCGAAACATCAGAAACCAATATCCAGTCCGAGATTTAAAAAAAGAATTTCTAAAGCAAAAGTTTCTTTTGCGGGCCGTAATTTTCGAAAACGTTTCCGAGTAGTTTTTACAATGCATTAATCAGTTTTCTCAACATGAAATATCGATTTTTTGGATGTTATCAATCATCAAGTAAACATTTTAAACTCCGTAAAAGAATTTATACAGGCAAGAGTGTCAAATTAATGATAATTTTAATATTAATGCTGTTAATTTAGCATGTTTGTCTGTTGAACATATTTACTGAACATGAAAATTTTTACTTGATAATCGAGAATTAACTAGTATATTTTTTGCCAGAAAAGTAGCAGTGCTGACATTTTTAGATTTTTTATAATAAATTAATTTTAAATCATGAATATATTAAATGACATTATAGAAAATTTTAGTGAACTCTTGAGAATTTCGTGCCCAGGTTACAGGACCCATGGGCCAATGCGATAATCGGGTTCTGATATTTTATAAACAGTACTTTTAAAAATAGTTGAAAATTTGTCAATAGTGGCGCTGAGAAATCTTAAGCTGTAAAAAATATTCATAGTAACTTAAAATTTTCAATATACATTTTTTTTTCTGCGTTTCAATTGTTAAACAAAAATAGAATAAAAAGTAAAAACTGAGACACCTTTAAGGGACCAGAAAGGTTTGAAATAACGAAAAAATGTATTTTTAACCGACTCAAAAAAGGAGGAGGTTATCAATTCGACGTGAATGTATTTTTTTTTTTATATGTATGTACACCGATTACTCCGGAACTATGCGTCCTATTTATGTGATTTTTTTTTTATTCGAAAGAGAATACTCTCGAATTGGTCCCATTTAAATTTTATTAAAATTGGCTCAGTACTTTTTCAGAAATTCAACAAAAACGAAAAAAAATAAGCATTTTAAAAATAGTTAACTTGTTGGCTTTTGAGTGTTGCCAAATTTGAAAAGCAAAATTACATAAAATTGTGAATTGGATAAATATAATACAACGTACAGATAAAAACTATATAAATTATGCTACAACAGATCTACTTTTGAATTTTTTAAAATCTTTTATGTATGTTCACCGATTACTCCGGAACTATGCGTCTTATTTATGTGATTTTTTTTTTTATTCGAAAGAGAATACTCTCGAATTGGTCCCATTTAAATTTTATGAAAATTGGTTCAGTACTTTTTCAGAAATTCAATAAAAACGAAAAAAAAATAAGCATTTTAAAAATAGTTAATTTGTTGGGCAGACGACTTTCATTTAATTTCATAAAATATTCTATTACGTGAATTTGCAAATAATAAAAAGACTGACATATTTAAATCAGCTTTAACTTGTCGGATTTATTTTCATAGAACAAACTTTTTAAGATCTAAACAAAAAGTTTTGAGTGTTGCCAAATATGAAAAGCAAAATTACATAAAATTGTGAATTGGATAAATATAATACAACGTACGGATAAAAACTATAAATTATGCCACAACAAATCTACTTTTGAATCTTTTAAAAGTTCCATTGTTGCAGTTTCACAGCGGTTTAGCATATTTTGACGAGCGTTTATTGGCGCATAATTAAATACATTGTTGTTTCAAATCCCATACAAATGTACGAGTTACAGAAAATATTTGGCGATTTATCACCTGTGGCGCACTAGTTGGAAACTGTCTTTAAAATATCCAATATCTATATTATATTATACAATACAGTTGTATATAAATGCTTCTGCAATTGTCTTTTAATATTTCTACTACATAATATTAACTATAGAGTGACAATATAGAAAGAAAGAAAGAAAGGGGTTACTCCGAATAGTATTATAGGCGACATTGTTGGCGTAGTGTATTTACCTTGTACGGATCGTAAAAATCAGTACACATTAAGCATAAGCACAAAAAATCAGTGAGTTACACAGTTATCAAAACTGTAGTATACAGCCCGATTATGACACATTATCCAAGATGATTAGGTGAGAATAATGATAAAATTTCTAATCTTCCGTAATCGAGTCTACTGCCAAGGTTAGCGTGAAATAAAAAATATATTAGCAACAATATGGTTTAATATAAATATATATATCATTAAAGGCTTTAGACATTAGATGAGAATAATGATAAATTTTCTAATCTTCCGTAATCGAGTCTACTGCCAAGGTTAGCGTGAAATAAAAAACATATTAGCAACAATATGGTTTAATATAAATATAGGTATCATTAAAGGCTTTAGACATTAGATGAGAATAATGATAAATTTTCTAATCTTCCGTAATTGAGTCTACTGCCAAGGTTAGCGTGAAATAAAAAAATATATTAGCAACAATATGGTTTAATGTTAATATAGATATCATTAAAGGCTTTAAAGACATTAGATGAGAATAAAGATAAATTTTCTAATCTTCCGTACTCGAGTCTACTGTTGTAAATATAGATATCATTAAAGGCTTTAAAGGCATTAGATGAGAATAATGATAAATTTTCTAATCTTCGATACTCGAGTCTACTGCCAGGTTAACGTGAACTAAAAAAGATATTAGCAACAATATGATTTAATGTAAATATGGATATCACTAAAGTAATAAATAAATAAATAAACTTTTTAACCAAAAAAAAAAAAAGAACAGACTTCAAAAACTACTAAAAAGCGAAAAATAAACTTTTTAACCAAAAATTGAACTGACTTCAAAAACTACTAAAAAGCGAAAAATAAACTTTTTAACCAAAAATAGAACCGACTTCAAAAACTACTAAAATGCGAAAAATAAGCTTTTTAACCAAAAATAGAACCGACTTCAAAAACTACTAAAAAGTGAAAAATAAATTTTTTAACCAAAAATAGAACCGACTTTAAGGACTACTACAAAGTAAAAAATAATTTTTTTTAGATAATAGTTAATAAGAAATTAAATTAAGAGCATTGTATTTACCATGCATATTATTATATATTTATGTACATTAATTTGATTTTTTGGAGTCGGTGCCAGCCAAGCCAAGTACAAAATTCAAAACAAAATATCCAATATAAATCGTAACACGCGTATAAATTATATCTACATAAAAACGAGACAAAAAAAAATACATATAACTCATCAAATGGTAGAAAATACAATGATTTAAATGATTAACTAATTTCCAAAGCAATGTTTGTCGACATATAGTTGCTAATCTCATTTGAAAATATACATGTATAACGTCAGATGAAATATTTAAAAATGGTAATATGGCTTTAACTTGGCTTGGCTGGCACCGACTCCAAAAAATCAAATTAATGTACATAAATATAATAATATGCATGGTAAATACAATGCTCTTAATTTAATTTCTTATTAACTATTATCTAAAAAAAATTATTTTTTACTTTGTAGTAGTCCTTAAAGTCGGTTCTATTTTTGGTTAAAAAATTTATTATTATTACATAATATCTATAGGACAAACGTGTCTGTGCGTAACGCAGACGTCATTTTGCGAAAGGCAACGCTTGACGATAAAATTTCGGTTTTGCGATTTTTGCTACTGAAATTTTTTGAATTTCTAAACATCGCACATTTTTAATTTTTATATCGTTATGTAGGAAACAAAATCTACTTTTAAATGCAATTTGTTTGTAAACCGTATATTAATTGACTGATTTATTATGGCTTTTTAAATAATTTTCAAACATGAATTTTAAAATCTATTTTTAATACTTGGAAAATTTTCCATAGAAAATTTCTCACAACTTGCATTCATAATATTCAAATTTTAATTGCTTAAAAGGCGTATATCCAACATAGTGAAAAAGTATCCAAGCCGGGACTCGAACCCGGGTCATCAGTATAGCGCACTGACGTTCTAACAACTGAACCACTTGGAACGACATCCAGCTTGGCACTTCTCACTATAACATGTTGGCAAGGCTACAAACGCAGCACAAGATGGAATAATTTTTCTGGGATCCACCAACCCAGGGGAAAACACGAAACCAAAGAGAATCCAGCATCGATAATTGAATAAATCTATTTTTAATACTTAGAAATTTTTCCATAGAAAATTTCTCACGCCTTGCATTTATAATATTCAAATTTTAATTTCTTAAAAGGCGTATAGCCAACATAGTGAAAAATTATCAAAACCGGACTCGAGCAAGGGTCACCAGTGCGCTATACTGATGACCCGGGTTCGAGTCCCGGCTCGTATACTTTTCAGTATGTAGTCTTTATTACTTACTCAACTAAACAAAGACAACGACGAGATTATCCAATACTATAATGTATTTGTACAGATAAACTTCAATTCACCTAGAATTGCACTATAAACTCTTTATTTTACATACATCGAATCACCCATCTTCATATTTGGATATCAAACTATAGAACAACAACCTATTTCTCGCTCTCTTTTTATCTATCACGAGCGATCTTGCGATTTCACGTGTCTATTAATTAAAGCATTGAGTTTGTATTATTGTGGCTATTGATGCATAGATGGGTATTATTTAATTTTTTTTTTATCCCACAATCTGGGATAAAAAAAAATCCCGTCTCCCTTATTTCTGATTTAGTCCGTATGCAATTATTTCTGTATACCCTCTTTCTACGATTTTATGTAATGATAGCTTTTCTCTGGTTACCTTTAAGACATATAGATATTATCATTCAGTTGAAATAAACATAAAATTAACTATACATTTGAAGGTTGATGAATTTTAGAGAGTGCAAAAATTGAAATTCGTCATAAGAAATACATTGAAAATTGCATTTAAAAAAAATTACGAAGATAGGAGAAAGATGATTTAAAATTCATGAATTTGAATCAAAAATACATAAAAAATATCTAACTCATTTAGAGGACAAAATTATTACACTTATTATATGCAATGGCATAATTATAACTAATTTTTTTAAAAACAAATACTGTGTGGGTAAATACATTAACTTGTTTGAACTAGATTCGATGTAAAACAATAACTTGCATACTTACTATTACCAACAGGTGTACTTATTGCAGGAGCAACAGGAATGCGAAATTTCCCATTTGAATCTGGCAACAAAACCTGAAAGCACAGTCTAACGGCATTATAATTTATTTTTTTAGTTTCAGACGAATGAGAAAATCCAGCTGAAAAACAAATAAAAGCAATAAATGCCTTGTGACTTTTGTTAAATTCATACTCAAAGCAACAATACTCATGCTTTGAGTATAAATTTCATTCATGATGATTGTTAGTTACTCATTAGTTACTTTCGTTGAAGTCTTTCCCATTTTTCCCCATTCCCAATAAGAGGCGTCATCTATTATCAATTTTTGCATGTGTCATATCATTATACGTCTAAGAATTCTACGGTGTTGCCTTTTTCTGTTTGCCCGATAAATTTTATATTTTGATCATGTACAACTTATTCGATCAGAAGATAATCTACAAACGATAGAATTCAGGAAACCAAACATAAACGTTCACATAATCTTAAATTACTCAAGAACCCCGTTTCCATACAAAATAGCAGCAATAAATACATATATCCATAAAGCTCTTAAAGTATGTTCAACAGAAGATCTCTTACATAAAATTAACACAATAGCTAAGGATGCAGGATACGTCACAAAAACAATACAAAAGTTCAGGACCGTGCGAAGAGAAAACTGCTCCCGGGGCAAAGTTCCAATTTGGCGCCCCCCCCCTTCTTTTTGTGACAGGT
Source organism: Maratus michaelseni (assembly GCA_963931845.1). NCBI lineage: Eukaryota > Metazoa > Arthropoda > Arachnida > Araneae > Salticidae > Maratus > Maratus michaelseni. The sequence continues at coordinate 94,821,278 of OZ007596.1, forward strand.
ATCACAAAACTGATAAAGTACAGAAACAGAAATAAATTCTATTGAATAAACATTTCGAGTGTTATTTTGGAACTTTAAAAGGTTTAATTTTAATTCAGAAATTGCAAACAACTAAATAGCATAAGAGAAAATTGCACTTATTTATTGGAAAGTACATGATATTTTGCGACAGAAAAAGAAGAATGATGAAGAGAGAAAAAGAAATTCCCCAGAAAATGATCGATGACCAAAAAATGAATAAATAAATAAATTAAACCGTGGTAATTAAACCGTAAAAAATTTTACGGTCTATAATTGTAACTATAATTAATTACATGCAATTAAAGTGTAATTACATTGCAGATAATTACAATTACAAGTTTGCTCAACTCTTGTTGTAGGGAGTCTGGAATGACAGAATTGATATTTCGCAAGGGTTCGGTAACGGCTAGCACGGGTCACCCCTAACAATAGAATTTCCATTCTCAATTTTACCGCAACTCGGATTCCTGATGGATTACAACTCTGTGAGAAGCTGCATATTAGGCAGTTTATCGCACCTTTGGCTAAGTACTTTCTCCTGATAAGTAGTTAGTTCATCTTTAATAACGCAGAAATATACTGAGCAAGAACATTTAGTTAGATGTAGTCATCTTAGTTGCAATTGCAGATATAGAATTGTATGCAACAAGTAAAATACTATTGATTATCATATTATTAAAAGTGAATGTTACAGTTTTCTGTTTTACTAATTTAATACATCCCAAATTTATAATATATATATCTATATTATATTTATATGTATTTACAATTGATAAGAAAGTAAAAATGAGACTTAAATAATTTATAAAACGAAATAATTTTGTATCAGTTTTGATTTCGAGAAAAAATTTCAAATGTATGAATTTTATAACCTATAGTTATATAGATTTTTTTTATATGTATAATTGATAAGAGAATGATATATGAAAGATAATGATGAAGAAATGCATAAAAATTGAATATGTTAAATAATTTATAAATTGTAATAATTTTTTAACAATTTTGTTTGAGAAAATTTCGTTTAACTCAATTCAATTTTCAAGTACAATATGTTATATGGATTCATTTTTTCCCCACATTTAATATGAGAATAAGTAGAAACTAAGTACGCTAAATAATTTAGAAATTTCAAGAATTCTTTAATGTTTTCAGTGTTGAAATCAGGCATTTTTCGCCTTTTTTAGATTTTAGAGGTGCAGGCAGAGCATAATTTTTAACACTTTCCAACATAGTTGAAAAATGCTTATAAATTCGGTTTGTGTGTCTGTCCGTGCTCTAATTCACATATATCAGGATTATCATGCAACTGATATATGTTATTGAGGTTTCCTAAATGGCATGTTTGCTACTGAAAATGAAGTGTGCAGCACTTGTAGTTTTTTTATAGGGGCACTCAAAATAATTCTTTTACATTACGCTGTATAAGGAAAAATCATTTGTGGATTATTTTAATAATGTTATACAATTTCAAACGTATTGAAATTGAGATATATCACTTACAGTACACTACAAGAGGCTTACAATACAATATTGTGTGTACAGCATTCATCGTTCATTTACAGAGACACACAAAAGAATTCGGTATACTGTCTGTTAACAGTAATTGCTGGAAGTGCGTTTTCAGTTGCTGAACGAGTTTTTAAATATAACTCATTTTTTTTTGTCTATTACTTGGTGTGTATTAATTGTATATATCATATACAGGGCAGCAGAAAAGTTCTCGTGCACATTTTATTTGGAATTGTTGTACGTTTATTGTGGAAATTCCAAAGGGGAATTTTAAACTGTGTTACATGTTTTTTAACTGAAATAAAATTTTGCATTCTATGTAGTACATATACATAATACATATACAGGGCTGCATAAAAGAATTCGGATATTTTTGACGATATTGCTGGTAATTTCTGAAATTGCGTTTTAAATATGTTATGGGTTTTCCAAATTGTTTACTTAGAGATCATCTTTCACCTTATTAGAAGATGTAATGAAAAATTATTTTGGAAGTGTTGGAAAGTGTTACTTACTCTATGCTTGACGCATGATTTTTCGTTCTTGTTATTTCTTTCATCAGGTTAAAAAGTAACAATTGTTACTGAAATAAAATATTGCAGTTTTAAAAAAAATATAAATTATTTATCCTGATAATTTTATTGAGATTGCAAGGAATCTTCAAAAAATTCTGACAAAATGGATGTTTAAAACTAATTTTTGAGACTTGTTTGTCATGAAGAGGCAGTTTTACTCTATGTAATGGGCCTTATACTATTTAATAAGGCCTTATTCTAGGTGTATGTAACACTAATTTTTCCTAAATGAAATGATAAAAATGATTCTTGGCTTGAAAGCTTCATGAAAACTTTTGCTCATAAAAAATATTCAAAAATTAAAATAATACTTGTTTGAGCAAAATTGCATTAAATTGTACTTTATCATATAAGATATATCATATAAGCACCCGGCCTGAAAGATCAGCGGCCTTGGCGAAGCTCCTTCGCTCATGGTTCGTTAAAGAAATAAGGCAGTAAGACTGTCAACGTTCACACCCCACCCCCCTTGACCTTTGGGAAGGAGAATCAATTAAAGCGTGCCTGGTGAAACGACTCCTTCGCAAGAAACCATCAGATAGTGGATACTCAGTGTTGTCATAGATTTGCGAGCGTATATTATCTAAGATTATCCGAGCTTCAGACTCCCCTACTCTCAACCGCTCTTGCTGAATGGCACCTTTTTTTCCCTGGTGCCAGTTATGATTGAAACACACAGCTGCACTTTTGTAGGAGACAAACTCTGTTGTCATGGTGTCGTCGACATAATATTTGTTGAGATGAGTTTTCACAGTTATATCAGGAACGTACCCTCCTTTAATCTGTTTCACCTAGCTTCACTAACGAGAACTGATATTCCCCACTGTTTTTACAGAGGTACGAGTAAATATACTCCATCTACATCATTCGCTGGTCGATACCATCTCTTCTATAAAGTTGTTGATGGCGTACGGTACAACCTTTTATAGCATAGGTCGCGGTGCCTTGCGACAGCAATTACCAAGTCAGTTTTAGTTATGAGGCGCTCTATAATCTTCTGCCCCCATTCATCATCTGAGAGTTCATATGCATCTATAAATGTTGCTGTTACACTCAATTTTTCAACTTTGTGAACATGATTTCGTCGTGAATAGGGCAGTTTTTTCTGAAGCATGACAAATTCTAAATCGATATCCTCTCCACACAAAAACAAAATCTTAGAAGATTTGAGCCACTTGATGATATGAGGGAATGTAGATTGGATGCTTGGGGAACAGGATCCCCTCCGCGACGAACCGATGCTTCAACAATACTTTCAACTATGTGCCTCTTCCTACATGCATCATGAACGCTTCAAGGAAAATTTGATTTTTTTTAAGGCCACGTTTCACACTCGCATTAATAGAGGAGATAATCAAAAATATCGCATTAATAGATGAGATAGCCCGCAAGCCATTTCCCCTTCTCAAACCTTGTGGTTTGAGGAATAAAAGCAACAATAGTTAAAGGGGTAAAATATATAGAAACCACGTTTTCATAAGATACGAGTAGGCATCACCATCTAAGCCGTGCGAGGCTTTCGCACAACACGTAAACTTTGAGACCTTTTTTCTCAAGACCCCCTGGGTATTGCGCTTTATGGATTTCATATATTTATATACTAACTATACTCTATCGATACACAAACGTTCACCGCATTCTGTGATCCGACCTTGGAACCTCTCTTTGTTAGTGTGGGTTGAAAATAAAAGGCAAAGTGCATCTCGTTTAAACAATCAATGCAATATGTTTCATTTTTATGGATGAAATTGCCGATATACTTTTACATATGTCATATTCATCGATAGAAGCATTGTACTTTTTCTACGCTTAGAGTTGTTGATTTTTTTGTTCATTCTATTCGTGCGAAGAACGGGTTTACTGCTTGTATCAATATAACTTACACATTTTAAATTAAAATATTGTGTTGGGGGTAAATCACTGCGGTTTATTTTTGTTGCTAGTGTAGTAACTCCCCTATACCGACCCGATAAAAGATGGTGAGTGGTAGCGAGATCGGATCGCTGGCACAGAGAATTTCTCGTATAAATTAGAAAATAGAATTTATTGCATACCAATATTAATTCTAATGAAAATATGTACAAGAAAGTTAATTACAGCATTTAATTATTTTTCGTGAGTCAATCGCTTATAAATTAATGACCTCTTGACTCCAAGTGTAACTGAAACAAACAAAAGTCTCTAAACATTACAGTCAGTCGTGACTACAAAATAAAGTTCATTCGGACCAAGGCTCGTCCGTTCCTTCTCTTCGGAAGATCTACTAATACTCGTTAATTCTGAGTCTAAGAACTCTCACTCTCGCACTTGGTGTGCTTTTTCACTTCGCTGGGATTTTCATCGGATACCTGCGGTATCAATTCTCGAGGTCGGGCCTCACTAGCGCTTACACCACGCTGAGTTCGAAACTGACGTTTCCTTTTCCCTTCTCCAGAGAGTCAACACTCTCCTTTTCGATCTCTCCAAAAACTGTCCTCTCTCACTTTTTCATTCTCGCAGGAGAACTTCTTCTGGGGGCGGGGGCTTTGTCGAGGCGGGCCCCTCGAAACTCTCCAGCCTCTTAGCAGCCTTGAGATCCCTCTGTTTCGTTTTCACTAAGTCCGTCATTGGACGTTCTAAGACAAAGGGCAAAGTTTCGGTCGCAAACCTAAAAATCTTGTGCAGAGATCGCTTCTCTCGCAGATGAACTCTTTCCCACGAACTCGGCAAGGATCAAAGCATAAGACCCCTTTTTGGGTAACGCCTTACCACTTCATCACTGTCCGAACTTTCCGCTCACAGTACAATAGAATTCGGCGTCTGCTAGTCTTCAAGGCAAAAATAGCGAGGGAAGGTATGCAGTTAAGTGTACTCACAGGAAATGCTAGAATGACACATAGTGCAGCTGGATGTCGAGGCTCAATTCTTTACAGCACCCCCTCCTCAAACGATTCTTAAGGGTGAAACACTAAGAATCTCTAAGAGTCGGATAAAGAATTGCAAGCTCAAATTACATCAGAGTGGCAAGAAATAAAACATACATTAATAAGATAATACTACCTTCATTTTCTACTTGCGCGCTCTGATAAGAAATCATGAACATATATTGAAATAAAACACAGTGAAATAAAAATAAAAAGAACTTAAAATAATTATATACAAAAGTTTATCAAGAAATCTCCTTAAACTCGACTCAGACAATCAACATGTGGAATGTCTTTGCCTGCGCGATGAGAAATGGCATAATTATAAGGTTGCAGAGCTAAGGACCACCTTAATAATCTGGGATTATTTCCAGAATTTCTTTTTAGAAACACCAAAGGATTGTGATCGGTTTCGATAGAAAAGTTTTGTCCATCAATATAATGCCTTAACTTTTTTATCGCAAAAATAATCCCTGCACACTCTCTTTCAGTGGCGCAGAAACTTTTCTCACTATCAGTAAATTTTCGACTTAAATATATTATGGGGTGCTCTTCCGATCCCTCTCTTTGAGCCAAAACCACGCCAATACCTAAGTCACTAGCATCAGTTTGTACTATGAATTCTTTCTGAAAATTAGGAGCGTAAAGCACCGGTTCTTCAGTAAGTTTCATTTTCAAAGTCTCAAAGGCTTTTCCCATTTCGTCGCTCCATGCAATCTTTTCTTTTTTATTTTTCCCTTTAAGCGCTCTCGTTAATGGTTCTACAATCACTGCATAACCTTTTATGTACCGGGAATAATATCCAGCCATTCCCAAACATCTACGAATTTCAGTTTTCGATTTCGGAACCGGTAATTCCTTAATTGCCTTTACTTTCGCCTCAGCTGGCCTCCGTCTACCCTCACCTACAATATGCCCAAGATATTTTACGGTTTTCTGAGCGAACTTGCATTTCGCCAATTTGATTTTTAGTTTCGCGTCATTAACCCTTTTTAATACTATTTCTAGATGACGCATATTGTCCTCCCAACTATCTGAAAAAATCGCCATATCATCTAGATACGGTAAACAGAAATTCTTAAGTGCGTATATTTCCCGCGTTAAGATATCTGCTAACTCCACCCGTTTTCTGTAAGGCTTTACTAAACTCAAGTGAGAAATCTGGGATTTCTGTCGCCTCCCAGGAACATTCACAATATAATTTGTTTCCGTAATTATTGACTCCTTTCTTCCCGGCCATATCCAACTATCTGACATTTTATCTGGCTTTCTGGTGGTTAAAACTAAAACCTCATCTTTCACATTAAGCTTCCGTTTCACCGCCTTTCTGTCAAACCAAAATTTCCTCTTTTCTCGTTTTTCTGACACATTTTCAACGGCTAAAACTCGACCTCTTTTTAACCTGTTCGTGAGATTAAACACACATCCCTTCACGAATTTATTTTCCTCCGTTTTTCTTATCCATTCTCCAAATACTAACGCTTTCAAAAGCTTTCTAACTTTTCGATGCCAACATGCAATACTATCGCTTATCGAATCTCTCATCTTAACACAGAACCGTTTTAGAAATGCGGTCGTTAAATCATTCATCAAACTTCTCCCGAAGTCAAAGTATCCTGACACATTTCCTTTAACTTTCCCTTTCCCTAAGTGTAATGACACTTTTTCTAGGCATGCGCCAAAAATATCCACCTGACAATGCAATGGGACAAGCACCCGCATTCCCCCACTCATGCGATTGTCTCTGGCTTTTGCCACTATTAAAGAATCTCCCGCATTACAATGCGTTTCTTCAATTTACCCTTTCCCTCTAATCTCTTCGAGAGATGGATACCTGTCATTTTCCATTTTACTAACCCCTCTTTCAATGTTTGCTAAGAACGAAGACTCCTCACATATCAGCAAAGGCGATAATCCCTTATCCACACTGACCAGTTCAATAGGGTTTTCTAGATTTTCACCCTCTAGTTTTGAATTCAACGCTTCCGCTTCACTGCACTCGCGAAAAATTCCCCCTTCTTTTTCTTCCTCGGAATTCAAAGTTTCCGCTTCCACATTCCCGCTAGAAATATCCTCTTCTTTTTCTTCCTCGGAATTCAAAGTTTCCGCTTCAACATTCCCGCTAGAAATTTCTTTTTCCCCCTCGGAAATCATAATTTGTTTATTTACCGGATTCGGAGCTGGGCCACCCTTTTCTCTCGTTTGAGCTCGTGTCAAAACTGCATTCATCAATTCGGGTTTTTTCTTCGCCTGTTCTAACAATTTTTGAGTGTGATTACCCAACAAATAGTAAAACATATCTGAATCTTTATTGTTAACTCCCGCTTTCGTTTCAATAACCCCCACGCCTTCAATTTCTAAAGTGACCTCTGCTATAGGTAAACAGTATAATTTACTGTCCAGCGGAGTCTTAATCCATACGTGATCTCCATTCAATTTATCTTGACTGACCAAGTCGTATGCGATGATATCAGTTTCACTCCCAGTGTCAGTTAAAGCAGTTGTCTGAATTCCATTCACTAACACTTTACTCAAATAAGGGGAGAAGGTTTCTTCAAGTGTCGGCTTACTTATTAAGTGACCAACCCGCGCAACATCTCTCTTTCTAATTTCCGGACAATCTACTTTGTAGTGACCTCTTTGAAAACACGCGTGACACTTGACTTCTCGCCTTTTTTCGTAAACTCTTTCCCTTTCTTTATGATCATCGCGATCCCTCCAGTTAAAGTTAGTCTCCGGATTTCTGTTACTGTTTCGCCCATTTTCAAAAGTTCTGGGTCTTTCAAATTTCTTCTCTAAAGGGAGTTTCGTATTCCAAGTTTTTTTTGACGGGCGCTTGATTGCCTCGTACGCATCTAAAAGCCTCACTAACTCTTCGGGATTTTTAATCTCCGCCCAGTTATCTATAAAATGTTCGCGCATTTCTGGAGACGCTCTCCGTTTGATTTGGTCCGTGACAAGCAAATTTTTCAAACCCTCAAAATCCGAAACTTGTAAGCATGACAGCCAACCTTCTAAAAAACTATTAAGTTCGAAAATCAGATCCTTCCAAACTGAATTAGGATTTCGTGGATGTTGACTAAATTTTTGTTGGTATGTCTCTGCATTCAAACGATAGCGTTCTAACAGTTTTTCTTTCACATATTGAAAATCATCAATTTTGTCTTCGGGTTCTCTCAAAATTAACTCGGCCATTCCCACAGGTAATAATGATAGTAAATTCGTCACCAACTCATCCGAATTTAGATTACATTTTTTTGCCTGTCTCTCGAATAAATTCAAAAACAACGAAATATCCGAATTCTTTTCATCAAAGCGATGCATAATTGTTTTTAGGGGTAAATTACTCGTTCTAACTGAGATGCTACTAGATGCGGTACTCCGGTCATCTGTCTCTTGTGTTGCTTTTAATCTAGCCAACTCATGTTCCCGCTCCACTTTATTTTCCCTATCTTTTTCTATAAGTTTAATTTGTGCTAAAGCTAGCTCTTTCTCAAAACCCTCTGACGACTCTATTTTTTTTATAATTTTCGGTACAGTATCATTTTCCTCTAAAATGACCTCAAATTCGTAAGCTAACGTTTGCAAATCAGCTTTCCTAAAATATTTAAGCTCCGACATTTTTAAAGTATAAAATTAGAAATTATCTTTCCCACAAATATAAAACAATACAATAAGATTAAATCAAATCCTACCAAGTGCGTCAAAATATTACCAAAATATACGCTCATAAAAAAGTACGCTTAGCAATAATATAGGAAATATGCAACATATAAAGATAAGCAACTCTATCCTAACGTCTACATTCACCTTGGTATTTGGTTATAAAATACATATGGGATAAATTCTACACAAAACAAAAATTTCAAATTCAAAAAGTACAGTAAAAATATTTTAAATTGCAAAAGTCTCATTCAATTCCTTTTTTTTTTTTTTTAATCAATGGTGGTCTTAATCTCTGCATCCACTCTTAAAAAATTTAGAATAATTCACAAAAAACATATAAAATCAACTCTGTTATCGTAAAATATGAAATGCGTTCGATACTTTTTTTTTAATGAACTCTCATTTATAGATTCAGCTAAAATTTTGTAACACTGCACAACTCTCAGTTTGCATTAAATTAATTCAACAATAATTTAATTTTTAACTACAAAATTTGTCTATTAAATAAGTTACAGTAATCTCGGAAGTATCTCATAATACTTTTTTTTTTTTCTACCGGAAAAATTTCTCAAAAATTTACTCTCACAAAAATAAACATACAACTTTCTTTTAAAGCCTACAACACCTATATAAACACTATTAACACTTAAAGCCACTCTGAATATAAAAAGAGCTTACCTTCATTACTAAGAGTCTTTCAGGGCGTCAAAAGCACAGACTTCAGAGATTCTCAGGAGCACAGACGGAGTTTCTATCACACTTTTCGGATGGGGACTCTTCCGGATGGGGGAACACTCTCCAGAATTCTTGGTAGATTTCTCTTTCTGATGGGGGAACACTCCAGAATTCTTGGTAGATTTCTCTTTCTGATGGGGGAACACTCTCCAGAATTCTTGGTAGATTTCTCTTTCTGATGCTGTGTTGATCCACAGGGGCGTCTAAGGAGACTCAGGTCACAAGTCACAAGGAGACTCTTTCTTGGAGCACTTTGATGATTTAAATTTCAGAGTCCACTCTTTGTCTTTAGAGAATGTCATTAATTTTTGCTAATTAATCCATCACCGCAAGCCACCAGTTGTAGTAACTCCTCTATACCGACCCGATAAAAGATGGTGAGTGGTAGCGAGATCGGATCGCTGGCACAGAGAATTTCTCGTATAAATTAGAAAATAGAATTTATTGCATACCAATATTAATTCTAATGAAAATATGTACAAGAAAGTTAATTACAGCATTTAATTATTTTTCGTGAGTCAATCGCTTATAAATTAATGACCTCTTGACTCCAAGTGTAACTGAAACAAACAAAAGTCTCTAAACATTACAGTCAGTCGTGACTACAAAATAAAGTTCATTCGGACCAAGGCTCGTCCGTTCCTTCTCTTCGGAAGATCTACTAATACTCGTTAATTCTGAGTCTAAGAACTCTCACTCTCGCACTTGGTGTGCTTTTTCACTTCGCTGGGATTTTCACCGGATACCTGCTGTATCAATTCTCGAGGTCGGGCCTCACTAGCGCTTACACCACGCTGAGTTCGAAACTGACGTTTCCTTTTCCCTTCTCCAGAGAGTCAACACTCTCCTTTTCGATCTCTCCAAAAACTGTCCTCTCTCACTTTTTCATTCTCGCAGGAGAACTTCTTCTGGGGGCGGGGGCTTTGTCGAGGCGGGCCCCTCGAAACTCTCCAGCCTCTTAGCAGCCTTGAGATCCCTCTGTTTCGTTTTCACTAAGTCCGTCATTGGACGTTCTAAGACAAAGGGCAAAGTTTCGGGCGCAAACCTAAAAATCGTGCGCAGAGATCGCTTCTCTCGCAGATGAACTCTTTCCCACGAACTCGGCAAGGATCAAAGCATAAGACCCCTTTTTGGGTAACGCCTTACCACTTCATCACTGTCCGAACTTTCCGCTCACAGTACAATAGAATTCGGTGTCTGCTAGTCTTCAAGGCAAAAATAGCGAGGGAAGGTATGCAGTTAAGTGTACTCACAGGAAATGCTAGAATGACACATAGTGCAGCTGGATGTCGAGGCTCAATTCTTTACACTAGTTTTTGTTTTCTATTTTATGGCTCATTTATTTTTTTTTTCAGATTATTAAAATGGAATATCGAATTGGGAAAAATGAGTATTTTAGTTTTCATCAAATAGGAAAATTAAAACAAAAAAACTTAGCACACGTAATATTTTTAATTACCCCCAGGTATTTAAAATCCCCGCCACGTTCACTGAGTTTCAGAAATGTTCTTTTTTTTCTAACTTGACAATCAATTTTAATGACCTCAAAGAAATAAAAAATAAATCAATTATACAATCAAGAAAATCTAGCAGCAAAATTAAACAGCAAGGATTTATTCTTCATCGCAATACATTAAACATATTAGAAATTTAGCCGGATTTAGTGGCACCAATATCGTTCTCCCTGAACCCATAGAACTGCAAACCACGGTATACTTCAACTACGATAAGTTGGCTTATGATTAATGCAATTTTAGATTAATACTTGATTGATCATGGTGCAACCAGATCTAGAAATTAATAAAATCTAGTTTTTCTTTAAATTATTTACAAAGCTAACACTGTGTCATCAATTCTGTACCTTATTTCAATAAACTTCAAAAATCAATTCCAATTTATGTTTGATTGACCCTCGTATAAAGTAACAAAAAACTTGACACAAATATCATTATTTTAATATTTCTGAACATTTTATTGGAAAATCTGTGTATAATTTTGATGAGAGATAGAGATCAAGCTGACAGAGAATAAAAATGCATTTAATGTATTATAGGTGAGAATAAAATAATGCATTTAATTTCAATAAATTATTTTTTATGACTAAGTAATTGTGTGCTTATTCTTCAAATATGGGAAAACGGTAAACTGGAAACATTTAGAAATACCTGCGGTGCAACAAAATTCCGGGTATTTTATTTACAAAATAAAAGTTCATTTTATAATATAAATCATGTCTGTAATCGTCATAGAGTATTATCATAACTTACTTCCAAATGGATCAACTTGCAAAGCTTCACGTTGAGCAAGAGATTCCCTTGCGGCATTCCTTTTAACACACTGCATTCTGAGGTCTGAAAAACTGAAAAATTACTGTAATAAAATAATTGCAATATTAAATTACAATTATATTAAAGCACTATATTAATGCACAATTATAAAGTGAACGTAGATAATCAAATTAAAATAACATCAAACATTTTAAGTGAAACTTCAGGAAGTTTCGATATCATGTTTCCATAAATACTTTAGCAGCAACCTGACTGCCTCTAAAATTGTAAATTACTGTTCACAGATAAAGTAATACTTTTTGTACACTGCAAAATATTGCAAATTTTTTTCATTATAACCAAATTGAATGCAAGCTCGCACTTATCTACAAACTTTTCCATTGTCTTTAGAAATTTTCTGGAGAAGATCCAATCAGAAAAACCAGAAACCAATAGATTTCCAAAATTAATAAAAACGTCTTTTCTGGAATTTACGGGCAGCAGATAGACTGCATCATTTGGGAAACATTTCCGTAAACCTCAGAAACCCGCTGTTTTCTAAGGTTTCTAACTATTCTTTTTGATTTTTTTTTTCTGAAGATAACAGAAACGTTTCCGGAACTATAGGTAACTACGAGGTTATACTGAATTTTAGTAAACGTTTATACCAACCTAGAAAAATATTTTCTGCAATTTTGTACAGTGTATTTAAAACCAAGCATGAAAACTTACAAGTTAGAACTTACCAGCAAATCATTTCAGGATTATCAATTTTTTCATAATACACGCCGTTTCTGCACGATTCTCCCTCTAGTCTATGAGGATGGGGATAATAGGGTGGTCTAACTGCAATTAAGGAGACAACAACATAGGCAGGACCTCGATAACCATGAATCTAAGGATGCACAGTATTTTTAATCAGTATTTTAAAAATATCATGGAAACAAAGAAATCTTAAAAGTTCGGGTAATTTTGAAATGTCAGAAGTTACACTGGAAAAAAAAATGATTTTACAGTATAATACTAGCACCCCAGCAGCCAATATTATACCGTAAAATTAACAGTAATAAACAATGCGCGGCAGTATATTACTATGCTTATTTTACTTTTTATTACTGTTAATTTTACGGTATAATACTGGCAGCTGGGGTGCCAGTATTATACTGTAAAATCAACAATTTTTTTTGCAGTGTAGTGTAATAGTCCGGGAAGCAATGACTATTTTAGTTAACCAATTCATAGAAGCTGTTTTTTGCATATACGGCAGATCTGATGATACATATCACAAAATTGCCTGTCAGCAAAAGCACCAGCAGAGCATATAGCCTTAGCAACACCACACTGCATGCTGCAAAGCGAAAACAAGTTAAATAGATGGTATCTCGTTTATTGACCGCCCTAGTTACGATAACATTAGTAATCGGGATTTCATTCATTTCTCTTTGTGAACTGTGTGATGACTGTGCGATGTTATAGTCAACGAGACCGCATCCACCACGGTGGAGACAAGTGACGGAGGTTTTCGTGATTGATTAAATAAAATGAATTAGATATTTGAAAATGAGCTTGTATTATGTCACTTAAAAAAAAATCACTGCCCCTCCCGAATGATAAGTTTAGAGCTTGTTGTCTTAAAATATATTAGATCCACCTATGCAGAACTTTAACAGAACATTTAATCTATCCCATTCTTATGAATATTGCTGTTTGAGAAGACAAACATAATTTTTTTTTTATTTAGTCATTTCTCCAAGAATTATTGCTCTGCGCGTATGATAACATTCACATAATTCTGCCGTGCGAACTATTTTTTTCTATATACTTAGACTAATTGTGTTTAGTTAAAATAATCCGCTATCGAGAAAAAAAACGTGCACTATTTCAATAATAATAAAAATAATAATTCATAAAAATCGCAAATTCGAGAACTTTTAAAAATATAAACATATTTTAAGAATATTAATTGAAAAATCAAAATTTTATGCTGTTAAAAATCTGCAGCAAACTGTCCAGCCGTTTTTATAGATAACACTTACTGGACCATAATTTGAAGCGTTCTGATTGGTCCAGAATGGAAATAAATTACGGCTATGTTACCGTTTTCTACAAAAACGGTTGAAACATTGGACAGTTTGCTGCAGATTTTTAACTGCGTAGGCCATTTTATGTATACTGTTAAAAATCTGCAGCAAATTGTACAGTCATTCAATCGTTTTTATAGATAACACTTACTGGACTATAATTTGAAGCGTTCTTACTGGTCAGAATGGAAATAAATTACGGTTATGCTACCATTTTCTATAAAAACAGTTGAAACATTGGGCAGTTTGCTGCAGATTTTTACCAGCGTAGGTCATTTTATGTATACTGTTAAAAATCTGCAGCAAACTGTCCAGTCATTCAACCGTTTTTAATAACGGACCCTATTATGAAGCGTACTCATTGGTCAGAATAGAGATAATTATGGTTATGTAGTGAAATATGGCTAATCTGAAGTTAAATCCTCCCAAATGTAATTTGCTCTATCCTGAAGTGAATTATCTCGAACGTATCATCTCTGCTGAACAGATCCTGAGAAAATATCTGTAGTTGTGAACTATCGATTTGAAAACATTTATCAATTGCGACAGGTTTTAGATTTATGCACATAGAAAATTGGTGAAGATTTTCAAGCCATAGAGAGATTTTTCCTCAAATTTACTAAAACTAATCAACATTTCACGTGGACAGATGAGTGTGAAGATGCTTTAAAAAAGCTTAAGGTGTCATTAACATCAGCACCTATTCTGACGCATCCTTATTATGAGTAACAAGTTATTTTATACATACGGATACGAGTAATGACAGGAACGGCGCTGTTGTATCACAGGAATTAGATGGCAGGCAAAGACTATCTCATCACTTACTGAAGAAAATATTTACTCAAACTAGAGTGAAACTACTGTTACAGGGTGTCTATTCTAGATCAGCAACTTTGTCTGACATTTCCCTGAGTTTTCCAGTTTTTTCGATGCCAATTAAAAAAAATTCCAGGTATCGAGATTTTGTGATGTTACACACAAAAAATCTTACAAGTTGTGAATTTGAGACTGGAACTTTCACAACTGATTCTGAGACACAAATTACTGATTTGTTACATAATTTTTTGCAAAATTTACAAATTGTTAAACATTTTATATGCAAAACATTTAGAAGATAACACTTTTAGCATCATTTTCTATCCATTTTGTCTAATCAGGATTAAATTCTTATGACATCAGTCACAGTTAAATACAGATTACTTTGATATATTTTAATACAAATACTAAATATTCAAAAAATTAAGCTAACAAATGTTCAGTTACCAAACAAAGATAAATAAGCAGAGTGAAACACCTGACCAATCCTACAATATTCAGTAGAAAGTTTCATTGAAGCTGGAACTGGAAAATCTCTGAATTACAAAGGAGGACTGAAAGAGGGTAGACAAAATGATTTGCACGAGATGTTGAAATACTCTTTACAGTACTTATGAAGAGCAAAGTTTGATTTTAATGGCACTGCAATTTCAAATCCTTAGTTTTATAAGAAACGTTTCCCTATTTTTTTTCTTGAAAATTTTAAAATTTTCTAACTTTTGTCAGAATTTTCAAATTTTCCTGACTTTTCCTCTGAAATGGTAAATTTCTCTGACTTTTCTAGTCCATATAAATTTCCCTAACTTATCCAGGTTTTCGAAATGGATAGACACCTTGTACTGTACCAGCCAGAAAGAATTACTCGCAAACGTTGAGGCCATAGAAATACTTCCACCCTTATATCTATGAGAGAAAGTTTATACTTCATTAATCTGGCTTTAAAACTATTTTTTTCTTGTTTAATTATTTATTCCTTCTTAAATATTAAGTGTACCAACTTTGGTTTCGTTTGTATTATTTTTAGCTATTGACATCTCGCTAACAGTTACATTTATTTTATGACTGTCCAGTATTTATAGATGACTAATTATTTGGAGATCGTCTTCGTCTTATAGATCAGTTTCAACCACGTGATCACCAGCCCACCAAATTTTATCCAACCAATCATGAACATCGATTTGTAGCCTGAAAACTGAGCCAACCAATCACAATCCATCGTCTTTAAGAGGCAAACATAAACACCCATCTGGTTGCTAAGGTGGTTGCTAGGTTGTGACAGCAGTTGAAACTGATCTATACGATAAATATATACTAAAACCATAAAACATTGACCGGAGTTCATACGTCGTGTTATCCATTTTATAAGAAGGAATAAATTAGAACTTAAAAATTTATTTTCGAAATTTGGCAGACATTTTCATAGTTTCATTTATATGTAAGTGTGGAATAAAAAACACCTGCAACCACATACATAAGAACAAGATACAAGTGGTGATAAAAATAAGGGAAACAGAAATCATGTCACAAAGTGATATGGTTAAACCAATCCTTGGCCACATCTAGTTGTGTACACGTCTACAAATCACCCAGTACATATGAATGATCCGGATTGCCTTTTGCCAATTGTCATGCTTAAAAACGGATCTATAACGATTTCGAAAGCCATTTCATAGTTTCAATCTGCGTTTATTCGCAATCTGAGCAAGTCTGCCTGAGAGAGTCTTAAATTATACGACTCCCCATTCTTTCTGAAAGATTTTGTGGTCATCGACAAAAGAAAGGGGAGTTTCAAGAAAAGAAACAGGCTTTGAACAGCTGTTAGCGACATCTCCTGCTTGACTTCTGAGCTTTAGACATGCTAAGAAAGTCATAAAAAATCAGAGTCTGAATTAACCCAAGAAAAAAAGCCGCTGGTAAGTCTGGTATTTTGGGCGAAACTTTTAGTCAGGACCTGTATCCATTCTAAGCGTGAGAAGGCTGCAGCCACATCGAATACCGCAACAAAAGTCATTAATTATTTCTTAGGGCTTTCTTTTTCCAAAGGCTATGTAGTCAGTTATAACCTTTTATATTCCTCTCTAAAGGTTTCAAATAAAAGAGTATAAAAATAACAAAGGAAATTCTCTTCAGGGAATATGATAAACATAAGTCTCTTGGACCTTTTCCCCTCGACATCCGATTATCACATCAAAGAACACGACAAGATTGCTTTCTGTCTGTTTGCAACTTTACTGGGAAGGATTATGTAGAAATTTTACCCAAGCATGTATATCCGATGGTGTAAGCATTGTTTTCTGCAGGCTTTCAAGACGATAACTGTCCATTGTATAACAGTTTCTTAGTCGAATCTAAGCCATATTATATAAAGCTGACCCTATGCGGTATTAATAAAAGTATCATTTGATTTATTTTTGGTTGCTTTCATTATTTTGATCACCACTTGTACATAAAAGAAAACAACCTTACTTTTATTGTAGGATAGGTTTTATGCCTTCCTGTACTATTTTCACCTTTAATACGTGGAGGTAATCTTTTTTCTCTTTCATACCGAAATTTAATCCCATCTTCAGGTTCTTCTAATATTTCAACATATATCTGGCTTGCTCGGTTGATTCCAGATGAACAAGGAACTGGTATGGTAGTATCCTGAAATACATTGTCTGCAAGTGATTAAAAAATATGTTTAAATGGACTTGTTTCACATGCTATTAGTTGTATTTATATTACTATTTTGGTGATATAAATGAAATATATTTATTTAATCAAAAGAAAGAATTATTTAAAAAGTTTCAAATTTACATAAAATTTTGATTAAAATGCAATTAAAGGGGAATAAAATTCAGTTTTTAATATATTTGCTGCCATAATAAAACTACATATACAATTCCATTAAGTATGACAAGTGAAAAAAATAATAATAAAATAAATTCATAAAAGAAGCTTATTCTCCCATAATATTTATCTGAAAATCTTGGAAATTATTATACACATACAATGAAAATATAGTGTAAAAAGATCATAATTTTTCAAAATTCATATATTTCATTCAAATATACCAAAAAATTATTCTTTCTTTAAATTTTGACCCTAATTTTGCACAATTGAGTGTCGACAAACAAAAGCGATGTCAGAAAGAAAGTGGTTTAAAGTTAATGCGATAACCATGGGACAATGTCAAAGTAAGGTGCAAAAACGCGTTCAAATACGTACTTTATACCAGCAATTCTATTTTCTAAGACAAAAAGCTGTATAAACCTTAATTTTTTTCAGTTCATTTTGATTCCAGTTTCACAGGTTTTATAAATATTTGACAAAACTGATTACATAGCTATGCTATACAGATGCTATTATGTATTTTAAGATTGCATATTTTTTATTTTAAAATAAGTCGGTAATTAGAAACTTAGTAAAATACTCTTTGTAAATTTACTTTGCGGAGGAGGAAGTTTGAAAAAGTGCCTGTAATATTTTAAAAAATGCAGGATTCATTGCTTGCGCGCATTGGAAGTGTGATGCGGATGTGGTAGAAAGTGGACCTGTGAGTTAGCCCTCCGTTCTACTATGGAGCTCAATGAGTAGCACAGTTTGTTGGCCCAACGTGTGCAGTTTGTGGAAGCCGTTGAGAAATGGTAAGATTGAGCATGGTAGGGTTGACAAATGGTTTGGAAATGGTAGGTATAGAGATCCGTCTTATTTGGAGCGGTTATCTAAGCAGTATTCTGAGCAACGAATGGTTGGACTATTGTTGGGCTTTTGTTGACAAATGGTTCGTTGGCTAATGGTATAGCCAGGCCGACATTTCTTACAGTGGGACAACGTGGAACGAAAATTGGCCAATGTTGGCCCAACCACTTTGTGCTACTTGAGTTTTACATTAGGTAGAATTTACTCAAAGACAGACCTCCAAAAGGGTGATTTTCTTGAGTCAAACTGAGAGTATCCCTAAGCAGTTTTAAGGCTATTCTCAAATCCAAAAGAACTACTTTCTGACACATTTTTTAATTCATTTTTGTTCGGAAACGCATGAAATTGGCTGGTGGTCTTATTCAGAAACTGTGTAATCGCAATAAGTTTTCCATTTTTCAGAAAATACTGTTAAAGTCAGCGCTTCGAACGGAATTCCCGACGCGGCAGCATAAGAAAAGGGAAAAATGGGTCCTCACGTGACACGAATCGATTTTATTTATCAAAAAAGGAAAACACCATTCGATTTCAAATCGCTTCAACAGTCATGCCTGCCGATTTTATGCCTTTGCGTTTAAAAATGAGTCAGAAAGTTTCGCGTCGTTGAGCAGGTCAGGTCATTTGAGAATCAACTTAAGAAATACACGTGGAAAAAGTATAGGAGAAAATATACTTTCGTCAGTCACTGATATCATGGATGCTTCTGGATCTTCTTCCAACCAAATATGGCGATTATGTGAGCCTTCTGGCATTCCATTTCTCCGCCAAAGACCCAAAGATATCAAAACTTCTTCTTCAGTCACTGCAGGATTAGCTTCAGCCATACTGAATGTCAAGACTTTCACCTAATGTAAGAAATTTTAAAAGATAGATTGGAAGAAAAATACTAATATAAAGCAACGACTGTAAGATGTAGGCAGCGTTCGTGGCAAAGAGAAAAAAAATCTTTTACAAGCATCTAATGTTTATCTTAAAAATCACGCCTAATTTCATGACAGCAATTCATGTAGTTCCCCAAAAATGTCCTTACAATACGTTAAGTTGAGGTGGGCCTCTAGTACTGAAAATTGACTGCTTTGATTTATGCTCGATATAAAGCGCGAGATATAAAAAAGTGAATTTATTAAATCAATTATAATTTTTCTCTGTTTCTTTTAAGATGGAGCAACTTAAAAAAAAAAAAAAGCTTTATTTAAACTACCTATTCAGGATTTCTAAATTGTAACTAATTTAAGTTTTTTTTATTACTGTAAGATATATTCTTCTTATTTAAAAATTTTATTTTCTTGTAATTCTAATTTAAGAAACAGCAACAGGAAAGAAAAACAAGTGAGTAAGTGTGATCAAAGATAGCACAAAGGGTTTCGTTTAATTCCTTTCAAAACACTTTATCCCTTCTTTAATAAATCCTAATGAAAAAATTTTAATTATAATTTTCAATACACTCTCTCAATAAGAACATAGATGGCAGCCAAACAAACAAACAAAAATTATTTTAACTAGGACTTCCCTCAAAGGGATTACTCTGAGTGATATTGCTGAGAAAATAGGTTTAACAATTGCGATATAATGAAGAAGAGCAAATTAAATTATAGAATTACAAAATATCATATATAAATTCATATACACTGTTAAAAAAATAGAAAAGAAGTACTGTTCATCATGTTTGTTTTCATATTTTTTTTTATAACATTTGGCAAAGAATCTCATTTTCTTAAGCCGGAATTGCCCAAAACTTTGCGTGGCTTAACGCAAATTTAATTTCATTGTTGCAACATTTTTTTGTGACAAATATTTGAATTTATAAATTTTCCTCCTTGTTTATATAACTACTAGCTGAAGTACCCGGCGTTGTCCGGTATTTTAAGAATGTTTGTGTAGAAAAATCAATTTCAAAATTAAATATGTTGTACAGAGAACATCAAAATTTTAAAATATGTCAATATTTCCATAATCGTGTTTTTATCATGATTCAATACGTTCCTCAAACCCATATGACGTTGTATTCATCTGGTGACGTCATATCTACTTGCTTTCTCTATTACTCTACTACTATTTGACACTTTCTTTATATGATTCTCAAACATTTGAAAAAGTCCGTTAAACTTTCTATATTACGTCATATTAATTTTCTTTTTAATTCTCTAATGACGTCATATTAACCCGCTTTCTGTACTTACACATACTCATACTCCTTGTATTATTGAGAAATGTTTGAAAATTTCCTTTATATTGCCAATATGACATCATATTTATCTTTATTTCAATTGTTGAAACTTTTTATTTCATTTTCATTTTTCACGTGGAAATCTTTCAATAGAAAATTAATTATTTTAGAAAGAACTTTACTGTGGATTTTTAATTGTTGGCAACTTCTATAACGAAAAATGTTTAAATTTGATAGGAAAAGGCTGTCAGATTTTTGGTTCCGTAGTTGCCTCGGCTGTGTTTTAATACACCTATACGCAACGTTTCACAATTCTGGCTTTCAAACTGTTGATTTGTATAGAAGTGCAGACAGACAGACAAATTTTCATTTTTATATATTAGATAATCAAGTTCTAAAAATATTACAATAATAATACATATAAAAATATTAATATTTTTGCAAAAAAAAAAAAAAAAATGCCTTTACAGACTAATAAGACCACAAACAAAAATATAAAATATGAAATTAAAAAACTTACCAAAACTTTATTGGGTTCCTATTTTCACAAACTATCTATAACAGGCGATTCAAAATAGATGTAACTGCCATTACACAGGTCTACTTTTTCAAAAATGTATGCTGACTCTACATTTGTGGTGTATGCTTATCCCAAAAATGACGCCAATTTCTTTCTATCACGTACAGTTTTTTTTTTACAATCTGTGTCATCGGTATGTGTTACATTGTTGAACCTAATAATGGCAAATCAATAAAATAAAACAATTTTATTTGAAAAATATACATAGATATAAGCATGCAAATAGAACGAATAAAATAAGTTTAAATGTATTTATGTTTCTTAGCCAAAGTCTTAATTTTCTTAGTCAAGGAATTACTTTTCTTAGTTACTGGTTTTTTTTAGTCAAGGTCTTAGTTTTTCTTAGTAAAGGATTTTCTTAGTAAAGGTCTTAGTTTGCTTAGTTAAGGGTTTTCTTAGTCAAAGTCTTAATTTTCTTAGTCTTTCTTACATACGGCTTTTTTCTTTTGCTAATAAATTTGCGTTACTTTGTTTGGCTGTTAAAAAATGACTGTGCATTTTCACGATTACATATCTAGCAATAATCGCCATTCACACAGGGTTAGCCTAAATGATTCCTCAGGTTTAAAAAAAAACTGTGTATTGGGAGATATACGACCTACAAAGGTGAGTGATACATCATAACAAGATATATACACTCACCAAGTTTAAAACCCCGCTTCGTGGCTCACGTGCACGTTAGATGGCAGGCTAGAGCGCGCTGGTTTAGGTGATGTTCCTCTGTTGCCATGCCCCCCCAGGTCGCCAGATCTCACGCCATGTGATATATTCCTGTGGGGTTATGTGAAGGACAAAGTTTATGTACCTCCAATGCTAACAACGTTGTAAGCATTGCAGGAACGCATCGCTGCTGCTGAGACGGACATTGACAGAAACATGCTAATGAACGTATGGACGGAACTGGATTACCGTTGGGATATGTGTCGAGTGACTAAGGGCGTCCACATTGAACATTTGTAGTGTGTACTAGAGATGAGTTCGGGCTCTCTTTTTGGAGCCCGGGCCCGCCCGATCCCGACGATTTTAAATCCGAGCCCGAAACATTTTGTGTTTTCAGAGCCCGAGCTCGTCCGAACTCGATACCAAAAAAATTGCATAATATATAAAAATTGTTTTAAAAGTAATATCTCATTTAAAAAAAAAATTCTATACTTCAAAATATCTGTTAATCCCGTGGACATAATTAATTTTATGTAAATTTACATTCAATCTTATCAAAAGTGAAGTTTCGTAATATCAAATAAAAATATATTTCCTTTAAAGGATCTTCATATTTTTCTCCCCGAACAAGCAAATCTGAATGACACATTAACGAAGTGCGTTTTTATGAATAAATGCAGGAAATTTGCAGAAATTACTGTTTCTATGCCGAAGAATCGAACAACGTTTTCTATTTCCTATAAAAGGTTTTTTTTTTCCTAAATTATAATGGATCCCTTAATTAAAGCTATTCCGTGTTCCTGAAAAGTAGCTTAAATTGAAAATTTGACACCGTTATCTGAAAGATCCTATGCTTTTATAGTAAAAGTGAAAAAACTGTTCGATTGCTTTCTATCGGAATAAAAATACGTGACAATTATATCTACTTACGAATGAAAGTGACTTCGTAAATGTGGAGAGCAGAGTATTCAGCATGAGCAGAGTGTAATATATAACTGTATATATTGTATTTATAATATAACCGTAACTGTGTAATATATAACTGTATATATTGTATTTATAATATAACCGTAACTGTGTAATATATAACTGTATATATTGTATTTATAATATAACCGTAACTGTGTAATATATAACTGTATATATTGTATTTATAATATAACCGTAACTGTATATGTTTTGTACTACTAATCTAACTTAACCATAACCGGGTAACTGTTGATATCCTATAAGATGATGTAGCGTGAGCGTGTGTGTGGTAGCGTGACTACCTCTTGAATAAAGCTTGATGTTAAAGTTACTATGTCTCATTTAAATGAGTTTAATATTATTTAATAATGATGCTATTTAATACAATAAATAGAGAGCTTAAGATCTACAAAGTAATGATCTTTTATATGGTGTCAGAGACGACGATGTTCAAGGATTGAACCTGCATGCTCTACTGTGATGGAATTATTCAAAGCTCCGGGAGAGTTAAATTTCACTTGCAGTAACGTCGCCGAAAACTGGAAGAAATGGCGGCAAAAATTTGAAAACTTCATGATCGCCACTGAAAGAAGGGAGAAGCCTGATAAAAATAAAATTGCGATTATTCTCAACTTGCTGGGTGATGAAGGCGTCAACATATTCAACACTTTTAAATTCGAAGGAGCTGAAAAAGATACCTATGAGGTTGTTATTACTAAGTTTGAGCAATACTGCACGCCACGAAGAAGCGTAGTATTCGAACGATACAAGTTCTTTTCGGCAGTTCAACAAGAAGGACAATCGATAGACAATTACATAACATTGTTGAAAACTTTAGCTAAACCTTGTGAATTTGGTGATCAAGAAGAAAGCTTAATACGGGATCGAGTCGTCCTAGGTATCCGTGATGGGGGTTTACAAGAGAGACTTCTGAGGGAAACAGATCTGACTCTTCAAAAAGCTGCTGAGTTTGTGAGAACGACAGAAATCAGTAAACAGCATCTAAAATCAATAAATGGACCTAACGTTTCCAGTGCGACTGTGGACATTGTTCAAAAGAAACAAAATGGACAAAATAGTGCCAAACCAAAAAACTTTAAAACTGTAAAGAAAATGACCAGTCAAAATAAAATATATGACTGTTTGAAATGTGGTAGGAAACACAAAAAGTTAGAATGTCCTGCATATGGAAAAACTTACAGAATATGCAAAAAGCCAAATCATTTTGCTGTAGGTTGTAAATTTAATAGAGAGAAAAAAATATATGAAATTACAAATGAAAATGATCAGCTGTTTATTGAAGCAGTTGAAATTAACAGTGTGGTAAGTACTACAACAAATTCATGGTTAAAAGATATTGATATTAATAATGTTAATGTTAACTTTAAATTAGATACAGGGGCAGAGACAAATGTCCTACCCTTATCCATTTTTAAAAGGTTAAATTTAGATATGAAAGTAGAATTAACTCATACTGTGCTTTTGTCATTTGGTAATTTTAAGATTAAACCTGTTGTTAAAGTGACATTAATGTGTACTGTTAATAATCATGTTGATATATCTATTGAATTTATTATTGTTGATAAAATGTGTAAACCTATTTTAGGATTAAAAACATGTAGTGAATTAGGATTAATTCAAAGGGTTGATTGTGTAAAAGCTGAAAAGCAAAATATATTAGATTCATATAAGGATGTATTTAACGGCTTAGGTACATTTCCTGGTGAGCCATATAAAATTATATTGAAAGAAAATGCTAGTCCTGTGGTACATCCACCTAGGAGAATTCCCCAATCAATCAATCTAAAATTGAAACATACTCTTAAAATATTAGAAAAGAGGGAAATAATTTCAAGGGTAATAATATAACCGACAGATTGGGTACAGAGCCTAGTTGTGGTTGAAAAACCAAATGGCGATTTGAGAATATGTTTAGATCCCCGAGGTTTAAATAAGGTACTTAAAAGAGAACATCATGTAATTCCCTCACCTGAGGATATTATTAGTCGGTTAGAAGGGAAACAGATATTTTCAGTTTTAGATCTCAAGGATGGATTTTGGCAAATACCTCTTGATGAACAAAGTTCAGATATTTGCACATTTAATTCACCCTTTGGGAGATTTAAGTTCAATAGAATGCCATTCGGAGTCGCCTCAGCTCCAGTGGTCTTTATGAAAAGAAATCAGCAATTATTTGGTGACATAGAAGGGGTAGAAATTTATGTAGATGATATCATAGTCTCAGGTAAAGATGAAAAAGAACATGATGAAATATTAATTAAGATATTAGATAGGGCTCGGAAAAACAATGTTAAGCTAAACAAAGATAAATTTCAATTTAAAAAACAACTGAGGTCAAATACTTAGCATATATTATTTCCAATCGAGGGATCAGAGCTGACCCATCCCTTGTTAAAGCGATAGTAGAAATGCCCATTCCCCAAAACAAAAAGGATGTTAGGAGATTTTTAGGGATGATTAATTATGTCTCAAAATTTATGCCTAAAGCTTCTGAATTAACGGCTTCCCTACGAGAATTATTAAAAAACAATACGGATTTTTTATGGTCAGATCAGCAGGAAAATGCCTTCCTAAAAATAAAAGAAATTTTGAGTAAAAGCCCTGTCCTGAAAGTTTTTAACCCTAGAGAGGAAATAATATTGCAATGTGATAGCTCTAAAGATGGATTGGGAGTATGTTTGGTTCAGAAAGAAAGAACAACCAGTTTCTTTTTCATCCAGAAGTTTGACTGAGAATGAGAAAAACTATGCTCAAATTGAAAAAAAGTTATTAGCTATCACATATGCCTTTGAAAAATATCATAACTTTGTCTATGGTCATAAGGTAACTGTACAGACAGATCATAAACCATTAATCTCTATCGTACACAAACCTTTAGCTAAAATTACTGCTAGAATGCAAAAAATGGTGTTAAAATTGGTAAAATATGATTTTAAAATTGAGTATGTTCCTGGTAGTCAATTATATTTGGCTGACACACTTTGTAGAGCATTTTTGAAACATAATAACAAAGATGATCCAGAAATGTTAAATGTGATCCATAGCATTACAAAGGCACTGCCTTTAAGTGAAAAAAGACTTAAACAGTTTCAAACTGAAACTAAGAATGATGAGGATAGGATCTTGCTGGAGTAATGGAATTTTGTAAAACTTCTTGGCCTAAGAATAAAAAAATGTTGTCTGATAACCTTAAACAATACTATAAAGTCAAAGATTTCATATATGTGAATGATGGTTTGGTATTTAATAATAACAAATTAATTGTTCCAAAAAGTTTAAGGCAGAATATGTTAGGTTTAATACATGAAGCCCATTTTGGAATTGAGAAATGTAAAAATAGAGCACGTGAAATCTTTTACTGGCCAGGTATTTGAAGAATTAGTTTCAAAGTGCCAAATATGCGAAAAATTTAGAAAGAAAAATTCAAAGGAACCACTAATGCCCCATGAAATACTAAATAAGCCTTTCGAAAAGAGTTCAACTGATGTATTTCAGTTTGCTAATCAAATTTATCTAGTTATAGTTGAATCTATATATTTAAAACGCTAAGCGTTTTCTTTCGACAATCCGTGAGAACAAACTACTGCATCAAATTACATCATTCTTTTATTAAATGAAAGATATTTAGACACAGATCTGTTATCATGCATTCGCTTCTTCGAAAATTTAATTAATTAGCCGTAGTTTTATATTAAAATTTTACATCTGCGTATGACGTCATACAGTTAATCGCAAGAGGACGCTGCAACTCTGACTCTGACCGTAACTTCAAACTATCTGGGCAAGGTAGAATTATAAACAAAGATCGATTACGTTCAAAAAATATCAATGTCACCAATTTATATACTTTTAACATTTGCTGAAACAATAAAACTAATACAAAAAGATTAAAATATATTAAATTACTCTTAAATTTGTTTTTAAACATTAATAAATTTTATTTATTAAAAAAATACCATTGACTGATTTAATGGAACAGATGTCGCAGACGCAACTTAATTGCCGCGATTTTTGTGCGACATTTTGGCGAGAAAACCCAATTTTCACACATTATTTTTATTAAACATACGAATTTAATTATATTTATTAATTATTTTTATATTATTTTACGGTACTTTTAAGTTAGCTATATATTATAGTTTTTATATATACAGTTCTATATATGATTGATTTATAATGAAAGAATATTTCTCTTAATAAAAAAAAAAATATCTACATTCAGCTTGCATATTATAATATTTTTACTAATATTGTAAATTACTTATTGTTGTATTTATTACTCTCCAAATGTTACTCTATTATTGCAACAATATGTTTGCTTGGTTTTAATAAATTTTGGTCCATTTTCATACACCTTTTGCCTCTAATGAAAAAGTGTGACGAAAATAAAAAAAATTCCCAACAAATCTATACAGGTAATTTTTGATGTACTACATAATAAAATTCCAATGTGGTACTTTTCCGTTATACGGACACCATGCCAAAATGTATCCTAATGCATAATGTATGTAAATGTATGTATGTATGTATGTAAATGTATGTAAATGTATGTATGTAAATGTATGTAAATGTATGTAAATGTATGTATTAAATGTATGTAAATGTATGCTTGGCGACAATGGTGTCCGTATAACGGAAAAGTACCTCCAATGTTTGGAACAGATGTCATATACGCACCACATTGGCGCGATTGCAAAAAAATGGCATTTTTATGCCTCACATGGTAACCTGGTTGTTTTGTTTATATTGTTTTTTATTTACTTTTATTTTTTATTTTAATTCTATAAATTATTTTTATTATGTATATCAATATTTATTTATACCAAACTATCATTTATTTATTTTTATTTTATTTTTTAAAATAATAAAAGCTATTTCATTTATTACATTATTTTATATTTCTATTGAAATAAAAAATCACGTGCTATTATTGCATGCTATTTGTAACTAATATTAAAAAACAAAGTTTTCGCCAAATTGGCGGGGGGGAGGGGGGTGTCTCACCAATGACATATATGACATATGTGCCCAACGTTTTTTCATAACATCGAAATGGGCACTGAAATGTCTGAATATATGTATTTTGGGTACTTTTATGTTAACCGGGCGCCAGTGATCGCCACAATTTTTTAATCTCGCCAACGCTTTTTTTTCTCGACAATCTTTTAACATTAGCTAATAACAAATAACCAATATTTTAACATTGCAGTATAATGTCTTTAAAAACTTACTTAAAAAGAGCTAAAATATAATCATGATGAAATACGTAACCACAAACACATCAATACAAATAACAAAATCCAAGAATTGAATTGAAATCATTGAATTCAAAGCATTTAAATTAAAAGGGTTGCAACTGAAACAAGATTTGGCGAGTTATCACTGGCGTCCAGCTAACATAAAAGTACCTTATTGGGTATATATATATATTTTTCGCTTTTTTGCAGATTTTGAAAATATGCCTCATGGCTCAATGGCATTTAATTAAGCAAGAAAAACATGTGAAAATTCTGAGACTCAGACTAAATTTTTAATAGTAAAAATCATATTTTTTGTTGTTGTCTGAGTGCAACGAAGACTCATACACAGCGCAGTATTACTTTGCCCCATATATAGCTACGATGGATATTAAAACCTTTCGTCAAGCATAACTCAAAAAATATAGAACGGATTTCGTTCAAATTTTTACAGCAGGTACCTATAAAGGTAACAACGACGTCTATTTATTACCAAGAATAGATGTCAAACCGTTTGGGAATTATATTAAAAAAATAGTTAAAAAAGCACAATTAAAGTACATACGTCACGAAAATTTTGTGCGTACGTCATTTTCACCGGCGGGAGATTTTCGTAGACAATCGGAATTGAAAAGTTTATGGAGTACATGGAGCAAAAAAATATGCACGCACTAATATTCAGCACAATAAAATATATTTCAATTTAGTAGAAATCGAAAATTAATTTGGATTTTTTTCTGTTTGAAAGAAAAAGCCCGCAATAACTTGGTAGACTTGGTATTAGAGATTTGGCGCAAATCTCAGCAATTGCAGCTTTTTTTATTTCGCGTGTGTAAATAAAAAAAAAAAAAAAATCTTTGATGTTTAAATAAAAGGTTTCGATTTATGGCATTATTTCTTTTTTATTTCTCTTTTTAGCATTTTAAATGGGATTAATGAAAAGCATGTATCTTAAATTAAATGAGTGAAAGGTTTATATTTAAATGAAATGAATTCAATATGAAAATGTTATAGGAACAATATTTGGCGATTTATCAACTGCGCCAGGATAACATAAAAGTACCAATATATCAAACGGTATGTAGTATGTGAAATGAAACAATTGTATATTATAATCACCTATCGTACAAGAAAAAAAACTAATATTCTGCATTCAGAGGGAAAAATCCATCTCCTGTGCCGTATGATTTGGCGAGTTCTTTTTTGGTGATAAGTTTTTCGATGTGATTGTTGGGATCTGCAGGATTTGGCTTACTTTTTCTAAATCTTATTTTTTTGCATTATGTAAATCTATTTTTTTGCAGATATTTTTCTATTTTGTAGATATATATATATATATATTTATATATTAAATTATAATGGCATTTGGAAAAGAGATTTTTACATTTTTATCTGTGCCTTCGGAAATATTAAAAAATAAAAAAAGATTTAAATATATCAAGCGTATAATGTTATGTTTTGCATTTTTATACGGACCACTTCTCCATTTTTAGATTTTAAATGCTATTTATTATTTACTAGCCGTTTATTAATTGTTTACAATTTACCCCCCTGACAGTAACAATTATTTATCACAAAAATGCCTCTTAGGTTTGTTAAATAAGTTTGTTTGTGTATTTTCATTACTTATTAAAATATCGAATATGGCGGTAAATTTTTATTTTAGCATCGTGTTTAAATTTTTAAGATGGTGCAAAAACATGCTTTAATAAACGTATGTTTGTAAATATTTGAAAAACATGTTTTACCGCTCTCTTGAAAAATTTTGTAAGATGCTAAAACTACCTTTTGGCACCATTTAAAATTTTTTTCGCCAACCGACATAGGATACGAAACTTTTCCCCATTCAGATACACAGGCAAGGCTGGTCTCAAACAAGAGTAAAGCTAGCAACAATATTGTTTTAACTCTATAAGAGTTACAATAATGATATTAAATACTCTGATTGACTTTGGGCCAAATTACGAAAGTTTCTCCTAAAGAAAACTGTAGAAGATGTCTTTTACATTTGTTTCAAATGAAGCTCGGTCTACAAGGTATTAGTTAATAATACAAACAACACTAATGGCATGGAGGCAAAAGTTTTAATTTAAATGTATATATTTTAAACCCTCCCCCCCCCCCCCCAAAAAAAAAAAAGAAAAAAAAATGTTACAGTAATGAATTTAAAATGGCGTTAAGCCACGCTTTCTGACATAAGCAATTGGCTGCAAACGCGATAACGAAACTTTCACTTAACTTAATAACATATAGCTAATATAGCCCTCAGGGTACTTTGCAGTTATACAGACTTTGTGGGTTTTTTAAAAAGCTTGAGACAATTCATGTTTAAGAAGTTGAGATTTACTGTCAAATGATATAAACAACTATGAACACAAAACTGATGAATTATTAATTCAGGTTTATGTATGTATTTTTAAAAAAATTGCATCTGATTACACTTATTAGATAAATTACTTCTGTTTGCATTTAATAACTGATAAACGGCTTCTGTATATTAAATGAATTGTTTAAATATTGGGAAGAGGTAGCGAGAGGTAGAAAGACGAGTAAACAAACGGGTAGACAGACGGGTAGTGAGATGGGTAGAGAGACGAGTAGCGACATAGGTAGGCTGACGGGTAGCGAAACGAATAGACAGACGGCTAGAGAGAAAGGTAAAAAGAGGGTTGACAGAGGGGTAGCGAGATGGGTCGCCAGATGGGTAGCGACACCGGTAGACAGGAATGTAACGAGAAAGGTTGTGAGACGCGTAGCGTGGTAGATAAAAAGATGAGTACAGAGACGAGTTGACTGACGGGTAATGAGATTGGTAGCGAGACGGGTAAAGAGTCGGGTACAAAAACAGACGGATAGTGAGACGGGTATACAGACGAGTAGAGAGACAGTAGATGGGTACGGAGATGGGCAGAGAGGCGTATAGCCAGACGGGTAGAGAAACAGATAGACATGTTGTGAGACGATAGACAAATGGGTAGCGAAGTGGATAGAGACACGGCTAGACATACAAGTAGTTAGACGGATAGACAGACGGTTAGAGGAATAGATTGGCGGGTAGCGAAACCGGTAGAGAAATATAGAGACAGGTAGCGAGACGTGTAGAGAGATAGACAATCGGTTAGAGAGACGGGCAGGAGAACGGATAGGGAAACAGACAGATTGTGGAGAGACAGACAGACAGGCAAAAGAAAAGTCTGCAGATTGGCGCAGTAAAGGCGCTGGGGGCAGAGCCTCCTAGAGAATAATCAAGAAGTATCTGTTAAGCTTAACTTTGAAATATATATAATTTTTCAATTTTGCCGATATGGAGATTTAATGTAAAAGTTATTTTTCAGAAGTCATCGAAAGACTTTTTGTATTTTTTAATAGTAATTTAGACTATAGTTTTGCAATCTGGTTTGTAGCAAAGCATGCTATCAATGTGGTTTGAAGTGTAAGAGTTTCTATAAACAGTTATACAAATAATAGATATATAATCAAGGAAGAAAAATTTTAAATTCACACACAAAAAAAGGTGCAACAATGAAATTAAATTTGCGTTAAGTCACGCTTGATACAATAATCTATTGGCTGCAAATCCAATTACGTAACTTTAAAAAAAAAGCTTGGCGTTTTAAAAGATCCGGCTTTTTTTTTTCAATTTTTGCGCAATGCGCGTTTAAGAAAATGAGATTCTTTGCCACATGTTAAAAAAAAAATATATGACAACACATCTGATGAACGATACTTCTTTTCTATTTTTTTAACAGTGTATATGAATTTATATATGATATTTTGTAATTCTACCATTTAATTTGCTCTTTTTCTTTATATTGTAATTGTTAAGTGTTGTCCCTATGTTCTCAAATGAAAATAATTCATATAGCATAAGCCTAAAAATTGTTTATTTTATATTTTCTAAGAAATATAATTGTAAAAAAATAATTTAGAGAAGAGTTCCGTATCCTGTTTTTTTTTTTTTTTTTTTTTTTTTTGGCGAGTTGATTTAGGCGATAAGTGTTTAATGTGATTGTTGAGATCTTTAAGAGTCTTTGATCTTAAGAGTCTTAAGTCTTTGGGGTTGCATTTTTAACTACTGGAATGAACTTTATCTACGTGACGTCGCACTCCTTTTGGCGCTATTTGGATTTTTTGGCCAATCGTGCCAACCAGCACAGCATATGAAACACTTCCCATACTACGTCAGTTAAAAATATGCGCTTTTATATATATCAGTAGTAAAAATTGATTTTTAATACTGTTTGTAAGAGGAAATATTTTGATAAACCCTGTTTGTCTAAAACTTTTCAACGCATGTAGCCGCTGAAAGGTTAATAAAGGGTTAGAGTTCACTACACCTCTTGGGTGTACCGCAAGTAATATTAATTTTTATTGTCACACTTTATGAATTCCATTTTTTACATATATATATAATCCTGCACTGAAAAAAATTTCAGAAATCAACACTGATTTTAAACATATCTAAGGTTTTTGTCATATGCCGGAGCAATACCGGACTGGTAAAATATTCATATAAAAATTTGTAATTCATGTCAAATTGTTTGCCGTCAAGTTTTGACGGGTTCCATCTAGTATTATTTTAAATGGATAGAATGTGCTACTATAAAAGATAAGATTGCTAATGAAATAATCCCAAAATTAAAGTGTGTCTTTGCTAGGTATGGTATACCGAATGAAATGGTGTGTGATAACAATCCCTTTAACAGTTATTTGTTTAAGAGATTTGCAGATGACTGGGATTTTGAACTAAACTTTAGTAGTCCCAGATTTCCTCAGAGCAATGGAATGGCCGAAAGAGCAGTAGGAATAGTTAAAAATATTCTACGAAAAGTGCAGGATGTAAATATAGGCCTAATAGAATATCGTAATACCCCCATTAGTGGATTGGATCTATCTCCAGCACAACTTTTATTTAATAGAAGATTAAGAACAAAATTGCCTATCAGTAATAAACTGCTAAAATCTGAAATAAACAACCCTGACTCTAAACTTCGTGGGCAAAGATACTATTATGACAGGACAGCACAATCATTAAAGGAGCTAACACCTAGTGATAACATAGTATTATTTAATTTTAAGACTGGGCAATGGGATAAAGGACAAATTATTTCAAAACATAAATCTCCTAGATCCTATATTGTAAGGAATGAAAATGGGGAAATACTTCGAAGAAATAGAAGGCATATCAGAGTATCAAAAACTCCTTTTGAGTATCATCCTGTGTATGATGATGTATTTATTGAGGATAAGACTGAAAGGTCAAAAAATTATGCAATGCCTGTTATAAACAATGATTATCAACAAAATATGCATAATGCTACAATTACAAGAAAGGGGCGAGTAATTAAACCACCTTCTCGATTCAGAGACTTTTATATGCAATAAACCATCTTATATACTGTATATTTAGTGTCATGTTTCTTGTATTTCTTATAATTATAAAATATGGTCATTTCTTGTATTAATATAAATTTACTTGCATTTAAAATTATATAAGTGTACTTGTTTCTTTAACTGGAGGAAAAGATGTAATATATAACTGTATATATTGTATTTATAATATAACCGTAACTGTGTAATATATAACTGTATGTATTGTATTTATAATATAACCGTAACTGTATATGTTTTGTACTACTAATCTAACTTAACCATAACCGGGTAACTGTTGATATCCTATAAGATGATGTAGCGTGAGCGTGTGTGTGGTAGCGTGACTACCTCTTGAATAAAGCTTGATGTTATGAGTTTAATATTATTTAATAATGATGCTATTTAATACAATAAATAGAGAGCTTAAGATCTACAAAGTAATGATCTTTTATAAATCACTAACGTTATTTTCATATGAAGAGCGATTATGACTCGCACACAATAGAAGACTAAAAATTTGCAAACCTTGCGCTGATTAACTAAAAACAAAAATATGCGTTAGATCTCTAAAATAATAAAAAATGATAAACGTTCCAATTAAAAAATATTCTACTTTCACAAACGAAAATTTAGCAACAGATATTATTCGTGCCTTTTCCCAGTGGCTCCATATCACCCAGTCGTCAGTCGAGTCCCAAATATCGTAAATTTTCTTTTTAAAGTAGCATTCTAATACTAGAAAAGTAAAAATAATTATGTTTCCTCTTTTATTCATTTTGATCAAAATAACATTAAAACGACTTGAAATGGAATATGTAATGTGTTTTTAGGGCAAATAAGGTTATTTCTATTTTTCCTATATGAGAATAAATAAAATTGTCAGTTTCCGAAAGATTGAGCCCGAGCTCGCCCGGGCCCGAAGGATGGTATAAAAATCGAGCCCGAGCCCCTCTCATCTCTAGTGTGTACCAGAAACTTGGCGAGCGTATGTATCTTTTCATGTATCACCCGTCTTCGTACGTCCATCGTATACTTGTAAATAAACAGTCTTTTGAAACCCGATGAATCATTTAGGGTCTAAATGATTCGGCTAACCCTGTATATTCCATTGATGCTGGTACAATAAGTAAGACAGAACCAGTCAAAAGTAGCAGTCCCCCAATCCAATGAATAAAAAAAAAGGGAAAATATCAAGAAAACATTTTAATCCAAGTTTGGAAGCAATGGAAATCAAGTTATCTACTAGAATTAAAATGAGCTCACCATAATCAATAGATTGACCAACAAAGTGAACTTAAAGAAAACACCATCATTATCATAAAGGACAACACTCTACGACACATCAGGAAAATGGGTGTTGAACAGTTGCCAAAAAAAAAAAAAAAAAAAAAAAAAAAAAGAGTTGAACAACGGGTACCCCTATAGAGAAAATTTCAAAACGCCCTTTTCAAAAAACTTTTTTCCAATATTAGATCCAAAAGTCCTTCCGGCCTGTACCGGGAGGAAAAGGTAGCTTTCCTATATCTTCGTTTTAAAATTTTAGCTAAAGTTACACGAAAACAGCAAGCTAAAATGCAAAGAAACGTTTACAAAAGATTCGTTAATACTGAATTTGAATAAGAAATTCGCCAAATTATTGAGCAATAGCCAAATTGGCTTCATTTATGAAGACTTATTTTGATCGCCAAATTTGGCGATATTTCGCCAAATGTCGCCCAATTTTCCCAATTTTGTCGCCAATGTCGCCAATTTTGGCGTTAACGGATATGAATATATAGTTTTATGCGTATGATTGGGAAAATTATTACAACAATGAAAGAAAATAATTTGCGAGTAATCGCGTTAATGTGCTGTTTTGTTTCAAAATGTCAGCCACCCTAGAATTTCAAACTGCTCTATCTCAGCCATTTTTTAAGATAGAGGTAAACCAAAAAAAGCTCTGGAATCCTTGTATCAAGGCCTAACACGTAATTAAAAAATAAATTTGAATTTTAAAATTTTTTGTATATTTATTTCAGATTTTAAGTTATTTTACATCTTTAAATGGCCGCCATCTTGAAACAAGATGGCGGACCAAGCTGGCCAACGAACTCGGTCGAGACATTAGTGACCTTAATACACACAATTAGTTTCATCAAAATCGATTCATAATTACGGGCGTTATCGTATGACATAGGTCAGATATATATATATATATATATATATATATATGGATATATCTATAATATATAAATCAACATTTGGACGGAGGGTGGTTTTGGGGTCTGGGGGTCATGATCGGTGAAAATATATCGAAATTTTCCGGAACTGCTTTCCTCCGAACGGCTGCAATAGGTAGCTTTATACTTTTTTGTATTGAAAGCTACCTAATAAACTATCTAGAAATGTGTTCAAAAGGTAACGATCGAAACAATGCTATATTTGAACGCTCAATACATTAAGTAAATACTCATATATATATATATATATCTTTAAAAATATTATTTATACCTTTCAAAGAATTTTAATGTGATTTTGTTCATTTTGTTTTGGAATAAGTACACTTTTCTTCTTTCTGAAAGTGCAATGTTCCCGTCACTATCAGGCATTAGACAGTATGAAATACGATTTTCGTTTTCGATAAAGGCAAATGTTTTTATACAGTTTAAAGTTCATCTCAATGTCGAATGCGTGCCTAATGCTGTGGAAGTTCCCCGTTTATCGAAAAAAATAGCTTTCTCGAAAAACGGTAGGTTAACACAACAACTAAACTTGCTAAGAGAGAACCTGCCTAAAAAGTAATTTATTTCCGATCCCTAGCGATGTCCCTGTATTCAAAAAGGAATTTATTGAAATTGGCATCATACAAACTGAATTCCTAAACACGTTTAAACTATGTTGTGGAATGTTTCGTTTACATTGAACCCGCAATAACTTATTTTGTGTGTGCCTGTGCAAACGAAAAAAAATATTTTCTAGTTACCTTTTACCCTTCAAAAATTATTAATGGGAGTTGCCCCCTGAAGAGACCGTTTACGATTCGTTGTTAAAATATGGTTAAAAAACAATTCGATAGGTATTCTATCTTAAATATTTAATTATAGTAAGTAAGCACACATAATTAATAAAGGTGGACGAATGAAATCAATTTTACATATTTAATTATAATTTACAACACAGAACATACAACACGACATCACAAAATTCACTGGCTGCCTGCAGTACAATCAAACATATGAAAAAGGGTGCACTAGCACAAAGACCTTTACAATTTGTAGTGATGGCATCTAGAGCGTATTATCTGAAGTAGAAACACTACAATTCTCCCTCACTTAGTAATTCAGTCTGGTAGGAGCTCTTCGAAATCTTGTAGAACGTCTAGGTACCTGTGGGGTGGAAAATGAATTCGTTTTTAAAGGATCTGCAGTATCATCAAATGTACTATTTGGAACCATAGGTTTTGGAACTGGAAGTATCATATCAGAGTCAGTTGGTTTCGACCTTGAAGTATTTGAAACACAAGACTCAGCTGGTTTAGGACTTGGAGTAGTTGGGAGGACAAAGTCAGCTGGTTTAGGATTTGGAGTATTTGGAACACAAGAGTCAGCTGGTCGAAGACATGTGGCACTAGGATGCATTAGTTTAGAATCACTTTGATTAACAACTGTATTTTCACTTCTGAAACTTTCTGAATCACTTTCTTCAGACGTTGTATCATTAGTTAAATGTACCTTTGAACCTACATTAGTTATCTGATCAACATGTCCTTTCCAAATATTTGAACTAACTTGAATTCTGTAATGTAACTTGCCCTGTTTTACATTAATGCGACCAACTTTTCACTTGGCTTCAGGTGTATAATTTCTAACAGCCACTTTCTGGTTATTTTAAAATTATTTTATTTATTATTGGACTTTCTCGCATTTTGCTTATCATGAACAGAATTTGAAACGTTTGGAAGTATCAAATCTATTTTTGATCTTAGATGCCGCTTTAGAAATAGAGATGCCGAACTCTCTCCCGTTGTAACATGAGGCATCTTTCTACACTGTAAAAGAAGGTTATTTAATTTCACTTGTAAAGTACTAGATTCTGAAGACAAAGACTTTAATCCACGTTTGAGGATTTCCACATATCTCTCAGCCTGACCACTTGTAGCTGGATGGTATGGGGCACTAAACCTATGTTTTACACCATAATTCTTTAAGAATGTCTCAAATTCTGCAGAATTAAATTGTTTAGCATTGTCAGATACCAAAGATATAGCATACCCGTATATGGCAAAAAGTGAAGAAAGACAAGTAATCGTATGTTCTGAAGTTGTATTAGGAACGATGAAAACCTCTGGTCATTTGCTATGAGCATCAACCACGAGGAAAAGCATATTACCCATAACAGGACCAAAATAATCAATATGAATTCTTTGGCATGGAGCTGTAGACCATTCCCAATGATATGTATCAACCTTGGGTGGATTATTTTTTAAATTGACACACGTAGAAAAATTCCGTGCAAGAACTTCGATATCTTGGTCAATTCCTGGCCATCACACTAAACTGCGAGCTAAGGACTTCATTTTCACTATACCGAAATGTCCAAAGTGCAAATCAGTTAAAATTTCTTTTCTATGAATTTCAGGGATTATTCAGGAGATAGCATTTACTCTACATCCTTTTAAAATACAACTATGTTGAAGAGCAAATTCTTCTTGCTTACCGCTAAAAAGTAAATTTTTAGGAATTGGTGAACCAGAAGTTAGCTGATGAAAAATTTGACGTAATAAAGGATCAGATTTTGTAGCGACAGTAATTATTTTGGAATTTAAAGGTAAAGTAGAAATGAGGTTAATTTGAAAAAAATTCAGAATAATCAATTATATTACTTGAATTTAATTGTGGAGGTAAATCTTCACTATGCAAAGGAAGACGTGAAAGAGCATTGACATTTCTGTGTTCGGATGTTTTCTTATAACGAATATCATATTTAAACGCTAGTAAATATAACGCATATCTTTTCATTCTAGCAGCTGAAAGAACAGGATTACTCTTAGTAGGAGAGAAAATAGACACAAGTGGTTTGCTGTCCGTAAATAAAGCAAATCTGTTACCATACAAATATTTAATATAAAGATAATAGCTAGCGCTTCTTTATCTACCTGGCTATACCTTTTATCTGCATTAGTTAGAGTTCTGGACACAAAACCAATCGGTTTTTACACGTTATCTGGCATCACATGCGAAAGACCTGCAGAGATACCATATGGAGAAGCATCGGTTGCTAACACTAAAGGTAATTTAAGATTGAAATGTGTAACAACCACTATTTTTTTTATATTTTTAAATGCTTGTTCACAACCAGCAGACTATATAAATTTCACATTATTTTTGAGAAATTGATTTAAAGGATGAGCAATTGTAGATAAATTCCGTACAAATTTTGAATAATATGTAACTAAGCCTAGAAAAGCTTTAACCTGTGATACATTTATTGATCTGAGAGAATTTAAAATAGCATCATTTTTATCTTGTGATTTATGAATACCTTCTTTATCAATTTTATAACCACAATGTGTAATTTGATCAGCTATAAAAAATGGTTTGTCTTTATTTATCCTTATATTATATTCATGTAATATAACACTTCTTTTAGCCGCTTCAAATAAATTTCGTCAGTTTCCCCTGTAATACCAATATTATCAATAAAAACATGTAACTCCATCAATAACACTTCAAATTTGTTCAGTTGTTCTTTGCCAAATAACTGGAAATCTAGTAAGACCCATTGAGAAATTAAAAATTGGAATAAGCTCTTAGAAGTGTTTATAGTTAACAATTCTTGTGGATTTTCGTCTACAGGTAACTGAAGATATGCTTGGTTTAAATCAATCTTTGTAAAATGCAAACCACCACCTAATGTAGCCTGCATATCCTCTACCCTAGGTAAAGGGCAATTTTCAACCTTCAAAAATTTATTTACTGTAATTTAAAATCGCCAAATAAACGAATTTTACCATTAGGCTTAACCACTGGAACTATAGGAGTTGCCCACTTACTGCTAGTGACAGGTTTTATGATACTTTCATCCAGTGCTGAATTCAGACACTTTTCTGCGGGAGAAATTTCTGTGGCTCCGGGGGGGGGGGGGGGACATTGTAGAGTTCCGGGGGGGGATTGCAATTTTTAACCATTAAAAGCATAGAATCTCAAATCTTCCGGGGGGGAGAGGGGTAATTTCAATGCTTTGAATTTTTTCATTTACTGCTCCCCATAAAGTATAAGTAACTGTTCTAGCTTTGCAGAATATGAGCGTATAATTTTTTCTAGTTAAAGTTCTGCTTTCAAACCTTTTATCTCCCCAACTTTGTTAGCAAACAAATCATAAAAGTCACTTAATAATAATTTCAATTTATCAGCAGAATTAGCAATTTCATTTATATATACAAATTTCAAATTAGAGGGAAACATGTTAAATGCAGTTACGAAATCTCTTCCAAATAAAAGTGAAAAATTAATTTATTTAATTAAATATAATTTAGTTTTAGTTTTATTTTCATAAGAAACATCTACATTTACATAACCTACAGGTCTAAACATTTCACCAGTTGCGGTTCTTAACTGAACATCTGGCGGAAAAATTTTATAATTTGGAAAAATTCTGCGAAAACACTTTACAGGTGCTGCAGAAATTTCGGAACCGGTATCTAACGCCATTTCAGTCTTACCTTTATTCACAATTAAAACAAATACTTTTATTGAAGTGTTATCTTTATCATGACTCAAAGATAAAATATCAACTGTATGGAATACATTAATTTGCTTCTCAACATTGTTATTTTTACTTTTACGCACCTTACTCAAATGACCTTTTTTCTTACATTGATTGCAAATTGTATTAATATATCTACATACATTAGCTAAATGTGATGCATTTCCACATCTGCAACATTTCAATGTGTTCTTATTTACCTCAGAATTTCCCTTATGTACATTATTTGCATGATTGTTGATTTGAAAATTATCTGAAAAATTTTGAAAATAATTTGAAAATTTGTTGGGTTGTACATTTTTAGTACACGCAAGTTTATTTAAATTCAAATTTTTATACTTCAATTCCGAAATATCAATTTCAGGATTATCTAAAATTACCGCCTTTTCAATGGCTTTATCAAAATTCAAATCATCAACTTGCGTAATTAATTTGCTCTGAATAGTTTCATTTTTTAAACCTCTAAGGAACTGTTTCAAAAGATTTTCATTTAATGTATCACCAGAAAATGCACAAAAGGTTGTAAATTTTTTTAATCTATCTAAAAAATCTTGTATATAGATTCATTTTCATTTTGATAAGAATTGCGAAATTTTTATTCTTGGACAAAATTTATTAGGGGCGGCGCTTAAGTGCTTCAGCAGAATATCAACAATCTCTCCATCTATCTACTATATATATAAAACAAAAACGGAAATTTCGTTCCGTTCCTTTATAACTCGAGTTCTGGGTTTCTTCGATATAATTTTTCAGGGAAGGTATTAGTATATAACACAACCTTCTACGTATATTAGTTATAGAATTATGATAGAAAGTTCTGTTATTTTGGCCGAAAAGGTTACCATTGCTAATTTTTTGGCGATCATTACTGTTGCAAAAAGAAATGAAAAGGTTATACATGTCGAAAATTAAAGAAAAACTGTTACTAATTTTATTAAAAAAAAAAGAGAAAGAAAATAAAAGTTTTGATGAAAGAATATTATAAAACGAATATATTTAATTTAAACATGATTGGGAATGTTCGTAATGCTTAAAAAATTATTCAAGATTTCTATATTGAAACAATATTTGGCGATGTATCTTTTGTTTTTGGCGATTTTGATTTTACTTTTGACCCCAAACAATTTGATTTTAAGCCAAAAGGTGTCTTTTTTTGTTGCAGAAAGAATTGAAATGACTATACATCTGGAAAAATAAAAGAAAAAACTGTTACTAATTTTATTTAAAAAAAAAGAAAGAAAAGAAAAAAAGAAAAACAGTTTTGATGAGAGATTTTAAGCCAAAAGATGTTTTTTCTAAGTGTACGACTGCATTTTTGCAGTATTTTTTTTGGTACTTTTCGGTTAGCCGGGCG
The DNA here is from genome assembly GCA_963931845.1 of Maratus michaelseni. Lineage (NCBI taxonomy): Eukaryota > Metazoa > Arthropoda > Arachnida > Araneae > Salticidae > Maratus > Maratus michaelseni. The sequence goes on from OZ007596.1 coordinate 94,862,640, forward strand.
CCAGTGATATATATATATATATACATGTATATATATATATACACATATATCTACACAAATACAAGTATATACATACATATATCTACACAAATACATGTATATACATGCATATATATACACTTATATGTATGAAAATATACATATATATATATTTATATATGTACATATATCACTGGCGCCCGGCTAACCGAAAAGTACCTTTTTTTTATTCAAATGCAAACTATATTAATGGCGATATACTTCTATTTACTTCTACATATATAGAATTTCGTTCCGGCTGCTTATAACTCGAGTTCTGCTGAATGGATTTTCGTTGAACTTAATATATATACTAGCTGGCTTCGCCCGCCAGCGGGCCCCTAATTGTGAAATCTCGAAAAGCTATCGATGTCGAGTCGAATGAGCCATACCCCGTCGTGATGTGACCCATAGAACCCGAGTTGGCTGAAAAATCCTTTAATTACACCTTCCACCACAAGGTGGCGCAATCTGTTCTATACGAACCTCGGGCACTGAATCCGTTAAAGCTATCGATGTCGAGTCGAATAAGCCATACGCCGTCGTGATCCGGCCCATAGAAACAGAGTTCGGAAAGCGCCCCTAGTGGTGAAATGCGGAACTAAAGTCGATAATCTCTAGTATACTCCATCGATGTCGAGTCGATTGAGCCAAACCGCGTCGTGATGTGACAATTAGAACCCGAGTTGGCTGAAAAATCCTTTAATTACACCTTCAACCACCAGGGGGCGCAATCTGTTCTATACGAACCTCGGGCACTGAAACCGTTAAAGCTATCGATGTCGAGTCGAATAAGCCATACCCCGTCGTGATCCGGCCCATAGAAACAGAGTTCGGAAAGCGCCCCCTAGTGGTGAAATGCGGAACTAAAGTCGATAATCTCTACTAAGCTCTATCGGTGTCGAGTCGAATGAGCTATACCCCGTCGTGATGGGATCCATACGAAGGGAAATATTTTCAAAAGAAATAGCAAATTCCTTAGCTTTTTTTTTTCCCCTATGCAAAAATGACAATTATTTAAAAAGTATTAAAACTTTAAAAAATAAATGTTCCTGTGTTGACTCTCTAGTTTATTTGACTGCGATCGAACATGAAGTTGACTCTTTACATATCGTATAATCTCTGATCCATCGAAGAGAAATATTGTATATTAAGTTAGTCAGGTATTGTATAGCAAGTATTTGCAGTGCAATTGGCTGTTTCCGAATACAAATATCCTAGTAGAAAAGAATTTTAACTATGAAAATATAATTATTTCTCAAAATAAATCATATATTCGGAAAGCCCATTCAATTCTGTACGCAAAATGAACAACAATTTTTGATTTAAGATCGTTAATAAATAAGATAATTACGGCGAAAGCAAAGTCACTTATTACAGTTTGATTAAACTGTGCTTGCGCCGAAAAAAGCTCATTTCTAGAAACGGGTTTCACAAAGGAGTTTTTTTTTAATTGATAATAATCGAATTTTTTAAAGTCGAAGGTATCTTTCTATAGATGAATGTATGCACTTTTAGTTTCTTCTCTAGGAATTTATGTAATTCGATAAAAAATTGCTGTGGCGGTGGGGGGGGGGGGGGGGGGTATACATTGGCAAATTAGAGGAAACACGAAAGTGACGTACGGGAACGATCGGTTTCTAAAGGGTTAATGTACATATTTTTTAAAACTGAAATATATGTTTCGAAGAAAAAGAACGTGGCTATGATCTGGTGTATTTTATTTGTCTCTATTTGCATTTTCCGAGTCGATGCGGATTTTTAAACATGAACCGAACAACGAAAATTCACGCGAGTGAGTTTCGGAAGCCATTTTTTTAGAAGGGTTAAAAAACGAATTTTTCAAAACTGATACCTGATTTTAAAAGGAAAAAGAACGTAGATTAGGCTCGGTATTTTTATTTTTTCGTATCTTGTTTAGAAGCCCAGAATTGAATTTTTAAAGATTGCAGAAATCGCTAAAAAACCGAAAGAGACTTACGGAAAAAACGTTTTCGAAAGGGTTAACTGAAATATTTTTTAAAACTAAAGGTTTTACAGTGATCTCGAAAAGAAGAAAATGTACTTGGGTGTGTTTGTTTGTTTTTTTATTCTTTCAGAGAGCCGATGCGCGATTTTAAAAATCGCAGAGAATCGGAATTTGCAAAAGTGAGTCTGCGCGCGAATTTTTTTCGAAGGGTTAATATGTGTATTTTTCAAAACCAATCGCAGATTTCGAAAGAAAAAAGAATGTAGATCTCGTCTGGTATTTTTAGTTTTCTCTAACTCGTTTGGAACCGCCTCTGCGAATTTTTGAAAATCGTCGCAATTGCCGAAATCGCGAAACTGTGTACGGAAAATATACATTTTCGAAGGGTTACGTATTTTTTTTAATGGAAGTGGGCATTGGAGAGGATAAAGACCGATCTTTTATTTGGTGAAATCCGTTTATCCGAATCTTTCTTAGTCCGGCGGATGCGATGTTCGGACGAAGGGAATCAAAAACACGAATTCGACCCTTTTTGATTATTTTTTTGGAAAGGGTTAATATCGAAATTTTTTCGAACCGACAGGATCGTTAGAGACGTAAATGTACGTTCTTTGAGAATATGTTGACGGTTTTTTCGTATTTCTGTCGGTTCGCCGTCGGCGAGTTTAGACAGTCGTCAAACGAAACCGGCCGAAGCGATCTTTCCTTCTTCTTTTTGCGGAAGATGAGGATTGAGCTCTTCTGGGCATGCGCGGAGGACTTTTCACATAGGTTTCTTTTGATGCAATTAAAACAGCTTTGTTCGTTAATAACTCCCTTATTAAGGGCCGATATTTTCGAAACTGCAATTCCTGAAGGCCCGGATTTTTCTGAATTTTTTGACACAAAAAGCGCTTCGTTACTCGCTACGCTCGCAGAGTTTATCCGGGTACAGATACACACACACACAGGCAGACACACAGACGGATACGAACATTAATAATAAGGACTAGCTGGCTTCGCCCGCCAGCGGGCCCCTAATTTACATCGGTGAGCCATACCCCGTCGTTATCCGGGCCATAGAAACATAGATACGAAAACGCCCCCTGGTGGTGAAAATCGAACTAAAACCGATAAGGTCTAGTATCCTCTATCGATGTCGAGTCGATTGAGCCAAACCGCGTCGTGATGTGACCCATAGAACCCGAGTTGGCTGAAAAATCCTTTAATTACACCTTCAACCGCCAGGGGGCGCAATCTGTTCTATACGAACCTCGGGCACTGAAACCGTTAAAGCTATCGATGTCGAGTCGAATAAGCCATACCCCGTCGTGATCCGGCCCATAGAAACAGAGTTCGGAAAGCGCCCCTAGTGGTAAAATGCGGAACTAAAGTCGATAATCTCTACAAAGCTCTATCGGTGTCGAGTCGAATGAGCTATACCCTGTCGTGATGGGACCCATACGAAGGGAGATATTTTCAAAAGAAATAGCAAATTCCTTAGCTTTTTTTTTTTTTTTCCCCTATGCAAAAATGACAATTATTTAAAAAATATTAAAACTTTTAAAAACAAATGTTCTTGTGTTGACTCTCTAGTTTATTTGACTGCGATCGAAAATGAAGTCGACTCTTTACATATCGTATAATCTCTGATCCATCGAAGAGAAATATTGTATAGTAAGTTAGTCAGGTATTGTATAGCAAGTATTTGCAGTGCAATTGGCTGTTTCAGAATACAAATATCCTAGTAGAATAGAATTTTAACTATGAAAATATAATTATTTCTCAAAATAAATCATATTTTCGGAAAGCCCATTCAATTCTGTACGCAAAATGAACAACGATTTTTGATTTAAGATCGTTAATAAATAAGATAATTACGGCGAAAGCAAAGTCACTTATTACAGTTTGATTAAACTGTGCTTGCGCCGAAAAACGCTCATTTCTAGAAACGGGTTTCACAAAAGAGTTTTTTTTAATTGATAATAATCGAATTTTTTAAAGTCGAAGGCATCTTTCTATAGATGAATGTATGCACTTTTAGCTTTTCTCTCGGAATTTGTGTACTTCGATAAAAAAGTTCTGCGGCGGGGGGGGGGGTTTACATTGGCAAATTAGAGGAAATCGTGAAAGTGAGATACGGGAACGACCGGTTTCTAAAGGGTTAATGTACATATTTTTTAAAACTGAAATATATGTTTCAAAGCATAAGAACGTGGCTATGATCTGGTGTATTTTATTTGTCTCTATTCACATTTTCCGAGTCGATGCGGATTTTTAAACATGGGCCGAAAAACGGAAATTCACGCTAGTGAGTTTCGGAAACCATTTTTTAGAAGGGTTAAAAAAGGAATTTTTCGAAACTGATACCTGATTTTAAAAGGAAAAAGAACGTAAATTAGGCTCGGTATTTTTATTTTTTCGTATCTTGTTTAGAAGCCCAGAATTGAATTTTTAAACATTGCAGAAATTGGTGAAAAACCGAAAGAGACTTACGGAAAAAAACATTTTCGAAAGGGTTAACTGAAATATTTTTTTAAAACTAAAGGTTTTACAGTGATTTCGAAAGGGGGGAAATGTACTTGGGTGTGTTTGTTTGTTTTTTTGTTCTTTCAGAGAGCCGATGCGCGATTTTAAAAATCGCAGAGAATCGGAATTTGCAACAGTGAGTCTACGCGCGAATTTTTTTCGAAGGGTTAATATTTGTGTTTTTCAAAACCGATCGCAGATTTCGAAAGGATAAAGAATGTAGATCTCGTCTGGTATTTTTAGTTTTCATTGACTCGTTTGGAACCGCCGCAGCGAATTTTTCAAAATAGTCGAAATTGCCGAAATCGCGAAACGGTGTACGGAAAATATACGTTTTCGAAGAGTTAACTGACGTATTTTTTTTAATGGAAGGTCACTTTGGAGAGGACAAAGACCGATCTTTTATTTGGTGAAATCCGTTTATCCGAATCTTTCTTAGTCCGGCGGATGCGAGGTTCGGGCGAAGGGAGAAAATCAAAAACACGAATTCGACGCTTTTGGATTATTTTATTTGAAAGGGTTAATATCGAAATTTTTTCGAACCGACCGGATCGTTAGAGACGTAAAAGTACGTTCTTTGAGAATATGTTGACGGTTTTTTCGTATTTCAGTCGGTTCGCCGTCGGCGAGTATAGACAATCGTAGAACGAAACCGGCAGAAGCGATCTTTCCTTCTTCTTTTTGCGGAAGATGAGGATTGAGCTCTTCTGGGCATGCGCGGAGGACTTTCCACATAGGTTTCTTTTGAAGCAATTAAAACAGCTTTGTTCGTTAATAACTCCCTTAATTAAGGGCCGATTTTTTCGAAACTGCAATTCCTGAAGGCCCGGATTTTTCTGAATTTTTTGACACCAAAAGCGCTTTGCTACTCGCTACGCTCGCAGAGTTTATCCGGGTACAGATACACAGACAGACAGACAGACACACAGACGGATACGAACATTAATAATAAGGATATATATATATATATATATATATATATATATTCATACATATAAGTGTATATATATGCATGTATATACATGTATTTGTGTAGATATATGTATGTATATACATGTATTTGTGTAGATATATGTGTATATATATATATACATGTATATATATATATCACTGGCGCCCGGCTAACCGAAAAGTACCAAAAAAATACTGCAAAAATGCAGTCGTACGCTTAAAAAAACTTCTTTTGGCTTAAAATCTCTCATCAAAACTGTTTTTCTTTTTTTCTTTACTTTCTTTTTTTTAAATAAAATTAGTAACAGTTTTTTCTTTTATTTTTCCAGATGTATAGTCATTTCAATTCTTTCTGCAACAAAAAAAGACACCTTTTGGCTTAAAATCAAATTGTTTGAGGTCAAAAGTAAAATCAAAATCGCCAAAAATAAAAGATACATCGCCAAGTATTGTTTCAATATAGTAATCTTGCCCCTTGAATAATTTTTTAAGCATTACGAACATTCCCAATCATGTTTAAATTAAATATATTCGTTTTATAATATTCTCTCATCAAAACTTTTATTTTCTTTCTTTCTTTCTTTTCTTTTTTTTCTTTTTTTTTTCTTTTTTTCTTTTTTTTTTATTAATAAAATTAGTAACAGTTTTTCTTTAATTTTCGACATGTATAGCCTTTTCATTTCTTTCTGCAACAGTGATGATCGCCAAAAAATTAGCAATGGTAACCTTTTCGGCCAAAATAACAGAACTTTATATCATAATTCTATAACTAATATACGTAGAAGGTTGTGTTATATAATAAAACCTTCCCTGAAAAATTATCTCTCGAACAGTGTATGTTCCATCAAAATCCATTCGGCAGAACTCGAGTTATAAAGGAACGGAACGAAATTTCCGTTTGTGTGATATATATATATATATATGTACATATATCACTGGCGCCCGGCTAACCGAAAAGTACCTTTTTTTTTATTCAAATACAAACTATATTAATGGCAATATACTTCTATTTACTTCTACATATATAAAATTTCGTTCAGGCTGCTTATAACTCGAGTTCTGCTGAATGGATTTTCGTAGAACTTAAACTGTAAGATAATTTTTCAGGGAAGGTTTTATTGTATAACATCTCGTTCTACGTAGCTTAGTTATAGAATTATTCTGGGAAGTCCTATAATCAGATCAAGCCTTTTTAAAAGATTTTGCCGAATGGATTTCGATGGAACCTACACTGTTAGATAATTTTCTAGGGAAAGTTTTATTATATAACATATCATTCTACGTTGCTTAGTTCTAGAATTATAAGGGGAAATTCGAAAATCGGGTGGCCATTTTTTTATCAAATATTAGCCTTTTCAATATTTGATTCCGATTATGAAAGATTAGCCTTCTGAAAAAGTTCTACTGGACAGATTTTGATGAGAATTATATTATTAGTTAGTTAGATGCTATTTCAGAAATGGTTATAGTGTACTACATATTGTTCTACGTTGCTTAGTCAAACAGTTATGTGTGAAGGTTATATAGTCAAGTGAACACGATTCCGAAAGATTAGCCTTTTTGAAAGTTTTTACTGGGCGTATTTTTTGCGACTTGCATTGTTAAGTAGATAATTTGTAAGGATGGTTTTAGTATATTTTATATCGTTCTGTTAGTTTTAGAATTATGTGGAAAAGTTCTATAATCAGATGAACGCGATTATCAAAGATTAGCCTTTATAAAAACTTCTTCTGAATGGATTTTGTTAGTTAATTTGTTTGCATTGTTAGTTCGACAATTTTTAGTGATGGTTTTAGTATATTGCATATAGTTTTATCATTCTTTTACAAACCTTAACTGTAAATGGCCAAATAAAATAGTTGGTCCTTAACAGCTAAAATTTTGACTGCACATTAGAAAATTTAACAGCGCAATCACGTCATTTTTCAGTAATGTGGAAGGATATTCCAGGTAAATATACAGATTTCTTTCAAATACAAGGTCAAATTAAACGATATATTTCGTTTGATTCAAGGTCCATTTGTAGAAACCGACCAGCGCAGCGGGCGTAGCTTGCTGGTATTTTAATAATTTAGCAGCTTTAGGTTGGTTGATTGTATAAGGTTTAATGGCACGAGGTTCCATTGGGGACAAGCTGCGCCAAAGTAAAAATCAGGAAAAAATATATCAAAAAATCCACAAAAGGTAATGTTAAGAAAAAAGTGTGTTAAGAAAGGAAACAAAGCTCAATGAGAAAATTATCTGGATGGGATTACCCATCCAGATATAGTCATACTTAGCAGCTTTAGGAAAAGATAAATTACTTAATAAATTATACAATTTAGGACCCATACAGGAAATAATAGCAGGGACTTTCTTTCATCTTTAACATCATGAAGTATAAATAGCTCTTCCAGCCTTTTAACGTACGCTTGGGATATTTCAATCGAATCATTAAATTCCTTAAAATTTTGAAACATGATAGTACTTTATTCAATTGAGAAAAGAAAAAAAATGTAGATATACCACCCCCGTAAATGACGAACTTTGTGCTGGAAATAAAATAATAGCACATCTTTAGTAGACTACAACACGACGAATTGCGTAGTGAAAGCAGCAGTCGAGCCATTTTGCTTTCGACTCATCACTTCTTTTTCAAATATTTATAGTGAGAAATTTCCATTGTCTCTGACAGACAAAGGAACAAGTGGTCGAGAATTTAACATTCCCTCAACCTGAATCAATACCGTCAGGAACTCTTCATAAGTTAACTTTGTGTTTCCCACCACTCTCTTCAAATAATATTTAATTGATTTTACACCTGCCTCCCAGATACCCCCAAAATTCGGGCCTTTGGGTGGAAGGAACTTCCAATCAATACCTTCTGATGACATGTATCCTGCAAGAGTTTCATCAGGTTGCTGTATCAACCTTTTCAACCTTTTAAGCTCAGCATTTGCGCCCACAAAATTTTTCGCGTTGTCAGTAAATAGTTTAGCACATTTACCTCGCCTAAAAATAAACCTTAAGGGACGCAATAAATGATGCTGATGTCATATCTGACACTACCTCTAAATGCATTGCTTTCTATACAAAGCAAATAAATAAACAAAAATAAATTTTATGGTAGGTACCTTTCCTCTGGCCCCTATACTTGATAAAGAAAGGGCCGCAAAAATCTGACCCAGTTACATTAAAGGGAAAGGTTTTCCTGACTCTTTCTTCAGGCAATTCTCCCATTAACTGATCTAGTACCTGTGGTTTGGCCTTAAAACAGGTAATACAATTATGCACAATTTTTCTACATACACTTCTCCCATTAATTATCCAGAACTGCTGTCTAATTTGATGCAGTAATGCTTGGGGTCCTGAATGAAAATACTTTTTATGAAAATAATTAACAATTAATTCTGTTAATTTATGTTTGGCTGGCAACAAAATTGGATACTTTTTATCATAATTTAAATCACTGTTGCTCAACCTACCTCCTATCCTTAAAATCCCATTTTGATCTAAAAATGGATTCAAACTACTTACTGAATTCATTTTTGATATTTGTTTGGACTTTTTTTATATCACTCAGCACCTCCTGGAAGCTTTGCTTCTGTACTAAACTTACCAATTTTAATTCTGAATCTCTTAATTCTTCAGATCCTAAAGGTCCTGTCTTAGGGTGGTGCCCTTTGGAGTTCCCGATGAACCTAAAAATATAACTCAAAATACGTACAATAGTTATATAGTTATTACTTAGACCAATTAACTCATTTACAAAAGAGTCACTAATAATCGAAAGAATATGTTCGTTAATGTTTTTAGGAGGTCCATCAGAGCATTTCAGTTCATTTTTGAACTGTTCACTGGTTTCTGTCACACGTATTGGACGGTAAGGATAGTCATTGTTTTTAAGAAACGCCGGGCCTTTCCACCACAAGTCACAGTTTAGCAGTCTTTCTGGACTCATACCTCGGGATAAAAAGTCAGCAGGATTTTGTTCTGAATCAATGTGACGCCACTGGTCAATGTTAGAGTTCTCTTGTATTGTAGCCACTCTACTTCGAACAAACTGCTTCAGATCTATAGGTTCCTTTTGAATCCAGGAAAGCACAATCATGGAATCTGACCATAAGAATATTCTAGTCACTGTTCCTTTAATAGCTGATAAAACTCTTTTTACCAGTTTTGGTAACAGGAAGGCGGCACATAATTCCAAACGTGGTATCGTTAGACACTTTATCGGGGAAATTCTCGACTTGCTGGCGATTAATGCTGTCATAACGTTTCCCAGCAAATCACTAGATTTGCAATATACAGCTGCTCCATAGCAGCGCTCTGAGGCATCCGCAAATCCATGTATTTCAATACTAGTTGGATGTTCAATTACAGTACGTCTGTCAACCTTAATATTGTTTACACCTTTAAAGGGCGTAAGAAACTGATGCTGCTCTCGAAATTCTGACGCGGGAAGTGCATCGTTCCAATCGATTTTTGTTCTCCACAATTGTTGCATTAATATTTTAGCCTTCGCTATCACAGGTCCAATCAGCCCAAAGGATCGAAAATCCTTGCTATAGTTGACAGTACTTGTCGTTTTGTGTATGAATCGCAAAGTTCCACCTTTACTCTAAAGGCAAAACAATCCTCCTTCGCGTTCCACGACACGCCTAAGGTTTTAGTTTCGGTTTCGTTTTCAAAATTGTATCCCTCTCCAGGGGTTAAAGATAGATTTTTATGATTTGAGCTCCACTTATGGAGACTCATTCCTGCTTTCTGCATAATTGCTATGCGCTGCCTCTGCAACTCCTCAGCTTTCACTAGCGTAGGTGCACCGCACAAAACGTCGTCCATATAAAACTGTTCTCGCAGTACCGGTGCTGCTTTCGGAAAGTTTTTCTCTTCATCGTTCGCAAGCTGGTTTAGTGTTCTCATCGCTAGAAAGGGCGCACTAACAGTTCTGTATGTGACTGTTTGTAATTCGAAAGTTTTAGGCTCCTCACCATAATTATCGCTCCACAAAATTCTCTGTAAGGCATGCTGACTAGGATCTATATTAATCATGCGATACATCATTTTTATGTCGGCCGTTAGGGCATAAACATGTTCCCTAAATTTTATCATTATTGAAAACAGATCGTTCTGAATCACTCCTCCGTTAAATTGCAAGTCATTAAGCGATGTGCCATTGGATGTTTCAGCCGAACAATTAAACATCACTCTTAGTTTTGTTGAAGATTTTTCTGGCTTGTATATGCCATGGTGAGGGGCATAATATGCTACCTCGGGTTCTCTAATATCTTTAATTTTTTTCATGTGCCTTAATCTCTCATACTCCTGTAAAAACTCTTTATAGAGTTTCAAATACTGTTCATCCTTAGATAAACGAGTCCACAGCGATCTGAGTTTTTTACGAGCAATATCCCTAGATTTTCCTAAACACGATGGATTTTCTTTTAACGGCATTTTTACTACATTCATTTACTACGGCCTTCCTTATTTCGCCAATGTGTACGCGCAAAATGTTCCTCACATATGTCGTGTTCTCTACTCTTTGTTAAGTCCACTTCAACATTTTCTATTTCCCAAAACCTTTTTAAAGTTTTATTTAAATCCTCCTCCCGAATTAACCCACAATGGATTTTTCTCTCACTTTCCTGTTCTACACATCCGCTAGCTACATATCCGAACACCGTGTTTTGTAAAAATAGTTTCGAATTCTGTGAATATATTTGTCCTGGTCTCAACAACTCATAAAAAATTTCTGCGCCTATCAACATGTTGATTTTGTCCGGAATATTAAATCGATAATCTGCTAGCACAGTTAAATCCGAAATCTCAATATCTACACTAAACATCCTTTGTGGAATCAAATCCGTTATTTTATTTGCGACCAACATATTTAATACCCTTTCGAAGCTTTTATCTCTATTAGCTATCGTTGTCTGTACGCAACCCTTAACAGTCGTCGAGGAATCATTTAAACCAGATATCAAAGTATTTGTTTTATTTATTTTAAGTTGCAATCTATTAGCGCACTGCGATGAAATTAAACAAGTTTGAGATCCCACATCCAAAAGACATCTAATTTCCTGTCATTCAGAATATTTATCTTTAACGAGAATTCGAGCCGTACTTAATAAAACATTTTTTGTTTTATTTTTCACGAAACTCGAAGCTACCGTTTCGTGCGTAGGGAAAGAATTTTCGCTTTGCATCCCATTTATTCTGCTTAACTCATCACTCGTTTGACCTACATTTTTATTACTCTGATTTTCTTCTCTCGGGAAGTGTATCAATTTATTATGTGGTCGTCCACAGAAGCAATTTCTAGCTGCACATTTTTACACATAACAATTATAATTTAAACATTTAAAACATGCTTTATTGGATTTCACTACTTCAACTCTCTCCTTTATAGGCAGTCTTTTGAATTGCGGACACGCATGTAATGCATGAGATTCATTAGTCTTACATAACACGCATTTAACATTTTTTATCTCAGATAAAAATACACTTGGCATTTCCTTTTGCGATCGGAATTTTTGGAATTTATTTCCCCGTTTGTTTTCATTTAAATTTCTCATACCTGCATTTGACTAACTTTTGGTTTTATTTCTAACAGATAAGAAAATATCGCATTCTTTCGCAAGTTGCTTCGGCTTAAAATATGTTTCCTCTTGTTTAATTGCAATGTGATTCATTAATTCGCGATCCAATGAATCGAAAATTCTATCTGATACAATTAATTCACATAATGATTTAAAATCAGATACCTCGCGTAGTTGACAATAATATTCGAACGTAGCACTTAATCTCGAAGCGAATTGTACATAATTCTCCGAAGGTAATTTATAAGCTTTCCGGAAATTATTAAACACTCTTGCGGTGTGGGTTGAAACTCCTTTAAAACTATAGTTTTCAATTTATCATAGTTACTCAAATCTTCCTCAGACATATGAATAATTAAATTACTAGCTTTCTCACCCAGAACATTCAAAAGAATTTCGGCTTTGAACTCGTCCGGCACGTTTTTTGTTCTAAATGCTTTCTCCAGTGACTGGAAAAACAGATTAAAGGACTCTGCTCTCGAAGGAACCGGAATAGTTAAGGTTTTAATACTTTTAATAAAACTTTCTATGTTATTGTCCGTTTCCGATTTTAAAACTCCTGAAAGTGAAGCGCTTTCATTCGATTCTTTGCGAAACTTAGCTAATTCTAATTCCTTTTCTAATTGTGCCAATTTAATTTTTTCAAGCTCAGAATTTTGAGAGGGTTCCTTACGAATATTCGCCAATTTTACCTCTTTCTCTAATTGCGCTAATTTAATTCTCTCTACTTCTAATTTCGTTTTTTTCAGCTTCCTTCCGAGATTTAATTTCCTCAACTACATATTCCACTACGTTTTTCATTAATCCCTCATTTTCATAATGCTCGCTTTCCTCTATAATCCTCCTTAAATCTACCACTTTACTTCCCTCCTGTACTGTTAATCCCAATTCTTCAGCTACAAACTTAAGCTGATCCTTATTTAAATTATCTATAATTGACATAATTAATTATCGAAAACAAAACTAGGAAAATTGCTCTTACCTCAAATCGCTGCGACAGACACTAAAACTTCTTTTCTTGCACGCTCACTGTTGAATCACTAAATATAAATATTATTACACAAGTATCTCCGTGACGAAGTCTTTATCCGTAGCACTAAGCATTTTATGAAACACAATATTACTCGCTGTCTTAATCACAATAAATATAATCTCACAAATTTATCATCACTTTACTCCGGCTCGCACAGGGCCAGATGTCTTATACTCGATGAATAATTCATAGTAAATCACTCAACTCAAATAATCTGTTAAACTTTTGTGGACTGTAAAACAATATTTTAATTTTCACGACTCTAAATATTTCTCATACATCATCACTTCACGAAACAAAACACACTCTGCCTTTACAATAGAAAATGACGAAACACAAAGGGTTGCCGGTTTTGGCTACATGCCAGCACCGAACACCTTTAAATTAATACGAATAATGACTGTTTGTTCAATTATTTATTTAGAATGAAGTTTATACCTTAATATGAAAATTATTTTTTTTCCTCCAATCATATAGGTAATTTTAAATAAAATTAATTTTCCATTCACATTTTGATTATGGTATGCTAAACTTTGAAAGTTTTATCTGCGAAATCCAACATTCGTGTGAAACATTTATGTTAACGGAATGAAATTTAAGGTATCACAGTCATCTATAAAGAAAAATTTCATAGCTATTAATCAGATCCACTATTGCCAAATTTAACGGATTTTCAAATACTTAATCTATAATAATATTCACCTTATAATATTTTAATCTATAATAATATTCACCTTATTTAATAACAGACATTTAACGATTAAAGACAGCGAAGATTAACATTTGGATATAGTGGTGTAAGAAATTCCGCGAAACTGTTGATACTGATCAGAACATACGCACTTTAAAAATTACATGTGCCGCCCAAACATAAACTTTTTAATTTAAAACTCACACCGCAAATTTTGCAAAATAAATTTATACAGAAAAAATTACACGTTTTTCATACCATGACGGTTAGAATTAGGTTGAACGTGAAGTGATCATCATCGTTCGATAGGGCGTTGCACACAGGGTCGTAACCAGATAAGGGCAGGGTGGGCTGAGCCCCTCCTAGCAACTTCTTGAGCCCCCTCTAGACTTGATAATTTTCCAATTCGAATAACATCATTTATTACATTTAAGAATTTAAAAATTTTATAATGAAAGGTTTTATGGCAGTGGGGACTTGCTTTTTACTCCAGTCTGTATTTATATAACCTTAAAATAGAATGGGAAAGACAAGCTGGGAATTAGCCCCATCAAATAATTTCAAAGCCCCCTCTGACGTTGTTGACTGCTTACGACCCTGGTTGCACATCCAGTCTTTCGACTGCTGCGTGTAGCGTGTTTTTGTTCAGAGCTTGGAAAGGGGGCGCGTTATTCCCGCCCTCTTATGATTCAACGTGATTTCCAGTTTCTCCACTGCTGTGTGTGTGACTGACACCTTTATTTTAAAAGATTAAAATGATTTTTAAAAAAACTTTATTCTTTATCATAAAAACAAAATACATTAATATTTATTATAAAAAGCGGAATTTAATAACCTGTACTGCATTATTAGTAATACAGAGTATATAGCAGTAATATTTAGTACTGCATTATTCATAATACATATATCCAATAACTGACATTTATGAACCAGTAACTGACAGACACTGATAAAACAATTTAAATTTTAACGGTGTTTACTACAAGATAAATTTAATTTATCATTATGCATTTTTAAACAGTTTAAATAATAGATTTCAACTTTCTTTAATATAACCAATAACTAATACCTCTGTCAAAGACTGGTGAAATGAAATTCTAGGAACTAATAACCTGCACTCCCCATTAAGCTAAATTAAATAACTATAAACCTAAAATCATGCCCCTAATATATCATATACATCTTTAAACTAATTTCTACTGGTATAACTTTAAGAAAAAACTTTAGGATGGTTGCATTATAAATAGATTAGGAAAACGTTTCCTTAATTTTAGAAATAAGATGGTTGCTTCAAAATGGTACTTTTTGTATTCTCAAAAGTTTCTTCCTCAATGAATATGCTCTTGGCCCTCTAGAGGTGAATAAATTGATTCCAAAATAAAAATATATGTCTAATTTACCACTAAATGACATTAATTTACAGAATTTTATATAATTTGAGTTGCTCAAGTGTCAGTTACTGGTTAGATGTCAATAACTGGGGGTTTCACCCTACAATGAAAAGGATTGATGTAAAGTTAAGAAAAGAGACGATAACAAATTTGGAATAAGAAGTAAAGTGAAGGAGGTAACGGGAAGCATTTCTGACAATACGTAGATTTTTGTTGTGGAGTTGGCTGAGATTGTTCATAGAGGTTTTACATATATAGCCCCAGACCGGACAGCCGTAGGTGATTATTGGTAGAATGCAAGAGTTATAAAGGAGAAGCTTGTTATGGGTAGCCAGGGTGTTACTATTAAGTAAAGGTTTAAGTGCAATCGTGGCTCCAGCAACTTTCCCTCCTGATGTTAAGAATATGTATCTTGAAAGTAAGTCTTTGGTCAAGGGTGAGCCCTGCTTCATTAGACCAGAGTATAGTCAAAGAATAGATACAGATAGATACGGAGTAAATATTCTTTGGTATAGTGGTATTGTTAACAGTAATTCCAGTAGGATAGGTTAGTTTTCTGGAGAAAAAAACAGCAGCAGTTTTGTTTTCATTAATTTTAATGCGCCATAGGTCGCACCAGTCCAAGAAGGCATCAATAAATCATTATATATAAAACGTGTAATTTATATATAGGGTAAATGTACCAATAGTCGGCCACATTGAGATAAAATGCCTTACGCATAGCTTATTTTTGGTTATAAATGAAATATTACAATTTGGTTGTATGCAGCCATCTTTCATAAGTCATAAACCATCACCAAAGAATTGTGGGTATTTTAATTGAATTTTTAATCAGCCATTTCTTTTCAAGATAGAGGTCAAATCGCCATTTCCCTATTTTTTGTTAACAGATGGCAATTTTTTTAAAAGGCAAGTATTAATTTATTTTTTATTTTTTGTTCTAAAATTATAAGACTAGAATATTAGCAGGGTAAATAAACTAATGTTTTTGAGTATAAAAAGTAAATAAATTTGTTGCTTTTAATTAATTTTAATGTGGCAGACCATTGGGTATTAATTTTGGTTACATGTCGAATAGTCGGCCACCAGGAGCTGAATACTGAATACTTAACTTATCATCTTTTTTGAGTTTATTGAAGGGACAACTTCTTTAGGCGCGTTGGGCATTTTTTGAGATGGGAAAAAACCATTGAACTCGCGACACTGTTACTGTAACCGACACTGTTACCGTCACTGTTACCGACACCTCTGAATATTTGAAATGATTGAAGTAAAAACTTCTTTAGGCGCGTTGGGCATTTTTTGAGATGAGAACAAGTAATATAAAAACAATTTTTTAAGTCAATTCCTACTTTTTAATCATAAATATATAAAATAAACCCGTGCAGCATTAATGTTCCACGTTATCTTTATTGAACATTATTTTATAATCATCGTTGCGGTATTTTATTTTTTGTTGGCATCACAAATTTGAGATAAATCTTTCATTTCATTTATGAAAACAATGGGAGAAGATTTTTTCTCCCATTAAAAATTAAAATTAATTAATTAAATTTACTGAATGAATTAATATTTGAAAAAACTGTATTAACTTCAATTGTCATCCAGTACAAGTTTTAAAAAAAATTATTTGAACTTGAATGGATCAATAGAAAATATTTTATTAACGATTGAAAATTCCAACAAGATATATATATAGAGAGTGTGAGTTAATAGTAGGAATTTAAAAAACCATTGAACTCGCGACACTGTTACTGTAACCGACACTCTTACCGCCACTGTTACCGACACCTCTGTATATTTTTATACAGAGGTGTATAGCGCATGCGGTATAGCGCCGCATGCTTGTCTGTGCGCTTTTGCACCGCGGTGTAGTAAGCGGTATAGTAAGCACAGAAAAATGTAAGCGGTATAGTAAGCACCGAACAATGTAAGCGGTATAGTAAGCGGTATAGTAAGCGGTATAGTAAGCTGTATAGAAAGCGGTATAGTAAGCGGTATAGTAACACAGAAAAAATGTAAGCGGTATAGTAAACGCAGACAAATGTAAGTGGTATAGTAAGCGGTATAATAAGCGCAGAGAAATGTAAGCGGTGTAGTAAGCGCAGAAAAATGTAAGCGGTATAGTAAGCGCAGAAAAATGTAAGCGGTACAGTAAGCGGTATAGTAACGCAGAAAAATGTAAGCGGTATAGTAAGCGGAGAAAAATGTAAGCGGTATAGTAAGTGGTATAGTAACACAGAAAAAATATAAGCGGTGTAGTAAACGCAGAAATATGTAAGTGGTATATTAAGCGGTATAGTAAACGCAGAAAAATGTAAGCGGTATAGTAAGCGATATAGTAAGTGGTATAGTAAGCGCAGAAAAATGTAAGCGGTATAGTAAGCGATATAGTAAGTGGTATAGTAAGCGCAGAAAAATGTAAGCGGTATAGTAAGCGCAGAAAAATGTAAGCGGTATAGTAAGCGCAGAAAAATGTAAGCGGTATAGTAAGCGCAGAAAAATGTAAGCGGTATAGTAAGCGCAGAAAAATGTATGCGGTATTGTAAGCGGTATAGTAATGCAGAAAAATGTAAGCGGTATAGTAAGCTATATAGTAAGCGGTATAGTAAGCGGAGAAAAATGTAAGTGGTATAGTAACACAGAAAAAATGTAAGCGGTATAGTAAACGCAGAAAAATGTAAGTGGTATAGTAAGCGGTATAGTAAACGCAGAAAAATGTAAGCGGTATAGTAAGTGGTATAGTAAGCGCAGAAAAATGTAAGCGGTATAGTAATGCAGAAAAATGTAAGCGGCATAGTAAGCGCAGAAAAATGTAAGCGGTATAGTAAGCGCAGAAAAATGTAAGCGGTACAGTAAGCGGTATAGTAACGCAGAAAAATGTAAGCGGTATAGTAAGCTGTATAGTAAGCGGTATAGAAGCGGTATAGTAAGCGGAGAAAAATGTAAGCGGTATAGTAAGTGGTATAGTAACACAGAAAAAATGTAAGCGGTGTAGTAAACGCAGAAATATGTAAGTGGTATATTAAGCGGTATAGTAAACGCAGAAAAATGTAAGCGGTATAGTAAGCGATATAGTAAGTGGTATAGTAAGCGCAGAAAAATGTAAGCGGTATAGTAAGCGCAGAAAAATGTAAGCGGTATAGTAAGCGCAGAAAAATGTATGCGGTATTGTAAGCGGTATAGTAATGCAGAAAAATGTAAGCGGTATAGTAAGCTCGGTATAGTAAGCTATATAGTAAGCGGTATAGTAAGCGGAGAAAAATGTAAGTGGTATAGTAACACAGAAAAAATGTAAGCGGTATAGTAAACGCAGAAAAATGTAAGTGGTATAGTAAGCGGTATAGTAAACGTAGAAAAATGTAAGCGGTATAGTAAGTGGTATAGTAAGCGCAGAAAAATGTAAGCGGTATAGTAATGCAGAAAAATGTAAGCGGTATAGTAAGCGCAGAAAAATGTAAGCGGTATAGTAACGCAGAAAAATGTAAGCGGTATATTAACGCAGAAAAATGTAAACGGTATAGTAAACGATATAGCAAACGCAGAAAAATGTAAGCGGTATAGTAAGCGCTGAAAACTGTAAGTGGTATAGTAAGCGCAGAAAATGTAAGCGGTATAGTAACACAGAAAAAATGAAAGCGGTGTAATAAGCGGTATAGTAAACGCAGAAAAATGTAAGTGGTATAGTAAATGCTGAAAAATGTAAGCGGTATAGTAAGCGCAGAAAAATGTAAGCGGTATAGCAACGCAGAAATATGTAAGCGGTATAGTAAGCTGTATAGTAAGCGGTATAGAAGCGGTATAGTAAATTAATATTGTAAATAGTATTAATATTGTAAAAAGAAAAGCTTGATTTTTATAGAAAATAAATTCTGAAACTACTGAACTGATTTTAAAATTTTTTCCACTAAACGATAGCTTATAAACAGAGTTTCCAAATAGACTGCATTGTATCTGTTTTCTTGGAAGAATGTGGATTAAAATGCGTTGCAATGGCGATTTTCGCATTATTTCAAGTCTCACATTCACCTAATGCGGTACAAAAATGACGTTTATTCAAATTGTGACTTAATTCGGTAATATTTAAATTATTTGAAAAGTATAATTTCTCCTAATGTTAATTGGTACACAAATACCACTTTCCATATTTCAATCATGCGTGCAAAGCCGTTGGTTTTGATAAAAGAAAAACTTGTTACCTAATTGTTTTATCCAATAGTTAGCCGCTCTATTGATAAGAGGCTAAGTACTCGGAATTAGAATCCTTTTCGCAGCCTCTATTAAACTTAAATAATAAAATAAAATAAAATAATGAAGTTTTCTACATGTGTCACTGTTAATTGAACTGCCACATTAAGATTTACATTACACAGCAAATTAATTTGGTTGAAATGTAAAGAGGTATTGTGTTATTAATTTCTCGTAGTTTAACACTCATAAAGTAATCATTTATGAGATAATATCAAAAATTTAAAAGAAAATATTTATGATTGATGATTTTGATTGACGTTACTTTGAAAAATAACACTAATGAGAAATAATTTGAGATTCCCAGAAGAATTTCCAAAAGTATGCATTTATACATGGCACTGTTAAAAAAGTTTTCCTGTTTTTTACAACCATCTGGGAAGACCGAGCTATGCTCGTTAAATTTATCTTTGTTTTCAACACGATATAACAACAAATTCTCCGCACAACATATAACAATCAGTTCTATGTACCCTGATTGGTTAAATTCTGTTTTTGAGAACGTTCTATGGACCCTGATTGGTTGAATAATTTATCCTCGCTGTTAGTGGGAATTTCTAGAAAATTCCTTCAGATTCTGAAAACCAATCTGTTCGCCAAATGTCGCCATAATTTTGCGAAAATTCGAAATTTGACACATTCTTACATTTGACGGTAAGCATGTGCTTTGGCATTAGTAATCTTGGTAGTCGATTTTATGCTAAATCTCGCCAATGTCACAAAACTTTCACCAAACTTAGCGAAGTTGGCGAAACATTGTCAATATTGCAACTTCGTTAACTGTCAACTGTTCAACAACTGTCTCAACCTTCATTCCCAATGAAATGCATTCACCCGTAGTGACCCCGAAATGACCCACTAATCGAATTTTATCAAACCTGTGACCCAGCCCATTGGTCTTTTCGTACCCCAAAACGTTAGGATACAAAATTTGGTCAAAATCGTTAGAGCCGTCTCTTTGATAAAATTATCTTGTCACGTAGTGAACCCAAAATAACCCACTAATCAAATTTTCTCAAACCTGTGACCCAGCCCAATGGTCTTTTCGTCCGCGGAAAACGGTATATTAAGCGGTATAGTAAACGCAGAAAAATGTAAGCGGTATAGTAAGCGATATAGTAAGTGGTATAGTAAGCGCAGAAAAATGTAAGCGGTATATCGGGGTACCGCCCCAAAACGGTAGGATGCAAAATTTAGTCAAAATCGTTAGAGCCGTTTTTAAGATAAAATTAACTGGACCCATAGTGACCCCCAAATGACCCTGTTAATCGAATTTTCTCAAACATGTGATCCAGCCAAATAGTCTTTTCGTGCCCGAAAATGGTAGCATACAAAATTTACTCAAAATCGCTTAAACCGTTTTTAAATACAATTTGTTTGACTCATAGTGACCCCCAAATGACCCACTAATCAAATTTTCTCGAACATGTGACCCATCCAAATGGTCTTCTTGTATCCCAAAAAGATAAGACACAAAACTTAGTCAAAATCGTTAAAGACATTTATTAAATAAGATAAAATTACCTTGGACCTTAACATGTGACCCAGCCCAATAGTCTTTTCGTACACCAAATCAGTAGGATACAAAATTTAGTCACAATCATTTTAGTCGTTTTTAGATAAAATTAGTTTGACCCGTAGTGACCCCAAAATGACCCACTAATCAAATTTTCTCAAACATGTGACTCAGCCCAAGGGTCTTTTCGTACCCCAAAACGGTAGGATACAAAATTTAGTCAAAATCGTTAAAGCCGTTTTTTAGATAAAATTTATTTGAACCATAGTGACCCCCATATGACCCACTAATGAAATTTTCTCGAACATGCGACCCAGTCCAATGGTCTTCTTGTATCCCAAAAATGTAGGATACAAAACTAAGTCAAAATCTTTAAAGCCATTTAGCAGATAAAATAAAATTAGCTTTACCCGCAGTGACCCTAAATAACCCACTAATTGAATTTTCTCGAACATGTGAGATAGCTCAATCATCTTCTTATAACCGAAAATGGTAGAATGCAAAATTTAGTCAAATTTGTTAGAGTCATTTTTCAGGTACAAAAAAAAAAAGTCCTTCCGGCCTGTACCGGGAGAAAAAGGTAGCTTTCCTATATCTTCGTTTTAAAATTTTAGCTAATGTTACACGAAAACAGCAACTTAAAATGCAAATAAAACGTTTACAAAAGATTCGTTAATACTGAATTTGAACAAGAAATTCTCCAAATTATTGAGCAATAGCCAAATTGGCTTCATTTATGAAGACTTATCTTGGTCGCCAAATTTGGCGATATTTCGCCAAATGTCGCCAAGTTTGGCGAGAATTTGGGACTAACGGATATGAATATATAGTTTTATGCGTTTGATTGGGAAAATTATTACAACAATGAAAATTTTTGTAATGTGCTGTCTTGTTTCAAAATGTCAGCCACCCTACAATTTCAAACTGCTCTATCTCAGCCGTTTTTTAAGATAGAGGTAAAACAAAAAATGCTCTGGAATCCTCGTTTCAAGGCCTAACACTGAATTAAAAAATAAATTTGAATTTTCAACTTTTTTGTATATTTATTTTAGTTTCAAATTTTTAATTGGCCGCCATCTTGAAACAAAATGGCGGACCAAGCTGTCCAACGAACTCGGTCGAGACATTAGTGAGCTTAATATACACAATTAGTTTCATCAAAATTGATTTATAAATACGAGCGTTATCGTATGACATAGGTCAGATATATATATATATATATATGGAGATATATATATATATATATATATAAATCAACATTTGAACGGAGGGTGGTTTTGGGGTCTGGGGGTCATGATCGGTGAAAATATATCGAAATTTTCCGGAACTGCTTTCCTCCGAACGGCTGCAATAGGTAGCTTTATACTTTTTTGTATTGAAAGCTACCTAACAATGGCACTACGTGAGTGCCGACAGAAGTGAAAACTTGAACAATTACGTGTGTATTTTTTGAATCGTCAGGAAATGTTTTATTGTGCAGGAAATACTTTTAAATGAAGTGTTATTTTATTCATTATTATAAACTACTACTACAAAATTTATATTACAATTTTCATTTAATGCGCTATTGTATATGAAAAATAATGCATATTATGTTACATACAAAAATTTCGGGAACTAGACTTCAGTCGCACTATACCGCTTACTATACCACTTACACTTTTCTGCGTTATTATACCGCTTACATTTTTCTGCGTTACTATACCGCTTGTAATATCATGACAGCCGAATAGCTTTCAATACAAAAAAGTATAAAGCTACTTATTGCAGCCGTTCGGAGGAAAGCAGTTCCGGAAAATTTCGATATATTTTCACCGATCATGACCCCCAGACCCCAAAACCACCCTCCGTTCAAATGTTGATTTATATATATAGATATATCCATATATATATATATATATATATATATATATATATATATATATATATATATATATATATATATATATATATATATCTGACCTATGTCATACGATAACGCCCGTATTTATGAATCGATTTTGATGAAACTATTTGTGTGTATTAAAGTCACTAATGTCTCGACCGACTTCGTTGGCCAGCTTGGTCCGCCATTTTGTTTCAAGATGGCGGCCATTTAAAAATTTGAAACTAAAATAAATATACAAAAAAAATAAAAATTCAAATTTATTTTTTAATTACGTGTTAGGCCTTGATACAAGGATTCCAGAGCATTTTTTGGTTTACCTCTATCTTAAAAAATGGCTGAGATAGAGCAGTTTGAAATTCTAGGGTGGCTGACATTTTGAAACAAAACAGCACATTAAGGCGATTACTCGCAAATTATTTTCTTTCATTGTTGTAATAATTTTCCCAATCATACGCATAAAACTATATATTCATATCCGTTAGCGCCAAATTCTCACCAAAATTGGCGATATTTGGTGAAATATCGCCAAATTTGGCGAAATATGCCAAATTTGGCGACCAAAATAAGTTTTCATAAATGAAGCCAATTTGGCTATTGCTCAATAATTTGGCGAATTTCTTATTCAAATTCAGTATTAACGAATCTTTTGTAAACGTTTCTTTGCATGTTTCTACGTGTTTAGCTTGCTGTTTTCGAGTAACATTAGCTAAAATTTTAAAACGAAGATATAGGAAAGCTACCTTTTCCTCCCGGTACAGGCCGGAAGGACTTTTTAAAATTTAAATACAGAGTTTATTAAATATGAGAGCTGGTATTTACAATAATATTTACATTATATACATTTTCACTAATATTCATAACAATTCGACCAAAACCACATTACTTCTTAAAACAATCAAAATATACTCGAATGCATTCCACATCCTACTCCTCCGAGCAAACCACCATTCCTTCTGTCTTCTCTTCACTTCTGTTTACTTTATAAAAAAAAGGGTTGGAAGGATGTTGGTTGCATGACACCTCCCTGATAAGATTGTGCTACGCAAAGCGAAGCAAAATCTGACAAATAGCAACCATGCAACTATACAGCATAAAAAATATATATAAAAACACAATTCAAAACAGATGTATAGAAGCCTTGTTATAATAGTTATAATGAATATATAATAAACATATAAAAAAAAATCACTAACAATTCAAAACAGATGGAAAGACGACTTGATATAATACTGCATGCCAAAATTAGACACAAAAGAAAGTATCACTTAAATAATCCTTATACAGTAACTAGTCGTGACAGACTATCTGCATTTTAGGTAGCTTTCAATACAAAAAAGTATAAAGCTACCTATTGCAGCCGTTCGGAGGAAAGCAGTTCCGGAAAATTTCGATATATTTTCACCGATCATGACCCCCAGACCCCAAAACCACCCTCCGTCCAAATGTTGATTTATATATATAGATATATCCATATATATATATATATATATATATATATATATATATATATATATATATATATATCTGACCTATGTCATACGATAACGCCCGTAATTATGAATCGATTTTGATGAAACTAATTGTGTGTATTAAGGTCACTAATGTCTCGACCGAGTTCGTTGGCCAGCTTGGTCCGCCATCTTGTTTCAAGATGGCGGCCATTTAAAGATGTAAAATAACTTAAAATCTAAAATAAATATACAAAAAATTTTAAAATTCAAATTTATTTTTTAATTACGTGTTAGGCCTTGATACAAGGATTCCAGAGCTTTTTTTGGTTTACCTCTATCTTAAAAAATGGCTGAGATAGAGCAGTTTGAAATTCTAGGGTGGCTGACATTTTGAAACAAAACAGCACATTAACGCGATTACTCGCAAATTATTTTCTTTCATTGTTGTAATAATTTTCCCAATCATACGCATAAAACTATATATTCATATCCGTTAACGCCAAAATTGGCGACATTGGCGACAAAATTGACAAAATTGGTGACATTTGGCGAAATATCGCCAAATTTGGCGATCAAAATAAGTCTTCATAAATGAAGCCAATTTGGCTATTGCTCAATAATTTGGCGAATTTCTTATTCAAATTCAGTATTAACGAATATTTTGTAAACGTTTCTTTGCATTTTAGCTTGCTGTTTTCGTGTAACATTAGCTAAAATTTTAAAACGAAGATATAGGAAAGCTACCTTTTCCTTCCGGTACAGGCCGGAAGGACTTTTTTAATTTTGCACCTGGGCAATGAGAAATATTTATATTATATCTTTGTAAAGATAAGGCCCATCTTTGTAATTTTGCAGACTGAGGTGCAGATTTCTGAAGATATATTAAGGGATTGTGATCAGTTATTAGTTCAATTTCCGCACCAAACACATAAACTTCAAATTTCTTTAATGCTCACACTACCGCATAAGCTTCACGCTCAATAGTCGACCAGTTTTGTTGCAGCTCAGTGAGCTTTTGGCTGGCAAAACTAATAGGACACAAATTTTCTTTCTCATCTCTTTGCGATAGACAAGCATCAACTCAATAAGAACTGGCATCACTTTGAATAGTGTAAGGCTTTTTAGGATCTGGTGTATACAGCTTAGGAGCTTCACACAATAAACTTTTTAAAGTTTGGAAAGCCTCTTCTTCAACCTCGGACCACGGAATGATTTCTGCGATTTTCTTTTTTGTCAAGTCGGTTAAAGGCTAGGCGATTTCAGCATAATTTCTTATGTAGTCACGATAATAATTAAATAAACCCAATGCACTTCTGAGAGCTGTTTTGGTTTTAGGCGATTCTATTGCCTCAATGGCAAGTAACTTCTCCGGATCGGGCTCATGTCTACCTCTTCCTATGACATGACCTAGATACTTGATCTGTGCCTTTGCAAAAACACATTTTTTAACATTCACCGTGAATTTCAGTTCAGTTAATTTAGATAAAACAGCGTCAAGATGTTTCAGATGATTTTCCCAGTCATTTGAAAAAATAGCAATATCATCCAAATATGCTCGACTGTACTCACGATGTTCCTCCAGAGCATTGTTGATCGATTTCTGGAATGTGGCAGCCGCATTGCGCAATCCAAAGGGCATGACTTTCCCTCGGTATTGAGCACGATGGGTTTTAAAAGAAGTAAGATCTCGACTCTGTTCTTCTAGAGGAATTTCACAATACCCTTTTAATACATCTAAACATGTAATTATGTTAGCACTTCCTATTTGATTAATTAATTCAGTTGCATTTTCCATAGGGTAATCAAAAGGTTTTGTCACTGTGTTCAATTGACGAAAATCTATACATAAGCGCATGCTACCGTCCTTCTTTGCGACACATACGACCGGATAAGCTATTTCAGCTTCACTTTTTTCTATAAGTCCTAGATGCTCTAACTCTTCTATTTGTTTATCCACTTCATTTTTTAGCGATTCCGAAATTTTATAAATATATGGTTTCTTTCTTTCCGCACCTGGTAATAAACAAATTTTGTGTGCTCCAACGTTGGCAACTTGAATTTTGCCTGAGAATAATGGTGCATGTTTTTGTAAAAGTTTACTTAACTCGAATTGTTTATCAACCTCCACATGACTAAGGTCTACTTCTATGTTATTTTCATTCAAAGTATTAGCTTTAATTGGTGTTGGGTGAATTTCACCAAATTCTACATCGTCTTCAAAAATGACCCCAACAGTCTGTACTCTTACGTTAAATTTCCTTATTTTATTCGCATGAACATGTCTGACACCCCCATCAGGTAATTTCACTTTATACGAATGTGGTTTTATTCTTTCAAGTATTTCTCCGGGTCCTGTCCACCTAGCATACAATTTATTGGTAGAATCAGGGATAAGTAAATATACTAAATCACCTTTTTCAAATTCTTTCATTCTACTTCGACGATTGAAATAGCGAGTGTAATTTTCTTGTTTTTCTGCAGCAGTTAGAGAAGCAATGTCAGCGGCTCTTTCCAAATTTATTTTTAATTCTTGTAAATAGTCTACTGCTGAATTACTAAGATTCAATGGTAAGGGGATTTCACCTGACCATGATGACTTTAGTACTGCCAAGGGACCTCTAGCTTCCCTACCATACATGAGCTTAAACGGTGATACTCCAGTTGTGCAATTTGGCACCTCACGGTATGCAAAAAGCAGAGAAGGAATATGTTTATCCCAATTAATAGGATCCGTACGAATTACATGATGTAGCATTTGTTTAAACACACGATTAAATTTTTCAATCAATCCATTCGAGGCGGGGTATGATGGAGTTGAAAAGCGAGGACATGCCCCTAACCGGTTCTCAAATTCTTTAGTCAGTTCAGATTTAAAATTAGTGGCCTGGTCTGAACAGATAACTTCAGGAATTCCGGTGCGCATAAAAATATCTAATAAAGCATCACATGCCGTTTTCGCAGAGAGACTCCACAATGGTACTACTCCCGGCCATTTAGAATTTTGATCAATTAAGGTAAGACAATATTTATGTTTCCTTCCTGACGGCGGAATAATATTTTTTATCCATATAGGGTGAATATAAACCACTTTATTTTGGTTTGCTTTTAGAAGTAAACATATTACGAAATACCGTTTTAAGACTTTACCTGAAACACCTATAGATGTTTTAATTAATCTTATTTAAACTTTTAAAAAAAATGCATACTAAATTTGATGCACCCACTCCCTCCCCCACAGCCGGTTTATATTTTATTCAGACTTTACATAAACTTACAATATACTTAGTATAACTTCGACTTAAGCTTACTAAGAAGCAATCGAATTTCATATTTGCATTAGTTTGTATATTAGTACAAGATAGCTCTAGATTGATTTATAATTCACCATTTCAATTGAACAGTATTTCAATTTATCGTAAACTATATAGATAACCACAAATACATTTTTTATCTATATAGGTTGAATTAACCACTTTATTTTCGATTGCTGTTAGAAGTAAATAGATTATGAAATACCGTTTTAAGACTTTACCTGAAACACGTATAGATTTTTAAACTGAACTATTTAAACTTTTTAAAAAATGCATACTAAATTTGATGCACCCCCTCCCACCCTCCCCCTTAGCTGGTTTATACTTTATTCAGAATTACAAACACTTGCAATATGCAATATACTTACCAATAAATATTTAAAATTATATTTTAAAATGAAAAATTGGCGAAAAAATATTGATATTTAGTAATAAAAACGCTCCTCCTTTTTTTTTTTTTTTTTTTTTATGTAGGGTCGTTTTATAGTTTTAAAATAAAAAGTTCTTTTTGTCCGAACTCTTTGAAATCTTTATTAGCAATAAATAAAACGATTTTACAACCCATTTAAAAATTTCGTAAAAAAAGATTGTTATTTAGTTGTAAAAGAAATGTTTTCTTCTCGCTTTTTTGTTTGTTTGTTTGTTTTCGCGTCGGCTCCTTTAACATAGCAATAAAAAATAGTTCTCATCTTCCGAACTCTCTGACATTTCAATCGGTTATAAATATAACTGTATCCAAGCTCTCTTTAAAATTTTGTATGAAATTATATTTTAAAATGAAAAATTCGCGAAAAAATATTGATATTTAGTTATAAAAGCGCTCCATTTTCTTGTTTACGTAGGGTCGTTTCATAGTTTTAAAAATAGAAAATTCTTTTTGTCCGAACTCTTTGAAATCTTTATTGGTGATAAATAAAACGGTTTTACAGCCCGTGTACAAATTTCGTGAAAAAATATTGTTATCTAGTTGTAAAAGAAATGTTTACTTCTCACATTTTTTGTTTGTTTGTTTGTTTTCGCGTCGGTTCCTTTAACATAGCAATAAAAAAATAGTTCTCATCTTCCGAACTCTCTGACATTTCAATCGGTTATAAATATAACTGTATCCAAGCTCTCTTTAAAATTTTGTATGAAATTATATTTTAAAATGAAAAATTCGCGAAAAAATATTGATATTTAGTTATAAAAGCGCTCCATTTTCTTGTTTACGTAGGGTCGTTTCATAGTTTTAAAAATAGAAAATTCTTTTTGTCCGAACTCTTTGAAATCTTTATTGGTGATAAATAAAACGGTTTTACAGCCCGTGTACAAATTTCGTGAAAAAATATTGTTATCTAGTTGTAAAAGAAATGTTTACTTCTCACATTTTTTGTTTGTTTGTTTGTTTTCGCGTCGGCTCCTTTAACATAACAATAAAAAAAATAGTTCTCATCTTCCGAACTCTCTGACATTTCAATAGGTTATAAATATAACTACTTCTAAACTCTCTTTAAAAATTTGCGAAAAAATATGCATATTTAGTAGTGAAAACATGAGTTCTTTAAAAAAAAGCTTTAGCTTTCAACCTCAGAGCAAAAATATATTAGAAAGTCTATGATTTCAACGCAATGGTACAGCTTCATCCGTTTTCAATCAAACCTTTTCAATCCCCCTAGGCTAAACAGGTGAGGGTCGGGTTAATCAATCAGGTTTCCCGTTTCCGAGGGTAGAAGCCTTCAAAAAAACGTTGACGCATGCGCAAAGAGACGATTTTCATGTGGATTTGACAGAATGCGTTTTTCGTTTTAAATATATAGATATTTAATAGAAATATTTATTAAACTATTTAATAATTTAAATTAAACTGCTACAGCAAATATTTAAGCAACATTTAATCCCACTCCTCTGTTTTTTAATCGATTTATTTTTTCAAGTATTTAGCTGTACTTTATAGTAACGTTAACGAATTAAATTTTTTACAACAAACTGGAAAGAAAAGAAAGCCCGTGTTGTTCAAACTAGCCTTCGAATTTTGCCCTGGTTATTTCTTGTGTTTAAGGAAGTAATATGTTAAGCAACTGTCTTGAATTATAAAAGTCTTTAGTAATTTAATTATCGTTCATAAATTACTTAATTTACATATCGGTATCTTACATAAAACATTGTACTTTTACAATAAATTTAAATGGGAATGAAAAACTAACCTTTTTATTACATCTGTTTTAAATGACTAAACCTCCATCACACCGTTGTGTAGAATAAAGTTTAGCCATTATTCCCTAGTTGTGGCGCGCCTAGAGAATAATGGATAATGGATAAACCAAAACCAAACCTTATTCTACATAACAGCTTTGCGTGGACCGCAACTGCCGTTCTTGAAAACCCCGTACAATGTAACATGCAAATCTTCGACTACAAAAGGTGAAATTCATATATATATATAAATTTATTTTGAAATTTTTGCGGTGTGAGATTTAAATAAAAAAGTTTACGTTTGTGGGGAATATATATGTAATTTTTAAAGTGTGTATGTTCTGATCAGTATTAACAATTTCGTAGAATTTCTTATACTACTATATCCAAATCTTAATCTCCGCTTTCTTTAATCATTGAATGTCTGTTATTAAATAAGGGGAATATTAGGAACAGATGCTTTACACTCACGCAGCTATTTTTGGCGACTTTTTGGTTGGCGCGATTTTCAAGACCGCGCCAAACCAATAACTTCATTCAATGGCTAAGTTGCCATTAAAGGAAAAAATAGACTTTTTTCCTTTTTATAACCGATTAAAAAAAAAAAAAAAAAAAAAAAAAAAAAAAAAAAAAAAAAAAAAAAAACTTGTGCATAAGTGTATGACATCATAGCCGAATATTATTATAGATATAGGTAATGGAAAATCCGTTAATTTGGCAATAGTGGATCTGATTAATAGCTATGAAAATTTTCTTCATAGATGACTGTGATACCTTAAATTTCATTCCGTTAACATAAATGTTTCACACAAATGTTGGTCTTTCGCAGATAAAACTTCCAACGTTTAGCATAACATAATCAAAATGTGTATTGAAAATTAATTTTATTTAAAATTACCTATATGATTGGAAAAAAAAATAATAATTTTCATATTATGGTATGAATTTCATTCTAAATAAATTTTTCTTTGTGATACTTTTAAATTTTATCAGTTAAGAAGATAAATTTTTCACACGAATGTTGGTCTTTAGCAGATAAAATTTTCAACGTTTAGCATAACGTAATCAAAAAGTGTATGGAGAATTCATTTTATTTAAAATTCTTTATATGATTGAAGAAATAAAATAATAATTTTCATATTAAGGTAGGAATTTCTTTTTAAATAAATAATTGAACAAATAGTCATTATTCGTATTAGTTTAAACAAAAATGGATAGAAGTTTCACTAATGTGTATGCTTGTGAAGATGTCAGATGTTATTAAGATTAGTATTATATTACAGTTGGCAGCGAATCCTTTCATTCAACAGTTCCCTATCAAATTGTTTTTAACTGTATTTTAATAACGAATTGTAAACGATCTCTTCAGGGGGCAGCTACCATTGATGCTTTTTTGGGGATAAAGTGTAACTAGTAAATAATTTTTAAACTGTAATTTGAAAGGCGGATTTATTACGCTTGCACAGGCGCTCTAGTTGTTGCAGGTTCGCTGTAAACGAAACATTTCACAACATGGTTTAGAGGTGTTTAGGAATTCATTTTGTATGAGTCCAATTTAATAAATTCATTTTTGAATACAGGGATATCGCTAACTAACGTCTAGGGACAGCACTATCACAAAATGCACGAAGCACAAGTTTCTGTTTTGATCGTTTCTCCGACCGGTTTTCACCCGACGTTTTGTACTGTTGGCTTTTGCGCATGACTTGTCCGTTATTATGCGTATTTTCCACGAATATTTTTAATGTTTATGTAGACTTTCTCTCGTATGCAATGTTGATGTTCTCGTAATTCAAGTATTAATGTGTTGCGAAATCTTACGCCAGTTTTGTAAAGCTTTAATCTTTATTATTTTTATTTTATGAAAACTTCGAAAACAGTGAATTTGCCGACAGGCTTATGTTTTGAGCATGAAGCATTTTCACTCTCTTAACAAGAGTATATGAGTTAAATAAAAATATATTCCAATGAATAAATATCTTAAATGAAGATAAAATACGTTCTCTCTTTAAAATGTTGACTTTTCTTTCTTTTTTTTTTTTTTTTTCCAAAAGTGATAGATTTGTGTATGTTTATTATCTATAACATAATAGGTGAAATACAAGTCATTTTAGAAGCCCTTTGAAATTAATAAATAAACTGTTAGATATAATATTATTATTTCAAAACTAATTTTTCCTTAAAAAAAAATATTGATAAATAAAAGTAATTAAAGTAATTGCGTGAAGCGCTTTGATTACGCATAATAATGTAATGGGTAAAGTAAATTTATTTTACCAGCATTCGCAAAACTTGTTTCAGTATTTCAACTCGAGAGCTTTCCATAATCATTGGCAAGTTTAGATATAAATTTCATTTGCAATCTTAACGTTAAGTAATACTGCCCCCGGCCCCTTTAACATATGGCAATATGAGCAATCTTTTCAATTTTAAAATCTCGGAGACTCGAAAATTTATAAGAAATCCGTATTTATTCCATGAGTTTGTTTTAAGATGTACAAAGATAGGAGGAGGGGGGGGGGGGTACATTAAAATGAGTTCTTCCTCTATTATCACAATAGCCTGACTTCAACTTATTTTTCATTGCATGCATTGGCTACTTTACTGAAAAATAAATCCGTTCACTATAAAAGTGTATTATTTTTAGGGTTCGTTCATCTCACGAAACCCTATTACTCCCGCTCCGTTGTCTGTCTGTCACAGAACAATTCGCAGAAACTATGTAACTTACAGAGTTGAAACTTTGTGTGTATAGCTGAATACCTGCTATAAAGAGCTCAAAATATTAAAATTTGAAAAATTCGTATTATTTTAATAAATAGAGATAAAAAACCAAAACTCTAACAACCTTTTCCTATTAAATTTAAACATTTTTCATTATAGCAGATGTCAAAAATTAAAAATCCACGATGAAATTCTTTCTACAATAATTAATTTTCTATCAGACGATTTCCACGTGAAAAATGAAAATGAAATAAAACGTTACACGAATTGAAAAAAAAAAGATTAATATGAAATAAAAATGATTGCCGTCATAGTGGTAATAAAACGGAAATTTCAAAGATTTCTCAATAATACAAGGAGTATATGAGTATGTGTATGTATACAAAGCAGATCAATATCACGTCATTAGAGAATTAAAAAAAAAATCTGATGTCATGTTGGAAGTTTAACGAATTTTTCAGATGTTTGAGAATAATACAAAGCGAGTATCAATATGAGTAATAGAGAATAGTAAATATATGAGTTTGAGAAACATATTGAATCATGATAAAAATCCGATTATGGAAATATTCGCATATTTTAACATTTTGAAGATGTACAACATGTTTAATTTTGAAATTATTTTTTTATATCGCATTTAGTCCGCGTGACAGATATTATTATGACAGAATATAATAGCCGGCTTCGCCCGCTATCGGGCTGGTTTGGATACTCGAAAAAACGAAAACATAGACCGGTAAATTTTTAGTTTATAAAAATCAAAAAACATGAGTTTTTTTTTTTTTTTTTTTTTTTTTTTTTTCCCCCTAAATGAAATTTATTTGGATTTATTAAGGAAAGGATAAAGTGTTTTGAAAGAAATATTAAACGAAACCCTTTAAGCGATCTTCGATCACACTTACCCACTTGGTTTGTTCTTATATTCACTTATATAATAGTTTATCATTTATTATAAATTGTACGAAATATTCGTATCGAGATCTGCAATACCTTAACTTTGTTCCGTGTAATTATGTTTTATGGAGAAAATTTCACTAAATTTCATTAACTGAGATTGGTTTAAATTGATAAGAACTTTCAGAATTCATCGAAATGGAGTTCGTAATATTTCACAATAACATCAGATATATGTGAATATTAAACGTTTATAATAGTTATTATTAATGTTTTTAGGGAACTGTTTTTTATGCATATGCCATTCTTTAAGTGACTCCTATATACAAGTGTTTCGATGAAATTTTCTTTTACAGCTTTTTTTAATTTCAAAGTTTAGCTATTTCGATTAGATAATATACAAAGATTAGATAATATGCAAATAAATAATTAAAATGAAAATGGAGAAAAGATAAAACTTATGAAATCCATAATCGCTAATTTCTGACATATTCCCAAAGTCATTTGCATTAGTAAATGAATGAAAATCGCAGATATTCTTATTTATGTACTAAGAAATCAAACAGCGTTTCCATTTGACAATAAAGAGAAATGTCTTTTCAGAAAATGGGCTAAAATTTAACATTTGATCTAATTTTAGACACATGACAGAATTTCAAATTTTTAATTTATAAGTCAATATTTTAAAACGAAAAATGACCTAATTTTTTGCTAACTTTTATTTCGATATTTTACATATTTTGTACTTTTCTAACGTATGACAGTTCTGAGTAATTTATTTAGTAATGTTTTTAACTTTCATTTATTAAATTCATTAAAAAACATCCTTGGCCACATCGTTATACAAACTGAACAAATAAAGAAGTAATGCAATAATATTTTAATTCTGAAATAATAATAAGAAGAAGAAATTTGTAGAAACTACTAAAGAAAATTCTGAAATATTTTCGATATACATAAATCTAGACATTGATAACACTTTACTCATTATTTTTTTATTTTTTGTGCGTCTTTAATACATGTGAATTGGTTTTAAATGAATGTTTTAAGTAGATTCGCAGCCACCAAAAGAGATTATCTTGTTAGCAACGGGTAAAGCAAAAAGGAGTTATTTTTCGGCCGCTCATGCAGTAACTTCACTTTTCCCCCCGTAGGAAACCGGTTCTCGCCTCCGAGAAACCAAAACTAGTGCATGGTGCATTTTGTGATAGTGCTGTCCCTAGACACTTGTATATCGCTAGGGATCGGAAACAAATTCCGTTTTAGGCAGGTTCTGTCTATGATATCGTCTAGACGTCCGATGAAAAGTTCCACGTATAATTTTAACTATGACGTTTATTGAAAAAACACTAACGATATTTTCAAAACTGTATACATTCATCACACATTAGTGATTACTTTGAAATTAAAAATTTTTACACCGCCATTCCTCACAATGATAATATTTACTCGGAGGTTATTCAAACTGCAGTAAGAAGAAGAAAACCTGGAAGGCCACTTTTTCTTACTAGCGAATGGCAACAACTGAAGTTTTGTTGTGTTCGGATTAATTTACATATAAAAAAAACCACTTAACTGTTGTATCCAGAGAATATTTAATTATTGCAAAAACATATTACTACAGACCGACACTCACACACTCGTTACGTGTGCATATGCGAAGTGTCAACAACAAGAAGTTTAGTTGTATCACAACTACTGCTGCAAGTACATTTTTGCATTTTAACACTTCCTCTAAAAATATACTTGCTTAAATGAATACATTACATATATTGACATTAAACAAAGAAAACAAAACTGAGAAAAATTTCAATTAACAGTTCTCAGTCCCAAAGAAAGTCTAAGTTTTTCAAAGAGAACTCTAGCAAGACTTTTAGTCATAATGTCAGCAGCCTGATTTTGGCTGTCAATATGTTCAATATTCATTACCTTTTCATGAAACTTTTCACGAACGAAATGATGTCTCACTTCGATATGTTTTGAACGTTTTGTGAAATTCAGGATTTTTCACTAGTTTGATCGCACTAGCATTATCCACAAACAGGGTTGGAATATCTTTGATCACAGAAATTTCACAAAACAGGCGTGCCAACCAAATAATTTCTTTTATGGCTTCACTGGCTGCCACATACTCTGCTTCTGTTGTTGAAAGCACTATGCTTTTCTGTTTTTGGCTAGCCCATGTAATAGCACCACCAGAATATAAACACAAGATTCCAGTTCTTGATTTTCTAGTAATTGCATCACCAGCAATATCAGCACCACTGAAAATTTTAAGTTCACCAACAAGATAATTTGCTTTATAAAGCAACCCATGGTCAGAAGTTCCTTTTAGATATTTAAAGATTCTTTTGACTGCTTGCCAATGGCACACCAAGGGTGAATCCAAATTTTCAGACACAACAGAGACTGCATAGGCAATATCAGGACGCGTGGATGTAGACAGATACATCAAACTACCCACAGCTTCCCGATAGGGAACTTTCGCATCAAAAGTTTGATCACTTATTTCGTACTTTTCAGATGGAGTGCCAACAGCATTAGCATCACTCATTCCAAATTTTTCAAGAATTTTCTTGATGTAATTACTTTGAGTTATAAAGACTGAGCCATCATTTAACTTGGTAATTTGCATTCCCAGAAAACAATATAAGGAGCCAACAGTAATTTTAAATTCAGCTTTTAGCTTTTCCACAAATTCGAATATGTCACTTTTATCAGAACCCGCTATCAAGCCATCATCAACATAAATAGCTACAATGAGCTTCTTTTCCTTATCTTTGCAGAAGAATAAACATGGATCAGCTTGGCTACAATTTAACACTTAATTTTGAATAAAGGCTACAAAGCGTTTGTTCCAGCACCTAGGTGCTTGTTTTAAACCATATAAGCTTCTATCAAGTTTGCATACTCGACCTGATCCATCATCATAGTCCTCTGGCTGTTTCATAAAAATTTTCTCATGAAATTCTCCATAC
This sequence comes from Maratus michaelseni, assembly GCA_963931845.1. Classification (NCBI taxonomy): domain Eukaryota; kingdom Metazoa; phylum Arthropoda; class Arachnida; order Araneae; family Salticidae; genus Maratus; species Maratus michaelseni. Next base: position 94,898,964 of record OZ007596.1, read on the forward strand.
AAAAAGGCTGTTTTTACATCAAACTGCAAAAGATGAAGATTTTCTGATGCTGCGACACTCAGTACTGTTCTAACGGTATCAAACCGAGCCACAGGACTGAAGGTTTCATCATAGTCTATACCATGTTTTTGACTATAACCTTTTGCCACCAATCTTGCTTTATATCTGTCAATGCTGCGTCAGCTTTTGTCTTTACTCTTAGCACCCAGCGATTTGATATTAGCTTTTCTCCAGAAGGTAAATCCACAAGACTCCAGACTTTATTTTCTGCTAAAGAAACCATTTCTTCATCCATAGCAAATTTCCAATCTGTAGAATGCTCAGATTCCATGGCTGATGCATACGAGTCTGGTATATCAAAATGTGCTAGTAGTAAATAATCATCGAGATTGGCAGGTTTATTTATTTGACGCTTGCCATGTCTCAAGGATTGTGTTTCTTCTTATCTGGAGAGGTCGTTTCCTTTTCATTTGAAAACTGTGCTTCCTCTGAAACAGTATTTTTACAAACATAAATTTCAGAGTAATTTTCTTGACACTGAACAGTCAATTGTACTTTCTTTTCAAACACAGCTTCATTTTCAAACTTGACATCTCGACTGAGTATGATTTTATTTTCCCTTGGAAGCCAAATACGGTACCCATCTCTATCACAGTAGCCAACAAATGAACCTTTAACACTCTTTTTATCCCACTTGCGTCTTTTTTGCTTTGGCACATGAACATAACAAATTGTGCCGAATACTCGAAGATGGTCAATTTTTGTTTCCTTTTTGAACCAGATTTCAGCAGGTGTCTTACCTTTAATAGCCGACGGACCAGTTAAATTTAACACATAGGCTGCAGTGTTTACGGCTTCTGCCCAGAGTTTAATAGGCAGGTCTCTTGCATGAATCATTGATCTAGCACTCTCAACTAAAATCCTGTTTTTCCTTTCCGCACATCCATTCAGCTGTGGAGTGTAAGGCATTGAACCTCTAATTTTAATACCTTTACTGTGGAGTATTTCATGCACAGAAGAATTATCGAATTCTTTCCCACCATCACTTAAAAATTCCTTAATGGTGTGACCAGCTACATTAACTTCATTCAAAAAGATTTTCAAACAATTAACCACTTCACTTTTATTGCTGATAAAGAAAATTCTTCTGAATTTTGAAAAATCATCTTTAAAGGATAAAAAATACCTTGATCCACCGATAGATTTTTCTTCCATAGGGCCGCATAAGTCAGCATGTATCCACTCTCCAGGCACTGTAGGTCTATTAGATCTAGTACAAAAGCTTCTACGCTGCTGCTTTCCATATAAACAACCCTCACAGAATTCTTCTTTTACTTCTGTTTTCATTCCATATTTACGAAGAACTTCACTTACATGTTTCTTATTTTGATGGCAAAGTCTTTCATGCCATATTTGTATGTTCTCTTCTTGTGTGGCAATATGTACTTCAGGAGTTTTAACAGGTTTTCTTACCTTCATCTGCAAGGCATATAATCCATTAGGTGTTCTCACGCCTTTCAACCTTGGCACATCATCCTTGAAGAAAATGCATCCCTGTTTTCCAGCTTTGAAGCTAAAACCCTTGTCGATTGTTTTACCAATAGAAAAAAGATTTCTATCAATCTCTGGGACATACCATACTTCTTTGAGGTGATTTTTCTCCCATTTTCTGTTTATAAACATTTCCACATTAACAGTTCCTTGACCATAAGCTAATATGGCTTCACTATTACCTATTCTTATATGTCTTGGAACAGGAAAGGTTTCATATGTGACAAAATATTCTTTTCTTTTTGTCATATGAGCCGAAGCCCCTGAATCAGCCAACCACAATTCTTCATCAGTTATCCCATCTATTAGGCACATGAAGGCATCACCATCTGGCTTTTTGTGACTACTGTTACCTCTCTACGGACAATTCTTTGAAATGTGCCCAGGCAAATGACATTTGAAGCATTTTTTTACCTTTTCAAATTTGATTTTGTCAAATTTCTTTTTATTGTTTTGCCCAGCAACAAGTGCAGTTGATTCGCCTTGCTTATTTGGCAATCTCATTTCAATTAATCGGAGCCTCTCTGTCAGTTTGTTAATTGTCCTTTCCTCAATCGTCACAGACTCCCAAACGCTTTTAAATTCGAAATATTCCTGCGGCAACGTTGACATGATACGACTCATTAACAACAAATCTGGAAGTTCAGTCTTAACAAGTCTATTTAGTTCATCATTCAACTCGCGAAAATTTCTCTGCAACCGAGAAATATGAGTAACAACATCTTCAGAACTGTCTTTTTCACTAGTAAAGAAAAGTTCCATCAGTCTGTCCACTCGTTGACCAGAGCTCTGTTCGTATACAGAGATAAGTTTCTCCCAGATAGCTTTGGCTGTGTCACACGTGGCTGTAAGTTCCACATTAGATTCGTCCATATTTCCGACTAACAGCAGCTGTGCAAGAGCATCATTTTTACAAAATAACTTCTTTTTCTTTTCAGAAGCGTCTTTCTCTTCAGCTGTAGCTGACGCTTCAGGATCGTCCGGACAGACAAATTTTCCGTTGACAACATCCAATACTTCCTGATGTCTCAACATCAACTCAACTTGTCTTTTCCACATAGTCCAGTTACAATTACCAACTAATTTTTCTATATGCACCTTGAAATCCATTTCTAATTTCAAAGAACAGTTCTAGTCGAATCTCTCAACAGTTTCGTACCACGCTAAGCAATTAGGTCTAGTAGGTTTCGCCAATGATTTAATTTAAGTATATTCTATATATAACGCAATGACAAGCGTGATAAGCTCATAACCTGTTCACTCGTTGACCAGAGCGTTGACCAGAGATAATATTTAATTATTGCAAAAACATATTACTACAGACCGACACTCACCCACTCGTTACGTGTGCATATCCGAAGTGTCAACAACAAGAAGTTAAGTTGTATCACAACTACTGCTGCAAGTACATTTTTGCATTTTAACATGTTGGCATCGAAAAGGTGTGGCCAGGGACATATAAATAGATAGGGAGATATAATAGAGGTATTCTATTACCATGGGTGTGGCAGACAATCGCTGTTGTTCGACGGAACGAAAACAGAAAAATGTGTACGCCGTTGCTTTTGTTTTAAAAGATAAATGTTAAGTTCTAAATGTAAATACTATGTATATTACGCGCGTGTAAATACTTTGCTTTGTGTTTATTGAAAATGTTGTGTAATAGAAACAACTAAAACTATGAAAAATATCTACAGCATTTGTCGTCATTCCAGCGAAGTCCTCATTTTATTCTTAATTTATTCTTTCTACATTTCTAACGCCCTCGGGTGGGTAATTTCGCCGGATGGTGACAGAGACATGGAGATAAGTAAAGATTGAAGATAAAAACGAAATTTCCATTTTGAAGTTAAATAATTATTATGTGCTAGAATATAACGGTATTGCAAAACTTAGATAGTGAAAATGGAAGTTTTAAAAAGAAATAGAACGACTCAACGATCAGCTTTTCCCAAAGCATATAATAAATTGTAAAGTGTATTAAGTGATACAAATGCCGAACCCGAAGAAATCGAAATTCATTTTTATTTATTCAAACAGAAAGCTGACGCGTTAGGGTAATTCCTAAGAATTATTTAGATGGTTTGTCAGATGAGATCGAATTTGAAGCAGAATTAATTTAATTCTGTTGAAGAATATAGAGAAAATGCTTTAAGAATCCAAATAAAAGCACAACGACTTTTAGATAACTTTAAGACTAAGTTGAATCATGATTTAAATCGAAATGAAAATAATTCGGTTGGTAAACTTTAAACAGAAAATGATAAAGTAAAAAGTTTATGTCAACGGAAGAGATTTAAAGGATTGGCTTACAATTTGGAAAAAATTCAAAAACATACATGAAAATACAAGTTCAACTAATGTGGATAAATTCCATTATTTAATTCAGTCGATGAAAATAAAATCAGAATCCAGGGAATTAGTAGAATCGTTCTTAGTGACAAATGGTAACTACTTTTTAGCGATTGAGCATTTATCAGAAAAATATGGTAGAACCGATCTGTTAATTGATTTTTATGTACGAGATTATTGAAACTTGTATTGAATAATGCGACTAAAAAGAAATCTGATTCTTTGAATAGTTTATATAATAAGCTTTCGACCCAAATCAGGTATTTGGGTTCTCTAGGTGTTACTAGTGAAATGTGTGGCGTTATAAGAAAAGGGCATCTTTACAAACAAATAGTTCCATCAACCAATCTACCACTTCATTTTTGTCGTAGCTATCAATGCAGGAATCCTCAAGGAGACGTAGGCAAATCATATTATAGAACAGTTTAACATAGACCAATCAAATTTACCCATTTCATGCGTACAGTAGGAGTCATAAAGACCAAATAGGTTTTTCTTGCTAACTAACCGTAAATGAACCAACAGTGCCGTCAACTGCCCTTTCCTTATACTGTATCCTTCAGTTGAAAGTGCATTACATGTTAATATTTTACGCTCTTTAGAAAAGCAGGGGACAACTTAGAAAACGATAAAAAATTATCGAGCCTCGACGCCATAATTTTATTTCTTAAAAATGAGGTACAGTCTACAGAAAAAATAAAATTGAGTAGAACAGATATTTGTAACTTCATACTTGAACGAAAACACTTGGCATCATACCAGAATTCAAGAGGCAGTAATTTTTCTGCTGCAGAAATTGATTTCTCATAATTATAATGACGTTTCGTGCGTGTTTTTTTTTTTTTAAGATCGTGAATTGCGTTTCTGCAAAAAGGCATTTTTCGGCGTATGTCTGAAAAACTTTCGATCATTAAAAGAAAAGGATTGCGCATGATTTGTTTTGCTAAAGGCTGACTGTTTTTTGTACTAAATCAAATATTAAATGCCAAGTTATTCGAAAAGACATGTAAAATTTATGTGTCCTAATTTAGAATGCGATAAATCTAAAGAGGTATCAAGGTACTTACGTATTAACGCCACCGCAGTTACAGATTTGGCGGTTTTTAAGTGCCGCCAATCTTTCGTAGCACGAAAAAATGGCGTCAAAAATCAGCAAACAACAAGGCAACAAGGAATCCAAAAGATAACTGCGTGCGCGTGCGAACAACAAAATTGCTCTTTATTGGCTCATTAGCGCAACTTCTGCTGCGGTGGCGTTAATACGTAAGTAACGGTATCAATATCAAGTAATAATGATGCGAAAGAAAAAAGTGTTGATACACTTTTTACCCATAAACACAACATGAATAGGAAATTATCTTCTAATAATGAAGTTTTATTATAACCGCTAGTAGTAAAGATAAAAGGGAAATTTTGAAACCGTAACGTAAGGATAATTATAGATACAGGATCTCAAAAATCTTATATTTTAAAATCTACTGCTGAGGAACTGGGTTTTGATCTTAAAAGAGAGGAAGAGTTTTGCCATTTATTATTTGGTGGTAGAAAAACAAAAATGCATAAGCCTAAATGTTATAAAAACATTTTAAGTAGTCTTCATGGTAATTATGTTTGTAATTTGGATTCTTTAAATCAAGATGTAACATGTAATAATATTTATGCAATTAAATATGATTATTGGATACGTGAGTTAAAAGAATCCACTTGAGTGATACGCGAGAATCAAGGCCTATTAAGGTACTTTTAGGAGCAGATGTTGCTGGTAAGCTATTCACAGGAAGACAAGAACAACTAAAATCCGTTCGGTGGCTATGGAAATTAAATTAGGTTGGCAACTTTAATTGGCAAGATCCCTCAAGTTGATCGTCAGAATAATGTGAATATGACTGTAGTCAGTATCCTATCACAAGAAAATGTGCTTGTTTAGGCATTATGGGAATTAGAACTTCTTGGTATTCGAGATTCTATTGAACAAAATTGTAAAGGAGATTCAGAAAGTGATACATTTTGAAGATACAGTTCAACAAAAAGATGGTGGAAGATACGAAGTCCATTTGTTCTGGAAGAAGGATCATTATACCATATCTACTAATTATGATCTAGCTTTAAGAAGACTTGAATCTACTACCAAGAAATTAGAGAAAACTGGGTATCGAGAGAAATACCATCAAGGTTTTGAAGAATGGCTTCACGAAGGAGTAACTGAGGAAATTCCTGAGAATGAATTATCCTTACCTGTTTCTCATTATCTCCCTCATCGTCCCATAATAAAAGAAGCGTCTTCATTGTCTTCTATGAAAATAAGCCCTGTCTTTGATGCTTCGGCTAATATAACTAATTACCCCTCATTGAATGAATGTTTAGAGACTGGAATTAATTTTATTGAAACTATTCTCTTGATATTGGCCAGATTTCGTCTTTATGAAATTGGTGTTATTTCTGATTTAAGAGCTTTTTTGCAGATCTCTTTACACAAAAGTAACAGAAATTCTTTGTGATTTCTTTGGTATAATGAAAATGGCTCTATAAGGGTTTTCAGCCATACTCTTTGTGCCTTTGGGGTTACAAGTAGCTCGTTTCTTCTTATATCAGTTATTCACCATTTGGCACAAGAATTATTGAAAAGAGAAATTTCCAAAGAATTACTTGTTAAATTGCGTGACAGTCTTTTATGTAGACAATTGTGTAACAAGTGTTCACAATACTTCAGAGTTAAATAATTTTGTAAAAACATCTACATAAGTAATAAAAAGAGCAAAGTTTCATCTTAGAGAAGTACTACATACAATAACTGCGATCGAAAAATACTACATACAATAGTGGCGATACTTTTCCTTTAGCAAATTCAAAAACGTCTGTATTGGGCTTAATATGGGATAAGAGTTCTGATACTCTCGAAATCGACTCTAAGTTTTTAAATCTTGACGAATCGGAAAAAATAACTAAGCGAAAAACTTGTCACATATAAGCAGAGTCTTCGATCCTATAGGATTTATTTCCCATGCGTTAATACAACTTAAACTCTTGTTTCAAGCTATTTGGAAAATAAAGGAACGATGAGACACAGAAGTAAACGAAGACATTAAAAGAAAAATTCTTAAGTGGTTTAAAGATTTACATCTCTTAAAGTCTGTAAAAATTCCAAGATGCAGCGGTGCCACAGAAGCATTCCATTTAAGGCTACACAATTTTGTTGATGCGAGTCAAAATGCTTATTCGGCATGTATTTTTGTAAGAAGCGAGTCCCTTGATGGCACAGTGAATGTCAATTTACTCCAAGCCAAATTACAGATAACAGCATTAAAACTAGTCGGATGTGCCAATCCCAAAACTTTCTTCTATCTCAGTCATGTCAATACTTCAAAATTCGTTATTATATCCCCAATAAAATCAATATTTTTCGTTATTCCGTTGTACGTCAGTTGCTTTCGAATCATCGGGTTACCGGGATGCGATCAACTGATGTATAATACTAAACTACGAAAAGTCCTTCAGGTCTGAACCGACAGGAACAGATAGCCTCCCTATTTCTTGGTTTTTCGATTTTAGCTAATTTTACTGGAAAACACGAAGGTAAAATGCGTGAACCTAATTAAAGAAGATTCAATCCCAGTTCTCGTCAACATTGAATTTGAATGAGAATATCGCCAAATTAGTCCTCTACAGCCAAGTTGGCTTCATTTATGACAACCTATTTTGGTCGCCAAATTCGGCGATATTTCGCCAACTGTCGTCAAGTTTGGCGAGAATTTGACTTTGGCGAATATAAATATATAGTGATAAGCATATAATAGGATTAATTGTTACAACAATGAAAGAAAATTTGCCAAAACCATGTTAACTATAACTCATAAGTTAAACCCGTTTATGGATGAATTTTGCTGTCTTGTTTGAAAATGTCAGCCACCCTAAAATTTCAAACCGCTATATCTCAGGCATTTTTTAAGATAGAGGCAAAACAAAAATTGTTCCGGATTCTCTGAACATTTAACGAAAAAAAATTGTAGGATTTCTAATTTTTTTGCACATCTTTTTGAATTTGAAATTGAATTTGGCTATTTTGACCTTTTGAATTTGGCTATCACAGCACCCCCTTTCGTCGAAATATCCCCAAATTTTGATAGAACCTGCTTGCCATAGCCAAAAACATAGAAAAATAATCTGGTTCAATTTGAAGTATAACTTCATACACTTTTAGATGGTACAATAGTGAAAATGGAACAAAAATATCGATCGCAGCGCCCCCTTTTGTCGAAATATCCCCAAATTCTGATAGAACCTGCTTGCCATAGTTAAAAACATAAAAAAAAAATCTGGTTCAATTTGAAGTATAACTTCATACACTCTTAGATGGTACAATATTGAAAATGGAACAAAAATATCGATCGCAGCGCCCCCTTTCGTCGAAATATCCCCAAATTCTGATAGAACCTGCTTGCCATAGCCGAAAGCATAGAAAAAAAATCTGGTCCAAATTGAAGCATAACTTCATACACTTTTCGATGATACAATAGTGAAAATGGAACAAAAATATCGATCGCAGCGCCCCCTTTCGTCGAAATATCCCCAAATTCTGATAGAATCTGCTTGCCATAGCCAAAAACATAGAAAAAAAATGTGGTTCAATTTGAAGCATAACTTCATACACTTTTCGATGGTACAAAAAAGACCCACACAGACGGACAGACGGACATTTTGTAAAAACATGTTTTTCGGAATCTCTGACCCCTAAAACGTGTAAATCCGTCGAAAACCGGGAGTCGAAAAAAATTTCGATTACAATACTTTCTTCTATTATAGATAGAAGAAAGTAAAAATATAACAATACCAAGGTTGGAGTTAATAGCAGCTACTATTGGAGCAAGATTATTTAAAATAATAAAAGGTGCTTTAGAAGTCGAAAACGTTGATGTGTACTTTTGAACCGATTCTTTAACATTTCTTAGTTGGATTAAACGACAAGAACAATGGTCAGTGTTTGTCTCTAATCGAGTGAAAGAAATAAGACAATTCAGAAAGCCTGAAAACTGGTTTCATGTTCCAGATGAGTTGATTCTATCTGATCTTACATCCAGAGGATGTGGAGTTAGTAACTTCTAAAATCCCAATGTTGACTAGGACCTACATAGTTAAATAATTCTAAAGAACAATGGCCCATATATCAATTGCCAATGTTAATGACGATGAATATTACTAATTAATTCTAGTGTAACATCATTCCTGTATGGACATAAAAGGAATGTGAGCAATAAATATATTTCATGAAATACTCTAATTAAAATATTTTTTTTTCAACACATTTGCAGCTACCCCTTTTCTAAAAATGGATAAAATGTAATCTGTGTTTACCGATTTACTTATCATACAGTGAAAGAATTTTACGTATAAGGTTCGGTATTTTCAGAGATTACTTTCTGTTATTAAATAAATAAATGTTTCTTTTTTATAATATTAGTATATCATTAATCACTATAAAAATCCAAATAATGCTAAAAAATTAAGTTGTACATAGCAAATGCCAAAATATACAGTACTTCTTTAACGTGTTGGCATGATTTTTCTTCTTTACTATTATTTTAAGCAGCCGGTCGTTTAGGGAGACACGCTGACTTCGACAACGTATAACCGGGCTTCGTCCGTCTAAGAGGTATCAAAAATTTTACTAAGAATCATTTTACCTGTGTCTATGTTCAAAAATTTACTTTCCCACAAAATTTCATTTTAAAAGGCCTGATAGATAGCTGTTTTTTTTTACAAAGTTAATTTTTTTTTTTTACTTGGTCTCTGGGTCCTAAATTATATTTAGAAAACGTTCCTCATACTCCTGTAACGATAAAATATGGTTTGGCATGGGGTTGAATAATTTTTACATTAAAATTTAGAGAATTACTTGAAAGTGGGGGGAAAGTAAAAGAGAGGGGGGAATGTTTAAAATTTGGAATATCAAAAAGGAGAAGAATTTGAGATTTTTGAAGAAGAGCCAGTGATCAAAATAATTATTATAAGTATAGTGGTAGAGCACATAGAAAATAATTATAAAGTAAATGATTATGGTGGTTAAAACATGGTGAAATTACAACAAGAGTTTCTTACCTGAACCTGAAACATAAATCGCCGGGAAATCAATGTCGTACTTAGCATTGAAATGCTATACCTATATTCCATACGATTAATCATCTCACTATATATTTGTAGATAATAAAAATAATGGAATACTAAATGAACAGACATTACCTTTTAAAACACATATTTTATTTAAAAATATTCACCTAATGTAAATAGAATCATGCTCAACGAATTATCTGATCAGATATATTCTTACATGTACAATTTCTTAAGATAAAACAAAAATATAAAAATACTATCATTTAAGTGACAGTAGTGTAGGATATATTCCATAAAATTCAATATTATGCATATTCATAATAGTATTGGGAAATATAAATATTTACTTTACATTGATACTGATAATTATATTATTGATAGTTGTGATATATGCAGCCATTATGCTGAAACTAGATAAAGTCCATAGTGCAGATAAAGTTCCATTGTCATCGTGAATGTATATGAGTTCATTGAGGATTTATCAGTGTCATGAGAAATACATGATAATAAAAATTCACTTCACATTATATAAAATAATGTGTAATTATACGGCAGGCTACAATGTGTAATTATACGACAGGCTTCGAAAATGAAATATCCGCCACTGGGTGATAAAAGGGAAGATACAAAAGAACCATCTTACCAAGCGTTGAGACCTTCACACATTCCCTCTGGGATAGATATATTATATTTTGTTGAAACCAGTAGATTGTACACAAGATCTAATCAGCTAGTAGTTGTTAGACGTTCACAAGAACTATTCAGCTTGTAGATACAGCTTTGAACTCAACGAAGAACAGCGATTATCTTGCTCCAAATGGTATATATGCCAGACCGTCTATAATAGCATCCGTGATGACTACTTGCTTTCCGCGGTTATCACTTATAATTTCAGCATCACGCTAACATAAGTATTTTTTGGAACGTTATATTTAAATAAATATTTTAGATTTTGTATTTTAATTTTAAAGTATAGCTAGACATCTTAAATGGTACCGATCGCCGAACCCGTTTAGTTCGAACGATCGGCCCTCATAGAATTTTTTAAGACGCTCAAAATTTACGACTTTACTGCATGATGATCATTTTTTAAGAGAGAGAACGCTACGAAAAATTTAAAGAAGTCGCGGGAAACACTAGCCGTTAAAAGCCAGTTAAATTAACTCAACCGCTGGGACTGAAGAGTTCCTCCAATCAGAAAAAAGTATTCGTGATCGGGTTAATCGCAATTAACCGATGCTGTGTTCAAAATCCCCGAACGGGTGCATGTCGCTGAAGCAGTGAACCGTAAAGTCAATGACCTCAGCACCCGCGCAGACACGCTATGAAAGGAATGTTACTGAGAGGCGAAAAAGGGGGATTCTTCCTTTCTAGACTAAACAGAAACGTTAGATAAGATATTGAAAAAGGAAGATGCAGAAATATTATGAATGTAATAGTATTTTATAAAGGACTATCTTTTAAAGTGAAAATTGAATAATAATATTAGAAATAAATAATTTAAAATGATTTAAATTAGGACTTAATAAAATATTGAGTTTAAAATATTTAAATTACAAAAGATTTAAATTAAAGATATTTAAATTTTAAAATAGAATTAATACACAGCCGTCGCGTAACAACTCCAATAACTAAAACAGTGAAAGTTCCATTCTTTTACGACCAAAACCTTTTAAATTATATGCATTTTCAGCATTTTCCGACACTGAAAATATGATTTTCTATTTTTAGTGTCAGAAAAAGCTGAAAATTAATACAGTTCAAAGTATCATATTTCGCTAAGTTTTGGTAGTAAAAAAAAGGGAACCTTCACTGTTTTACTTGTTAGAGCATGGATAAAGTTTTTATATATGTAACGTAAAATAAGTACCCAGCGATCGCATAAAAAGTTAAATATCCTAACTTAAAAAAAAAAAAAAAAGCTATCGACGTAATTGTCTTTTTAAAGGATGAACAACAACATTTGAAACATTTTGCAATTGCTTATATATCTCTAAAACCAAAGGTTTATGGACTCAGTGGCGTAGCTACGTTTTTTGGCGCCTGGGGCAGGAAGAAATTCTGCGCCCCCCCCCCCCATAAATAAAAAAATAACCACATTATTTTTCTCAAAACGACAAAAAAGTCTTTCTGGATTGTACCGTTAGGAAAAGGTAGTATTCTTCTTCCTTGTTTTTCAGAATTGAGCTAATTTTACTCAAACACACGAAGCTAAAATGCGTGAACCCGATTATAGAAGATTCCTACTTCTTATCAATACTGAATTTCAATGGGAATTTTGAAAAATTAGTCAACTGTCGCCAAGATGGTTACATTTATGACGACCTACTTTTATCGCCAATATATTTAGCCAAATATTGCCTAATTTGACATGAATTTGACGTTAACAGATGTGACTATGTAGTTTTAAAGCTTATGAGAGTAGCAACAATGATTACAATAAAGAAAATAAATTTACAAGAAAACACGTTTGCTAAAACTCATAAATTAAACTCGATTATGGAGAAAAAAAATATGCTGTCTTGTTTCATTTACAAGGTGTGTACACTCTTTGGAATTTCCAAGGAGTTCTATATGTCCTAAGTGACAAAACTTCAACAAATATTTTTCAACCGCTTCTCGCAATCTTTTTTTTCTTTTAATAATTCTTAAGTTGCATTTCATAAAATTAAAAATAGGATTTTCAGCAACATAAATAGTTTACTTTCTAAAAACACAAATTTTAAGTAAAAAGCCGTTTTTATTATATTTAAAATTTGTCATGGCATTTTAACTTTTTTTTTCCTTGAAAATATGATTTTTACAGTTATAGAGTAGATTTATAAGGAAAGTATGAAAAAAATGTTGCGAAAAGTTAAAATTTGTAGAAAAAGTGTGGTTTAAAATTTTCTTTAAATTTTTTTCAATTAAATATTTGTTATACACCATTAATTTTATCCCAAAAATTACCTTTTTACTTGATTAAATCATAAAACTTTCATAAATTACTGTTTTAAACTGTCGCATATCGTATTTTATGCGATCTTTTTGCATTTTTTTTTGTTACTTTAAATTAAATATACTTTTTTTCATGGCTCCTCATGATATGCTAGACATTTACTCATCTACAGGGGGTTGTTATCTCAAACAAGGAAACCCATTGAAGCAAATAAACTGTTCACTGTTCAACTTTCATAAAAACCATATAATATATTAATAAAAAATGCATCTACACATATAAACACATTAATATTCAAATATACAGATGGTTTGTTTTTTCATTTGAAAAATAATCAGTACTTAATTTTGAAAAATCGTATCAACCGAACCCGACTCAGAGTTGAATTCAGGGGTTGGCCAGGGGGGGACACCGCCCCCCCCCCGATCATTGAATTGTCCCGAAAGATTTGAGATTTTATGCTTTTAATGGTTAAAAAGTGCAATCCCCCCCCCCTCCCCCGGAACCACAGAAATTCCTCACAGAGAAAAGTGTCTGAACTCAACACTGACCCGACCCGAACCCGAACCATTCAAAGTCAACCCAATCCCCGAAAAACATTATAGCCAACCCGACCCTAACCGAACCGCGGGTCGAGCCGGGTTTAGGTATAATCTGGTCACCTGACCCGATGCAGGACTCAAGAAGTCGAGGACCCCACCCAGTCAAAGTTTCGTCATAATGTGTCCCATAGACGATTTCCACTCTGTTATCGATACAATAAATTTCTCGATAAAGTTACTGGCAAATTATTTTTAATCTTACAGGAATAAGTTCATTCTTGTCTCTTCTAACCACTCTTCTTAAATCACAAGCTAACCTCTTCAGATATGACCTACTCCTGTGCAAACTAGGTGAGACGAATATTAATATTAGTGCTAATTTTATGTATGCAATTTTCGTCTTCGTGTTCCATCATGTACTGTACTTTTTTCTTATTCAAAAATTTAAAAATATGTAATTTTTGATGTATGATAAATTCGAACGATGATTAAACAGAAACCCGCTTTCAAGAAATTCTTCGATTACAAAGACACAAATTCAACAAAATACAAATTTTGTGAAAATGTTACATGTGACAAGCCAGACATATATTTGAAAAATCATTCCACAGTAAAAAGAAAAAAAAACACATAAGTACTAGATGTGTTTTATTTAATTTTAAATGAATTAAAAATATATTTTATGTATTAAAACTATATTTTAAAAATGACCTTCTATGAAAAGGAAAATCTAAATGTTCAAATCATTTAGAAGTCCACGGCCTATCGATATAATCGGTCATCAAGGAGTTAGGAGTAGTCAGCGGCGTGAAAAAATAGGCATTAAAATATTGTTTTTAACTGTTATAAAATGTTTTTATTTTATTTTACATATGATACCCAGTTTTTACACTATATTTTAGGTAAACTTCATGAAAATTTCAAATCAAAATATTAGTTCTGGACCATGTTATCTGCTCTCGTACAAATAATGCCTTGCGGTGACCATCAGTTCTTCTTACGTTAGTGGTTTAACTAAAATCAATATAACAAACAAAAAATATTGGTTTTATACTTTATCCAGTGCTTAATCAAAGGTTTTGTTGTTGTTAGTTAGTTACTTAAACAAAATGAAGCTGAAGCGCTTGTTTATTGTTTATTAAAAAAAAAAAAGGTATTGATTAAAAAAATCCTTCTATTAAGCACTAGTTTTTTAAACCTAGAATACGCTGTATACATTCATTTAAATCCGCCGAGTGGTTTTTAAAATATTGTGATGACCGTCTTTGAAAATATAGTTTTGAGGAAAATGCATTTAAAGTTTCCCACTTAACTAATTAAAGTCCTACTACTCTACGTTCATGGTTATAGTAAAATACATTCTAATACAACACATAACAATACATTTCGATGTATTTAGTGTGCAGATAAAAACCGGTTAGAAAGAGTCGCCGTCAATAAATAGTAAGAGGATCCCATGTTCATTATAGGGTATCTCTAAAACCAGGGCCGTAGCTAGGGGGGTGCCAGGGGGGGGGGCTCAGCACCCCCTAAAAATTTTTGAGCCCCCCCCCCCCCCCCCCTGGAAAAGTTGCCACGGCCGCCAAATGAAATTCTGTTTCAAAAATTCAAATGTAACTCTAGTCAAAAATTGAACTTAGTTTAGGGGGCTCTTTACAGTTTTGCATAAATACTAAATTGTAGTATTTGTTTAAAAACTGCAAATAAGTGCTTCAACAGGCGCGCATCCTATCTGCACATACTCAGAATTAGCAACTTTTTTCTGATGCAAACATTGACTTTTGCATTAGTTATATACTGAAATTTTTCATTTTGCAGCGCTTTCCATTATTAGCATAAAACAAAGTTATTCTAATGAGTTATAGCCAATTTAAATACAAGTGATTTTAGCTTTTGACTAGACACAGAAATAATTTTAAAATGCAAAATACACTCTTGATTATTCTAATGCTTTTTATCATATAATAACATAACTTTAGAATCCTGAAGGGTAGGAAATATTTAAAAAAAAAAAAAAAAAAATTAAAGGTTGCAGCTCTTTTGAAACAGGTGAAACAGCTTTTTATTTACTTTTTGAGATCATCACTTATTATTTCACTTCACTAGTATAATTATACACTGAAAATTTTCATTCTGCAGCCAGTGATGTAGTAGTAAGAAAACCAGAGGGCATACGCTTTAGACAGAGGGTATACCCTAAAAAGTATATGCTATAGTGTTTTTGAGAAGAGGGTATACGGTATTCCTTAAAATAATCCAGAAGGTATTACAAGCCTGTCTGCAGCTTTTACTTTTCTTAGCATCAAATAAAGTTATTATAAGCAATTTAATAAGAAACATAGTGCCAACACTATGAATATGCACAAATTTATCTTTCTATATAATACTTTGATCATATATATCTGTGTTTGTGCGAGCACGTGTCAGAGAGAGAGAGAGAGAAATACTATGAGCCCCTCACCATTTTCTTGAGCACCCCCTATTGTTTACTTCTAGCTACAGCCCTGTCTAAAACTATCCATTGGATCAACTTGAATTTTTCACAGAACATTTTCAAAATATTATACCTATATATATATATATATATATATATTTTTTTTTTTTTTTCAAAAAAATCGATTTTTTGAAAAATCTGACTATTTCTAACCCTTAGAGGGTCAATAGTATAGCGACAATCGACTGTGAGGATATACGAAATAATAGAAAATTTGTGAAAATATTATATATAACAAGCCAAACAGATAATGAAAAATCACTCTATACGAAAAGAGAAGAATTATTTTGCTTTATTTTAAATTAATATTTTTAAAAATGTTTTTATATTAAAATTTAATTTGAAAATGAACTTCGGTGGAAAGTAAAATCTAAATAGTCAAACCTTTTTGTAGTCAGTCCACTGTCTATCGATGTAATCGGCTACTGAGAACCGATAATAGGGTGACAATCGATTGTGGGAATTGAGGACTTATCAGTCATCTCGACGACGTAACTGGTCTGTGAAGAAGTGGGTGGGAATCCACAGAGTTCAGAGTTCAGAGACTCTGCGGTCGGAATAAGAATCAACACATGAGAAAATCTGCATAGCAATGTGAGATAAGTCGAGGCCAAATAATCGGAACATCCTGTGATAAAACTTACGTAGAAATACTCATCGAACGTCAAGTGACGTCATGGTGGATCGAGGCGAATTCAGATTTATCGCAGCGTACGAAAAACATCCGTTGAAAACGTAAAACAATACATTGAATTACGTTGATGACGTTCATCGTTTGTAACCAACCAGATTTCTGTTGAAGGATAGTGTTTTAGTACAAAAAAAGATAAGGGCAGAGAGGGCAATAGCGGTATAATTTATATGGATAAATTAGGAATTTACAAGATTTGATATGAAACTCTCAATGATTGGCCAAAGTTCAAGGCATTACAGAAAGGTGTATTCATTGATTTATTGAACCCCGTTTTAAAAAAAACCGTTTCCCGAAAACGAAAAAGGGAAAAAGAGTGATTTGTCATCACAGACATTTGTCATTTGCCTTATGTCACTATGCCTGAAAGCGAAAACGAAACCGGAAACTACGTGAGCAAGAGAGAAAGTTGGAGGGAGGTGGAAAGGTAGAAGATTAGAGTAAAAGTGTTGGAATTTTCCTTCCAATATTGTGCAACGTTTGTTATTCTTTTTTTTTTCTTTTTTCCTTTTCTTTTTATCATAATCATCGCATCTTAATCTGTAACTGGGAAAATGAAAAAGTACAAGATAACACGGGAGAGATTATATTTATTTATGAATCCGATAAAGCTTTCTTATTTAAATAGTAGGGATGCACCGAATATTCGGTATGTATTCGGTATTCGGCCGTACTACTGAATATTCGGTTAATCCGAATATTAAAACATTCGATCTGCCGAATATTCGGTTTGGTCAAATATCAAATATTCCGTCTGCCGAATATTCGGTTTGGCCGAACATCGAAATAGTCAGTTTGCTGAATATTCGGTTTGGCCGAAATATCAAAATATTCGGCCAAACCGAATACTTAAAAAAAACCTTTTATTTTTATATGTTTTAGCCTTACACAACTACTACATTTAACTTTCAGTGTTAATAAATATATTCGGAATAATTAAGAAATAGAACCATTTAAATAAAAGAGATTTACTTTCACATTATTTATTGGCTGTTTGAAAAATGACAAGAAAATTAACTATTAATGGCGATCTTCATAGGAATTAATTACGTACACGTACAAACACAACTTCCCGAATATTGTCTGGTAATAATGCGTTTCTTTTCTTCCTTTTATCATAAACAGGATGTTTCTAAACAAAATGAAACAGACTGTCAGAGATGATAACAGGCATCAAGACAAGACAGTCAATGTTTGTACAGGATAGCATAGCAATCCATTTATTCAGTCAAAAATAAAGTGTATCTGACTCAGGACAAACTTTGATTTTCGTTTTCGATGGTTACTTTCACAATCAGGGCCTGGTTGTCACAGGGGCACATGGGGCATGTGCCCTTGTGGCCCACATTTTTAGGCCCCCCAAAATGTATTTTGTCCACTGCATGAAGATTCAAATTAATGCAAATTTCCATTTATAGTTCATAGAAATAATTAATTTTTCCCATTCATGTAAACTAAACTGTCTCAGTGTTCTTCACTAATGACAATAAAATGCAATGTAAATTTCGAAATTCCGAGAAGAACGGATAGTACATTAAACATATTTCATTCAAATCCTTTAGGTTTAGAGTTTTACTCTCTCTAAATAACATACAGTGCAGAAGATTTTAAATTCCCATAACTTTTTAATGCACTTTTATATGTATATTTTTATTATGTATTTATATACATAATATATATATTGTTGTGAACTCCGGGTTCGAAAGGATTGATGCCAAAACGTAAAAACAATCAACAGGCTGTATTCACTCTAAACAGTTCGATGAGAACACAGGTAACTTCACAAAAACACCTATATTCAGTAATCTTTAAATAAAATCAAAACATAGCAAATTTTCACACTACGTTCAATACGGCGACAATACAAAATCACTCAGAGAAACGCAGTCTCAATACAAAAGCCTCTAGTGACTCTAATCGCAGCTGACAGTGAACTAACTCGCTACTCGCTGCGACCCGGCTTGCCCTTTTATAGGTTTTAGAATTCTCCAGAATTTTCGAGAGCTTTCAGATGCACGAAAATTGATCCTGTCAGTAAGGGTGACCTTTCGGGTGTTTATGTTATTCCATTTATTAGGGGGGGGGGGAGATGTTAGGAATTATTATGTTGGTATGACACAGAGGAAATTAAATGTTAGATGTAAGGAGCATATTGCAGATATTAAGTATGGGAGAGGGAATACTGCCTTATCAAGATTAAAGAATAGAGAGAGCATCAACATACTATTTAATGAAGCTAAATTGATTTATAGTTCCAGTTTTTATTTTCAACTTTTTGTGAGGGAATCTATTGAAATTTATTTAAGAAGATCGAAAGCATGTAATGATACGTTGTCATTTAATATTCCGAAGATTTGGGTTGAGTGGTTGAATAATAGTGGGATGCGGTCTGTAGATGGATCTAAGAGCGGTGTTAAAATTAAAAGTATAGAGGGCGTTGTACCTTCTTTCACATAGTGACTGTTCAGACTCTCTGGTTTTTAATTAATTTAATCTCTGGTTTTTATGTACATTGTATTTGTGGTTTGTGTATATACTGATGACGATTTGATGAACAAATCGAAACATGTAAATTTTAAATTTTAACATCTTTAATGTTTTTATTTGATATGTTGACGTCTTTTAAGAAAAATAAAAAGTGTTTTAGTGTATATTTTAAAGTGCTTTCGGAAGTCCAGAAATTTCGAGGAGGTACAGGTATAGGGGGGGGGGGGAAATCACACAAAATATCGCCAACTTAGCGACATTTGGCGATATATCGCCAAATTTGGCAACGAAAAATAAGTTACCAAAACCATCGCCAACTTGACGATAAACCCATTCCTTGGCGATTTTCCCATAGACCTCCATTGTAAAGACGATGGTGTAAGGTTGCTTTTCTTGCAAAGCACCTGAGTCCTTTTGCTTTGAGTTACATAATTCTCAACAGGAAATACATTAAATAATTCTGCAATTTCACAATAAAAAATGCAATATTTACAAATGTACAAAATTCATAACATTGCCTTTCACCCCTCAGTAAATGTTTATTTGCTGTGTTTTGATTGTATTTGAAGATTGCTGAATATTAGTGTTTTTGTGAAGATACCTGTGCTCTCATCGAATTGTTTAGAGTGAATAAAGCCTGTTGATTGTTTTTACGTCACAAAGACTGCACGTCCCGGGCAGTACAACCCAACCCTTGATTGGGAGCAAACCTGTTATCAACAAATACTATACCATTCAAAACACTTAAAGCATACATGAAAAAATATATAACAATTAAATACATTCATAATGCTTAATTATACAAAATAAACACTTATCTCATCAAAAACAACTCGTTGTAAATGATCCCGCCAAGCCACAAACCTAAAACGTCAGTCATAAAAAGAAGTGATATCACATAAAAAGAAGCGATATAGAAGTGCATACTCCGAGTCCCGTGTAAAAATCTATCACCAATCATAATGTTTCCAAAGGACTCGGAGTGAGGTACAGTATGTGAAAACTGCTTGGCGACCTGCAGGCTTTTATAATGTTTGCGTTTCTTGCAATTACATATTACTATATTATTTTTATTTTATTTTATTTATTTACTAGCAAGCTACGCCCGCTACGCTGGTCAATTTCTCTTAACGAACTTTTAATCAAACAAAATATTGACATTTCATAATTTACTCTTATATTTTAACAGAATAATAAGGCTACTATAATTTGTGAGTCGTGCCAATATACACGTCAGGACACGTCGCTCTTATCATCATCTTTTTACGCATGGTACTCCATTGTGAAATTTGGTAAGTTTTGAAATTCAATATTTGAAAAACGGCATAATCATTAGATTTGAAATTTATATCAAGAAAAATACAATTTTTTACCTTTCAAACGCAGTTTGTCTAACAATTTTCTGACAAATACTTTTCAAGCTATTATTTTTTTCAGTAACTTCAAATGTTTCATTTTCCGAGATTAATCTGTGGCAACAATTAGCGAAAAACCCAATCGTCAGCAACGCATACCTTTTTATTAAAGAGGCTATTGGAGCAGGGATTGTCACCATCAATTTGCCACCATCACGTTTGAAATCGGTTCTGTAGCTCTAGAGATTCCATTGAAATTGTAATTTAGAATGATTTTAGAACGCTTTTCGCTCATTTCACACTTTTAAATCTCGATTTTTTAAAATTATTCTTAGAGAGCAGTTACATCCTATAAGTAACTACAATGCTCAATTTCAAATTTCTAGCTCCTTCAGTATAAAAAAAGTCGCAATTTTCGAACATTTTTCGCTCCTGCACCCCATTGGGGTTAGTGGCACTGACATAAAATATAGCCTATGTTGGAGTAGGGATTGTCACCATCAATTTGCCACCATTACTTTTGAAATCGGTTCTGTAGTTCCAGAGATTCCATTGAAATCGTAATTTAGAATGTTTTTAGAACGTTTTTCGCTCATTTCACACTTTTAAATCTCGATTTTTTTTTAATTATTCTTAGAGAGCAGTTACATCCTATAAGTAACTACAATGCTCAATTTCAAATTTCTAGCTCCTTCAGTATAAAAAAGTCGCAATTTTCGAACATATTTCGCTTCTGCACCCCATTGGGGTTAGTGGCACCGACATAAAATATAGCCGATGTTGGAGTAGGGGTTGTCACCATCAATTTGCCACCATCACTTTTGAAATCGGTTCTATAGTTCCAGAGATTCCACAGAAATTCTAATTTAGAATGTTTTTAGAACGCTTTTCGCTCATTTCACCCTTTTAAATTTCATTTTTTTTAATTTGTTCTTAGAGAGCATTTACATCTATTATAAGTAGCTACAATGCCAAATTTCAAATTTCTAGCTCCTTCAGTATACAAAAAATCACAATTTTAGAACGTTTTTCGCTCCTGCACCCCCCTGGGATTAGTGGCACCGACATAAAATATAGCCTATGTTGGAGTAGAGGTTGTCACCATCAATTTGCCACCATCACTTTTGAAATCGGTTCGGAAGTTCCAGAGATTACCCCCTACAAACAAAGAAAGAAACAAACAAATAAACAATCTTTACTCCTTTATAATATTAAGTATAGATTTATTGTTTATTTTGCTCCCATAAAATTGTAAAAAGTTGAAGCTTCTGTGTTTGCATGTCCTTTCGTTTTTATGAGCTTGAAAAATCAATTTGTTGATTTTATTTACCATTATTTAAACTAGAAACACCACTCTTACGAAGAGGATTTTTTAAGTAAACATGTAAAGATTTTTAGTTTGTAAATATATATATAATAATAATAATAATAATTAATTAATTAATTATAATAGGACGGCTGGGTGGGTAGATGTTGGATTGAGGAGGTGTGTGGCGGAGTTGTATGGAAAAAACGCATGGTTAATTTATTTTACAAAAAAAAAAAAAAAAAAAAAAAAAAAAAACAGAGAGAGGGCATTTTGATTTACACATACGCTTACTAATACAATTTTTGTAATGGACTTTGATGTAGTACTTTTATAAGTGAATTACCGTAGGTATATTTAAATCTTCATTAATTAATTTAAATGTATTATTCACTACTATTAAGAATGTTTATTGATTTATTGTATTTACTTTTATGCCCATGGGGGACAATATCATATTCTGATATAATGTAATACTTTATTAATCACTAATATAATATATATTAATTCAAATTAATTTTCTTCCCTAACAACTTATATCATGTGAATTTAAATTTTAACTTTGTATGCAAAAACATAATTTGTTACTATTAATTTCAATATTTAATTAATATTATTTTTAAATACATAGTATCTTAATTCACATAATTTAGTATTTTAATTTGCCCACGGTGGGCAATATCATTTTCTAATATAATGTAATACTTTATTAAATGCTAAAATTATATGTATTAATTTAAATTAATGTTATTCCCTAACCTATTGTATCATATGTTTAATATTAAATTTATCTCCATAGCATCTTTATTCACTTTTGGTTTTTTAATTAATTATTACTACATCCAATTTTACTTTAATGTAATTGGATTTATTATTCATTTTATATTTAATTTCATATATATTTATTATTAAATATTATTTATTTTATTTTTATTTCAGTTATATTTATTAACTAATTACGACCACTTAAGATAGAATGAATTCATTTTTAATATTGATTTTTCCATTGTATATTCACTACATATTCTGCTCATAGATGGCAGAACCATGGTTTGTGATGCTTTAAATTCCATATATCCATGTAATTCATTTTCTAAATTGGCAACAGGGTTCTAATCTTCTAAAACTGTTTTTGGCAACATTTAGTAAATTATTTTTTGCAATTCATTGCCTTTATTTGTCTTCATGTATCTGTAAGTGTTGGGAGCAGGAATCCATCTTCATCATGTAGATTATGGCATTTGGTGATCTATTATCCAGTTCTTCTCTTATAATTCTGGGTAAGGTTTCTCTCTTTTTATGTATTGTATTTGTTTTCTGAATTTTAAGTCTTTTTTTAACTAGATGGTTTTGGTCATAGAGTGGTCGTCCCAAATTCATATTCTTTAGCAATTTTAACGCTAATATGAAGATGAAACCACTCATTTTATTTGTGGAATTTATGCATTTGGGACTTGATAATACTGTATAAATTCCACAAATTTCATTCATTCTATTTCATTCAATTTTTAATTTAATTTCTACTTCTTTTATATTAGTATTTAATATCTATATTCATTGTGCTGGGGTTACAATTTCGTTGTCAATAAATTATTACTTCCTAAATCATAATTTCATGTTTCAGTTGGTGTTATGGTAATGTTTCATTAATGGTTATATATATATATATATATATATATATATATATATATGTAATGATCATACGCATATTAATAACAATGCACCTTATAATAAACGTTAACTAAATTGAGATATATTGCAGTAATTCTAGCGTAAGCGGAATCGCATAGATCTGGGGAAAAACCCGTTCTGTCAGTTCTTTCGCATACAAAAATATTTATAAAAGTGATATGACAAAAATTAAAAATTTATTTTTTCGATTTTTAAAATTGATATACTGCATATATTACAAAAGCCTGCAGGTCGCCAAGCAGTTTTCACATACTGTACCTCACTCCGAGTCCTTTGGAAACATTATGAGTGGTGATAGATTTTTACACGGGACTCGGAGTATGCACTTCTATATCGCTTCTTTTTATGTGATATCACTTCTTTTTATGACTGACGTTTTAGGTTTGTGGCTTGGCGGGATCATTTACAACGAGTTGTTTTTGATGAGATATCACTCCTTTTTGTAAGGTATTTAATTTCAATTATACAGATTCCATTTTTATTCAGAAAAGAAAAGATAAAAGAAAGATGAAAGGGACAGAAACAAAAAAAATAAATAATAGTGATGCTATAAACAGAATTATACAATTTATTGAGTGACTTATTCCAATGTACATGTCGCTACCATAGCAACGGGGAAACTTTTATATTAACATCCTTACATTGTATTCATCAGATTATTTATGACATGTTTATTTTCCTTTTTCTTTTGTTTATATCATTCTTCCGTTTATATACATTCAAAAAACAAAAAATTAGAAAATTTTACAGTAGTTTACAAACTAATTAACATGCTGCAGTTTCAAAAAAATGTGGAAAAATAAGAAGCACTTATTTTTCGGTCAATTATAACAATAAGTTTATGGAGCATACTTTACCAAGAATAATAAAAAAAAAAAATTCTCTACGAACCATTGTAATTCACAGGTAGTATTTTTATACTAATATATTAAATATTATTTTTGAAAATTACTGAGCACCTTAAAAGTTTTTTTATTTGTTCAGTTTTTTAACTCCACGTTCCGAGAATACGAAAAATATATCGCAACGTTTGCAAAAGTATAAAAACTATTAAAGTGATTTCAAAATAGAAACTGTTCGTAGGATGACATGTATTCCAAAATTTTGTGTGATTCTGTAAATATACCGCAAAGACTAAAGCGTTTACACATTGAACCGTTTAAAAATATGTAAAATTTTATTAAAATTGTTGATCTGATAATTCATAAAGCTTTAAATTAGATTTTAAAAAGGAGCGTGATTAAACCAAATAGGACTGATTATATTTACTAAATGCACAAAATACATAAAGACACAAAATACATAATTAATGTTTCTAGTCTGTCCATTCCAATTCGGGCATCCTAAAATATAGGTTCCCAATCGCCGGCAGTCCATGAATTAATTAGGACATATGTATGCAACTGTTAAAATGTTCTCTAAATCGACAATAGAGGCAATAAGTATAGCTCGGCAAATATGAAACACGGCATTGCTTCATGAGGCTTTGTTTCGTGAGGTGTTCGTTCTCCGAACATAAAAATCTCTCGAAAGTGTTCGTTAACCGAACATGTGTTCGTTATCCGAACATAAAAATCTCACGCGAAAGTGTCCGTTAACTGATTTGTTCGTAAACCGAACAGTTCATTACCGATCACCTGTTGTATACGAAATTTAGCATTTTTAACTTTTATGGAGAATTTAAGAAGATATTTCCTTTTCATTGTGCTCTAGGTCCGATTTTAGAGCATTTTAAATTCGTCATAGCCGGAGATTAGATGAACGGCAAATATTTAAATTAAACGCAAAACTTCTAATCTTGGGGTAGCAACATTTTTACATTCTGCTACTCAGCGCATGAATGTAAAGTTGGAATTTTGTAATCGCTATTTCACTCAATTCCTGATACGCTAGAATTATATATTTATAAATAAACAGTTTTTTTTAATCGATGAAAATACTATATTTTAATAGATTTAGAGCTTAAGATCGACGAGCTTTCAGGCGGACAAAATGAACTCGTATTAAATTTTAAAGCAAGATAATAAAACCTTACAGAGATTGAAACAGTATAAAATCATTAAAATACATATCACTAAGTAAATATACATCGGTTGTCACTAAGTAAATATATATCTGTGTTAAGTACAGGAATCAAGTACTTCAACGTTAAAATTCGCTAATAACATTACTATTTAGTCTTTTTTGAGTTACCCTGTAAACAAACAGTAAATTCTACAATTCTGTTTTACAATAGGAAGCTAACTTAGGTCGTTCGTAGTGACATATTTTAACATCCTGCTCATACGTTCTTTTTGAAAAGAGTTAGACCATTTAATATTTCTTTGCTTCATCTTAAGTATAGGAATAAATCACTTTAAAGTGATATACATAAAAAACTAATTAATATTTTTACACAAAATATTAAACATTTGAACTACTTATAAAAACAATTCAAATGCTGCAAACCGCGTAAAAATCGGATAATTACACAACTCTTTAGCCCTATATCAAAAGATCTTTTGTGAGACCCTGTAAACGAACCTTAAGTGTTATTATTCTTTTTATAATAGGAAGCTTACTTGGGTCGACTGTAATAACATATCTTAATATCATGTGTATACGACCATTCCTAAAAGAGTTGGGTCATTTATTATTTTTTTGCTCTATGTTAAGTATAGGAATCAATAACTTTAAACTGATATAAATCAAAAACTAATTAATATTTTTACATGAAACTTACAAAGGTTTGAACTACTCATAAAAATAATTCAAACGAGGTAAACCGCGTAAAAATCCGATAATTACACATTGCTGTAGCCCTGTCAACAGTTTATGGTCTGAACAAGATTTAAAAAGTGCAAAAAACAGCACTTTTAAAATCGCATTTACTGAAAACCTATTCCTCGGATTTTGCTTTAGTTTTGAATTCTTAGTCACTTGTCACGCCCCATTCCATAGAATCAAGAATTTTGTTTCTATCATAAATAGAACGCGAGATATAGATGTGTCAAAAACCCGTTTTGTCCCGTCCGCAAAATATAAACTAGACAGAGTGCTAAAAATTTTTTGTAAAATCGTTTGGCATCCATTGGCGGAAATTCCTTTCATTTACGGTTCAATGCATTACTGTTTCTTATGCTTGGCGAGAAACTCTGTCGAGTTTCTATGATTTAAAATAAAATTGAAACATTGTGTATAATTTTGACATAATTATACACAAATATTTAAATTAAACAACAACAACAACAAATAATAATAATAATAAACAAAATAAATAAACACATTAACTTATATATGAGACCATGATCATACTAATTTACACTAGATACAATTACCTCACTATGCCATAGGAACTAGGTACTTATGGCCATAAGTACAGCGCCTAGAATACAAATCTATTCTAGGCGCTGTACCATAAGTACCTATTCTGGGGACTTAACCTTAATCTTTGCGTAGGCAAATGAGAAGCCAATGAAAATGACGTCATTTTGAAGCAATCGGTAAAATGCTTCATTTTTATGAATAAAAAAGACATTTTTTTTTAATAGCATGACAAACAACAAATAAACTCAAACACCGACAACAAATAAAAAAGGCATTCCGCATTTTCGAGATTAAGAGACTTCCGGCGCAAATGGGATAAATCATAGGATAACATGTTTTTCATTTTACCTTGCCATAACGTCGGATATTACTCAAATGTAAACCGGAAGTGGTTTTGGTTTTGGCCTTTTTGATCTCACTCAAAATATAATATATTACTTGTTTCTATACCATGATAAAATATGGTTTCATATACGATTGTTACGTAGACTTCGTGATATTGTACGTACCATATTTACTAATATCATGTATCATGCTTACCAATTCACGAGCAACTTAATGTTTAAAGAAGCTCTTTTATTTAATGGCAACATTATCGGAAGTTTCATTAAAAAAAATTTCTCTCAAATCACACAAGAGTATACACATTTAGAAATTCAATTCCATTTAAATTTGGAATAGAAATCCCTTGTTAATCATGCTTAATTTGTCAAAATCTTTGGCCAGATCCAGAAGTATTTTTAAATTACTGAATGAGAAACAAAGCAGAAATATTTTATTTGATTCGATATTTTATCACACTAAACCGAAGGTCTTAATAACTAGAGCAGGCCTTCCTGGAGAAAATTTACGTAAAATCAAAGAAGAGTGAGTAATTTTTGAATTATAATAACACACCTATCCTGTGTAAGTTATATGTAAAAAAATGAATTAGTGGCGTTATTTTTGTGTATGAACACTATTTACACATTTTGGTACTTTTATATTAGCAGGACGCAAGCCTCGCCAATAAAAATTTTTATTAGAAAAAACACTTTGAGATGAAATAGATAGTTTTGGTTGATGGAATTATATCTTATTTCTAATTTTTATTTATTTGTCTTTTAAAGGAAACGAGTGAAAGGCATCTATTTTTAAAGTAAATAATATATATATTTTTATTTTTTTAAATAACAGTTATGTATTCTAAATGAATTGAGTAAAAGGTTTACATTTTAAATGAAATTAATGCGATACGAATAGTGAAGATGGGAACCGTATTTGGCGATTTATCACCTGCAGCCGGCTAATATAAAAGTACCTAATATTTTTAGCAAATAAAACTGGATTATTAGTCATTAGCTTGTGACAACTGTGATTACTGTAAAAGAACATGTATATTATACTATTTTATTTAGCTTAACTTGGTTAAGTATATTTATTTATTTGAATCTAATTTTATCTAATTTACATATATGTAAAGATGGAATTTTGTAATTCATTTTACAATCACTTCATATGCGAGAATGATAAAAATTATGGGTACTTTTCTGTTTTTCCAACGCCATTGTCACCAAGCGTAACAGGTGGCGCAAAATAAAATTCACGTGAAAAAAAAAAAATGTACGAAAGTAAGCATTTGAAAATTACAGACTTTCACGAACTATTTTATTAAATCCATATCAGGAACAGATGTCGCACACGCACCGCAGTTGCGCGATTTTTGCTTTGCACCATTTTGGCGTGAAAGCCCTGTTTTTGGTACCTGTTAGGCCTAGCTTTCTAAAACAGCATGTTGTTTTATTTTGTTATGAAACAATTTATTTTATTATTAAAAAAAAAAAAAAAAAAAAAAAAAAAAAACACAAAATTATCTTATAAAACACACACAATTTTTATTATAAACGCACATAAATTATTTTATTATAAAAAACCCACAATGATTAATTTAATATAAAACACACACAATCTTCTCTACTGGGTTGCCATAGGTAGCAAAATGGTACTTTTCTATAATCCCGTCGACCACTTTTCATGTAGACATTTACTTGATGTCAGAAGCATTAACATGTTTGTTATGTCATCAAATGGTTTTTAATTCGACATTTGGGTGTATTTTTCATTTTGTTTTACTGATTTATTAGTTATTTCATTAATTAAAATAACAATTTTGTCCTTAAATTCTTATATTTTATTTATTTATTTATTTTGGTATTTCAATGGCAACGTTCTCCCGTTTATTTGGTGTTACAGTTTGGGATAGTTTTTTGTTATGAAAAGTGGTCGACGGGATAATAGAGAAGTGCCAGCAAAATTTCTCCAAAATTGCCGGGTTGCCTAGATAAAATCGCCGGTAGAGCTGTCTTATCGTAGACGCACCGGGGTATTTTTTTTTTTGGCGCCAAAATGGCGATTTTATGTCATAGCAACACCACAACATTAACGAGATTTTGCTTTGTATGGCAACCCAGTAGAGCAGTTTGCGCGTGTTTTATATTAAATTAAACATTGTGTATTTTTATAATAAATTAATCATTGCGTGAGTTTTATAATAAAATAATTTGTGTGTCTTTATAATAAAAATTGTGTGTGTTTTATAATAATAATAAAATAAACTGCTTCATAATAAAATAAAACTAATATGCTGTTAAGCAAGCTAAGCCTATTAGGTACACGAAAGCGTTGATTTCTCGCCAAAATGGCGCAAAACAAAAATCGCGCCAACCCCGGTGCGGCTGCGACAGCTGTTCCAAATCGCCATTTTGGCGCCAAAAAGACGTCTGCCACATCTGTACCCGATATCAATAGATACATATATACAAATATATTAATCTATACAAATATATACGGCACAGATGTAATATACGCGCGATTTTTTTCCCTCGCCAATTTGGCGAAAACTTTGTATTTGAATATTAGTTACAAATAGCATGCAATAAGAGCACGTGATTTTTTATTTCAATATAAAAATAAAATAACGTAATAAATGAAATAGCTTCTATTATTTAAAACAAGTTGGAAATTGTACGTCAAACGTTACAAACGAGGTGCGTTCGTACGCACGTTTTAGAATTAAATTCATGATATCCCGTGCGTAGAACGGGCTAAACAGCTAGTTAAGTATATATTTTATGACGCTGTTCATACAAATATCTTAACTAGTTATATAAATATTCAGATATATATGTATCAGCTAGTTATATAAATATTCAGATCTTGATGATTTTTAATTCTGTGAAATGAATTATATCGTCTGCAGATTAATTTCTGTAATAAAATAAGTATCTCGGTCGCTTGACGATTTAACATCCATCGGAAGCTCCTCTAACAAAAAAGCACCGATTTAAAAAAAAAAAATCAAATTTCTTAATAAATATTTTTATTAATATCTCCTAAAGTTTTGATTCGATTTTAATAAAATTTGAAATGTCTCGACAAAATTCTGCAAAGATAATATATTTTAAATTGCAAACCATTTGGTTGGGTAGTTTTTGCGTTGTTATATGCGGACGGACAGACAGACGGACGGACAGACAGACAGACGGACGGACAGACGGACGGACCAAACGACGACTATAGGTGCTACGTATTTATATAATTACGAACGCACCTAAAAAGGAAAAAAAAAGAAAAAAAAAGGAAATAAAAATAAATAAATGATAGTTTGATATAAATAAAGGTACTTTTCGATTAGCCGGGCGCCAGTGATATATGTACACACACACACACACACACACACACACACACACATATATATATATATATATATATATATATATAATTATAATATCTATGAATTTCAAAATACATATCAAGTTCTAATATCATTCTACTTTAATCTACAAAGAGATAAATAATGATATTGTGTAAACAGAATACCACATATCTTATAATTAACATGTGCAATCATAATTTTACCATAGCATGTGCTTCAATGGTAATTGGCCAAATTTACTCATACCTGAATAATATTTAAAAAAGAAAGAGAGAGAAAGGGGAAAAAAAAAGTTATAGATTGGAGTTGCTATTAAGTAAACACAAATGGATTAATAAATCAAATATGAACATTATATAATGGAAAACTGGACCACAAGAGAACAAACAAGAATTGGATATGAAAAAACACATGTAGATGTACTCGTCAGCTTGGTTGCACCCACATGTGTTTTAAAAATGATTCAGTATTTCATAATTCTACTGGCATGATGCTAAGAACAGTAGAATCAACCAAGTATACTGAATTATTACCAGATAACAATTGGAAAAAATAAGATTGGAAATATTTAAATTGGAAATAAAAAACCATTAAGAATATATAATATATTTCACTTACATCGATTATCCAATATATATATATATATATATATATATATATATATATACATTCATACATATATGTGTGTATATATATATATATATATGTATGTATGTATGTATGTATACATATGTATATGTGTAGATATATATGTATATTTTTTTGTGTATATATACATGTAAATATCTCACTGGCGCCCGGCTAACCGAAAAGCACCTAAATAAATATTGATATACATAATAAAAACAATTTATAGAATTAAAATAAAAAATAAAAGTAAATAAACAGTAATATAAACAAAATAACCGGGTTACCATGTGAGGCATAAAATTGCCGTTTTGTTGCAATCGTGCCAATGTGGTGCGTATATGACATCTGTGCCATATGTACATTTGTATTTATACCGGGTGGTTATAATATAAGTATCTCTATTTGGAGATATCTGTAGCTTGAAGGAATAACCGGAATGAAACCAAAATCGATACACTTCTATTCGAGAAGGGGGAAGAAGAATGGAACAATAAAAAAGAATAATTGCAATAAGCGCCGACAGATGGCGCTTTTGTGTGTGAAATGTAATGTGTAATATTGTGTACCGTGGAGGTGCCGCAAACCTCAATTACTTTACCGCATATCACAACATATGCCAAACATCCCTCATGATGCGTTACATTCCGTTGTTGAGTTCGTCGTACACCGCCTGGATTGTGTCCTCCAGCACAATAACCATGTGGAACCTGAACTTGATCGGCACCGCCATGCAAAAGCGTAACCACGTTCACTGTGACATTTTGCAATAAATTAGGTGTGTCATCCGGTTTGACACCTTAATTTTTTGTTCTTGTATTGCACATTACGGTTCACACTCAGTAGCGCCATCTGTCGATGATTATTGCAATGATTTGTTTTATTGCTACATTCTTCTTCCTCCTTCTTGAATAGTAAGTGTACCGATTTTGGTTTCATTCAGATCATTCCTTCGAGCTACAGACAGCTCCAAATAGAGATACTTATATTATAACCACCCTGTATATCATAGAAACTCGACAGAGTTTCTCGCCAAGCATAAGAAACAGTAATGCATTGAACCGTAAATGAAAGGAATTTCCGCCAATGGATGCCAAACGATTTTACATTTTTTTTTTTTTTTTAACTCTGTCTCGTTTATATTTTGCGGACGGGACAAAACGGGTTTTTGACACATCTATATCTCGCGTTCTATTTATGATAGAAATAAAATTCTTGATTCTATGGTATGGGGTGTGCCAAGGGACTAAGAATTCAAAAGTAAAGCAAAATCCGACGAATAGGTTTTCAGTAAATGCGATTTTGAAAGTGCTGTTTTTTGCACTTTTTAAATCTTGTTCAGACCAAAAACTGTTGACAGGGCTACAGCAATGTGTAATTATCGGATTTTTACGCGGTTTACGTTATTTGAATCGTTTTTATGAGTAGTTCGGACCTTTGTAAGTTTCATGCAAAAATATTAATTAGTTTTTGATTTATATCAGTTTAAAGTTATTGATTCCTATACTTAACATAGAGCAAAAAACTGTTGGCAGGGCTACAGCAATGTGTGACTATCGGATTTTTACGCGGTTTACGTTATTTGAATCGTTTTTATGAGTAGTTCAAACCTTTGTAAGTTTCATGTAAAAATATTAATTAGTTTTTGATTTATATCAGTTTAAAGTTATTGATTCCTATACTTAACATAGAGCAAAAAAATAATAAATGACCCAACTCTTTTAGGAATGGCCGTATACACATTATATTAAGATATGTTATTACACTCGACCCAAGTCAGCTTCCTATTATAAAAAATCTTAACATTTAAGGTTCGTTTACAGGGTCTCACAAAAGATCTTTTGATATAGGGCTAAAGAGTTGTGTAATTATCCGATTTTTACGCGGTTTGCAGCATTTGAATTGTTTTTATAAGTAGTTTAATTGTTTAATATTTCGTGTAAAAATATTATACCACTTTAAAGTGATTTATTCCTATACTTAAGATGAAGCAAACAAAATATTAAATGGTCTAACTCTTTCCAAAAAGAACGTATGCGCATGATGTTAAAATATGTTACTACGAACTACCTAAGTTAGTTTCCTATTGTAAAACAGAATTGTAGAATTTACTGTTCGTTTACAGGGTAACTCAAAAGATTTTTTAATAAGACTAAAAAGTTGTGTAATTAGCAAATTTTTACGTTGAAGTACATGATTCCTGTACTTAACACAGAGGAAAAACAATAGTAAATTGCATAACTTTTGTCAATTGGCTATATACACAAGATATTCAAATATGTTACTACATCCTCTCTATTGTAAAGCGGTATTGAAGCATATACGTTTCGTTTACAGAGTATCTTAAAAGATCTTGATTACACTACAACCGATGTATATTTACTGAGTGAGATGTATTTTAATGATTTTACACTGTTTCAATCTCTGTAAGGTTTCATTATCTTGTTTTAAAATTTAATATAAGTTCATTTTGTCCGTCTGAAATCTCGTCGATGTTAAGCTCTAAATCTATTAAAATATAGTATTTTCATCGATTAAAAAAACTGTGTTTATTTATAAATATATAATTCTAACGTATCAGGAATTGATTGAAATAGCGATTACAAAATTCCAACTTTACGTTCATGCGCTGAGTAATAGAATGTAAAAATGTTACCCCAAGATTACAAGTTTTGCGCTTAAATATTTGCCGTTCATCAAATTTCCGGCTATGACGAACTTAAAATGCTAAATTTCGTATACAATAGGTGATCGGTAACGAACTGTTCGGTTTACGAACAAATCGGTTAACGAACACTTTCGCGTGAGATTTTTATGTTCGGAGAACGAACACCTCACGAAACAAAGCCATGATGAAGCAATGCCGTGTTTCATATTTGCCGAGCTATTCTTATTGCCTCTATTGTCAACTTTGAGAACATTTTAACAGTTGCATACATATGTCCTAATTAATTCATGGACTGCCGGAGATTGGGGACCTATATTTTAGGATCACCGAATTGGAATGAACAGACTATATGAACAGAAATCACTTTAATAGTTTTTATACTTTTCAAACGTTGCGAATCTTATATTTTTACGATTCTCGAAACGTTTAGTTAAAAAACTTAACAAATAAAAAAACTTTTAAGGTGCTCAGTAATTTTCAAGAATAATATTTAATATATTAGTATAAAAATCCCTGTAAATTACAATGGTTCGTAGAAAAACAAATTTGATTATTCTCGGTAAAGTAAACTCATTGTTATAATTGACCAAAACAAAGGTGCTTCTTATTTTTCCACATTTTTCTGAAACTGAAGTATTTTAATTAATTTGTAAACTACTGTAAAATTTTCTATTTTTTTGTTTTTGAATGTATATAAACGGAAGAGAGATATTAACAAAAGAAAAAGGAAAATAAACATGTCATAAATAATCTGATGAATACAATGTAAGGAAATGAATATAAAAGTTTCCCCGTTGCTATGGTAGCGACATGTACATTGGAATAAGTCACTCAATAAATTGTATAATTCTGTTTAAAGCATCACTATATTTTTTTTTGCCCCTTTCATCTTTTCTTTTCTGAATAAAAATGGAATCCGTATAATTTAAATTAAATACCTTACAAAAAGGAGTGATATCTCATCAAAAACAACTCGTTGTGAATGATCCCGGCAAGCCACAAACCTAAAACGTCAGTCATAAAAAGAAGTGATATCACATAAAAAGAAGCGATGTAGAAGTGCATACTCCGAGTCCCGTGTAAAAATCTATCACCACTCATAATGTTTCCAAAGGACTCGGAGTGAGGTACAGTATGTGAAAACTGCTTGGCGACCTGCAGGCTTTTATAATGTTTGCATTTCCTGCAATTACATATGACTATATTAATTTAATTAAATTTATTTATTTATTTATTTTGCTCCCATAAAATTGTAAAAAGTTGAAGCTTCTGTGTTTGCATGTCCTTTCTTATTTGTGAGCTTGAAAAATCAATTTGTTGATTTTATTTACCATTATTTAAACTAGAAACACCACTCTTACGAAGAGGATTTTTTAAGTAAACATGTAAAGATTTTGAGTTTGTAATATATATATATATATAAACTATATATATATATATATATATATATATATAACGTTTATAAACGCTAATAAACGTTAACTAAATTGAAATATATTGCAGTAATTCTAGCGGAAGCGGAATCGCATAGATCTGGGGAAAAATCCGTTCTGTCAGTTCTTTCGCATACAAAAATATTTAAAAAATGATGTAACAAAAATTAAAAATTTATTTTTTTCGATTTTCAAAATTGATATACTGCATATATTATAAAAGCCTGCAGATCGCCAAGCAGTTTTCACATACTGTACCTCACTCCGAGTCCTTTGGAAACATTATGAGTGGTGATAGATTTTTACACGGTACTCGGAGTATGCACTTCTATATCGCTTCTTTTTATGTGATATCACTTCTTTTTATGACTGACGTTTTAGGTTTGTGGCTTGGCGGGATCAATTACAACGAGTTGTTTTTGATGAGATAAATATATGAACACAGCTAACATTTTTCTCGATTGACGGCATTAAAGTTTTCCGTACGATCGGGAATAGCAGTAAGGGATTTAGAAATGAAGATAACATCTGTTCCATGCTTTTTAGGGTTTCGTTCCTGCTGCCATATCGGTACTTACGTTTTATCCGGGCCAGGAGATAGGTCGCCAAAAATGATTGCCAATTGTCAGTCTTGTTTATCATGTAAAATCCTTCTATATTAAAAAAAGAAACTAATCTGGAACTGAGCCAAAAACGATTTAGAAATGGACCAATCAAATTCCGGGTTATTCTTATCGCTTTTTTACTAGGGACTTTTTTGAGGAGCTATTACTTTTTTTCTAGCCATCCTACGGATTCGAAAATCATACCACCAGACGCGAAATATAACAAGCTTTCAGAAATTAAAAAAATTATCACGTTCGGACAATAAAAACTCAAACAATTCTTAAAAAACGAGTAAAAAATCTTTTATTGAAAAAGTCATTTTTTTATATTTTTGCCAATTTCTAAATAAGCGCAAAGGATTATGTTTTATCTCAAATAAAAAATGTGTGCGAGACTATTAAAAACAATAATGAAAGTTTAAAATAATAATTAAATGATCACGTGTTGAAAGCAGGAAATAAAGAAAATTGCGTCATAAAAATTGTGTTTACATATGAATATTAAAAATAAAAAAGATGAATTAAATGAAAAAGCATTATAACCAGTTAAATGAAAAGGCATTATAACCTGATTACAGAAGATAGTCGCCGTTCGTGATATCATCATCATCATCTTTTTAAAACAGGATACATTACCAGGTTTTAAGAGGCTGTGAAATCAGAACGGGGGTTGGTGAGCGTAGCGAGAAGGGGGCAGAGCCCCCTACTTATGTAAATAAAGATTTTAAGACATCTCCTCACGAGCGGTTTTACCACTAAATATCAATATTTTTTTTTCGGTATTTTTTCTTTTAAAAGTATAAGTTTATACAGAATCGGGTTAAGATATAAAATCATAGAAACTTGTGGTTTGTTTACGGTCCCGTGCAACGCCGGGCGTGTTAGCTAGTAAATAATAGATTTTATTTATGAGCCCCTGACAAATTTTGAGGAGCCTTCAAACTTTCTCAGCTAAATAAAATTACAAAAAGAAATGGAATATTACCTGAAGGGGAAAATATAGTAATTCAAAATGTATTTATGTAGAAATTACATAAAAGAAATATCAGTAAAAAATCGCTTCCACAAAGAATAAGCAAAAATTTTTTTTAAAAAGGTAGTTTTCCGTTAGTCGGGCACAAATCCAGCCAATAACAGATTTTTTTTTCATTTTGGCGACGGTACTGATGCTATATCCTTAATGAAAGAAGTGAAACATATGTAAGGAACATACCTACATATTCAAAAAATAACTTTTTAAAAAATGGAAGCGTACGAGAATAGCGAACTTTCTGAAACTGTTAGCGTTTTTTTTTTTTTTTTTTAATTTCAAAATATTAAAAAGTATATTATTTAACTTCAAAGTTTTCGTGTTATATTATAGATGTCACACTGATATATATGAAAAACATCTCCCCATGACTAAAGAAGACCTAATCAAAAGAATTCCCGGAGTAGATGGACTCTGCTGCACCATAACAGACGAAATTGATAAAGACGTAATACATGCAGCAGGTAAGAAATTCGCATTATGCTTACATAATTCCATATTCAATGAGAATAGCATTCTCTATAGTTCATTCAAAACCCTCATGACAGACTCTATGTCAACATAAGAGTTGAAAATTTTCGCCGGGAAGTTTCAGTTTTTCGCTGATTTTATAAAACATAAATAAATATTTGCTTTCCTATAAAAAGTTATTTAGGGAAAAATTTAATAAGTATTTTCTGAAATGCTCATACTATTTATTATTTATTTATTTTATTTGTGAATCAATTTATTTAATTTGATTTATGTATTTATTTATTTTACTAGCCGCCACTGGCGACCAGTTTGGTCTCCCTTAAATGTATGTTAAACATTGCAACACGTTACATTTATTCATAATTTAATTTTCCCTTAATCCTTCGCCAAATCGGAAGATTCTAATAGACAAATCATGAACTTTTGCGATCATGGTAGCATTTCGCATATTTTTTGGGCACAAATGTCACATACGCACGTTGGCGCGATTCCCCCCCCCCTCCCCCGCCAATTTGGCGAAAACTTTGTTATGGAAATTGTTGTTTATTTACTTTTATTTTTTATTTTAATTCTATAAATTATTTTTGATATGTATATCAATATTTATTTACAACAAACTATCATTTATTTATTTTTATTCTTTTTTTTAATTATGAGTATTTTTGTTAGCCGGGAGCAGATGATAATTCGCCAAATATCGTTCCCATCACCGTCATTTATACTACAATTAATTTAATTTTAAATTATAAACCTGTCACTCATTTCATTTAAAATACTTAACTTTAATCTAAAATGCTTATATTACATAAATTTAAAATACTTCACACTTTTCATTTAAAAGAGAAAATAAATAAATAAATAAGAAATAATATCATAAATCAAAACATTTGATTTCAAAATCAAAGTATCATTTCTAATTTGTACACGCGATAAATAAAAGCTGTATTAGCGATTTTAAAAATGCTAAAAATCTGATTCATTAAATATTATTACATGAGTTCAATTTACGTCAAGAAAAGGTCCGAAAGTTGAGTTGTATAGCACATAATTATGGTAAACTTTGATTGTCTCACTGGTGCGAATTATTTTTTTGACGCGAGGCAGCGGTCCAAAAATTCATTCGCGGAGAACTTGCTTTGCGAATGATTACCTCCATGATTTAATATTTTAAATGTTCACGACGAATCAATCTTTTTTTTGTTTACTTTTATGAATAGAGAATTTCAACTGCGAATCTTTCGACTGAAGTTATTGCAGAATATATACATAATTGAACGCAAGTCATCTCTCAAATATTAATTTATTTTGAACGATCTTTCTTAAAATGTAACTTTTATGCAGTTTATTCGAAAAAATAATTTTGAATAAAAATGGCCGCTTGGCATATGAAAAAGCGATGCGGCATCCCGGAACTGTTGAGGACAGTCACATGACTTACAGTTTTATTATAGAGATTTTACTTATATTTAATTTTAATTTTTTTGCTTTCTTTATTCAATAAAACAAACTAATTTGATTTGCTATACAGGAGAAAATATACAGAAAATATATACAGAAAAGTATTGTAATCATGATAATATCCCGATTGTGGAAATATTGGTATCTTTTTACATTTTGAGGTTTCCTGGATCCGTTTTCGCTACTTTTAAACCTATTCCGTACGTATATGTGTATGTATGCGTGTCTGTTAGAATTTCCTCACGTTTTTAGGTCTCCAGAGCTCGTTTTTGGTAGTTTTTCGATGATGTCGCTATGTATGTATGTGAGTGAGTAAGTGATCCAAGTAAACAAACAAACAAAAAAAAATGCATTGTAAAAACTTTTTTTATGTTGCATCCTTAAAAATTTTTAATATATAAAAAGCAAAAAATCATAAAATATAAAATCGGCGCCAAAGTGTGTCTAAAAATTTAATCATAGCACTATAGCGACTGGAAGTCTTAAAAGATGAACTGATAGCCACCGAGCTCATTCACACAGAAAATAAATCCAATCCTTCATTATTGTGATAGCAGACATCTTTTTTTTTATACCGCTAACCAGGCCCCTACCTGCCCGGCATGAATGCCTAGCTTGACGGGTTAGTACCTGGGTGCGGGGCGGAAATCGCCTGATCACAGCATGGCTGTGATCCACCTGACCAAAGATTTATTGACATCGCTGTTCTCTTGTGGTTTGCTACAGTTATCTTTGCTTGCCGGTTCAAGGTCTCTGAGACGAACTAATGGCCACTCTACAGGCTCCGCCCTATTCAGGCACAAGGAATCAAAGTGGACTAAAACAAAAAAGAAAAAAAAGATAGACGAGAAGACCCACATATCGCACTTTTGGTGGTGGAAGTCAACAATGACAGACTAATGGTCACAACAAGTCTCCACCCCAAAATGCCAAAGCATTAAAATAAATGTCAAACATCATGAAAGGGACAATAAAAATCAAATACGTGAGAAACACCTAGCAAAGCGACAACAATCCATGCAAATGACAACTTATGGATCTGACATCATCCCAAATAAAGAGACTGTTTGAAAACCAATCCAATTTACAAAGCAATAGTGACGAACAGTAGTCACTATCACAAGCGACCAATAATAATAATAACTAGTCGGATGTGCCAATCCCAAAACTTTCTTCTATCTCAGTCATGTTAATACTTCAAAATTCGCTATCACATCGCTAATAAAATCAATATTTTTCGTCATTCTGTTGTACGTCAGCTGCTTGCGAATCGTCGGGTTACAGGGATGTGAACAATCGATGTATACTAAACTACGAAAAGTCCTTCTGGACAGGAACAGATAGCCTCCCTATTCCTTGGTTTTATGATTTTAGCTAATTTTACTGGAAAACACGAAGCTAAAATGCGTGGAACCTAAATAAAGAAGATTCAATCCCAATTCTCGTCAACATTGAATTTGAATGAGAATATCGCCAAATTAGTTCTCTACAGCCAAGTTGGTTTCATTTATGGCAACTTATTTTGGTCGCCAAATTGGGCAATATTCCGCCAACTGTCGCCAGGTTTGGCGAGAATTTGACGTTGGCGAATATAAATATATAATGATAAGCATATAATAGGATTAATAGTTACAACAATGAAAGAAAATTTGCCGAAACTATGTTAACTAAAACTCATAAATTAAACCCGTTTATGGATGAATTCTGCTGTCTTGTTTGAAAATGTCAGCCACCCTAAAATTTCAAACCGCTCTATTTCAGCCATTTTTTTAGATAGAAGCAAAACAAAAATTGCTCCGGATTCTCCGGATCAAAGCCGAACATTAAAAAAAAAAATTTTTTAGGATTTCTATTTTTTTTTAATTTGCACATCTTTGTTAATTTTAAATCTTTAAATGGCTACCACAGCGCCCCCTTTCGTCGAAATATCCCCAAATTGTAATAGAACCTGCTTGCCATTGCCAAAAACAGAAAAAAAAAATGTGGTTCAATTTGAAGCATAACTTCATACACTTTTCGATGGTACAATAGTGAAAATGGAACAAAAATATCGATCACAGCGCCCCCTTTCGTCGAAATATCCCCAAATTCTGATAGAACCTGCTTGCCATAGCCAAAAACATATAACAAAAATTTGGTTCAATTTGAAGCATAACATTATACACTTTTAGATGGTACAATAGTGAAAATGGAACAAAAATATCGATCAAAGCGCCCCCTTTCGTCGAAATATCCCCAAATTCTGATAGAACCTGCTTGCCATAGCCAAAAACATAGAAAAAAAATTTGGTTCAATTTGTAGCATAATATCATACACTTTTAGATGGTACAATAGTGAAAATGGAACAAAAATATCGATCACAGCGCCCCCTTTCGTCGAAATATCCCCAAATTCTGATAGAACCTGCTTGCCATAGCCAAAAACACAGAAAAAAAAATTGGTTCAATTTGAAGCATACCATCATACACTTTTAGATGGTACAATGAAGACACACAAACGGACAGACGGACAGACGGACAAACAGACATTTTGTAAAAACATGTTTTTCGGAATCTCTGACCTCTAAAACGTGT
Organism: Maratus michaelseni; assembly: GCA_963931845.1. Taxonomy (NCBI): domain Eukaryota; kingdom Metazoa; phylum Arthropoda; class Arachnida; order Araneae; family Salticidae; genus Maratus; species Maratus michaelseni. Next base: position 94,940,346 of record OZ007596.1, read on the forward strand.
AAATCCGTCGAAAACCGGAAGTCGAAAAAATTTCGATTACAATACTTTCTTCTATTATAGATAGAAGAAAGTAAAAATACCCGACAGTGACAGACAAAAAATGTAAAGGAAAATAGTATAAGTAAACAACTAAAATTACTTGCCTTAAGTATAATCTCATCAAAAACGTCACCTGTAAAAAATGCAGCCAAGTCTCGTGACTCTTTTTCCGTAAAAAGTTCTGAGATCGTGTAAAGCCAAGTTTAGCTATCTTATTAACTCTGAAATTTTCATTCACAAATCACTCCTAGTCTCTACATCTTTAGTTAAATATTATTTTGTGACTTGGCAATTACGCAGCACAGGGAAGTTATTACACCTTACTATGTTATGTGGGAAGGGATGAGATAATATGATTAAGGCTAATTATATACGCACAGGGAAGTTATTATACCTTAATATGTTATGGGATGGCACGGTATTATTTGATTAAGACTAATTATATACATCACATTCTCGTGCTGCGTAATTGCCAAGTCACAAAATAATATTTAACTAAAGATGTAGAGACTAGGAGTGATTTGTGAATGAAAATTTCAGAGTTAATAAGATAGCTAAACTTGGCTTTACACGATCTCAGAACTTTTTACGGAAAAAGAATCACGAGACTTGGCTGCATTTTTTACAGGTGGCGTTTTTGATGAGATTTCACTTCTTTTTGTAAGTAATCCTCCTTTTCTTGATTTTGGGTTCTTTTTGGAGATCATCCACTGATTTTCGCTAAGCCCACACTCTGTCCCTATTATTTACAGGTATCAAAAATTTGAAACTTTAGTTTCGTTTGCAAAGTACTGTAGATAAAAAGAGATTTCAGGTTCCTAGGCCAGCACTAAGTTATGGGAGAGGGAGTGTCAAAAATACTCACAATTGCTTCCAGGATAGATGCTATCCATCTGAGATATTACTCGCAGTCCTAGATACTTGATATTTAGCTAGAGTTGCAAAGGCTAGAAAAAACCCGGTTTAAACCTGGGAATAAACCTGGTTTTTTGGGAATAAAACAGGTTTTTTGGGAATAAACCAGGTCTTTTGGGAATAAACCTGGGAATAAACCGAGTCTATTGGAAATAAACCTGGGAATAAACCGGTTTTTTGCAACTCTATATTTAGCATAAAATAACTTTTTTGTGTAAAAAGAAAGCCAAAATTAAAATTTCCGGAAATTTTTAATAAGTCAAACTATATGAAATTTTCCGATGTTTTTTTTTTTTTGGCTTTTTTTTTTACATTTACGGATTTTTTAATTTTTTCTTACTTTTTATACTAAACCCTACCTTTCTGCCAAATGTCAAGCTTCTAGGACTACAAAATCGGATTATTTTCAAATTTTTGACTTTTTATAAATTTATTGATTTTTCGATTTTATTTCTAAGTTACCTGATTGTCATGCCAATATAGTAATTTTTTTATCCGTCTTCTTAGGATCATTTAGATTCAATTTAGAGGTAAATCAAGTGAATGTTAGAGTCACCATGATTTTATTTAGAAAGAACTATCAAACCATAACCAGCCAGTAATGTCGGGAGGATAGGGGGAGCTGGGAAAATTTGTGTGGAGCTAACATCATTTAACAATCCATATTTCATATGCGAAGTAAATAGAGTATAACCTGTGAAAGAAAACAAACCTGTCTATAAAGAAATCGCCTATAACGTAGCCAGTCTATAGTGGAACTTTCCTATAACGAAATTCGTAAACGAAAGAAAAGAAAACCATAATCCGGGGGAAATAACATAAAACAATTAGGGGCGTTGCACTAGCTAATAGGACAATTATCTTAAAACTAATGTTTGTAGCAGTACAAAATCAAATTGTTTTCGAATTTTCGATTTTTTAAAAATATTTCGATTTTATTTTCGAATTTAACGAATTTTTTAATTGTTCCTTTTATTGAATGGTAAATACTACCTTTACACCAAGTTTTAAGTTTCTAAGAATACAAGATAAAATTATTTTCAATTTTTGATTTTTTCGATTTTTTTTTTTTTTTTTTAATAATTTTCTGGATTTTTTAATTTTTTCTTATTTTGTATCCTTTATTACAAATTTCAAGTTTCTAGCGCTACAAAATCGAATTATTTTGAAATTTCCGATCTTTTTCGAGTTTTTTTATTCTATTTTCGAATTTATTGTGTTTTAATTTTTCCTTTTTCTGTATCCTAAACAATAAGTTTTTTCGAATTTTACAGATTTTTTAATTTTTTAATTTTTTTGTATCCTAAATACTGCCTTTATTCCAAATTTTAAGTTTCTAGCTCTACAAAATCGAATTATTTTCAAATTTTCGTTTTTTTTTCGATTTTTTGATTTTTTTTTCGATTTTTTGTTGTGCTTTTATTTTTTTCTTTTTCTGAATCCTAAACACTACCTTTACACCAAATTTTCAGTTTCTAAGACTACGAGATCATATTATTTTCAATTTCTCACTTTTTTTGTTTTTGTTTTTTTAATTTTTGAAAATTTCGATTTTTTTTCGAATTATCCATATTTTTTAATGTTCCCTTATTTAGTATCTTAAATATTACCTTTATTCCAAATTACAAGTTTCTAGCGCTATAAAATCGAATTATTTTCAAATTTTCTTTATTTTTCGATTTTTTTGTTTTATTTTCGAATTTTATTGCGTTTTTATTTTAACTTATTCTGAATCCTAAACACTATCTTTACCGCGAATTTTAGGTTTCTAAGGCTAAAAAGATCAAATTATTTTAATTTTTTCCTTTTTTTCGAATTTTCCGGATTTTTGAATTTTTCCTTATTTTGCATCCTAAATGCTAACTTTATTCCGAATTCCAAGTTTCTAGCGCAACAAAATCGGATTATTTGAAAATTTTCGGGTTTTTTTCGATTGTTCCGATTTTTCGATTTTATTTTCGATTTTCTTTTGTATGTTTTTGATGTTTTCTTTTTCTGAATTCTAAACACTACCTTCACCTCAAATTTTAAGTTTTTAAGACTACAAGATCGTGTTATTTTCAATTTTCAATTTTGTTCGAATTTGTTAAATTTTCGAATGTTTTTTTTTTTTTTTTTTTTTTTTTTAATTTTTCGGATTTTATAATTTTTTCTTTCTTTGTATCCGAAACACTAGCTTTATTCCAAATTTTAAGTTTCTATGGCTGCGGGATCTACCCAATCTTTTTGATGATGCGAGAGTGAGAGAGTGTGTGAGTGACAAAAAATCAAAACTTTGAGTTCATATATCGTCTGCACTAATTTATGGGTATTTTTTGAATTATCCATATTTTTTAATTTTTCCTTATTTAGTATCTTAAATATTACCTTTATTCCAAATTTCAAGTTTCTAGCGCTATAAAATCGAATTATTTTCAAATTTTCCTTATTTTTCGATTTTTCCGATTTTTTTCGGTTTTTCGATTTTATTTTCGAATTTTATTGCGTTTTTTATTTTAACATTTTTGGAATCCTAAACACTATCTTTACCACGAATTTTAAGTTTCTAAGGCTAAAAGATCAAATTATTTTAATTTTTTCAATTTTTTTCGAATTTTTCGAATTTTTGAAATTTTTTTTCGAATTTTCCGGATTTTTTAATTTTTTCTTATTTTGCATCCTAAATACTACCTTTATTCCGAATTCCAAGTTTCTAGCGCAACAAAATCTGATTATTTGAAAATTTTGATTTTTTTCGATTTTTCAATTTTTTCAATTTTGCTTTCGATTTTTTTGGTGTTTTTGATGTTTTCTTTTTCTGGATGCTAAACACTACCTTCACACCAAATCTTAAGTTTCTAAGACTACAAGATCGTCTTATTTTCAATTCTCAATTTTGATGGAATTTGTTGAATTTTCGAATGTTTTTTTTTTTCGAATTTTCCATATTTTACAATTTTTCCTCTCTTTGTATCCTAAACACTACCTTTTTAGGTGCGTTCGTAATTATATAAATACGTAGCACCTATTGTCGTCGTTTGGTCCGTCCGTCTGTCCGTCCGTCTGTCTGTCTGTCTGTCCGTCTGTCTGTCCGTCCGTCCGTCCGTCTGTCTGTCCGTCTGTCTGTCCGTCCGTCCACATACAACAACGCAAAAACTACCCAACCGAATAGTTTGGAATTTAAGATATATTATCTTTGCAGAATTTTGTCGAGACATTTCAATTTTTTTAAAAATCGAATCAAAACTTTAGGAGATATTAATAAAAATATTTATTAAGAAATTTGAATTAAAAGAAAAAAAATCGGTGCTTTATTGTTAGAAGAGCTTCCGAGGTTTAATGATCAAGCGACCGAGATATTTATTTTATGACAGATTTGACAGACATGACTTATTTTCTGCAGACGATATAATTCATTTCAAAGAATTAAAAATCATCAAGATCTGAATATTTATATAACTAGCTATAGTACGAACGCACCTCATTTGTCACGTTTGACATATAATTTCCAACTTGTTTCCAAATGTCAAGTTTCTAGGTCTACGGGATCTACCTAATCTTTTTGATGACGCGGAACGAGTGAGTGAGTGAGTGACAAAAAATTGAATGTTTGAGTTCATATATCGTCTGAACTAAAAAAGACAGAAAGTTGTAATTTTAAATTTTGGTCCTGTGTGCCAAATACTCTAGAAAAACGTAGAATAATTTCGTTTTCACAATACTAATGTAATTCATTTTATCTATTATTTTTTTATAGCACTAACCATTATACTAACTTTACTAGGCTAATTTTAATTAATAATTAGTAACTTGTTATTAAACTCAAGCACACTAATCCACTGACAATTTCCCTAACACCCCTCTTTTTAATTTTATAATAATCACTCTTATTATCGTAATAATTATAGAGTTATGTGTATGTGTAGGTGATAGTGATGTAACGACCGAAGGAACCTATGGCCTATCCTGATTCGTAAGTAGCTGTGCTGGAGCGCGACCTACGTTATACACGGCCGGTGCATGACGTTTAAAACGTCACATTGAGTGGATCATTTTTACACGGTTTTTGGTGCAAAGTGGCGCGCCCACCGTTTTGCACCAACCGCCATGTAAAAATGATCCACTCCATGTGACGTTTTAAACGTTATGCACCGGCCGTATATAACGTAGGTCGCGGCTGGAGTTGTCCAGAGTTTGTCAATGGTTTTGTCGCCTAGCTTCGGAGGTTGATCGCTGTGTAGACATGCAATCGAATCGAAGGAACAGTTTCTGAAAGAATTTTGGATTTGGTGAAGGTGGATTCGATTAAATTTGCTGAAGAGCAGCAGAAGAGTAAAGAATTGGCTCCATTGTTTACATTGGCCAAAAAGATTGAAGCAGAATCCAAGGAATTTGGAGTGGTTGAAGAAAAATTATTGGTTAAGAGGAAAGTTGATAAGATGGAAAAAGAGGTGGATTTGCTTGTGGTTCCTGATCATACTGATCAAATCTTACTAGACGTTGCTCATTTGTTTAAAAGTGTTCCTGTGAATGGCGAAACAATATGTGTCATGGAAAATATTGCTAAGATAAAAGAAAAAGAGAGTGCGGGTGAAGAGACTTTCAATAACGAGTTGAGAGCGTTGGACTTTAGTTGAAAATCAGTCATTGGCTGAGAAACTTTATGAATCTACTAAAGTTGAAACTGATAATGTTGCAAAAGTGAAAGAGGAGCTTGAATTATCTAGATTTGAAGATGTGAAAGGTGAACAACGGGAAATGATGAAAGAGGGAAGCGAAACCCAGAAAATGTTAAGCTTAAAGCAGATTAGTGGAACAGATGAGTCAATCATTGAAGAAGATAGAGAGCTATTTAATTTATCACAAGTTAGAAATTCTGTAGATTTAGATGAATTTGGTGGTGAAACTAATTTTGAATTCAATGTTGGACTTTCTCAAATTGATGTTAACGAATTCTGTGGAGATGGTTATCCTTTTGGTTTGAAAAATAAGGACAATTCAGAAATAGATGATGAGGTTCAGAATGAAGAGAGTTTTAATCCTTATAGAAATGATTTATGTGAAGATCATGAATTTGAAACTAATGCTGAGATTAAAAGTGAGATTGCTGAAATGACTGAGGAAATTGTGGAAGACCACCAAAATCCGCTTATGGCTGATTTAGTCAGGAGGTTAAATGAGGCGAAAGATGAAATTGCTAGGAATTTTAATAAAGAAAATTATTCTAATGAACAGAATGATGGAAATATCGAACCTGATTTGTTAGTTGAAAGATGTGAGGAAAATGTGGCAGCGAAAGAAATACTAGAGGACATTTACCTAAAATAGGAAACGCATATAATCAATGTGCATCAAAAGATGAAAATCTTCGTAAAACAGAAAACGAAATCACCTGTGGTGTGGTCAAGATAGGTGTTGATGGAAATAGGAGCTGTGCTGAGGTTAAGGAATGTTACGGAATGTGTGACAAGAAACTGGAGAGAAAAGCAGTGATAAAATCAAGGAAAAATAAAATGATGAAGAATCATAAGAAGAGAAGGAAGAGATCACCTGTGGAATTAAAGGTGCGCGCAGTTAAGGAGTTACAGAAAGAATTTCTACTACAAATTGATGCATCGGACACTGGTCTGGGTATAGTTTTGGCGCAGATTAGTGATCAAGGGGAGGAGCATCCTATTTTATACATTAGTAGGAAGCTCAAGCAATCAGAGCAGAAATATTGTACCACTGAAAAAAAAAGTGTATATTTTTATATTTATTTATTGTCTGTATTAGAATAAGAGAAAAAATACAAAAATAACTTTGAAATGTTAAATTATGATCTGGAATTTATTGGTTGCAAATTTATAAATATTTTTTGGAATTGTGTTAATTCATATGAAAAGTTGTTTCATTTGGTAGAGAGAAATTGTCAGATATTCATTTGGTTGTATCATGTTAAATTTATATAAAAAGAGAAAAAAAATCTGTTAATTGTGTTGGTATTTGTGTAAAATTGCATTGGTTATAATTTTGTCTAGAGGTTACAGAATTTTGTGTATGTTTAAATTATGGTAAATTAGTGTAAATATTATATAATGTGATTCATGTATCTGTATTTTTACTAGCGTGTTGTGAATTTCTGTATTTTTCGCGTACTTCAAAATTTTTGCTAGTAAATTTAAAATTTAGGGAATTTTAACTAGGGTGGCACATTGCTGTGATGGATTAGAAAAAGGGGGGAGTAACAAAGTAACAAGTTGTTCCGGAACATTTTGAATTAAAAGAAAAACATTTGATGTTCAATGGAACTTGTCACAACTGTATATTCTCGTCAAGGACTCCATTTGGACATGTCCAAAATTTGGAGGGGGGGGGAGTCTGTAACGACCGAAGTAATCTATGGCCTATCCTGATTCGTAAGTTGCTGGGCTGGAGTTGTCCAGAGTTTGTCCATGGTTTTGTCGCCTAGCTTCGGAGGTTGATCGCTGTGTAGCCGTGCAATCGAATCGAAGGAACAGTTTACGATATGCGAGGAGACTGCAAGAGATGTTAGTTGGCAGGTCAAGGGAAGTGACCCGAGCTAAGCTGATAGAGATGGAGAGAAAGTTGGACAGATGATGGCTGAGCAAAAATGTGAACTGTGTATGTGTAAAATAAGGGAGTTTTGTCCGCTGGGTTTTTTAAGGAAAAGTGTGATGTGTTTTAAAGTTTTTATATTGTTTTAAGTTGTATCAATGAAGCTGAATAAAGTTGTTGGACGTAAAGCGTCAACTCGGATCTGACTGGAGTTGTCATTCATTTCGTTACAGTGAGTATATGTGTGTCTATATTTGTATGTATGTGAGTATTTGTATATTAATTTAGCTTACCTTTTAACAACAATTTTTTTAATTGCTAAAGTCATAGTTAATATATTAAATTACAAAGTCATCTCTTATTAATTTTTTTATTTAAAATTTAATTTTTTTTCTCTTTTTATTATTATTACTATTATTATTCTCCTTATCTAATTTAATATTTTATTTGTTGTGTAAGACTAACAAAATAGCCCTTCCTCCTAAAAGATATTATTTACTTTAAGGCCTAGTACTTTAATTCTAAGTTTCCTTTATTTGCAAGTTAATCAGTCTTGTAATGCTTGGTCCAGTCGGTTCATGCAAGGGTTGTGCAAGAGTGAGGTGCGACCCTTTTTTTGATTACGCTTCTTTATTATGTGCTTAAGGCAAAAGCTGCACAAGCTAATGCACCCGCTCAAATGGAACAGCCTACGGAGCCAGTTTTTACCCGTCGGGATACTGCGTAGAAAGGCGGAGTCTCGTCTACCTCTGCAACGACGTCACCCACCTTGAGGACCCGCTTGTGGCATATGGTCGGGACAAGCCCCGAGCTCAAGGCACTCTGCAACGACAAAGTCGGCCTTGAATTTAGGCCCAAAATTTCTCTATCCCCAGGTGCAATCTATTACCGGTAACTCCCTTGTTTGTCATTCCCTCCATCCAATCATTTCCCAAGTTAAATTTTGCAATGCCCATCCGGTCTCAAAAGCATCAATTTTAAGTATCCAACAAGCATGGCGATGTAAATCGCTGTGCTGTCAATCGCGGTGTCAAATCAACAAAGTTAAATAATAACCAAGAAGCGGAAAAAAACAGTAAACTAATGTAAATCACGGGATAGCGCTCCAGCCACGACGCACAGTGTGGTATTTAGTCCCAAAACATGGCCAAAAATGATTCTTTTAAAAATCGTTTTCCTACCCTGTATATTATTGCTCAAAAAGTTTAATAGTTACTGCATCCAAAGGCAAAACGTGTAATGCGCTAGCACAACACAGCGCGCCACGCGATCAGTCCGAAGTTGCCGTTCGTTTCCAGTTATCCTCTGATTTTACGATGCGCTCAGATTTTACTGCTTTAAAATATCTTGTAGTTTTGTGTCTAAACAATTTAGTGGTTGTTGTTGTGATGGATTATTCTGAACCGGGTATATACTTTATACACACTACATTTACCTAATGAAAATCCTGCGGATTTTTTGTCTATGTGGTCGACAACTTAGGTATAGTTAAAAGTGGCATAAATAAATATTTATAATATTTAGAAAGGATTTTGTTATATTTTTAAACATATTTAAGCGATGAAAACTATTGTGTAATATGCAGTACTTAGTATACAAGACAATTATAAAAAAATCAGCCGCCCGAAACCGCCCCCCCCCCTATTTTTAACGAATTTTTTTGTTGGTTCCTATAATTTTTTATATAAGTTACTGCTATTTATTTTTTTATTTATTTTGGTAACAGAGCCTTCTGAAATGAGATCTATGACTCGAAATGAGTTGTATACCATCATGCAATGCTCAAATGAGTCAACATTTGATGGAAAGCATCAATTTATGGAGCAAGAATTCTTGAGAAATTATTCTGAAGGTGATCCAAGAATAGCTGAGATGAAGCAAAAGCTCCCCGCTATTAAAAATCAGTTCAAACAAAAATGGGTAGCTACTCATAAAAACAAGGACAATATTTGAAGAAAACAATACTAATACAAAATTAATACAGAAGAATTTGAAAAATATTGCTAAGAGATAGCTGAACTGTATGTGTCGCTATATGGTTTTTATCCCATGTCCCCTACAATGCACAAGGTACTTCGTCATGGAGCAGACGTTATAAAAAAAAGCTATTCTGCCAATAGGCCAACTATCTGAAGAGGCTGCAGAAGCTCGCAATAAACATATTAGGTCATTTAAATTAAACCACAGAAGAAAGTTTTCGCAAGTGGCCTGTACATTGATGTCCTGAATAGGCTTCTTTTAACTTCTAACCCCCTAATAACTGGAATGAAATGCAACACAAACTAGAAAAGAAAACCCTTATCTTCTGAAGTTTTACATCTGTTATCAGAAAGTGATATTACAAATGTTAATATTCTTAAAGACAGTAATAGTGATGAAACTGATAGATAAATGCTTTCATTTATTTATAAATAAGACTTTATTTTACCGTTTTCACTCTACAATTCAAATAAAAAAGAAAATTGCTCAGTTAAACTGAGGACATTGATATCACACTAATTGTATATTATACTCTTGCCTCTCGAAAAATAAGGATATCGACTATATATTAAGGGAGATCATCCCCCCATTCTCACCTTTATATTTAACCAGTGAACCCGCAAAACTAACCAGAGAAGTGCTTTATTACGATGAATATATATACAAAATTTGAAGAAAATTGGATAATTCTGCATGAAAAACTCATCTAAATTAAGGGGGACTTAGCCCCCCGTTCCCCTCTTTATACTTAACCAATGAACCCCCAAAACTAATCAGAGAAGATCCTTATCACAATGGACCTATAAACAAAATTTGAAGCAAAATGGTTATTTCTATCAAGAGTTATCGCTTTACGTACATACATACATACGTACATACATACATACGTACGTACATACATACGTACGTGCATACAAAACCGACGGGAACATTAGCTCTCAGGCTTTGATAGCCTGTGAGCTAATAAAAACGTAGATGTGTAGCTTTTAGAGGTATAAAATAATTTTGGCCAGGTTTTGGGGCTAAATACCACACTGTGCGACGGCCCGTCCATAGTGCTTGTCTCGTTATCACCGCGGCAGCATGCAGCTATCAAGCGAATTTCGCTTCGCTACCAGGCAACAAACCCCGTTGAACTAGGCACTCAGTCCGGCAGGTAGGGGCCTGGCCAGTGGTGTCGAGTGTTCTGAAGCTAATTTGTAAAATAACTTCCTCTCGACCACACTGCACATGAATCTTAATAATATTATAAATCCGATTGTGTGCAAATGTTAGGCTGAAGCCAGCGTCAAAATGGAGAATTTAATTACTTTATATCTTTGTATATAGGTTGATTATAACCCGGTGATGACCATAGGCTGGTTTTTGTTTATTTTATTCAAATATTTTTCCTAATAATTCAAAATTTCATTATTTTCATAGAGAATAAATGGACATTTTTTCCTTATAAAATCTTAAAATGGTTAAATTTACTTTACCGTTGCTAACATTTTATCGTTGCCAACACTAAATCAAAAACCGTAATAATAATTTTTACTCAACGGTTTAGTTTCAATTGAAAGTTTTTCACGTGAAAAATGAAAATGAAATTAAAAAAAAATAAGAATTAAAAAGAAGATTAAATAACATTACTAGAAATAAAATGTACTTTTTTTTAGATTTCGATACTAATGCAAGGTTTTAATTTTTTTCAATTCAAAAGAATATTCGAAAGAATAATTTCAGGAGATCAAAATAATTTTCTGAATAATTAAAATTTTTATAATTTTCATAGAGAATCAATGAATATTTTTTCTGTAAAATTTAATTAAACATTTTACATTCCTAAGCATCATCGTTGCCAATAAATACAAAACATGGAATAATAATTTTTCCGCAACAATTATTTTTCAATTGAACGATATTCACGTATAAAATGAAAATTAAAAAGAATTCAAAAGAAGACGAATTTCCATGATATTAGAAAAGGAAGTATGGAGTATTTGTTATTATACATGAAGTATGAATATCGGTTAGGCTGAGAAGACATTTTCTGTCAAAGATAGTGTTATAATTAGAAGGAAAAATGAACAATAATTATTTTATTAAGAAAAGATTTCGCTTGGACCATGGAACTATGAAAAGGATCGTCCTTGGCATGGACAAATTTACGTCATAAATAAAACATGTATTTTCAAATATTCGTAATAATACAAGGAGCATCAATATCAGTATATAATGAAAGTAAATATATAACGGATGTCATATTTAAGATGAAAACCTGAAATATTTTTTATCGATACTGATTAATAATAAGCTTGACTATCATTTACATACAAATGTGAGCTTTCTGCTAAAATTTACGTCCTGATTGCCTGGAAAAGAAAATTAATAAGAATTATTATGCCATTAAAAAGGGATTTTTCTGGGGGAAAAGTGACGTCACAGTTGAAACAAAACGGGAATTTTCCAATATGTTTTAAAAGGAGTGTGAATCAATCCCGTACATTAATAATACAAGGATCAGTCAGTATAGAAAGTAAACGAGTTTCACGCCATATTTAAATTGAAGAATTTAAATATTTTTTTTTTATCTATAGTGATTATTAAGCATGAGTATCCGTTATACACAGATGAGAGTTTTCTGCTAAAAATCACATCACAGTTTTAAGAAAAGGAAAATGAACACGAATCTATTATATTAAAATGTGACCATGTGTTTGTATTTCGCAACTACTGCTAGACTATCGAACGCAATGCGATTTAATTAACATCGGTAATGATTGATCCGAGGGTGTCACACAAACTGTCAAAATTGAACAGGTAGAATTGAATTTAAAGAAAAAGCATATGCAATTAATTATTTTTGAAGGTTGGCTGTTAAAACGTTTCACAATGGCGTTAAAAGTAAAATTGTTTATCAGGTAAAATTAACATTTGTTTTTACCCAATTCGACTATTTCCACCATTTTATTTGGCCCTCCTTTTTGCATTGGTTGCAATTTCCTTTTCGCGATTATTTGGCACAAAATTTCACTTTTTTAAGACTGAGTTATGTCAAAATCCTATAACGAAAATACCGTAATGTCCCCTATAAAATGTGATAAAGAGTTAGTTAATTATTTAGATTTTTAACTATAGGGAGTGAAATATTTTGCTTAATTAATGTATTTCTTCTTTTTATGTTGCGTGAACGAAGTCACGGGTAACAGCTAGTTTTTATATATAATTATTTTATTTTGCAGGTGACCAGTTGAAAATTATTTCGACGATGTCTGCAGGATTTGACCATATTGATGTGGAAGAATGCAAGAAAAGGTAAGGTTCCTGTCACATATTTTAAATCATTCCGTGAAACTCGTGATGATTAGAATAACTATACAGTCAAACATCGTTAACATGAACACTCTTAACGCGAATTACTTTGAGCACGAACTGTTTCTGACTGCCTCGTCCAGTTGTATGTAATGTATTTAAGTTCGGATAACACGAACAAAAAAAGTTTGCCCTTGAGTGTTCGCGTTAACGAGATTCAACTGTAATAACAAGATGGATGCTAATTCTGTTTCGATAATAATTCAGCACAAGCATGGCTCCTAACATAAAATGGCATAAACAGATTGTAATAGCATAGTAGGATAATTTTGAAGTTCATAATAGAATCCCATAATGACAAAGAGACTAATCGCTTATTTCGAAGGAAAGGTTCTTCGTCAACATTAACTGGTGGATTCATCTTTACAATGGAAGATTATTAAGTAAAACATTCTTAGTTGTAAAATTATGAAGGTGAAGTTGTAAAAAGGGAAGTAAAATAAAAACTGCTTGTGGTAAGACGAAATAGCAGACGACCAGAAAAATTTCGCTTTAAACAGTTTTCCATCGTCAAATACATTCGGCAAAAAAAAAATTGCAAGTAGGGGAGAGGGGGGGGGCACATTTGAACTCGGGGCAATTTTGAACAGTGACTATATTTTATATCTGATAATGCAATATTCCTATTTTTCAGAAGTAATGTTGTCAGCACTAACTTACATATGTGTCACATGCTTTTTACCACATTGTAATTATAGTTAAGTCAGGAATAGTGATTATGTGTTTTGACATCTTTTGATTAAACTTTTAAGTTACTTTTTGTAAGCTTCTGAGGCCTGTGTTGCTGTCTTCTGCTGTTCATCTTTAGCGACATATTAGTTAGTAGATTTATGCTTTTCTTATCGTTATAACAAATCTTGATTAAATCTGTTTATAATATATATAAGCCTATTTTTCCAATATGGTAGCATAAGGGGTAGATTTGAACAAATCTAATGGGGTAGTTTTTGAACATGTTCAAAACTCCCTTCTTGTTTAAATTAAAGTAAAATTCAAAATTAATATGTATTTATGAAGTATATTGACTATCATTTATATAATTTTAAATGTTAGAACTTATGATTCAGTTCATTCGAGAAAATGGCATTGTTTAGTGTACATTTCCACCACACTGTATACATAGACTGCAGCTGTTAGATGTATCAGTACTCGGTCTTTTCAAAACAAAACTTGCTCAAAAGAAGAATAGCTGGTTACTTAGTAATCCTGGTAAAACAATTTCAGTCTATAATCTCCCATGTACGATTCATGAAACATATCTGTCATTTATTTGAATGAATATTATTGCAGGCTTTGCAAAAACATGTATATGATGGCCTTTTGACAGGCCTTTTGATACTGTTTTCAATTATGATGATTTTGAATTCTCCACAGTAACTGACAGGCCAGTATTAGATAATACACCTTAGTATTAGATAATACACCTTATGTTTCAGAGGTTGAATCTGTAGCAAATTCTTTGAACACCATTGAAGTTATACAGACTGAAGCTGATCTTTCTTTTATGCTGCTGCGGTTGATTGCCCAGAAAGTACATGCATTGATGAAAATGTAGAACCAAAAGCAAGTACTTCTAAAGTTTATGACACTGTTGCTACTACTCTAACACCAGAATTGGTCCGACCTTACCCGATAGCTTCACCTCGTAAAACATCTAAATGGAGAAATAAGGTAAATCTAGGATTTTAACATCCACTCCAGAAAAAAAATCGAATTGAAGCTAATAGTATTGAAAAAATAGGAAAGAGAAGTAAAATAGTTTCAAAGAAGTTGAAACACAGGATCTGTAAAAAAAAATCATATCATGAAAAAGAGTTTGACACTAGCAGCAATGATATACAGATTTCTTATTAGAGATGATAATGAGTCATTTCATCATGCAGAAAATGACGAAGGTATTGAAATAGAACAATTCAATGTTGCTGATATTAAAATAAATTACTTCATTTTAGTAAATATTGCAAGGAAAAAAAGGATTCTTCATTATGTTGGACAAGTTGAAGAGAAAACAATGAAGCAGAAGAATGCATGGTAAATTACCTGAAAGAGAAGGAGGGTTGTTACAAATTTTTCATCCCAGACCATGAAGACAAGTGGCCCGTTCCTTTTAATGATATTATTTTTAAGTTTTCTAGACCATTGTTATCAGGAGGAACAGAACGAGCAATGTGCTTGTTGTCATTTCCAATAAACCTTGGAAACTTCCAAATGGAATAATTTTTGGCTTTAATGTTATCACATTAACTAAGTAGAAATGTTTTTTTATCATATCTGTTTAAGCAAAAATAAGTGTATATGTTTTGTTTATGTCTGTCTTACATTGAAATGATTATTTGTTCGAAAGTGCCCCATGCTTGTTCAAATGTGCCCCATGCAGGGGTACATTTGAACAAAAAAAATCATATTTGAAAGCAAACAAAAAATGTGTGTTAATTTAATTGAATATTGTTTGTATTAATTTTTTCATACATAAAATAAATGATTTTTTCTTATTATAAACAGTGTTATTTCCCAGGACCTATATATAGTGGTGAAAATTATACTTTACTGAAATGTGTTCAAATCTGACCCCCTCTTCCCTAAATAATTTAGAAAACGCATAACACATTTAAAAATCCAGTTTTAGCAATTACCTTCCAAAGTCACAAAAGGAGTCGAAATATTTTGTGCAGCCCTGTATATGAGTTTTAGATTTCGTTATATACTACATACCATGATAAAATTTAGTTCAATTAGAAAATTCACATTTAGCAATTTTCGCCAATCGATGGAAATGCACTTGGAATCTTTTGTACAGCTTTGTATATTATCTAAAGACTTTTGTACACACCAGATATTAAGCTAAAATTTAATTCAGGCAAAAAACGCATAGGGCAACTTAAAACTCATTTCCAGCAATTACCGACCATAAACGGCAATGCATCTTGTACTTTGCGCAGCCCTGTATATGAATATATTTATATTCCACGAACTTATTACGTCTACTAAACTTAGTTCAGCAGGAAAATGCTTCACACATTTAAAAACAGCTCTTAAGCAATTCACTCTTATAGTCAGCGGTACTTATGAATTCCTTTATGTAGCCCTGTATATGACCAACAGAAGTTATACACACCACGCACTATGTAAAAAGTTAGTTAAACTTAAAAACGCAAACCAAAGTTGAAAATGCACTTATCACACATAGACTGTAATTCTCGCGCGTAGACTGTAGCCTAATTCTTCTGTGTGTCCCTGCAAATGAATTATAAACGCCATACTTTTCAGTGAGCAACTTATAGTACTCCTGAGTAAAGCATATAAATTTCATTATGTTTGAATTTGTGAAACATTATTAAATTCCACTGCAAACGATTTTTCCCCGTAGAACATTGTGTATCAGAATTCTTTTGTGTGACCCTGTAAATGAATAATAAATGCTTTGCAGCCCATATTCTACAAAAAGCATGTTTTAGTGTGCTTCATAATTGTATATCAATTTCATCATGTTTCAAATGGCATAACATAATCACAATGCGCTTGAAACGATTTTTCCCATTGACTGTAATGTAACGGAGCACTTTTGACTGTCTCTGTAAACAGACTTTAAATGATGCACACTTCATTTTCAATAGGGACCATGCTGTAACGTCAATAACATATAAAAATTTTAAGGCAATCCGAGTATGTTTAAGAGAGTTAGAGCACGGACGGACGGTAGACGGCCAGACAAACCGAAGTCATAAAAACTTTTCATCTAGGTTGGAAAGTGTTAAAAAAGGATTTAATCACCAAAAAGAAAACAGAAATAGCCATTTGACTGGAAATTATGTTTTCTTTCAATTTATGTTTAAAAAAAATAAGGCATTGACTTCCTACTGAAATTGTACCAGATTCTCAAATTTTCAATACGAACACCTAGTTTTGACACCGTATTTTGATTCTTCGGTAAATTTCACCTTAGGATACCAAACAGGAAGTCATTCGGTTAAACAGTTTAAAAATTATGTATATTTAAAGTTTTGAATTTCTAATGTTAAATTCACTATTAATAGTTGCAAAACAAAATTTCGTTGCGCTTTATTTTTTAACCATGACTCAAAAACTATACTTGGCAGAAGGAGGTGCTATTTTAGATTCGCATAAGCTCCTAGAAATTGATTTTTATTTAAATTTTTATATGTTACAATACATATTTTTTTCCGAAAAGTAATTTCGAAAAACATATTTTTTCGAAAATTAATTAAAATATATATATATATATATATATATATATATATATATATATATATACTTTTTAATTAATTTCCGAAAAAAAAAGATTTGTAAAATTTTGATTAGAAATCGATTTCTAGAAGTTTCAAATATGCGAATCTAAAACATCACCTCTTTCTGTCAAGTAGTTATCTCCACACATCTTTGAAATCCCTTCAAATATTAAATTCATAAATGAAACCCCACACTATGGTGTGTTCTTTTCAGTGGTGCTAACGGTAATCAAGTCAGAAGTGTCCTTTTTTAGATATTATAGGCTTCTAAAAATAGATTGATTTTAAGAATTTAATTTATGAGGGGATTTCAAAGATGTGTGACGACGCCATCTCGTGCGTGCAGTAAAACGAATTTCTAACAGGAAGAAAATGGACTAGTCTTTTGCTTGCACTATAGAACTCTATAAACTAAAACTCTATTCAGTCTGTTCTGGGGTGTCTGGTTCGATCCTAGTCACCGCTCACACCTTCTTCATTGGTGACCGTGGGTGAAAACGAACGCGCACCTTAACCAGCATCATCATCTCCTCTCGGAACCAACAGATTTGCAGCACTGAATACACGCCAGCACGAAAAAACCTGTGAAACGCTCACGACACAAAACCTGTGACAACTTTCATAGCATCTCAAAGTCTGTCACACCGCGCACCTTGAGGATCACACGTGCGCACTACAACGCGACATCATCACCCTGGCAACCGCCATGCAGCACGAGTGAACATCACTCGTCCGAACATCAAACGTCAACAAGACGTTCTCCTCACTGGGGGGGGGGGGGGTGGAATACTGTGACTATGCCATCTGCACAGGCAGTAAAATGAGTTCCTAGCAGGAAGCAACTGAACCTAGCCTTTTGCTCGGCACTATAGAACTCGTCTGCTATTCCGGGGTTCCTGGTTTGATTCTTAGCACCGATCGCACCTCTTTCAGATGAATAAATTAATTAATATTTAGGCAGGGTGGAAACGACTTCAGTAGCTCTATCTCATGCCCATAGGTGATTAATTAATGAAGTGGCAAACTTTTAAAGTAGTGTGCTTAGAAGTTACAGCTTGTTAAAGAAAGTATCAAATTTATCGCGACAACCCCTATGGCCTAGTTGGAAGACAAGTGGTGATTAAAGTAGTGATTTCTGATATATTTAATTCAGCAATTATGTTTTCCAGCACAAAAAACTGTACAATACCACATGTTTTCAAAATCTAAGGTTCCTTGTATCATGAGCAGTAAGATGACAAACTTCGTTATTTGATCGAAATAAAAATATTTTTAATTCAGTCACATTCCTAGGTGTTGGAAACTCTGCCTCGCGTACGCGGTAGCGTATTACTGCTTATTTCACAGCTTATTGCTGTTAATTTTACGGTATAATACTGGCAGCTGGGATGCCAGTATTATACTGTAAAATCAACACTTTTTCTTTTTGCAGTGTATTTCATATGTAGAATAAAAAGTATGCTTTGTTATATTAGATTAAATTGTATTTAAAATGCCATTAATTTATTTTACTTTGTTACATGTTTTTCAAGAAGCGGATGACGTCATTTTCTAATACAGTTAAAATAGGATTGTTATTTTTTTTTCTCGCGCGTGCCTTTTACTATCTTCAATCAGTTTTTAGTGTAACTTTGATGGAATAAATGAGACGATATTCTGGCTTCACTAATGTTGGTTGCAGATATTTTTATCCTTAATTTTTATTTAGAAGTTTAAACCCGCATCTAAAAAAAATATTAGATATTTTGTTTAAAATTATTAGACTGCAGTGCAAAATCCTCGCACGGGTTCACTGGTTATATCATAATGAATATTTTCTCATATTTCTTTCTGCTCTTTACAGAAAAATTCTGGTAAGTCACACGCCTCACGTGAATGCGACTGCCGTAGCCGAATGGACAGTGATGCTGATGCTTTGTGCTGGAAGGAGATTTCTAGAGGCAGCTGTAGCTACCAAAAAGTGAGTGATTAAAACAACACTATCATAAACAAATAGAAAAATACAGTTTTTTTTTTTTTTTTTTTTTTTTTTTTTTTTTTTTAATAACGTGTTTATAAAGATTCAATATTTATCTTAAAAATCATGCCTAATTTCATGACGAATGCAATTCATGTTGTTCTGGAACAATATGTGAATTTGGTGTTCGCCCCGATTATGGAAATTTTAATATTTTTGTTTATGCATAGTAGAAAGCACTTACTAGTGAATTTATTTTTTTGAAGAAAGGGCTTAGTTTCTTTTTTTAAATATGACAACAGAAAAGGAAAAAAAAAAGCACTTTTATATTACTGCAAATCTCATAATATTGTAACCAAAAAGTATTTATTGTTGGGTCACGTGGTAATAGATTTTTTTTTTATTATCTAGTTTTTTCTTGGTAGCTTTTTAAGATATGGCAACAGGAAATAAAACTAACAATATTTAAATTTTCTATTCATGATTTCTAAATTGTTTTCTCAACGCATAATCATAATTTAATTAATAATTAATCTATTAATTGATAATTAAGTTCTGAAAATATGAATAAACTGTACTGTCATTGGGAACTCACAACTCTGCATAATTTCTAGAACTCTAACACACCAGGAAGTGAGTGATAAATGAATTACGAAATTCCATCTTTACATAAATGAACGAAGTTAAATAAAAGCGTATCAAAAGATTGTTAAGCAAAATTATTTCTTAAAGGATTGGTCTGTCTCTTACAAATCTAAAAGAATCTGTTCTCGCTTGACAACAGAAGTGAAGCAACACTGAATGTGGTTAGTACTTGGAAGGATGACCGCCAGCGAACAAACACCGCGTGTTCTTGATATCTTCAAGTCCTTTGTAGCCGAATAATTAGACTGTTGAGTTCATGGTCGGACTGGGCCAGGGGAAAGGGCGCACACCTTGGATTTTCAAAGGGCGCAAAAATTTTGACGAATTCAAGTCAATTTTACTTTCTTGTGTTATATGTGACCTGAAATGGTTTAACACATTCGCATAGCACCAAGTAAGAAAATGGCTTAATATTATATCTTTGAGTCTACATAGATGACTTTGCGATATTCCCTGTGCATGTTCGAAGTTAAATCAAATCTACACAATTTTCCAAAACATGTCATGTAATATTGAAAAACTCTAGAAAGTTGAACACAGATTACCTTGCAATAGATTGATTGTAGGCTAGGACTTTTCTACTTTGTTCTCTTGTCAATAGATACCTTAGAACAATCATGGAAAATAAGTGATCACCCCTTACTAATTAAGGTATAAAAATACATAAATACCAATTTATTGATGCTCTTTATCCATGTCTACTATTAAATTCTAAATACAAAGGATGTGAATTATCACTTTACAGCGTACAACCAACAAAGTGAAAAAAATGTCCAGACAGGGGATCGATCCCGGATACCTTGGCATAGCGCACCAAGTGCTTTACCATTTAAACAACCAGGACGACATCCAGTCCAGCATTCTCTCACTCTTATATATTAAGGCTACAACTTCTGCTGCACAAGATGGAACGTCAATCATGAGCACAACTTCAGTCGCATGCATGAGACAAATTAAACCCAGTATTGGTAAATATTTATATATCTAATTAAATTTTTAGCAGAGCTGAAATTGCGCTGAAAATTAATGATTGCTAAATGTTGATAAAGGTTGTACGCTGTGTAGTAAAGTGATAATTCACATCCTTTGTCGTCATCAAT
The DNA here is from genome assembly GCA_963931845.1 of Maratus michaelseni. NCBI lineage: Eukaryota > Metazoa > Arthropoda > Arachnida > Araneae > Salticidae > Maratus > Maratus michaelseni. The sequence goes on from OZ007596.1 coordinate 94,961,120, forward strand.
TTCCAGCGTAATTTCAGCCCTGCTGAAAATTTAATTAGATTTATTAAATTCGATTCATGAATTTTGTTTCGGGGACTGTCTACATATTAAAAGAATGCACGAACGTTGATTTTTTAAATGGTAACACCTACTTTTGACATTCTTTTTGAGTTCCCTGGATCAAGGCAACCTGGGAACATAGATACTTCTCTTAAATCTTGATAGCGTTATAAAAGAAATTGTGTTAGGGGTTTATCTAAAAATTTTGGAAACTAAAATTAAAATCTCACAAGAAAAACTACTGTAAACGCTCATTTAGTCTCCAGTAAAACCATACAGGAATTTTAAATTTATTAATAGCTTTCTTTTTATAAAAGTAAATACTACAAAATGTTTCTGGTAAGATTCTACGATTAATTTTCTGTGAATCCTTTGAAAACACAAGACGCTCCCTTTAGATTTAGACTGTTGGAAGGTTCTGTATATCTCGAAAACTGCTTAGCTGTAAAACTTACACGCACCAATGTTTTCATTATGATGCGATTCATAAATTTTCAATATGAATTTATTAATAATTTTCATAATTAAAAAAAAATGTCTTTGAATACAAAAAAAGCCTGGAATATGGTTGGATCTATTAAGTGTATTTCATAAAAAAAAATAAAATAATAATAATAATTCAAACGGATGATTTTTATAAGTTTGTCAAATGGATTTAACGTTAGAATCCTCAAACTTCAAACTCTTCTAACTCGTCCAATAACTCGTCCCTAACTCGTAAATATGGCGATTTAAAATACAGTATATAAACTGTACCTTACTTTTAAATGCTAAAGGTGTAAAATTAACAACTATAATATAAATTAAAATAACTTTTATTAGTTGTTTTACATGTTTCGACTCTTCTGAGTCATTTTCAAAAACAAAATGACAATATTCTAAAGCTGCACGGGCTTTGAAGTTATTATTTACATGTACTTTTTAAAAAATTACGCACGTTATCTATTATTTTTTACTTGATTGTTTATTTTCATATCTTTGAGCATGGAGTAATTCTAGCCACAGTTTCGGTAAATTAAAAGATGCCGCATCGTTACATATTGTATTTTTGCGCGTGAGTATCTCTATGGTTTCTCTTATTATAGATGAATAGTGTAGGCTGGAGGGAAATATTATTTTACTTTCATTGAAATTTATTTGGATGGTTTCTTCTTGATATAATCTTGCTAGGGCTGTAGTTTTTCTATTGTATTTAATATCAGCTATATGCTCTTTTTTTCTGCAAATAAATTTCCTGCTGGTCATGCCTATGTAGTAATTCTTGGATCCGTCTTCTTTAATAAAAGGTATTTCATATATTCCTGAATAATTCTCAAAATTAATTGGGTCAATTTTACTGCAAATGATATTCTTTAATTTCTTAGGTGGTTTGGCTGTTAAGCAGATATTGAAACGTTTAAGGCTGTGTTTTAATTTTTCGAAGAAGCTTGGATAATATTGCAGAGTATAAAGTTTGTATTTTTGTGAATCAAATTTCTTTTCTGAATACTTATTATTGGTGATATCTATGATTAATTTATTAATATGGTGTACTGTAAAACCATTTACATACAAAATTTCAGCCTACAGATTTCTCATAAAACGAGCCTTTATAATATGTACTGAAAATAAATTGAATAATGAATTAGATAATATTCGTAAAATTGCCTATAATAATGGTTTTACAGTACACCATATTAATAAATTAATCATAGATATCACCAATAATAAGTATTCAGAAAAGAAATTTGATTCACAAAAATACAAACTTTATACTCTGCAATATTATCCAAGCTTCTTCGAAAAATTAAAACACAGCCTTAAACGTTTCAATATCTGCTTAATAGCCAAACCACCTAAGAAATTAAAGAATATCATTTGCAGTAAAATTGACCCAATTAATTTTGAGAATTATTCAGGAGTATATGAAATACCTTTTATTAAAGAAGACGGTTCCAAGAATTACTACATAGGCATGACCAGCAGGAAATTTATTTGCAGAAAAAAAGAGCATATAGCTGATATTAAATACAATAGAAAAACTACAGCCCTAGCAAGATTATATCAAGAAGAAACCATCCAAATAAATTTCAATGAAAGTAAAATAATATTTCCCTCCAGCCTACACTATCCATCCATAATAAGAGAAACCATAGAGATACTCACGCGCAAAAATACAATATGTAACGATGCGGCATCTTTTAATTTACCGAAACTGTGGCTAGAATTACTCCATGCTCAAAGATATGAAAATAAACAATCAAGTAAAAAATAATAGATAACGTGCGTAATTTTTTAAAAAGTACATGTAAATAATAACTTCAAAGCCCGTGCAGCTTTAGAATATTGTCATTTTGTTTTTGAAAATGACTCAGAAGAGTCGAAACATGTAAAACAACTAATAAAAGTTATTTTAATTTATATTATAGTTGTTAATTTTACACCTTTGGCATTTAAAAGTAATATACTATTACAAGGTGTTATATTTTATTATATTGTTATAAACTGTACCTTTTCGCGGGCTCTCTCGATCCAAGGAACTCAAATGGCGTGTCAAAAATTTGTGGTATTGTTTGAAAATTCAAAGGTGACATAATTGTTAATATGTAGACGACTCCTGAAACATAATTTATGCATAGTATTAATTAGTAGACACTATATCCAATCTATTAGTACCTATAGATTTTTTTAAAATTCCTTTTAGAGAAATTAGTAGGGAGCAGGGATTTACAAATTTGATAAAATCTGGTAGACAGAAAAAAAATACAAGTTGCCCCCATCCTTTTCCCCGTCACTGATTTAAAAAAAAAAACACAAGAGTTTTTTATGAATTAATTGAGAAAAAAGAATAACAAACACAGTTTAGAATTATTAGTTACATAATTTAGAAAGATAATATAAACTATGTTTTCTAAAGAAACTTATAAAACTTATGATCACTTACTATATTGTTTGAAAATTCAAAGGTGACATAATTGTTAATATGTAGACGACTCCTGAAACATAATTTATGCATAGTATTAATTAGTAGACACTATATCCAATCTATTAGTACCTATAGATTTTTTTAAAATTCCTTTTAGAGAAATTAGTAGGGAGCAGGGATTTACAAATTTGATAAAATCTGGTAGACAGAAAAAAAATACAAGTTGCCCCCATCCTTTTCCCCGTCACTGATTTTTAAAAAAACACAAGAGTTTTTTATGAATTAATTGAGAAAAAAGAATAACAAACACAGTTTAGAATTATTAGTTACATAATTTAGAATAGTACATAATTTAGAAAGATAATATAAACTATGTTTTCTAAAGAAACTTATAAAACTTATAATCACTTACTATATTATGTTGACAGCTTATATAAACACAAAAATCAGATTTGAAACTTACAAAAAACTCGAGCATTTTTTAGCATTGTTTTCAATTTTAGATGCCACAGAGGCTGGATTGACACTATTTCTTACTGTTTTATTGAAGCATATCCTCTCTACCCCCCCCCTCCCCACACCAAATTCTAATCACGTGACTTATACTAGCTGCTATAGCTGAAAAAAAATGGTGTTTTCTACTTTCCTGAGGGAAAATGCCTTTTAAATTTAGTTCTTCCATTAAAAGTACGAGAGAAGAGGAAGATGACTGCTTGTCGCGCACGAGTAGGGGTGGAGAGAGAAAAAATTCCATTTGTGCTCATTTTTTATGTGATTTTTTTTTTACAGAAATTATCCCAAAAGATTAAATAACTTGGTCGCCAGATCAAAAAACTTGGTGCCAGTGGCGACCTAGCGACCGCATTTGTCAAGCCGTGGTAGGGAAGGATAACTTTTTTTGTCCAAGACAGTAAATTAAATCATTGGTATAACTTGATATAGCCATACATGTGTCCATTACCGCGAAAGAAAAATTGCTTTACTTTTTTAGAAATTTCAGACTTTATTGCAAGTTTCACGATATTTATGACTTTTTTTACCGTCGTCATCGTGCTGTGAGATACGACTTGACTATCTCTACCCTTTTTTATACATTTTTTTTCACTCAAGCAACACAGATATGTTGGGATATAATCAGTCCATTGTTCGTTCAGCTTCGTTGTCGAACGATTGAGATTGGCTGTCTTTCCTACATTGGCCAAGCATTTGTTTGTTAGTTAGACCAACAGCTAATTCTATTTATAAATTCTATTTCTAAATTATAAATCTTCTATTGCCAAGCAGTATTGTTAATGATAAATCTCATTCCACAATGCTCTCTGCTGCCTAGAAAAACCTTTTCAGTACTACCGTATAAAGTATTTTTGTATTAATTAATAGTAGTCTTTTTTTTATATATACTTTATATTTTATTTACTTATTTATTTCTTAATTTCATCTGTTCCCATATTTTAATATATATGTGTGTTTTCATTTTATTATAATTTATTTTTTATTTTATTTAATTTTAGTTTTATCGAATTTTTTCCCCTTCTACTTTGTGTTCTATTGTTTTGATTTTACTCTTCTGTGATTGGCTGTTATCTTCTGTTTTCCTATTGGCTGTTGATTTCTACTTTCCTATTGGCTGTTTCTTCAGCTTGTTTCCTTTCCCTTATCTCTCACTTCAGTCTTGCTGCTGCTTTCATAGTAGAAGGGCGTCTTTTTGCGCCTGACGAAGAAAGACTCGGATCTTTCGAAAGGCCTAGCGCATTTAAAAGTTTTTGATGGTGTTTTAATAAGATCTTTTAGTTCTTAGCTAATACTGCCTCTGAGCCAACGGTTGGGTGGGTGATCGTTGGTCTAAAGATAAGAGTTGCCGTTTGGCCAACAGTTATGTTTACTGGAAAAACTGCCCTAATAATAATGATAAAATATGCTAATAATTGTTCATATTTTAATTAGAAACGTCAACTAATTTGTTGATTTTTAGGGAAAAATTAATTATGCTTCTAGAATAACCAATTGAAATTGCTTATAATTTGGTTTCCTTAGTTTCAGAAATATTTCATCATTTGTATTTTAACAAATATCGCCAAAACTATTATGCAAATAAATTTTGCTTTGATGACTATTAAGTTGCATGAATATCAGTGATAAGAGCTCCAACCTCTTTTTAAAAATATATTTCTTTAACGTAATATGAATTAGTTATCAAGTCAGTTAGGAATGCGGTATAGATGCAATTTCTGATATAATCTGAGAGCAAATGCTGTTTATTTACTACAGCTTTTTTTTTTCTTTAGCAAAGTAGTATCTTTAAATGGGGTCTCTGCGGGTGTCTGTGTCAGCACACACACACAAAAAAATTCATTGTGCAAAGTTCGTTAAAAAAAATATTTATATCGAGAACAAAATATACTTTCCGTATGGAAATAGAAATTTTGAAACTAAAACTCATGCTCGATTTTAAAAAGTACCACATATTATAGCAGTATTTGAATGTCCAGATATAGGGGTATTTGAATTTGGAAATAACATTTGCTTGTGAAAATAATATTACACTTGCAGCATTTGGGATAAGGAGAGGCAGGAGGGGGAAGCGGTATTTTGTATGCTTAAAGTTACTTTATGCATCCTTAAAATACTGAATTGATATCGCACTATAAAAAGATTTCTACTGAAGAGAAAATAAAAAAATAGTGATTGTAGCCTTAAATAACTAAAATTACTTTATGCGTCTTTAAAATACTGAATTGATATCGCAGTATAAAAATATTTCTACTGAAAAAGAACAAAAAATAGTAATTGTTGCCTTAAATCACTAAAATAATTGAGTAAATTTACTTTTCTCAGCCCACTGTTCCCTTGATTTGCAAATTTCTAATCATATAATTGGAGATCAAAGAAAAAATTTAAGTTTCCATAATTGATAGAAATCCCCCAGAATTGTAATCCTGCAAGCTACAGAATTTTGCAACCAGCATTATTTTAATTTAAAAAAACCTACAATTGTTTCTGAATAGCTTTATTTAATGATAGATTTTTCTTTGATTAAATAAAACAATTTTTTATTGACAATACATACCATGATTTTAAAATAGTTATTCAATTATGGAAAGGCTGTCATTAAATAAAGCTAAGAATACTATCCGAAAATTATGGTAGGTTGTTTTAATGGAAAAAACGCTGGCACAGCTTGCAATCCAGAAGTGTTATCAAGATTGTATTCCTCGAAAAGAAAGATTATGTTTTCCAGTCAACAACAAAATCCATACAAAACGTTCTTGCCTTTTAAGATTTATCTCTTTCTTTTATCAAGTTGTTTTTCGAAAAGCATGCTTTCAATTATAGCTAAATTCAATGCCGGCTATAAAGGGGCGCGAGGTCGGGCGACCACCCTGAATACTAACAGTTAAGGGGCGGAAAATACGCAAAATATTTTAATCTAAGATTAAAACATAAAAGGTATTCTAAGAACCCATGAAAAAATCTATCTCAGGGCTCGGGAGTAGTACCTGGGCGTAGTGGTAGAGCATTAAAACTTTCCTTAGGTGCACGTTTTCTCGCTCAATGGTATGCAAACATATCCGCTTTAGTTTTCGATTCTGCAAATTCTTTCGATATATTTACAATTTCTTTATGATAATAAAAATCTCTCTCTTTTGCTATATGTCTATTAATTGAAAATTATCCATAAGCAAATTCTCGAAATTTAGTACACTAATCAGAATGTATGCGTAGAGCCAGGGGAAAATATTGGAGCAGCTTAAGGGCGCGCAATTTCCATTGGCTGAGGGCGCACCGGCCCTCGGGCCGGCGGGCCAGTCCGAGCCTGATGTTCACAGTCGAAGGGCTTCGATTCGATACTCGACTGTTGAATAGCTACTGTGTACTCGACCAAAAAAAAAAAAAGAAACAAATAATACTCAATGCATTTTCATTACCAAATTGTCCCAAAGAAAAATGGAAATATCCATTCGACTGGAAATTGTCTTCTTTCATTTTATGTTAAAAAGATAAGCTAAAGGGTCGTCTGCATATTGAAATTGCACCAAAATCTAAAATTTTTAATATGAACATTCAATTTTGACAACATATTTGGTTTATTCTGTAAGTGTTTACCTTAGGATTACCACTTGGTCGAATAGATTATGAAGATTTAGGTTCGGAACTCCTAATGTATTATTACTATTATTATTATTATTTATTGTTGCAAAGCAGATTGCAATTCGGTAGTTTTAAAAAGCATAACTCAAAAACTACTGGGCGAAATGAGGTGTAATTTGGGGCATATTTTAAGTTTCTAGAAATCGATTTCTCTTTTTTTTTAAAAATCATAGATTACAATTCATATTATTTTCGAAAATCAATTTCTAAATATGTAAACATTTAAAAAATAATAATAAAATAATATATATATGTATGATTTGTGACCTATAATTTTTTATTATTATTTATTTACAGAAATTGATTTTTACATATGATCTAGAATCTAGATATATCTATTATTTAAATTTTAAATAACAAAACCAAAATCAAAACCAAAGCCAATTAGTTTTTGAGTTATGCTTTAAAAACTACCTGCATTGCAATATGTTTTACAACTGTTAAAAATAATACTAATAACATTAGGAGTACCAAATTTTAAATCTTTATAATTCTTAAACTACTTGACCGAATAACTTCCCGTTTGGCATCCGAAAGTAAAATCCAACAGAAAACCCAAATACGGTGACAAAATTGTGTGTTCGTATTGAAAATTTTAGAGCTTGGTACGGTTTCAGTATAGGAAGAACGGCTAAGCTTATTTCTTTAAGGTGGTTCTCAAATGACCAGCTCAACAACGCAAACTTTCTGACGCATTTTTAAACGCAAAGGCATAAAATTGGCAAACCTGACTATTGAAGCGATTTGGAATCGAAATGAGTTTTCCCATTTTTTGATAAATATATTACTTATAGAGTTAGCACATAGGCTGATAAGTTTCCGGTCTAATAAAGAAAACACAACTTTTTAACATAACTTTATAACTTTAATAAATAACATAACTTTAATAATAAATAATAATAATTTAATAATAATAATAATAATAATAATAATAATAATAATAATAATAATAATTTAATAATAATAATAATAATAATAATAATTTAATAATAATAATAATAATAATAATAATAATTTAATAATAATAATTTAATAAATAAATAATAATAATAATTTAATAATAAATAACATAATTTTATAACGAAAAAGCTCCAAACAGTGCTAAGAATCATCGACTCGTTGTTGTTTTTGGTCAAAAGTCAACACGCGCGGCACCCACTTTGACAACAGCTTTTTCATAGACAAATGTTCATTCAAAATAAAACCTACACGTTCTTTGGATATCTTCCGAGTCTGAGCTATCTCCTACAACTTCATTACGGTTCCCCAAAACGATTTTGTGGACTTTTTTGATATTTTCCGGAGTAACCACCTCTTTTGCGTGGTGCATCACTGGGGTCCGTACGACCACGTTTAAATTCAGCAAACCAGTCAATAATGGTTGATTTACTTGGTGCAGTGTCCGGATAACGCTTATCAAGCCAAGCTTTTGTTTGAATGGTGTTTTTTCCCATTAAATAACAAATCTTGAAATTCTTGTTTATCAAAAAAGTCGTTCAACTAAAACCACTCTAACGTTTTATCCACACGGCGAATCGTCATGACATTTTTTCTGCTACCTTTTAAAGGTTAGTATTTACTAAAAAAAAGCATCAGCGATTCTGGTCACGTGACGACCCGTTTTTCTTCTTTCTTGTGCTGCGAAACCGGAAATTCGGTTCAAAACGCCGACTTTGATTATTTTCTGAGAGATCTTCTGCCTTTGCCAAAAAATGGAAAACGTGTTTCGATTACAAAGTTTCTGAATAAGAACACCTGGAAATTTCATGCGTTTCCGAATAAAAATGAATTAAAAAATATACCATAAAGTAGCCAATTTGGATTTGAGAACAGCCTTAAGTTAATATGAAAGAAAACACAATTTCCAGTCAAATGGCTAATTCCGTTTTTTTTTCTTTTTGGAGACAATTTGGTGATTAAAATGTAGGTGTGGACTCTTTTTTTTTTTCTTTGGCAACTGCACATGAATGGAAAATAAGTGAAATGGAAAGTTATCTCTCTCTGGGAAGTTGGATGGTTGGAGAGGATTACGGAACTGGAAGATTCTTTAACTTCCGATAACGACCAAATTTGTGTGGAACAATTCCTTCTGGACTTTGGGTATTTTCTGGATGCAACGTTCATTCCGGCGATTGAAAGCAAAAAGCTACTCACGGAGGCAAGGGTCGAAATAGAAGGGATAATACAGTCGAACCTCGATTTTACGGTACCCGCTTCATACGTTTTTCCGCTTCGTACGTCATTTTTCACTGATCCGCAGAAATAACCTATACTGATAATATTAAAAAACCCGGATTCTGCGCCATCCATTTTGAAGATTTCCCGCATCGTACGTTTTTCTACCGAGAGGCAGAAAATATTTTTTTCTTGAATTTTGCTTGTTAGAAACAAGCACGCCACGTTTCACTCTAGAGCTCAATACAGAATGAATCAACACCGCCATTTAAAAATCTTCGACGAAAAACAAAGTTAAAACGAGTTAGTGTTAAATGGCAGACAGCGGACAGCGAATGCGTTTCATAGAAACTATCGAAAAGGCTAAACGTTTTCCAAGCACTAAAGTAGATCTGGCAAAATCGTTGAAGATTTCTTATTCCATATTACAAACAATTTTTTAAAACAAGAAGGGACATTGGAATTACATTCCGAAAAACTGGGAAAATTTGCTAAGAAAATAAAAACTCTCAAAACATCTCCATACGAATAATTTGAAAATTTTTTCCTTGAATGGTTCAATGGCGTGCGGGCAATTAACATTCCGATAACTGGATCCATTTTAAAGGAAAAAGCACTAGAAATTTCAGCTAGACTTCAACTGAAAGATTTCACAGCATCAAACGGTTGGATAGATCGATTTAAAAAACGAAATAACTTATGTTTCAAATCTATCTGTGGAGATTCGAAAAGCGTAGAGGATGCTACCGTTCAAGACTGGATTGAGAAAACATTGCCTTCTCTGGTGGACGGTTATTAAAAGAGAACATTTTTAACGCTGATGAAACTGGGCTATTTTTTATTTGTTTCCAGACAAGACATACACGGTTAAAGGGAAAAATTGCCATGGTGAAAAACTGTCAAAAATGCGTTTGACCGTTTTACTGTGTGAAAATTTAGATAGAAGCGAAAAGCTGACGCCATTTGTAATCGGGAAAGCCAAGAAACCTCGCTGTTTCAAAAATGTAAGAAGTTTACCAATTGATTACGACGCCAACATAAAATCATGGATGACCCAATAACTTTTTGAAGATTTTCTTCAGAAATTGGATAAAAAGATGCGCATGCAAAATCGAAAAATTATTTTATTTCTTGACCAATGTACCGCTCATGTTGATCTCAAATTAAAGAATGGGTGTATGGAATTTTCCTCTCCAAATTGTACAAGCAGATTTCAGCCGTGTGATTTAGGAATAATCTGAGCATTCAAAGTGCATTACAGAAAGGCACTAATAAAAAAAAACACTTCTTGCACTTGACTCTTTTGATCTCCAAGATGCCTAGAAGCAAAAGATTAATGTGTTAGAAAGCCTTCATTTGATCTGTTCGGTGTGGAATAATATTGGACAAAAGTTTATTTCCAATGCTTTTGTAAAAGCGGGATTTCCGAAGTCAACCAATGAAGGATTCAGTGAATCACATCCAGACGAGACAAAAGAGGAAGATTTTATTGTAAATATATTGAATTTGATCATCCAGAAATCGATGGTCATGAATATGTTGAATGTGATAAAGATGTTGCCACTTCAGGAATTCAGACCATATCTGATTCCATTCCATGATATGACAGTGGGGATGATGAAGACGACGAACCAACAGATAGTGTGCCTTCATCAAAAAAAGTTCTTTAAAGTTTGAAAATTGTAAAAAACTTTTTATCTTCTAATGTAAACCAAGAACTGAATTTACGAAAGCTTGCAAGTATTGAAAATTCTGTAAATGACATTGTGTCTAAAAACAGAAAACAAGGTAATAACAGATTATTTTTAGTGTAACAAGGTAAGTGCCTCTTTCATTTATTTTCTATTCAATGTGTTAGTTTTCAGTAAATCCCGATTTTACGATTACCCGCTTAGTAACGTTATTTTCCGTCGGTCCGGTGAAAAACGTAAAACCGGGGTTTCACCGTAGTATAATTTTATTTCTAATCTGAAATTTAGTACGTTAAATGCTCTTATTAAGTTATTTTTTTCTATTTACATATAACTTAAGGATTAATGTTGTGAATGAAGGAAAATATCTTACAGCGTCAGCATAAAGTATTTCTGTGATTACAAACATGCAGTGCACGAAAAATTATATAATTAGACATATGTGGTTTTTGGAAATGATAGCTGTAATAAATGAGTTTTCTGTGAACAACCAATTACTTTTGTAAAACTAAATGTGCGTTCGGTTTCTAGTTCGGAATATTTCAAATCGGTATTCCAATTCTCTCCTACATACTTTTAAACATCTCCTCTGTCTTTTTCCTTGTCAAACATATTATAGAAAAAAAATGTTCATTTAGCGAAAACTGGAATACCTATTTGGAATTTTCTGAGCTACAATACGAATGCACGTTGACGTTTACTGTAGTAATTGGTGTTCTAAAATACTCAATTACTACGGTAGTAATCATTTTGAAAACTCATCTATGTCTAAGTATATTATTTTTCATACTATCCTCTTTAATAAAAACCTATGTGTTGCTGACGACTGGGTTTTTCGCAAATCGTTGCCACAGATTAATCTCGGAAAACGAAACATTTGAAGTTATTGATAAAATTAATGGCTCGAAAAGTATTTGTCAAAAAATTGTTAGATAAACTGCGTTAGAAAGGTAAAAAATTGTATTTTTCTTGATATAAATTTCAAATCTAATGATTATGGCGTTTTTCAAACATTGAATTTAAAAAAATAACAAATTTTACAATGGACTACCATAGCGAAATCTTCACGCATAAAAAGATAATGATAACGGCAATGTGTCCAGACGTATAAATACTGACTATATCACGAGTCACAAATTATAGTAGCCTTATTATCCGGTTAAAATATAAAAGTGAATTATGATGTCGCGAGTACATGATTTTTATTTAATTCTCGACGAGTAGCATATTTTTGTCCACCTCAGTGAGGCATATCAATTTTATTATAGTTGAAGTATTGTAAATTGTAACTATTCAAATCCAATTTGAATCCAACGGAAATGATTTTCCCCCATAGACACCATAATGTAAACCCCATAGACACCATAATTTAACACAATTATTCATTTTTTTAATGCTGACCTATTCCATATTAAAGTCTACAGAGAATTGGTCTAATTTGTCCTTAACAGTCCAAATTTTGTCTGACACATTAAAAATGTAATAACGCAATGGCGTTCGTATCGTTTTCAGAAATGCAGATGGACATTCCAAGTAAAGATCCATCCATTAGGGTTTTAAAATACAAGGTCAAATTCAAAATATTTCACTTGATTAAAGGTGCGTTAAGAGAAATTGACCAGCGTAGCGGGAGTAGCTTGCTAGTACATTTTATAATCAAGGAAAGGCTTTTACGCCCCCCCCCCTATACACTTTTAATAATTATTTTGCATGGACAACGATAGATGGAGGGGGGAGGGGGTGAAAGATGAGGTCCAATGTCCAACCACTGGCCTGGATTTTGAAATTTAATCTAAATTTCTTTTATCTCTTACGATTTCGAAAAAAAAAAAAACAGTAAAAATATTTCCAAATGCTGCCTTAAAGAAATGTACTATAAAAAGAAAAATTAAATCCGTGATTTCAAAAACTTTGAAAGTCCAAGATTTAAGATTTTTAAATTCCTACCATTTGCTCACACTCTCTATATTATATATCTTGTTCAAACTTTCAATCGTTAATAAAATATTTTCTATTCATCCACTCAAGTTCAAATACATTTTTTTAAACTTGTAGTGGATGACACTTGTTGTTCATACAGTTTTTTCAAATATTAATTCATTAATTAAATTTAATTAATTAATTTTAGTTTTAAACGGGAGAAAAAAAATTCTCCCATTGTTTTCATAAATGAAATGAAAGATTTATCTCAAATGAGTGATACAACAGAAATAAATTACCGCAACGATGATTATAAAATAATGTTCAATAAAGATAACGTGGGACATTCATACTGCACGGGTTTATTTTATATATTTACGATTAAAAAGTAGGAATTGACTTTAAAAAAAATTATATTACTTGTTCAATAATCAGTACAAATTTATCCAACAAACAAATGCTAGATATTTTAAGAATTTTTCTGTACTCACTATATTTTTTAAATGTTTATGTGTTTGCCGATTGTTAGTTATTTTTTTTAATGGACTTATGTTGTTTTTGCAATCAAATGGGATTTCGTGTCTTTCAAAAGATACAGTAAATAATATTATACATATTTAGTTAAGTATTTGACAAAAAATACATAAATCATTTATCTCTGCCATCTTAACCACCAAATACACTCGCAAATTCACAAAGCAAACCCTCCCGTGCGGTTTATTCTGTACACCATACATTTCTAAATTTCTAGGAAAATAAATTGCTTTATAAGATTAATTTGAAGTCAAATACAACTATCATGTAGTACAATATTATAAAAACTACTTAACATAGACATATATGACAATATTTTCGAACAATGTCATTTGTAACATGCATATATTTAAATTTGTAACATCCAATGGTGTACAAAATACACCAGTGCCAGTAATTAAGGGTTAAGGGTTGCATTAAGTGGATAGTTACCAAATATTACATATTTTGGATTTACATAGTTTTGAATTACTCTTGTTCTGTTGCTGGCCATTGAAATATATCTTGGTATAATAGGCTAATATTCTTTTTACAACAACTGATAATTTTGAGTGGCAACGGACCAGTAAACCTATGTAATTTTTGCCTACACATTACGGTCTACCTTCAAGGATATGTTTGAAACAATAAAACACATTTCGAAAGAAAGGGCACTTATGCAGTTTTTGAAATCATCGATTCAATTATAACTGAATCAATTATAATTAATTATAATTCAATTATAATTGAATAATTTATTTTATTAAAGTAAGGGTTCGACATCACGAAACTCTCTCGAAAAAAATCTTGCCCTCTTCCCTGAATTTCGTTCCATCTGCCGTTGCCTATGTTATTATGCATAATTGTAATAACTTCAAAGATAGTAGTTTTATGATAAATTACATATTTTTGAACATTCTTGTTCTGTTGCTGGCCATTGAATTATATCTTGGTATTATAGATTAATACTGTTTTTGCTACTAATGTACCTTAATTTTTTTTATAGGATATTCATTCGTTTTCTATTGCTGTTGAGCAGGGGTTGTCAGTCTTTGTATTATCTCGGATAGATTTCAAATTTTTAACTATCACAGTGGGTTCATAGCGTCCACACGCACATTTATTTATAAGTGTGAGTAAGGTGAACATTGCATAAACATGCACACATATGAAGATGTATAGACGTCTGGATGGATAAGTATATGTACGAAAAGTTTCAAGTGAAAGGGATAGCAAAGGTTCTTTGTAACAACCACAAAGTTTACAATTAGTGAAAAAGTGTCCAAAAATGATTGTCATTTTGAGTGCGTGTCTTTTAAAGTCAATAATTTACTCACATCAGATTTAGTTTTCAAAAAATACTGTGACTATATACCGGGTGTTTATAATATAAGTATCTCTGTTTGGAGCTGTCTGTAGCTTGAAGGAATAACCCGAATGAGACGAAAATCGGTACAGTAATCCCTTAACATTCGCGAGGGTTACGTTCCAAGAAAACCTCGCGAATGTTGAGTCTATCTCTCTGTACTAAAAAAGGAGTTACGTTCTATAAAATTTTAATTAGAGTGGCACAGCATTTCAAAGAACAAAAGAAAATATTTATTAACAATACGTTATGCATAGTATATATGTAGAAGGTGAGTGTACAGACATGTTCATAAATATGAAATTTATTTAATGAAGATAATTCAAATTAATTGACTGGAGAAAAAAATTACAGCTAAAAAGCAGAGGGGGTTTTTTAATATAATTTCGACTGTCTCTATTCGCAAAGAGATGATAATGCATTAGTGGGTTAGTATGCGATAGAATATTGAAATACGATATTTAAATACAGCTAAATGCTTCAGAGATACTTTTATTTTCTAAGTGCATCTCTACAAGAACCTGCACAAGCACATTTTAAATTAATAGATTGAAGATGCCGTTACCTTATCACTTCTAATATCCCCACTGCAATCCAATGAGTATTCTGTTGTTGTTATTATTTTGCTTTCCTACAACACTCGCTCCTTTTTCAGTAGACAACTGAAAGCTGATTTGTAAATACATACTGAGAAAACACAGGGGGAACAATCTTTAGCCACTCTAAATTCTGAAAAAGCAAAGATATAATTAAAAAAAATCACGAATAGTCAAGTCAGATTCTCGCGAATGTTAAGGGATTACTGTACACTTATTATTTGAGAAGGGGGAAGAAGGATGGAACAATAAAAAAAATTGCAATAATCGTCGACAGATGGAGCTATTGAGTGTGAAATGTAATGTGTAATACAAAAACAAAGAATTAAGGCGTAAAACTGGATGACCTAATTTATTGGAAAGGGTCACAGGGAAAGTGGCTACACTTTCGCATGGCGGTGCAGATCAAGTTCAGGTTCCACATGGCCATTGTGCTGGAGGACACAATCCAGGCGGTGAACGATGCGCTGCCGAATGTAACGCATCAGGCGTGATGTTTTCCACATGTTGTAATATGCGATCTTTTAAGTAATTGAGGTTTTTGACACCTCCACGGTACACAACGGCGTTTGCACCGACAGGTCCCGTAGCGCCATCTGTTGGAGATTATTGCAGCTATGTTTTTATTGTTCCATTCTTCTTCCCACTCGAATAGTAAAGTGTACCGATTTTGGTTTCATTGGGGTTATTCCTTCAAGCTACAGACAGCTCCAAATAGAGATACTTATATTATAACCAACTTGTATATATAATGAAAACTTTTCTTAATTTTCAACAAAACTATAATACTTACGAACGATACCTACTTTTGTGCGAATGCAAATTACAAAGGATAGTCGTTCCAAATTACAAAGGAAGTTTCCCTATGCTGTTATGGGCAGTGTTTTTATTCAAGACAAGTAATAGACAAAGAACATAAAAAAGTAGGCTTACTTTATTTTTCTACATAATCAGCTAGGATAGTCATGTATTTATCATAAGGCTTAACAAGATCTAAAATCCCCTGCTGATAAAAATGCATGTCCTATGTAAGGAAAATCTGCTTCACAACTGTCTTCTTCACATCTGGTTTGTTGCCAAAGTGCCTTCTTCTGAAAGTCTTCTTCATGCCAGAATGAGGAAGTCGCTTGGTACCAGGTCAGGAATATAGGGCACTTTAATGCAGGGTGCTTGCCTTTGGCGGTTGGTGCTCCCAGTCGAGGATGGCAGTCTGGTTGACCATTGTTGTCGCTGTGTGTGGTCTTGAGTTGTTGTACAGAAGAAGCACGTCTTAAAAGGTGCATTTATTCGCAGTCTAAGAAAGTCTGTCTGAGAGACCCATTAAATCATACAACTTCCCATTCTTCCCGAATGATTTTTGTGGTCATCGATAAAAGAAAAAGGAGTCTTAAGAAAAAAAATAAGCGTTGACCACCTGTCAGCGTCCTCCCCTGCTTAACCTCTGAACTTTAGATATACTAAGAAAGTCATAAAACTTCAAAGAGTCCGATAAACCACAAGAAATAAGCTGCGGGTAAGTCTGGTGGTCTGGACGAACCTTAATGATAAAATAACGGGCCATTCCCTGCGAATAGCAGTGTTCAGCAGTCTGCTCTCCATATCATACGTAACCTGCCGGACACTGGATGTCCCGCTTATCCCATTACTCTGTTAGCACTCACAGAATTCAGAGAATAATAGAGAGGCAACGTGATGCTTTGGAATGAAACCAAAAATACAACTCTAAAATTCGACCCAAACACTTGTGACTAAGCTTTGTCCCTTTGAAACACCACTCCCGAACAACGAATTCAGCCCTTGTTCCTCGAGCTTGTCTTGTTTGGGCCGAATTATCTGCGCGATAATCAGCTTCATATGGTATAGTGCTTCTACAGTATTAGTGCATCTCTATTATACTTGGAACTCTGTGATTAACACTATACGCTACGCACTACGGCGTATGCAAGATTTAGGTCGTGCGGCAGCAAATGACAGAGGAAGAACTCTCGCATAAAATCGGCTTCTTGTTTGTCCCATAGTTTTACGATTTTTCGAAAAAAAAAGGAAAGGAAATTTATTTTTCTACTTACCCTCGTAAATATTTACACATTTAAATTTTCGAAGACTTCGCGGACGCAAATTTGTCTACCGGCACCTGGTTGACAACCCCTGTTGTAGCGACTTATGATTATTTATTTATTTGCATTGTATTTATTACAGGGGAGAATGGGTGGCTCATGGCAAGTGGGATCCAGAATGGCTATGTGGAAAAGGACTGGAGAATTCTGTAGTTGGAATTGTTGGCATGGGCCGGATTGGTAAGTAAGCAGATTAACTAATTTTAAGATGCTTTGTCATGCACGTGAAAGTTATATTACACATGAAATGTGTGCTGGCGCATAACGAATTTAGCCATGATTGAATTATGCATTAATAATATTCAAAAGTTTGAAAAGTAATGTAGGAAAATTAAATACCAGCTTTTTCATAATTCAAGGATTATACCGCCGTCTGTTTATGATCTTTGTAATATTTCCCCATCGATCAATCAAAATAGTATCGCTTAGTGCCAAATTCTAATTATCGTATATTGGCTTGTTGTCTGAATGTTCAATCGAAGCAGTGAAGGAAAATGTTGCTCTCTGTGACCGCAACGCTTTACCTTATGTTTGTCATCAATATCAACGTCACTTTTTGACCTTGAAAACGTCCAGAGTTAATCACAATTGTTTATGTTTTAATCAAAAGAATTTAAACTTCACCATTTGTTTCTCATTTCATGAGACTTCAGATTGCTTTGATTCTCTAACAATACGATAAATATACTCATTTTAATATCTAGAGGGACAAGGATATAGCAGATAATAAAATTTATAATTAAATAAAAAGTTCTTAAAAAGTCATAAAATTATGTATATCTGTTATTCCAAAAATTATGAATGAGAAAAAGCTGAGTTGTATGAGAAGGATTTAAAGAAAGCACAATAACAAGATAAGATGAATAATTACTATGAAAATTGTCCTTTTTTTAAGATTTTATTCTTTTTATTTATTTTTTGTTTTATTTTTTTTCTTTTGCATCAAAAAATATAGTGTCATTAATTAAATGTATATAGTATAATGAATGATAAAGAAAAACACTAAAAAAAGATAATAAGTACATGTGCATTATATTAAAAAAAGGGTAGATAAATGTATTATATATGATTAGTAAATATATATACACTAGAACTCCAATTATCCGAACGCCGACTATCCGAATCGCTTTCAGAATTTCAGAAAAAAATTAAGGCGGAGTATATTTACGCGAGTTAGAGCACGGACAACCAGACGGCAGACAAAGCGAATTCATTAACACTTTTCAACTATGTTGGAAAGGAAAATATTAAAACGTCATATCGACGGTGGCAACGACCTGAGGATCAATGTTGTTTTATCATGAACTTATTAATTTCTAAACATAACACAATTTCAATTTTTACAACACTGAATAGAATAATAAATGTCCTTACAAATGCAATTTGTCTGAAAACTTAGAGGTATCTCAATTTACTAATTTTTTTTTTAAGCATTTTTTTAAAAAAATCTCTATCTTAAGAATAAGCGTCGTTTGCTACAATACCACGATTAACAATGTATTGGCCAAATTTAGCCAATTCCACGTGGGTGCTTTATAAAAGAGGTTACGCCACAAGCGAATTTTAACACTCCCGAACATTAGTTAAAAAGTGTTTGTGACTTCGATTTGCCTATCTGCCATCTGTCCATACTCTAACTCTCGTGAATATACTCGGATTGCCATGCAACGGATATGTTATTGAGGTTTACTGTGGTGTCTATTCGGTATTTAAAATGGAGTGAGTAACATTTAAAGTTCGTTTACAGGAACACTCAAACGAATTCCGGTATAGTATGGCCTATGGAAAAAATCGTTTGCGGTTTATTTTAATGATGTTACACTATTTCAAACACTAATGATATTGATATGCATTTCTGAGATGCACTAAAACATGCTTTCTATAGAATATGGAATGCAAAGCATTTATCATTCATTTACAGGGTCACACAAAATGTTCACTTATACATAATGGTCTAGAGCAGCGGTTCCCAACCTGGGATACGTGAAAATAATATTTGTAATGGCGGAAATCACAAAAATGGTTTAACTGAAAACACACAAAGAAAGTTGATAGTTTTAGATTACAAAATTAGTCTCATCTGTAACTCCAATGTGCTACACTCAAAATGAGGGTAAAGGCCCACTTGACCTAATAATTCATTCATAATTCAATATATTGCATGAGTCCTTATATATTTTCTCCAATCTTCGAGAAAACTGCCATTGATCATTATACAATATTCATTTCCCACTTTTTTTTTCTTATTGTTCCGTTTTTAATAAAAATTGCAAAACATCTAAATTACGCCCGAGATTCTGGTTTTAGTGTTTTATTTTCAAACGTGTTGAAAAGCAGGCCCTTATTTTTATTTTAGAAAAGGCGGAGTTACATCAGTAACGTATATTAATTGAAAAATTTCCTTCTGTTTAATGAGTATTTAATTTGAAATGTTTACTTATTATTTGAATGATTTGGTTTTATTTTTAAAATGGATAACTCGTTAAAATGCGGAACACTTAACCCCTTCGCGACGAGCGTCCTTTATAGAATTTTTAATATTTTAACACCGGTTTTTCAAAACAGAAATTATCGCCTATTTGAATCGCAAAAATGCGAGTACATAAGGCAAAGCTTACAATAAAAAATAACTGGTGGGAATAATCGAGGATTCTGAGCATTTTATGCGTCACGTATACGTGTCGCTCGTCCCCAAGGGGTTAAGAATACGGTAACCGCAATTGAAATGCAACCTAATGATTCGGGAAAAGAATGTTCTTCGAAACAATCTGATTATTTAGAACTGCGAGAGAACCTGAGCGTAGCTGTTAATAGGCCTGTTCTGATAACAAATAAACCTAATACTTTAAATACAACTGAAAACACCAGTGCTCCCTTAAGAATAGTAAAAAAATATCATAATGAATAATTTCTGAAATAAGGATTTTCATTCACGGGAAATTAAGATTTTATTAATATGTGGGTGAAGAGAGGGGGTGATGGGCGTTTATGATAAACAAGGGGTACTCCGAAATGAAACGTCTAAGCAAGGGGTATGTGTTAGAAAAAAAGGTTGGGAAGAGCTGGTCTAGAGGAAAAAAGTGTTTGCAGCGTAATGTTAAACTATTTGAAACATAATGAAATTTATATACATTATTGAGGTACACTACAAGATGCTTACTGGAGAATATGACGTGCATAACAGGTATCGTTCATTTATAAGGACACACAAAAGATTTCGCTTACAGTACTGTCTATGAGCAATAAATGCTGGAAGTGCGTTTTTCTTTGTGAAGGGTCTGCGTTTTTAAGTTTAACTAATTTTTGTATACTATGTGGTGTGTATAAATTTTATAAATCATATACAAAATATAACCAAACGATAAATAATTTACAAATATTGAAATTTGAAAAGAACACTGTCATTGGTTTAAAAGTAGCTTGCGAGTGTCTTTGCGTCACTATAGCGTAGGCTCTTAACATTAGCATCCTCAAATTTTGACCTCTTCTAAATCTACAAAGATTTAAGTAAACATACATAAACATAGATTTTCCTGGGCCGCCTTGAAACCACGAACTCAAATATTTTGTCAAAAGTGAGTGTCCCCATTTGAAAAGTAAAGCTGGTACGATTTTTAATATGTAGACCACCCCTTAAGACAAAACAAACCGTATACGATTATAAAGAGCTTCATATGAATTAAAACGGTAGTTTTCGTTTATTTTTGCATTATTTAGAACTGGAGTTATAGCCATCGTAGAGATTTTTTTCTTGGAAAGGGAAAGGGGGTGTTTAATAGTTTCAAGGAAGGTGGTACCACCCTTAAAGATAAACCAAGATCTTGGGCGGTCTCAGTAGTGTAGGGTGAATTTTGATCATCTGGGGCAATTCAAAATACTATTTTAAAAATCGCAAAAGTTGGTAAATTATGTTAGAGTTTTAAAACCAACTTTGTGAAGTACTTTTTTTTTGCTCTATTCGATAGAGTAAAGCTTGAAATTATGAGATATTTAGCAGCTAATGTATGTGAGATCAAAGTATTAGCTCAGGTTGCAACATCTTAGTGTTAATTTTGAGCTTAAAGTTGCTGACTAAAGAATGGGCATGTCTGTGCTTTATAATATATATATATTCTTTTTTTTTTTTTTCAGGACAAGCTATAATGAAACGAGTGTTTCCATTTGGTGTGAAGAAAGTTTTATATTATGATATTCGCCCTATAGTGACAGGTAATGTATTTTTTTTATTGATATCACATTTGTAACACAAAGAATTAAACAACGAAATTTAGATTTGTCATCCTCAAAAAAAAAAAAAAAAAAAAAAAAAAAAAAATGTATATTAACAGTTGACGTTTGATAATTCGAACTCTCAGATACCGATAAAAAAGTTCGAATTAACCGATTTTAATGGGGAAAAATCACTTTTCATGCTATGAAAAATATATAACACTCTAAAATTAAAATTATCTGAAGCATATTAATTTTAAAAAGCTAAAAACATTTTTTTAGTTTTAGCTGTTAGGTACAGTTGTGTAGCAACATATTCAGCGCCCTGGAGAAGTAAAACTGATGCGCCCCTTTGCTTCTAGGAAAAGTTTTGGAAAAATTTGTTTTCAGGTTTAAAATTAATATAAGTAGTACTTATTTTGAATAAACCTTACTTAATTCATTTGAAATTCAAAACATTTTAACAATAAGATGCTTTACGTAATATTCCTTTTTAATAAAAAGCTATGCGTTGCTGACGACTGGGATTTTCGCTAATCGTTGCCACAGATTAATCTCGGAAAATGAAACATTTGAAGTTACTGAAAAAATTAATAGCTCGAAAAGTATTTGTCAGAAAATTGTTAGACAAACTGCGTTAGAAAGGTAAAAAATTGTTATTTTTCTTGATATAAATTTCAAATCTAATGATTATGCCGTTTTTCAAATATTGAATTTCAAAAATTACCAAATTTCACAATGGAATACCATAGCGAAATCTTCACGCGTAAAAAGATAATGATAACGGCCTTGTGTCGTGATGTATACTGGCTATAGCACGAGTTCCTAATTATAGTAGCCTTACTATTCTGTTAAAATATAAAAGTGAATTATGATGCCACGAGTGCAGGATTTTTATTTAATTTTAATATAATCATCTTAGAAACAAGGTTTTGAAAAATGTTTTTGAATAGGACTAATAAATTGGCCAATACTGTATATTATTTTGAGTTTAAAAGAGGAAAGGTGGGGGATCGCTTTATATTATTTAGGTTTCCCCAAGAAATTTTGGTCAGAATTGAAAATTTAATCTATCAAAACGTCAGAAATTAAATCGATATTAAATCGACAATAACTATAACGACTGTCCTTCAGTTCGTTTGGATAGATTTTCATTTAAAAATATAAAATCACTAGCAGACTACGCCCGCTGCGCTGGTCGGTTTCTCCAAAAGAACCTTGAATCAAACGAAATATATCGGTGAATTTAACCTTGTATTTTAAAGTAATCTGTACCTTTACCTGGAACATCCTAAAATAACATAAAAACGGATACTTATTTCACTAAGTTATGTTTTTTTTAATACGGTTTATTATTACGTTTACAATTTATTACCTACCGTTTTCCATTGATTTATATGTTTTATAGCTACATTTTTTAATAACGTGAATTAACCTATAATATACACAACTAAAAAGAAATGGCACATCTACTATTTGTCGAGAATTAAATAAAAATCATGCACTCGTGACATCATAATTCACTTATATATTTTAGCAGAATAATACGGTTACTATAATTTGTGACTCGTGCTAACATATTGCTGTTAGTATTGTTTTTTTTACCCGTGAAGTTTTCGCTGTAGTACTCCATTGTGAAATTTGGTAATTTTTGAAATTCAATATTTGAAAAATGGCATAATCAGTGGGATTTGAAATTTATATCAAGAAAAATACAATTTTTTACATTTCTAACACAATTTGTCTAACAATCTTCTGACAAATACTTTTCGAGCAATTAATTTTTTCAGTAATTTCAAATGTTTCATTTTCCGAGATTAATCTGTGGCAACGATTAGCGAAATTCCCAGTCGTCAGCAACACGTACCTTTTTATTAAAGAGGATTCAACATCGATTTTAGGTGTTTTTATAATGAATGAAGTATAATTATTTAAGTGCGGAATACCTACTAATATTTACCACATACAGGGCTAAATTTACGTTTTATGCGCCCTAGGTCGAATGCAATCTGTCGCTCCTAAATCTGTATTGTTTATTTCACGACCTTCGAAAATAGTACAGATTGCTAATAAAGAGATACAATAACTTTGAGAAATTTCAATTTTGACCTAACCGATGACATCTAGCATTTGGATGAAAAGAAAACACATGCCTACTGCGGCGGTCAAAAGTTTCCGGCGAGTTAGTTTCTTTGATTTGTTTGCTAGAACGTTTCAGCGAAGAAGAAGCACAATTGCACCAAAGTTAGGAATATGCAAATGAACGCTGACCACGTGATAATTTTGATTGGATCACTGAAAACATTTGATGCAAAGGGGAGGAATTCGAAATTCGCGTACACAAAAGTTTCCGGCCATTCGTCAGTTTTTGCTATCGGTAAACGGTAAAGTGTTTTTTTGGCCGTGTTTGTTAATTAATCAACGTGAATAACGTAGTTGAAATTCAAAAATGAGAAGTTCAACAATTATTGTTCGTAAACGAGTGATTTGTTTGTCGGTAAAGGGCCAAACCTCTCGTGATATTGCGGTAAAGATCGGAAAATCTTCTGTAAACGATATTAAAAAATATATATAAAAATGTCCATGGCCTTCAGGATTTGCCACAGTTCGACAGACACCAGAAAATGACTATTCGTGCGGACAGAACTATCAGGATAAAAGAAGTTGATGACCCGCATAAAAATGCAGCTGCAATATCCCGCGATTTACGGAGTGAAAATATTGCTGTTGAAATAAGTCGGTCTACCGTGTCAAGATGCTTACATGACGTAGGACTTTATGGAAGAGTTGGTGTTAAAAAACATTTCATACGTAAAAAAAATCAGCGGGCCCGACTGGCGTTTGCCAAGGAACACAAAGACTCGACAAGTGAAAACTGGAAAAAAGTACTATTTTCCGGTGAATCGAAGTTCAACCTTTTTGGGAGTGATGGCAGATACTATGTCCGAGCGTCCGACGACCTAAAACAAAAGATATGATTCTAGATATGTTATTCCTACAATGAAGCATGGCGGAGGACACGTTATGCTGTGGATGCTGTGGGTGGGGGGGCATTTTCTGGAAAAGGTGTCTGTCCGTTAGTTGAAATCCGCGGCAAGATGAATGGTGCAACGTATGAGGATATCTTACTTGCAAGATCATTTGCTGCCTTATTGGAGGAAAAATTGTGGTCACAACTATTTTTTTCAGCATGATAACGACCCAAAGCATACATGCAACCTCGTCAAGCAGTGGCTTTCGCACAAAAAAAAAATCAGCTTTTGAAATGGCCAACCCAATCACCTGATCTGAATCCAATAAAAAAGCTTTGGAACGAACTTTACAAACATGTGCGGAATTATAAATATTCCAATTCAGCAGAATTTTCACAAAAATTGCAAGAAGAGTGGAAAAAACTTACCATAGACGATCTTCCACCGTTCATTGAATCGATACCACGTCACTGCGCTGCAGTACTTATTGCTAAAGGTATGACGGCAAAATACTAATTGTAAATGTTGTTGATCACTGTTATTTTCTATTATAAAACTACTTTTTTTCCAAACTTGCCAAATTGGTCGGAAACTGTTGAGAACAGTTTTTTTTTTTTTTTTTTTTTTTTTTTGCTGTTATGTTCAAAAACTTATTGATCACTATACTGTGTGCGACAGTGCGGGGCCGCGAGAAGAGAAATCTGAAATTATTACTTGGAAAACTTCAGTTTCAAAATAACTGGATAAATAACTAGTTTCCAACATTTGAAAAGCCAAGTATTTCTTTTCTGTGTGATCACGCTACGATAATCTACTAGATATAAAAAATGCACATTCGTATTTCATTTCGAACGCTTATAACTGACGTTCTGCTAAACGGATTTTTATTGGACTTGATGCATTGCCAGTTGGGTAATTTTGTGGGGAAGGTTTTAGTGTAGAAAACACCGTTCTATGTTGCTTAGTTATAGAGATATTGGATAAAGTTCTACAATTAGATGAACCTGACTATGAAAGATTAGTTTTTTTTTAATCTCCTACTATAGATATATAAAATACAAAATCGTATTTCATTCCGAACACTTATAATTCGCATTCTGCTAAACGGATTTTTATGGGACTTACGTTGTCAATTAGGTAACTGTTGGGGTTATTTATGTGCAATGGTCGATCTCTGTACTTGGGGAAAACCGACCAGCGCAGCGTAGCGGGCGAAGCTTACTAATTTCTTAATAAAAACCAGTATTTTCTAAGGATTTCTGCGACATTTAATTTTTTCTCAGTCTAAAGTCTCAGTCTTCTCTCTTAAGGTTTTAATGCATAATGCATCGTTCTACGTTGCTTAGTTATAGAGCTATGGGAGAAAGTTCTATAATTAGATTTTTAAGAATCTTCTACTAGTTATATATATAAAAATCCAAATTCGTATTTTTTTTAAAATCAAAATTTCTATAAATTTTAAATTTGGTTTATCAAAACTTCCCGGATAATAAATGAGAATGAACCACCCGAACATTATTTAGGTGCAATGGTCGATCTCTGTATTTGGGAAAAACCGACCAGCGAAGCTTGCTATTTTGTTAATAAAAACCGATATTTTTTAAGGATTTCTCCGACATTTATTTTTTTCTCAGTCTGTGATAGAAATGCTTATCAATTCTGAATTTAAAAATTTGCTATATTTTCACCCAAAAAAAAAAAAAAAACTATACAAATTTTTTTGTTGACTCACGGTAATTTTTGTCGCCTAGTGCCTGTGGTCTATGTCGCTTTAACGCCGGCCATGACTACGTATTGTATAAGCAAAATTGAAAAAATATAAGCATATTTCGATTCAACATGAAAATGAACTGTAAAATTTTCGTTTATAAATCGTTCAATATCTTGAGATCGAGTTGACAAACAATTGCTTTTCAATCCATATAGTGATCAAAGTGCGATAAGACAGCAGCGTTAAGCGTAAACAACTGCAAATTGCAAAGCCGTCGAGTCCAAAACAAGATGAAACATTATAGGTATATACCGACTGGGACAATTATGATACATTCATAACATCTGGTAAAAAATACTAAAAATATATACAAATATTTTTACAAATCTTTGAGATATTCGGTATGCTTAGGTAGCATCCATTACAAAAAGTAACAAACGACCTGTTGCAGCGTCCGGAGAAAAACAATTCCGGAAAATTTCGGTATATTTTCACCGATAATGACACTCAGAACCCAAAACCACCATCCGTCCAAACGTTGATTTACATACAGGGTGATTCGGAACTCCTGGACAAAACTTTAAGGTGTGATAGAATAGAACTACTGACTAGGAGGCTAATAGGGATGAAAATTAGAAGAAATAAAAAAATTGCGAAGTAGCTCAAGAGAGTGGGAAGGAAGAGGGGGGGGGGGGCTGTATCTAAAAATAGTCAAAGTTTCCTTCAGAAAATTTGAGGGTGAGTCAGAACACATGGGGAAAACTTTAAAGCCAAATTTTCAGAATTCCTTGTAATAGATTTTAATACTGTGCTATTATTTACAGCCGAAGAAATGGGAGGCATCTATACGAAATTCAATGAACTCGTCAAAGAATCGGACTTCATCCTGCCCATGTGTAATTTAACGGATAAAACGAAGAATCTTTTCAACAAGAGTGTGTTTGACCTCATGAAGCCAACTGCTATATTCATTAATACAAGCAGGTTTGTAAAAAACTTATGGTCATAATTAGTTACGGCTCGTAATACTGTTTCAGAAAAATTTTAGTCATAGTTTTAATATTATGTAAAACGAAACAAACATATAAAAAGAAAACGTATACATAAACTTGTAAGAAAAAAAATCAGAATTTATTAAAACAGTCAATGAAGCAATATGCAAAATTTCACTAATGTGTGTTAAAAGAATACTGAGCTGCGTTTGAAAACTCTCATAATAGTACCATAAACTTTTTCTTTTATAGATATAATATAAAAAAAAATTAACTGGATAATCATTGACTACCGGCACTGCGTAAGCTACAGTACTCTATGTTACTTGGTTACGTTTTAGATGTACAGGTATTTTTTGAGAACCGTTAGTTTTGCGCATAACCAGGGCCGTGCGAAGAGGGGAGCGAGGGGGGGGGAGCCTTCGCCCCGGGCGCGGAAATTGAGGGGGCGCAACATTTATACTACCAACCACGGTTTAATTTATTTATTTATTCATTTTTTGGTCATCGATCATTTTCTGGGGAATTTCTTTTTCTCTTTTCATCATTCTTTTTTTTTTCTGTCTTAAAATATCATGATCTCTCCAAAAAATAAGTGCAATTTTCTCTTATGCTATTTAGTTGTTTACAATTTCTGAATTAAAATTAAACCTTTTAAAGTTCCAACATAAACGCGAAATGTTTATCAAAATAATTTATTTCTGTTTCTGTACTTTATCAGTTTTGTGTTACCTGTCACAAAAAGAAAGCGAGGGGGAGGGGGGGGGGGGCAAATTGAAACTTTGCCCCGGGCGAAGTTTTCTCTTCGCACGGTCCTCCGCATAACACTTTATTCACCCTTACTCTCACCTCCTCCTTTCCCTCTTGGGAGTGAAACAGAAACATGCCATATTCCATTAACTTGCTTCAAGGTATTTAAAAATATTGCAAAATTACATCAAACATTTAAAATTTTAAATATACAATACAATAGTAACAAATAATTTTGTTTAGTCCTTAATTTTATTTTTAATTGATCATTTGTTGTTAAATCAATTATTTTATTTTTTTTTAAATTAACAAATATTTATTTACAATCAATTTTTTTCCCCTTCAAAATTTGATATTTGAATGCCGGATATTGGGTACTCTTCCAAAATACATTCATTACATTCAATCAACTGAAATTTGAATAAAATTATTAAATTGGAGGGGGGGGGGGGTAGGGATCTGCTGATTGCACATAAATCCCACAATTATCCTGATGTGCACAAATCCCACGACACCCTCTATTTAGCGTGCAGCTTCTTATCCCGGAAATAAGTGCTTACGCACAGCAGCATAACTACATTTTGCTGGAGCTGTGAAGATAAATCTGAATTACATACAAGGATTTTTTGCAATTAGCTAA
Organism: Maratus michaelseni; assembly: GCA_963931845.1. Classification (NCBI taxonomy): domain Eukaryota; kingdom Metazoa; phylum Arthropoda; class Arachnida; order Araneae; family Salticidae; genus Maratus; species Maratus michaelseni. The sequence continues at coordinate 94,989,865 of OZ007596.1, forward strand.
GGATTATATAATGTACAACAAGTATAAATACAGAATTAATCAAAAATCTAATTATAATGAATGTTTTCCATGATAGCAAGCGGAAATAGGGGACGCTGCAGTTCCGCACTCCCTATGCACGAGATGCTACTGGTCATAACTTCTTTTGATGAAAAGATATTCTTAACCCATCATTGGTCGAATCTTTTTGAGCGACGTCATTGGTCACGTATAAGCATTTCTTTCCCATCTGCATCTCCCGTTGTATAAGCAGTGCGCATAATGAAAATATTTGGCCGGAGGCCGGATCAAATGAAAACGGAATAGAAGCCACAGAATGAAATGACATGGTTTTATTTCAAATACAATCTCCAAATCTACACGCGCACTTGTCCCACTGTTTCACCAAATGGTGAATATCTTGCTCATAGAAGTCATTTGGCTGAAATAGGAACCAGTTTCGAACATTGTCCATGATTTCACTGTTCGAGAAGAAACGGAGACCCTCCAATGCCTTTTTTAGTGGACCAAAGATTGGATAGTCACATGCCGAAAGATCCGGGCTATAAGGTGGGTATTCAAAGACTGTAAATCGAAACTTCACCAGTTTCCCTTGCGGAAGTGCTTGTGTCTGTCCTACACACTTGTCAATGGCAGTGCATGCTCTCCGTACACTGCCTTCATTCGCCGATGCGCTTCTCGAAATCCAACTTCTTCCATCACTAAATAATGAATGACACTCGGTTGCTCTTTTTTACTCGCAAACATGCCACAGACGCAGATTAATAAAAACAACCGATTGCCTAACGGACGAAACTATTGCCCGATCGCCAGAGTATATCACGTGCTTCTGCGTGACTACCTAGGGCAAGTTGATATCCTCAGTAGGAGTTGCCTTCCTTACATACCCACTCTAATCTGTACACAAAGTTCACCACACAATCATACAAAAATAAACCAAATTATAACCACTGTTCCGTTTTCATTTGATCCACCCTTATACTTACAAAATCTATCCTTGTGTGAACTACAATATAATTTATAATTCAAGTGAGAAAAAATGTAATTTTAAAGGTCATTGCTAAATTAAATACATGCTTTTTAAGCCTAACGCGAAAGAAATGCTCATACACGGCCGTAGCTAGATGGGTGCCACTAAAAATTCTTGAGTCCCCCCCCCCTCTCCCCCACCGGAAATATTCCAAGGTCACCAAATGAAACTCTTTCCAAAAATTGAACTTAGTTTTGGGTAGTGATGGGCATAACGATTATTTTGATTATTCGAATGAATCATTCGGGCATGCGCAGAAGCATATTTGTCAAACTTCAATTTTTTTTTTTATTCAATTACTACCAGAAATTTGTAAAAAAAAAAAAAAAAAAAAAAAAAAGTATTTGCAGAAACTTTTTTCCCCCAACATTTCTGGTAGTAATTGAATAAAAAAAAATTGAAGTTTGACAGATATGCTTCTGCGCATGCCCGAATGATTCATTCGAATAATCAAAATAATCGTTATGCCCATCACTAGTTTTGGAGCTCTTTTACAGTTTTGCTCAAATACTAAATTGTAGTATATTTGTATAAAAACTATAAATAAGTGTTTTAAATTAGTTTAAATAAGTGTTTTAAAAACAATAATATTTTTAAAATGCAAAATACATCCTTGATTTTGTTAATGTTTTTTTATGATATAAAAATGCAAGTTTAGAATCCTTAAAAGCAGGGAATATTCAGAAAAAAAAAATAAAGGTTGCTACTCTTTATGAAACAGGTGAACTGTATATAAGTTTTTCATTTACTTGTTGACATCATCACTTATTATTTCACCAGTATAATTATACACTAGTTATATACTGCAATTTTTTATTCTGTAGCCTTTTCTTTTCTTAGTATAAAATGAAGTTATTATAAACTGTTTAATAAGAAACAGTGGCTACAATACGAATATGTACTAATTTATCTTGCTATATAATACTTTGATCAGATATGTGTGTGTGTTTGTGCGTTTTCTGTGTCAGAGTGAGATAAAAAATATGAGCCCCCCCCCCCCCCCCCACTTCCCCTATTATTCACTTCTAGCTACAGCCTTGTGCTCATAGCACGGCCAACGACCGGTTAATAATCATTCTCACAAAAATCTAATGTTCTTTTTTAATTTATATGAGTATTTTTTGAGAAAGGAACGTATTGGAAATTTTTTACCTATTAAGGAGGCGAGGGGGGGGGGAAATTGGGTTGACGAGTGGTGCAATTCCTACTTCTATGGTGCAATTAGCCACCCGCAGACCCTGCGACGTAGTACGCAAGAAGCTAAGAGGTGGAGATTCAAAGTTTAAACAGGTGGTAATTTGTGATTTTCACTCTTTCTTAATGAACTTTTCGGTTGGTCTGGTCGTGCTTTTTAACTCTCGTAAATACACTGACGAGAAAAATTAAAGGAACAACCATAAAAAGTTGGTTTATCTTAATTCTATTGCGGGAACTCCGATAAAAGGTGATTCGTTGGTAACTCAATGTTAACGTTATCACGTAGTCAGATGAGATTAACCTTTACTACAGAAAAATATGCAAATTTTTGAGCCCATTCTTTCGGCAAGTTTTAAAAGGAGTGCACGTGTGTGATTTGAAGTCTAATTTCAGGGATTTTACGTGTACATGCATAAAATGTTTGCTTGTAGTAGGTGGAATATGTCCTCCAGAAGACATTTGACCGATTGTGAGAAATGGCGTGCGATAGGGAGAATGGAAGCAGAACAGACACTGACAGGGGTCTGTAAAAGCTTAAAAATAGCCAAAAGAGCCAAGTCAAGAATCTGGAAACGATTCAAAGACACTGGTAATGTGCAGAGACAACCAGGTCAAGGTTGAAAACGTGCCACCACAGACTGTCCGGACCGTTATTAGGCAACGATTGCTAAAAGAAACAGGCAACTGACGTCAGTTCAGATTGCAAGGGAGTTCGGTGCAGCAACAGGAACTCGACTATCCAGATTTACTGTGACTGGCAGGCTACATAAAAGAGGACTGTATGCAAGGAAACCCGTGATTTGTATTCCACTAACTCCAGCAACGAAACACGCCCGGTTAAAGGCGCAGATATCATCGTCATTGGAGTACCACGGACTGGAGCCGAGTTCTCTGTACCGATGAATCCCAATTTTGTTTGGAGAGTGGTTTCAGACGTTTTACCATATGGAGGGAGAAAAACACACGCAATAATGCTGCAAACATCCGTGAAAGACATCGATACAAAGGTTCTGGAATCATGGTATGGGGGGGCATCATTTTGAATGACCGCACTAACCTACACATTTTTACCATTGCAACTGTGAATGCTTAAATATACAGAAATGAGGTTCTTGATCCTCATGTCGAGATGTTTAGGGGTGCAATTAGTAATAACTTCCTTTAAATGGATGATAATGCGCGACCTCATCGTGCTGCAATAGTGATTGATTATCTTGAGGGCGAAGGAATCCAGCGAATGGAGTGGCCTGCATATTCTCCGGATTTAAATCCGATAGAACATGTATGGGACGCACCAGTACGCCGACTTGGATCTCGGCAACCCCCAACTAGCACTCTCCAGGAGCTTCGGAGCACTGTTCATCTTGAATACACTTTGTTAATGCAAGCACTTCTTGTTAATCTAATCCACAATATGAAAAATCACTGTAAAACTTGCATTTCGGTCATTAGTGACCAAATACCTTATTGATTTTTCCTGTGTGTCTCTAAAATATTGTAACAGTACAGTTTTCTTATCCCCACTTATATCACACATTCCTATGTTTTTATGTAAATATATTTTTTGCAGAAATAGGTAGTTCTGTATTTTGAAAATATGTCAGGCATGACAAAATAAAGATCTTGTGCAAGTTTCATGTTATTATCTGTAAAACTATTCAAGATAGATGAATTTCTATAGTTGTTCCTTTAATTTTTCTCGCCAGTGTATATTCCGATTGTCATGTAATTAATAGTATATGTTATTAAAGTTTACTGTCGCAGTTCCGCTGTTGAAAATGAAGCTTGTAGCATTTATAGTTCGTTCACAGGAACACGCAAAAGAATTCCGCTTTCATTATGATATAGTGGGGAAAATAGTTTTGCGGTGTATTTTAATGATGCTATGATACTTCAAGTATGATTAAACTGACGCATCACTGAGGTGGACTGCAACATGCTTTCTACAGATTATGGAGTGCGTACATTTACCGTTGATTTACAAACACACACAAAATAATTCGCTTACAGCACTGAATATGAACGATAATTGATGGAAGTGCTTTTTCAACTGCGATAAGCAATTTTAAAACTTAACTCATTTTTAGTGTAGTGCGTGGTGTATATAAATTTTATAGATAACATAATATATAGGACTGCACGAAAGAATTCCCATCTCATTACCGGCTATAGTCAGCAATGGCTTAAAATGGAATTTTACACTGCGTTATATATGTTTTTAAATTGTTTATTTAGATATCTCGTTTCTTTGTATGAAAACATTTAAATTTCTGATAATGAAAAGACTGATAAGAAAATCAGACGTTTTCTTTTTCTTTTTTTTTTCAATTCCTACTATTAGCTTTCACCCTCTATATATTTATATATCCTGTTCAAATTTTCATTCGTTAATAAAATACTCTTTATTCATCCATTCAAGTTCAAATACATTTTTTAAAACTTGTACTGGATGACAATTGATGTTAATACAGTTTTTTCAAATATTAATTCATTAATTAAATTTAATTAATTTTAGTTTTATATTTCATTTCTGTTCAAAAGTATAGACTCACTCCATTTCATTTCTGTTCAAAAGTATAGACTCACTCCATATTTTAGTCCCCTACGCCCGCGCGCCGTCTGATCTTCGTCCATGAACAGGCACCATTATATTTTTACGCGTGAAGGTTTCGCTATGATACTTCATTGTGAAGTTTGGTAATTTTTGAAAATCAATATTTGAAAAACAGCATAATCATTAGATTTGAAATTTATATCGAGAAAAATACAATTTTTTACATTTCTGACGCAGTTTGTCTAACAATTTTGAGAGAAATACTTTTCGAACTATTAATTTTTGATATTTTAGCTATTTATTTTTTATTTAATTTTTGATACATTTCAAAAATTTCTCTTATATAAGATATTTAGCAGGATATAAATTTAGGAATAAATACCATTAGTGGCGAAGCGTGCAAATCGCTGGAAAAACATTTGTTTTTGACCTAAGTAGGAATTGACTTAATTTTGTTTTTTTATATTACTTGTTTATATCATGTTTCGATGTTCCCTTTTTCTATCGTAAATTCAGACCACAAACACATCTCTGTTAACGGTTCTCTAATTTCTTCTTAAAAATATTTTCGGAAAGATTATTAACCAGTATATTTATCAAAGTGCAAGTAAACAAATAAAAGTAAAAAATACAAAGCATTTAAAAAAATTAGGAAAAATTATAAAAAAAAAAGACATGAAGAGAAACAGATCATTATAACTAATTGCCAAACTTTTGGAAGTTTACTACAATGGAATCAAATTAAAGATAAGGTAAACCGTATAATAAGTACATTACTGTATCCTAAATTTATTATATGCTTAGATCAGGTTGTGATGTGGCAAATTAATACGTGCTCGCGGACTGTGTATAATCGCATTAATTATGTAGTGTGACGTTCATATGTAGAGCAGTATATATATCATATATTCTAATACGAGCAAATCTTGTGTGTGATTATACATATATATATATATACAGATTTTGACGAAATTTTGTATCCTACCGTTTTGGGGCACCAGAAAACCATTGGACTAGGTCACATGTTCGCGAAAATTCGATTAGTGCGTCATTTTGGGTCATGGTCGAGCTAATTGCATCTAAAAACCGGTTCAAACGATTTTGACGAAATTTTGTATCCGACCATTTTCCGGTAAGAGAAGACTATTGGGCTGGGTCACATGTTCGAGAGCTTTCGATTTGTGGGTCATTTTTGGGTCAACGCGGGTCAAATTAATTTTATCTTAAAAACGACTCTAACGATTTTGATTAAATTTTGTGTCCTACGAGTTTCGAGCACCATAAAATCATTGGGCTAGGTCACATGTCCGAGAAAATTCGATTAGTGGGTCAAGATCTAAAAATCGGCTCAATTTACATTAATTTTGCATCCAATGGTTTTCGGGCACGAGAAGACTGTTGGGCCAGGTCACATGTTCGAGAAAATTCAATTAGTGGGTCATTTTAAGTCATGGTCAAGCTAATTGTATCTAAAAAACGGTTCAAACGATTTTGACGAAATTTTGTATCCGACTATTTTCGGGCACGAGAAGACTATTGGGCTGGGTCACATGTTCGAGAACTTTCGATTAGTGGGTCATTTCTGGGTCAAGATCTAAAAAGCGGCTCAATTTACACTAAATTTTGCATCCTGTGGTTTTCGGGCACGAGAAGACTGTTGGGCTAAGTCACATGTTCGAGAAAATTCAATTAGTGGGTCATTTTGGTCATGGGTCATGATACTTGAACTCAAATTTAATTTTGACCGAGCATAGCTCGGTCTTCCCTGCTCGTATATGCATATGGGGGATTACATGAATATAAAAATATTTTATTTAAATACATTATTTAATGAACATTGTTCACTCTGGTTAAATAAATTGTTGCAAGGAGTTCTGCAGGCAGGAGCGCCCTTTCGAAACTTTCTTGGGGTGTGAGACAAAAACACCCGCGCTCGGTAATGTTAATCTTATGGGAGAAAGTTTTTACAATATCTCGTTAGCATTTCAATATATATATATATATATTTTTTAGATAACCGAAGTCGATTTCTATACAGGCTCTTTTTTACTTTTTCGATTTTGTTAACAAGCTTTTTTTTTTTTTAATTAACATATTTTTACTTTCGAAAACGGTTTCGACAGTGAAACTATCCTCATAAGGGGGGGGGGGGGGGGGGGAAACCTGCAAACAAAATAAAACTAGTCGTTGGGGGCCACCGTAATACTTACCCACCATGGATATGCATAATATGAGATATGAAAATAAAACATGTCTAAACTACATTGCAATTCGAATAAAATCGTGGCTTGCACTCTAAATAAGAAAGAGTGACTATTCACTCCGGAGGAGTGGATATTCACTCTATCGCAGAGTCAAAATTTGCCCAACCTCTTTAGAGTGACTATTCACTCTAGGCAAAAGTGAAATTGTTCACTCTCTGAAAGAGTGAATACTCACTCCCGAGAAGTGAATATTCACTCTAAACAGGAGTGGATACTCACTCTTTCAGAGGAGTGACTATCCACTCTTCCAAAAAGAGTGGGTTTTTTCACCCTGATAGGAGTGAATAGTCACTCTTTCATAGGAGTGGCTATCCACTCTTTCATAGGAGTGACTATTCACTCTTGCAAAAGGAGTGGATTTCTCACTCCTGACAGGAGTGAATAGCCACTCTTTCATAGGAGTGAATGTTCACTTTTTATGGAGTGAATTTTTTTTTTTTTTTTTATGTTTCCTTTATGGGCATTTTAAAAGAATCATATATTTTAGAGCATGCAATGAAAATAGACACAAGCGTGGTAAAGATTGGAATAAAATACTTTATTGGCAATATTTATTTAATTCATGGTTTGTTACAGTAATTGAACTCTAATGGAAAAATTCAATTAGAGTTAGGTAATGAATTAAATTAGATTACTGACAGAAATAAACTAAAATATTTTATTCCAAGCTTACCACTATTGTGTTTGCTTTCATTGCATGCCTTATAAAGATATGATAATTTTAAAATGCCCATAAGGACAAGTAATTAACCAAAATCTTAATCAGTTAATATTATTTCTTTCTTTTTCAAATACCCATTAAGTTTTATTTAGTATTTTAATAATTCCTGTGATGTACGTTATTTTATTTTTTTATTTTTTTTCATGTGTAACTCAAATTTTAAATCTTTAGATCTCTGTATTTTTTTTTTTTTTTTTTTTTAAGCGTAAAAAGCAGCCATGTTTAGCCACACTGTAGCCTCAATAAGTGGGGAAATATTTGACCATAAAGCAAGTCACGGTTTGTTCCAAAAGCAGAATCTGATTAAAGCATGGGCAAAGTAGGCTATGACCCTGCTCCCTTCCATTTTTTTAGGGAGTCAAATTTGGTATGCAATTTTTGTAAAGCTTATATCAGCTTTACAAAAATCGCATACCAAATTTGGGTCCTAAAATAATCGGATGGGGCAGGGTTACAACCCACTTTGACCATGCTTTGATCAGATTCTGCTTCTGGAACAAACCCAGACCTGCTTTATGGTCAAATATTTTCATGTATATAAAAAAAAAATAATAATCCGATTTAATTTTTTTTGTAATCCAAGTACATTAATTATTATTATTCTGGTTTTTTTTTCACCCACATATATATTTAAAAAAAATACTCTAAGGGGATAAAATTCTAAAAACATTTTTTTTTCTATTAATCTCACAGTATTTTTTTTTTTAATTTAACTGTAAAATTAAAAATATAATAATCATATGAAATACACAGAGCAAAAAACACAAGAATAATTATATCTTACCTTTTTAAAGTATTAAATATCACCAATGTTACCAATCAGTAGGTATAACTGACATTAGATGACTTAGAATATTAGATTACAACTGTGTTTTAACTCCTTGAAGGGCACCGGTATATTATATATACCACTTAATTTTAATCCCAAAATGCCACAATGACACCAGAATTTTATAATCAAATTTTGAATTTAAGGTACATGAGAAAAAGGCTTTTACTTATTTTAAAATAAATTCGTTCGTGAATCCTGGTGTCAATCAATCATTTCAATATTTTAGCTACAAGAGTACTTTGCCCCTGAAGGGGTTAAGAAGTTGTATCTTTAGATCTCAAATTTTATTATAAAAATTAAAACCCCTAAAAATGTGTTTGTCTGTATCATGATGCTGACAATAGATTTTATACATATTCATCGACCTTTTTTTTCATATTATTTTCTTTTTTTTTTTACTCGTGATATTATTCAACATGATTTTTTAAATATTTTTAGAGCACATATTGGATTAATAACATAATTTTTATTCTTCACATATTCTTCACCCACGTATAATCTTATTCTTCATTTGTAGGGTATTTTCAAGCTGGCCCCGTGTCTCGAAATTTAAATATGTTATTGAGATGGAATACAGGATATTTATCAAAGTAATTTTTGTATTTTCAAACAAATTTTATGCAGATTACTTAAAAAAATAGTACCGTCCTGCAGGTGAATATAGTACTATAGCTATAGGAGGGATTATTTCCCATTGGAAAAACACATTATTTATAAAATATTCAGAAAGTCATAACTTCACTCTGATACTCTCAGGATTTTTTTTTCCTTTTTGATGCTCTGTATCCCCCATTTGAACAAAAAAAAAATGGTTTATAACATTTCTTATACAAAAAGTTAAATTTGTTAATATATAAACATTTACTTTGATAATATACTCTGCATTAAATGCAACGGTCAGTAAAAATGAAAATTCATATGTTAAATTATATAAATAATACAAAGTAACTGAAAATTAAAAGGAAAGAACTTTATTGTGCAATATCATATAAAAATTAGATTTTTTTTTCATATTGCTATATGAGCAATTTTTCAAGCTGGCCCCGTGTCTCGAAATTTAAATATGTTATTGAGATGGAATACAGGATATTTATCAAAGTAATTTTTGTATTTTCAAACAAATTTTATGCAGATTAAAAAAATAGTACCGTCCTGCAGGTGAATATAGTACTATAGCTATAGGAGGGATTATTTCCCATTGGAAAAACACATTATTTATAAAATATTCAGAAAGTCATAACTTCACTCTGATACTCTCAGGATTTTTTTTTCCTTTTTGATGCTCTGTATCCCCCATTTGAACAAAAAAAAAAATGGTTTATAACATTTCTTATACAAAAAGTTAAATTTGTTAATATATAAACATTTACTTTGATAATATACTCTGCATTAAATGCAACGGTCAGTAAAAATGAAAATTCATATGTTAAATTATATCAATAATACAAAGTAACTGAAAATTAAAAGGAAAGAACTTTATTGTGCAATATCATATAAAAATTAGATTTTTTTTTTTCATATTGCTATATGAGCAATTTTTCAAGCTGGCCCCGTGTCTCGAAATTTAAATATGTTATTGAGATGGAATACAGGATATTTATCAAAGTAATTTTTGTATTTTCAAACAAATTTTATGCAGATTACTTAAAAAAATAGTATCGTCCTGCAGGTGAATATAGTACTATAGCTATAGGAGGGATTATTTCCCATTTGAAAAACACATTATTTATAAAATATTCAGAAAGTCATAACTTCACTCTGATACTTTCAGGATTTTTTTTTTCCCTTTTTGATGCTCTGTATCCCCCATTTGAACAAAAAAAAAAATGGTTTATAACATTTCTTATACAAAAGTTAAATTTGTTAATATATAAACATTTACTTTGATAATATACTCTGTATTAAATGCAACGGTGTCAGTAAAAATGAAAATTCATATGTTAAATTATATAAATAATACAAAGTAACTGAAAATTAAAAGGAAAGAACTTTATTGTGCAATATCATATAAAAATTAGATTTTTTTTTCATATTGCTATATGAGCAATTTTTCAAGCTGGCCCCGTGTCTCGAAATTTAAATATGTTATTGAGATGGAATACAGGATATTTATCAAAGTAATTTTTGTATTTTCAAACAAATTTTATGCAGATTACTTAAAAAAATAGTATCGTACTGCAGGTGAATATAGTACTATAGCTATAGGAGGGATTATTTCCCATTGGAAAAACACATTATTTATAAAATATTCAGAAAGTCATAACTTCACTCTGATACTTTCAGGTTTTTTTTTTTTCCTTTTTGATGTTCTGTATCCCCCATTTGAACAAAAAAAATGGTTTATAACATTTCTTATACAAAAAGTTAAATTTGTTAATATATAAACATTTACTTTGATAATATACTCTGCATTAAATGCAACGGTGTCAGTAAAAATTGAAATTCATATGTTAAATTATATCAATAATACAAAGTAACTGAAAATTAAGAGGAAAGAACTTAATAGTGCAATATCATATAAAAATTAGATTTTTTTTTTTCATATTGCTATATGAGGAATTTTTCATTAATATACGTTGGATGATAATCACAAGAGATGTTTAGCTATCATTTAAAAGTAAATAAGTAGTCTTTTTTAACAACTTGCAGTGAAAATTACTTCTAGTTTCAAAACGTCTTTTGTTTTTAATATACATCTTACAATGCCTAATTGTCGCTTTTGTATTTTTCATGTAAATGCATGTAAACAAACTTATATAAAAAAATTTACAGCAATTTTAAGTGCAAAACATAGTTATATAAGTAAACATAAAATTCTAGCTTTTTTCTAATTTCTATTTTAAATTTTCAAACACTTTTTTACCAAAAAGAATAAAAATAATATATTAATATTAATTTCCATTTTCACAAGTTTTGCATAACCTAAATTAAAAATTTTAAGCAGCAAAGCAAAAATAAATAATGATTTCTATATTAATTTATTCTACATAAAATCAAATTATATCTGTAAAAGTATAATTAGGTTTAATGGCAATTTAAATGAAGAATGCAATTATTAAAATGATTATTTCAACATTAGCATGATTATTACATATTCTGCAAAAAGTGTCTTTTTCGCAAAAATTTTATATGAACTAATTTGGAAGTGAATACATGAGGGAAAAAAAAGCAACACTATGATTCAAGATATTAATCAGATTATATATTAAAAATTGTATCTATAAAATGAAGGTCTAAAAAATGTATTAAGGAAATTATTGATATTGAAAATGATATGTTTTTATTAAAAATCATCAGAAATAAGAACACAAATCTTTTAACACAAAAAATATTTATTGTTTAATAAAAACGATGCAAATATGAAAAATGCAAATTATTCTAATAAAAATAATTTAAACAGAAAATAAATAATACTACGTATGCAAGAACGTTATTTTTTTTCCAAAAGAAGTTGTGCTCGAAAATTGTCATTTTCGTTCTTCGCAAATGGAACAACTTACCTTTAAAGTACTATCCACAATAATATGTAACAGCTAATAAAATTTATTGGAAGCACTATATATATTCACAATATAGCGATTAAACGCTTTAAAAAAAAAAAAAAAAATATTCGCCATTTTTAGGCAAACTCTATTCCTTGATAAATAATGCACAAAAAATATCGAAAAAAATTCTGTACATATCCACAGAATTTTGTATATATCCACTTGAAAATCTAATATTTCAATTTCAAGCACTCAACACAACCATTACTGCTTCTAAATTATAAAAATCACAGCACAGATACAAAAACTGAAGAAATTTTATCATAATTTTCACAATATTAACAAGATCAGTTTGTTTAAATACTAATACACCACTAGCTATACATGGCCATATACTATGTCATATACTATGACCATATACTTTCGCCATTTTTAGGCAAACTCTATTCCTTGATAAATAATGCACAAAAAATATCGAAAAAAATTCTGTACATATCCACAGAATTTTGTACATATCCACTTGATAATCTAATATTTCACTTTCAAGCACTCAACACAACCATTACTGCTTCTAAATTGTAAAAATCACAGCACAGATACAAAAACTGAAGAAATTTTATCATAATTTTCACAATATTAACAAGATCAGTTTGTTTAAATACTAATACACCACTAGCTATACATGGCCATATACTATGTCATATACTATGACCATATACTTTCGCCATTTTTAGGCAAACTCTATTCCTTGATAAATAATGCACAAAAAATATCGAAAAAAATTCTGTACATATCCACAGAATTTTGTATATATCCACTTGATAATCTAATATTTCACTTTCAAGCACTCAACACAACCATTACTGCTTCTAAATTGTAAAAATCACAGCACAGATACAAAAACTGAAGAAATTTTATCATAATTTTCACAATATTAACAAGATCAGTTTGTTTAAATACTAATACACCACTAGCTATACATGGCCATATACTATGTCATATACTATGACCATATACTTCTATACACGGCCTTTGAAACATGCATATTCACAAAAGAAAAATATTACGTCAGCATTTATTTCCCGCGCTATTAATGAAGCAGTCGTTTTCTGACTCACCTCGAGTCTCGCTTTACTACAGAGGAGCTTATCATTAAAACCTTTTTATCAGCTGCAATTGAAACGCTTTAGAAATAAATAGAAACTCTTTATGCTTTTCTTCAGACACAGGGAAAATATGACAAGATTTTTTTGTCACACTTTCAATTTATCGAATTTTATAAATTTAAAAGCAATTCTTACACCAAATTTTTGCTTTAAATCTCGTTTAAATTTATTTTACTAGGATACTTTAATTCGAACAATAGCCTTCACGAAGGCGTTAAAATAGGTCGATCTCCACCAAAATTGAAGTAAATAAACGAAAAATGCGACGTATTCGCTACTATTGGGGGGGGGGGGATGTCTAGTTGATACCTTCTTTTAACATAATCGTGGGTAGGGAGTGGAGATATGAAGACAATTACCCCTTCGTAGATTTTGAAATAAAATTAATAAAATTTTCTTTATGTCTGAATATATATATAATATATAAATATAAATTATTTCAAGTGATTATAGAATAATTTCTCACTAACAGAAAAAAAGATCTAAGACCATTTCGTCAAGGGAACCCCTCTCAATTCCTCGTAGAAAACATTTTAAATTCTGTTTCCATTTAAACATTTCAGCTTTATCTTAAACAAGGGGTTCAAGAGGCCAGGGTCCCCCGACAATTAAAAAAGCGTTTCAGTTTTTTATTTTTAAAATTGTTGTTAGAAACCTATTTTGGAATATTTAATACTATTTTTTAATTTAATTTTTATATTGCTTTTAAGGTTGATACGTTTAAATGTTGTGTTGCACGGCGCGTTCGGACAAAAAACTCTCAGCTAGCCTTTTTCATAATCATAATCTGCATTTTAAAAAGCGGACTAAGCTGTCGACCACAGGCACACCTGTTTGAAAATCAGGGTCTCTGCCATGGCCCCTCCCTACATTTCTTTTTGCCGGCGATCATGCATAATTAGTATTTCAAGATATATATATTACTATTTATATTACGCCCATCTCTGCATTCCCCGAGTGCGCCAACTAGTGCAAGTAAAATTTGTAAAACTTTATACTTTTGTGAAAAGCAATTCTTTAATTCCTTTAATACACAATTTTATTTTTCAAGACTTGATAAGACAGAGGTCGCGGCTGCCGAAGGCAGTCGTGCATCATCCGCCGATTCCAGGCTCTTGAAGAGCCCATGCGAGACACGACCAGGAGGGTTCCAGTTTACCCGGGGACCCTCTAGGTAGTGCTCTTCGGCCGGAGAGCGTAGCGGGGGCGTGTGCCTACCTGCGCTTCAAGCTCTCTTTCCCAAGTGGGTTGATGACAAAGGTCGAAGCGACATTAGTGGCACCTTATAAAAGGGCCACTAGGTTCACACTCGGGCGGATAGCGAGAATGAGCCACAGCTTCGTTGCCGGAGTCCCAAAAGGGAACCGGGTCCTAGGCCTGATGTGAAACACTCACACTACCCCATTGCTGTACCGCACCTTCCGAATATCAAGACTTGATAAGCAAAATTGTACAGTTTTGACACATATCTTATGGTCTAATCAAATTATTTCTTCTATAAAGTAATATCATTGTGTGGATAGAAAAGTATTCCAGATTCAGACACTTAGGTGTCTGAATTATATTTTCAGACACATAAGTGTCTGAATCTAAGACGCCTCTATTTGCAGTGAAGATTTTTCCTCAAATTAGTGTTGCCGCAAAAATAAAATAACCGCATTATATAGTGCTGAACAATGATTAAAAAAATAAATAGTAGTACAAAAAAGATAAAATATCAATTCTCCACATAGTTTTATTTTATATTTATGGTTAAAAAGCAAAATTGATATTGAAATGTTTAAAAGAAAAAAAAAAGACTCCATCGACGGTCGAAGCAGTGGTATTTCACGTGTATAATAAAAGGTATGCTTTGTTATATTAAATTTTCTTTTCATTTCATTCATTTTATTGCATTCAATTTATTTATTTTTCATGTTTTCCAAGAAGCGGATGGATATCTTGTGAATTGACGAAGTGATGAATTTTTTTTCTTCTTAAACTCCATTCCTCCCCCCCCCCCTTGAGGCTATTTTTAATGATATCAAAAATCTGTCATACATAAATTTTCGACCCTTTTCCTAGAAGTAATAATAACTGTAAACGGATTTGATACGTATCATAATTAAGAAGTTATGGGTTTTATTTTCTGTTTTCACAACCCCTCCCCCCCCCCGCATTTCGATTTTGCCCATTAACGAACTTGACCGAGATTTTATGTCCCTTGATTATATGTATCAGTTTGGAAGATATTTGTGCAGAATTATTGAAGTTATCGTGTCCATAAAAAATGATATAGCTATATAGACAGATAGATAGATAGATAGATAGATAAAGTTTTTAATTGGGGGTTGGTTTGGGGTTCTAGGGGTCATGATCGGCGTAGATCTGCAAAAAATTTCAGAAATTCCCTCATACGGGAGAATGTAATAGGTAGTATTTCTTACGAAATCTACCTACAAAGAAAAAGAAAAAATTATAATTTCGTTTCTCTCAATAAATAAATATGGACAAAATTAGATAATGCCAGGCTTTCACTCTTCAACGGAGTGAAATATTTCACTCTTGTCAAAGGAGTGAGACAGTCACTCTCGACAACGGAGTGACATATTTCACTCCTTTCTAGGGAGTGGAAAATTCCACTCTTTAAGGAGTGCATTTTTATAAAATTCACTCCAAAAAGAGTGAAAATGCCTCTCACTCTTCCAAAGAGTCAACTTCTCACTCCTCCCAATTTTAGAGTGTGATAAAGTCATAAACTTTAAATGGTCTATTACTGAATTGCGTAAAAAAAAACATCCTTATAACTCCAAAAATGATAATCCTATAAACTAACGGTTTATTGCGTCGGATTAAGCGTCTCATTTCCATTTAAAATATATCTTTGAATTGAAATTTGGATGAAATACAGGGTCATGAAAAATCGAAGAGCGTGGAAAGTAAGGATTACAATATCTCGGCAACTCATTATCCGATCGATTTCATTCTTTATGCAAAATTTATGTTTTTTTATTGTCTTTTATATTCACTCCTTAAAATAAACAATTTCGAAAATTTTTATGTACCTTTTATCAGAACGAATATTTCGAGAGTCCGAAAAAAAAAATAGTTCGGGATAATCGAGGTTACTGAAACTCAATAAGCTGCTTCCTACTATTACATACTAAGTACATACCAAATTTCAAGTCTCTATCTCAATCTGTTCGGGAGATAGAGCATCTACAGACACACAGACAGACGGAAGGCAATTTTTTTTCTAAAACATGTTTTTCGGAATCTCCAGTGTCTGAAACGTGTAACGTCAAAAACGTCTGAAACGTTAAAAACTTTTTTTCGATTTTTAAAATGATTACAAGAATTACCCTATACTACGTATGATGGGTAAGTAAAAGGAGCCTGCATAGAGATCGACCTCAGCTATCCAATGCAAAAAAATAATAAAATATTGAAATGCAAACGAGATATTGTAAAAGCTTTCTCCCATAGGATTAAAATTAGCGAGCGGGTGTTTTCGCGAAATGAAGTAATCCCTTAAAGAAGGCTCTTTTTTTTTTTTTTTTTTTTTTTTTTTTTTTAAACTTATTGTGAACAGCTGAGAAGCAATTGATACAGTTTTATTTTCACACTTCGCGCGGGTGGACAATGAAGGGTAGGGTAGAGTAGGGATGAAATGGGTGGATGGGCAATTAAAAAAAAATGTTCTGAAAGCGGGAGCGAGACAAAATTGCTGTACTTACAAATTTTAAGCATTTATAGTTTGTAAAACTGTGATAAATATTTTTTTTCTATTTATGTACGCATTGAAACTAATAAATTTATTTTAATAGTACTAGCAGTTACCCGTGACTTCGTTAACGTAACATTGAAAGAAGAACAAATGCATTAATTAATCAAAATATTTCACTCTCGATAATTAAAAGCGTAAATAATTAACTAACTATTTATTACATTTCATAGGAGATAATACGGTATTTCTTTGTTATAGAGGCCGGGACATACTTTTTTAAAAGTAAAATTTTGTGCCAAATAATCTCGAAAATGAAACTGCAACCAATGGAAAAATGAGGGCCAAATATAATCGTGGAAATCGACGAATTGAGTAAAATCAAATGTCAATTTTACCTGATAAACCATTTTACTTTTAACGACTTTGTGAAACGTTTTAACAGCCATCCTTCAAAAATAATTGATGGGAAATAGTATATGCTTTTTCTTTAAATTCAATTCTTGTGAATAGGGAGCAATAATTTGTACACCTAAATGCAAGGAGCTTAAATTTGCCTTCTTGGTTTAATCGATAGCTGAAACAAATCTTGATTTCTAAATGACAATATGTTGACATGTTGACAGACGATTTTTGTTCTGTAGAATAACTTGATTCATAAAGTTTAAATATGTTTTATTTTTCAAAAATTTTACTGTAATCAAGGTTTTGTTTTCACAATCTATTCAAATTGAAAATAAATTCTTTTTTCAGTTTTAATGAGAAAATGAGGTGAAAAATATATTAATCCGTTTTATTTCTCCTTTTTATCCACAAAAATGAAGTTATTTAGTTGCCGTTTTAAGAAAAAATTTCATTAACATCTACAATAATAATAATAATAATAATAATAGAAAACTCTCAACTGTATGTAAGTGATATTTTCATTCTTAATAATCAGTATAGTTAAACAAATATTTCAATTTTTCGTGTTAAATATGGAGTGAAATTCATCTATTTTCTAAATGTATAAAATTGATTCACGCCCCTTTAAAAACATATTTGAAAATTCACGTTTTATTTCAAATATGACGTCAGCTCCCAGATAAATTTCTTTTTAATGATAAATTCTTGTTAATTTTATTTTCCTGGCAATCACAACGTGGATTTTGGCAGAAAACTCACATCTGTATCTGACATCTTATCTTATTAATTAGTAGCAATAAAAAATATTTCAGTTTTTCATTTTACGAGGCTAACGAGCCTCGTTCATTTTAAATATGACGTCATTATCCATCATTATATACTGGTTTTCATGTTCCTTGTGTTACTACGAAAATTTTAAAATGCATGTTTTATTTCCAATATGACATCATATTTGTCCAAGCCAAGGATGATCCTTTTCATAGTTCCATGGTCCAGAAATGTTTTCTTAATATATTTATTGTTCCTTTTATCTTCTAATTATAACGCAATTTTTGATAGAAAACCTCTTCTCAACGTAATCGACATTCATACTTCATGTATAACAACAAACACTCCATATTTTTTCTTTCAAATATTACGGCAATTCATCTTCTTTTCAATTCTTTTAATTTTTATTTTTCACGTGGAAATTGTTAAATTGAAAATTAATTGTTGAGGAAAATGTTATTCCATGCTTCGTATTTATTGGCAACGATAATGCTTAGCAACGTAAAATGGTTGATTAAATTTAAGAGGAAAAATATTCATTGATTCTGTATGAAAATAATTAAATTTTGAATTATTAAGTAAAATATTTGAAAATTATAAACACCACCTACCCTATGTTCATTTCTGCGTTATAATTCATCTATATGCAAAGATACAGGCCCATTAAATGCTCTGTTTTCACGCTTACTTCAGCCAAATATTCACACATCTCATTTATAATATTATGAGGATAGCAGAACCACACAGGCTTCACCCGAGCCTTCCGAGTAACATAAGTAAAAATGTAATATTCTAAAAATACGCCGATCACAATAACGCATTCACGTAAATAAACTGTCAAAATGACAATCAGAAAAAACTTATGTTATTTTGATGCAATCATACTAAATTCCTCAGTTTTATAAATGATTTAAAAATAATTTCCTTTTAAAAATGTCTTAAGCAAAATATCTAATAAAAAATCAGCAATAGTTGTCTTATCCGTCTAATCTTCCATAATCAGATTCATATCCGATGTTTAACCCCCTTAGTGGGTGGATTTCTAAAATCGCTGAAATCAGGGTTGTAGTGAGTAGCTGCCCGGGCTTTTTTTTTTTTTTTTTTTAAACCTGTGTTTTTTACAACCTTGGCTGAAATACATGTTTAACTATTTTTTTTAGTGGATTTGTTATCCTGAAATTCATCCTTCTACCTAAAAGTGCTGCTGAGATATGGCGAAATGACCTAAAACGTTCGACCCCCCCCCCCCCCCCCCCGTTTAACCACCTTAGAGGATGAATAAAATCACAGAAATAAGTGTTTAACCACTTAGTCATTTCAGCTGGGCGTTGATTAGTCACTCAGGTGTTCTCTCCTTGTATAATAGTATAGATATATTTTTTAAATTAGTCAAAGTCCTCATAAATGATAAATGTGTCTCGCTTTGAGAATGTTGCAACAGCGAGGTTTTACAAAATATTATTGATAATTAATTTCTGCGATTAAAATATTTAATTCTAATGTGCTTATTAGCACATTAGAATTAACTATTTAAATTTTGTTTTTGACACGTTATTCTATTTTAATCAAATCTGACAAATTATTTTAGCTTTTGTGCAATTTCTGAACAAAAAATATTTTGAATCTGACCTGTGATGACTGATACACTCTGAAATATCAAATTTCTTGGGAGTGGGGAAGACTGCCCCTTCAAATGTACCCCTGTCTGTGAGCCGCTAATTAGAGACCCCTGAGCTAGATACTGTAGCAAGGGGCATTTGCATAACTTTACAGCTAAGAGGAGTAATGTTAAAAGTTGCAGAAGAGTACAACCAAACCAATTTTCGCTATTGCTGTGTCCAGTTCTCATAATCAAACTCTATTTATAAAACAGAATCAAATCAAACCAAAATACTACAGTTTTTGATAGTAAGGTATGCATGCATAGACACATACAACACTTCATTTCTTTACAAATAAGTTGTGTTTTGCTTTTCAACTTTGCATTGCTTCACTGCTGTATTATCCCGCTACCTTTTAAACAACACATCTGATGCTGTTGTTGCATCTTCCTGCACTTCAATACATTGAAGTGCATTTATCAACTCTTTTCAACGCGTTGAGATCTTCATGCTTATGAAAACCCGGTTGCACTTTAACTTTTTGATTACGGGCTTGGACCACAATTTACAAAAGAACTTTTTTGTGGTATAGACTGGGATGCAGCAATACAGACAATCACCTCATCGAGTTCACAGCTGAAATTCCAGAATTAGTTAAAACTTGATTAGCATGTTAAAATGCAATCGGTCTGCCAAGTCATATCTTGGTGGAAAACACCCGAAAACCCGATATTAGTGGTTGGCTCGTAGATTTACCATTGTGTGTTCCTGCTCCCAGTCCTCCATGTTTTCATAGTTTGGGTGCAGGGAAACACAATGGTAAACCTATGAGTCAACTGCTAAAAACAGGTTTTAAGGTGTTTTCCACCAAGATATGACTTGGCAGATCAATTGCGTTTTAATACGCGAATCAAGTTTTAACTAATTCTGGAATTTCAGCCGTGAACTCGATGAGGTGATTGTCTGTGCTGCCGCCTCCTGGTCTAGTAGATTTCTCTTGAAATTATCTTGGTATAAGTTTATGGCAGGTATTGGCATTGAAAATATGGTGAGAACAGAATAAAGAAATAGCCTCTGGGACGACATATATCCCTACCCTGTAATCGAAAGGTTAAATTATTACTCATCATAAATAAAGTTTGGAGGAAATTAAAACACATGTAAACAGGAAGGGGAAATCGTATAGAATACGGACTCCTGCTGTTACCGCATATAAGGCTATAGAATACGGACTCCTGCTGTTACTGCATATAAGGCTATTATAGGAGCTCTAGCTGCATCTATAGGCACGAACGCGTTACCTGACTGTCCAGGAGTGAGAAGGGCGAGTAGTGTCATCTGGTAGAATAAATATAGAAAGCCCCCCGGTTATCCGAAAATTCCTATGGAATCCCGGTTAACTGAAAATCCTTTGGTCCATGCTTTTCAGATAACCGGGGTTTTACTGTATCTTTCAAAAGGTCAGAAAATTGTTTCTCAATTTATTGGACGCTTTAAAATATCGTTGTGATGGATTTTTGCCTAATTGCAATGTGTTAAGTAGTACATGGAAAAGAAATACAATTTCATATAAATATTTTTTTTTTTTCAGAGGTGAAGTAGTTAATCAAGAGGACCTCTACAAAGCACTGCAACATAAAATATGCGGTGCTGCCATAGATGTAACCACTCCTGAACCCTTGCCTTTACATCATAAGCTGCATTCCGCACCTAATCTTAGTAAGTAGCAGTGTTGTATCTAGATCTAAACATTTGTCTCCGGGAGAGATTTCTGTAGCTCTTGGAGGGGGAGGGGATGGATTTCTGGAGTGGAATTTACTTCTAAGGTTCTAATTAACTAGGATCAATCAAGGATATGTATCTGAAGCGAAGTAGGTTAGCTTGTGTCTATGAAATTCAGAAGACTTATTGTATTATGGATAAAGGTAGCTCTTAAACTCTTTTTTCTACCAAATTCAAAATAAAATATAGAAAAATAAATACTACAATTGAATAAATCATTTTAGTAAGAGCACATGTTCGAAAAATTAACTTTTCAAGAGGGACAAAAAATGTTTTCCTGAGAAATATAAAGGTACTATTTTTTTTAAATGACTAGCTTAAATTATTATAAATATGAGTTAACACTAGTTGACATTGGCGAAATTTCTTCATGATCTATAAATAATGTAATAAAAATAAAATTTGTGACAAGTGACTTTTCTATAATGAAATGAGGATAAATTACACAAAAAAAAGATATTGACTTAAGAGGTAGAATATGTATTACAAAACTTGCAAAAAAGATACATTGAACAAATATTAACATACATTGATTGAAACATGACGTGAGTTGTGAGACATGGAAAAACTATACTCCAATTTTTGGGTTCTCTTCAATTTTCGCGAAGATGGAGGAAAATGAAAGTAATCATGCAATATCATTAGAGGTGGGCAAATGTAGCGACATTCCATTATCAATGAATTACTAGACCCTCATATTGAGAGTAATATATTGGAGTTACGCATGAGACTAACTTCATAATCCAAAACTGTCAACTTTGTTTGAAAGCTTTCATTTGAACCTGTGTTGCGATTTCCACCATTAGTGATATTATTATTTAAACGTACCCCCCCCCCCCCTCTCCAGGTTGGGAACCGCTGTATTACTCCAATAATATATATATATATATATATATATATATATATATATATATAATATCTAATCACATAATAAATGCAGCAAAGAATGCTAAATATATGTGTATTTCAACCAGGGTTGGTCAATTATCGCCTAAGTGGAAAAAATCGTCCTGGCAAAAATACTTTTTGCCACAATTTTTGCTACTGGCAAAAATTACTAGTATTTTTAAACAGGGTTTTAAGGATTTTATTTTAATTACATGATTTCAATGTTTAAATCTTAATTTTAACAGATTAAAATCTGTGGTTTAAATTACAATCGTGATCAATTTGTTCTTGCCAATTTTTGTCTTTTTTTTTTCCACTGTCCTGGCAAAAATACATTTTTGCCAGCAAAAAGTCAACCTTGATTTCAACTGATTCAGATTCACTAATGCCATCTTTATCACATAGATTGTAAGTTTCTTTGTTTTCTCCCCACAACCTTCACCATTTCTACACTATATGATTTGCATATTGCTTTCACTCATTTTCCAGAAATAAATATATATATATATATATATATATATATATATTGTTTGTTTTTTCCTCCTGTAAAATAAAGCCACATTGGATCTTTCTTTTTGCCAACCATTTTTCTTATGTATCAATGTATCCAAAAGCTCTCTGTACTGTACCTAGTATTAGTAAATGATATTCTTGTCCCAACTTGTGTTTCACACCATACTATATTAATGATTACAAATCAGTTACAAGACGCAAGGTAATCACATAACAATAAGTATGAACAGAAAATTTTTCGAAATAAAAACGAAATTGAAGTGGAATGAAATATTCACCTTGTATTTCAAGTTAATAAAATATACATTAAAACATGCTTAAAAGGTGACAAAATACAAACATTTACATCCCGAGACTTTCGATCACTAACGTGATCTTCTTCAGTGGGGAACTGTTGACTGAGCTGAGTGTACGAATGTCGCTTCTCGCTTACACTGTGCAAATATGTAACAGAGTTTTAACGGGGTCAGTCTATTATTCTGTAGGGGTGTATCAGGAGAAGTCCATTAGTTCCAGCGCTGGGGTTCTTGATAATTTCAAAATATTAAACCAGATTTTAGGTACATTATAAGATAAGCAATCATTACAGACTTGATTTCCTTTATATAAGTATGAAGCTATCAATTGTCAGTGTTATCCAGCCCCCAGCCATTGATAATTTCAGCAATCAATCATGCTTACTTAACAGTAGAACTGACTGTTTGGTTTAGGAATAATGTATTAATAACATGTCTTATATTTTCCATTGCAGTAAGCAATGAATTCTAGTAAAGGAAAGGGCAAAGGGATCAGTCACAGGGATTAAATTATTTTCAGTTATAGAAGAAACATAAAACTGGAATTCTATAATTCTATGTTAAATAAACAGTCTAAATATTTATTATGTTGCAATTTAGTCTTTGTATCAGTCGTATTATATTATCAATACATCACCCATCAACATATGGGGTATTGAAATTTGCAGGTCTAAGCAACTAAACATAAAACAAACTTGTGAATCGTGTATAATCTACTTTAGAGGAAGTAACTCCTCACTGAAAATACTATTATATTAAACTAGTATATACCCCTTGTCAAAAATGACAGGATATTGACTCAATATTCAATTTTTGAAATAGTTCAACGAATGGACAAAACATTCAAATTAAATATTTAAAAAAAATAATCCTTGTGTGAAATTTTCTGAAAAAAAAAAGTGTTATCAATGTGTTTCTAAAGAGCTTGACTCACTACATAGCTCATTTTTTGATTATATAAGCAAAATTAAATGGAAATTACTCGGTACTATTTATTCCTTATATTTTAATTACGTTTCACAAGAAAAAAAATAATTTTATTTACGATGGAAACAAAATTTAAAAATTTGTTTGTATTATCTACCGGTAGATGGCACCATCTTCCCTAATACGGTCCAATGTTGCTTGTGATTTCTAAGCAAGCCACCTCGACTGTCTTTCTCTAATTAATCACTGTCTACGTTCAATCGGCGTTTCATCATTTTAATCAGGCATCGCTAAAACAATTCTTAAATAATATAAAACAATAAAAACTGATTTGATTGAACATATTCAATTCCACCGCGTGTTCAAAACAGCATTTAGAAAGATCAACAAAGATGTTAACAATGTTAAAGCTGTAAAACTCACGTTGCCAAATAGCAATCAGTACAGCACAAATAATTTTGATGAATGATTCACATTTTTTTTTTTTGCAACAATAATAATGATTAGCAAAGTGAAATGTAATTTCTGAAATTTTTACATTAAATTTTAATATGCTAATTATATGTAAATATTAACTTGTATTTTTATCAAAGTTAGATTGTTTATATTAATTGACGAAAGATGGCTGCAAATAGTTTTTGAAGGTTTTAAACAAAATTAAAATATTTAAAGACTAATAAGCTTTTACAATCAGATAATTAACCCCCTTTTTTTAATGAAGCGTTCAAAGAGTCATTCATTTGTTTCAAGATTTAGAAATTCTGAATGGCAACAGTGTTTGTTTGTTTATATACAGTAATTTGATGTTTATAATACCTTATTTTTAATTTGTAACTTAATACATTATAATTGGATAAGATATACATGTTTTATGTGAAAATATGCAGAACAGACATGATTTCACATAGAAGAAATTATCGTTTAGTGGTCATGTGTTAGCATATCTTTTTCAGTAAGCCTAACATGGCATTTAAGTACGGTCGACTCGCAGACCAGAGTGGTACAGCCCGGTACCGTTACAGACACTTTCTCGCCTTTGGATTTTATTATAAGTAAGATACTTTTATATCGAATATATTTAACCTTAGCTTCAGCATCTAACTTGCAAAAATAAAATGATCATCTAGGAAAGACAAAAGTTTAACTAGTAGTCGGATGTGCCAATCCCATAACTTTCTTTTATCTCACACAGGTTTCGCATACACTAAAAAGAATCAGCACCAATTTATATCCAAAGCCTAACGGAATCTAAAGTTTTATTAAATTCCGTGCATTAGTTCTTGAGACATGACTATTGCAAAAATCGTGTAAATCCTGCATAATGTAGCATAGCAGCGCCGCCTGTTGGGAGATTTAGACCAAAACCTAATCAACAACTTATGTCAACATCTAACTGCATCTGAAGTTTGATGAAAATCCGTGCATTAGTTCTTGAGATACAGTTATCGTGATAATAATGAAAAAAGTAGCATAGCAGCGCCACCTGTTGGGCTATTTACATCAAAACGTAAGCAGCATCTATTTATGTCATGATCTAACAGAATTTGAAGTTTGATGAAATTCTGTGCATTAGTTCTTGAGATATCTATCGTAACAATCATGAAAAAAGTGGTAGCAGCGCAGCCTGTTGGGATATCTACACCAAAACGTAATCAGCGTCTATTTATGTCAAGGTCTAACTGAATCTGAAGTTTGATGAAAATAAGTGCATTAGTTCTTGAGATAGAGCTATTGTGGAAATCGCGAAAAATGCAGCCTAGCAGCACCACCTATTGGGCAATTTTCACCAAAAACTAACCAGCACCAAATTATGTGCATTAGTTCTTGAGATAGAGCGCCCACAAAATTTTTGTCACAGACAGACATTTTCTAAAAACAGTCAAATCGTATTCAGGACCTTCTAAAATGTATAAATCCGTCAAAAATTTTCATGAATCCAATACTTTCTTTTTGTAAAGATAGAAGTAAGTAAAAATGAGAGAGCAGTATTCATTATTTATTCAGTATTTATTTTGAGATGCACTATGGATAAATAATATTTTGAATGTAGTGTTGCATTTACTTTCATAAAATATATATATATATAATTATTTTCAGCTTATAAAAGTTTTATTTAACATTGTTAAAAGGTAATTTTTAATCTGACATGAATAATGACATTTATTTCAACACGAATGATTAATTTAATCCTTATTCAGCTTGTACTTGTAAAAATACTGATTAAAATCAAAAATTTAAAAAAAAATAATTTGATTTAAATAAACAATCTTGATTTAATGCAATTATGATATTCTTTTATGTTAATATTCCTTTTTCTATGCACATATAAAACACACAATGATGAGTGAGGCATCTTCTGGAAGGTTTTTTGAATAAGCTTTTGACACAGTACACGGATTCTCATTTCATTAAAACATGTTGATTAAAAACTGCAGGTAATATTCTCGGATTGCAGTGTGAAGTCCTTGCACGGGTCTACTGGCTTATCATAAAAGAAAAAAATATATATAATACATCAATAATGATAGTGACACCACCATAGTAGCAAAACAATATTCTTTGCTTATATTCTTGGCCAATTTTAACATGAAATATTGCTCAAATACCTAAGAGTGGAAATATTTTGCCATTTTATTGCCGATATTTAGCATGTAAAACCAATATTTCTGCAATATTGGCATTATTTTATAAATATTTCTAAAATAAAGCTATATTTAACCAATTTTGGCATTGCACTGAAAATATTTCAAATTAATGCTTTATTGACACAACAGTAACATTTTGGAAAGGGGGGGGGGGGTGGCTGAGCAAAGATAATCTGAAGCTATAGAAATGGGCATTTTAATTAAGAATGAAAAAATACCAATGTGACACAATATTGGTTTTCTACTAGCTAATTTACAATTGAATCTAATTCTGACAATGTGATAATTCCAGTAATTAATAATATTTTTCCTTTTATAGTCATAACTCCACATGTTGCATCTTCTCGTAAAGATATCATCATTAAAATGGTAAACTTAGCTGCAGAAAACCTCCTGCTTGGTCTAAGAGGAAAACCTTTGTTGACACCTGTACCAATGTCTGAATAAAGACTCAAATTTATCCTCCATGTGATTTTTTTAGTTTTTTTTTTTTTTTCACAGAGACAGTTATGATTCAGTACTGCAATAAAATCTCAGAATTGCAGTATATGGGAGATTTAAAATGATTGTCAATTTGGTGTATATTGAAAAAATAAATTCACACAAATAATTTTACAGGAATAAATTTATTTCAGTAGAATAAGTATTGCAGGTAAAGCTGCAAAAGAATGAACAGTATAAAAGGCAGTAAAATAGAGCCATTTGTAGAATACTTTGATCTAAAATACTGAGTGATATTAGCGTAAGACAATGCATTAAAATAGTAACTGGAACACTCCAGGAATGAAAGAAACAACTGTGGCCAAAAAATTCAAATAAATGCAGCAAGTTTCATTGCATGTATATTTTACACAATGAGTTTAAAATTGAGATTTTTACATATAAAGATAAATCGGGATCAAAACTGTAACAATATTAGCACCTTTTCAACAATGTTAGGTATTTTTAGTTAGGACAGGTTTACGAGTAGCCATGAACACAAAAATAATTTATATATACATTTCTTTTTCTCACGATATTACAAAAATACTGGATAGAAAGTATGAGGCAACTATAAAGGCAGCAGAAAGAAATTCAAAATGCTTTGGTAAAGGATCCCTCATTTTGCACAGACAAAAAAAAATACATTTTCTTATTGCCTATGAATTATTCCCATGTAACTCATGGAAGATTTAAGGGAAAGAATATCTTCCATTTATTGCCAAATGATCAATGAAAAATTTGATTTTGGATAGAAATATTAAAAAACAGTGTTTTTTATTATACACATACTTAATTTCGTTATTATAGTAATAGTCTAAATAAGATGCAAGATGAGGGATTGAAAAAATTGTGCTTGACTTGGGGTTTTGTTTGCATGAAATTTAGATGCTGTAAAATACAT
This sequence comes from Maratus michaelseni, assembly GCA_963931845.1. Lineage (NCBI taxonomy): Eukaryota > Metazoa > Arthropoda > Arachnida > Araneae > Salticidae > Maratus > Maratus michaelseni. The sequence goes on from OZ007596.1 coordinate 95,018,026, forward strand.
GATGACTAGACAAAATGTTTATCACAAAACATGAACACAAAATGTATGTAGACCACAAAAAACATGAATTTTAAATAAATGATAAATAACAAGGAGGCACTGACAAGAGCATATTAGAGCAAAACACAGAGTTAGAAAAATTAAAGGTTTCTCCAATAGAACTTTTATCCAAGAGGTACAGGAGTAACCATGGGCTTTCCATCAAGAACTGCTAGAATATTCTCAGCTGCTAATTTAGCCATTTTCACTCGAACAGAAACTTCAGCACTGCCAACATGAGGTGTCAAAACTACAAGAAAAAAAATTGATTTAATTAGAATAATCAATTCTATACAAATACTCACACATACATATACAGAGACATGCACAATGTCATAGTCAGGACAAAATGTCAACAGAGAAAGAATATTTGCGATATACTCATGCCTGGATCATAATATGTGTGATGCCCACGAGTGCAATATATACTAAGAAGCGCCACAGGGATGGTAACACACAGGTAATCAAAAAATATGTTTCAAAGTTTTAAAAAAAATATAATATATTATGCTTAACACATATATCTATATAATAAAAGCGCAAAAGTATGTGACTGTCATCAACGGGATAGCTGCACCGCTTTTTCATATTCCAGGCAGCTATTTTAATTTAAAACTAGATGGTACCAGTCAAAACTTGACGGAAAAAATTACAATAGCAATATTAGTAAAATAAGCTTCTTTATTACATAAGTAGGGGTGCTTATGAAACAATCTTTCAAATATTTTATTTTAAAAAAATTTCCCCCAGTGAATTACGTTATTATTTCCGATGCAAACTCCAAACAAACAATCCATAAACAAAATTGAAATCAGTTTGACATTACCGCCCTATTCCCCACGGCAAGGAAGAAAATTTCCTGAACCTATGAAGTATCATACAAATAGCATATCCCTACGTTCATCTCATATTCAGTCAATAAAAGAACATATTAAATAAGGCACACATTCCCCCCTTTATCCCCCCTGTGATAATGCAACCGAATGAGCTCCTATGCGCATGTGCATTGCTTCTCCCCAAACGCACCGTCAAAATTAGACGTTAAAAAAAGTTTTTAAATGTTTTGATCAAAATTTTTAAAATGTCTTCTTTAATCATTGTTCCTTTTAAATCCATATCTTCTGAAACGCATCTATTGTTTTAAGCTAATCAATTTTTATGTAAAGATTAAGAATATTTTTTACAATAATAAATCAATCTGCAGATAAAGGAGATTTTTAATGTTTTCAAGTGTAATTTATTTGTATGGTTTCTTTATTCCTTTACATAATCAGGATGATTATTCCTTTTCCATAATTAAGAGAAATAATGTAAATAAATATCCAAGATTATTTTTGATTCTGTTTTCATTAATATATTGTAAATTTTATTGTTAAAAGTTACTGATAAATGATACTTTAGTAAATGGGGCTTTTCTTAATTATTATTATTATTATTATTCTTTTTTGAGATTTAATGGCAACATTCTTCCGTTTGTTTATTGGGCACTACAGTTTGGCAAATTATTTGAGGTACTTTTCGGTTAGCAGGGCGCCAATGAAGTATATACAGGGTGTCCATAATTAAACGACCCTACTTTAAAGTTGTCTACAGACGAAACTATTGGACAGAAAGTTGTGAAATTTCATGAAGGACATAATGAAGGAATGGGAATTTGTTTAAGCGAAAAAAAAATTAGTTCAAAATTTCGCCACCAGATGGCGTTTTTAGTGAATTACACATTTATAATACACTTACGATAGTTTACAAATTTTTATTTCAACAAAAAATGTTCAAGAAAACTTTTTTCACGATATGTTCTTAGCATTTTCCAGAACACACTACGGGCAACATAACATACAACTGTGGAACCTGCTATCTTACGATTTCAGATGGTAGCTGAAAATGATGGTTGTCAAATGGAAAATGTTTTGTTGCAATAAAATATATAAATGTATGCTAAATGTGTAATTAATGCATTAAAAACGCCCTCTGGTGGCAAAATTTTGAACTAAATTTTTTTTTGCTTACACAAATTCCCATTCCTTCATGATGTCCTTCACGAAATTTCACAACTTTTTGACCAATAGTTTCGTCTGTAGACAACTTTAAAGTAGGGTTGTTTAATTATGGACACCCTGTATATATATACAAATATATATAATGTATATAGTTTTGTTTTTCTAGTATTGAATTTATGTGGTTTATAAATTTTGGTTGGCTTTTGTGATAATGATTCTGCAAGTAATTTTCCATTGGAGTTTGTTATTATGTGTGTATATATATATATATATATATATATATATATATATACTTTATTGGCGCCGGCTAACCGAAAAGTACCTAATTTGCATATAGTTTTTTTTTTTCTTAATCGGACGACGGGATAATGCACGGAATTTCGACGGGATAATGAATATTTTTTATGGTACCAGAATATTTTTCTGTATTTTACAGTTATATTAAGAAATACATATTTTTATGATTTGCTGAATCACTTAGTTGTTTACTTTTTCATGCATTATATTATTGAAGGTTGTTAGTTCTCTTATTCGTTTAAATATACCCTACTTATATAAAAATAGCGTGTGTTCTCTGTGGTGTTTTGCATAAACATTGTAAAATTCAGGTTATTAGATTTTATCTAACTTTGCTGTCGAAGCAGCCATTTTCGGCGATTTTTTTGTTACCTGTAAAATGTTTGTTTTTGGTATAGCCCGAACAAAGAAAAAATTGAGTACTTTTCCATTATACGGACACCATTGTCGCCAAGCATATATTTACATGTATGGCATGGTGTCGGTATAACGGAAAAGAACCAAAATTTGCGATCGATCAAATAATTGAATTTCGTTAAACATTAAATTTTCTGGTACTTTTCTATTATCCGGTCGACCACTTTTCATAACAAAAAAATATCGCCAAACTGTAAAATTAAACGCCAAAAATACAGTCCGATTTACTTGATGTCAGAAGCATTATACGTGTTTGTTACGTCATCAAGTGGTTTTTAATTCGAGATTTGCGTCTATTTTTCATTATGTTTTACTGATTTATTAGTTATTTCATTAATTATGTTGGTAATATATCAAAAGATTAATATCCGGAATTAATTTATATGACAGTTTATTTACATCGTTTAAAACTCATCCCGATAAAAAGTAATTATCTAGAATTTCGAACAGGAAATGAAATTGCCTGATGCAATATGAAGAGGTTTTTACAACACGTGATCTGAACAAGGAAGTGAAAGACTAAAATACGTATTAGTGACGTAAATTGACTTTACGTCATTACCATCCAATGAAAGAACTTAAAAATGATGTCACTTGATAAGGACTAAGACTGTTGCATCTCTGCTTTATAGAACTTTAATAGATGCTTTTTCTCTCGCGATGGAGTTGGAACTGTATACTCCGATATCCCTTAAACTAAATTAAATTTAACTAATGATTAAAAATTAAAACTAATGTAACAGCAAAATGTAATTAAAGGATAATTAAATAATTTAAATTAAATTATGAATATGTTTTATTAATTAATATTTTCACATTTCAAATCACATAGTGAGTCAACATGAACATAAAACATTGTATGTGCCCCAATTACTGGATATTACATTTTGGATACAACAGTATACTTCTGCAATAAAGGATTAATCAAATGGAGACTCTAGCGACCTGGCACGCGGAAAAATGAGGAGTGACTATGAATGCTGAAAAATGGAGGTAAGCAATATCTTACCTATCTTTTGTTCCGAAAGTAGAATTGATTATTTATATTGCTTTAGAAAGCGCAAAATTACTGACTACCGAGAAAATAACACTAACAAAGATTATGAGACTGAAAATATTCTAAAGTATATAAAAGGTAAAAATAAAAATAGTGTCCTAGAATCCTTGCATACTTAAAAGAAAATAAACTAATTTTAGATATATATTCTAAATTAGAAAAATGGCAACCTTCAAAGAAGGAAGTATAATTGAAAAATTAAATTCCAGTAATTACACAAACTGGAAATTCAAGGTGGAGATGCTCTTGATAAGAGAAGAGCTCTTTGAAGTTGTCACAGACGACCCACCTAATCCAATAACCCCGGAATGGTCGAAGAAAGATAGAAAGACAAGAGCCTTGATAAATTTAAGTATTGAGGATAATCAAATTATCCATATTAAGCATTTACAAAATGCACGGGACACATGGAATACGCTAAAAAGAATCCATGAGAGATCAAATCTGTCCAGTAGACTCTTTCTCCTTAGGAGACTTTATGGAACAAAATTATCTGAAGGAGGAAATATGATTAATCATATTACCAAAATATTAGAAATTATCGATAAGTTATCAGCCATAGGCGAAGAAATTAAAGCAAATCATATTTCAGCATTATTGCTCTGCTCTTTACCTCCTTCATACGACACCCTCATAACCGCATTAGAAGCCAGACAGGAAGACGAATTAACTCCAGAGTTTATAAAGAGTAAATTAACAGACGAATTTAATAAAAGAAATGAGCATTCAAATACAAGTGATAATACCAACAAAGCCTTTAGAGCTGAAAGAAAATTTAAACCCACAGGTTTTAAAAAAGAAGAAAAATACTGCACGATTTGTCGATTAAAAAACCACAACACAGTTAATTGCTGGCATAACAAACATAAAACAACTAACTTTAAACAAAATGTAAGAAAAAACTTCTCTTCTTCATTAGTCTTTCAAAAAGACGAGAACAGGTTAAAAAGCGCGGACTCAAATAAACCGAACAATAAAAGCACAGCTTATTTCGGAACCGAAGAAAAGAAAATTGCGTATTTATAGTGAACAAATCGCAAAATAAAGCATGGATCATAGATTCTGGCTCGTCCTCCCATATATCAAATGATGAAAACTTATTTTCTGAATTTACAAATAAAGAACATACCAACGTCGTAATTGCCAACGGCAATAAACTAAAATCCTACGGGTCGGGTAATGTAAACATTACCACAATAACCTCCGATGATAGAACACATGAAATAACATTAAAAGATGTTCTACTAGTACCCGAAATTGAAACTAATTTATTTTCGGTAGCTAAAGCTACGAAAAACGGATGCAAAATAATGTTCGAGAATAATAAATGTTTTCTAGAATATGAAGGATTAATTCGCTTGGAAGGTACAAGAAAAAACAATTTATACGAAATTCAGCAAACTAACGAAATCACAGATGAAAATTTCGTAAATATGATAACAAATTGCAAAAATAAAAATTGCGTTGAACTGTGGCATAGAAGATTAGGACATAAAAACGTCGCGTCAATGAGGGAAATAATGACTAAGGAATTAGCATGCGGAATAAACATAAATAATTGTTCCCATAGTACCGAATGTGAGCCTTGCATCCAAGCAAAAATAACTGAAGCACCATACCCCAAAAAGACTGAATTTAGAGCAAATAAAATTTTGCAGTTAGTGCATTCAGACGTATGTGGTCCTATTCAAACTCCAACCATAGGTGGGAAAAATTAATTTTTTAACTTTCATAGACGATTACTCTAGATTTACTATAATTTATCTACTACAAAATAAAAGTGAGGTATTTGAAAAATTAAAGGAATATGCTGCTCTGGTCAACAATAAGTTTGGCAAAAAGCCTACAGAACTCTGAACTGATAATGGCAAAGAATTTAAAAATTCTAATATAGATAATTTTCTAAAAGAAAATGGAATTAAGCGACAGCTAACAGTACCATATTCTCCCAGCCAGAATGGTGTTGCTGAACGAAAGAATCGATCATTAATTGAAATGACAAGAACATTGTTAAGTGACTCTAATTTACCATTACATTTCTGGGGAGAGGCGATCTGCACCGCAAATCACCTACAAAATCGACTGCCAACTAAAGCCAACGAGAAAACTCCATATGAGTTATGGACAAACAGAAGACCAAATCTAAAATATTTAAGAGTCTTTGGCTGCAAAGCTTATGCATATATTAACAAGCCAAAAAGACAGAAATTAGATAATAAAGCAGTAGAAGGGATCTTCGTGGGATACGATAATTATTCCAAAGGATATCGTATCTATACGAGCGGCAAAGATATCACTATAGCCAGAACGGTGAAGTTCTTAGAAAACTATCCGATAAATTCAAATAAATAAAAACGGCTAGAACTAAATTTAGATGAAAACGAAAAGTCAGAAAACCCAAATCTGATAAAAATCGAAATTTCAAATGAAAATGATACTCAGAATGAATCTGAACTAAATCAAACCGAACCGAGAAGATCAGATAGAGTAAATAAAGGGGTTCCCCCAGATAGACTAATTTATTTGGTTAAAGATGTAAATATTAACGAACCAAAAAATTGGCAGGAAATAATAAACATGGACAACCCAGTAGAAAAGGAAAACTGGATCAAAGCGACACAGGAGGAGATAGAATCTCACAACCAAAATAAAACTTGGACATTAGTTGACCCCCCGCCAAATACAAAAATAATAGGTTCGAAATGGCTCTTCAAAACAAAATTAGATGATAAAGGAAAAATACAAAAATATAAAGCGCGTTTAGTGGCAAAAGGCTATTCTCAAAATTTTGGCATTGATTATTATGAAACCTTTTCTCCAGTGGTTTCATATACTACAATTAGAACATTTTTAGCAGCCGCCGCCTATCATAAACTAAACATAAACCACGTTGACATTAAAACAGCATTTTTGTATGGAAATTTAGATGAGGATATATACATCACTCAGCCGGAAGGCTATGTCAAACCTAATCATGAAAACAAAGTGTGCAAATTAAATAAGGCTATATACGGCTTAAAACAGGCAGCTAGAGCCTGGCACACAAAAATTTCAGAATCGTTAGAAAAGTTAAATTTCAAACCATCAACTTCAGACACGTGTTTATTCATACGTAATACTAAAAACAGTAAAGCATATATTATCGTCTATGTAGACGATTTATTAATATCAGCAAAAGAAAATATACAAAAACTTAAGATTGAATATGAACTAAAGGATTTAGGTCAATTAAACTACTACCTAGGGATTAAAATTGAAAAAACAAACGAAGGATATAAACTGAATCAAAAAAGTAAAATTGAAGAATTAGTTAGAAAATTTAAATTAGAAGATGCGAAACCTTCCAAAACGCCCATGGAAACAGGCTATTTAAATTTTGATAACGAAGAAATACCATTGCCAAACAACATCGATTATAGAAAGGCAATTGGCGCTCTTTTGCATATCTCAACTGTCACAAGACCAGATATTTCAGCTGCCGTTAACATCCTAAGTAGAAAAAACGAAACCCCTTCACAGAAGGATCGGAAGGCAACTAAAAGAGTGATTTCCTATTTAAATCACACTAAAAACTTTAAATTAGAAATAAATACAACACAGCAACCAATACTTGAAGTATACTGTGACTCAGACTGGGCTGGAGACATACAAACTAGAAAGTCCACCAGCGGAAACCTATTTTTATTAGGGAAAAACCCAATTTTGTGGATTAGCAAAAAGCAATCATGCATAGCCATGTCAAGTGCTGTACATTTCAGCAGCAAATGCGACACAAGAAATTTTATGGTTAATTAGACTCTTACAAGAATTTGACTTAGAACAGACATTACCCATAACTATGCATGAGGACAACCAGTCCTGCATAAAAATGATCGAATCAGAAAAATACACCCGTCGCACGAAACACATTGATATTAGGTATCATTCCATTAAACACCTAAAGGACAATGGTACAATCAATCTAAAGTATTGTCAATCTAAAAACATGGTAGCGGACATCCTAACGAAGCCCACTCCCCAACCTATCTTCGAAGTTCACAGAAATAACTTAAACTTAAGAAATCAAATTCCAGAGATTAAGGAGGAGATCAATTAAAATAACAATTGTGTCCTTAAATTCATGTATTTTATTTATTTATTTATTTTGATATTCCAATGGCAACGTTCTCCCGTTTATTTGGCGTTACAGTTTGGCGATAGTTTTTTGTTTTGAAAAGTGGTCGACGGGATAACAGAGAAGTACCAATTTTCTTATTTTTAATCTGAGAAAGAAACAATAATCATGGATTTAATTAATTTTTCAATATGCGGTGCAACCAAAATAATTTTGATTAAATCAGTACAGATATCGCAGACGCACCTGGGTTATTTTTTGGCGCCTAAATGACGATTTTTGCTTTGTATGGCAACCTGGTGTTTTATAATAAATTTGAATATGTGTGTAAATAAATAAAATAAAATAGGTACTTTTATGTTAGCTGGGCGTCAAGGATAACTCTCCAAATCTTGTTTCAATTGGAATCATTTAAATTGCAACATTTTACGTGAGATTTGTTATTTATATTGATATGTTTACGTTTAGATATTTTATTATGATTATATTCTAGCTAATTAAGTTTTTTTTTTTAAAGATTTTATACTACAATGTTAAAATATTACCTAGTTGATATTAGTTAATGTCAAAAGATTGACGAACCACAGAGTTCAAGGAAAAAACTATGTCCTCAAAAGTGGGAGTTGTCAACTTTATGACGTCATAAGCAGAAGTAAATGTTTAATTGAAAATTACAGCTAATTAATTAAATTTTCGAACAAACGAATGCACGATAACAAATATGTGTCCTAATATCTTTCATTTAAAAAAAGAATGGTGTAATTTGATGCAGTAGTTTGTTCTAACGGATTGTCGAAAGAAATCGCTTAGCGTTTTAAATATATAGATTATTTTTTTTTAATAAAACTGACAAACAATTACATTTTTAGAAATATCGTTATAAATAAATTAATGTTTGAGAGATAACTTATATTCAAATATGCATATATTCTGAGATAACTTCAATTGAAATTAGGTTGGCAGTTCAATATCTCGCGATCTCGTTCCATGAAAGCAACAAACAAAAGATTCAGTCATCATGAACGTTTAAAATATTAAACCATGGAGGTAATTATTCATAAAGTGAGCACAAAGTTATCGCAAACCACACTTGCTAAAATATGTTGTTCATTCATTGTGAATGTTTACATAGTCTAAATATTATTTTGGCACCATCTATCATTAATTGATATAAACAAAGAAGTTTTTTTTTTGAAATTGTAGCTTGAATTCTGAATGAATATTTCTTATAAAATGTCATTATATGGAATATATAATGCTGTATACTACATATATTAATTATATCAATGCAAATAAAATTTTGTATTTTAACATACTAAAAACTTTGTAGTGAAAATAAATTTTTTATTTTAATATGAGAATTTTGAAAAAATCAGTAATTTTAATGCAATTAATAGTTGCAATTTACTTATGAAATAAAAGAGGATTTAATGATAAAAATTACAGATTTTTTAAGCATATTTAAAAAAATAAATCAGGATTTATTTTGAAATAAACTTTTTTAAAGTTAAATTATATAATTATTATTTTGGTACTAGCTATCGGCAATTAATATAAACAAATAAACTTTCTGTTGAAATTGTACTTTGTTCTGCATTTTACCAATTTTTCCTGCATTGTAATTAAATTGCATATTTCATATCAAATATAATTAAATTATGTGGAATATTAAGTAATACTGCGGTACAACATGTATTAGCTATATCAGTGCAGATAAAACTTGTAATGAAAAAATAAAAGATCAGTCATGTTAATCCAAATAATAGTTGCAATTTAGTTATGAAATAAAAGAAAAAGATTTTTTTTAATGATGGAAATTTATTACAGTTTTATACAGTTGTGAAATCTGAATTTGAATAATGAAATGTTTACTCTGATATACCAGGGCAGTTTAAAAGACCAAAATGACGTAGATTACCCAAATCATTTGAAATTTATACTGTAAAATATGTTATTTTGTGCTTTTTTTAAAAAAAAGATGCTTAAAAATATGCTAGGAAGCTCTGCCTGGTGTTAACAAAGTATTAGAGTATTTTTTTTTTTTTTTTTTTTTTTTTTTAAATTATCAGGTCTGTTGGTGAATTACGTAGTAATGCCAAATCTAAAATTAGCAGATAAGATAAATGCACATTGGAAACACTAATAAAAAAACACCCATTTTGGTAAAAATAATTTAATAGTGTTCATGCAATGGCTTAAAAGGAGAAAAGTAAAAAAACGATTTTTTCCCCTCCATGTTTATACGCCTAATATCAAATCGATAAACACAGTTTTATTTATTTGAATAGGTCCACAAAACTGCGAGTTGACTTTCAATCTGGCAGCCCCCATTTACAGTAACCCTCTTTTCTGTCTGGGTCCAATTCTTAAATCTGGTCAGTTTTAGGCTGAAATAAAGAAAAGTTAGTCTTATTTTCAAAAAATTTACTTTTTTGTAATCAGAAAAATAAACTATGTATATACTGAAAGTTTGGAATCTATACCACCAATAGTTTTTGTAACATTCATGGATAAGTGAAAATGAGAACATTTCGTTGTCTGGAATTATCAAGTATCAAAGTGAACGGTAATTTCTTTTGCTGTTATGATAAAAATAGTAATTTTCAAAGAGCATTTTAAATGAGAAAAACGTACCTTGAAAAATGTTTCAAATAAGACAAAAAAATTATGCTTAAAAATATGCTTTGCAGCTCTGCCTGGTGTTAACAAAGTATTAGAGCAGTTTTTTTTTTTTTTTTTTTAAATCAGATTTGTTGTCAATTCACGTAGTAATGCCAAATCTAAAAAATCTAAAATTAGCAGATAAGATAAACGCACATTGGAAACGCTAATAAAAAAACACCCAATTTGGTAAAAGCAATTTAATGGTGTATATGCAATGGCTTGAAAGAAGAAAAGTAAAAAAACAAAACAATTTTTTCTCTTTCATGTTTATACGCCTAATATCAAATCGATAAACATAATAGTTTTATTTCTTTGAATAGGTCCACTGTCTGTTTAGGACAGTTGTATCAGTTCGTCTGCCTAGTCATATTTTTGGTTCGTTGTGTGCAGGTGGCACTACATTAGCATGGCTGTACGTCAGTAAGTGCAGAACCAAGCAACTCCATATTAACACTATTTCATTAGAAGTCCTTACCTTTGCATCGCTGCTCTGGTTTATTTAATTACTTCTGTGAAGACTCAATACAACCAACCAACCAAAGAAAAAAAGTATTTTTGATGAGAGTTCTTTGTGGATTTTCATTAATATCTTAGTAAATAATTAAAACATTAAAATTCTGAGTCTCAGGTGCATTAGAAGAGGCCTTGGACTACCTAAATTTAAAGGCTTCTAGGTGAGCTAGATTTCACTAGCCATCACCAACAGACAGACACACACTCACAGAGCGATTTTGTCTTTTTTTAGTATAGATTTTAATCTTTGACTAGCAGGCACCTCTGAACAACAGACAATTTATGCAGGCTCGAGATATGCATTTCTAACATTCTATAAAAATTAAATGCAGTCTGTCAGCAAACACTGTATATTTATGATGTGGGCATGTCAGAAAAAAAAATATATTACATCATTATGATAATTTATTGCAAATGAACCAGCACAATGCTCCAAATTCAATTAAAAATTTCTCAGTCTCTTCTGTGAAAAATCCTTAAAAATCATGAAGTTTTAATAAAAAAAAAAGAAAAGTAGAATGAAAACACAGAATGCAAGAGAAACAGAAGTGGAAAAGGCACAGAAATTGTGGTTTTCAAATGTTCGAGAAAAAGATGCACCAGTTAGTGGCCCACTCATGCGACAAAAATAAATTAAGCGTAGAAAATGGAGGAAAGTAGATTCATTGCAAGTGATGGCTGGAATGGCTTCATTGTTGGAAGCAAAGTGAAAACATCGTTTTTAAGAGAGTCACGGAGAACAAAAAGATGCTGATCTGTCAGCTGCAGAAAAATGGATGAAAGAAGAGTGGCTGAAACTTATGTTTTCATATTCAGCAGAAAATATTTATAACACTGACAAAATAAGGCTCTATTTTAGAGCATTACCAGAACACACATAACCATTTAAGAACAAGAATGCAAAAGGCCACAAAACGTCGAAGGAGCCCATCACTGTTTTATGCTGTGTTAATATGGGTGGGCAAAAAATAAAGCTTTTAGTTGTTGAAAAAAGTAAAAACCCACATTGAGAGGGGTTACAAAACTTCCAATTGATTACTATGCCATTAAATCAGTGTGGAATCATATTTAATGAATAGTTTCTGAAGTGGAATAATGAATTGAAACATGATATTCTCCTCTGGCTTGATAACTGCACTGTGCATGATTTAAATGTGCCACTTAACCACATGAATGTTGTATTTTTGCCACTCAGTACAACCTCTCTGATACAGCCTTGCAATCAAGGAATAATTAGTGCATTTAAAGCCTAATACCACCATCAAAAGCATGCAAAAGTTTTAGTGAAATAAAGCATAAACAAGACATTAATTAGCAGGAATGAATTCTCCAAAAAAACTAATCTTCTGGAAGCATTGCATCTTCTGATAATGTCACGTAATTCAATATCATCCGCTACTATTAAAAATTGTTTTGTTAGTGCAGGATTGAAGCTGCAAATGATGATGTAAAAACTTTAGAAACTGCGGAAAATGCCCCTGATGATATGACGAATGAAGATTATGAGGCCTGGATGGCGATCGACAATGACATTCTTGTTGCTGCAAAGCTTGCAGAAACTGAAATCTGCAAAAACATTTGCAAAAAAATATAAAATAATGATGATGATGATGACACAGAGGACAACAAAAAACAACTTTATGAAAGACCACCTAAACATGCAGAAATGAGGAATATGTTGAAAATTTTGAACTGATGTGTACAACATCAGTCTGACAATTTTCAAAAACAATACAAGTATGAACAATTCATTAATAAACTTTTAAGGGGGATTGTAAACAAACAAAAAGCACCAAATTCTTTCAATAAATGTTTACTATCACTTTACTCACCCTTATTTAAATGATTATTTTTAATCATTACCTTAGTAATAGTACTACTAGATGTTATTTGATATTTTCTTAAATTGCTTATTGTTATCAAAAACACATGGTCCCGAAGTGCTCACAGTATTTCTAAAACACTTATATCGGTAACCCATGTAAAAAATGTCAGACGTTTTTTCTTGTGATCATATCTAGTACAAGAATACTGTTTTGTTTCCTTATGCTAATTTTTTTACATATATAACTTCAAATATTAACGATATATTTATAGTATGAAATTCTTAAAAAATTATTTCATTTTTTAAAAAGGAAGAAATTAAGACATTTCTTTAACACAAGAATGATGTATATTGAATGCAAAAATATTTATTAAAATGTACAACAATAAATAAGAATATTTTCCTCAAAAAATTTCACAACAAAATTAACAAGGTTCTTTCTAACACAGAGAAAGTAACTTTGGGTGCCTGAATGATCTCTAAAATGATCTCTAACAGATGTAATAATTTTTACAAAACTTGCCTCCTTATAGAAAATAAAGTACGAGAAAGTAATCTGTCTAGATACCAAATTCAAGAACATTCATTTTGACAGGTTAAAATAAACTTAGCACTAAAAATATTGCTTGGAATAAATTGAAAAATGCTCAAACCATTTTAATGACACGTATCTTCTATACTAAATCGAGAAAACTATCTAGCTAGGTCTTGAATTTGAGAAAGTTCATTTTGACAAGTGTAAAATAAACTCAGCAGTGAAAATGTTGATACTTTCCAAAAATGCCTTTAACTATTTTCACAAAATGCCTCTCTTATACTGATTCAAGCACAAGAAAATTATTTAGCTAGGTTCTGAATTTAAAAAATTTTTTTTGACAGGAATAAAATAAAACTCAACATTCAAAAGGATGCAAAAAACGTTCTGACAGTTTTATGAAATAAACTTTAAAGAACTATTTGGAATACAAGAATACCATCTAATGTCAGAAAATTTAGTTTTGATAAGACTGAAAAAATTCAGTCTGAATAACCTGAAATAATACAGAAATTGTAAAATTTTGGATCCTTATTATTTCTTTTCCTTAGGTTTTTGGTACCCAAAGTAATGCAAAAATTGTAAAATTTTTGAGTACAGAAAGCAGAAATAGTAAAGTTTTCATTATTTTTTTTTCTTTCTCTCACTCTTAATTTTTTACATCTGCAGGACCCAAAAGGAATGCTGAAATTGCATATTTCTGTCAGATTTTTCTGATCAGCAGGACTTTAGGTAATGCTGAAATTGTAATTTTTTCATTTATCTTTTGAGTATGCGAGACCCAAAATAATGAGGTAATTGAAATTTCTCCTTTTCTTCTGGGGTTTTTGGAACATGAAAGAATATAGAAATTGTAAAATTTCAGACTTGTATTTCGAGTGCACAAAACCTGTAACAACTTTGAATTTGTAAACCCACCCCCCCAAATTGGTTCCAAAATAGTGCGAGTATAGTTAACTTTAGCCTTTTTTCTTTCTCTTGTATTTTCCGGGTCTGCATGACCTGAAGTATCACCAAAATTTTAAAAATGTGTTTTTTCTTTATAACTTGAAATGATGCCTAAATAAAATTTTGCTCTACCTCCACTTTGAGTCCAAGTAACCTGAAATAAAATTGCCTTTTTTTCTTCCTTCCTCTCGGATTTCTAGAGTGTGCAAAGTGCAAGATCTACAAACGCTAAAATTATGAAATTTTCATGCTCTTTTTACAAGTCCGCGAGACTTTAAATAGTGCATTTCAAAAGACTTGCTTCTGCCTTGTGGATAGAAAACACGTCTATGCCTACCACTGATGCAGAACATAGGATTTGCTACTCCTATCAGTCTCTGTGTAAGGTTTACTATAAGAAAAATGTTTATTGCTAATATTTGGTGAATTCTTTGCACTTTTACACTTCCAATTTTCAAATTTTTTATTAGCTTTTTTCATTAAACATAACAAAATATTCTAAAAAAGGGAGGATCGATAACATAAGAAAAAAATTACTTATAAATTTAAGACATGGATAAATTTTATATGTAGAGCAGGTCCATTCCAGAAGAACATAAACTTCTTAATATACATGTACAAAATTTTCATATTGAAAACTTCACATTATTATTTCAGATACTCTGAAATTTCACAACACAATCTATTTTTAGTTTAGCATCAAATTCATAGAGGAGAATTTAAAAAAGAAGCAACAAACCACAATGTGATCACAAGATTATTCCAGTCTCTTGTATGTACTAAAGAAAACTGGTTACTAATGGGAATCAATAAAAAGATAAAAACTTAAAAGAAAACTAACTTTTACAAAGCTGATTTGCTAAGATAGGCAAAATAATCACATCATTGATGAGATAATTGACATGTGGTTTGAAAATAATTGATAAATATTTTCTGTGTAAAATAAGAGTTTGTTCACGAATTAAACCCAGACCAAAAGTTCAGTACACTCTACCAATCTCGCTGAGCTTTGCTTATTTGAGGAGAACAATTTATTCAATAACTAGCTGACTTGCCCAGTGTTGCCTGGGCCCGTGATAAATTAAAACAAACCTCGTTTGTATGATTTTATATCTTTAACCCGATTTTGTATGAAATTATTTATTCAAAAATGCTACACTTGCAACAGAAAATCCTTAATTTCCACATTCTGCCGATAAGGGGCACATTATGACCTATGCAAACCTTCAATACGTATCCTCGCTGTCTGTGGCACTATATAGAAGGTGTGCTGTTTACACGCTGCAAAATCTTTTAGTTCAACCTTCTGCCGCTAGTAAATGTATCTTCTACCACAATAAGAAACTGTTACAGAACTTCCGGCCTTGTCCATTAGAAAAATATAGCATAAAAGACTATCAAACTGTTTACTTACTGCATCCAATTTTCTGTTGATTTCTAGACAACATCTACAGAATCTTTTTAACTTACATTATCAACTAATGATTGCATTGAATGGGTGACAAAGTCACCATATATCCTGCCCTAAGTACAAATGAGATTGTTGAAATTTGCATAAAAGAAAGGAAAGCAAGTGATAGCAAATTTTAAGATATTATTTATTCATCCAATACTGAAAATTGTGTTCTACAATTAAAAGAAGCTCTGCCAAATATTGGAACTTTTAAAAAGCATTTATCCCAGCAAAACAATATGTCAAACATTTTATAGAATGTTGAATAATTTTGAAGATTTTGCTTTGAAAAATCTGCTGTCAATTTGAGAAAGGAAAATTAAACTTTTTTGTAAAAAATATAATAATAATAATTATTATTGTTATTATTATTAAAAGTTACATTAATGGTATATACTTGTGTAGAATTTTCAGCTGTCATGTATGCACACTGAGCTTCAAATATAACAGGAGTTCTGTCTTCCTAATGCTCAACATGATTTCCAGCGGTCAGCACGGAAGGATACAGTGACGATAATTTTAGCTTGCATTCATGTCAAAACATGCTGTCTATCGCATTCCCTTACATGATTAGTGAATTATTTATGAATTAGATAAGCATGGCTTAGTTATAAAAGCATAAATTAGGATAATAGTAAATGAGAATACTATATCTGATATTGACAACACAGACTATTTTTTACTTTTTCCTTGCAAGCTTCATTTGCCTTTCATGCTTCTGACCGCTGATTCTGAACTCCTGTTATATATAGAGCTCAGTGTGTATGCAAGATAAATTATAATTTGTTAACAGTAAAGACTAAAATTTTCAAATTTAATTAATTTAATATTTATATTATAATAAAAATGTTCACAATAATATACTGCAAATTAATTATTTATTGACATGTCTGCTGAAATTTATTTCAACTTCAATACGTTCTTTAAACCCATATGACATATTCAAATGCTAACATCATATCTACTTGCTTTGTCTATTACTCATATTGAAGCTCATATTGTATGATTCTCAAACAAACATTTGAAAAAGTCTGTTAAACTTTCAATATGACGTCATATTAATTTTCTTTTTAATTCTCTAATGACGTCATATTAATCTTCTTTCTGTACTTACACATACTCCTACTCTTTGTATTATTGAGAAATGTTTGAAAAATTCCACTATTTACCAATATGACATTATATTAATCTTTGTTTCAGTTGCTGAAACTTTTTTTTTCATTTTCATTTTTCACATTGAAATTTTTCAATAAAAAATTATTGTAGAAAGAATTTTATTGTGGATTTTTAATTGTTGGCAACTGCTATAACGAAAAATGTTTAAGTTTGATAGGAATAGGCTGTTAAGATTTTTGGTTTTTACTTAATTAAAAATTAACTATACAATATTTCATTTCGATTCTGGATTACTTCAGTTGCCTCGGCCGTGTTTTAATACACCTATACGTAACATTTCACAATTCTGGTTTCCAAACCGTTGATTTGTATAGAAGTGCAGACAGACAGACAAATTTTAATTTTTATATATTAGATGTATCCAAATTTAATTTTTTAAATCTGCCATATTGGAGTTTCACATTAATGAATAGTTCAGAATAACGAATTTAAACAGTGTTCGTAAAAATTTGTTGCAACGAGATTTTACTGTACTTTAAAATTCTCAATCCTTTTAATTCATTTATTGCTATGGTCTTTTCGGCAATCCCAAACTTTTATTGAAGTCAAAGAGGCAGGTGTTCTTTCTGGGTTTCGATAGTTTTGAGGTTAGCACTATTTTCAGATAAAAAGATCGCATTTTTGCAAATTTGTTTAATGAGTTTTTAATTAATATTTAGGCTAATTTTCAAAATAGTAAAATTAACATTCTCAGGTGCACCAGGACAGATTTTGGACTATCTTCATCTAAATTTTCAGACTTCTAGGTGCGTTAGATTTTCCTAACCATCGCCGACAGACACACAGAGCAAAACTTTCTTTTATTAGTATATATAAACTGAAATGAAAATTGCAACCTGTGCCATATACTTTATGGCTTTCATATATTAGTCTATTGACTATACTTTAACAATACACAAAGGCATACTGCATTTTCTGTTCTTATTGCTGTAATTTTTCATAATACTATAGCTTGAAACTAAATGTTGAAAGACAGCATTTGTATAGCTTACTTATATTATCCAGAGTTGTGAGAGGGTGATCTTTTGGTAAAGGTTCAGGAACCATAACATCCAGGCCTGCTGCTTTAATTTTGTTGTTCTTAAGAGCATCAAAGAGATCCTCTTGATTCACCACACCACCCCTAGACGATAACATAAAATTTAAAGACTGGTAAAATATACATGTAATTAACATAAATTTAATTTTTAAACACTATCACTGGAGTAGATAAATCACAGTACAAGCAAGTAACAAAGAACAGTTGGATAATTTTTAAACTATATTAATTCCACCACTAAAAACCAATGCTTTTGTAAAATGCCATACATTAGAAAGAAATGAAAAGGAAATTATAAGGTAACCTACAGGTCATTATAAACCTAAAAATTTTGTATTTAAAAATCCTCAAAGAATGTACCAAATTGTAAGCAAATTACAAAAAAGCCACTAATTGAAATTATTAACATATACAACTTCCCACATGGCACATTTTATCTCTTTTAAGATGTCGATTTAATGTTTAAATACATCTATAACATCCAGAATGTCCTTTAAATGTCCGCAGCTTTAAACAAATAGATGTCTATCAGACATTTCCCATTTAGATATGAATTAGACACCCATGACTTCGGCGTCTAATAGAAATGCTTTTTTAAAGTCTAATGGAAATACTTTTTCTGCTTCTCCTGGATTTGCGAATAATACATAAGCAACTATTATGCTTTTTGCTAAGTTCTCTGGAAAACACACATATCTAATTTGAGGAATTTTTTTCTGTGAAAATTAGAAACCCTGTGTTTTTACTGGAAATGCCTCAGTGCTTTTTTTGGTTAGGTAGATTATTCATTCCATTTGTCAATAGGTAAATTAAAGCTTTTTTGTATACTTCTATTTATAGGGTGTAAAAAAAAAAAAAATCATGATTTAAAAATCAAATTTTTTAAATTTTAAATCAGATTTTTATGATTTTTTTCCCTGCGTTAAAATACAGAATAGCTACTAAGAATTTCAGCTTTCCAAAACAATTAATGCTATTTTTAGTAACTTTATACTTTTATTCTTTAATTAATAAAATTATAATTATTATTTAGTAATTACAGAAATTATAGAAACTGCAAATTAGTAATTTCATTAGTAGCATACATTTATTTTATGTATATGTTATTACAAATACTTTGTAATAGTTATGTAAAACTATATTAAATACTATTGATATTTATTAAAATTATTAATAACTGCTTCAATATTAAATTGTTAACACAGCTTAAAATTAATAATTATTAAATAATAAACTCTTTTATTAGGAAAATAAAATATTTTATGTTTTAATTACTAAAATGATAATTGATAATTTAGTATTCAGTCTACAAAGAAAAAGGGGCATGTTGCTAGTTCCCAAAAAGGGCATTATTTCACGCGGAAATATATTAGTAATCTGTTTAGTAAGGAAAATAAAGTATATAATTTTTTACTATGATAAATAAAGCGACATTAATTTTTAATGATCTTTATGAATTACAAATTGAAAAATGTAACTAAATTACAACATGATTTAATAATTTTCCATTTATTGTAAATAAAGTGCAATATTTTTGCAAGGTCTTGGGAACACAGATTTAGAAATACTGTGTTATGGAGCAGTTTTTTACAAGAAATCTCTGGGTACAACTAAAGATGATTTCACTATTTTTTTTTAAAAAGCAGAAAGCATTTTTCCAAACTAGGGGAGGGCAGAAGGGGCATGTGCCCCGGACGCCAGAACGAAAGGCAAAGGGAGTGTGTGCCAAATGAAGATTTTGTCTGTCTTTTTTGATACAAAAATGTAATATATATGAAATTTGGATAAAAATGTCTCGTATCCCGAAAATCCAAACGGAACACTAACCCGATTAGATATTCAACCTGAGCTATTCTGAACAAAAAAAAAATCATTTAAAACTATTAAAATTCAAGCGAGAAATTTTGAAAAGAACACTGCCATAGATTTAACATTAGCATTTCAGTTTCTTTGTGTGACTAGTGCAGTCTCTTAAGTCTTTTTAAGTTTTAGTGTAGTCTCGGGCGAAAACACTCGCACGTTTATGTTAAACCTATGGGAGCATTCTTTTCAGAATTCTTGCTTAAATTTTAATATCCCCCCCCCCCCCCCCCCAAATGATACCTGAGGTCGATATCTAATGTTGTATGTTTTTACTTTTTCAATTTTGGTTGCACTTTTTTATATGAGGCTACTTTAAATTTTAGAACAGGTTCCAAACAATTTTCCAAAATTGAAAGTGTCCGAATATAAAAAAAATGCAACCAAATTCGAAAAAATACAAAAGGGTCATTCCATGTCAATTCAACCACAAAAATGGGATTTGTACACCCATGGTCTCCGATTTTGATGAAACTTTGTATATTCAATAAACATATGGTATTAAATAACCCCCTAATTTTTTTTATCACTGACTTCAATACTTTTTTATTTACAACCATTCAAAATTTCTTCAAATTCACCTTTTGCATATATCCGAGAAGCGCTACAAAAGCTGCACTTGGTTGTAAAAAAAATTCTACTTGGTTCCCAAACTTTTCAATTGTTTTCAAAATTTATTTACTTACCAACAAATGTATGATAAACACAGAAAAAAATACTAGACAGCTGTAAATATTTATTTTGGTCCCCTAAAAAATAATAATTTATTATTAATTTTTATTTTTGTTAGAAAAAACATGATTTTCTAAAAATGCAATATCAGGGAGAGGGACAGGCATAATCTTAGAACATTTTTTTTTTTAAATGAGCCTAAATGTATGTTCTATCTTATTCTGGAATAAAATTAGTGGTTTTTTAATTCCTTCTGAAGAAAAAAAAAAAAGAAAATTGCCCAATGCCATCAATAAAATGGCAACATCATGAATGTAATTTTAATTTCACATAATTGTAATGTAATTTTGGAATGTAGTTTAATAATTAAACATCTATTTAAATTAAATATTCATTTTTCTTAGTAATTTATTTTATAAATATATTTTTTATTTATTTATAGAACTTAAAATGACATGCTCTCAGTAGTTGTATTTTTCTTAATTGTTATGTATCGTGTGTGTTAGAAAGACTTTGCTAATGATTAATATTATTCTTCCTTGCAATCAATACAGTTTAAATGTTATTATAGAATTATTCAACAATGAGAAAGTTAAGCATTTTACTTTCAATTAAATCTGAATATAAACACAGGCTTACATGCACCATACACAAGCAAGAATACATCACAATGTCAAGGACATCGGGTCTCAAGTGTTTTTCCCTTTTGGGTTCTGGTTCAGCTAATATTCCTTTCTCTTTGACAAGTTTCTGACCTTTATGTCTTTTTTCGACCTTTTTTTTTATGTCTATGATGGTGATGCTGGAATCCTTAACAACTGAATTTGTTTTTTATTAAATTTTTCAAATGTTAGTAAGTTAGTTTGTTTTTTATGGTATTTGCTAATTTATCCATGTCTTCTGCCTTCTGTGCAACAAGGTCCTCTGCCATTGAATCTACTTCTGGAATTTTGATATCAAGAATTTCTTCAATTTTTTACTTTTAGCCTTTTTTTTTTTCAAATGAATGCAATTTCATTTTGTCATATGGTCTTACTTTTTTCTGCAAGAGCATGTAAATTTAATGGAGAACAATCTACATCTGCAAAAGATAAATTTAGTTTTTGTATGTCATCTTCTTTGCTGCTGCTTGCAATGGGAGTGTAATCTATGTCTTCAACTTCATATGGGCTGTCAGAATTTGTATCTGTTGTTGTACAGACATTTTTCATTCTGAAATGTACTTTTGAACAAAAGCATTGTCCTACATTGACAGCATAATTTTTCTCCTGGCTTAACTTTAAGTCCCTTAAATAAAAGATCATTATGTTGCTGAAAATGCGGCCCAGTAGAGTTCAGCTTTATTAAAAAAATCAGCGACTAAGAAGTGCTTGTCATTCAAACGTTTGACAAGCCGCCAGCGTTCCAAAAAAGAAATACTTTTTCATAAAAAGTCACAGTTATATATATATATACAGGGTCATTCATAATTCCCTCCGGTGTTTCGAAACGTTATAGTAAAAAAACGAAGACGAATATGAAAAAAAGAAACATGAAATTATTCCGAAACTATTCAAGTTTTACTTACTTACATACATTACAGGTGTTCTATGTGTGAACCCTTGGTCACACGGCATACATCCATGCGATAGTCCAGTTCCTGCCATACTCCGTTTCTTTAAATTTCCAGTACCACACATGAATTGTTTTGTCAGTTGGTCCCTGTTTTCGATATTTATTACGAAAGGCCTGTTGAACTGACACCACTGATTCAGATTTAAAGAAACGGAGTATGGCAGGAACTGGACTATCGCATGGATGTATGCCGTGTGACCAAGGGTTCACACATAGAACACCTGTAATGTATGTAAGTAAAACTTGAATAGTTTCGGAATAATTTCATATGTTTCTTTTTTTCATATTCGTCTTCGTTTTTTTACTATAACGTTTCGAAACCCCGGAGGGAATTATGAATGACCCTGTATATATATACATAAAAAAATACAGTTAATCCACTGAAGATTTTTAAAGCATATATCTAATTCAGGAAACTAACACTAACTGAACAAAAGATTAAAATCTCAAATGTTCTCTGCAAGTAAAGCAGAATTTGAGAAAGGACAGAATCAAATGCTCTTATTTAAAGCTTATTGTGAATATTTTCATAAACCACCAATAAAAAAAAAAGAAATTAAAAATTTTAAAAATCCCTGATGGCGCTCGACCTACAGGCACAGGTAGATTTCGAAGACACAGACCGTGGGGCGTCTGTTTGTTGGGAATTGCGGAAGAAATTACCTTTTTGCCATGATGCGGTGATTGGAACTGCCCACTTCGAAACCTAACTTGTTTGCAGGCAGAGCCGGCATGGATTTTTTTTTTTTTTTTTTAATTTTTTTTTTTGCTATAAGGGGTCCTATAAAAAACTTGTCAATATAAAAGTTTTAGATAATATTAAGAGGATTTGTAATAAATTTAAGCAGATTTGGTATCTTGAATTGACGAAGTTATGAATATTTTTCTTTTAATACACCCCTTCCCCCCCCCCCCTCCCCCTTGGGGCCATTTTTAATTATATCAAAAATCTGTCCTACATAAATTTTCGGCCCTATTTTTAGAAGTAATAATAACTTTAAACGAATTCGATGTGTATCATAATTAAGAAATTATGAGGTTTTTTCTGTTTTCACAAAAAGCCCCCCCTCCCTGGTTCGATTAACAACTTGACCGAGATTTTATGCCCCTTGATTTTATGTATTAGTTTGGAAGATATTTATGCAAAATTTTTCGAGTTATCGTGTCCATAAAAAAGTGACATAGATAGATAGATAAAGTTTTGAACTGGGTGTGGTTTTGGGTTCTGGGAGTCATGATCGGCGTAGATCTGCAAAAAATTTTCAAAAATTCTAACTTAGGGGAGAATATAATAGGTAGTATTTCTTACCAAATCTACCTAAAATTGATGCTGCACAATACTTTGAATGATTGCACCAGCTTTCTGGTTAATCCAAACATCTGCCTTGTAATATAAACAGGAAGCAACTAAGCATAAAGGGAAGATAAACTGGGCCAGTTTACATTTACAAACATATTGAAGATTCACTTTTTATATCAGAATATACAGAATTAATCCATTTTAAACAGTAATGATTTTAACTGTATAGTTAAACAAATTAATTTGTTCATAAACAGTTACTTTTTTAAATATATTTAATTTAGTTTTTAATTTTATAGGAATTATTCTTAGTTAAAAACCCTAATTTTGTAATTAATTGGCATAAATACTAATATGTGTTCTAAAGACCCATATAATCACATTTGATAATCAATTAGATCACACCTAAATATTATTATCTATATTTTCCTTGAAAATTTAATTTTGTCATTTGCAAAGCCAAGTGATGAAACAAAAATCAAGCAGAGCATGTTTAATTATTGTTTTGTGAATGCAAGTTTAAATTCTTCTTTCATCAAAAAATTATAAATAAAAAAAAAAATTCATACAATTTTAAATAACATATTTAAGTAATGTTTTTAGCTTAATTACATTATATAACATAACTTTCTTAAAAATTAACAGAAATGTGGTATTGAAGTTTTCATGATGTTGCCATTTTATTGATGGCATTGGGTGATTTCTTTTTATTTTCTTCAGAAGGAATTAAAAAACCACCAATTTTATTCCAGAATAAGATAGAACATATATTTAGGCTCATTTTTTAAAAAAATGCGTCAAGATTATACCTGTCCCTCTCCCTGATATTGCATTTTTAGAAAATCATGTTTTTTCTAACAAAAATTAAAATTAATAATAATTTATTATTTTTTAGGAAACCAAAATAAATATTTACAGCCCTCTAGTATTTTTTTATGTGTTTATCATATTTTTTTTGTTGGTAAGCAAATAAATTTTGAAAACAATTGAAAGGTTTGGGAGCCAAATAGAATTTTTTTTACAACCAAATGTAGTTTGTTTAGCGCTTCTCGGATATATGCAAAAAAGTGAATTTGAAGAAACTTTGAATAGCTGTAAATAAAAAAGTATTGAAGCCAGAGATAAAAAAAATTAGGGGGTTATTTGATACCATATGTTTATTGAATACACCTAGTTTCATCAAAATCGGTGACCATGGGTGTACTGGTGTGGTTGAATTGACATGGAATGACCCAAAAGAAAAACATTAGATATCAACCTCAGGTATGTTATTAAAATAATTATTTAAAAAGGTAATAAAACACAAGCAATATATTTGTCAAGAATGCTCCCATAGGTTTAATATTAGCTAACGAATGTCTTCGCGTGACTAATGCAGTCTCTTAATTCATATCACTGTGACTTTAAACGCCTCAGTTGTGATTACTACAACAACCATAAAATCTGTGAAAATGAAACTTGTCTATAACAGTATCCGGTCTTAAATGAAAAAAATATGTATTTTCAACACAAAAATAATCAAAAATTACACCTACTAAGTTTGAAACTGTATTAAAGCAGAATATGTTTCGGCTCCATTCGACTCCATTTTCAAAGTTTTAATGAATCAATATTTGATAAAGCTGATTACTTAGTTCAGTATTATGTATTTTATTATTAAATATTTTTAATTTTAAAATAAGTCGGCTATTAGAAACTTAGTAAAATTCTCTTTGTAAATTTTCTTTTTGGAAGAGGGGTGCCAAAATCCATGTCGCCCCGGGCACAAAAAAAGGCTAGTTTCGGCCCTGATTGGAAATATCTAAAAAATTAGTAAATTATCTGATCTGAAATTTCCTATGTTAATACTGGAATTAGAAGTTTGCATGGGCTGTAATTTTCAGGCCCAAGACAACACATAGAAAAAAAAACTAAATTCAGACCGAGCCTGGCCCAGCACTTAAAAATAAATAAATAAATAAAATAAATAAAAATTACTGGCCCCGCTTGGTATAAAAGCTAAAAGTTTGGCTCCGGCCTGCACAAAAACTTAAATGACCTGGACTGGCCAGACTGAATTTGAACAAAACATGGAATTTTAAGTTGATATGGATAAAAATTGTCTTGTACGAGTAGTTCTGACAAAAAATACTTAATTTAGCCATTTTTTTCATGTTTATAATCTTTATTTTTTAAAAAACACTCCTGATTTTCATATGGGCTAAATCGAGACCTGGCCTGAAAATTTTGGCCAGTGCGGACATCTAGGAAGAAAGAAGTCCACTTCTGGCTTGGTCCAGAAAAGGGACAGATTGCATCCAGACAGACTGCCTGTTTAATTTTTCCATAGACAACAACACTGTCTTTCGAATGATGTATGAATTATGATAAAGCTCTAAGACGTAGATTTTTCTGTGGTCATATTCCAGTTCAATACAATTTACATAAAACAAAATTTATGTACCAATTCAAATACCAGAAAATTAGATAAGCGCACACTTCAGCAAAGTTCGTTTGTAAAAGTTAAAAAATCTGAATACTGCTGATGTACTGTCATTCACAATCCAATTAAACTGTTGAGCTAAAATTTTGCAGTAAAGTGCTTGTAGATGACAAAGAAATGTCATAGAATAATATTCTGTTAAAGTCTCCCCCCCACCAAAAAAAAAAGTACCACTAAACATGATTCTGAGGGATAAATCTGGCAATCCTGCATGCTTACCTGCTGGTATTGACGAAAACTGCTGTGGGCTTCATGAGGTCAAATGCTTTCTTGTTGAAGAGATTACGAGTCTGTTCTGAAAGATTGCACATAGCAACAATAAAATCACTCTGTTTCACCAATTCTTCAAATTCAACAAACTGAGCACCCATTTCCTCGGCTATAAGTACAACAAAATACTGTAAATAAATTTTTTATAGACATGGCAATTTAAAACAATTTCAGAAGTTTTAAAAGAAAATCATTCTTAAACATATATATAAAATGATTTGAATATTTTAAAATAATGCAGAATTTCCCCATTTAAAATAAAGTTGAGTGACATTCCAAAGTAGAATCGCCAGAATAAAGTAATCATTTAAGAGTTATTTCAATCATATTTATAGATTTTGTTTCAAGTTATTTTAATCCTTATTTTATAAAAATTGAAAAAGGGATTTGCACACTGAACAGATTTAGTTCTTTTATGGTTGCATATTACACACTAAAAACTAGATTTTACAAAAAAAAAAAAATTATCTTTTAAAATTTAATGATACAGATATTATTGAAATGACCTCGGATAATAGAACTGTAAAGAAAGAAATTCTCTATAATACAATAATTTAAAAAAAAACAATTCCCTTAAAATAAATAACTATTTTTGAAGCAACACTTGTTTATCACTCTTTATGAATTTTTAGCGGGCCCGTCCCAGCTTCGTGCGGATGGACAATATGTTGACTACAATGTATTTTCCTTTTTAAAATGTCTTACAAATCTAATCAAAAATCAGCAATAGTTGTCTTATTTGTCTAATTTTCCATAATTGGGTTCATATACAATGTTTAACCAGACTGGTGAATTTCTAAAATCGCTGAAATATGTGTTTAACTATTTTTTTTAGTAGGTGTGTTATCCTGAATTTCCTTCTCCTACCTAAAACTGCAGCTGAGATATGGCGAAATGACCTAAAACATTCAACCCCCCCTCCCAATTTAACCCCCTTAGGGGTGAATTTCTAAAATCGCTGAAATACGTGTTTAATAATTTTTTTAGTAGATTTGTTTTCCTGAATTTCATGCTCCTACCTAAAACTGCAGCTCAGATATGGCAACATCGCCTAAAATGTTCAACCACCACTTTAATCCCCTTAGGGGGTGAATTTCTAAAATTGCTGAAATATGTGTTTAGTCATTTTTTTAGTGGATTTGTTTTCCTGAATTTTATACTCCTACCTAAAACTGCAGCTCAGATATAGCAAAATCATGTAAAATGTTCGACCACCTTTGTAATCGCCTTAGGAGGTGAATTTCTAAAATTGCTGAAATAAGTGTTTAAAAATTTTTTTAGTAGATTTGTTTTCCTGAATTTTGCGCTCCTACGTAAAACTGCTGCTGAGATATGGCGAAATCACCTAAAATGTTTGACCACCCCTTTGGGGAGAATTTTCAAAAGTCCTTTCTTATTGCTTGCCTAGGTCATAACAGCAATCTACTGTTCAAATTTCTTTAGTCGTTTCAGCTGGGCATTGATGAGTCACCCAGTCAGTCAGGTGTTCTTTCTTTATATAATAGTATAGAAGTATAGATGGTCTTTAAAGTTGAAAAAAAAAATTGTCACTTTCATGTTGATAAATTGTTTGAAATGCAGAAATATATAAATTTGTGTAAAATGTCCTTCCATTATTGAATCCATTGGCCCAAAGGCACCTGAGGACTACATGGGACTTCGACTACATGGTAGGTATTTTGATTTTTTTGACTAAATGGTAGTTTGCACTGCCATGTAGTATCTAATTTTATATTTGTAACAAATACACCTTTTTTGTAGGATATATTTGGACTTAGTTGACAGAATATTATCAGAGAAGTGTCCATTTTTCCCATGCAAACAGAAAAGTTAATCTATTTATGAAGGACGTCAACAATTTTAATTCAGCAATGAGAATTAATATTAGTCATTAATTTTTCAAAAATGGCCAAATGAAAAGAAAAAAAATGCCTTTTTTCTTGTTCTGCTGATTTTGGAATATAAAACATATGCATATTCTAGAGGAAGTTAAAACTATTAGAAAAGCTGAATATATCAGCTCCATGATGAATTGTAATTGAGAAAACACCATACACATGAGAAAAAAAAATTGCCTATAAGGGACTCTATTGAATAATTATGTTACCTAGTGTTCACTCTAGCAAGAAAAAGGACAAGGGGGTAGTTAAGGGTCACTATTGAAACAGAAAAAGAACACAGCAGAAAATGTATTATGTTCAATAACAATTTTTTTTTTTAAATGTAATTTTAGAATGTAATAAATAATGTAACAATGTCAAATGATTTAATGAATTATAAATTTTAAAAAAAATTAAATTACAACATAAAATAAAAATTAAATGTTTCTTTTTACAGAAATGAGGAGATTCTGAGATTTTTGCATGTTCTCATGCATGTGCAGATTTAAAAAAGTGAGATATGGAGAAGTTTTTTTTTTTTTTTTTTTTTATGAGCAGTCTCTGGGTACAACTTCTGGTGCATTCCATACTTTTAAAAGAGCAGGAAGCTACATCCTTAAATAATCACCTAATATTACCACATCAATAAAAAATAAATGCTAACCTTCCAACTAAAAAAAAAATAACTAAAAGTACAAAAATATTGGACAATTTATACCTGGTTTAATTGGATGGAATACATCATAATATAAAACTTTAGCAACCCCGAATGGCAGAACTCTCTTCATAACACCTTGACCTACAAAATACAATAAACTCTGTTCTCATGAAACTATCACACTGAAAGCTAAAATTCATTATCATAAATAATTTTACAGTACAATACAGTTTGAAGTTTATCAGAATTCACAATCAAATTATATAATGTAAAAAGCTGAGTAAAAAGAAATTCTAAAATTTGGTTCAAATACACAAATGAAGTAGTGAATTATTCCAGATTGAAAACTAGTTAAATCCCCATGTTACAAAGAAGGATGTGCAAATAGCAGTACAGCTAAACTAAGATAAAGAATCATATAAGGGAACTACTATACAAAAATCATAAGGCAGCTAAAACCATTTATCTAGAATTTGGTAGAAATTATATAATAATGTAAAAATAGCATGAACCTATATTGATGAATGATTATAGTATATAAATTAAAACTGGCTTTTGGAGAATGGGGTATTAAAATAGACTCTTGATTATCTGACACACACTGTTAATTGACAGCCCTCACATATCTTATAAGGTTGTTTGTAGTTATATTCCAAAATACAGGACAAAAATTTATTATTCTTTAACTCGCAATAAATTATACAAATCGTTAAACATCATAAAAACACAACTCCCTTTCATACTTAAAATTATGAACTTGCAGAACCAGGGGTGCCCAGAGAAGGGTTTGGTGACGCAAAGTGTGTCATACAATTTTGGTGGGGGAATTTAGAGAAGAGGTACATTTTGGGGGAGATTTTTAAATTCTTCAACATTCAATTTCCAAAAATGTTCCTGTTTTTTTCATTCTTTAAATTGTAAATAAGGGAATAAGAACCCTTTCTGCATCTTGCTATCTTTGAAGGCGCAGTAATATAATACTTTGAATACAGGTGGGAAAATGTTTAACACATGCTGAAAGGCAATTAGGACCACAAGATATGATAAAATAAAAGGAATAGCTTTCCAGAAGCTTCTTAAGTAATTTATTATCTTATTTGACAGGGTCGTATCGTACTGTCCGAGTGAAAAAGTACATTCTTGATGGGTGGGATAAGAATGAACAACAAAATAAGCATTTCATTAGAAAAGACAACCTAAAATAAATTACTTGACCATTTTCAGAAAACTAGAATTTAAGTACAGTATATTTTAGCGATGTTAGAAGAGTAGTATTGTATGTAATTAAAACAGTATAAGGTAAACAACCTGTGCAGAGAAAAAGACTTCTAGCCACTAATTATTTTAGGGGGAAGGGAGGAATTTAAAGAAAAATTAGATTTTTTTTGGGAGGGGGAGGAGGATTAATTACTAGGTAATAACTGAAAAATTATGGTGTGAAAAAAAAACATATACAGAATACAGGGGCTTACAATAGATTTAGGACTATGTTTTAATGGCACAGTGTCTGCCATTTTATAAGAATCGGTACTTGTAAGAATATATTGTATGTTGTTAAAGCAGTATAAGGCAACAACTTGTACTGAAATAAACGCTTCAATACAAAGTTTATTTGGGGGGGGGGGGGGGTTATTAAACTGTATCACTAGGTAGCATAAAAAATAAGATTGGGAAATCTTAAGCATTAAGATTTAATATTAAACGAGGGCGTATGTACATGTAAATTTACATACATCTTTGATATAAATGACTCGTCTTTAATATTTCAGTCTTCTCAAAACGATATGCAATCTTTGTATTTAAGATTTATTTTGTAACAATTTAAAAGATTTTTTTCTTTTAAAATATTTGTAAGTAAATATTTATTTTCATAAAAAAGTAGCTTTATTTATTAAAATATTTAACTTTTAGCAGATAATTTAAATTATATAAAAGTTATTGGTTTTTACCACAGGATAGCAACAAATAAAAAATTTCTGCTTTTAAGCAGAATTTTTTGTAATTACTTACTCCTACAACTTTTAAGAAAAAAAAATAAGTAAAATAAGCACGTTTCTTAATAAACTACGGCCATTGCTACGGCTTCTTATGGAATATATCATCCCCTCCCCTCCTCACACACATACTATTCCAAGCAAAATACTTCCGGAACGATAAGAAGAAAGAAAAACAGCATAAAAAGAACGTGTTTCTGAAAGGAACGCTTGTTGTTCCACGTTCCTCGATCTGTTCCTGCTCCATTCCACTACTCGTTTTTCCGTGGCTGTGCAATGATACCGAAAAACTGGAAACATGTTCCTTTTAAACTGCTCCTGTGACTTGGCATCCCTAATCAGGCGATTTTCCACCTTTTCTGGCACCTTTCAAAAGATACTCAATGTTTCTCATTGTTTGGCAATCCTTTTGACATCATCAACCAATCGCAAGACAGAGAAAAATGTGTTAACGTTAGGTTTGGCGACAGCTGAAATTTTAGCTTGAAAAGAACTGTTCCTTTTGGCGAAGAGAAACAGTTAGTTCGTTTTTCCTGTAGGAACTGTTCCACGTTTTTCTACCCATTCCTAGTTGGTTCTCTTTTTTGTACTAGCATTTATTTTCTCTTTGTGGACGCTTATCTGACCAGTTCAGAAAATTATTTTAACTTAGTACTGGAGAATGTGTAAATCCGGATCTGGTTATCAGGTTTTTCGTTTTTAACATGGTGCCCGAAGTGATGTATGGTTAGATCGAAATCGTACATTATTTCAGGCACTGTGTTAAGTGCCAAATTTTTCCAAATTTAAAACTCAGTAACTTTTGGTCGTACTAAAATGATTTTTTCCCCCGCATGTAAACCCCCACATTTGTTGCATGAGGACTGTTTCACTAAATATAACTTATAGGACCCAGGGACGCATAAAAAGTTAAGTTTTGTAACATCTTGAAAAATGCATTTTTTGACCCAAACGGCATATAACATAATCCTTCAGCTAACTTTAAATATTTTTGAAATTGAAACTGTTTATCAAAGAGTAACGGTTCAGAAATCATCTATTAGTCAATGCTTAGAAGGGACGTATTTTATATATTTATAATATGTATAGATTAAAATTTTTGATAAAAAAAATATCTTTAATTGTATATTGTATTTATTTGTTATTAAATTATTTTAAAATGAACCATTAAGTGTAATATATCAAGCTATCATACTGATCTCAAGAAACATGCACTGCCTTGCAAGAGTGATCCTCATGTCCTGCGGAAAGCAAGGCACAAGCACTGATGTTGGGAGGAATTTAAATTTTCATATAATGCATTTTTCATATAATGCATAAAAATGCATTTTTTGACCCAAACGGCATATAACATAATCCTTCAGCTAACTTTAAATATTTTTGAAATTGAAACTATTTATCAAAGAGTAACGGTTCAGAAATCATCTATTAGTCAATGCTTAGAAGGGACGTATTTTATATATTTATAATATGTATAGATTAAAATTTTTGATAAAAAAATATCTTTAATTGTATATTGTATTTATTTGTTATTAAATTATTTTAAAATGAACCATTAAGTGTAATATATCAAGCTATCATACTGATCTAAAGAAACAAGCACTGCCTTGCAAGAGTGATCCTCATGTCCTGCGGAAAGCAAGGCACAAGCACTGATGTTGGGAGGAATTTAAATTTTCATATCCTCTGGCTAACGAGCAAATGGGGCAAAATTGTAATGTTTTCTATGTATTTTATCTTAAATGCTTAAAAAAAAAAAAAAAAAAAAATTGACTTTTCTAACATTAAAAAAAAAAAAAAAAAAAAAAAAAAAATTATTACTTATATGAATGTAATCATTAAGAGAATTAATCATTACTTCAGCCATTAATATTGCATTATATTTTTAGAATTATATTAATTGAAATAATGCTTGTATTGCAGTGAAAACTGGAGCTTAGTGAATGTATTAACACGGGCTTGTCAGTTAGGACTTATTAATAAAATATACATCTTCATTATTTATTACACTGTTAAAACTTTTATTTCATGTTTGTATGATAGTACGTAAGAATACTATTGTTAAATTATCAGTAAGTTATATTTTGTAATTGATGTTCTGTTTAGGGAAGGGGGAGGGGGGGGGGGATTTACGTCATTGTGTTTGGGGGGGGATGGTCACCACTGTGCAGAACTGTGAGCATGTGAGTTAATAAAAATCTTGGACGAAGGGAGTAGGAAAGAACAGATTTAAATCTAGAAGTAAATGATTTCTCTGTTTAATTAAAATGTAAAATTTAATAACTTTGATTATTTTTTGTGTTTTAAGTATTATACTTTATAAGAAGAAATAACCCAGTTTTGGTTATCTGAACAAAAGCTATCCAATTAACACTAAAACTACCGTGTTTCTAGTATACCTAGAACTACCAGGGTGAGTCATAGCTGACCCATGGACTTTGGTGATGTTATTCTTGTTTTGTATAGGAGATAGACACACAATAAGGTTTGATGTTTAATACAATGATTTTTAATTAATGATTAATAAATTTTAACTTCTAGAATATCACATAATATGAAACAATCATCAAATGCCATAAAAAAAAAAAAAAAAAAAAAAAAAAAAAAAAATCCTAATTTCAGAATAGGTACTTTGAGATTGATACCTCGTCTGAAATGTAAAATAAGAAAATCTTTCAAATAACATGCATTTAATTATCAATTTGAATTTCATAATATAATGTTCCTACAGATTAATAAGATATTAAAACTGAATTAAATATATATAGCTCTGTGATTTTTTACTTACATTTTATGCACAGTAATTCTAGGTATACAGACCAGTAGATAAAGTATTCATTGGATTTCAACTAAATTCGTGTTAAGGCATTATACTGCACATTTCAGGAAAATCAAGCAATTTAAAATTTTTATTTCTGAGGAGAAACAACAGTGATGTGAACGAAAAATTAAGTCTTGGATCATAAATGACCCACCTCGGTTAGTTCTAGTATTAAAATAACAGCAATAGTAATAAAATTAAAATTAAATAACATTACCTGAAGTATATAAACTTGGTGAAACATTGTAAAATATTAAAAAGAAAAAAAGCATGGTTTGATAAATTCTACAGAATAAATGTATTTGAAACATGCACACACATTCATAGCATGTTCCATTATGGAAATCTCTGAAATTTATTCAAAGTTGCCAATCACAACCACCTGACATTTGTAATGGCAACTGAGATTGATTTAAAACACGTTCCTTCATGCTTATTAGTTGAGGTTTGATTTAAGAAAACAGCAGATATTCAGCATTCTGCATTTTTGACATACATTCGATATTCAGCCTAGAGATCTGCACGGGCCGGGCCAAGGCCCGAAGCCCGTACTCGGCCCGGCCCTATTTTTCTTCACGGCACTCGGGCCGGGCCGGGCCCGGGCCATATTTTTTTTCTGAAGGCTCTGGCCGGGCCGGGCCTAGTGATTACTCTTTACAGGCCGGGCCCTACTTTTTTCCTGAAGGATAAGGCCGTGCCTTAAATTATTTTTTGCGTACAGAGCCGGGACTGGTTTCATTCTTCCTAGTCTTCATGCCTTAAAATTTTTAGTCCTGGTTTTGACTTGTATGAAAATCATTGTCTCGGCGTACCTGGTCCGTTCGAAGGTCAGTAAAATAAGATCTGTCATAAAAAATTTTTCAAAACATGCATACATTTTTAAATCGCCATTATTTTATAATTAAACATTAAAATTTATTCTTTTTAAAGAATAGTAGATTTATACACTTATTAAAATATAGCTAAATTAAAATATAGTAAAACGTGTGAAAAATAACCTGCTTATGATGGAATCCTGTCTTAAATTGAAAAATGTGTTGATCCATTAAAAATGAATATACTAATATGTAAGAAAAGAATATATAATACATTTACACCTGCTAAGAAGGCAAATTGTCAATAACTCATTTTTTTTTCTTCCCTATGCAATTCCATCTTAGATTTTACTGTATAGCATTTTTCTGATTTTTAACACTTCAATAAATGGAATATGGATTAACAATATCGATGATAACTTAAACACATACATACAACAAATAGAGATTTATTAAAAAAATAAATATTCCAGCTTGCGGCACTTCTATAAAAATGAAGATTATAAACATAAAAAAAAGGCTGAGATAGGAATTTTTGGTTAGATCTCTTCCTATGGGGCAAATTTTTAACCAAATCGACGTAAAAATTATGTTTTGTAGAAATTCACTCGGGCCGGGCCGGGCCGGGCCGAGATTTTAACTTTTTTCCGGGCCGGGCCAGGCTCGGGCCGAACTTTTAACTTTTAAATCGGGCCGGGCCGGGCCAATATTTTTTTGTTCGGGCCGGGCCGGGGCTGAACTTTTAATTTTTGTATCGGGCCGGGCCGGGCCAAATTATTTTTTGTATGGGTCGGGCCGGGCCCGGGCCTGGAAATTTCGGCCCGTGCAGACCTCTAATTCAGCCTGTATAGATGAAACCTGTGAACACATTCTCAGAGCAGAGAGGTAAAACACGTTGTATCGCTGTATTTAAACAAGGGGTAATTAAAAAGTATCTGAAAATTTATTTCTATTATTGAAAATTAATTAGTTTAATTTTCAGCACACAAACTCATTATGCACTGTTTAAGAAATTTACTTACCTATTCTTCCCATTCCAACAATGCCAATAGTTGCATTATACAAGCCTTGTCCACATAACCATAATGGACTCCATGAATATACCCAATCTCCTCTAAAGAAAAGAATTTTTAAGTTAAATAAAGGTAATTTGAAACAATAACATATTCTCTCAATTCTACAAAATAAATAAAACAGTTTAAAAAAAAAAAAAAAAATTTCAAATAGTTCTGTACATTGGAATTGCATATAGATTTATTAGCTAATCTTAATATTAATCTTTCTATATATAGTTTATTTTCAGTTGGTGTGGTATAAACAGAGCATAAGAGGCCATTGCTATTAATTCAATTAAAGCTTTGTTTGAAGGCAATCCTGGTTTATATTAAGACTTTTCAAAATGCCATTAATAATTACTTTCGTTAATAATTATAATCGCCATCTTCAATAAGAAACACCTAAACCACAGCAACATTCTCTAATATTTTTATAAATGACACAGCATGTATGAGACTAAACATTATATATAAAATTTAAAGCTATACCAGTACATTATATAAAATTCTTGTCTTGGACTTGTACAACAATGAATAATAAATTTTAGAATTGTTTTCTCCCTATTATTTTGAATTTGAAAAAATTTTAACTGTGTTTTTACTTCTGAATAGAAGAACTAGAACTTACTTATTTGGTTGGGTACCACCATTAAAATCAACATCATAACCCCTCCCCCATTCCCTCTTAAAAAAGAAAATTATTTCCAGTCATTATTAGTTATCATTTTTTGCAAATGTACAAAAACAATATTGTTGTGAGCTCGGGGTTCGAAAGGACTGATGCCAATATATAAGAACAATAAAAAGGCTTTATTCACTATAAACAGTGCAATACGATCACAAATATCTTCTGAAAATTACAAGATATTCAGTAATCTTCAAATCCAATAAAAGCTAAGCAAAATTTCACACAGAAACAATGCGTTCAATACGACGTATCAACGACAAAATCGATCCGAGAAACACAGTTCTCAATGCAAAGCCTCTCGTATGAATTCAATCGCAGTTGACAGACAACTAACTAACTGAACTGGTGGAGGTCCCTTATATAGACTTCAGGGATCTTTCCAGATTATTCCAGGACTTTCTAATGCTAGAAATTACCAGAAGGTCCTCCAACTCTCGATAGAGTACTCCAAACGTGAAAGGATCCCAATGTATAGGTATAAGGGGGGTGTGGTTGCACAAAAAGTCGCCAAATCCGTCGCCAACTTGGCGACATTTGGCGATATATCGCCAAATTTGGCGACAAAAATAAGTCGCCAAAACCATCGCCAACTTGGCGATAAACCCATTCCTTGGCGATATTTCAATAGACTTCCATTATAAAGATGAGGGTGTAAGGTTGTTTTCCTTGCAAACCATATGAGGCCTTTAGCATTGAATTACATGATGCTCAACAGGAAATACATTAATAATACTGCAATTTTCACAATAATAAAATAAAATAAATTTAAACAAATGGAATATTTACAGATATATACAAAATTCATAACATTGCCCCCCTCTCAAGGACTGCACGTCCCGGGCAGTTCAACCTTTGATCGGAAAGCAAACCCGTTGCCAACAAATGCTATACTATTCAAAACACTTAAAGCAAACATGCAAAATAACAATTAAACACATTCATAATGCTGAATTATACACTTATTTAAATAATAATAACATTAATAATGATAATGCTAAGCAAAATAAATAATTACATTAACTTATATACAAGACCATGGTCATACTAATTTACATTATTTACATTACACTATTTACAATCAATGAACTAAGTACTATGGCCATAGTATGGAGCCAGCCTGTCGTAATCAACGACTCTAGGCTTCGAACTTGGCGACTTTCGGATCCGAATTACGACATCGTTCAGTCTGTTTAGGACTGTATAAGGACCGTCCCAGTGCGATTGCAGTTTGGGAGAAAGTCCTTTAAGTCGAGTCGGATTATAAAACCAAACCTTGTCACCTCCTTTGAATTGATGTCCCGTGGCTTTCGTGTCGTACCTGGTCTTCATCTTCTCCGTCTGTATGTTGATCCGCTCTCGAGCCAAGTTGTGGACGTCTTCAAATCGTGCCTGGAGATTCTGCACGTATCCCTCTGGCGATGAAGGCGCATCTGGAGGGCGACCAAAAATCAGATCACAAGGTAGACGAAGATCACGACCGAAAAGCATCTGAGACGGGGAATAGCCGGTTGTTTCATGGACGGCGCTGCGATAGGCGAGAAGAAACAAGGGAAGTTTTTGGTCCCAGTCTTGTTGGTTTCTTGAGACTAGCAGTGAGAGATTGTTGAGGATGGTACGATTAAATCTCTCAACCATGCCATCCGACTGTGGATGTAAAGGCGTCGTCCTAGTTTTGTCCATTCCGAGAAGTTGACAAAGACCCTCAATCACAGCAGATATGAAATTTCTCCCTTGGTCAGAATGCATTTGAAGGGGAACTCCATACCTTGATATCCACTGGTGTACCAAGGCATCCGCAACCGTAGAAGCTTCTTGATCAGGGATGGCATAAACTTCAGGCCATTTCGTGAAATAGTCCATGACAACAAGGAGGTATTTGTTGCCATCAGCACTTCTTGGCAGAGGACTTAGGATGTCAAGGGCGATGCGTTCAAAAGGTGCTCCTACATTGTAGAGATGTAGTCTTCCTCGGCTACGTTTCTTTGGTCCTTTCCGAGCTGCACATGCATCGCAAGATTTGCACCATTGTTCGACGTCAGCTCTCGCTTTTCCCCAGAAGAAGCGCTCTCGGACTCTGTGTAATGTTTTCATGACTCCAAAATGGCCACCAGTGGGACTGCCATGTAATTCCTTGAGGACCTCTGGAATTCGGGATCGAGGAAGTACCAACTGCCACTGAGATGTCTTCCCATCTTCCGATTCGAATTTTCGGTACAGGACACCATTCCTGACGTGGAGGGAGTTCCAAAGAGCCCAATATTCCTTCGTCGTAGGACTATAAGTCGAGATGTCTTTCCAACTAGGCTTCGTGCTAGAAGATTCTAATAACTCCAAGATTGGTTTGATGTCAGAGTCTGCCATTTGATCTTCTCGAATCTTCTCATCACTCCAGGGATCTGGTGGCGTCAATAGTGAAGTCTTCGTCTGGCGTATGACATATTCGGGATTATACTTGCTCTCCGCTCTGGAACAATAGCGACAGCTCTCGGGACACGGTCTTCTTGATAGGGCATCGGCGTTTCCATGCGATGAGCCTTTGCGATGCCTGATGTCAAAGTCGTATTCCTGGAGTCGTTGTATCCATCTGGCTACTTGGCCCTCTGGGTTCTTAAAATGCATCAGCCACGTTAGGGATGCGTGGTCAGTACGAAGGAGAAATTTCCTGCCATAGAGGTAGTGATGGAAGTGTTCTATGGCTTTCACTATAGCTAATAACTCCTTACGAGTGACGCAATAATTCCGCTCTGGTTTCGATAAACATTTGCTCCAGTATGCTACGAGTCGTTCTTGGCCATCTATTTCTTGGGAAAGTACAGCGCCGACACTTTCCTGACTGGCATCCGTGTCCACAATGAATTGTTTGTCGGGGTCTGGATAGGTAAGGACTGGAGAGGATGTGAGAGCTTCTTTCAGCCGCTGGAATGAATTGTCGCATTCTTGTGTCCATAGAAACTTCTGTTTGCTTTCAGTGAGCCTATGCAAGGGTCTTGCGATGTTGGAGAACCCCTGTACAAACTTTCTGTAATAAGTGCATAGTCCCAGAAAGCTTCGCAACTGATGGACATTTTCCGGACGTTTCCAGTGCTTTACTGCAGACACTTTTTCAGGATCTGTTCGAACACCTTCAGCTGAGATGATGTGTCCTAAATAGTTTACTTCTCGTTGGAAGAACTTGCATTTCAAAGGGTTCAACTTTAAATTCGCCGCTCTTAGTTTCGTTAACACTTTTCGAATATTCTCAAGATGTTCTTCAAACGTGCGGCCACCAATGATGACGTCATCTAGGTAGATGAGACAAGCTTCAAAAGTCAGACCTTTTAACACTGTCTCCATGAGGCGCTCGAACGTTGCTGGAGCATTGCAGAGCCCGAACGGCATAACTTTAAATTGCCAAAGTCCTTGTCCAGTAGTAAATGCGGTCTTCTCTTTGTCATCAGGATGGATCTCTACTTGCCAATATCCACTCTTCAAATCCAGCGTGGAAAACCATTTATGTCCTGAAAGAGTATCTAGCGTGTCGTCTATTCTTGGTAGAGGATAGCTGTCCTTCTTCGTGATATCGTTAAGTTTACGATAATCCACACAAAATCTTGTGGAGCCATCTTTCTTTCGGACCAACACGATGGGAGAGGCCCACGGACTTGATGACGGTTCGATGATGTCACTATCCTGCATCTCTTGTAAGAGCTTAGAAACCTCTTCTTGTTTTGCGAACGGCAAGCGTCTTGGATGCTGTTTAAACGGTAGATGGTTGGCAGTATCAATTCTATGACGCGTCAGTGAAGTGCGCCCTATATCACTCTCGTTTTGTGAAAACACATCCTTAAATTCCTGGAACAGTCTTTCTGCGGCATGTCTCTGTTCAGGAGATAAATTTTCATTTCGTCCAATTACAGGTGTTAAACTTGTAGGCGGCTCCGATAACGTCAAGCTCGGGTCTTTGCAAACACAGGTGACTGGAGCACAGGTTGCAAGCACTTCACCTTTGTGGATAATTCTAGACTTTTCACTTACGTTCGCAATCCTCACAGGTATCACATCTCTCGACAGATCTACCAGCGCTGATGCTATTAGCACTCCCTTTGGGCTCTTCTCAGGATATCCAGTCAAGCCATACTGGAAAATTCTTTCGTTTCCAGTTAATCCAGGTATCATCATTTCAGTCCGAGGAGGGATGATAACATCTTCCTTGGCTGTGATCCGCTGAATAGACCCGGACTCATTTCCAAGTCTGAAAATAGTGACATCTTCTTGAGCAGAGCGTAACTCATTCTTCTTAAAATCCAGTGTAAATCCATGCTCTTTTAAAAAGTCCAGTACGAGTATGAAAGGGTCTGAAATATCGGCCACGTAGACTGTATGGCGATAAGCGGCGTTCCCAAACTTTATTTCCAGTGTCATTCTTCCAAATATGTCGATCTTATCTCCTGTCACAGTTTGAAGGATTACACGTGGCGGGGTCCAGGAGAGTTTTTCTTTCAGCCGCTGAGCTAGATCTTTCCGAATGATGGTCACATTGGCTCCTGTATCGATGATCATATTACAGGGCAAATCATTCACACTTCCGACTAGAAAAACTCCGTTCTCGCCGCAACTTCTTGCAGAAATTTCACATACTTGAAAATGAGGCTTCTTAAGATCTGGAAACCTCCGCCCCGCAAGATGGTCAATAATCAGTTTTCTTGCTCCTCCGTTAGCGGGTGAGCTATTACCTTCGGTGCTGGGTCGTCTTGGGCAGTCGATTTGGATATGGCCTTCTCCACCGCATTTCCAGCACTTGATCTTCCTGTAAGGTTTGTTGGCCATTAAGGAGTTCATCTTTCTCATTATGTCATTCATCTGCTGCTGTAAGCACTCCACAGCTCTATCCGACGTCTCAGGCAGGTTGGCTGCTCGCACAAAGTGTCGATCTTTCCTAGTAGCTTGCTGGGCTGCCTCGAATTTCAGAGCGTAAACCAAAGCCCCTTTTAAATCATTGAGATCTGCAATCCGGAGTGCTGTCTGGATCTCAGGGTCACGCACACCATCAATAAAATGTTGCAGAGCTAAACTTTCTCTAATTTCAGTCGGACAGCCAGGATAAGCAAGGTGTGAAAGTCTCTCGACATCCGTAGCAAGCTCTTGCAAGGATTCAGTGGATTTCTGCTGTCGAGATTTGAGCTGGAGTCTGCTATATTCCTTCATGCATTTCTCGCCAAAGCGCAGTTCTAAGGCACTGACGAGCGTTTCAAAATCCAGCGGTTCATTTGCAGGCAAAGTCTGCAGGACGTCGGCAGCATCGGCTCGTAGAGAAGCAGCTAACTGGCAAGCCTTTGTCTGGGAATCCCATCCATTGGCGTCCGCTACGATCCCAAATTGTGTCTTAAAAACTGGCCATGAGGATTTTCCGTCATAGGTCGAGAGTTTAATAGAGGCCCGAGGAAGCATACCTTGATACTTGACATCTTCGGGATAGTTTTCGGCAGTTATCTTTTGTTTCTTCACATTTTCCAACTCCTTTTCTACACTCTCAATCCTTTCTTCTACGGTTTTGGAGATCTTTTGAACTTTTTCTTCTACTCTTTCTTCTACGGTATTGGCTGTCTTTTGAACTTTTTCTTCTATTTCCTGAAATCTTCCTTCAAATTTGTTTTCCACGCTGTCAATTCTTTCATTTAAAGATGTAATTTTATTATCTATTAATTCTTTCAACTCACCAAGGTTGGTTGACATATCTTTCTTCATTTCTTCCGACATCTCCTTCATTTCAGCCTGGTTTGCAGTCATTTCCTTCTTCATTTCTTCTTTCAACACAGCAATGTTGGCAGTCATTTTCTCATCCATCTCCCCTAATTTCTCCAATAATTTAGTCAGCTGTGCCTCCATTGCTCTGGTAATCGGCATTCAATCCCACTTCTGACACCAAATGTTGTGAGCTCGGGGTTCGAAAGGACTGATGCCAATATATAAGAACAATAAAAAGGCTTTATTCACTATAAACAGTGCAATACGATCACAAATATCTTCTGAAAATTACA
The DNA here is from genome assembly GCA_963931845.1 of Maratus michaelseni. NCBI lineage: Eukaryota > Metazoa > Arthropoda > Arachnida > Araneae > Salticidae > Maratus > Maratus michaelseni. The sequence continues at coordinate 95,060,229 of OZ007596.1, forward strand.
AGATATTCAGTAATCTTCAAATCCAATAAAAGCTAAGCAAAATTTCACACAGAAACAATGCGTTCAATACGACGTATCAACGACAAAATCGATCCGAGAAACACAGTTCTCAATGCAAAGCCTCTCGTATGAATTCAATCGCAGTTGACAGACAACTAACTAACTGAACTGGTGGAGGTCCCTTATATAGACTTCAGGGATCTTTCCAGATTATTCCAGGACTTTCTAATGCTAGAAATTACCAGAAGGTCCTCCAACTCTCGATAGAGTACTCCAAACGTGAAAGGATCCCAATGTATAGGTATAAGGGGGGTGTGGTTGCACAAAAAGTCGCCAAATCCGTCGCCAACTTGGCGACATATCGCCAAATTTGGCGACAAAAATAAGTCGCCAAAACCATCGCCAACTTGGCGATAAACCCATTCCTTGGCGATATTTCAATAGACTTCCATTATAAAGATGAGGGTGTAAGGTTGTTTTCCTTGCAAACCATCTGAGGCCTTTAGCATTGAATTACATGATGCTCAATAGGAAATACATTAATAATACTGCAATTTTCACAATAATAAAATAAAATAAATTTAAACAAATGGAATATTTACAGATATATACAAAATTCATAACAATATCATTAAGGATCCATATTATCATATCATATGTTCTAATACGAGCAAATCTTGTAGGTGGTTATATATATATATATATATGCAAAAATTATCTTAAAAACGGCTCTAACGATTTTGACGAAATTTCGTATCCTACCGTTTTGGGACACCAGAAAACCATTGGGCTAGGTCACATGTTTGAGAAAATTTGAATAGTGGGTCATTTTGGGTCATGGTCTAGCTAATTGTATCTAAAAAACGGTTCAAACGATTCTGACGAAATTTTGTATCCGACTATTTTCGGGCACGAGAAGTCTATTGGGCTGGGTCACATGTTCGAGAACTTTCGATTAGTGGGTCATTTTTGGGTCAACGCGGGTCAAATTAATTTTATCTAAAAAACGGCTCAAACAATTTTGATTAAATTTTGTGTCCTACGAGTTTCGGGCACGCGAAAATCATTAGGCTGGATCACATGTTCGAGAAAATTCGATTAGTGGGTAACTTCCGGGTCATTGTGGGTCAAGATCTAAAAATCGGTTCAATTTACACTAAATTTTGAATCCTATGGTTTTCGGGCACGAAAAGACTGTTGGGCTAAGTCACATGTTCGAGAATATTCAATTAGTGGGTCATTTTGGTCATGGGTCATGATATTTGAACTCAAATATAATTTTGACCGAGCATAGCTCGGTCTTCCCTGCTCGTAGATTACAATTGAAAATAGATATCCTAACAAATAAGGTATGCTATTGTATTATTAAACATTGCCCACAACCTCCACAACCAATACTTACCCTACCCATAGTTTGGGAACAACTGTCCTAGCCCATTTTAGCTCATAATTACTTTTATTCATAATAGAGCAGAAAATTTTTTTATTTAGCAAGCATGGCAAATCAAAAGCATAAACAAACGTGGTTTGTTCATTTGTATTAAGAAAATTGCAATTTGAATTTTGGTGTGAAAAAAAAATTAAGATTTTTTTTTTAAACAAAATAATTTGATATTTTTATTTAAATCAGATTTTAATTGTTTTCCCCTTATGTTAAGATATGGAATGACGACCAAGAATGGAATATTCCAAAACAATGTGTCTTCATACTTCATGTATTCTTGTAACATTCTTGCCAAATTTATGTGTACTTAAAAAAAAAAAAAAAATCTTATTTAAAATAAAGTTGTCATAATGAAGACAAATTCTGGAACACTTATTTTTTGGGTTGGTGGAAGTAATTTGGCAACACGTAGAAAGACAGTTTTAAAGTAAACTAAAACAATATATTTTAATAAAAAATTTACTGCAAAAATTAGTTCAGAAAACATTTTTCTCTTCCAAATGCCAATTTTCCCAGTCTAATCTAGCATAGTGCATAGCGAAATAATAAAAAGCAATAAAATCTTCTATTTTTGCAAAAAAAAGGCATTAAAAGAACTTTACTTTTACTGCACCAAAAGAAAATATATAAAATATATTAAAAGCACAATGTGCACAAAAAAAAAAAAAGATTAAACGAAGTCATGTACGCTAATGGCGCCTGGTGCATGTAAAATCCGTCGTAGATGCAAAGTCCTCCAAGTTCCCTATGAATTATACCTCTGGGGGTGCCTAGTCAGGTGAAGGTCTCGTCACCTGATCAAGGTTCTAAACTATGAGACTAATTCCTTTCTCTTTATTTTATTTTTATTTAATTTTTTTATAATCTGCCAATTCAACGAGATTGGGTGGAAACTGTGAACTGTCAAACAGAGAAACTAGCAAACTACTAGAGAACACTACAGACAATATGTAATACATAGTGGAAACACAAATATTTAAACTGAATTTTATTAATTTGTCATAGTCTATATTAGCAACCATAGTCAGTGTGAATACAGCTTGAAAGCAAGCCTTTTTTTTCTCCCCTTTCCTTATTTAACAACATACCCAGAAACCTATAATTAATAACAATCTATAACCGGCCAACACAGAAACAAAGTGACTCTCACCAAATAGCGTTGCAGCCAATGACACCCAAGGAGCTAGTCAGGTAGATCTCCGCTATTAGGAGATTAGACGAATTTCGCCTCGCGGCCAGGTACACAAACTCATTAAGCTGGGCATAATGCCCGGCAGGTAGGGACCTGGTCTGCAGTTTGATAATAATAACACACACGCATAAAAAAGCTTTTTTTTCAGATTTTAAATATTCTTCAAATAATACAAATAAAATACTTAACTCAAATAATACAAATAAAATTTACTTTTTCTGTCAGCTTGTTTGTAGTTTTAATTAAAAATATTTTATACAGAAAATTCAAACAATTATCCAACCCCCCCCCCCCCCCCTTTTTTTTTTTTTTTTTTTTTTTTTACTGAGTAATACGTTTTGTTGTCCAGTCCTCGGCTAAACGTATAACTGGAGTTCCACTGTAAATATATATATTTTGGGAAAGGGTTAATATCTATATTTTTAAAATGGATTGCACTGTCAGAAAGATAAAAATATAGATATTAGGGATGCGTCAAATATTTGGTATGTATTCAATATTCAGTCATAATACAGAATATTCAGTTAGGCAGAGTATCAAACTATTCGGTCAGCCGAATATTTGGTTTGTTCGAATATCTTTATATTCAACCAAACTGAATACTTAAAGAAAAAGCTTTTAAAAACCTTAGATAACTTTTACTTTTAACTGTCACTAAATAAAGATATTCAGGAAAATTAAATAGAATCATATTTAAATAGCAGATTGCTTTTATTCGCTGTTTGAAAAGAAACAATTAAGAAACTTAACTGTTAATGACGACATTCATAGGAACTAATGATGCATATAAATGAAAGTTCCTGAATATTGTTTGCTTTTTTATAAATGGGTGTTTCTAAAACTGGACGATAATATGCAGCTTTCGGGGATTATATGTAACAAGACAAACAGTTTTGCATGAGAAACCAGCATTGCAATCCACCTCCGCCAAGTCGAGAAAGCACAGCCGTAATCATCCTTTTCTGGAAGCAACTCAAGGCACTTTTGACCCCCCCCCATATCGCTGCGCTGGAGTACCCTAAAAATTTGAAACTTCGTTTATATAGATTATGTGGCAAATAGGACCAAAATTTGATTTTTCTCGATTCTGTCTTTTCTAGTGCAGATCATATATGAACTCAAAGTTTCGATTTTTTATCACTCACTCACTCACTCACGCGTCATCAAAAAGATTGGGTAGATCCCGCAGCCATAGAAACTTAAAATTTGGAATAAAGCTAGTGTTTCGGATACAAAGAAAGAAAAAATTATAAAATCCGGAAAATTCAACAAATTCAAACAAAATTGAAAATAACACGATCTTGTAGTCTTAAAAACTTAAAATTTGGTGTGAAGGTAGTGTTTAGAATTCAGAAAAAGAAAACATCAAAAACACACAAAAAAAAAAAATCAAATCTAAAATTTTCAAGTAATCCGAATTTGTTGTCCTAGAAACTTGGAATTTGGAATAAAGGTAATATTTAGGATGCAAAATAAGGAAAAATTAAAAAATCCAGAAAATTCGAAAAAAAAAATTCAAAAATTCGAAAAAAATTGAAAAAATTAAAATAATTTGATCTTTTAGCCTTAGAAACTTAAAATTTGCGGTAAAGATTCAGTTTAGGATTCAGAATAAGTTAAAATAAAAAATACAATAAAATTTGAAAATAAAATTTAAAAAAAAAAAAAAAATCTGAAAATTTGAAAAATAAAGAAAATTTGAAAATAAAACTTGAAATTTGGAATAAAGGTAATATTTAAGATACTAAATAAGGAAAAATTTAAAAATATGGATAATTCGAAAAAGAAAAAAATCCCTGACACGGCTCGGCCTACAGGCACAGGTAGATTTCGAAGACGCAGACCGTGGGGCACATGTTTATTGGGAATTGCAGAAGAAAGACCTATTTGCCATGATGTGGCAGTTGGGACCACCCACTTTAAAATATACCTCTGGCTGTAGGTGGCCTTTATTTATTTTTATTTCTTTTTACCGTAAGAGTTGGTCCTATAAAAAACTTGTCAGTATAAAAGTTGTAGATAATATTAAGAAGATTTATAATAAATTTAAGCGGATTTGATATCTTATGACGAAGTTATGAATTTTTTTCTTCTGAAACCCTTATCCCCCTCCCCTTTGGGGCATTTTTTATGAAATCAAAAATCTGTCATACATAAATTTTTGGCCCTTCTCCTAGAAGTAATAATAACTTTAAACGGATTCGATATGTATAAAATATAATAAGTTATGGGTTTTTTTTCTGTTTTCACGTCTGCTTGTAGGCGGGGCCAGCAGGGATTTTTTTTTTTTTTGCCGTAAGAGTTGGTCCTATAAAAAACTTGTCAATATAAAAGTTGTAGATAATTTTAAGGATATTTACAATAAATTTAAGCAGATTTGATATCTTGGGAATTGACGGAGTTATGATTTTTTTTCTTCCAAACCCCCCCCTGGGGCCATTTTTAATGATATCAAAAATCTGTCATACATAAATTTTCGGCCCTTTTCCTAAAAGTAATTATTAAGGAACTTTAAACTGATTCGATACGTATCATAAATAAGAAATTATGGTGTTTTTAATGTTTTCACAAAAGCCCCCCTCCTGGTTCGATTTTGCCCATTAACGAACTTGACCGAGATTTTATGTATCAGTTTGGAAGACATTTGTGCAGAATTATTGCAGTTAGCGACAGACAGACAGACAGACAGATAGATAGATATAAAGTTTTAAACTGGGGGGTGGTTTTGGGTTCTGGGAGTCTGCGTAGATCTGCAAAATTTTTTTAAAAATTCCAACTTAGGGGTAGTAATAGGTAGTATCTCTTATGAAATCTACCTAAAAATGAGAAAGAAATTGAAAATATGATCTCGTAGTCTTAGAAACTGAAAATTTGGTGTAAAGACAGTGTTTAGGATACAGAAAAAAGAAAAATTAAAACAAATTCGAAAATAGAATTAAAAACTCGAAAAAGACCGGAAATTTCAAAATAATTCGATTTTGTAGCGCTAGAAACTTGAAATTTGTAATAAAGGATACAAAATAATAAAAAATTAAAAAATCCAGAAAATTAGAAAAAAATTCAAAAAAATCAAAAATTGAAAATAATTTGATCTTGTAGTCTTAGAAACTTAAAATTTGGTGTAAAGGTAGTATTTACTATTCAATAAAAGGAACAATTAAAAAATTCGTTAAATTCGAAAATAAAATAAAAAAATTGAAATATCTTTTAAAAAAAAATCAAAAATTCGAAAACAATTTGATTTTGTACTGCTAGAAACATTAGTTTTAAGATAATTGTCCTATTAGTTAGTACACTGCCCCTAATTGTTTTATGTCATTTCCCCCAGATTATGGATTTCTTTTCTTTCATTTACGAATTTCGTTATAGAAAAGTTCTGCTATAGACTGGCTATGTTATAGGCGATTTCTTTATAGACAGGTTTCTTTTCTTTCATAGGTTATACTCTATTTAATTTGCATATGAAATATGGATTGTTAAATGATGTTAGCCCCATAAAAATTTTCACAGCTCCCCCTCTCTTCCCGACATTACTGGCTGGTTATGGCTTGATAGTCCTTTCTAAATAAAATCATGGTGCTTCTAAGATTCACTTGATTTATTTCTAAATTGAACCTAAATGATCCTAAGAAGGCAGATCAAAGAATTACTATATTGGCATGACAAATCGAAAACTCAATAAATTTATAACAAATCGAAAGTTTGAAAATAACTTGCTTTTGTAGTCCTAGAAGTTTGAAATTTGGCAGAAAGGTAGGGTTTAGTATACAAAGTAAGGAAAAATTAAAAAAAAGTTGTAAATGAAAAAAAATTTTAATTAAAAAAACATCGAAAACAGGAATATAGTTTGATTTATTGGAAATTTCCGGAAAATTTAATTTTGGCTTTCTTTTTATACTAAAAAGTACTTTTATGCTAAATATCAAGTATCTAGGGCTGCGAGTAATATTTCAGATGGATAGCACCTTTCCTGGAAGCAATTGAGAGTACTTTTGAGTTCTCCCCCTCCCATAACTTAGTGCTTGCCTAGGAACCTGAAATTTCTTTTTATCTACAGTACTTTGCAAATGAAACTAAAGCTTCAAATTTTTGATACCTGTAAATAATAAGGACAGAGTGTGGGCTTAGCGAAAATCACTGGATGATCTCCAAAAAGAACTCAAAATCAAGAAAAGGAGGATTACTTACAAAAAGAAGTGAAATCTCATCAAAAACGTCACCTGTAAAAAATGCAGCCAAGTCTCGTGACTCTTTTTCCGGAAAAAGTTCTGAGATCGTGTAAAGCCAAGTTTAGCTATCTTATTAACTCTGAAATTTCCATTCACAAATCACTCCTAGTCTCTACATCTTTAGTTAAATATTATTTTGTGACTTGGCAATTACGTAGCATGAGAATGTGATGTATATAATTAGTCTTAATCAAATAATAGCATGCCATCCCATCCCATAATATATTAAGGTGTAATAACTTCCCTGTGCATATATAATTAGCCTTAATCATATTATCTCATCCCATCCCATAACATAGTAAGGTGTAATAACTTCCCTGTATTGCGTAATTGCCAAGTCACAAAATAATATTTAACTAAAGTTGCAGAGACTAGGAGTGATTTGTGAATGAAAATTTCAGAGTTAATAAGATAGCTAAACTTGGCTTTACAAGATCTCAGAACTTTTTACGGAAAAAGAGTCACGAGACTTGGCTGCATTTTTTACAGATGACGTTTTTGATGAGATTGATATATTTTTTAAACAGTACGCACCATTATAAAGGTTAAAGTACGGAATATTTATTTTTTTGTGTTATCATATTTTGAATAGTTAAGCCAATGCACACTGTAAAAGGAAAATTTGCATTTTCTGACTGTTGGTTCTTCATCTGCAGAACGCGCTTTCAGCTGCTTGTCTGAAACTTTGCATGCCATTTTGCAATGTTAGCTATGCTTTTATGAAAAATCTTATCCTTTGTTTCATTAGGACCTGCCTTAGACTATCCTCATCCAAATTTTGAGACCTCTACATGTAATAGATTTTCGTAGCTATCACGGATAAACACACACAGACTGAACAAAACTTTATTAGTATAGATACTCTTAGGGGATTTCTTTTACCCTTAGACAAACAAGGATATATTGTGTTTTAAAAAAAATAAGGATTGCAAGCTGGGATCTTTGTCTTACTTTTTTATTGCTGAAGCCGCATCCATGAGCCTCCTTCCGGCAGCTAAAAGTAGAGTTACAGTTAATTCCGCTACAGAATCTGTTGAGACATCTGGAGTGTTACTTACAGGAATATTTCTAGGAAGAAAGAAATACATCACAAATACAAAGAGTCAAACTTTAGAAAAAGAAGGAACACCAAATTATCTGAAAGAGATTCTTACAGTAAATAGAAATTTTCACAAGTTCATTAATTAAGGGAAGGATCCAGATAGATTTTTTGCTATTTTTGAAACAATATTGAGACCAATCCGAAGACTGTTCTTTGTAAGATTTTTGAAAAGAGCAAAATTTTTGAAAAAATGCAGGCTTTTGATTGTTTAACCTCATTTCAAAATTGTGAGAAATCTTATCAGGATACCTGCCTAAATTTGTCATGTAGCTTTGTTTGAGAAGTATTGTATGTATTATTAATCAGGTTTTTTTTACAGCATTGAATATTTATTAGGTCATAAACCTGGGCGAAAGTAAATAAACAAGACAACTGGAAACTGAACAGGAATGAAAGGAAACATGCAGTTAAATTGTGAATTAGAATAGAGATGAAATAACAATGGTGTGAAGAAATCAATATTAAAGATTAAATCTATTATTTTCATTACACATATCACTTCCAACAAAATTAATGGATTGTCCAGAAATTTCTGAAATTTTTTTTCATCAAGTTTTGAGAACTTTATGTTTCAAAGTTATTATGGCATGTACTTTTCCCCAACTTTACACCACATTTAAGGCTGACAATTTTCCAACAAAAAATAATTTAAAAAGCAAAAAAAGGTAGAAAAAAAATTAATTGCACATAAAAAAAAAAAAAAAAAAAAAAAAAAAGTTTAAGATGTTTCAAATCTTATTCTTAAATCTTTAAGGTGTAATTTAATGTTCAACTAGAAAAAATTTCAAAAAAATTTTGATATATTTGGCCTAAATATTTTGAAAGTAAAATCTAAAATCAAATTGAGATGAGAAGTAATAGCTATATTCAGAGTTGTAAGTCAGCATGCAATATATGAAATTGAGCTCTATAAAACAAAATATTTAAAATTTTACTTTTTATCAAATTGCAAAATATAATTTTGCAGAATGACAAAACAGTGAGCTATGAATATATATATATAAGTAAAGGTTTAAAAATATTAAACTTAATAGTTCGAATTTCAATTCCTTACTTGAGTAATATAAAAGACAGAGCTTGGTTAAGCTAGGTATATTAAAAATTGTTTTTATGAGATTGCCAGAACAACAATTTCAGAGTTACATAATAAAAGTAATGCATACAAACTTTAAAATAAATGAAGAAAATTCTTAATTTATGTAAAACTTACTTTTCTTTGCATGTTTTAGTATCAATATGGTCAAATCCTACAGACATTGTAGCTATGGCTTTCAACTGAGGTCCTAAAAAGAAATCGATAAAATAAGTTTATATAGAACTATTGCACACACACAGTTTAAAAAACAGAAATTACTAAAAGCTATTGCTGAAGTCAACATTATCTCATTATATAACAATCATAAAAGGCCCTATAATTCAAATACACAAACATTTTCCCATTCAAATATGATGTGCTAAATAAAACCTTACATTTAGGAAAATTTTCACAGAAATTTCATCAAAATTAATACTTTAGTAAAAGAAGAGGATTTGCCTATAATGTGAGGGTGACATCCAATATATATAGAGAGATATAAAATATCAAATTTTAATAGCTTTCTATAAAACAACTCTAAGTAACAAATTTCTCAAAATTTCACTTCAACATGTACCGAGATTAAAGTCTTATATCATATGTCATCAATTTCATATCATTTGACTGCTTACTTATCTTCTGAAAATCTGAAAATTATTTTCAATATTTAACACTTTGCTGATAATACTAATTATTAGGTGCCAATAATACTAATTACAATAACCTTTTCTTTTTCTTTCTACATCGTAACTGCAGTTAACTTTTATTTTCTGCCTAGACCAAAATTAAAGTTTCACATAACATCATAAATAGTTTAATTTTCCCTGAAAAAAACCAAGCAGTGAAACTATGAAAGGGGGGGCTAAATGAAAAAAAAAAATCATACTGAAACAGAGTCATTTTAAAAAGAAAACCTGCATTTTCATACATGAATTTGAGGCATTTTATTTACGATTGCACAGAAATGTGTCATTTACCCCTAAGTCAAAATTCTTACTTTAATGTAAAAATTAAAGGATTTTATAACCACACTTTCTAAGCTTTGGTAAAACCATTTCGCTATATTTTATAAAAATCAAAAGCTATAATAATTTTTTTTTTTTTTTTTTTTTTACATTACTTAATTTAACCCCTTCCCTCCTTGAATGTTAAATAATTTTCTTACCTGCAGTTTCAATAACTTCTTCGTCGATGGTATCTGTCAATAAGCAAAAGAGGGCATCTTTACCTTTAATGCCTTTTAGAAGGGCTTCTCTCTCAATTGGCTTGTCATGCTCATAAATTTCTACATCACATCTGACAAAAAAATAAAGATAATTACTAAATCATGCATCAAATAAGGTCTATACCAACCCTTCCATTTTGGTTTGTTTATAGCTCGAAACAATGAAGTAAATAAAAAACTAAACTCAGACTGGAGAGTATAATTTACTTTTTCTTTCTGTAAAACTAAGCCTTTTACACATTCTTTAAAGAATAACTGAGAAAAATAATGAAACTGAAAAATGCATATCTGTTTGTTAAGATTTATAATCATAAGTTTACAATATACATATATTTGCGATAGCATAAAATGCAGTTGAGAATTTAAAGCATCAAAGCTCCATATTATTTGTCTCATTTTGTAGTGTTAAATGCAGTTAAACAAAAAACAAGCCATTTTTGTAAAGCTATTTTACCAGAGATCTTTCTGAAACATATAGTCAAATGACAAAAAAAAAAAAAAAAAAAAAAAATTAATTAAGTTACATTTTTTAATTAGTACACTAAAATTTCATTGAGTTTGAAAGATAACTGCAATAGAATATCTGTTAAATTAATTTGTAAAACACACTCTACTTAAATATGAGCAAGCAGAGAAGAAGTAAAGTTAAGTAGATTCAGTAAAATAAACAACCTACATCTATCATGTCAAAATATAAACTACTAATATTATGGTGTACTTAATATGTAAAGGCAAGTCCATTTCACTAAAAAATTTCATATCCAGTAGCAGAATCTTCAGTATTAATCTGCAACCCCAACATTGTCAACAAAAAGCTTACCAACATAGAATAGAAAATCATAGTAACATAAAATAAGCAAAATTTGCATTCACAGTCTCAAAAAAAAAAAAAAAAAAAAAAAAAAAAAAAAAAAAATTAGCTTTTAAAAAAACGATACCAGTTTTATTTTTTTTAGGTCATTACAAATGCACTCAGCACATACATCTGAGTCTAATCCGAAATGTTAAAGATACACTGCATGCATCTATCAGAATTTTTCAATGTTTTGAATATTACAAACACGTTTACAGTGTTCTAAAATGATTGCTTCTTTCATCAATAGGTAGCAACATTAAATGACAATCGAATAAAAATTTTCCAAATAAGAAATAGATTTTTAGGTTATTGGAGAATACATATAGTATAAAATGGGTCACTTTTGGGTACTCAAAATCTAAAGGCTATTCAAACTGACCTTTGAAGTGATTATTCAGATTTATTTGATGACAAAAGTGATGATAGTTTTAGCAATACATAATTTTTTACTCTAAATTCAAAGAGTCGTGATGACTCAGATGATTTGGATGATGCAAGACAATGGACAAAATTTCTGAACAAAATAATCTAGATATTCTATACATTATGTAAATATATAGTATTCTTAAAAATTTTGTGTTTAATTTATTTGGTATTATTTATTTTCCTTTAAATAACAACTATATTGAATTGCTGTTTTTGAACATTTCTTCTTTCAACTCAACTGACCTAAGGGTTAAACTAATATGCAAGGTCTAAAATAATCTGCAGAATCTGCTGCCATACTACACCGTTTCTGCTACCAGGATTGTGTAGTCATTTTTAGCACAACTTTGCCTAAGATTCTTGTTGAATCAGCTGACCTTTGTTTACATTTCTACCTAGTCGAGATACTGTAAAGTGGCTTGTACTCAGTTATTTCTCATTGTCGAAGTTTGAGAAACATTAATTGTATTTTAAAATTCACAATACTTACACACTTCAAGACGTCATAGATGTTCTATGTGACTTCTCTTGGTCACACGGACAATATCTAGGTGGTAGCCCATTTCACGCCATGCATTCTGAAGCATTTGTTCAGTCACCGACGCAAGCGCATTACAAATGCGTACTTTGAGTTCTTCAATTGTTTTGGACATGGGAGGCACATACACCCTGTCTTTCACATAACCCCATAGATTGGTCGAAGTGGAGATGCCGACAATGTCTTCTGCTCTTGGCCACCAAGATCTCCGAACTTGACATCCTGCTATTTTTTTCTATGGGGTTATGTGAAAGAATATGTGCCTCCCATGCCTAAAACAATTGAAGAGCTCAAAGTACGTGTTTGTAATGTGCTTGCGTCGGTGACTGAACAAATGCTTCAGAATGTATGGCGTGAAATGGACTACCGCCTAGATGTTGTCCATGTAACCAACGGAAGTCACATAGAACATCTATGATGTAGGTATACAAAATTTTGATTTTGAAGTTCCGTCTACATTCTGTGTTAATCTTATCGATAAATTATTTTCCATTAAATAGTTATAGCCGTTTGTAATCGCTATATTCATTTGACTTACCCTATATATTATTTCTATTGTCAAACATCTCTTTTTCTCAACTAATATGTAGAATACATACTAGTCATTGGATAGGATTTTTTGCCTACATCTGACATTGCATAGTGAATCTTCGTTAAAATACAGTAAAACCTCCATATAACAGACACCTCTATTTAACGGACAGTTTTCCAACCCCCACTCCCAAAACGTAAATTTTTGTATGTTTAACCTCTGAATAGCGGATAGTAATTTTGGCGATAGAGGATGGAAAAAATATTTTTTTTTTATGAGAAAGAAAATGGAAAAAAAAGTAAAGCCTCTAAATTTATCAGGTCAATTCGACACAAGTTCTGTGACTACAGATAAATGTAGGGGGTGGCCGGCCGGAAATCTCCTCTCCCCGTCTGAGAATAAAAGTGTCCTTCCTTGGAAGATTTTGGATTTTCTGCTGATTAACGTCTAGAAGTACCAATTTCTCTCTGCCCAGATTTCTACAATACACCATACATAATTTTTTCTTTCTTTTTAAATGTGCCTAAGATAACCTCGTTTACAATTGTCTTGAAAATTCAGGACAGATAATATGCTGACTATTTTTGTTTCATTATATACTTAAGCTCAAAAAATTTTTCGGATAATCTTATAAAGTGTAACAAAAAAGGAAAAAATTAACTGTAATTAAAGGCATTTTGAAGAATTACAGTTAATTATTTTTTAATTTATTGATCAAATTAAAATATTCTAGTTCGGTTTGTTCATTGTTACAACATTAATAAGTTGGACAATTTTTGAGACTATCTAAATTATTTTTGGAGAAAACGTGCGCGCAAGTTTGTAAATCATTGTTGTGAATTAAATGAATTTAAAGTTTTCACTTCCCATTTAAAAACGAAGAATGACGATTGCATTTTGCTTTATATCTTCATCAATAATTAACGCCCCTAAAACATTGGTAACTTTTTACTCAGAATAAAATGTACTATTTACTGACATCAAAACCTTGAAGTTTAATTTTTGACCATTTTAAAAAGGTGATATGTCCCCTTAATTAAAATTCAGAACATGCATCACACTTGTTTGTTTGACAAGAACTATGTCCGACCCATGCCATGCTACTAAAAGCAGCCCACTACGCAGCGAGAGATGTAAACATAAACAAAAGCAAGAACTCAGTGTTGCCAGATACAATAGCCTAATACTTGCAGAGTACAGGGAGTCAATGTGGAAAAATGGTGACGTTGTTATTGGGACTTAAAACGGCCTATAGAGGCGCTCATCGCAGCCGTCGGTACAGGAAAATTTAACGGACCCTATTCCGAGGCTAACGAAAAAGACAGGCTACCGCGGTTCATTCCACTTGTCTTTTTTTACAGACCGCTAGCGTGACGTGATGCTCTTTTCGTCGGGGCTAACGAGAAAGACGGGCTACCGTGCTTCTCCAATTTAGAGTAGTCACGTGACGCTCCCGGTCTCAGCTGAGCTAAGCAAACCAATTGACATAATAGATTATTGCCTCAATTTTAGATTACTCTTATATCCGAGTCATTCTTTAATTTGATAAACTTCGTTACTTGCCCCCAAGCAGCGGAATAATGATTATCAAATCTTACAAAAACATTAAGATAATTTAATTATATTAAATAAAATAATTTGTAACCAGAGATAGTTGTCAAAAGCGGAAAAAATAATGAATATTGAGCCTTTTATATCCTAAAAATCATTGTGAATACACCTAAATATAACACAAACTACGTAAAAATAATTTAATTAACATTTAAAAATTTCAAAGATGAATCACAATTTAAGAAAAGAATGATTTTCAAAGAAAAAAAAAATAAAAAGCAAAAAAAAAATTTTTTGTTCAAACAGTTCTTTTATACCCTAAATGACAATATTTTCCCCACCAAAATTATATGCAGCCATAGGACATATATTTTATATAATATATTATATATATATATATATAAAATTTTCAAAGCTTTAGAAGAAAAATAAGTACATTTTACACAAGAGCTCCTTGTACCCTACAAATCACTGTAAATACACAGAAATTTAACACATATTACTTAAGAATGATTTATTTAACATATTCAAATTTCAAAGCTGTAGAACAATTTTAAGTTATTGAGGGGAAAAAAGTTTTTTTTTTTTCAAACCGGACCTTTATAATCAAGTATCAATAAATCTGAACCAAAATTATGCATGGCCATTGGATACATACTTTATATAATATATAAACTTTTCAAAGTTTTAATACAAAGATAACTTTTTTTAATTAAATGTGCTCATTTATCTCTGAGCATAGAAGTTAATAACAGAAATAAAACTATTTTAAGACACAAACTATCTAAGAATTAATATTTTTTTTAACGAACATTTTCCCAAGCAGCGGATCTATGATTGTTAAATCGTATTAAAAGTTCAAAACACAGGCATAATTTTAAGTATATTAAATTAAAACACTAGCATGTTGTATAGTCATCAAAAGACTTTCTTCATAATCGTTCTAATATATTGATTTAAATAGATCTTAACACCAACTATTATGAAGATGAAGTATAGTACATTTATTTGAATTTAACATGGAGTTGCAGTGATCAGTAAATACAGTTAACGTAGGCATATATTAATAATATTAATAATCCAGAAATACTTTTAAAGGTATGTGTGTATGCAATTTTTTTCCAATGATCTGTTACATCAAAAACACAAAAAATGTCTAACTGACCAAATTTGTCTAAGGAGAACTGATTAAAAATAAATAAATAAATAAATAAAAAATAAAGTGTAACTTTTTCAAAATTATTATTTTTTTTTAAGTGTTTCATTGACATAATTTTAATTTCTTACTTAATTTAGAACACTTTGGCAATTTATATTGCCACATTACCCCCATCATGTAAAAAAATTAAAATGTGTTTCAATCTTTTGGGACATCATGTATGTATGTCAGTCCTGAGTAATGGTACATACCCAAAGACAAATATGGAAAATATGGAAATACTTTAAACAGAAATTATGACAAAAATGATAAGCAGACATTGTGTAGCAAAAAATTAGTATAGATATGTTATAATAAAAAACGTACTCACTATCGTCGTCACTATCACAAACGTACTCACTATCGAATTTTTATTTAGAAAAAAAATCCAATACACTTAATTGTGACGAAAATTTAGGACTTGGTTACTTTCCCAAATCACTATTGCTGAAACTGTTTTAACAATATCTATTTGGGAAAGTATGCAAGTCCTAAATTTGCATTACAATTAAGCATGTCTGATTTCCTTTTAAAAAAAATTCGATTATTAGAAATTCATACACAACATAATTCAAAATAAATGGTACAAATGTAAAAGTTTGAACCAATATCTGGTAATTTGTTCTTTGTGCTCAATCAAAATGTGAATTTATTGATTTATTATTTTATTATAAACATTTTTTTTTAAATATTTAACACATTTATTAGTGGAGTGTATTCAGTTTGCTAATAAATAAATTAAAATAACATTTAATTCAAGTATACATAAAAAAAATCATGAATTGTTTAATGGAACCAAAATGCAAAGTATCTTATATATAGTATATTCTTAATGTTAATCCGTAATAATATTACAGGTGTAGTATTCTGAATATTAAATCTTTAAAAATAATCTGAACTTATTAAAAACTTCGACTTATTTCTATCCTGTTTATATTAATAAGTGAAAAACTTTTAGAATAAATAGTACAAGTAAAGACATATTCATTTAAAATAAATTATGTTTACTTATATTTAAACAATTCAAAACAAATATTATCATATGAATGCAAAAGTTAAAAAAAATTCATCACCAAGATTAGTAATGCAATATTGAATTCAAGGGGTGATATTTCCTACAGATGATTTCGGATTTTACATTTATTAATGGTCTAGAAACGAAAATTCACCCCCGAAACTCTGTAATGTTCTAAACCCGAAGCTGCAATACCCCCCCCCCCCTCTCTTAGAAAAATATATGTAATCGACACTAATAAAGGTACGTTATATTCAATAATAATCTTACGATTTTACTGAGCTATTTTATTTCACATAAAGTAAAGTTGCCGGCATTCTGTTTTCCAACGATTTAAATTATATAACATTGCACAATTAAATGTTATGCATATTACATTAAAGCGTAAAAATGATTAATACTTACATTCGATAGATTATCCGGCTGGATTAAACATTACTACTTAAGAAAAGCTTAACAAAATTAAAGTAAAATAAAAGATTCGCAATGAAAATTACGTTTGTTTTTATAATTAAAGAACATATAACAACACGCACACGAGTTAAAACCAAAGTAATGGAATTCCTTTGTGTACAGCTGCGCGTCAAAGTACGTTTTGAGTAAGACCGCGACTATCACGTGACTTTCAACCACGGTAGCCCTTTGCGTCAGCCCCGCTTTTCGTACACCTTCATTGGTGCATTCAAGCATCACGTGACTCCGGCGGTCTGTAAAAAAAGATATGCGTAAAGCACCGCGGTAGCCTTTCTTTTTCGTTAGCCTCGCCCTATTCCCATTGACGTCAAAGTCACGTGCTTTGGGGAAACATTGCCGATATTGTAGTCCTTAATTATGCAACGACTCGCTTGCAACTCATGACTGCATACCGAGCGCGTCCAGTAGACCTAACCAAAGTGACCGGTTTCTAACCGGTTGACAGATCTACTGGACGAAAATGGTATTATTTACTTGTAGCGCCATCTGTTGGTAATTACATCTGTATCACATCATCGTAAATTTTCATATAACCGATCACGTGACCCAAGTAACCAAGATTTTTCTTCGGTTAGTTCGGTCCCTTACCGGTCACTTCGGTTACTTCCGCTGAACGACGTTGGTTGCGTACCGGTTAGCAGCACTGAACGCTTTGGTAACTAACCGACCTGACCGGTTACGTACCGGTGACATTACTGGACGCGCTCCATAGAGCGGCAAGCATTTTTGCCGATCCCACCGAAGCTAGCATAGGGAGAAAATACGGGCTTCTGATTGGTTGAATAATTTAAAGAACAGTTTGTTTTGATTCTTTTTTGAGTTTACGTTTATTTAAGCATCAGTTTCTGTTTTAAAACTTTTTGGAAGATGGATGTTGATAAATTTCCTTCTGAGTTTACATATTTATTTATAGATAAAGAGAAAGATTTTTTAGAATTTAGAATTAAAGAAGTAAATGATGATGTTTCTGCTAAAGTAAGTTAAAAAGAATTATGCAGTATCTTTTTTTCGTGATTAAATTTTGAAGGGGGGGGGAAAGTAAAGATATTTGTTGAAAAGTTATATCAAAAGCTGATACTCAAGAAAAAAAAAAGAATTAAAATAAGAGAGAATCCTTTCATTATATCAGGATATATATTTATTTTACCGATGTTTATAGCTATTAATATTTAAAATTTCAGCACTATTTGTATACTCATATAAACACAATAATCACATTTCCTTTTTATGGCGTCAATTACGCGATATTTATAAACTCAATTGTTCTTTATTACTTAAAAAAAAATTAAAAAAAATTGCTATTTCTTCTTATTATTAATATTTTAACATGATATGCACATATACATCTCTAATACATACATCCACATTCAGAAAAATTTATTTAAAAACAGCAATTGCTCTTCAAATTATTCAACCAATCAGAAGCCCGTATTTCCTTCCTTATGTTAGCTTCCGTGGGATCGGCGAAAATGCGAGCGGCAACGGACCAGATTTTCGTGATTTTGAGTCACGTGCTTTGTGAAATCATAGCCTCGAACCCAACGGATAATAGGGGTATATAGTAAACGCCTTTAAAAGTGTTTACCTTGTCATATAAACACAGAACCCAAATATCTTATAAAATCTGAAATTGTGCAAAAAATAATAATAATAATCATTATGAACAAATTAAAAATGCAATGCATTTTTGCTTGCAATGGATTTTCCTGAAGCGAGAAGTTGCATCTTTTCTCCACCAGATAGCGCATTTGAGCGTTTACCCCAATCGCTTTGCATTCGCGAAGGGTTTTCTTTTTTTGATATCTCCAATATTCGTAAAGCATAAACAAGTGCGCCTGTAAAAATTTCTGAAAATGTTAAAAAACCGAATTTTTCAATTTTTTTTACCTAAAAAGTTGCTAAAAGTTTTAAAATGCTCTTTCCTTGAAACAATTTTTGTTTTCAATTTTACGCGCAGATTTCCGCTTTTATATAAGTAGTTTTTTACTTTCGTCTATCTATATATAATAGAAGAAAGTATTGTAATCGAAATTTTTTTCGACTTTCGGTTTTCGACGGATTTACACGTTTTAGGGGTCAGAGATTCCGAAAAACATGTTTTTACAAAATGTCTGTCCGTCCGTGTGTATGTCTTCTTTGTATCATCAAAAAGTTATAAAGAAGTTATGCAGAGAATTGAACCAAATTTTTTGTATGTTTTTGACTATTGCCTGCAGGTCCCAGTTGAATTTGGGGATATTCCGTCGGAAGGCGGCGCTGTGATAGCCATTTAAAATTTTCAAATTAAAAAAAAAAATCAGAAATCCTAAAAGTTTTTTTCGTTAAATGTTCGGCCTTGATAAAAGGATTCCGAAGCAATTTTTGTTTTGTCTCTATCTTAAACTAGTCGGATGTGCCAATCCCAAAACTTTTTTCTATCTCACACATGTTTTGCATACACTAAAAAGAATCAGCCCCAATTTATATCAAGGTCTAATTGAATGTAAAGTTGTATTAAATTCCGTGCATTAGTTCTTGAGATATGACTATTGCTAAAATCCTGTAAATCCTGCAAAATGCAGCATAGCAGCGCCACCTGTTGGGAGATTTAGACCAAAACATAATCAGCAACAACTTATGTCAACGTCTAACTGAACCTGAAGTTTGATGAAAATCCTTGGGAGAAAAAAATTACTTCCAATTACATGTATTAGAATTAGATAAATTACTTCTGTTTGTGTATAACATAAATGGCAGTACTGTTATGTTAGCCGGGCCGCGAGATTCTAAAAGATAGTCACGTTTTAGCATTATTGGCTTGAACTGCGATCTCATTCGCTGTTATCAGTCACGTGTCAATGACGCGATTACTGCTTGGCGTTTTAGATTTGGCGCACTCCGATATGTCTTGGAAATTTTCGAAAATGAAACAGTTTACAAATATAGTTTCAGTTTCGTTTTAATGACAGTCCTTGATGTAGATGTTAAAAAAATTTAAATGTTTGAATGCTACATCCAAACCGGTGTCCGATTTTCCCCTCTTAAATGTAAGTATTAAAAAAAACATGACTAATAATAAATGTTAATTAGTATGGCCGTTTTTCATACTGTTGATTGATTATTATCACCCCTACAGCAAACAATTGTAAATTATTTAAAAACCTGTATTTTGTTTTCTTTTTAATACTGTGCATTTCGTTGAAATAAAACAGGAAATTATATAAAACGAATTGAAGTTTTAATACATTATTATATTTTAATAAATTAAATATTAAATCATGCTTCTGTTTTTTCATAGAAATTAACCTAATATAAGGCAACATAAAAGTTAACCTAATTAACCTAGAAAAAGTTAATAACTATCATCAGAAATGACTTTTTCTGGACTTTGGAGATAGTATAATAAAATATATTAAATATTATAAATTCTCGTTAAACATCAGTGTAAATAGTACAAAAAAAAAAAAAAAAAAAAAAAAATTACTATTGGAGGAGGGGGGGGGGGGGGGAGAAGGAATGAAAATTATCTACTTCCAGCATCAGAAAAACGGTAAAAGAAAAATTCTGTCAGAAAAAAAAACATAAATAATGTTTTTTAAATTATTACCTATTTTTATCAAGTTAGGACAAAAATTGGGAAGGGAAGAGCGCCCTCGCCCAAATTAATTCGGAAATGAATTAATTGTCATGTACTTTTATTTTAAAGAAAAGCATTATAGTTAAAACCTATATAAGGTTCATGAAATAAGTCCCGATAAAATAAGTATGAAAGTAAAAAAAAGTTTTTTCTTAAACACTCTTTTATACGCATTGAATGTTTATTGTAAAAATCACGCCTAATTTCTTGACTGCAACTCATGTTGTTCCAAAAAATTTCTATTACAATGTGTTCATTTGATGTAGACCGCGATTATGGAAAATTCACCGCTTTGATTTATGCTTGGTAGAAAGCGCAAACTAGTGAATTTATCAAGAATTATAATTTTTCCAGTTTCTTGTTTTAACATATGGTAACAGGAAAGAGAAAAGGATTACTTAAATTATGTATTCAGGATTTCTAAATTGTTTTCAAAACATATAACTTAATTTTTAAACTATTATTTGATCTATTAAACTATTATTTATTGATCTACACCGATCATGACTCCTAGAACTCAAAACAAACCCCAGTTTAAAACATATATGTATATCACTTTTTTATGGACACGATGACTTCAATAGTTCTGCACAAATCTCTTCCAAACTGATACATAAAATCTCGGTCAAGCTCGTTACTGGGCAAAATCGAACCAGTGGGGGGGGGGGGGCAAATGAGGGGGCTTGTTGCGAAAAAAGAGAAAAACCCATAACTACTTAATTTTTATACATATCGAATCCGTTTAAAGTTATTACTCGTAGGAAAAGGGCCAAAAATGTAATTTATGTATGCCAGTTTTTTTATTTCATTAAAAATGCACCCAAGGAGGGGAAAAATAGGGGATTCAGAAGAAAATAATGCATAACTTCGTAAATTCACAAGATATCAAATCCGATTAAATTTATTAAAAATCCTCTTAATATTATCTACAGCTTTTATATTGACAAGTTCTTTATAGGACCAACCCTTACAGAAAAAAAATTAAAAACAAAAAATCCCCGCTGGCTCCGCGTATAAACACATGTAGATTTCAAAGTGGGCGGTTCCAACTGCCGCATCAGGGCAAAAAGGTCATTTTTCCTGCAATTCAAAAGGCACCCCACGGTCTGAGTCTTCGAAATCTACCTGTGCCTGTAGGCCTAGCCGTTAGTTTTTTTTTTCTTTCTTAACTTTCTAGTATTTTATAGAATTTTTAAGTGTTCCATTTTTCCTATTTTTCTTTTGTTATAAGGATAAACGGCATTAGGAAAAAAAATTTCACTCTATTTTTTTTATTAACACTTTCCAACCTAGTTGAAAAGTGTTTATGACTTCGGTTTGTCTGGCCGTCTGTCCGTGCTCTAACTCCCGTAAATATGCTCGGATTGCTCTGCAATTTTTATATGTTATTGTCGTTATCTATAGCATGTTCCGTATTTCAACGGAAGTGTGTAGCACTTAGTTTTTTTTTTTACAGAGACACTCAAAAGAATTCCGTTACATTGCGGTCTATGGGGAAAAATCATTTGCGGTTTATTTAAATAATGTTTCACTATTTTAAACGCATTGAAATTTATATATATCACTAAGGTGCATTAGAAGAAACTTAACATGGAATAGGGTGTGCATAGCACTTATAGTTACTTTACAGGGACAGTCAAAAGAATTCCATGACATTACGTCTATGGAGAAAAATCGTCTGCGGTTTATTTAAATAATGTTTCACTATTTTAAATGCATTGAAATTTATATATATCACTAAGGTGCATTAAAAGAGGCTTACAACAGAATATTGCGTGTATAGCAGTCATTGTTCATTTACAGGAACACACAAAAGAATTCTCTACTGTCTGTTAACAATAATTCCAGTAAGTGCGTTTTAAGTTGCTGAACGCGATTTTAATTTTAACTAGCTTTTTGTCTATTACGTGGTGTATAAATTCTGTAGATCCTATACAGGGAAGCACAAAAGTTCGCGGACACATTTCCGTTTATTGACAAACTCCAGACGGAGAATTTTAAACTGTGCTACGCGTTTTCTAACTGAACTAAAATTTAGCATCCTATGTAGTATATATACAAATCTATCGATCCTATACAGGGTTGAATAAAAGTATTCGGATATTTTTCCGAATATTGTATATGTTGGAAATTCCTGAAATTATGTTTTTAAATATGTTCTGCGTTTTCCAAATTGTTTACTTAGATGTTATCTTTTAGCTTATTAAACGGTATGATTTGTAAAATTATTTTGGAAGCGTTGGAAAGTGTTACATAATCTATGCTTGACGCATGATTTTTCGTTCTTGTTTAAAATGCTCAATGTTTGAATTTTTTTTATATAAAAATGAAAATAGAAAAAAAAAATCCATATTCCACAAAAAGAAAAAAAAAAAAGTTATATAAAGTCAAATATTATTGTCATTTTATTATAAACGATTCACTAACATCAGCGAGTATCATTTTATAAACGGGTCTGTACATTCGATTTTTTATATTGTCTTAATGTTTTATTTAATTTGTGATTATTTATCAATATACGATTATGTTTAATTTCTTTAAAAGGGAGTTAAAAAAGCAAAAGGCAACATTAAATTGTCAATCGATCTTTTTCACACTCACATACACTTATTTGTGTAAAAAAGACGGAGCCCCACCAATAATTTTCAAAACTGTACGCGTATGCGTAATACCATCAGATTAATAATAAGAAATTTTGCGATGTTATGAGATTTATTTGAAGTAAACATTAGTATAAGGCTTTAATGGATTACACCTGTATAAATACTATTTTTTTAATCCCATTATATATATATGTATATATTACATAATATTAAACAGAATTTTATTTTAAAAAGGACAGCGTAGCATAAATAAGAAAAAAAAAATCAACTTTGATATACAAAAGTTTTTATATAATATTTTTGTAATGTTTATTCTTTATGTTTAAAATTGATTAAAAAACTTACAGCTGTTTTTTAGTTAATTTCTTTTACACAGAATTTTTTGAAAATGTTCAGTACTGATGCTTATATTTATTTATTAAGAGCTTATATATTTTTTTAAAATGTTTTTTATGCTATCTTAAACTATAGATAAATGTTTTTCTAACGATGGTTATTAAATTTTTTAGAGCGATGTGGGAATTTTCATATTCATTTGGATTTAAAAAGCAAAATGTCATTTTTAATTTCCATTTTCTGAAAAAGTACCTGTCATCCTGTCATATCATTTTAAAATCTTTATACAACTTAAAATCTAAACCGTTCCACTCTCGTTTTATAAAATGCCATTAAACATTAATTTATTTTCAATAGTTTATTTTAAATGAAAGCTGAATATAACATTCGCTTCAAAATTACCAACTTAATTTTTTCCTCTTCGTTTTTCTAACCATAGAAATAGACAAATGAGTTGGCGACATTTTCCCTAGGGATTACTCTCTGAAAAGGACACGACTAAATGACCAATGAGGTGGCTGGATTTGCCAATAATGCTAAAACGTGACTATCTTTTAGAATTTTGCAGCCGGGCCCAGGTGTAAAATCGCCAAATATTGATCCCATCGCCATCAATCTCATTGCATTCATTTAATTTAAAATATAAAGCGTTCACTCATTTCATATACCCAAAAGGGAGACAAGAAAAATAAAAGAAAATACCATAAGCAGATGTCACAGACGCACTGGGGTTTCTTTTTGGCGCTAAAATGGCGATTTCACCTTGCCGATTTATTAGTTTGCCTGGCAATATTGGCGACATTTGACAACCCGGTAGAACATATTGCGCGTGTTTTATAATAAATCGAACATTGCGTGTTTATAATAAATCGAACATTGCGTGTTTTATAATAAATCGAACATTGCGTGTTTTATAATAAATCGAACATTGCGCGTGTTTTATAATAAATCGAACATTGCGCGTGTTTTATAATAAATCGAACATTGCGCGTGTTTTATAATAAATCGAACATTGCGCGTGTTTTATAATGCATCAAACATGCGTTTTATAATAAATCAAAAATTATTGTTGTTGGCGTGTCAGAGAAAGTGCCAAGGCACTTCTCTGAAAGAAGGGATGCCAAAGCTTCAAGAGAGGTTGGACTTCTAGAGCCGGTCTCCTAATTTTGAACCAATTCCATATGAGAGACCTGCACCTGGATTGGCACCCCCAGAGGTAACGCTTATATACTAAACTTGGAGGACATTGGAGCCACCAACAGATTTTACGTGCACCAGCTCCCATTACCATACACGGTCCCACAGCAGCGGCAGCCGAGAGAGGTTGTCACCCTCTCAAACAGTGACCTTGGTCGATGCTGCTTCGCTTTCGGTTATCTTACGGGAACCGAGCTTAACCGTCTGCGCCACTGCGGGACAAATCAAATATTTTGTGCGTTTTATAATAAATCAAACATTGTGTGTGTTTTCAAGGATCAAGGAAGAAACGTGCCTACGGGGGTCGTAATGCCCACGTTTACCACTGCTCGAAGTTGAAAATATCTAAACAGTGGTCATCGTAAAGTTATTGTGTGTGTTTTATAATAAATCAAACATTGTGTGTGTTATTATAAAATAATTTGGGTGGGTTTATAATAAAAAGTGCGTGTTGTTGACTACGAAAAGGTTAGTGGACTGTAATTAAGTAACTATCTATAAAATTTCAACTATGTTGACTTTAACGAAACATTTTTATTTACAAAGTATTGATTTTCGGAGCTCCCCATTGGAGACACCGAACGAAGCTAAGAACAAACGACTTCTGATTTACATTTATCGCCAAGCGATATTAGAAGCCAAGAGTGGCGCCAACATACCGGCACCACTTATCCAGCCACATATTTATTTCACATATATATCACATATCCATACCGGCCACATATTTATTTCAGCAACATATCTTAGGCAAATGTCCTTCGTTGTAAACAATTATTTTTTTTCTTTTTAACAATAAATCTTCAATTCTAATGCAAGTTTCAATTCAATCAATAATACAAATATGCAATTCAATTCAATTATAATATTAAAATACAAAGTTACTGCAAAAAGTTACTGCTTTAATAATTAAAAAATACATGATATTTTTACACGCTAACAGGCAATCCAAAACTGGGTTTTCTCGTCAAAATGGCGCAAAAAAAATAGCGCCAACTCCGGTGCGTCTACATCTGTTCCAAAAGGGCTATTGCCGAGATTTGCGCCCGGCTAACAAAAATACCTAAATGACTTTTGCATATTAAATAAATCGTATAAATATTGAAGTTGCTTGTGTGTATGAAACAGGTAATAGGTTGCCAGAAAATACATATGAAAAATTTCCTTTTCTTGCGAAGGGCGTTTTTTCAAACTTGCCAAGCCTCCCCCCCCCCCCCCCGGCCCATAAACGGGAAGTATCAAATTATCGATACGTAACCATTAATAATTCATTTAAAAAAAATTGTATAAGATAGATAAGTTATTTCCTTAGAAAATTTACTTTTCTTTTAGCTTATCGATGCCTTCTCCAGGAACACCCAGTCCGGTAATAAAGATCTTTGATTTAAATGTGGCACAGGTTTGAACTAAAAACACATTAGATTTTTTCTCATTCAAAAACTTTAAATAGCTCCTGGATTTCACCAATGATTTTGCCAAATTATACATGACTATAAATACTAATAGTATATAGATTTTGGTTAGAAACTTGTATAGATTTAGATTTCTAAATATATTTGCATCACACGAGAGTATAATAATAATAATTACAATTTTCAATATACTGCCAATCTTTCAATTAATAAAATAAAAGTGTGAATTTGCACTATGGTTTGTCTTTAAATTTTGAAGGATCTTAAAGTAACTATAGCAATGCGAATAATGAGTTTGTGCGCGACCAACGTTATATACGGCCTGTGCATGACGTTTAAAACGTCACTTGGAGTGGATCAATTTTACACAGCGATTGGTGCAAAACGGTGGGTGCGTCACTTTCAACCAATCACCGGGTAAAAATTATCCACTCCATGTGACGTTTTAAACGTCGTGCACCGGCCGTGTATAACGTAGGTCGCGGTTTGTGGGTCTAACATAAAATGCAATTTGCTTAATCACAATCCACCAATCAGAAGCATCCTTCTACTAGTGAAAATGACGACATATTTAAAAAGAATATGCACTTTATACAATGGTAGGTATAGTATAGTATTAATAAAACTCTATAGTTTTAAAACAATTGCGTTTAAATGATAGCGTAATGCCATGACAGAATTCTCAAAAGAAAATTTTTATCCATGAAAATAAAATATTTTGTTCTTTTAGTACTATGATTTATAACTATGATTGTGTCAATATGACATCACATTCAAATGACTTTATTTCCTCACATAAAGATACAACTCTGTTATTTATTAAAAGATCTTTGTTATGCAATATTTAAAGTAGTCAATTTTAGTTTTTAAGTACAAAATTCATTAATATTCAAAGAATATATAGTCTTTCATCTGAAAAAAAATTCTGAACTTTCTTTTGAAAAATCGGGTCTACCGAAATCTGATCCGAAAGAGTCAAAACGCGACCCAAACCGAGGCCACCCGCGACCTACGTTGTACACGGCCGCTTCCTGACTTTTATGACGTCACAGGTACTGAATCATCTTTACACGGCCAGATGAAACACGAACAAGAACGAAAAATCATGCATCAAGCATAGATTATGAAACACTTCCCAACACAGCAAAAAACTGTAACGAAACTTCAAAACGTTAAATAAGGTTGATGGAATGCTACAGAGTGATCATTTGAATTTAAGTCTGACTGCATAGGATTTACCACTATATTGCTGTTTATTGATTAATATGAGTATTTTAAATTATCCGAGACGTATAGTATTTATTTTGCACCTATGACTCTAAGGATCTGATATGATAATTTATACTTAGAGAATTTTATTAGACAAATTATCAATTAATTATAGAAAAGAAAAAGTTGCGTTGTGAATTATTTTTGAAGTTCGGATCCTCTTTGAGCCAGTTACAATCATCAAAGGTTACCTGCAGAGAGTTATGTAACATTAAATAAATAATGGCTTATTTTAAAACCTAGATTGTAATATTAAAGAAAACATTTCCTAAAATAAAAGACTTAATATTAATTCAATAAATTAAGTAAACAAAATGAAAACTGACTAAAATTAATTGAATATAAAATTGAGTTTATTTACAAGGTAATTATAATCATGTAATTAAAAACAAACATAAATGTTTTAAAAAAAAATATATTCAATCCTAGTTGAGAACTGTATTCTCAACATTTATTTTCTGAGAATTACAGTTTATCTTACTGAATTAACAAATTCGATTTTGAAAGGCAGAGTTCCATACCCTAGAAGTATTTATTTGATTAGCCTTTTTATGTTTAGATCGGGGTAGGATCTTCATACACACGTAAATTCGTATTATTAAAAGAATATAGCTTAATTAAATAAAATGGAACAATGGTGAAGGAAGATTGTTTGTTACCTTATATTACTAGATAACGTTGACAGCAGGAGGTAATGGCTGACGCGTTTTCGCTTTTTCTTAGCGCGTACATTTCCATCTATTGGCACACACACTCAAAATCTGTTTTTTAGTTAGAGAGCAGTCAACCTTCTACTTTTCCATCTTTTTTTTTGAATCTCTCTTCTCAAGAAAAATCACATTCTTTTCGTGGAGCAAAAAAAAAAGGGATGGAACCATTTTTCCCTTTTCACATAAAATTAAGGCCTTATACGTTTTAACTTCTTGAAAATTTGCATGTTTCGGCCATACCTCTGATTTTAGAGAGATGACCATTGGCAGGCGGGAGAAATTTGGTACTCCCCTTGAGTGTTTCATAGGTCCGTCGGTACAATAGCGATTCCTCTTGACGCCGTGCTGTGTCTGGGAGGTAAAGATGCTTTTACTTGGGAGGTCTTCGCGCCTATTTAAGCTCTCATAAATAAATGTGTCATATTATTGTTCTGACAATTTTCTCCATGACATTTTTATTAGGTGTAGTTAAATCATTCGTGGGAACGGAAAACCAAATATTTCCTTGACTGCCGTGGTTCACTTTGTTCCATAATTATCTATCTGTATGCGCTGATCCTAAAATGGATCATTAATTTGTATTGTTCACTGTTCACTGATTAAAATGATACCAAATACTCTGTTAATATGCAGAAAAAAAACCAAATACTTTTTTTTTATAGTGTGTGCTAGTTTAGATCTAGATGGTGGTATTTCTCACCATCAAAGGTGAAAGAAGATATACAAGTAAAGAGTTTAGAAAACATATAACACATTGAAAAATACAGTTTTCGAAATTACCTTCCAGTGTCAAAAAAGTAGTCGAATTATTTTGTGCAGCTCTGTAAATAATTAATAGATGTGGATATATAGTATGATAACATTTAGTTCAGTCAGAATATTCACATTTAGCAATTTTCGCCAATCGATGTAAATGCACTCGAAATCTTTTTTGTACAGCCCTGTATATTATCTGAAGACTTTTGTACACACCACCTACTAACCCTATCACTATGTCCTATCAAAACATGCCCTGTTGTTGCCCAGGACAAATATGATATCTATTTTTCAAATTAAAAAAAAAACAAGTACCATTTATATTTGTGCAGTTTAATTTTTACTGTGTGTTACAAACATTATGATATGAGATATCACCGGCTGAAACTACTTAGTGAGTGATAGATTTTTTGACAACTTGTTGAAAGTGCTTGGGGTCCACGCGGACCCCAGGACATAGTGATAGGGTTAAGCTAAAAGGCAACTTAAAACTTACTCGCAGAAATTACCAAACGTAAATGACAATGTATCTTTTTTGCATAGCACTGTATATGAATTTATTTATATTCCACAAATTTCTATTAGTCTACTAAATATAGTTCAACTTGAAAATGCGTAAACACAATTAAAAACTACCCTTAAGTAATTCACTCTCATAGTCTGTAATACTTATGAATTCCCTTGTGTAGCCCTGTATATGATGAACCGAGTTTATAAACACACACGTGCTATGAAAAAAAAAATTATTAAACTTAAAAACGCAAACCAAAGTTGAAAACGCACGTATCACACACAGACTGTAAATATCGCACATGTACTGTAACTAGAGATCGACCGAAATTTCGGTTTCGGCGCAAAATCGGAGTTTCGCCGAATATTCGTTTTCGGCGAATCTGCTGCCAAAATTTCGGCCTGACCGAAACTATCTGTATTTCAAAATCTCGTTCCTTCTTTCGGAAAATTTCAACTTTACTCATTGATATGAGTTGTATCGGCTCAAATGAGACACTGTTTATTGCTATGAACTCCACTGTTTATGATTATCCGTCCTGATTGATTCATGATGCGAGTGTAAATTATAAAGCAAGCAATGCATATATGACTAAACTTAAAAGACGATTATCACGTGATCTTTAAAAGCTACAGGGCAAATATTTATACACTTCTCAGAACATTTTTTCGAACACTTATTTTGTCACCTTTTTTAGTTCACTTTGAAGCGCACTTTTTGAAACAGTTTTTAGAATACTTCTGAGAACACTTCTCTTGTTCAGCACACTTTCTAGCGCACTTTTTGAAAGGATTTTATAAGTGTGTCCAAGCGTATTCCCAATCCGTTCTCAAATGTGTTTCCAGGTTTAGATTTAACAAATCTCCTGAACAGAAAACTTTCGGTACACTTTCTTTATAGAGGAGCATATTTGGAACATATTAAGGGAACACATTCAGTGCACATTAAGGTAACTGGAACACTTTTTTTGAATCAAAGTGTTACAAATGTGTTTTCAATGTGTTCTGGGAATTTGCAGTGTACGAACTTAACAGTAAGGGAAAATTTTTACTTTGAAATTTCACATTGTTTCGAACGCTTTATGAGAAAGGTGTTGTTATAACATATGAAGATTTACGAAATTTATTACAAAAGACATATCGAGGTATGTATACTTAAAATATTTTTTTATTGGATGAAATTCTTATAATTGGAAACTATTTCTGTCTTATTTATAAATTAATTACGTTTTATTATATATGAAAATAAATAATTTTGGATAGAGGCCTTAAGAGTCAAATTAGCACCGGAGATAAAATTTTCAAACAGGGGTATCATTTCAATGCTTTCTTAGAGAGATAGGGAGTGGCAAAGATTTATTTTGATTTTATTGTGCAAATCCTAAAAGAAAATTGACTGCTGTTACATTTTTATCCTTATATATATTAAAATTAGCTGAAGTACAAAATAATGTTAAACATGTCTCAATTTGAGAACATTGAAATGGAAAATAAAGTTTATAATTAATAATTTCTAGGCTTAAAATGTTGTCTTAATGCTAATTTTTCTTTTTTAGTCAAATTGAACAAATTATTTTAACTTTTGTGCCCTTTACTTAAACTTTTATTTAAACAATTACTTTTACTTAACCAATACTTAAACCTTTACTTAAACAATTTAAATGGAAAATATTAACGAACTGAAAATATGAATACATTTAAAAATTAAATATTCATTATTCAGTTTGTTTCACATTATTTAAGTACATTGTTAATTAATTATTAATAAATACCTATAATTATAAGTTGTTATAAAATAATAAAATATAAAATTTGTATTATTCGTGTTTCATTTTTGTTTGAAACTTATACACACACATATTCGTTTGTAATGTACTTTTGTTTGTTAGAAATGTGGTTCAATACACGTATAATTAATAAATTAATTGGTAACGTAATTAGTTATTATTAAGTAATTATTAATTATTTGTTATTAATTAATTATTTAATTAACAATTATATGCAGTTATGTATGTATTAATCAGTTTTTAAATTTTTGAACACTTTCGGTTTCGGTTGAAAGTGGGAAGATCACCGAAATTCGGTTTAGGTTTCGGTCTTAAAAACCTGTTTCGGTCGATCTCTAACTGTAACCTATATCTTTTGTGTGTCCCTGTAAATAAACGCAATGCACACAAGTTAGCAATTTATAGTGCACCTCAGTAATGCATATAATTTTCATTATGTTTGAAATAGTGAAATATCACTAAATTACACTGCAGACGATTTTTACCCATAGGACGATGTGTAACATAGTTCTTTTGTTTGACCCTGTAAATGAATAATAAATGCTTCGCACCCCATATTCTACAAAAAGCATGTTTTAATGCGCTTTATAATTATATATCAATTTCATTATGTTTTTAATGACGTAGCGTCATCAAAATGCGCTTGAAACGATTATTCCCCGTTGACCGTAATGTAACGGAAAACTTTTGACTGTCCCTGTAAAAAAAAAACTAAGTGCTACACACTTCAGTTGAAATAGGGAACATGCTATAAATAACGACAATAACATAAAAATTTCAGAGCAATCCGAGCATATTTACGGGAGTTAGAGCACGGACAAACGGCAGACAAACCGAAGTCATAAACACTTTTTAACTAGGATGGAAAGTGTTAAAAAGTCATAACTTTAAAATTTTATTCGGTGTGAATAAAATGAAAATTATTATTCTTTTTCATAAAATTTTAATTTAATGTAATCAATTTTTAAAAACTTAGCTTATATCCACTTAAATTTTGCTTGCATTATAAATAAAACGAATATATTTTTTCAAATGTAATTAAAATATTAAATTTCGTAATGTGTAAAATAATTTTCAGCCCTACTAATGTAAGAGTTGTAATTAATAATTTACTTATGGAATAAAAAAAAATATTTTTATGATAAAAATTTAATATAGTTTTCTTTAGGCTAGGCATATATATATATAAAAAAAAAAAAGATCAGAATTTATTTCGGAATAAACTTCTATAAGTTTAAATTATATAAATCTATATAAAATGAAATAGAATGAAAATTATTATTTTTTGTAAATATATTCATTAGCTATGAAAATTTCAAATTGTGATAATTATTTCTTTTTCAACTTTCACCTTTTAATCAATTTATTTTCATTATATTTCCATTATAAATAAAATAAGTATTTTTTAAGTGTAATTAAAAAATATAACGTACATATAGACTCTTTATTTTCCTTATATTTTTTAATTACACTTAAAAAAATACTCATTTATAACGGAAACAATCAAAAAATTAAATGGATTAAAAGGTGCAAGTTGAAAAAATAAATAATTATCACAATTTGAATTTTTCATTAGTTAGTGAATATATTTACAAAATATATTCATTAACTATTAAAAAATTCGAATTGTAATTCTTTTTTTTTCAACTTTCGCCTTTTAATCCATTTAATTTTTTTCATTATGTTTCGATTATAAAAATAAAATAAAAATAAAACTGCCCAGTTAAACTGATGGCATTGAGCTCACAGGCTATTCACAATAATTTTATATTATACTCTCATTTCAAAGAATAATGCCCTCAAAAAATAAAAAAAATCGATAATAAATTAAGGGGAGGATTAACCCTCCCGTTTCCTCCGTTATACTTAACCAGTGAACTCCCAAAACTAACCAGGGAAGCGCCTTATCACACAATGAACCTATATACAAAATTTGAAGCAAATCAGATAATTCTGCATGAAAAACCAATTTATCTAACTTAAGGGGGGGAATCAGCCCCCCGTTCCCCCCTTTATAGTTAAACAATGAACCTCCAAACTAATCAGGGAAGCGCCTTATCACAATGAACTTATATACAAAATTTGAAGCAAATAGGATGATTTTGCATGAAAAACCCATTTATCTAAATTAAGGGGGTGGGATTAACCCCCCCGTTCCCCCCTTTATACTTAATCAATGAAACCCCAAAACTAATCAGGGAAGCGCCTTATCACAATGAACCTATAACCAAAATTTTAAACAAATCGGATATTTCTATCAAGAGTTATCGCGTTACGTACATATATACAGAACGGGCGGGCACATTAGCTCTCAGGCTCTGACAGCCTGTGAGCTAAAAACATAAGGAATATAAACATTTTCTAATATATTAATGCAGATAAATTTTAATTTTAATATAATATTTGAATTTAACTTTGTAGTGGAGAAACAATTGTAATTTAATAAAATAATGTGAAAAAAGTAATTTTCAGCCATAATAAAGCAATTAATCGTTGCAATTTACTTATGGAATAAAATTAGGATTTTTAATGATAAAAATTTCATGTAGTTTTTCGTTAGGAATTTTTTTTTAAATAAGAGAAATTCAGTATTTAATTCAGGAAAAACTTTTTAAACTTTAAATTATACAAGTCACTAATATTAAGGACGGTAAACGTCTGTGTGTGTTTCTGTCTGTGCACTCCGCCTTTGTACCCGCAAAGGCTCCTGGACTAATCGACGCACCGACGGCGGACGCGGACCGAAAAATTCGCAAAAAAGGCGCGACGCTCAAGTTTCGATCGGGTCGGGATTCCGACCCGGACCCGGGGAGTTATTAATGAGCGAAAGTGTTTTAATTACCGACCGAAACCGAAGTTGGAAGAGAAGTCAAAACAGCGAAAAGTTCGCCTTCCGTTTTGATAATCGCAGACATCCAAATCGTCGCTTTTTAACGCATCATCGAATAAAAAAAAATGTACCAGATGTATCGATCCAAAAATCGGGGTACACACGCGGCCGATTTTTGTCGTTGCAAAACGTCAAATTTTTTGAAATTCGGACCGTAACTTTTCTTTATTTCGGCCAAAAACTGACCAGACATCCAACATCGACCCCAGACGTAAAAAGAGGTTGCCGTAAAGAATGCAGGTCGACAGATCCGAGATCGAATCGCCCCAGTCCTTTTTGAAACAAGTGGAAATAATGACTCTACATTCGCGAAAATTTGCTAACACGTGTATAAAAAAATCGCGAATTCAACAAAAAAAAATTCGTAAAAATCGACCAGTAATTTTTGAAGATATCAATTAAAACTCATTAATGACACGGCAAATGAATTTATTTCTATTCCGAAGAGACAGCTTCTTTTTTATTTCAACATTCAACGGAGACAAATCGTCTGTGGATAAGTCATTTCTGAAAGAGATAAAATAGTCAACTGCGTTTTTTCAGAGGGGGGGGGGTGCATTTCCGAATCTAAGGGGCGCATTAATTTCAAACTTTGACAGGGCGACTCAAAATGGATTCTGCTTTCAGAATATCTAAAAATTATTCTCATATCTTCATTAGGAGCCGATATATTATTTTATTGTATAATTAATCATCGTTATTTGTATAATTAAAGCAAAAGAAAGATTTCTATTAGAGTGCCGGCTAGATATTACGATTTTAAGAAGTAGGCCGCGTCTAAAAACTGCCATAACGAGTATTTTAAGTTTTTGTTTTAGAGTGGCAACCAGATATTATGATAGGAAAAAGCGGGCTTCGCCCGTTATCGATTTGTTTTTTTTTTAGTTTTAAGTTTTTCTACAGCTCACTGTCTTTGAACTAGAACACAGGTAGTCTACATAAGTTGTTTGAGGAAAAGCAGTGTCATCGCCAAACCCCCCCCCCCCCCCCCCCGCTTTTTTCTTTTAACTGTGGTCCGTTTCTATAACTAAGAAACTATGTTACGGATGGCCACCAAACTGATTCCAAACATCATAATTAAAGTAATAAGGACCCCCTATCCAGATATTATGATAGGGAAAAGCGGGCTTCGCCCGTTATCGATTTTTTTTTTTTTTTTAAGTTTTAAGTTTTTCTACAGGTCCCTGTCTTTGAACTAGAACTCAGGTAGTCTAAATAAATTCGACTCGAGATCGATAGAGCTTACCGATTTTATTTCGTTTTTTCACCACTAGGGGGCGCTTTCCTATCTTCGGTTCTACGGGCATGAAAACGACGGGGTATGGCTCATTCGACTCGACATCGAAAGTCTTAACGATTTCAGTTATGATCATATAAACAGATTGCGCCACCTGGTGGCGGAAGGTGGAACTAACGTATACTGCAGCGCGTGCGCAGCACGACTGCTATACGGTGCCGCAGGCAGCGGGGACCCGAGCCGCAGGTTTTCGTTCAGTTAGAGGTTTATACTATTCCATGTGCAATTTAAGGGATTATCCGGTGCATGCGTAGCACGACCGTCATACGGTGCCGAAGGCAGCGTGGACCAGGGTCGGAACGACTGCTATACGGTGCCGCAGGCAGCGGGGACCCGAGCCGGAGGTTCGTTCAGTTAGAGGTTTATACTATTCTATGTGCAATTTAAGGGATTATCCGGTGCGTGCGCAGCACGACCGGTATACGGTGCCGAAGGCAGCGGGGACCAGGATCGGAGGTTCGTTCGGTTAGAGGTTTGTACAATTCAATGTGCTAATTAAGGGATTACCCGGTGCGTGCGTAGCACGACCGGTATACGTTGCCGAAGGCAGCGGGGACCCGTGTCGGCGGTTCGTCCGGTTTGAGGTTTTACAAGATTCGAGATTTTCTACAATTCGAGGCACCGATGTAAATTAGGGGCCCGCTGGCGGGCGAAGCCAGCTAGTCACTAATATTAAGGACGGTAAACGTCTGTGTGTGTTTCTGTCTGTGCACTCCGCCTTTGTACCCGCAAAGGCTCCGGGACGAATCGACGCACCGAAGGCGGACGCGGACCGAAAAATTCGGAAAAATGGCGCGACGCTCAAGTTTCGATCGGGTCGGGATTCCGACCCGGACCCGGGGAGTTATTAATGAGCGAAAGTGTTTTAATTACCGACCGAAACCGAAGTTGGAAGAGAAGTCAAAACAGCGAAAAGTTCGCCTTCCGTTTTGATAATCGCAGACATCCAAATCGTCGCTTTTTAACGCATCATCGAATAAAAAAAAATGTACCGGAGGTATCGATCCAAAAATCGGGGTACACACGCGGCCGATTTTTGTCGTTGCAAAACGTCAAATTTTTTGAAATTCGGACCGTAACTTTTCTTTATTTCGGCCAAAAACTGACCAGACATCCAACATCGACCCCAGACGTAAAAAGAGGTTGCCGTAAAGAATGCAGGTCGACAGATCCGAGATCGAATCGCCCCAGTCCCTTTTGAAACAAGTGGAAATAATGACTCTACATTCGCGAAAATTTGCTAACACGTGTATAAAAAAATCGCGAATTCAACAAAAAAAAATTCGTAAAAATCGACCAGTAATTTTTGAAGATATCAATTAAAACTCATTAATGACACGGCAATGAATTTATTTCTATTCCGGAGAGACAGCTTCTTTTTTATTTCAACATTCAACGCAGACGAATCGTCTGTGGATAAGTCATTTCTGAAAGAGATAAAATAGTCACGTGACTTTCAACTGCGTTCTTTCAGAGGGGGGGGGGGGGGGCATTTCCGAATCTAAGGGGCGCATTAATTCTAAACTTTGACAGGGCGACTCAAAATGGATTCTGCTTTCAGAATATCTAAAAATTATTCTCATATCTTCATTAGGAGCCGATATATTATTTTATTGTGTAATTAATCATCGTTATTTGTATAATTAAAGCAAAAGAAAGATTTCTTTTACAGTGCCGGCTAGATATTACGATTTTAAGAAGTAGGCCGCGTCTAAAAACTGCCATAACGAGTATCTTAAGCAACCAGATATTATGATAGGAAAAAGCGGGCTTCGCCCGTTATCGATTTTTTTTTTTTTTTTTTTTTTTTTTTTTTTTTTAGTTTTAAGTTTTTCTACAGCTCACTGTCTTTGAACTAGAACTCAGGTAGTCTACATAAGTTGTTTGAGGAAAAGCAGTGTCATCGCCAACCCCCCCCCCCCCCCCCCCCCCCTCCCCCCGCTTTTTATGACAGTGCCGGCTAGATATTAGGATTTTAAGAAGTAGGCCGCGTCTAAAAACTGCATTATTATTTTAAGTTTTAGTATTTTAAGTTTCTGTTTTAGAGTGGCAACCAGATATTACGATAGGGAAAAGTGGGCTTCGCCCGTTATCGATTTTTTTTTTTTTTTAGTTTTAAGTTTTTCTACAGCTCACTGTCTTTGAACTAGAACACAGGTAGTCTACATAAGTTGTTTGAGGAAAAGCAGTGTCATCGCCAACCCCCCCCCCCCCCCCGCTTTTTTCTTTTAACTGTGGTCCGTTTCTATAACTAAGAAACTATGTTACGGATGTCCACCAAACTGATTCCAAACATCATAATTAAAGTAATAAGGACCCCCTATCCAGATATTATGATAGGGAAAAGCGGGCTTCGCCCGTTATCGATTTTTTTTTTTTAAGTTTTAAGTTTTTCTACAGGTCCCTGTCTTTGAACTAGAACTCAGGTAGTCTAAATCAATTCGACTCGACATCGATAGAGCTTACCGATTTTATTTCGTTTTTTCACCACTAGGGGGCGCTTTCCTACCTTCGGTTCTACGGGCATGAAAACGACGGGGTATGGCTCATTCGACTCGACATCTAAAGTCTTAACGATTTCAGTTATGATCATATAAACAGATTGCGCCACCTGGTGGCGGAAGGTGGAACTAACGTATGCTGCAGCGCGTGCGCAGCACGACTGCTATACGGTGCCGCAGGCAGCGGGGACCCGAGCCGCAGGTTCGTTCAGTTAGAAGTTTATACTATTCCATGTGCAATTTAAGGGATTATCACGACCGGTATACGGTGCCGAAGGCAGCGGGGACCGAAATCACCCACTCGTGGACAGCCACCCGTGAGGTATAGGAACAATAAGTCCACGAGGGGAAAAATAAACGCTACCCGGCACCGATAGCACCCATCCGTTCCAACCCCCACCGCAGGAGGCGCCTGTTTATTAGATTTGAAACAATGAATATAATTACATAACAATAATAAAATATAAAAGGTAAAAAATAACAATTTTTTGCAAATTGAAAGTTAAATATAAAATATTTTCGAAGTACTATAAGTTCATAATGTCCTAAATTTATGGTATTTTAGTTCAGAAAGTCAATGGTCAGTTCAGTCAATTTTTTTCTTAAAATTCTTTCGTAATGAAAGAGAAATTTTTATTGAGAATATTATAATTCTCTTTTAACTTTTGAGAGTTTGAAGGATTGAAAATGATATTACGTAGGTTATATCTGAGAGTTTCGTTCTTATCAAAAGGGAAGTGATGGATCATAAGAGGGCAGCATCCGAATATGTAGTGAACTGCATCTCCTTCTGCTTTATCGCATGGACATCTAGGTGAGGCTCTTTTTCTTATTTTATGTAAGTATTGTGGGAAACTGCCATGGTTACTCAGATAATACGGCAGTGTTGGCTGTTTGCAGAGATAATTTGGATCGACTTTATTTATAATTTTATAGGTATCTCTGCCCTTATTACATGAGTCCCAAATGGCTTGCCAGTCAGAGATGGTTTTCTTTTTAAAATACAATTTTGCTATTGAAATGGGGAACAACAGATCTTTTCTTGATTGATATTGGTCTTGTAAGATGGCTTGCTTTGCTAGGAGATCAGCTCTTTCGTTGCCAGTATCACCCACATGAGATTTAGTCCATGTTATTATAATGGATTTATCAGGAATTTGAAGTAATTGATTGTAAATGTTTTTGATAATGTAGTTTCTAGGAAAAGCAACTTTTAATACTTCCATAGAAGAGTAACTATCTGTAATAATTAGTAGGGTCGGAGGTTCGTTCGGTTAGAGGTTTGTACAATTCAATGTGCTAATTAAGGGATTACCCGGTGCGTGCCTAGCACGACCGGTATACGGTGCCGAAGGCAGCGGGGACCCGGGTCGGCGGTTCGTTCGGTTTCAGGTTTTACAAGATTCGAGATTTTCTACAATTCGAGGCACCGATGTAAATTAGGGGCCCGCTGGCGGGCGAAGCCAGCTAGTCACTAATATTAAGCACGGTAAACGTCTGTGTGTGTGTGTGTGTGTCTGTGCACTCCGCCTTTGTACCCGCAAAGGCTCCGGGACCAGGCGACGCACGGACGGCGGACGCGGACCGAAAAATTCGCAAAAAAGGCGCGACGCTCAAGTTTCGATCGGGTCGGGATTCCGACCCGGACCCGTGGAGTTATTAATGAGCGAAAGTGTTTTAATTACCGACCGAAACCGAAGTTGGAAGAGAAGTCAAAACAGCGAAAAGTTCGCCTTCCGTTTTGATAATCGCAGACATCCAAATCGTCGCTTTTTAACGCATCACCGAATAAAAAAAAATGTACCGGAGGTATCGATCCGAAAATCGGGGTACACACGCGGCCGATTTTTGTCGTTGCAAAACGTCAATTTTTTTGAAATTCGGACCGTAACTTTTCTTTATTTCGGCCAAAAACTGACCAGACATCCAACATCGACCCCAGACGTAAAAAGAGGTTGCCGTAAAGAATGCAGGATCGACAGATCCGAGATCGAATCGCCCCAGTCCTTTTTGAAACAAGTGGAAATAATGACTCTACATTCGCGAAAATTTGCTAACACGTGTATAAAAAAATCGCGAATTCAACAAAAAAAAATTCGTAAAAATCGACCAGTAATTTTTGAAGATATCAATTAAAACTCATTAAGGACACGGCAAATGAATTTATTTCTATTCCGAAGAGACAGCTTCTTTTTTATTTCAACATTCAACGGAGACAAATCGTCTGTGGATAAGTCATTTCTGAAAGAGATAAAATAGTCAACTGCGTTTTTTCAGAGGGGGGGGGGGCATTTCCGAATCTAAGGGGAGCATTAATTCCAAACTTTGACAGGGCGACTCAAAATGGATTCTGCTTTCAGAATATCTAAAAATTATTCTCATATCTTCATTAGGAGCCGATATATTATTTTATTGTATAATTAATCATCGTTATTTGTATAATTAAAGCAAAAGAAAGATTTCTATTACAGTGCCGGCTAGATATTACGATTTTAAGAAGTAGGCCGCGTCTAAAAACTGCCATAACGAGTATCTTAAGTTTTTGTTTTAGAGTGGCAACCAGATATAATGATAGGAAAAAGCGGGCTTCGCCCGTTATCGATTTTTTTTTTCAGTTTTAAGTTTTCCTACAGGTCCCTGTCTTTGAACAAGAAGTCCGGTAGTCTAAATAAGTTGTTTGACATCAGATTTTTTTTTTCCGGCAGTCTAATTCACTTGTTTAAGGAAAAGCAGTGTCCTCCCCCCCCCCCACTTCAAGTTTTTTTATCTTAACTGTGGGGTTCTAGAGGTTCTTTCAGTTCGAGGTTTATCTTATTCGAGGTTTATTTTTTCTATTTGTGCCACCTGGTGGTGGAAGGTGGAACTAACGTATACTGGAGCGCGTGCGCAGCACGACTGCTATACGGTGCCGCAGGCAGCGGGGACCCGAGCCGGAGGTTCGTTCAGT
The DNA here is from genome assembly GCA_963931845.1 of Maratus michaelseni. NCBI lineage: Eukaryota > Metazoa > Arthropoda > Arachnida > Araneae > Salticidae > Maratus > Maratus michaelseni. Next base: position 95,100,914 of record OZ007596.1, read on the forward strand.
TAGAGGTTTATACTATTCTATGTGCAATTTAAGGGATTATCCGGTGCGTGCGTAGCACGGCCGGTATACGGTGCCGAAGGCAGCGTTGACCAGGGTCGGAACAACTGCTATACGGTGTCGCAGGCAGCGAGGACCCGAGCCGGAGGTTCGTTCAGTGACAGGTTTATACTATTCTATGTGCAATTTAAGGGATTATCCGGTGCCGAAGGCAGCGGGGACCAGTGTCGGAACGACTGCTATACGGTGCCGCAGGCAGCGGGGACCGAAATCACCCACTCGTGGACAGCCACCCGTGAGGTATAGGAACAATACGTCCACGAGGTGAAAAATAAACGCTACCCGGCACCGATAGCACCCATCCGTTCCAACCCCCACCGCAGGAGGCGCCTGTTTATTAGATTTGAAACAATGAATATAATTACATAACAATAATAAAATATAAAAGGTAAAAAATCGGAGGTTCGTTCAGTGACAGGTTTATACTATTCTATGTGCAATTTAAGGGATTATCCGGTGCGTGCGTAGCACGACCGGTATACGGTGCCGAAGGCAGCGGGGACCAGGGTCGGAGATTAGTTCAGTTAGAGGTTTATACTATTCGATGTGCAACTTAAGGGATTATGCAAATTATGGGATTATCCGGTGCGTGCGTAGCACGACCGGTGTACGGTACCGAAGGCATCGGGGACCCGAGTCGGAGGTTCGTTCGGTTCGAGGGGGATGCGAGCCGGAGAATACAAAAGTTTCGAGGCACCGATGTAAATTAGGGGCCCGCTGGCGGGCGAAGCCAGCTAGTCACTAATATTAAGCGCGGTAAACGTCTGTGTGTGTGTGTGTTTGTGCACTCCGCCTTTGTACCCGCAAAGGCTCCTGGACTAATCGACGCACCGACGGCGGACGTGTACCGAAAAATTCGCAAAAAAGGCGCGACGCTCAAGTTTCGATCGGGTCGGGCCTCCGACCCGGACCCGGGGCGTTACTAATGAGCGAAAGTGTTTTAATTACCGACCGAAACCGAACTGGAAAAAGAATCGAAAAAAATTTCCGTTTTGATAATCGCAGACATCCAAATCGTCGCTTTTTAACGCATCATCGAATTAAAAAAAATGTACCGGAGGTATCGATCCGAAAATCGGGGTACGCACGCGGCCGATTTTTGTCGTTCCAAAACGTCAAATTTTTTGAAATTCGGACCGTAACTTTTCTTTATTTCGGCCAAAAACTGACCAGACATCCAACATCGACCCCAGACGTGAAAAAAGGTTGCCGTAAAGAAAGCAGTGTCGACAGATACGAGATCAAATCGCCCCACTCCTTTTTGAAACAAGTGGAAATAATGACTCTACATTCGCGAAAATTTGCTAACACGTGTATAAAAAAACCGCGAATTCAACAAAAAAAATTCGTAAAAATCGACCAGTAATTTTTGAAGATATCAATTAAAACTCATTAATGACACGGCAAATGAATTTATTTCTATTCCGGAGAGACAGCTTCTTTTTTATTTCAACATTCAACGCAGACGAATCGTCCGTGGATAAGTCATTTCTGAAAGAGATAAAATAGTCACGTGACTTTCAACTGCGTTCTTTCAGAGGGGGGGGGGGACATTTCCGAATCTAAGGGGCGCATTAATTCTAAACTTTGACAGGGCGACTCAAAATGGATTCTGCTTTCAGAATATCTAAAAATTATTCTCATATCTTCATTAGGAGCCGATATATTATTTTATTGTGTAATTAATCATCGTTATTTGTATAATTAAAGCAAAAGAAAGATTTCTTTTACAGTGCCGGCTAGATATTACGATTTTAAGAAGTAGGCCGCGTCTAAAAACTGCCATAACGAGTATCTTAAGTTTTTGTTTTAGAGTGGCAACCAGATATTATGATAGGGAAAAGCGGGCTTCGCCCGTTATCGATTTTTTTTTTCCGTTTTAAGTTTTCCTACAGGTCCCTGTCTTTGAACAAGAAGTCTGGTAGTCTAAATAAGTTGTTTGACATGAGATTTTTTTTTTCCGGCAGTCTAATTCAGTTGTTTAAGGAAAAGCAGTGTCCCCCCCCCCCCCTTCAAGTTTTTTTTATCTTAACTGTGGGGTTCTAGAGGTGTGTTCAGTTCGAGGTTTATCTTATTCGAGGTTTATTTTTTCTATTTGCGCCACCTGGTGGCGAAAGGTGGAACTAACGTATACTGCAGCGCGTGCGCAGCACGACTGCTATACGGTGCCGCAGGCAGCGGGGACCCGAGCCGCAGGTTCGTTCAGTTAGAGGTTTATACTATTCCATGTGCAATTTAAGGGATTATCCGGTGCATGCGTAGCACGACCGTCATACGGTGCCGAAGGCAGCGGGGACCAGGGTCGGAGATTAGTTCAGTTAGAGGTTTATACTATTCGATGTGCAAATTAAGGGATTATGCAAATTATGGGATTATCCGGTGCCGAAGGCAGCGGGGACCCAGGTCGCAGGTTCGTTCGGTTCGAGGGGGATGCGAGCCGGAGAATACAAAAGTTTCGACCGGTATACGGTGCCGAAGGCAGCGGGGACCAGGGTCGGAGATTAGTTCAGTTAGAGGTTTATACTATTCGATGTACAAATTAAGGGATTATGCAAATTATGGGATTATCCGGTGCGTGCGTAGCACGACCGGTGTACGGTGCCGAAGGCAGCGGGGACCCGGGTCGGAGGTTCGTTCGGTTCGAGGTGGATGCGAGCCGGAGAATACAAAAGTTTCGACCGGTATACGGTGCCGAAGGCAGCGGGGACCAGGGTCGGAGATTAGTTCAGTTAGAGGTTTATACTATTCGATGTACAAATTAAGGGATTATGCAAATTATGGGATTATCCGGTGCGTGCGTAGCACGACCGGTGTATGGTGCCGAAGGCAGCGGGGACCCGGGTCGGAGGTTCGTTCGGTTCGAGGGGGATGCGAGCCGGAGAATACAAAAGTTTCGAGGCACCGATGTAAATTAGGGGCCCGCTGGTGGGCGAAGCCAGCTAGTCACTAATATTTAGCGCGGTAAACGTCTGTGTGTGTGTGTGTGTGTGTGTGTGTGTGTGTGTCTGTCTGTGCACTCCACCTTTGTACCCGCAAAGGCTCCGGGACCAGGCGACGCACCGACGGCGGACGCGTACCGAAAAATTCGCAAAAAAGGCGCGACGCTCAAGTTTCGATCGGGTCGGGCCTCCGACCCGGACCCGGGGCGTTATTAATGAGCGAAAGTGTTTTAATTACCGACCGAAACCGAAGTGGGAAGAGAAGTCAAAACAGCAAACATTTTCGCCTCCGAACAGGGTTGCCAGTCTCCGTCGGGTCCGGGAAGGAAAAGACGGCGGGGTTCCCAGGGAGCGATTTAAGCCCCAAACCGCAGTGCAGGTCCGACCCGTATCTCCGTAAGTCGGAGGGCCAGAAATTCGAAAGTCGTACGTACGGAACCGGGACGTCGTCAGGTTTGATAAATTCGAAAAATCTTTTCCGTACGACGATTAGAACCGAAAAAATCCTTTAAAAATCGATCGATAAAATGTAATTTTCGAATTCTTTTTCACCGCTGGGAATGTCAGACAGCAGACAGCCCGAGACACGGCTGCAAAACGATTTCGTTCTCCGCCACCGCAGGTGTTCCGGAGGATTTTCACGTGACCGGCCTGTATTCATCGCTCCAGTGCGCTTTCGAAAAACAATGAAGTCGGGGGACCAGAAATTCGAAAATCGTACAGACAGATTCACGAGAGCATTTGCTTTCAGAAAATCGAAAAATCATTCCCGTACGACCATTAGAACCGAAAAAATTCTTTAAAAATCGATCTATAAAAAATTATTTTTCATTTCTTTCGGCGCTGCGAATGCCAGAAGGCAGACGATTGTCTGGATCGATTTTCAAGAGGCAAGGAGGACGTGGTCACGTGACGTTCAACTGCGTTTTTTCAGAGGGGGGACTCATTTCCGAATCTAAGGGGCGCATTAATTTCAAACTTTGACAGGGCGACTCAAAATGGATTCTGCTTTCAGAATATCTAAAAATTATTCTCATATCTTCATTAGGAGCCGATATATTATTTTATTGTATAATTAATCATCGTTATTTGTATAATTAAAGCAAAAGAAAGATTTCTATTACAGGGCCGGCTAGATATTACGATTTTAAGAAGTAGGCCGCGTCTAAAAACTGCCATAACGAGTATCTTAAGTTTTTGTTTTAGAGTGGAAACCAGATATTATGATAGGAAAAAGCGGGCTTCGCCCGTTATCGATTTTTTTTTTTTTTAGTTTTAAGTTTTTCTACAGCTCACTGTCTTTGAACTAGAACACAGGTAGTCTACATAAGTTGTTTGAGGAAAAGCAGTGTCATCGCCAAACCCCCCCCCCCCCCCGCTTTTTTCTTTTAACTGTGGTCCGTTTCTATAACTAAGAAACTGTGTTACGGATGTCCACCAAACTGATTCCAAACATCATAATTAAAGTAATAAGGACCCCCTATTCAGATATTATGATAGGGAAAAGCGGGCTTCGCCCGTTATCGATTTTTTTTTTTTTTAAGTTTTAAGTTTTTCTACAGGTCCCTGTCTTTGAACTAGAACTCAGGTAGTCTAAATAAATTCGACTCGACATCGATACAGCTTACCGATTTTATTTCGTTTTTTCACCACTAGGGGGCGCTTTCCTATCTTCGGTTCTACGGGCATGAAAACGACGGGGTATGGCTCATTCGACTCGACATCGAAAGTCTTAACGATTTCAGTTATGATCATATAAACAGATTGCGCCACCTGGTGGCGGAAGGTGGAACTAACGTATACTGCAGCGTGTGCGCAGCACGACTGCTATACGGTGCCGCAGGCAGCGGGGACCCGAGCCGCAGGTTTTCGTTCTGTTAGAGGTTTATACTATTCCATGTGCAATTTAAGGGATTATCCGGTGCATGCGTAGCACGACCGTCATACGGTGCCGAAGGCAGCGGGGACCAGGGTCGGAACGACTGCTATACGGTGCCGCAAGCAGCGGGGACCGAAATCACCCACTCGTGGACAGCCACCCGTGAGGTATAGGAACAATAAGTCCACGAGGGGAAAAATAAACGCTACCCGGCACCGATAGCACCCATCCGTTCCAACCCCCACCGCAGGAGGCGCCTGTTTATTAGATTTGAAACAATGAATATAATTACATAACAATAATAAAATATAAAAGGTAAAAAATAACAATTTTTTGCAAATTGAAAGTTAAATATAAAATATTTTCGAAGTACTATAAGTTCATAATGTCCTAAATTTATGGTATTTTAGTTCAGAAAGTCAATGGTCAGTTCAGTCAATTTTTTTTTAAAAATTCTTTCGTAATGAAAGAGAAATTTTTATTGAGAATATTATAATTCTCTTTTAACTTTTGAGAGTTTGAAGGATTGAAAATGATATTACGAAGGTTATATCTGAGAGTTTCGTTCTTATCAAAAGGGAAGTGATGGATCATAAGAGGGCAGCATCCGAATATGTAGTGAACTGCATCTCCTTCTGCTTTATCGCATGGACATCTAGGTGAGGCTCTTTTTCTTATTTTATGTAAGTATTGTGGGAAACTGCCATGGTTACTCAGATAATACGGCAGTGTTGGCTGTTTGCAGAGATAATTTGGATCGACTTTATTTATAATTTTATAGGTATCTCTGCCCTTATTACATGAGTCCCAAATGGCTTGCCAGTCAGAGATGGTTTTCTTTTTAAAATACAATTTAAGCAGCGGGGACCCGAGCCGGAGGTTCGTTCAGTTAGAGGTTTATACTATTCTATGTGCAATTTAAGGGATTATCCGGTGCGTGCGCAGCACGACCGGTATACGGTGCCGAAGGCAGCGGGGACCAGGGTCGGAGGTTCGTTCGGTTAGAGGTTTGTACAATTCAATGTGCTAATTAAGGGATTACCCGGTGCGTGCGTAGCACGACCGGTATACAGTGCCGAAGGCAGCGGGACCCGGGTAGGCGGTTCGTCCGGTTTGAGGTTTTACAAGATTGGAGATTTTCTACAATTCGAGGCACCGATGTAAATTAGGGGCCCGCTGGCGGGCGAAGCCAGCTAGTCCCTAATATTAAGCGCCGTAAACGTCTGTGTGTGTGTGTGTGTGTCTGTGCACTCCGCCTTTGTACCCGCAAAGGCTCCTGGACTAATCGACGCACCGACGGCGGACGCGGACCGAAAAATTCGCAAAAAAGGCGCGACGCTCAAGTTTCGATCGGGTCGGGATTCCGACCCGGACCCGGGGAGTTATTAATGAGCGAAAGTGTTTTAATTACCGACCGAAACCGAAGTTGGAAGAGAAGTCAAAACAGCGAAAAGTTCGCCTTCCGTTTTGATAATCGCAGACATCCAAATCGTCGCTTTTTAACGCATCATCGAATAAAAAAAAATGTACCGGAGGTATCGATCCGAAAATCGGGGTACACACGCGGCCGATTTTTGTCGTTGCAAAACGTCAAATTTTTTGAAATTCGGACCGTAACTTTTCTTTATTTCGGCCAAAAACTGACCAGACATCCAACATCGACCCCAGACGTAAAAAGAGGTTGCCGTAAAGAATGCAGTGTCGACAGATCAGAGATCGAATCGCCCCAGTCCTTTTTGAAACAAGTGGAAATAATGACTCTACATTCGCGAAAATTTGCTAACACGTGTATAAAAAAATCGCGAATTCAACAAAAAAAAATTCGTAAAAATCGACCAGTAATTTTTCAAGATATCAATTAAAACTCATTAAGGACACGGCAAATGAATTTATTTCTATTCCGAAGAGACAGCTGCTTTTTTATTTCAACATTCAACGGAGACAAATCGACTGTGGATAAGTCATTTCTGAAAGAGATAAAATAGTCAACTGCGTTTTTTCAGAGGGGGGGGGGGGGGCATTTCCGAATCTAAGGGGCGCATTAATTTCAAACTTTGACAGGGCGACTCAAAATGGATTCTGCTTTCAGAATATCTAAAAATTATTCTCATATCTTCATTAGGAGCCGATATATTATTTTATTGTATAATTAATCATCGTTATTTGTATAATTAAAGCAAAAGAAAGATTTCCATTACAGTGCCGGCTAGATATTACGATTTTAAGAAGTAGGCCGCGTCTAAAAACTGCATTACGAGTATTTTCAGTTTTTGTTTTAGAGTGGCAACCAGATATTATGATAGGAAAAAGCGGGCTTCGCCCGTTATCGATTTTTTTTTTTTTTTTTTTTTTTAAATATAGTTTTAAGTTTTTCTACAGCTCACTGTCTTTGAACTAGAACTCAGGTAGTCTACATAAGTTGTTTGAGGAAAAGCATTGTCATCGCCAACACCCCCCCCCCCCCGCTTTTTTCTTTTAACTGTGGTCCGTTTCTATAACTAAGAAACTATGTTACGGATGTCCACCAAACTGATTCCAAACATCATAATTAAAGTAATAAGGACCCCCTATCCAGATATTATGATAGGGAAAAGCGGGCTTCGCCCGTTATCGATTTTTTTTTTTTTAAGTTTTAAGTTTTTCTACAGGTCCCTGTCTTTGAACTAGAACTCAGGTAGTCTAAATCAATTCGACTCGACATCGATAGAGCTTACCGATTTTATTTCGTTTTTTCACCACTAGGGGGCGCTTTCCTATCTTCGGTTCTACGGGCATGAAAACGACGGGGTATGGCTCATTCGACTAGACATCGAAAGTCTTAACGATTTCAGTTATGATCATATAAACAGATTGCGCCACCTGGTGGCGGAAGGTGGAACTAACGTATACTTCAGCGCGTGCGCAGCACGACTGCTATACGGTGCCGCAGGCAGCGGGGACCCGAGCCGCAGGTTTGTTCAGTTAGAGGTTTATACTATTCCATGTGCAATTTAAGGGATTATCCGGTGCATGCGTAGCACGACCGTCATACGGTGCCGAAGGCAGCGGGGACCAGGGTCGGAACGACTGCTATACGGTTCCGCAGGCAACGGGGACCCGAGCCGGAGGTTCGTTCAGTTAGAGGTTTATACTATTCTATGTGCAATTTAAGGGATTATCCGGTGCGTGCGCAGCACGACCGGTATACGGTGCCGAAGGCAGCGGGGACCAGGGTCTGAGGTTCGTTCGGTTAGAGGTTTGTACAATTCAATGTGCTAATTAAGGGATTACCCGGTGCGTGCGTAGCACGACTGGTATACGGTGCCGAAGGCAGCGGGGACCGAAATCACCCACTCGTGGACAGCCACCCGTGAGGTATAGGAACAATAAGTCCACGAGGGGAAAAATAAACGCTACCCGGCACCGATAGCACCCATCCGTTCCAACCCCCACCGCAGGAGGCGCCTGTTTATTAGATTTGAAACAATGAATATAATTACATAACAATAATAAAATATAAAAGGTAAAAAATAACAATTTTTTGCAAATTGAAAGTTAAATATAAAATATTTTCGAAGTACTATAAGTTCATAATGTCCTAAATTTATGGTATTTTAGTTCAGAAAGTCAAGGAGGTTCGTTCGGTTAGAGGTTTGTACAATTCAATGTGCTAATTAAGGGATTACTCGGTGCGTGCGTAGCACGACCGGTATACGCGGTGCCGAAGGCAGCGGGGACCTGGGTCGGCGGTTCGTCCGGTTTGAGGTTTTACAAGATTCGAGATTTTCTACAATTCGAGGCACCGATGTAAATTAGGGGCCCGCTGGCGGGCGAAGCCAGCTAGTATTAATCATTAATGCAGATAAAATTTTGATTTTCAACATAATATTTGAACTTAACTTTGAAATGAAATAAACTTTTTAGTTAATAGTAGAAATGTGAAAAAATATTTTTCAATGCAGTAGTCGGCATTTGCTAGCATTTACTGCATACTCCATTTCACTAATAATTTAAGTAAAGCACGGCGTAAGGCACGACAACTATTTTTAAAATCTCAGAAAAATGTAAAATATAAAAGCAATATATATATATATTAAAAAGTATTAAAGCAGCCCCATGTTTTCTTATGGGAAAAAGCGTAGGAATATAGTCCAATTTTAAAAGTCGATTATATAGAAAACAGGAGTTTTCCTACATTAACGCAAAACTTTATTAGCTTCATCTAAAACCGATTAATATATTAATTTTAAAAAAATCGTCCGAGCCGTTTTGGAGATAACAGTTATAACACCCTTACAAAGACACCAATTTAGTTAAAAATGAACTCCCAGATCTTAAAATCTACTGCATGTAGAAATGTATAAATTTCATAATAGTTTAATCCGGAGATATAAGACTATTGTGAAAAAATCAGAACGATATGCCTCATATTTGCTGAGATATTAAATGCCAGCGTTTAGATTTTCCTTTGATGTCCTTCTAGCTGTATATATAAGAGTGACGGAATCTTCGGTTTTGGGCTTTCGGTTTTTTTGCTGCGGTCACTCTAGAAACTACCGTCTCTCATGATATATATATATATACACACACAGAAATGCTTTCTAAAAAAAAAAAAAACCTAGTACTACATCAAATATTTCACTAAAGTCATTTTTGTTTTGTTTTGTTCTGTTTTTCTGCACCATTTAGAATAATAAAAATAGTTTAAAAAAAACGTGCTAATTTAGTTTTAAAATAATTTAAACTAACAATTGTAGAATTCTGGTAAAACATGAGCTTCATTTTTACAGATTTTCTTGTTTATAAAAATGTTAAACCATTAATCTATACTAATAAAAGAAAGTTTCGCTTTGTGTGTGTGTCTGTTGGAGATGGCTAGGAAAATTTAGCCCACCTAGAAGGCTGGAAATTTAGATTTAGGTAGTCCAAACCCTCTCCTGGTGCAACATTACTTCAGAATTTTAATATTTTAATTACTTTCTGAAATATTAATTAAAATGCACAAAGCACTCTCATTAAAAATACGCTTTTATTCTCTTGGGTTGGTTGGTTCACTGGCTGGTTGCATCGATTCTTCACAGAAGTAATTAAATAAACCAGAGTAGCGATGCAAAAATAAGGATTTTTAAGGAAATAGTGGTCGCACGGCTCTGCCGTTACATACATACAACCGTACACACGTAGCGCCATCTGCCGACGCGAAACTGAAAGTGTCATTAACGCAGAAGAACTGATACAACTGTCCTACTCGAGCGCCATCCCCATCTATTTGAAACATTTTAGAGGGACGTTTTTCGTTAGAAATCTTTGGATGAAAGTCGAGTGTTTCATGAATTACTGTTTTTTTTTTCTTTCTTTCAGCTAAATATTAATATTTTCACACAAAAATTATACCCATGCTTAGGAAACATTTTTTTTAATACTCATAAAAATTTGGATAATAAGATTTTTTTTTTTTTTTAAACATTAAATAAAAAATTAGAACACTTCTAACAGGCAATTTTGTCACTACAAATTGGCAATTCTTAAGTTCTTGCTTGAGCTGCGGATAGTTTAGCGAGAATTCTTAAAACTTTCTATTGCAAATTTATTAATATTAATATTTTATATCTATACTAATAAAAGAAAGTTTCGCTCTGTGTGTGTGTGTGTGTGTCTGTTGGCGATGGCTAGCAAAATCTAGCCCACCTAGAAGTCTGGAAATTTAGGTGTGGATAGTCCAAGGTCTGACCATGTGCACCTGAGTCTCAGAATTTTAATATTTTGATAATTACTCTAGATATTAATTAGAGTATCATTAAATATCGCATTGAAAATGCCATTTTTTAAATCAAAATGTCTAAAGAAAAGAACTGTTGTTGTGGATTTGGAAGCGGAAATGAACGAATTCGAAATTATTTTACTAATTAGCGAATTTTAAGAAAACTAATTAAGATATCAATTTGAAAATTTCTGAGCATATGTAAAAAAAAAATTCTGTATCCGTCTATGCAATTTTTGAAAAATTCGGCCGGTAATTTTTCTTAATTTATGCAAAAAACTGCTAAAAATCTGCTGGCGCCAGTGAAAAAAAATCCGAGACAGTTTCAGACAGGGATCTGCTTTCATTAAAAACTGAACTACAAAGAGATCTGTTTCTCTGGCCGATCCCCCATTTAGTTTGCGAAAATTAAAGGAAATAATTGCCAATTTTTACTAATGAACAAAATTTAGATTAATTAAGATATAGATCTGAAATTGAGGATGGGAAGTGTTGTGATCTGCCGGATATTTTAGCGTAACGTCTTCGTTATGTTCTATTTATCAGAAAAATGTAATTATTTTTTTAATGATCGCGTTAATGTAGGTGAAGGTGGTTTTCTTGAACAAATTATTCGTTATATTTGAGGGTATGGGGAGGGACGGGGTTAACGCCTTGCACTGAGATTGTTATTATCTGGGGCCCGAGCAACGCCGGGCGGATAGCTAGTTTTGTTAATAAGATGTCCTGCTTTCATCCTCCCCGTACAGCGGGCAGGTGCAAAGAAGAGAATATTACTGTGGGATGTATTATGAACAATGGACTATTATTAACTACAACAATCTCTTTTAGATGCTTTTTCATATAAAGTTATTTCACGTATAATAGAGGTATTTTATTGACTTGTTCTCTTCATTTGAATCCGTAAAGCATCAATTTGAAAATTTCTGAGCATATGTAAAAAAAATCTTCTGTATCTGAATATGTGATTTTTGAAAAATTCGGTAGGTAATTTTTTTTTTATTTATGCAAAAAACTGCTAAAAATCTGCCGGCGCCAGTGAAAACGATCCGAGAAAGTTTCAGACAGGGATCTGCTTTCATTAAAAACTGAACTACAAAGAGATCTGTTTCTCGGGCCGAACCCTCCATTTAGTTTGAGAAAATGAAAGGAAATTGTCAATTTTTACTAATGAACAAAAATTTAGGTAACTAATTAAGATATACATTTGAAATTGAGGTCGGGAAGGGGTGTCATCTGCCGGCTATTTTAGCGTAGCGTCTTCGTTATGTTCTAATTATCAGAAAAATGTAATTCTTTTTTTAATGATCGCGTTAATGTAGGTGACGGTGGTTCTCTTGAACAAATTATTCATTATATTTGCGGGTATGGGGAGGGAGGGGGTTAACCCCTTTCTCTGAGATTGTAATTATCTCGGGCCCGGGCAACGCCGGCGGGTTAGCTAGTAGGTAATAAAATGCATCATTTTCAGCTGATTACGTCAGGTGTGGTTCTTTTTTTTTCGAGGGGTGGGGGGGGTGGGGGGGGGGTTAATTTTTAGTAAAGTGGGGTTTTTTTAGAATTCTCGATTGACTGGCTGCCACTTCGTAGTAAAGTGATAAAATGAAAAATTCTCAACATTAAAATCTTAGTCAGAACAAGCTGTAAAAATTTAGCCATGTTAATTTTTTTTTAAATTCTTTATTTTACTTTATATAGAGAAAATTTAAAAAAAAAAATGTTTTTTTTTTAGTGGACAGTAAAATATAAATTTGTGCAGAATCATTACATAAACTGCTATTTTACTTTAGAAAATGTATGTATCATCTTATAGTCTCAGAAAGATGCTACAAAACTACTTTAGTCCCTCATATCGTGTGCATTCGGATATATCGTTGTCTTTATGTCCCTAAGGAAAAATATAGGGTAGATGTGCCAGTAATGGACACCCTTAAGGAATTTATTTAAAAAGTATTTTTTAATTAATAGTTATAATTATTAGATTCCACTTTTTGTAATATTATATTAATCTACCAACAATATTTAATCATGCTCAAAGTCACATTTCCCAATGTAAATCGAAATTTAATTGTAAATAACAGAAATAAAGCAAAACACCCTAAATTCCAGTAATGGACACACCACAAAAAATAATAGATAATTGATATTATGATTGTATTTAAAACTAGAATTTAAAGAAAACATATTAATGAAATAAAATAGTAATTTTGAAATAAATTTAACAATTAGGCTATCGATAATTAATAAAATATTTATGAGAATAATTCACTGTTTAAATGAATTGTCATTATCACAAGATCAATATTTTAATTATTTTAGATAGAATGTTTAAAATACTAAATTTCAAAGAATTACATTTATCAAATTATTGAAACATTGGAGGGAGGGGGTTAGAAGAGTCAGTTTAAAAAAAAAAAAAGTCTTCGAGTACTAGTGTATGGAATCTCATTTCGTATTATTCTTAACAGTTAAACTTCCTAAAACTGCTTGATCAATTATTTTTAGTAATTTATACGAAAAATATCAAATAAAGTGTGGGTTGAATGTTTTTTTAAATACTAAATAAAATTATTTCAAAATAAAATTGCTGAATTGAGATTTGAGCTCCCTGATCTGCAGATTTACTAGTATCATTGCTACTATATATATATATTTCTTTTTAATGTACACACTAGTTGTTTTGTCAGACATGAAAAATGAAACATTTAAGCCCCGTGGCAGAATGTATGCGACGCTGCGACGGGCGTCGCAGACTTTTTAGGGCACCTGCAGACTAAAAACATACAGCGATGCCGCGGACGCACTATAGGGCGTAGATTACGCGAAAAAACGGCAAACTCCGTCGAAGGATCGCGAATAAAACGGCGAATTTAGTCGAAGAACCACGGAAAAAACGGCAAACTTCGTCGAAGGATCGCGAATAAAACGGCGAATTTCGTCGAAGAATCGCGGAAAAAATGCGAAATTCATTTAAAGTTCGCGAAAAATGGCTAATTTCGTTGACAGATCGCGAAAAAAACGCAAATTTAGTCAAAAGGCCGTGAAAAAAACGAATTTCGTCAAAAGGCCGTCAAAAAAACATGAGTTTCTTTGAAGGATCGCGGACAAATGCGAATTTTGCCGAAGGGCTACGGAGAAAATGCCAACTTCGTCGAAATATCGTAGAAAAAACTGTTAATTTCGTCGAAGGATCACGAATAACGGTCACTTTCGTCGAAGAAACGGCAAATTTCGTCGTCGGATCACGAAAAAACTGAGAATTCTGCCGACAGATCGTGAAAAAACGGCAAATTTCGTCGGAGGATCGCGAAAAAACGGCAAATTTCGTCGGAGGATCGCCGAAAAACGGTAAATTTCGTCGGAGGATCTCGAAAAAACTGAAAATTTCGTCGAAGGGTCTCGAAAAAACTGAAAATTTCGTCGAAGGGTCTCGAAAAAACGAAAAAATTCGTCGAAGGAACTCGAAAAAACGGGCAAATCTCGTCAAATGATCTCGAAAAAACTGCAAATGTCGTCGAAGTATCTCGAAAAAACGCAAATTTTGTCCAAAGGCCAAAGAAAAATCGTGAAATTCATCAAAGGACCTGGGAAAATGGCTAATCTTGTCGACAAATTGCGATAAAAATGCAAATTTCGTCAAAGGGCCGCAGAAAAACTTGATTTTCGTCAAAAGACTGCGTAAAAAAAAAAAAAAAAAAGGAGTTCCGTTAAAGGATCGGAGAAAAAAATGTGAATTTCATCAAAGGGACACAGAGAAAACGTAAATTTCGTCAAATGGCCGCAGAAAAAATGCTAATTTCGTCAAAGGATCACGGAAAAAGTGCGAATTTCATCGAAGGGCAACGAAAAAAAACCCCCGTGAATTTTGCCAAAGGATCGCGGGGGAAAAAAGAAACGCTAATTTCGTCAAAGGTGCACGAAAAAAACGAGAATTTTTTGAAATATTAGTCCTGGCAGGGTTCGTGTTCGTTGATATATATCAATGGATATATATCACGATATCTATCATGATATATATCCGATATTTATTTTCAAAATATCAAGATTTTTGATATTTTCGATATTATTTGATATTTATTTTCAAAATATCAAGATGTTTGTTATTTTCAATATTTGATATTTATTTTCAAAATATCACTGTGCAAGATATTTGATATTTTAAATTGAAACAAGTGTAAATGAAATTTTCAACTGATATTGACTGTTCAATTCTGTAGATAAAGAACATTTGTCTCTGGCAGTGACTTTTCTAGCTAAAGAAAAAAACAAAAATCTTATCCAAACTTTGTTTGAAATTTTTATTTAGTTGTTTTTTTATAAGTGAATAAAGCAAATTGCTTCTGTTCTGTTGATTAGTTGATCTTCAATTTTGTTTAAAGTGAAAAAAAAAAAGAGAAGAAAAGGGAAAAAAAAAAACAGTTTTAGTAAATTGTTTAAGTTTTCATGTTAAGTGCAATGTATTCTAGTTTCTAATCTATATTATGCTTGAAAATTATTTATTATCAACAGTAAGTTGACTATTTTGAAAGATATATATCAAAATATCGGATATTTTTGATATTTTCGAAAATATCATGATATTTACGAACCCAGAGTCCTGGCGACTCTAATCAAAAGCAGAGTTAATCCGATCTGCAACAAGAAAAATTATTGCCGAGAGGGAATTTTCTCCCCTCCCCCCTCTGCTGTAACCTTTCAGAATATTTGCTGTGAATTTCAGATTTTTTTTTTTTACTCAGAAATCAGATAAATGCTGATCCTTAATTAATTAGCACTACAACTACAACAGCAGCAAGAATAGATTTATATGATATATTGCATATTGCAGACTATTTTTGAAAACATTATTAGCGTTGCAGACACTTGAAGATAGTTCTGCCACTGGGCATTTAAGACAGAAAACAGGTTTTTAATAACTTGTGTGGCTTAAAAAAATTGTCTTTATTTAAATGGGGAGAGCATGAGCCCCTCATTTTCCTGTGCCCTTAAACATTCTCTGCTTTCTAATTGGATGTTTATTGCCATTATAAAGTATGGAAGGCACGGTTAAAAAAAATAATTTGATTACAATCTTTAAAAAAATTATCAATTACGTGAAATTAATAAAAACAGCTATTTATAAAAAATATATTATAATATTGTTTTTACATTCTGATGAGTGCAAATAAATTTTTTTTTTTTTTTGATTACTTAGCTTTTCAGTTAAATAAAAAAAATTTATGCACTATGAACATTACTGTAATTGTTTTTTTAGTAACGTCCACATGGGGTGTCCATTACTGGAAATTGACTAATTAAGCCTTCCAGGTCCCTAACCATGGTCCTAAAACCTGAAAAATAAATGAAATTTTGTAAATTGCGATTAGTATATAAAATTAAAAGTTTTCTATTACTATTAAAACAAAAACATGCAATTTTTTCAAGAAAATAAAAGCTCTTAGCATGTTCAAGATTTTCTCAGAAAAACAGTGGAACTGTGAAACATTATTTTCTGCTTCCTGATTTGGTTTAATTAAGAGTGTCAACAATAACCCAAATTATAAAACATGCAAGGGGGACTAATGAAAAAATATATATAAAGTTAATTTTTTATTGGTTATTTTTTTATAAACCAAAACCTTTGAAAGTGGCCCATTAATGGCACATCTACCCTATATACATTTACCCACAATTTATGTAACTTTTTATAAGTGTGTCGTAAATTTTCTTACGAAACACAACTAACATATGCGTAACAATGGTATTTTTTATTTTTACTTGTTGCGGAACCATCAATTTATAGTAAGTTTCCTCAGCTGCTGCCAAAACTATATTAAATATAATACTCATATTAAAATCGATCATGAGGGGGGAAAAAATGCATTTTTTATTTTTCACATGTGATTTTGAAGCTGTTGTCGCCTAGCTGAAAATATTCAGAATACTTAAAAAAAAAAAAAAAAAGTAGGGGTATTGAAAAAGGATTTAATAGTGAAGCATCGTGTGAGCAACTTCTTCGTAAAGAAAAAGTTTCTTACGATAAAATTAGACTTGTCTGCTAAAGTCAACGAACTCCCGACTTTTTTAAATTGAAAAACCCGCGCACAATTTGCTAGAGTGGAATGTTTGACCTAATGAGAGTGTCATTACGGAAAGAGTTATTATCAGTTATTTAAAACATTATCAAGTGACCCAGCACAGTCTCGTGGTAAGGCCAGGGGGAGAGACGGCTCAGGACTAGAAATGAGTTATGGCTTTTTTTTTTTTTTTTAATGATTTATTGATAAAGAACAATTATTCTCCGCATATAAATTACTTATTGATTTTATGTTAAAGTTTACAACAGCAGCATGAAAAAATAAATTCTAAATTCTAGTTTTGAAAAATAACTCAAATACAGGTTATATTGTTGTATAGGTTATTTCGAGGCAATGAAACCATATCCCTCCCATCCCCCGCGTCGGAGACTGTTCTTGTTCTTTTCTGGGTATCTGTTTTCATAGATAATATCTCCCCTCCAGTTCTAAATACAGTCGATCTCGCTTATAGAAAGTTCGGATGTAACGAGAACCTAAAAGTTTTAACGAGCAAAAATAAAGAAAAGTTTGGAAAAATTCAAAAATATACAGCAGCAAACTGCTTTAAAAAGGAAACTTAGAAATAACAAAAAACTTTGCAAAATTATGAAAACTTCTCCAGTTTTTCCACCTATTTGTGTAACAAGTTTTATCACTTCACGTGTTTTGTTGAAAATAGGCAAAACAATTTTTTTTCCAAGTCTTAACTGAATTAACTTTTTTAAATCAAAATAAATACGTGTTTAATTTTTATTTGTTTATTCATAGTTCATTGGACGAGTTAGAATATATAACAAAAAATGTAAAAATGACAGTAAAAAGATAAAATAAAATGATTTCTATATAAACATTTTCAAATTTATAAAGAAATGATACACGTGATTTTCTTTCCTTTTACATAGAAGCTACGTTATAAGAAAATTAATTTTTCTCTGCTAATTTATGAAAATAAAATTGTTCTTATAAGAGTGATCCATTAACTTTTATTTACATAATCGAATTAAAATTCTATTTCTTAGATTTCACAATACATCTTCAACTTGGGAATTTAGAAAACTTTTATAACGAACAGATGTTCTCATCCCTTCATTCTCATAAATAACAGAGTTCGATTGTATGTGTCTCAAAGATTTGGTGCATTCTAATGATTTAGTTGAGAATGAATACTATAGCGAAGCAGTCCTTAAACTCTTAAGATATCACGGACCAATTTCCGTATCTTCGCGTACTCTAAGGATTTAAGACTGAAATTAGTTTTTTTTTTTTTTTTTTTTAATTTTAAATACATGATAGTATATTTTGGAATTTATGCTTATTAATAGGCTAGAAATGTTCAAATCCCCCCCCCCCCCCGCCCCGAGATACAGAAATTCCTCCCGTCGGAAAATATCTGAATTCAACACTGCTATTCTATGAACAAGAATACATGACAGTAAATAATTTATGACAGAATAATGGACGAATAAGGATGCATTTCTGAAGATACTATTAGCTAAACATGAAAAATAAGTCATCTAGCTGAAAGTGACACATGCATGAGGTAGCTAATATAGAAAATTTGTAAGGTGCATATAAAAGTTATCAGTTACCTTTTAGGTAAATATAAGCTACCTTTTAAGTAAAAAGAACAAATAAAGTTTTTTACAAATAGTTCTCATAAACGGAGAAATAATATATTTGATAAAGAAGAATTTTATAGTTATGCGGCTGGTTTTTGTTTCGAATTCTATGATAAATAAACATGCATAATACGGCATGTCATATCTGTTCTTAGAATATTTTTATGATTGAGAATTTAAGCATGTATTTCATGTAAAAGATAGTACAAAAAGAAATTATGGACTTACTTTTCTTTTAACATATCAAGCCCTTCTTGGGGAATTCCTGGTCTAGTAACGAAAACTTTTTGTTTACTCATGATTCCTCTCTTGTCACTCTAAGATCTGAACTCTAAAGAACGGAAAAATCGTTTGACAGCTAGGGCGCAAGGAAGTCACCTTTTTGCAAGGTCATGGGGCGCTGCAGTCGCATATTATGACGTAACAAGTGATGTAATTACGATGACGATGAGAAACGGATCATTCAGAGTAGGGCCACTAGAGATAATCAGAGATTGTGGATGCTGCTGCTGCTTCATATTAAATGGAAAATGGCTCCTTAAAAATTTCAATGAAGCATTTAAAAAAAAAAATTAAATTCTGCATAATTTGCATTTACAAATGCTTATCTATATCAGATATACGCTCAACAGTCTTTAATAAAGAATGACATTCCAATTATTTGTATTATTCTTCAATTAAAAAATGTTTCTTTATTTTTAACGCAATTATGAAATGATTAAAAATATCTTTCCATGTTACAAAAAGAAACAAGTGGGTAAGTGTGATCGAAGATCGCTCAAAGGGTTTCGTTTAATATTCCTTTCAAAACACTTTATCCTTTCTTTAATAAATTTCTTTAATAAATTCAAACAAATTTCATTTAGCAGCAACAACAAAAAAAGTCATGTTTTTTATAAAGTAAAAATTTACCGGTCTATTTTTTCCTTTTTTCGAATATCTAAACCAGCCGGATAGCGGTCCAAGCCCGCTATTATATTCTGTCATAATAATATCCGTCATACGGACTAAATGCAATATTTAAAAAAATAATTTCAAAATTAAACAAATTGTACACCTTCAAAATGTTAAAATATGCGAATATTTCCATAATCGGATTTTTATCACGATTCAATATGTTTCTCAAACTCATATATTTACTATTCTCTATTATTTATATTGATACTCGCTTTGTATTATTCTCAAACATTTGAAAAATTAGTTAAACTTCCTATATGACGTCAGATTTTCTTTTTAATTCTCTAATGACGTGATATTAATCTGCTTTGTCCACTTACACATACTCATACTCCTTGTATTATTGAGAAATCTTAGACATTTTCCGTTTTATTACGACTATGACGTCAATCAATTTTATTTCATATTTATCTTTTTTTCAACTGGTGAAACTTTTTATTTCAATTTCATTTTTCACGTGAAAATCGTCTGATAGAAAATTAATTATTGTAGAAAGAATTTCATTGTGGATTTTAAATCTTTGGCATCTGCTTTAACGAAAAATGTTTCAATTTAATAGGAAAAGGCTGTTAGAATTTTGGTTTTTTATCTCTATTTATTAAAATAATACGAATTTTTCAAATTTTAATATTTTGAGCTCTTCACAGCTGCTATTCAAATTTATACACTAAGTTTCAACTCTGTAAGTTACATACTTTTTGAGAATGGCTCTGTGACAGACAGACAACGAAGCGGGGTAATAGGGTTTCGTGAGATGAACGAAACCCTAAAAAAAAAGAAAGAAAAGAAAAGAAAAGAAAAAAGTCCTTCCGGCCTGTACCGGGAGGAAAAGGTAACTGTCCTATATCTTCGTTTTAAAATGTTAGCTAATGTTACACGAAAACAGCAAGTTAAAATGCAAAGAAACGTTTACAAAAGATTCGTTAATACTGATTATGAATAAGAAATTCGCCAAATTATTGAGCAATAGCCAAATTGGCTTCATTTATGAAGACTTATTTTGGTCGCCAAATTTGGCGATATTTCGCCAAATGTCGCCAATTTTGTCGCCAATGTCGCCAATTTTGGCGCTAACGGATATGAATATAAAGTTTTATGCGTATGATTGGGAAAATTATTACAACAATGAAAGAAAATAATTTGCGAGTAATCGCGTTAATGTGCTGTTTTGTTTCAAAATGTCAGCCACCCTAGAATTTCAAACTGCTCTATCTCAGCCATTTTTTAAGATAGAGGTAAACCAAAAAATGCTCTGGAATCCTTGTATCAAGGCCTAAAACGTAATTGAAAAGCAAATTTTAATTTTTAATTTTTTTGTATATTTATTTTAGTTTTAAATTTTTAAATGGCCGCCATCTTGAAACAAAATGGCGGACCAAGCTGGCCAACGAACTCGGTCGAGACATTGGTTAGCTTAATACACACAATTAGTTTCATCAAAATTGATTTATAAATACGAGCGTTATCGTATGACATAAGTCAGATATATATATATATATGGATATATCTATATATATAAATCAACATTTGAACGGAGGGTGGTTTTGGGGTCTGGGGGTCATGATCGGTGAAAATATATCGAAATAGGTAGCTTTATACTTTTTTGTATTGAAAGCTACCTAAAAGAAAATAATTATATATCGTGAGAAGGGGGAAAATACCTGTAATCTTTTTTTACATTTCAATTATGAAATAAAAAATGACGTATTGTTTTACAATTTTTATTCATTATTTATTTATTTATTCAAATAAAAAATATAAAGGGAAATATTTATAAATCATTATACTTGAAGAACGTTTATAGCAATGCAATTCCAAAAACATTTTTCTTATTGCCTTAAAAAATTACATTTTTTATTTTTTTAAATAAAACAGCAAATTTGAAAAAAAATATATATAATTTAACAAATTACAATAACCATTGGAAAAATGTTCCGAAAGCTTAAAAAAAAAAAAAAAAAAAAAAAAAAAAAAATTACCGTACTTTCGTGTTTTAGCGGCCCCCACAATTATGATTATGCCAAGGTTGCAGTTATGGTTTTGCCAAGATCATCGCAAAGCTTATATATGCATCCTATATACGCATAAATATATATTCCAAACACTCCTATATGTGCCATATATGTCATTATACACATATTATTTACGTCTTATATGTCGTATATACATCGTATATGCATCATATATGACTATAACTTGGCCACATACGTCAATAAATGTTATATATATACAGGGTGTCCACGTACAACCTGACCGACCTTTATTTTCGCAACCGTTGGTCCTAGATGCATACTTCCAATTACAAAAATGGTTTAAATAAAGTAAAGAATTATTTTTAAAGCGATTTGGGTCAATAAAAACATTTATTAAAAAATTACGAAATTTAAATTTTTATACGGTCCCCCGGTCTTATAAGTGATATTTAGTAAACATTTACTGTGACACTAACAAGTAAGATAAAAAAAAAAAAAAAGTCCCACTCATCTAACATTAAAATTGACCGAATTATGAAACTTTGAAATGCACTTTTTTGCATATCAAAACAGATGATTTCGGCCGTGCTTTCAGGGATCGTATATAAAGTACTTAAACTTATTTCAAGGTATCTGCGCTTTGAAAAAAATCGTACAACTATTACGATTGACTTAAATTTTATTAGTTAAGTTTCAGATTAGTTAAAATAATTGTATTTTATCATATGTTTTATTTTGTAAGGATTTGAGGCTATGATTTATTTTAACAAAAATTATTGTCTGAGTGCAACGAAGACTCATACACAGCGCACTATTACTTTGCCCCATATATAGCTACGATGGATATTAAAACCTTTCGTCAAGCATAACTCAAAAAATATTTAACGGATTTCGTTCAAATTTTTACAGCAGGTACCTATAAAGGTGACAACGACGTCTATTTATTACCAAGAATAAATGTCAAACCGTTTGGAAATTATATTAAAAAAATAGATAAAAAAGCACAATTAAAGTACATACGTCACTAAAATTTTGTGCGTACGTCATTTTCACCGGCGCAAGATTTTCGTAGACAATCGGAATTTAAAAGTTCATGGAGTACATGGAGCAAAAAAATATGCACGCACTAATATTCAGCACAATAAAATATATTTCAATTTAGTAGAAATCGAAAATTAATCTGGATTTTTTTCTGTTTGAAAGAAAAACCCCGCAATAACTTGTTAGACTTATTATTAGATATTTGGCGCAAATCTCAGCAATAGCAGCTTTTTTTATTTCGCGTGTGTAAATAAAAAAAAAAAAATTGGTGTTTAAATAAAAGGTTTCGATTTATGGCATTATTTCTTTTTTTTCTTCTCTTTTTAGCATTTTAAATGGGATTAATGAAAGGCATGTATTTTAAATTAAATGAGTGAAAGGTTTATATTTAAATGAAATGAATTCAATATGAAAATGTTATAGGAACAATATTTGGCGATTTATCAACTGCGCCAGGATAACATAAAAGTACCAATATATCAAACGGTATCTAGTATGTGAAATGCAACAGTTATATTATAATCACCCATCGTACAAGAAAAAAAAACTAATATTCTGCATTCAGAGGGAAAAATCCATCTCCTGTGCCGTAAGATTTGGCGAGTTCTTTTTTGGTGATAAGTTTTTCGATGTGATTGTTGGGATCTGCAGGATTTGGCTTACTTTTTCTAAATCTTATTTTTTTTGCAGATGTAGTATTATGTAAATATATATTTTTGCAGATATTTTTCTATTTTGTATATATATATATATATATATATATATATATATTGTAATGGCATTTGGAAAAGAGATTTTTACCTTTTTATCTGTGCCTTCGGAAATATATATATATATATAAAAAAAAAAAGATTTACATATATCAAGCGTATAATGTTATGTTTTGCATATTTATACGGACCACTTCTCCATTTTTAGATTTTAAATGCTATTTATTATTTACTAGCCGTTTATTAATTGTTTACAATTTACCCCCCTGACAATAACAATTATTTATCACAAAAATGCCTCTTAGGTTTGTTAAATAAGTTTGTTTATGTATTTTCATTACTTATTAAAATATCGAATATAGCGATAAAATTTTATTTTAGCATTGTGCTTAAATTTTTAAGATGGTGCAAAAACATGCTTTAATAAACGTATGTTTGTAAATATTTGAAAAACATGTTTTACCGCTCTCTTGAAAAATTTTGTAAGATGCTAAAACTACCTTTTGGCACCATTTAAATTTTTTTTCGTCAACCGACATTGGATACGAAACTTTTCCCTATTCAGATACACAGGCAAGACTGGTCTCAAACAAGAGTAAAGCTAGCAACAATATTGTTTTAACTCTATAAGAGTTACAATAATGATATTAAATGCTCCGATTGGCTTTGGGCCCAATTACGAAAGTTTCTCCTAAAAAAAAACTGTAGAAGTCTTTTACATTTGTTTCAAATGAAGCTCGGTCTACAAGGTATTAGTTAATAATACAAACAACACTAATGGCATGGAGGCAAAAGTTTTAATTTAAATGTATATATTTACCCCTCCCCCCCCCCCAAAAAAAAAAAAAAGAGAGAGAGAAGAAAGTTACAGTGATGAATTTAAAATGGCGTTAAGCCACGCTTTCTGACATAAGCAATTGGCTGCAAACGCGATAACGAAACTTTCACTTAACTTAATAACATGTATAGCTAATATAGCCCACAGGGTAATTTGCAGTTATACAGACCTTGTGGGTTTTTTTAAAAGTTTGAGACAATTCAGGTTTAAGAAGTTGAGATTTACTGTCAAATGATATAAACAACTATGAACACAAAACTGATGAATTATTATTCAGATTTATGTATGTATTTAAAAAAAAAATTGCATCTGATTACACTTCTGTTTGCATTTAATCTGTTTGCATTGTTTGCATTTAATTACTTCTGTTTGCATTTAATAACTGATAAACGGCTTCTGTATATTAAATGAATTGTTTAAATATTGGGAAGAGGTGGCGAGAGGTAGAAAGACGAGTAAACAAACGGGTAGACAGACGGGTAGTGAGATGGGTAGAGAGACGAGTAGCGACATAGGTAGGCTGACGGGTAGAGAAACGAATAGACAGACGGCTAGAGAGAAAGGTAAAAAGAGGGTTGACAGAGGGGTAGCGAGAAAGGTTGCGAGACGCGTAGCGTGGTAGATAAAGAGACGAGTATAGAGATGAGTACAGAGACGAGTTGACTGACGGGTAATGAGATTGGTAGCGAGACGGGTAAAGAGTCGGGTACAAAAACAGACGGATAGTGAGACGGGTATACAGACGAGTAGAGAGACAGATAGACAAGTTGTGAGACAGATAGACAAATGGGTAGCGAAGTGGATTGAGACACGGCTAGACATACAAGTAGTTAGACGGATAGACAGACGGTTAGAGAAATAGATTGGCGGGTAGCGAGACCGGTAGAGAAATATAGAGACAGGTAGCGAGACGTGTAGAGAGATAGACAATCAGTTAGAGAGACGGGCAGAAGAACGGATAGGAAAACAGGCAGATTGTGGAGAGACAGACAGACAGGCAAAAGAAAAGTCTGCGGATTGGCGCAGTAAAGGCGCAGGGGGCAGAGCCTCCTAGAGAATAATCAAGAAGTATCTGTTAAGCTTAACTTTGAAATATATATAATTTTTCAATTTTGCCGATATGGATGTTTAATGTAAAAGTTATTTTACAGAAGTCATCGAAAGATTTTTTGTATACTTTAATAGTAATTTAGACTATAGTTTTGCAATCTGGTTTGTAGAAAAGCATGCTATCAATGTGGTTTGAAGTGTAAGAGTTTCTATAAACAGTTATACAAATAAAAGATATATAATCAAGGAAGAAAAATTATAATTTCACACACAAAAAAAAGGTGCAACAATGAAATTAAATTTGCGTTAAGCCACGCTTGATAGAATAATCTATTGGCTGCAAATCCAATTACGTAACTTTAAAAAGCTTGGCGTTTTAAAAGATCCGGCGTTTTTTTTTTGTTTTTTTTGTTTGTTTTTTTTTAAGTTTTGCGCAATACGCGCTTAAGAAAATGAGATTCTTTGCCACACGTTAAAAAAAATTATGACAACACATCTGATGAACGGTACTTCTTTTCTATTTTTTTAACAGTGTAAATGAATTTATATATGATATTTTGTAATTCTATCATTTAATTTGCTCTTTTTCTCTTTATATTGTATTTGTTAACCCTATGTTCTCAGCAATATCACTCAGACTAATCCCTTTGAGGGAAGTCCTAGTATTATTTTCATAAGGTTTTATATAGCTTGCAACGATCGTCTTTTCCAGTTTAAAATTTGTACTCGAACTTTAACTCACTTTGAAATGTCCGATCGAAGTTAAACTTTACATACTGACTTAAATCCGATGACAATGTAATATTATTATGATTTTCGACGCTTACCATCTTAATAATACTATTAACTACATCTAATACTATTAACTACATCTAATACTATTAACTACATCTTTATAATAATACTATTCAAACTGATATTCGTATAAATCCGTCGAAAACCGGAAGTCGAAATTTTTCATGAGTCCAATACTTTCTTCTTGTAAAGATAGAAGAAAGTAAAAATATGTCATAAGGTAGCCAGTTTGGATTTGAGAACAGCCTTAAGAGGGCCAAAATAAAACATGATATTCAGTGCTCTCAGTGGTCCGTTTTTAAATAAAGAATAATTTTTGCCGAAGGTTTCCTACAACATTTGCAATAGAAATAATAGTCTTCGGAGTAGATTCCTACAAAATTTGCAAGAGAAATAATCTAAAAAGAAGATTATTAGGCGATTATTATAAAGACATCATGCAAGGGTTTTCGGAAATAGAAGAATTTGTCGTCTGGTATCATTGAGTTTTTTTATATTTACTTGTGTTTGTTTATGTCATATGACGAAATTCGTAAACGGGAAAATATATTTATAAATGAATTTCGCATTTTAATTGTGTACAGTTGAAAAATATGGGACACACAGAAATAAGGAAACATGCGCTAGATAAATCGGAATAAAATAGGACACTTTTTCAGACAGAAAAATGCCTAATATGTTGATCACAGTATTTTTCAACCTTATATATTTGATTGTACACCTGGGCACTAGAACCTATTATTAAACTTCCGCATCAAACTTAAATTTTATTGATTTAAAGTAACTATTTCTTAGTTTATACATAGTTTACCCAAATATAATGTATCATCAAAAACAAATATTAAAATAAAAGAATTAGCAATAATTTGTAATAAGTAACAGAAGGATCGAATTTCTTTTAAAACTTATTTATTTTTATATTACTAAGGGCCTCTGTCTCCTATACCAGATACGCTCGTCAACTTCCGCTCAGACCCTACAGGTTCTAAAAAGACGCTAATTTGCTCTGTTTTAAAAACATTATCCGATTGAAGAAGACTGAATGATATTATCACGAATAGTTGGCGATCTTCTGTAATCGGGTTGTCATTTATTCCCCTTTGCCTGGATTTTTTTCGGTTCCCAAGGCCGCATCGACTGCTATAGCGGCTGTTTTCGTGATTGATTAAGTAAGACCAATTACACATTTGAAAATCTGCTCGGATAAAATGATTAAGTAAAATATATCGCTGCCTCCCGGACTTTTATAATGACACTATAAGAAAATCGTTTTAAATATGACTTTTTAAATGTGATGTAATTTTCAACAATTAAATGCTCTTTGCAAAAAATAATTGAATTATTAAGTTTCTTTCTTTTTTTTAATATTCACGTTTTGTAAATATTATTGCTTGGGCTTTTTAAAATCTTGCAACAGTAGTTAAACAAGTGTGTAAGTGTGATCGAAGATAGCTCAAAGGGTTTCGTTTAATATTCCTGTCAAAACACTTTATCCTTTCTTTAATGAATCCAAATAAATTTCATTTAGCAAAAAAAAAAAAAAAAAAAAAAAGTCATGTTTTTTATAAAGTAAAAATTTACCGGTCAATTTTTTCTTTTATTCGAATATCTAAACCAGCCCGCTATTATATTCTTTCATAATATCTGTCATGCGGACTAAATACGATATTTAAAAAAATAATTTCAAAATTAAACATGTTGTACACTTTCAAAATGTTAAAATATGCGAATATTTCTATAATCGAATTGTTGTCATGATTCAATATGTTTAAGAAACATATTGAATCATGACAGCAATTCGATTATTCTATAGTTATTATAGTTATCTATTATTCATATTGATACTCATATTGATTGCTTTGTATTATTCTCAAACATTTGAAAAATTCGTTAAACTACCAATATGACGTCAGATTTTCTTTTTAATTCTCTAATGACGTGTAATTAATCTGCTTTGTGTACATACACATACTCATACTCCTTGTATTATTGAGAAATCTTTGAAAATTTCAATTTTATTACCACTATGGCGTCAATCATTTTTATTTCATATTAATATTTTTTTTTCAATTGGTGAAACTTTTTATTTCATTTTCATTTTTCACGTGGAAATCGTTCAAAAGAAAATTAATTATTGTAGAAAGAGTTTCATTGTGGATTTTTAATTTTTGGCAACTGATGTAACGAAAAATGTTTAAATTTAATAGGAAAAGCTGTTAGAAATTTGGTTTTTTATCTCTATTTATTAAAAGAATACGATTTTTTCAAATTTTATTATTTTGAGCTTCATAACTGGTATTCAGCTAGATATACACAAAGTTTTAACTCTGTGAGTTACATAGTTTCTGAGAATGGCTCTGTGACGGACAGACAACGGAGCGGGAGTAATAGGGTTTCATGAGATGAACGAAACCCTAAAAACGGCTATTTCAAACTATGAATTAAATCTCTATTCATATAATGAAATTTTGAATGAAAAATTTAAAAATAACTAAAGAAAATTAACAAATTTTTAAAAAAATTATTGGGCACTTGCACACCACAATCTAGTCAAGTATATGCGTCCAAACGAAGGTTAAATTGCTATGCATGATTTTTGATCCTATAAAACGTATTTAACTGAACTATCTTGACCAATTTCAACATTAACTAACGCCTAAAATTTTTCGATTTAAAAACTGTCTGCTTCGGTGTGTTTATAAAACATTTCTCTATGAAACAACCATTTTTCATGTTTTTATATGCAATAATTTTTTCATATGAAAACTTATGAGCCGTGAAAGTGATCGTAAAAGATCATACAATAAGTTCAATTACGGCGGCATCAGTCGCGTTAGTTATTCTTTTGTTTTATAGAATAGAGAGAGATTTTAACACTGAATGAAATAGCTGAACTTTATATATCTTTTAGAATACCTTATATGTTGGGCTGAAATTCTCATATTATTGGGATAAATTCTAGTTTACATGAATAAATACATAAAACATAAAAGAAAAGAATATATTAAGAAAGATTTTTCTAAAAGTTTATTTATAAGTAAGGTAAAAAAAAGGAGAGTCAGTATATTTCATTTATACCAACCATTTATTCTGAGTGAAATGTTGGACAAATTTAAGTAGGGAAACAAAATACACATTAAAAAAAAAAAAAAAAAAATTGGAGGAAAAATTATATTTTGCACATTATTTACTAATTACATGTAATCTAAACTGTCAATGATTTGATACAAATTAAATTAATAAGTAATTATTTAAAAACTCAAACAAACTTTAAAAAGTACTTTTTGCTTTTTAAAGCTTACTCCTTTTGTGAGACTTAAATTTGAAATCCTATGACCACTGTGCCTTTAAGAATAAAGGAGTTTTAATCATGTCTGTAACAATAGATATAAAATTTTAAAACACTACATGTATTATTGAACTACAAATTAATATTAAAATTCATTATATGTTACTTTGTTATTATGTATATCGTTTTCTCTAAAGGGAGGAAAAATATTGTGTTTCATATTTCAACAAAATAGTTACGTTTCATAAAATTTGTAATTTTTATAAAAACTGTAGATATTATAATAAAATTTTTGTGTGTCTGGTAAATTGTAATGACCATATTCAAATTTTATTGGCACTGAGCGAGAAAAAAAATATACAGCGAATTCGTGAAACGACTTCAAGAAAATAACTTTTTTGAAATAGTAAATATTAATATTTTTTTAAACCGAAGATATCGTTAGAACCGGGAAAATACCAGGAATAATTGGGTATTTATTTATTAATTTTTAATTATTATTTTCGGCCGGGAAAAGGCGATGGCATTTTAAAACTAGAGAAAAACGGAAAAGTTGAAACGAACGCGACTCGATTTACGAAAAATAATTTCTTTGAAATAGTAAATATTAATATTTTTCGAAACCAAAGATACCGCCACAACGGGAAAAGTACGCTGAATAAGTGGGTATTTTTTTATAGACATATTTCTGTCTGGGAATCAGACACAGTAGTTTTAAAATGTATAAAAAACTGTAAACTTAAAAAGGAATCAAAACACGAAAAGCACCATTGAATCGAACGTCGGAAAAAAATATTTTAAAATAGAAAATATTAACATTTATATATATGCAGTAGAACTCCAATTATCCGAATCAATTGGGACCGGACACCATTCGGATAATCAAAAATTCGGATAGTTGGATTTTTCCCCCAAAAAGGGTATATTTTAATTAATTACTGTATGTATGTTGAAAATGGGAGAAAAAAGTATTTTTAAAGAAAAAGAACTTTTAATTAATTAAATGCAAAGGCATGGAGAGTGCATACTGAAAATTTTAAAGTGAATGATATAGTAATTTTGAAAGAGGATAATGTTCCTCCGTCTGTTTGGCCATTGGGCAAAATTATTGAAATTCATCCAGGTACGGATGGAATAGTCCGTGTAGTGACTGTTAAAACTTCTAGGGGAGTCTTTAAGAGACCGATTGTAAAACTTTGTTTATACTTCCTTTGCATCAAGAATAACTTCTTGATGGGTGGGAGTATGTTCAGTACAGTTAATATTTACGATTTAGTTGCTCTGTTTAACAACAGATGGCGCCACTATGTAATTCTAAGAACATTTTGATTCAGAATTCTCACATCAGTCAGTTTGAGCTGGATGGTAGAGAAATGTTTGCAGGGCATAAATTGTCCTTGTTTTTTAGGGTTTCGTTCATCTCACGAAACCCTATTGCTCCCACTCCGTTGTCTGTCTGTCACAGAGGCATTCTCGAAAACTATGTAACTTACAGAGTTGAAACTTTGTGTATAAATCAGAATATCAGCTGTGAACAGCTGAAAATATTAAAATTTGAAAAATTCGTATTATTTTAATAAATAGAGATAAAAAACCAAAATTCTAACAGCCTTTTCCTTTAAATTTAAACATTTTTCATTATAGCAGATGCCAAAAATTAAAAATCCTCGATGAAAATCTTTCCACAATAATTAATTTTCTATCAGACGATTTCCACGTGAAAAAGGAAAATGAAATAAAAAGTTTCACCCATTGAAAAAAAGATAAATATGAAATAAAATTGATTGACGTCACAGTCGTAAAAAAACGGAAAATGTCTAAGATTTCTCAATAATACAAGGAGTATGAGTATGAGTAAGTAAACAAAGCAGATTAATATCCCGTCATTAGAGAATTAAAAAGAAATTCTGACGTCATATGGGAAGATTAACTAATTTTTCAGATGTTTGAGAATAATACAAAGCGAGTATCAATATAAATAACAGAGAATGGTAAATATATGAGTTTGAGAAACATATTGAATCGTGATAAAAATCCGATTATAGAAATATTCGCATATTTTAACATTTTGAAGGTATACAATTT
The DNA here is from genome assembly GCA_963931845.1 of Maratus michaelseni. Taxonomy (NCBI): domain Eukaryota; kingdom Metazoa; phylum Arthropoda; class Arachnida; order Araneae; family Salticidae; genus Maratus; species Maratus michaelseni. The sequence goes on from OZ007596.1 coordinate 95,131,942, forward strand.
GTTTAATTTTGAAATTATTTTTTTAAATATTGCATTTAGTCCGTATGACGGATATTATTATGACAGAATATAATAGCGGGCTTGGCCCGCTATCTGGCTGGTTTAGATATTCGAAAAAACGAAAAAATAGACCGGTAAATTTTTACTTTATAAAAAGCATGACTTTTTTTTTTTGTTGTTGCTAAATGAAATTTGTTTGAATTTATTAAAGAAAGGATAAAGTGTTTTGAAAGGAATATTAAACGAAACCCTTTGAGCGATCTTTGATCACACTTACCCACTTGCTATTATGTTGTACTGTATTTCGCCCGTATCATGTTGGCTGGGAACTTTACAATTTACTTTATAATTTAACTTAAAGCTTTCATGTTAGATGAAAGTAATTTGAAATAGGTTTATTTCTAAGAATATTTTTGAATTAGTGAATAGATGTGAAACCAGAACTTCCATTGTATTTGTTTATGGCTGTCAACTGTGAAGTTTTTGTTTTGTCAAGTTCATGTTTTTTTTTATGTGTTTGTGAAAATAAATAAGTAAACCAAGAAAGACTCCTTTCTTTTAAAAAATCTCTACAGGGAGAAAAAAGTATTTTTAAAGAAAAAGAGCTTTTAATTAATTAAATGCAAAGGCAACACTTTTTCATGTTACGCGTACTTACAAGTGCTGTAGATTAGTACAGTATGTAGTACCGTACTGCAAATGAAAGTCATTACTTGCTGAACATCTCCATCTAAGTAAGCTGTTTGACAGTCTTCACCCGTGTTCGGGCAGCCAAGTCGCGCATTGCATGTGGACACACTCGGGCTGACGCTCCATCCACTTTAACGCAGTTTCAAGGCCGGCTAATGCTTCACTAGCTGATGGTCCCGTGTTTGCTTCAACTTCGACATTAAGGTCATCTTCTTCCTCGACACTTTCTTCTCTCACACTTTCAATAAGTTCATCATCATATTCAAATTTTAGTTGCTTAAAAGGCGTATAGCCAACATAGTGAAAAAGCATCCCTGCCGAAACTCGAACCTGGGCCATCAGTATAGCGCACTGACGTTCTACCAACTGAACCACTTGGAATGACACCCAGCCTGACACTTCTCACTATAACGTGTTGGTAAGGCTACAAACGCAGCGCAGGGAGGGGGGGGGGGGATATTTTCCCGTAAGCCACCAACCCTGGGGCAAACACGACACCAAAGAGAATCCAGCATCGATAATTGAATAATTTTCTATTGAAATATTTCCAAGTATGCAAAATAGATTTATTTCATCATTATTTAGAATTTGAAATCCGCGTTCTGCGAATCACATACACACACCATCCATCACCTATATCGCGGAGTGAAGGACAATAGCGCGTGTAGACAGAATCAGGAACTTTTCCGTTATACGGACACCATTGTCGCCCAGCATACATTTAATACATACATTTACATACATATACATACATACATTTTCATATATTTACGTACATACATACATTTTCATATATTTACGTACATACATACATTTACACACATTATGCATTAGCATACATTTTGGCATGGTGTCTGCATAACGGAAAAGAACCCAGAATCATTATTTTGCTAATCGCAGTACGTTTCAGTCTTAATTTTCCTTTTCTCTGAAATTCTGAAAGCGGTTCGGATAGTCGGAGTTCGGATAATTGGAGTTCTACTGTATATATATAAATTCATCGTTAGAAAGGAAAAGGTGCCATTGAGAAATGGGTATTTTTTTTCTACTATTTTTTGTATTTCTATCCGAGAAGCGCTTGCGGCAGTTTCAAAATGCAGGAAAATTGAAAACTGACGCGAATCGAGCGTCGTAAAAATGATTTTTGAAATAGTAAATATTAATATTTTTTAAACGGAAGATACAGGTGGAACCGGGAACGTATGAGAAAAGTTTCCTTGTTTACTTTTTTGTTTTTTCCCTTTAACTCAACGGGAAACCCAGCGACCGCAATTTCAAAATACAGAAAAAAAAAGGTAAAGATCTGAGGAAAAATCAAGATGTCTGATTTGATTTTATATTTTTAAACGAAAACCTTTCCAAACGAACCTAATGTTGAGGGCCCCAGTGCCTTCGACAGCGTGCACCGGGAGTGCTACGCCCACTTCCATCTGTTTTGATTTTATATTTTTAAATGAAAGACCGGCGTAGCCCGGACCCAATGATAATAAACTTAAATATACCTAAAATCAGTATTGAATGAATTTATATTTTTAAACGATAATTTTTCCAAACGAACCTAAAGTTGGGGGCCCCTAATGCCTTCGGCAGTGTATACCCTCGAATTTGTATGGTTTTATACTTTTAAATGAAAATCTTTCCAAACAAAGTAAGGAGCCCCGATCTAGTGTTATATAAAATATGTATCCGATGACTATGTACAAAACTGGCATTAAAATATTGATATTTAGTGGTAAAAGGGATCGGGAGGAGTGTTTTTTTTTTCCTTACCTTATCCCCCCCCCCCCCACATCAAATACATTTAATGTTTAAAAAATATATTTCTTAATGTCTAAACTCTTTTAAATGTTTATGGAATATAAATATAATGTTTCAGAAGCCTGTGAATAATTTTTGTGCTAAAATATTGATATTTAGTTGTAAAAAAATTGTTTGAAAAATTCAGAAGTAGACTGAAACATCAAGCAACTCGCAATTCATGATGAAAAAGAGAAAGTCCGGCGAAATCGCGAAGTGAGTTTCAGAAAGGATTTTTTTTTTCAATTCTTACTATTAGCTCACACTCTCTATATATTTATATATCTTGTTCAAATTTTCAATCATTAATAAAATATTTTCTATTCATCCACTCAAGTTCAAATAATTTTTCTTAACTTGTAGTGGATGACACTGGATGTTAATACAGTTTTTTCAAATATTAATTCATTAAGTTTAATTAATTACTTTTAGTTTTATATGGGAGAAAAAAAATTCTTCCATTGTTTTCATAAATGAAATGAAAGATTTTCCTCAAACGAGTGATGCCACAAAAATAAAATACCGTAACGATGATTATAAAAAAATGTTCAATAAAAATAACGTGGGACATTAATGCTGCACGGGTTTATTTTATATATTTATGATTAAAAAGCAAAATTCAAATTCAAATACTCAAAAGGAAATTCGCTTTCTATTTTGCTACTTAATATTGTGATTCTGTCACATGTATATACATATCCCATCAAAAACATACATGTGAAAGAAGGCCAAGTTCGTTAACGGTTTCGCTAATAAAAGAAGTGAGATCTAACCGGAAACCAAGTTCTTTCGAAGCTCCTTAAATCATAGCTCCTGTCATGCATAACGTTCTTCAATTGCTTAAAATGATTTGTTATGTTATTTGCTACTCAATAGAGCGACTTGGCAAGTTTTCACCCACCAACTTTAATCTTTGAGTCTGAGTACAATTTAGTCTAGTATGTCATTGGCAAAGATGTAGTCAATCAAGTATTCGAATAAATATGTCGAAGTTAAGGTATTGATCAGTTAAGGAAGTGATTAACTTTAAGTTCAGATCAATGAAGTAGAGAAATTTGAATAAGAGAAAACTTGCCAAGTCGCTTTATTGAGTAGCAAATAACATAACAAATCATTTTAAGCAATTGAAGAACGTTATGCATGACAGGAGCTATGATTTAAGGAGCTTCGAAAGAACTTGGTTTCCGGTTAGATCTCACTTCTTTTATTAGCGAAACCGTTAACGAACTTGGCCCTCTTTCACATGTATGTTTTTGATGGGATTTCATTACTTTTTGTACAGTTACAATATACTTAGACACTATACTTAATGGTTTTTAATGTGTTTACAAGTGACTATTTTATTTACCAAGCAACATTCAATTTAATTTAAATTTCCTACAACAAAATATTTGGCTGTCAATTTGCGGCAGAAATTTGTATTTTAATAGGCACAGATGTCATATACGCACCACATTGGCGCGATTTTTTTACCCCGCCAATTTGGCGAAAACTTTGTTTTTGAATATTAGTTACAAATAGCATGCTGTAATAAATAAACAGTTATAATTAATAATCATAATAATAAATATAATAATAAATATAAATATCACAATAAATCGTAAATATTAACACTTATTAACACATAAACAAAATAACCGGATTAACATGTTTGGCATAAAATTGCCATTTTGTTGCAATCGCGACAATGTGGTGCATATATGATATCTGGTCCCAATGATCATATTGCCATAATTTTATGTTTTACCATTACCATTGCAATTACAGACTCATTAACATATAAATCAACAGTCCGATTCATATTTACAAATAAAATGACGAAACTATCAAAATAATATCAAACAAATAGTATAAAATTTACAGATAATTGAAAATTAAATCGGCACTGTTTTCATAGTAGTGTTGCACAAAAATAAAATTCTGGAGCATATCATGCTCAACAATGATTATAAAAAAATAAATAGCACAAAAGAGATAAAGTGTGACATCTCCGTACGTGTTTATTTTATATTTGCGTTTATTTTATATTTTATGATTAAAAAACGAAATTGAAATTGTAATGTTTAGGAGAGAAAGACACCACGGATTGTCCCATGTTTTTTTTTTTTTTTTTTTTTTTCGATGCAATTAAAATACGATTGTTATTATTATTTTTTTTATCGCGCGTGCCTTTTTGTAAATTTGATGGAATAGATGAGCTGATATTTTGCCACAGCTACACAGCCTAGACCCATGGTAGCTACACATCTCGATAAATCTTTATTTGAATCATAGGAATGATTCTCTTTTGTTTACATTTTTAATTCTGGGATTAGACGAATTTCAACTGTGGATGTCTCGAAATATATGCGTATTTCGTTATATGTATTCTGTCAAGATGTTTTTGTTTTTTCACAATGGGTCTAAAAAGGTAAATTTTATGCACCATTACTCAAAAAATTAATTCTTTGAAATTAGCCCAAAATGGTTGATAATCAAATATTTTGCTGCACGGTCAGCCCGGATTCAAGATTTGGCTCTCTTTTTGGCAAATTAAAATTTCGCCTAATATACGTAACGTTAAAGTAAAAATGGACACTCCCAAGTGACTAATTAATCGATTTTCAGAATTTTTGGATTTTTTTTCGATTTCTTATAGTGTAAAAGAACTTCTCACCAAATTTTAAATCTGTCAGGGCAGTAGATATATGAAATCTTTTTGATGAGTGAGTGAGTCACTGATTATCAGACATTTTCAAATATCATTATCTCGGAAACTAATTATGCGTTATTTATAAAATTTTGGATTCTGGATAATTATGGGAGCCTTACTACACATTTAAAATTACAAGTACGTAGGTCAAATAGATTTTCAGTAGTAGAGTGTCGAAATTTGGCGAAAACAGCTCGAAATAGTTCGTGTAAATATACTCACGGCCGGTGTATCGACTTTTTTTGCTTTGAGAACTTGGCTGACACACTGCCGTGTGTCTAGATTTATATTAATTGTAATTTAATAAAAAGTAACTAAAATAAATTTTTTCTTTGTTGACCTAAGTAGGAATTGACTTTAAAAAATTATTTTTATATTACTTGTTTTGAAAGGATAAATAATAATTTTTTTTAAACAAAAGGCGTCGTTTTACAGGCTAATGTACGCTGGTTAAGTGGTTATTTTTAATTTTTTTAAAATTTAAATATTGATTTTTGAAGCCGATGTCGATTTTAAAATATTACAGAAAAGACGAAAATCACGGAAGTGCTTTCAAAAAAGGAATTTTTTTGAAAGGGTTAATACTAATATTTTTTTTAACCGAAGACGTCGTTTGAAAGAAAAATGTACGTAGATATGTTTTGGTAGTTTTTGTTTTTCCTTATTTTGTTTTCTAAAGCCGATTTTTAAACATAGCAGATAAAAACGAAAACCCCAAAACGGCATTCGGTAACGAATTTTTTGAAAGGGTTAATATTAATATATTTTTCAACGGATTACACCAGAGAAAGAAAAAAGTAAGCTCTTTAAGTGGACATTTTTCATTTTTAAGTATTTCGAATAGTTAAGCCGAAGCGCGCTTTAAAAAACACAAATTAAGTTGTTTTTTAAATTTTTTTTTGAAAGGGTTAATATCCATATTTTTTAACGGATTACGCCGTTAGAAAGGAATTAAAAACGAAATTTAAGCGTGTATTTTTTGTTTTTTCGTATTTCAAATAGTTAAGCCCGATGTCATTCGAAAATCGGGAAAAAAAAACACGTTTTCACCCATTGAATTTTTTCTGCTAGCAAACAGCGGTGGATCAGCGGCACCGCGTCATTTTGCGATGTTCTTTATGGTTTTTAATTAATTTCTCGTTTAATTAACCAAAAATTATATTAAAAAAAATTAGCCTCAAGTGCATTCGGACCTGCCTTTGACTATTCTAATACAAATTTTCAGGCCTCTACGTGCGTTAGATTTTACTAGCCATCGCGGACTCACACATACACAGAAACATCTTTCTTTTATTAGTATACTAGCTGAACCGCCCGGCGTTGCCCGAGCCCGTGTAATAAACTTAAATATCTTAAAAAACGAAACTCTGGCCACAGTCTTCTACGGCTTCGACACCGTATACCGGGTATGCTCGTACGCTCCGGAAAATCTTTTATTTCCCCCTTCCATCACCAGGGGAGCATTCTGTTCTAAACAAACCTCTTTCGAAAAGAACCTCTAAGACAGGTCTCCGCTGTCTAAGGTACTGTATGTTAGGCATGCTACAAAATTGAGCTGGTTATGAGAAGATGGGAACATAGTGTTTAAAATAAGGCACAGTTAGAGAAAATAACCTTAGGTGAGGTGCCGGGGGGAGGGGGTGTTCCAGTGTCCTTCAGAAAATGACTAATTTGGAGGACCACGATGCATCTTTAAAAATTCGTTCGTTTGGTTAAGCTAGGATCTTAATTGCAAATTTGGCTTAAACTATTATTCGTCGGAAATAGTGGTAACCGCTACGCATAAATTTACTTTAATCTTATAGAGGGTGACTATTAAGTTATTTATAATGTTTGGAATCACTTGCGTTGAAATCGGAAAGATAGTTGCGGAGATATGGAAACGGGTCATAGTTAGAGAAAAAATCTTGAAGGAGGGGCCGGGTGGAGGAGATGTTTAAGCGCCCTTCAGCAAATTACTGATTAGGAGGACGACTATGCAACTTTAAAAATTCGTTCGTTTGATTAAGCTAGGAACTTAATTACAAATTTGGCTTAAACTATTATTCGGAAATAGTGGTAACCGCTACTCATAAATGTACTTTAATGTTATAGAGGGTGACTATTAAGTTAATTATAATGTTTGGAATTACTTGTGTTGAAATCGGAAAGATAGTTGCGGAGATATTGAAGCGGGGCATAGTTAGAGAAAAAACCTTGAAGGAGGGGCCAGGGGGAGGGGATGTTCAAGTGCCCTTCAGCAAATGACTAATTAGGAGGACCACTATGCATCTTTAAATATTCGTTCGTATATATGAATAACGTAGAAATCGAAGTATATCTACGAGAGTGCGGACAGACTAACAGACAGACGAACCGAAGTCATAAACACTTTTCAACTATGTTGAAAAGTGTTAAAAACGCCGCGATAATACCTATATTAAGCTCTAATTAATTATCTTATTTTTTTAATGATTACATAGAATAATGAATGCCAACATCCGGAAATTACAGAGTTTCAGCGGAAATGTTGGATAAAATACTGTGGTAAGGTGATATAATAGAAAATACGGAAATGTGCGCTTACAAGGAAAAAAACAAAAACAAAAAAAAAAAAACAAGAAAGAAAAGAAATTTGCTATCGAATTTCGATTTCACTTTCCCCGCAAGCTGCAAAGTTCCTCAATCCACGAATATATTTTTTATATTTCGCCGGATTTCGCAAATCATTTACTTTTTGTAGGTTCCGAAAAATCAGTATTTTGGAATTAATAGGTGCAAAGAAAAAAATATATATTAGTTAAAAATAGATTTGAAACAATTTTTAACTTTCTCAAAAACACGATATCTACTGATCATGAAACAAAGTTTCGAATTTGGTCAAAGCGGTAGCGTAAAAATCGCGAAATTCACCAACCGGTGTTGGGAAAAATCGCAAATTTCGTCAATCGGTTACGGAAAGTATTTGCGAATTTAAGCAATCGGAAATCACGAATTTCATCAATCGAATTAGTCGTGGAAAAAAATCCGATCGTCAATCGGTCGTTGATAAGAAACGCGATTTTCGTCAACCAGTCGCGGCAAGAAATAGAGAATTTCGCCAATTAGTCGTGGCAAAAAATCGCGGATTTCACCATTCGGTCGTTGAAAAATAGTGCAAACTTTGTCACTCAGCCGCTGCAAAATAAAAATCACGAAATTCGTCAATAAGTCACGGAAGAAATAGCGAAATTCGTCAATCGTCTTGATAAAAAATGCAAATTTTGTCAATCAATCACTACAAAAAATCTCGAAATTTCTCAATCAGTCGCGAAATTTCTTAATCAGTCGCGGAAAAAAATCGTGAAATTCGTTGATCGGTGGGCGCTCTATCTCAATAAGTTACGCATGGAATTTAATGAAACTTCATATTCTGTTAGACCATGACAAAAATTGGTGTTGATTAGGTTTGGGTGTATGTAGCTCAACAGGTGACGCTGCTATGCTGTATTTTTCAGGATTTCCGTGATAGCTTTATCTCAGCATCTATGTGATGGAATTTCATCAAACGTCATATGTTAGACCTTGGTACTTATAAGGTTTTGATGCATATAGTCCAACATGTGGCATTGCTATACTCCGTTATTCGTGATTTCTGGGATAGCTGTATCACGGTATCTACGGGACGGAATTTCATCAAATTTCAAATTCAGTTAGACTTTTGGTACTGATTAGCGTTGGGTGTACCTTGCTCAAAAGGCCTCGCGGCTGTGCTGCGTTTTCCATATGACAGCTATATCTCAGCATCTATGGAATGGAATTCACCAAATGCAATATGTAAGACATTTATTAAAAACTAGCTGATCCGTCTGGTGTTGCCTGGAAATCAGTAACCTTTTTTTGCGGTTTCGATGAAAATAGTCATTTTCGACGCGCATTCTGTTCTAAACAAACCTCTTTCCGAACGAAACTAGAATCAACTCTAGCACTCGTCCCCGCTGCCTACGGCACTGTATAGTAGACATGCTACGCACACGCTGCAATATCTGTAGTTTTAATTTTCACCGCTAGGGGGCGCAAAATCATCTTGCTTAGTCATTTATATCTCAATTAGTTCATGTTAAGTTGAATGAACCAATTCCCGTTGAAAAAGATTCCAAACATTTTTTAGAACACTTTCGTCGAAATATGAAAATGTCCTAGGTCCACTTTCAACCACCCTATCTCTCACCCGACATGCAACCACCATAGTGGACGATGGGAGATTCGAGGCTATTACCACACACAAGAGGGGAAAGTTCTGCTATAAGGCCGAATATAGATTGCCACACACGGCTTTTATTTAAAAAATAAATAAACTAGCTGTAACTCAGAATAAAAACGCAATGACAACAAACAATTTTAAAATATCTAAATAACAAATAAAAATTCCCATGTTAAAGTGTTGAGATGTTCAATAACCATTCGATTTAGAAAAATATTTTTCTACCACTGAGCAATTTTTTTGAATGAAATTTAATTCATGTTGCTATGGCAGCAGACGATAAAACGATATCTTTGGAATAAGGGAATAAATAGAAGAAAAAATTTTGTTGATGTTTGTGATAAAATGTTTTTCTTTATTTTTTAAAAATGTATATACATAATTCACTTTTATATTTTAACAGAATAATAAGTTTACTATAATTCGTTACTCATGCTATGGCCAGTATACACGATACACGTCGAGCCACAATGCCTTTATCATTATCTTTTTACGCGTAAAAGTTTCGCTATGGTACTCCATTGTGAAGTTTTGTAAATTTTGAAATCTAATATTTGAAAAACGACATAATCATTAGATTTGAAATTTATATCAAGAAAAATACAATTTTTTACCATTCTAACGCAGTTTGTAAAACAATTTTGTGACAAATACTTTTTGAGCTATTAATTTTTTCAGTAACTTCAAATGTTTCATTTTCCGAGATTAACCTGTGGCAACGATGGATTGCTGTGACTTTTCATAAACATGAAAAATTATAGAGATTGAAAGAATAAGCCACCCTGTGTGTGGCTAACAAGCACCAGTGGCCCTGCACTGCGTAGTTATGGCTGCAAAGTGAAATATAAGAACACACACGTCTATTTATAATGTTATTGTTAAAGCTCGAAAGACGTTAATGTGCACATTACCTAGCCAGTCTGCAGATTAACTGATTTACTCCGTTAACGTATGGAATCAAGAGTTTTCCGCATTTTACCTAGGTAATGTGCAAATTAATGGCTTGCGTATAATTAAAGTTCAAAAGTTTGTTTCTCTCATTTGCTTTCCCTACTCCTTCCCCCTCTTCCTCCAATTTTAGCAAAAGAAAATTTTTGGGGGGGCAAAAGGCAAGATTGGCCGACTCAAAAATGTTTCAAATCCGACTAATGTAAAATAGTCAATCTGTCGCATTATTTCTTAATATTTTTTACAATTAATTTTAACTGATTAACTATAACTGATAGTTAAAAATAAAATATATGATTTTGTAGTACTAAAATGTTTCTTTGATATAACTCAGTAATTATTTAAAAGATTTACCAAGAACTTTACTGAAAAAAAAAAAAAAAGAATATGTATTGATAAGAAAAAATCCTACAGTATATTTGTGAAAAACACATTTGTTTAGAATGATGGAATGAAGTGATAGTTTAGTACAGTGCCGAAACTAGACTTTTTTGCGCCCGGGGCAAACAGGGATTTTGGCGCCCCCCCACCCCCCCCCACCCCTCCAAATAAATTTGCAAAGAGAATTTTACCATATTTCTAATAGCCGACTCGACTTGTTTTAAATTTCAAATATGTAATCACAAAATATGTAATCACAAAATACGTAATCAGCTTTGTTAAATATTGATTCAATAAAACCTTCAAAACGGAATAGAAAGAAACAGGAAAATATTCCACTTTATACAGGTTTTCGTCTTAGCAGGTATAATTGCTGGTATTCTTTCTGTTGAGAACGTGATTTTAAAATTTAAAACTGGATTCTGTTATAGACAGATTTCATTTTCACAGATTTTACAGCATGTGTATCATTACAAATGAGACGTTTAAAGTCCAGTGATATGAAAACACATTGTCTTAAGAGTTCACACTAATCATGCGAAAACATTTGGAAGCTAATGTTAAATCAGTGGGAGCAAATTACTTTTAAAAAAAAATTCATGGGATACTTGCGGTCGATACCTAATGTTGTGCATTTGTACTTTTTCAAGTTTTGTTAGTTTTTTATTTTTTTATTCGGGCATTTTCACTTTTGTGAAATTGGTTGGAAACGGTTCTGAAATTGAAAGTGTCCTCATATAAAAAAGCTGCAACCAAAGTAGAAGAAGTAAAAACGCACAACGTTAGATATCGAGATCAGGTATGATATGAAAAAACATATTATTTAAAAATATTTAAATGCAAGCGAGAATTCCGAAAAGAACACTCCCATAGGTTTAACATTTGCGTGCGAGTGTTTTCGCGTGTCCAGTGTAGGCTCTTAAGAGCATTTTAATATTTTTAAATATTTTGTTTCTTAGAGTAGCTGAGGTTGATGTTCCGAAAGTTAAAGTAACTTTAATCTCTATAATAAAACCGTAAGTCATGTGACTGTCATCAACAGTTCCGGAATGTCCGTTTCACTTTTTAATATATGCCAGGCGGCCATTTTTATTAAAAATTATTTTTTCGAATAAAACTTCATAAATGTGACATTTTTAGAAAGATCGTTCAAAATAAATTAATATTTGAGAGATGACTTACGTTCAATTATGTATATATTCTCCAATAACTTCAGTTGAAATTAGCTTCGCAGTTCAAATTCTCTATCCATGAAAGTAAACAAAAAAAAAAAAAAAAAGATTCATTCGTCGTGAAGGTTTAAAATATTAAACCATTAAATCATGGAGATAATCGTTCGTAAAGTTAGTTTTCCATGAAAGATTTTTTGGAGCGCTGCCTGGTGTCAAAAAAATAATTCGTACCAGTGACATAATCAAAGTTTACCATAATTATGTGTTATACAACTCAACTTCATTCTTTATCTTTTCTTGATGTAAGCTGAATGTAAACAAATACATCTCATGTAATGATATTTAATGAATCAAATTTCGAAACAAATTGTCAGTTAATTTAATATTTATGTATTATACGTGAAAGGAAGAGAGACCAGCGATTTTACAAACCATCACGCGTAGAGCGATTGTAGGCGGTGTCAAATGATGATTGGCTAAAAGATGGTTACGTAGATGGTGAGGGGAGGAGTTAAAGCGTATTAAATGAATAAGTGTATTAAAAGCTAATAATCGTGTGTCAGATCTTGTATAGTGGTTAAAGCACCAGGCTCGTATTTTTGATGTATCGAGTTGTGTCCCTTCCAATTTTTTTTGCATTTTTAGAGTTTTGCTTTGATCTTTATTGAAACAGTGCTTCTTAAGCATTGATATAAAGATCAGTTGATCTTTATCAATTGCTTTGCAATATTTTATTGTCAATTAGATAATTAAATTTTAATTAGAATTAAGTTAAACAATGTTAAATTATAATTATAATTAAAGTAAATTAAAATTAAAATTTTTATTACATACAATAAAATTCAATATCAGATAATTTCAAGAATTAAATTAAATTTTAATTCATATAAGCTATTTTTTAATAACTATACGAACATTTATTAAAATGCAATAACTCCTAAACTTTCATTAAAAATTTTTTTATTAGAACTTTAGTAACAGATGATTATCAAATTAGCAGAATTAATTAATTAAAGTTTTCAACTTTTAAACTTAAGCATTATTCTTAAAAATCTCTATTAATTTACTAAAATTCTTTTTACCAATTACTGGTTGATCTGTAGTGATAAAGTTCTGGAAGATTACCATATTTAAAGTTTTTTTTAAATTATTTTATTATTTAAATTTTTAATTATTATTTTTATTTAAATAAGTATAATTAATATTAATTAATATTTTTATTTAAATATATTCAATTATTATTAATAAGTATTATTATTTAAACGTATAATTAATATAAATAAATGTTATTATTTAAATATATAATTAATATAAATAAATATTATTATTTAAATATATAATTAATATTATTATTAAAATATATAATCAGTATTATTATTATATAATTAATATTTTTGCGTAAAGATTTGTTATACATTCTCTTGTGATTAATTAGCAAGATATAAACTATGAGAAAAACAAAACCAATCTATGTTAAAGAGAAGCTTGGGTTTTGTAGACATAGCCTGAAATATGATCAATGTTTCGGTTGATACACTTTGTACAAGCCCAAACATTACATGTATGTTAATGTTATTTGTTATTAATAATGTGTAATAGAAACAAAACGTTTTTGGTCACTATTAAAATCCGGAAGCTAGGACTTTTTGTTTTTATTTCTGTTTCTGCTTCTTCTTCATTTTACTTTCTTCTATCTTTACAAGAAGAAAGTATTGGATTCATGAAAATTTTCGACTTCCGGTTTTCGACGGATTTATACGTTTCAGAAGGTCCTGAACACGATTTGACTATTTTTAGAAAATGTCTGTCTGTGACTCCGTCTGTCTGTATATGACAAAATTTTTGTGGGCGCTCTATCTCAAGAACTATTGCTCGGAATTTAATAAAACTTTAGATTCAGTTAGTCCCTGATATAAATTGGTGCTGATTAGTTTTTGGTAAAAATCGCCCGGCAGGTGGCGCTGCTATGCAACATTTTTCGCGTTTTCCGCAATAGCTCTATCTCAAGAACTAATGCTCGGAATTTAATAAAACTTTATATTCAGTTAGTCTCTGATATAAATTGGTGCTGATTAGTTTTTGGTAAAAATCGCCCAGCAGGTGCCGCTGCTATGCAGCATTTTGAAGGATTTACACGATTTTAGAGATAGTCATATCTCAAGAAATATTGCACGGAATTTAATAAAACTTGAGTTTCAGTTAGACCTTGATATAAATTGGTGCTGATTCTTTTTAGTGTAAGCGAAACCTGTGTGAGATAGAAGAAAGTTTTGGGATTGACATATCCGACTTGTTATTTATTTATTTATTTTTATTTTTTTTGTATATGTCGTCTACATCAGTAATCTATTTATTAAAAAAAAATGTATATGTCGTCTACATCAGTAATATATATTTTAATGTCATCGTGATCTCAAGAATTTTGTGAAAATTGGAATAGCAGAAAATCATATACAGGGATTGTGTTGATTTCATGATTTTACATGTTAATTTTGGTACATTTAGGCTAAAAACAATAACAACCAAACTAAATTATTATAAATAGATTAAATAAAGCATACAATGGCATCATTTCACAACTGTATTACAAATAACAATAGTGAAAGTAAAGGAGATAAATCTCTCTAACACTAGTAATAATAAATAAAGTTATTATTTTTATTTTGCGAAAAAAAATGTTGAATGATTAATTGCTTATTTTACGAACAGATGGCGCCACTACACATTTTGTGAGCATTATTATTACATATTGGAGGGTTTATGTGTGTTTCGTAATAAACCATTTAAATTATTTAAATAAAAAAATTAATTTACATGTGTATGTGTATTTTTAACGGCTTAGAAGTAGCATGGATTTTAGGCGTTTAAGTGTAATTTGTATAGCTTTTTAAATTATTTAAATACTGAATGATTTTTTTTTTTCAGTTCAATTTTGATGTGGATACATGCAATGTTTGCAAGTTTTTAATTGTAAGAAGAAAAAATTCCAAAATTAAATGAATTTGTATGAAAATTTTGTATTTAACGCTGTCTTGACTTAAAGATATGAAGGAAATAGTTTGTTTAATAAATCTTTAAGGTCAGTAAAAAATTTAAAACTAAAAACTTTAGTATATATAAATTTGAAATTTCTTAAGTATATATTGATTTTATGAAATAAATAACTATATAAAATTCTGAAAACTGCATTGCTTAAGTATATGTTGTTTTTATGAAATAGCACATTTCAAAAAGTTTTTAACAACCTAGTAATTTTATTTTCATTTATTAATTCAATTATGATTATTAAAAAAAATAATAATAAACATTCAGAAAGCTAATATTTATTTGCTGTGCTTTCAGTTTATTCTTGTAAAATAATGTTTAATATTTTTTTCTTTGTTTAATTCTAGCTAATTGTAGTCAGTATTTAGTATAAATAAAATTTAAAATAAAAATTACAAAAAAAAAATGTAAACATGTAATCTTTATTTGCAAATTGGAAGTTATAAATTATAGATATTAAAGAATATAATAATTTATAAATTAAATATGTTTAACTTTATGTAAGGTTTGTTATGTATCAATAAATTATGCTGGACGTAAAGTTTTTTCCCTTAAAAAATGCACACAAGCTACTACAAATTTAAATTAGTTTTCATCAACCTTTACAATTAAAATATGTTTTATTTTTCTTAAAAAACAACAAAAAAAAAAAAAAAACAGGAGTTGAATTAGATAATGACCTCTGAAAATACAAGAGCTATAAGTATTTGATTTGCTGTTTCAAGTTATACTTGTACATATGGATTGTTTTCTTTTAATTGTATTAAGTTAATATTTTTTTGTTAGACACGTTTAATATGTCCTAAGCATCATTAAAAATAAAACAAGCATGAATATGCAAGATCAGACTTTCTTATGAATCTTCAACGAAATGAAAAATATCCTCTTCAAGCGCATTAAGCTCCTCCTACCTCGTCTCGGGCAGTCGACCAATCACCATTCGACATCGTCTCCAATCGTTCTACGCGTGATGGTTTGTAAAATCGCGAGAGACCACCGAAAATGATTGTTAATTGCCAATCATATTTACCATTGTTAATGACCAATCGCGTTCCAAATAGTAATTTAATATACATTTATAAAATACATAACATCATTAAGTACTTTTATGTTATTTGGGTGCAAATCTCGCCAATATCATTTTTAAAATCGCCAATACCAGCTTTTATTCTTCACGTGTTCAAATTAGAAACGATACTTTGATTCTGAAATCAAATGTTTTGATTTATGATATTATTTTTTGGTACTTTTCCGGGTACTTACGTATTATCCGTGCCAGTTTTAAGCCAACTGCGCCAAGCATGGAGCCAATATTACTAATTATAGTAACCCTTATATATTTTTTTCTTGCGACATGGTACATGCCGAATAATAATGGGAATAATGGGAATAATCTATAATATTATTATTTCTTATTTACTATGCTATTTACCATTTATTAATTTTACTAAAATAATTTTATTTACTATTTTTTAATGTTATAAATTTAATAAATATATATTACATTTTATTTATTTTATATTAATTACCATTTTTAACTGTGTTATTTGATAATGTTAAATTACTGCGTTTGAAAACATGATTGACAACGATAAACAAGATTGGTACTTGGCAACCATTTTTGGCGATCAATCTCCTGGCACGGATAATACGTAAGTACCCTTTTCCGTTATACGGACACCATTGTCGCCAAGCATACATTTACATACATTTAATACATACATTTACATACATTATGCATTAGCATACATTTTGGCATGGTGTCCGTATAACGGAAAAGTACCTATTTTTTATTTTTCTATTTTCTATTTTAAATGAAAAATGTGAACGGCATGCATTTAAAATTGGAAAAGCTGTCGCAGACGCTCCGGGGTTGGCGCAATTTTTGTTTTGCGCCATCTTGGCGAGAAAATCCCATTTTCAGACACCTGTTAGAGATTGCTAAAACAGCATGTTACTTTTATTTTATTATGAAATAAGTCATGTTATATTTAAAAAAACACACAATTTTATTTAAAAACACACACAATCATTAATTTGTTATAAAACACACAATATTTAATTTATTATAAAGCATGCGGAATCTGCTCTACCAGGTTGCCATACGAAGCAAAATCTAGCCGAAAACGCCAGGTTGGCCAGGCATAAAATCGCCATTTTGGCGCCAAAATGATACCCCAGTGCGTCTGCGACAACTGTACCCAAAAGGACCCGTCATTAAAAATGGTTAATAATATAGAATTAAAGTAAAATAATACAGAAAATTCTTTTTATATACACTTACTAAACACATAAAATTATATTGATGGTTTTTAGATTAGACATTTACGATGGAAGTTTTATTTGGGGTATGACAGAGGTCACGGCTGCCGAAGGCAGTCGCGCATCATCCGCCGATTCCAGGCTCATGGAGAGCCCATACGAGACACGACCAGGAGGGATCCAGTTTACCCGGGGACCCTCTAGGTGGTGCTCTTCGGCCGGAGAGCGAAGCGGGGGCGTACGCCTACCTGCACTTCAAACTCTCTTTCCCAAGTGAGTTGATGACATATAGGTCGAAGCGACATTAGTGGCACCTTATAAAAGGGCCACTAGGTTAACACTTGGGCGGATAGCGAGAGTGAGCCACGGCTTCGTTGCCGGGATCCCAAAAGGGAACCGGGTCCTAGGCCTGATGTGAAACACTCACACTACCCCATTACTGTACCGCACCTTCCGAATATCAAATCCTATCCACCGGAATGAATATGAGATACATATATTCTAATCACATATTATATACCCATGAATATACTATACATATCTGTATTTACTATATCAATAGAACCGTCTTCAATAGTCTTTTATATTTCTACTACGTAATATTAACTATAGAGTTACATTATAGAGAGAAAAAACGGGTTGCTGTAATTAGAATTATAGATGCCAATGTTGGCGCGGCGTATTTTACCTGTTACGAATCTTAATAGTCAGTAGACATTAAGCAGACATGCCGAAATAAGAGAATTACGCTATTATAAAAACTCCTGAACTATATCAAGAAAGGGGAGCAGAGAAAAACAAAGTCGTACAAGGCATCTAAAAGGAAGTTCGTGAATTTTAATCAGATTGTACGTCATGGGCCAAAAGTCCTGACAGAAAATATGGTTTAAAGGGAATGCGATTATCAAAACTGGCCTTTAAAAGTTCAATTTTCCACCAAACTATACTCGAAAATTACGTGTAATAATGTGTAGCCCGATTATGGCACATTACTCAAGACGTTTTAGATGAGAATAATGATAGATTTTATAATCTTTCGCAATCGAGTCTACAGCCAAAGTTAACGAAAAACAAAAACAAATATTAGCAACAATATGGCTCAGTGTAAATGTGGATATCATTAAAGACTTTCACAAAATAGACTTCATTGCATCCAATCGTATTAACTAAAATACGCCAATTGGCAATGGACCCAATTACGAAAAATTACTTAATATGTTTAAGAATCTCCGCCTTAGCGAACATATTGCAACTGATAAGCAAACGGACATGAAGGACAAATGCTTAAGCGGTTTTTATCATGGAAGATGAAATACATAACAACAAAAAATATGCAAAATGCTACCATGATCGCAAAAGTTCTTGATTTGTCTATTAGAATCTTTCGGTTTGGCGAAGGATTAAGAAAAAAAATTAAATTATGAATAAAAGTAACGTGTTATAATGCTTAACATACATTTAAGGGAGACCAAACTGGTCGTCAGTGGCGGCTAGTATATATATAAACCTGCAACAAAAATCGAAAGAGTAAATAACTAACCAGGTCAGAGATCAACCGCAGCTATCCTAAGAAAAAAATTATTTAAAATAAAAAAATGCAAGCGAGAAATTTGAAAAGAACGCTGCCATAGGTTTAACATTAGCTTGCGAGTTTCTTCACCATGACTATAGTGTAGGTTCTTAAGAACTCAAAAACCAGGATTTTCTGCAAGCATAACAATGGCGGCCTCCTAACCATGTCATCCTGGACGAGATTTTTTTCCTGCACCCCTACGAATGATATATCCCCCCCCCCAAAAAAAAAGGTTTTACTAAGTATTTTATTTTGCGTATATTTTAACTCCTTTGTTTTTAGTATCTCGAGCAGTTGTCCGACTTCTCCCCCTCTAAGCCAGGATCTGGTTACAAAAGGAATGGGGCGGCATTTTTTAGTTGTCACCTAGGGCGGCAAAACACATAGAACACAATGACAAAAAGACGAGAAAAGATAATTTTGGGAGACAAAAACAGGGGTGGCTTTACTACCGATGACGCCCTGTGTGAGCTTCTTTTCTGCACCTCTACAAATGGTATATTCTTAACCAAAAAAAAAAAAAATGTTTTAATATTTGTTTTACATTTATTTCACCTCTTAGTTTTTAGTGTCGTTGGCAGTTGCCCGACCTCGCGCCCTTTCAGGCCGGATCTGTATGTAAAAAAGTAATTGTAGTAAAAGACATGGGTGGCATTTTTCAGTTGTCACCTGTTAGAAATGGCAAAAGGATATTAATAATAATAATTTAGAATGATAAAGACCGGGGCGGTTTACTAGCCATGGCACCCTGGGCGAAATTTTTTTCTGCATCAAATGATATATTAAAAAAAGAAGAAAAAAAAGGTTTTACTAAGTATTTTATTTTGCGTATATTTTCCACACCTTCGTTTTTAGTATACCAAGCAGTCACCTGATCTCACCCCCTCTAAGCTCCAAGGCTGGATCTGGATGCAAAAAAAATAATTGCAGCAAAAATAATAGGGTGGAATTTTCCAGTTGTCGCCTAGGGCAGCAAAACGCACAGAAATTGTAAAAAGAGGAGAAAAATAATTTTGGAGGATAAAAGCTATACTAGCCACGGCGCCCTTTGCGAAATAGATTAATGTACCTCTAACGAATGCTATACTTCTTCTAGAAAATAATTTTACTTTATGCATTCCCCCTTGTTTTTATTGTCCCGACAGACGCCCGACGGCCTGACCTCGCCCCATAGCAAGACGGGAAAAAAGAAAGTTCCACGCTGCTTAGCGAGAAAGAAAAAGAAATAGAACACCCTTCTTGGAATTTTTTCGCAGGGAATCGCTTGGCAATTATCCTTGTTGGACACCGGACAGTGGCACAGAGACATGAGACTGACCTTGAAAAATGTTAGTGATTCTTACTACACGGGAAGTGATTTCCCTGATAGATAGAAGACATAGATATGGTGTATTTGGAATAGGATAAAAATAGCCTAAGAGAACAGTTCTTTCTTCTTATTCCTTTGCTGTCTAGTATTTTAGGAGAATCTTTTCATCTATTTGTCAATTTTAATGCGTTTGGTTCAGGGTTTTTTTTTTTTCTGGCTACGAGACATTTTTATACAAATTTCACATATATATACATTTTTGTATTTTGAACGATAAACGGAATCTTCATTTGGTGCCCCCTTCGGCTGGCACCCCCCTAGTTTCGGCCCTAAAATAGAACGTAGTGATTTTCAAAAGAAAAGCTAAATAAAAATGTGATCTCTTAGTTCTAAAAATTATGATAAATGTAATGAATGGGAAGTACTTTCAATATTTTATTAGCATGCGATAGAAAATAATTTGAACTTTATATTCCAATTAGAGATAATATCGTATGGAATTAACAATATACACTCTCAGTAATTCTAATTGTAAAACTAAAAAACGCACACTATAGGGGTACTGAAAATATTTGGAGGGGCCTCAAAATTTAATTGCGCCTGGGTGCTTAATTCACCACTGATTGTGTTTTATAGGAATGTCAAGGGACCGACAGAAACATTTGAATTATCCACGATTTCGAATTATACACGTTCGAATTATTCAAGTTTGACTGTACTATTTTTACATGAATTACACATCACACTGAATAAAGCAAACCATTCATACCTTTCTTATCACCATTCCCTGTCGAGTGGTTTCCACTGTCCAGCCATGTTGATAACTTCTTCGAACTTTTTACAGCCTCCAACTTTCTTCTTTTTAGAGTCTGTATTTTTTGATTTCCACTTGGCTGTTGCCGAATTCGTTTCATAATATAAACTATTATCTCAACACAAGCAAAGTAAGATTAACCCCTTGGGGACGAGCGACACGTATACGTGACCCATAAGATGCTCAGAATCCTCGATTATTCCCACCAGTTAATTTTTATTGTAAGCTTTGCCTTATTTAATGACAGCATTTCTGCGATTCAATTAGGCGAAAATTTCTGTTTTGAAAAACCGGTGGTAAAAGATTAAAAATTCCGTAAAAGACGCTCGTCACGAAGGGGTTAAGTAATAAACTATCGTACTATCACTACTATGCGACTCTGAACTGCTCTGACAGTCCGATATTGATGAGCAGTTAGTAAACGAATGACCCATCATGAATAGCACTAGCTCACTGCACGTCCTAGCCTGCACTTGACTCATCACTCGGCAGGCACCTGGCGCGACATGACACATTCGACTCGACATTCTGCTGTCTGCTCTAGAGATGCTTTTGCATGCGAAGCGTATGGAGTATTTGAACGGACACGCAAAAACATTTACTCTAGCACTTTGATGGATTTTTTTTTTTATTATTAACTTTTAGCTAGGTGCTGGGTATTTTATAGGAAGTTAGATTAGATATTAAAATACAATAATTTTTTAACCATCAATTTGGGGAAACCGGGGCAGTTCCCCAGCGGTAGTTACGGGCCTGAAACGCTGAACTATTTATATTGTTTTAAGTGCAAACGTGTTAATGTTCCGCAATCGCTTCAAGTTTTTTTTTTTTTTTTTTTTTTTTTTAAAACCATAAAACTACTTTTAATAATTTAATTTTTCCTGAAATCCTCTACTTTCTGAATTCTTTATTAAAAAAATAATTCCTCTTACGTATGATTTAGTTTTAAAAAAAAGTAATCGCTAACATGTACCGTAATTTCCGGCATATAATCCGCGGATCAAACAATTATGTTTAGACCCAGAAATTTTATTTAATAATTGAACTAAAATATTTACAGCAATCTAGTATGTTCCATTATATAAAATAAAATTTCTGGGTCGAAACATAATTGTTTGATCCGCGGATTATACGCCGGAAATTACGGTAATCAGGGTATACAATAAATATTAAGTAATTAATAAAGGCTCCAATTCTAATTTTTAACCGACTTAAAAAAAAGGAGGAGGTTATCAATTCGACCCGTATGTATGTATTATGTTGTTCACGCATAACTCTCGTAAATGTGGATCGATTTTGATAATTTTTATTTTGTTTGAAAGAGTAAGGGTCCAAGGTGGTCCCATTTCAATTTCGTCAAAATCTGATCATTAGAACAAATTATTTTATTCAAATTTCCATTATTTAGGTAATTTAATTTATATTTCAAAAAGTCCATTATTTGAATTGTTGCCAATTTGTAAAATAGCGCACATAATAATATTCCCTTTCAATTAAAAAACGTATTTACACGTGACTATCAAAAACAGAAATAAAACTTTAAAACAATAATTAAAGATCACGTGTTAAAAGCAGTAAATGTAGAAAAATACGTTATAAAAAAATATACTTGCACGTGAATATTAAAAAAGAGCAATAATTAAATTATTACACGTTCAAAACATTAAATGGGGAAACTTACGTCATATTTAAAATGCTCAAATAACATTACTTCCAAACGGTTTCAATTTAAAAACATATTTACACGAGAGATTAGTTTATTTGTAGCTGATATATTATGTATACTAAACTACGAAAAGTCCTTCTCTACCTATTCCTTGGTTTTAAGATTTTAGCTAATTTTACTGGAAAACACCAAGCTACAAAAATGGATGGAACCCGATTACAGAAGATTCAGTCGCAGTTCTCGTCAATATTGAATTTAAATCAGAATTCCGCCAAATATGTCAGCTATAGGCAAGTTGGCTTCATTTATGGCAACTTGTTTTTGTCGCCAAATTTGTTGATATTTCGCCAAATATTGCCTAGCTTGGAGAGATTTTAACGCTGGCGAACATGAATATATAGTGTTCAGAATGTAAGAGTTAGAATGATGGTACAACAATGAAATAAAACTTGCGAGATAGCATGTTCACTAAAACTCTTAAATTAAAACCGTTTATGGAGGAATCCGGCTGTCTTGTTTAAAACACTCTAAAATTTAAAAATGCTATATCTCAGCCACTTTTATTAGCACTCAGCAAACCATTCAACACAGTAAAACTAATTGCAGACATACAAAACAAAATAAGAAAATCAAACAACAAATTTAAAATTAATTGGGTTAAGGCACACGTTGGCATCCAAGGAAACGAGGATGCTGACGAATTAGCAAAAGAAGCGGCTAAAAATAAAAAAAATGATAGACCCTACCACATAGAAAGACCAATATCAAACCTTAAGCGTATATTAAAAGAGTTAACAATAAAACAATGGCAGTTCGAGTGGGACTATGGGGATACGGGTAGAACAACTCATGGATACTTCCCAAAAGTAGACACAAAACGGCTTATAAGCTGTAAATTACTGAGCCAAATCTACACAGATCATGGAGCATTCCCACAATACCTACATAGATTTACTAAATTTAGCTCTCCAGAATGCATATGCGGGGAATTAGGGTCCATAAAACACTACCTTACGGCCTGCCCACTCACAGAACCACACCATCTGGTCACCATCACAGTTAATAACGAAATACTATGGCACAGACAACTTGCAAACAACAAACATGTACAAAACAAAGGTAGAGCAGTGATCAGATGGCTAATGAACAATGTAGACGACATGAAACAGACAAACATAGACTAATACAACAACAACAACAACAAAAAAAAACATAAAAGTCCCAGCAGCCACCATACCTCTATATTCAAAGTGTGTATAACCTCTGCCTAATTAATCTTATCTTCCAGGAAAAAAAAAAAAAAAAAAAAAAAAAAAAAAGGAAATATATATATATGTATATATGTGTATATATAATAAAATAGCAGTGTAAAGTATACCTCTTTCCTGCGAAAAAAAAAATCGTTCTTTTAGCGTCTAAGAGGGTGGAAGTTAATAACTAATTAACGGACTAATGGCCAAGGAATATGCCCCACCCCATAGCGCACCAAGTCCTCAAATAGCTTCATCGAGCTCATGAAAACAGCCATAAGGTATATATGGACTGATCGCCACTAGAGCGCACTCATTACAACAAATTCAACGGTTACCAGTGATGCAACAGAGTATAAAATCAACAGAGAAATATGAGAAACCCAAATCACAATGAGAAACCAAAATAAATGCAACAAAAGAGAAACAACTGCATCACATGAGAAACCAAAAAGCAACGAGATAAACCTAAATGTGCAACAAAAATCAAGCAGCAAAAGAAAAACAACAGGTAACTGGAAAGTACAGTAGAAAAAAGTAAGGGAAAAAAACAATCCAACACAGGTAAAAGTAATCATTTTCTTCTATTTTTTATGTAAAGTTAAATAAACATGTATTAACCCCCTTCCCTTACAGGTTTTTTTTTTTTTTATCATGTACGCTAATGGCGCCTGGTGCATGTAAAATCCGTCGTGGGTGTAAAGTCCTCCAAGTTCCCTGTGAATTATACTTCTGGGGATGCCTAATCAGGTGAAGGTCTCGTCACCTGATCAAGGCTCTAAATTACGAGACCAACTCGCATAACGATGACAGGTCCATATAAAAAGAATAACATCAATTAGCAGCAAAACAAAATGGAAACAAAACTAAGTCCTCCACATAGCCGTCCTGTCAGCTGGGCATCTCTTCAGTGGCGCTACGCGCCCCGGTACCAGGCACTAAACCCGTTTAAGCTAGGGAAACCTGGCAGGTAGGGGCCTGGTCGCCGGTCTCAAAAAAAAAAAAAGGTAGAGCAAAACAAAAATTGTACTGATATCCTTGGATCAAGGCTGAACATTCAATTGAAAAAAACCTTTAGGATTTCTAGTATTTTTAACGACTTAACTGTACATCTTTTTGAATTTGAAATCTTTAAGTGTCTATCATAGCGCGTCCTTCGTGCCGAATATCCCCAAATTCTACTAGGACCTGCAGGCCATAGTAAAAAACACATACAAAAAAATTGGTTCAGTACTGTGGATAACCTAATACACTTTTCGATGATACAATAATTTAAATGGAACAAAAATCTCTATCACAGCGCCCGCTTTCGGCAGAATATCCGCAAATTCAAGCCAAAAAACTATAAATGAAATTTCGTTCAATTCTAGGTTGCTTCATAACTTGACACACTTTTCAATGATACAAAGAGGGCACACACGGACAGACTGATATTTTGTAAAAACATGAGTAGAGAAGAAACAACGTTCCGACCCCAGGAGGTGGTGTGTGGTGCTGGTGCAAGGTGCAGCACCTCCTCCTCCTCCCAAAGTGTGTACCTCCTCCTCCTCCCAAAGTGTGCACCTCCTCCTCCTCCCAAAGTGCACACCTCCTCCCGAAGTGCCCTCCTCCTCCCGAAGTGCCCTCCTCCTCCTCCTCCATTTTCGAATCACATAAATAGCTAGACGGCCTACCCACTGAAAAAAAATTATCATGTATAAATCTTGTCTGCAGAGCCGGAAATGTTGGACATATACTATACCTTACCCACACATGGAAAAGCTAAGTCGGCCGTCGATACATAGGCCAATAGGGGGGGGGGGAAATGAATCTGATCTATTGATTTGGAAATATCAGAAATTTGTCCTACAGTACAACTCGCAACTTACATAGATAAAAACTATCAATATATAAACTAGGTCGACCGAATGCGAAAGTCGCTTAAGAAAATTCAAGAAATTTTATACTTGATACTTGTAGGTTCTAGCAACGATATGATGTTTACGCGCTTCGGAACTGTTTTAGGAACGTTTGGAAAATAAAAACGAAGAATTTTTAAAACTATTTAAAAAAAGAAAATTAATAAATTTAAAAAATATCCGTGCATTTAATATTTAATACCTAAAAAACTTCTTTTTTTTTTTTGATAAAACTAAAACTAAATTTATATGCTTGTGCCAACATTACATAATTTTCACTGATTATTCACTTGTTATTATAATAAAATAAAGTTTTACAAAAAAAAATATTAACCAACTTAAAAAAAGCACTAAAAAGTATTAAATAATTCTTTAAAATTCTCTAATGACAAAACGTTATCCATTAACCACAAATCCGATATCATGTGTCGGAATAAAAATGAGAAATTTAATATGTACAGTTCAATACCCACCAAACATGGATTTTCGAGAGAATATATTTTACAAGAGATGAATATACAGACTTATGATTTAGTTTACGAATATATACATATGAAAAACAATCAATTACTTTTTGAAGTCGGTGCCAAACTAACTTAAGTTTAGTAAGAATTGTGAATATATTGTACCTAGTATCTACTAATTTATCGATTGGGTTTGTTTGGCACCGACTTCAAAAAGTAATTGATTGCTTTTCATATGTATATATTCGTAAACTAAATCATAAGTCTGTATATTCATCTCTTGTAAAATATATTCTCTCGAAAATCCATGTTTAGTGGGTATTGAACTGTACATATTAAATTTATCATTTTTATTCCGACACATGATATCGGAATTGTGGTTAATGGATAACATTTTGTCATTAGAGAATTTTAAAGAATTATTTAATACTTTTTAGTGCTTTTTTTAAGTTGGTTAATATTTTTTTTGTAAAACTTTATTTTATTTCCTACTTTTTAGTTATTAATACAGTAATACACAATTATCTTGATTTCACCATCTGCTGAATAAATAAGTAATTTGTAATAGAAATTATAATTTACCAAAATTATCCATTAAATAAATACTTTTTAATAAAATCTTTGACAGAATCAAATTCTTGTCAATCTGGACGACAACTGGAGAAATATCGCCAAATTTGGCGATCAAAATATGTTGCCATAAATGAAGCCAACGTGGTTATAGTTGACTAATTTGACGAAATTCTCATTCAGATTGACGAGAATTGGGAATGAATCTTCTGTAATCGGGATCCACGCATTTTTTAATTTTGAAAAAATTTTAACAACAAAATTGTTCTAGTCATCAGAATTTGACGAAATTTAATTGGGACCACCAGGGTGTCTTGCACTTTTAAACAAAAAAATATATACATCAAAATCGGTGCACATTTACGAAAGTTATGCGTGAACAGGACTAAAACATACATACATACATACATAGGGTCAAATTATTAACATCCTCCTTTTCTCACCTTCTTCTATCTAAATAGAAGAAAGTGTTGTGTTGTTTTGGGGTTCTTTCTAAAATAATTTACTTAAACTTAAAAGGCTCATTTGTTACTCAATCTACACTTGACAATAAAATATTTAAAAAAAAATAAGTATACCCTGATTAGCTCTACTGAAATCTGTTGCCATGAAAAAGGGAGCAAATTATATTAAACTAATCAAAATATCAAAACTAAAGAATCCGAATAGGTCAATACAACAATGATAATTTTGAACTCATCATTTTAAGACAATATTAAATGTAGTAAGGGGCAACAGATTTCTAAATCAAGTAGCATACTGGATTGCATAAAGAACACCCAACTCCACTCCAACCCGATCAAGCTCACATCTCCATATACATTACATTAACAGAAGTGTGATCATCATATAATTTGGAAAAATGCAGACAACCTGAAATTCCTCCAATATGAGGACCAAAAGGAGAAGGAGTTAAATCCGTTAATAGAACAGGGATATGATGATGTACTAAAATTTTAGAACAACCATGGAGATTCTGAACAAGATCCGATCGGTTAGCCAAGAATCGTATAGTGGTATAAAATAACTAAAAACTTTTTCTTTTTTTTACTTTGTTAAAAAACAACCATTTTGTTGTTTGTTTTGAATAATACTTCAAAGAAAGGATAATTAAAGATTAAATTAATCAATTATGAAATTAGACTTAATTTTACTTTAGCATCAATTATCAGTATATCCAATACTGAGATATGAACAAAAATTATATCTAATAACCTTACGTAAACCTCAATTAATTTTCAAATAAACTATTACTATGAATTTTAGATTTTAGAAATTTAAAAGTATTAATTTAGTAAAATTATAGCTTTCATATTTTTAGTCACACTTACTGAGAGGTTAATCCCTTCTTATAGGTTTGTTGTAATTATAAAAATATTAATTATTTAAAAATTATATATAAAGAAAAACATACCATATTTGAGAATAAACAAAAACTTTCTTTATTTGAATAATTAAAAATTATAAAAGTAAGGTAGTTCTCAAACAAAATATAACAATAACACAATAACAAAGCTGATCAAAAACAAAATACTGAAATTAACTATTATAACACTTTACATTAAGCAGCAAAGTCCCTAAAATTATCACAATACCATGATTTAAAGATGGATCAACTTTTCAAAATTTAGTTATTGATTAATTTTCAATTAAATATCATAAATCTTAAACTATTAACAAACTAACAATTCAAATGTCGTTCAATCATAAAAAAAAGGTTACATGTTAATCATCTTAAAATACCAATAATTATATTTTTTTGTTTCTCCAGGTATTTATAAATATTACAACAGTAGACAACATGTAATAAAGAAGAAATATGGGTTACTTACAATATACTTTGATATTTACTACCGTCAATGTGGGCACACTTCTTTGCATACATGCTAGTCTGCCATAGTCTCTTTTTTTTTTATCAACCTATTCTTTTCAGCTGCCTCTACGAGTCAACACCGTTACTCCATACATCACTTGGAGATTTTGATTTAATCCCGATTCAAAACGTCGTCACATCACCGATACCTTGTAAAGCGGGCAAGTCTACTCAGCTAGTCACAACAGCCTGCTTAGTCTAGGATTAATAATGCCCCATCTCCAGAAATGATGCTCGTCTAATTATTAATTCATTTTTCGCCAAGGTATCAATAACAACCGCCGCTTAAGAATTCAATACAAGATAATACTTTTTCTAGGAACGCCGCTACTACATGATGGGTTAAACATATTTTCTTTTCATTCGCCCTCTATCAGCTACAGATCCTTCACTCGAAAATGCCCTTATAGCCTCTTTTCATCATAACACCATGATTAAGGATAGTTAGTGTAGGGCCATCAATGCCCCACTCTCAAAAAAAAATCTTTCAGAAACCTGTCCGCCTTCAACAACTTCGCGATCCAGCCCACAGGCCAGTCTTCGAGCCTCGTAACAAGTCGAATTTTTACGAGCCAAACGACAGGTATATCGGCCAAGCAACCAGTGTCGTAAACATTCATTCTCCCGCGCTGCTTGAGAAACGGGACCGATCCACTCTGCCAGGGGTACGGGAATGGAAACAAAAGGAAAAATCGACTCTTCCTGAAGACTACAGCTTGCCGCTCCACTCTGCCGGCCGCTTCATGGGGGAAGGATGCCATGCTTCACCCCCATGGCGTGTGCTGAAAGGGGGTCCTGTGAGCTTCTGTTTACATGGGCGCCAGCTATCCGCCTGATAGCAGAGCCAATTGAAGTCTGTCGTAAACATACAAAGCCTAATTGCGTATATAGTACACTCATAAGATAACGTAATTCTTATACAGGGCGGACGGTCTTTCTTTTAACCAAAACCAGACTAGGTGACTACAAACACATGATTCAAGGGTATGGGAGAAAACGTACACGACTGCCCAATACAATATGTGTGGTCTTTTACTGAGAAACCTCCCTCCCTGCTATATATTTTTCGTATTTGAAAACAGGAAGCAAAGCTAGACTATAAACGTTGAATTTACTTTGCAAAAAGAAAAAGAAAGAAGAAAAAATAAAAACTGATTTTATTATTATTATTACAATTACTTTTATTTATTTAAATTTTTATTAGAAACAGAAAAAAAAAGAGTGCTTTTAAATAAATGTTGAGAAAGTGATTTAAATAATTAATGTAGATTAAAAAAAAAAAAATGGTTGAAACCAACCGTAACAAAAGTATTGTGATCAAAATTTTTTCAACTTCCGGTTTTCGACGGATTTATATGTTTTAGGAGTCAAAGATTCCGAAAAACATGTTAGTAGAGAAGAAACAACGTTCCGACCCCAGGAGGTGGTGTGTGGTGCTGGTGCAAGGTGCAGCACCTCCTCCTCCTCCCAAAGTGTGCACCTCCTCCTCCTCCCAAAGTGCACACCTCCTCCCGAAGTGCCCTCCTCCTCCCGAAGTGCCCTCCTCCTCCTGAAGTGTCCTCCTCCACCACCTAAGATAAGGGGATTAGTGTTAATTAATTTTAATTGGGGGACTTAGAAATTTTTTGAAGCAAAATTTTTTCTTTCGCGGAGAATTTTTTACTAGAATACGAGGTGTGTTTCAAGGGATTTATTTTAGCGAATTAGAAATTTAATTAATTTTAATTGGAGAACTTAGACATTTTTCGAAAACATTTTTTTTTTCAACGAGAGTAGCCTATTCGATATACATGTTAGAGGAGAATTTTAAAAGTCAATAATGGTTTAATTAAAAATGGTGATTAATTTTAATTGGGGAACTTAGACATTTTTCGAAGCAAATATTTTTTCAACGAGAGTAGGCTATTTGTTATACATGTTAGAGTATATTACAGGTGAATTTTAAAAGTCAATAATGATTTAATTAAAAAGGGTCATTAATTAATTTTAATTGGAGAACTTAAGAAATTTTGGCGAGATTTTTTTCCCTCAACGAGAGTACGCAGTTTGCATGTGCAGTAGAATGTTAGATGCTAGTAATTAAAAAGGGTCATTAATTAATTTTAATTGGCGGACTTCAACATTTTTGGGGCAAACAGGCGCGTTTTAATGAATTCGATATAGGTTGTGGTAAAAAATATAGGGTCCCGCATGAATTATACTGTGCTCAATTAAATAGCTCCCCCCTCCCCCTCCCTTTTTTACCCAGAGGGGGCCCTTCGATAGACTAACAATACACACTTCCAAAAGTATAGAGTACTATAAAAAGAATTTTAGCGTATATGTAAATAAACAAGTATGTAAAATCAGGCATAGCGGCATAATTCATGAATCACTTTCCAACATTATCGAAATGTTATGTGAACAAAATATAATTTTATCATCTAGTGCATTAGTTAATTAAAATAGTGAACAGTTACAGATCCCCTTTTTAATAAAAAGGCCTAAGACCCTTCACAAAAAATTCAAAGGATTCAAGAAAAAGCTTTACACTACTGATAGACAAAACATATAGGATTCTTAAATGGATTGAAGTATACAAATAGTTTATACAGGAATACATTTATTTAGGTTAGCATGCAAAAATAGTTAAAAGTTATTGGGAAGCCTTCGAATAGAGTGATTATACGTTTTGGGGACCCTTCAAAAGAAACTGGAAACAGTTATAGATATTGAACACTTCATAAAAAATTGGACATATCCCCTTTTTAATAAAAAGGACCCCTTCACAAAAATTCCAAAGAATTCAAATTAAGCATAAATACTAGAACCCTTCATACATTCAGTTCATCGATCCCCCCTTTTTTTACCCTTCGAAGTGTGAACTCGCATTAGACTAAAGGTCCCCTTCGTGAAATAAATGAGATACGTGCCCTATCAAATAAAAACTGTCCTTCACAAAAAAAAATTGTAGGAGTCCCCTGTTTGAATATAAAGTCTACTTCTCAAAAATTGAAATGTGTGTTAGAGGAATCTTATGATATAAGAAAATAATTAATATTTTTTTTTAAACTGGGCCCTCCTCCGCCCGCTATATATATATTTTTATATAGCGCCCCAATATTTTGGCAGCAAGCTCTTTTTTTTTTCAAGAGTATATGAAAACTATTATTCTTATACGAAAAATTCGCACTTAGGCGAAAAAAATGCAACTTATGAAGAAAAAAAAATATTTTTTTAACTGGGCCCTCCACAGCCCGCTATATTTCTTATAGCGCCCCAGTATTTTTGCAGCAAGATCTTTTTTAATTCAATGTTTCATATATGAAAACTGTTATTCTCATATGAAAAATGCGCACGTAGGCAAAATAAATGCAACTTATGAAGTAAATATTAGTTATTATTTTTTACTAAAATCATTCAGAATTAATATCTAATTTTTAATTATTAATTATCTAATTTTTTATATGTGAAAATTAAATTATCTAACCTTTCCATGCTACACAAGTCCAGGCAGGTTTTCTTATCGCTATTGTCATCAGAGGTAATCCCCAATACTGAGTCACTGATAACAGGTTGTATGAAGCCCGGCTTAAGGGCTTTTCTCAAATCCAAAACAGGCTACTTTTTGACACATTTTTAAATTTCATTTATGATCGCAAATGCATGATATTGGCAGATTTCCTTTTTCAGAAACTATATGTAATCGAAACATATTTTCATTTTTTTTTTATAATTCTTCAAAAGATATGAATAAAGCACATATGTTTTACACTGAATACATTATTTAGCATAGCATTCAAATAAAATTTAGGAACTTTTCGAATAAACGTTACTAACATATTCTAACATATAAGAAATAATCGCATGACTCAGATTTTTTTTTTTTTTTTTTACTAGTGAATCAATAACTCTTTTTTTAATTAGAATTCAAAATAATATGATAGGAATGAAATATTTGTTTAAAATTTTGTGAGAAATCTATACGGTTTAGTTTTAGATCGACACTACCTTACATATTAATTAGTAAAACAAAATTAAATTTTATGCTTACGAATACAGAAATTTTAATAATACTACTTGAAAAATATTTTTAAGTTAACTATATTTCTGTTTATTGAAACTTTACACTAATATTTTCTCAAGAATTTATACTAGCTGAAACAGTGACAATTAAAAAATATTAATTACTTATGCAAGAAATTATGTATTTGGAGGTTTGCCTTTTTCATTCAATATGTAAACTTATAGCATTGATTGCGTATGTTATGAAAGGAAAACATATGCAAATAATTTTACTTAAAAAAAAATACTTTAAGATTAGAATTTGCATTTAACTTACCCTATAATACATATGCAAAAATTTTAATAAACATAAATAGTTTACACCAATGTGATTATAACAGCACGAAAATAAATTCATGAATAATAATAAGTACAAACTATGTCACTATAATGTGGGCATATTTTAAACTGTAATAGGTTAACAGTTATATTATAAGCCATAAAGATTTACATATGAATATATCATTTTACTCCGATATAAAATAAGCAATTTTAAAATAAAACATACATTATTAAAAACACAATTTAAAATAAAACATAATTATTAATAAAACATATATTATTAGGCTACAGCGTGACCATAAATTAAAAGAGGTCCCATTTTTTTCCCTAAAGGGCTCATTTTTCTAAAGGCCCCTTTGAGCGTAGTGAGACTAGTTCTTTACGAATGTATTTTAATATATATATATATACATACTATAAAAAATTAATTAAGATACATACATATTTGCAGAATTATAAAAAAAAATCACATTACCTCTTATTTTATATTCAGAAAACGCTAGAGGATTCATTCCCCACCGAACTAACTTGATATATGCCTTAGAGAGATAACACATACTTATGCTTATCGCATGACTAATAAGTGTATCACCCCTTATTCACAAGTAGAATTTCGTGTAAAGTTCTTCTCAAATATATACAGACCCCTTTCTGACACATTTTTAAATTTATTTTTGTTCGCAAATGCATGAAATTGACAGATTTTCTTACTGAGTCACTATGTATTCGATACAAGTTTTTCATTTTTTGGTAAAGACAAAATATTATCAAAGTCAGCGTTTTGTTATCGCATAAAATATATTAACAAGTCCTGTAAAAATATATTGACAAGACATGAACTATTAATAGATGATTTAAAACATATTGGTTATAAAAAACATATATATAGAAATATATATATAAATTTATCATTACCTACAAATGTCAAGCACGATTTACTGGACTTCACCTAAATTCAACTAGATTCTTCACCACGTGGTTTGATTACGTCACTGATCGCGATAACATTCTAGATAAGGTTCACTGATAAGAACACATTTCAATTCATTTCTTCTAAAGAAAGTATACGAGTTGGTTGTAAGGTCTAGGTATGTAGATATATATAGTAGGTAAGTAGTAATATATTTTTAAAGTACTTTTTATTTTGTTTTAAAAGAAATGGTTATTTTTCTCTTTACGTAGGGTAGTCACAATTAAAACATAAACTATTAAATTTAATCTTTAGTAATACAAATACTTACACCTACAGAAACGCAGACATCCTTTTCGTTATATTCATGCAGACTTTAAGATATATCACATATGTTCTTTCTTTTACCATGATACATATGGATTCTGAGCCCACAGGCCAGTCTTCGAGCCTCGTAACAAGTCGAATTTTTACGAGCCAAACGACAGGTATATCGGCCAAGCAACCAGTGTCGTAAACATTCATTCTCCCGCGCTGCTTGAGAAACGGGACCGATCCACTCTGCCAGGGGTACGGGAATGGAAACAAAAGGAAAAATCGACTCTTCCTGAAGACTACAGCTTGCCGCTCCACTCTGCCGGCCGCTTCATGGGGGAAGGAAGCCATGCTTCACTCCCATGGCGTGTGCTGAAAGGGGGTCCTGTGAGCTTCTGTTTACATGGGCGCCAGCTATCCGCCTGATAGCAGAGCCAATTGAAGTCTGTCGTAAACATACAAAGCCTAATTGCGTATATATTACACTCATAAGATAACGTAATTCTTATACAGGGCGGACGGTCTTTCTTTTAACCAAAACCAGACTAGGTGACTACAAACACATGATTCAAGGGTATGGGAGAAAACGTACACGACTGCCCAATACAATATGTGTGGTCTTTTACTGAGAAACCTCCCTCCCTGCTATATATCTTTCGTATTTGAAAACAGGAAGCAAAGCTAGACTATAAACGTTGAATTTACTTTGCAAAAAGAAAAAGAAAGAAGAAAAAATAAAAACTGATTTTATTATTATTATTACAATTACTTTTATTTATTTAAATTTTTATTAGAAACAGAAAAAAAAGAGTGCTTTTAAATAAATGTTGAGAAAGTGATTTAAATAATTAATGTAGATTAAAAAAAAAATTGGTTGAAACCAACCGTAACAAGATTGCTCCCCCCGGCTAATTAAAAAAAAATTTTTTTTGAGAAAACAAATTATTTTTTTGAAAGGTAACTGGGTACCACATGGCATGCTGGGACCTCAACACTGAAAAAACTGACCCACAAACACAAATCATACATCGATCCGGAACGGGATCCAGAGAGTTCACCGCTGAAATACCACCCTGACAATATATTCCGGATATATACAACCAGAGCTCGCACATCCGTAGAAACCGTTACCTAAAATATTACCTGAAACATGACCATAAAAGAGTACTACCAGAGGAGGGACCACAAGGCTGATTTTACCACTAAAATGACCAAGATATTTTCTGCACCTGTAAAAGAACACATGTTCCACCTGACTGTGAAACCTCACTTCCCTACTACTGTCATTCCTACGCATAACTGCATCCTACCTGAAATTTCTGGTAACAGAACTGTAAATAATACATAAATTGAATTTTGAAAAAAAAATTAGCCGAAAAAGAAGAGAAGTGCCCACTGATTAATTGTCATTATACTGCTTATATACATAACTTCAATAATTGGCATCACAGTATATTACAACACTATCTATTAATGTAAATAAGTACTAGTAATATCATAGTTACAACACTGTAAATGTCAATGAAATTTGTAAAACACATATTAATTCTATTATACAAAAATACACAAGAGCAACTGGCGACATAAAAATAAAAATATATACATACTGTAATAGAAGGTTATACATATAGAAAATTAGGAGCAAGACACACAATTTGGTAATTGTAGACCATGTTATAGAATCACGTATACATTTGTTCGTGAAGTTATGTTTGTATTTGAAGAAAGTTCTTAGAACCGTGTAACTGTGTAGATTTTACAAATGCACTTACAAGTAATGTGCATGGGAAAGAGTATCTCTGCCTCTGTGCTACTTATAGCAAAAGCAGTTTTGGGCTTTTGGGTACTACAGGGAAAACATTCCACAAAATAAAAATAAAAAACAGGGGTGGTGACATATATCACCAGGAAGGAAAAACACACATTCCACCAAAAATAGGAAGTAGAAATAAGAAAATAGTTAATTTTAGCACTTTTAGCCACATACAACAACATACAGGCATGTACATGAGACAGTATCTACAAGAAAAAGAAAAAGGGCCCACACTCCTTAAAGTTTAAGCTCAAATAAAACCACAAACTGTATAGTAAATAATAAATCTATCTAGTTAAAATGTAGAAATTAAAGTAAACACATACTTAAAAAGTTATATACAAAACACTGATGCATTAAAAAAAACTGAACTAAACAGATCTACCTCGGCAAAAGGGCATACAAAACACAACATCCTAAAAAAAATTTTTAAGTAACAAAAATTACATTCGTTTTTTTTTTTTTTTTTTGCAAAAATACACCCAAAATCTACGAAAACGGGGTGCGGACGGGTATATACCACATAATCTACCATAAAACAGACAAAAACCTTAAGTATAGGCATAAAAAGGGTTAAAAATGCCTACATGAAAGTATCAACACACAACCAAAACAAACCTTTAATACGCTAGAAAAACTAAGTTCCGTTTTAAAAATGCCCAAGAAAATAATTAAATATACATACACATTAACTAAACTATAAATAAATACAAATAAACAAGGTAAAATTGAATAAAAATGCCTGAATAACGAAAAAAGGTAGTTAGTATTTATAACTCGGACGGTCTCTCCTATCCCTTAGCGAATAGTCGGTTCTAGAAATCGATATTGAACGACTACATCTATTCGATTTAGCAGCTGGACGAATCGATGAACGAGACCTGCGCGAATCGCTGTGCTCAGCAGTTGAACTGCTTTCTGCCGTGGCTGAATTTTTACCTACGCGCATTTCGCTGCCTTCTGCCGTTGCTAAATTTTTATTTACGCACATCTCGTTATTCTCTGCCGCTGCAATCTCCGGAGAAATGGGAGGTGGGGGAGAGGGATTTATGATTTCAGTCGCGTTGCTGTCTGTTTCCTCCACTTCCGGCGCTACCGGAGTTTCGTTATTGTTGACGTTCACTACTGCTGGTGCGCGGTTACTATCATATGGTGCCCAGGGAATGAATCGGTTGCGTTTGCATCTGCGTACAGGAGGAGAAATGCACGATTGTTGTGGTGAATCGATGGTCACGTTTTCAGTCGATCCCAGGTCAATTGTTTGTTTTGGTTCACTGGACCAGATGGGGAGTCTGTCTTTGAAAGAAGACAACCTGTCAACATGGACAACCTGACAATTTTTGGGATTAGCAACTAGCGCTATTTTAAAATTAACCTCATTTAGCTTCTCAATTATAGTAAAAGGACCATTATTTTGCTTGCTTAATTTTTTTGTATTACCAGGGGCGACTGTGGGTGTAAATAACCACACAAGATCTCCTATTTTAAAATTTTTATCAACAGCTGTCTTTTCACGGTATTTTTCCTGCTGCTCAGAAACTTTAATTAAATTACTATGTACTTCAGTGTATACTTTTTGAAGAGCTGGGATTAAGAGTTCGCAAAAAGAGGGTGCATCATTATAATTAAAAGAAGGTGGCTGGGAAAAGAGATTATATGGTAGATTCATATTTCTGCCATACATAACTGCAGCTGGGCTAAGTTTAGTTGAAGAGTGGACAGCTGAACGCATAGCTAGTAGTGCAAATTTGAGTTTAGTGTCCCAGTCAGATTGATTTTGATTGACTATGTGACAAAGTGCATTTTTAAGAGTACGATTCTGTCTCTCCACTTGCGAGTTGCCAGCCGGGTGATAAGATGAGGTCTTAATATGTTTAATACCAAACATTTTATATACGTGCTCTATCGCATCTGAAATTAGATTCTTCGCATTGTCCGTCGTAATAAAACAGGGCGCTCCGTAGCGTGAGATGAAGTCAGCTAAAGTGTCCGCAATGACATCTGAAGTGGTTGAACTAACCGCATATGCTTCTGGCCACTTAGTAAATGAATCTATATATGCGACAATATACTTATTTCCCGAAAAAGTTTGCGGTAAGGGTCCAATGAGATCCAAATGAACCTTGTTCATTGGAAACTGGGGGGTCGGCATACGTTGCAGAGGGGCGAGCTGGTTCGCTCTATAAGCTCTCTTCTGCTGGCAACTAATACATGACTCCACTAGATGCTTGACATCTGACGACATTCCTGGCCAATAGAAGTGCTCACGAATGCGATCAATGGTCTTTTGAAAGGCTTGATGACAAGCCGCTAGGGACTCATGTGTTAGTGCAAAAACTTGAGTAACCAATTCTTTTGGCACGACTAACTTTACAGATTTATTCAAAACAGCTGACTCCCTTGTATCCTCACAAACTAAAATGTCATCGGTAAAAATATTTCATGTATTTAGGAGCAATTTCTACACCTTGGTCTAGTTTTCTTGCAATCTCGCAGCATTTCTTGTCTGATTTTTGTAAATCACCAATTTTTTCAAGTAGATTGGAATGAGGCATAAAAGTAACTTCCTTTTCGACTTGTATACAAAAATTACAATTAACAGTATCATTGGAGTTATCATTGTTGACATACCTCGAAAGGAAATCTGCGACACTGTTACACTTACCTTTAACAAACTTGATTGTAAAATTAAAGTCTGAGAGAGTGCAGATCCATTTAGCCATGCGAGATGTAGGGTCGTGAATTTTTAACATAAATGTTAGAGGCGCATGGTCTGTATAGATGAAAAAATGGGTATTAGCAATGTAACATTTGAAGTGGGCAGTAGCCCAAACTAAAGCTAGTAATTCCCTTTCAGTGGTGGAGTAGCGGGTCTCAGCATCTTTCAATTTTCTGCTGGCAAAGGCAACAGGATGGAGCATGTTATTTTCATCTAATTGTGATAACACTGCCCCTAATGCTTCGCCACTGGCATAACTATATAAGTGGAATTCTTTCTCAAAATCAGGGAGTGCAAGACATGGTTTTGAAATAAGAGCCATTTTAAGGTCTTCAAATTCTTTCTGTGCATCTTCATTCCACGAAAATTTTCCTGTCTCTTTCGTTAAGTTGATTAGATTTTTAGCTCTCTTAGTAAAATCTGGTATAAATCTCCTATAAAAGGATAGAGTTCCAATGAATGACCTAACAGCCTTTCGGGTAGTTGGAGGTTTAAAATTTTCTATTACGGCAATATTTTTATTGATAGGTGACACTTGGCCACTACAAATCTCAAAACCTAGATATTGTATTTTATTCGAAAGGAAAGTGCATTTACTGGGCTTAAGTTTAAGTTTATGCAGTCTTAACCTTTCAAAGACCATGCTAAGCTTCTCAAAATGAGAATTAACATCACTGGAGGCAATTACAATGTCGTCGATATAAACAAGAATTCCAAGATTGCCTAAATCACCGAAAATAGCATTCATAAGTCTTTGGAAACTGTTACCTGAATTTGAGAGCCCAAAACAGTTACGGGTCCACTCAAAAAGTCCCTTGTGGGTGATTATTGCAGTTTTATGCCTATCCTCTGGGCGAATAACCTGTTGAAAAAAAACCACTAGTTAGATCTAGCGTTGAAAAAAATTTAGCCCCACTTAAAGCATCAACAGAGTCGGTGATGTTAGGAATTGGATAAGCATCTTTAACAAGATTTTTATTTAGTCTTCTGTAGTCAACAGCAAGTCGATAGGAACCGTCTGATTTCCGAACCAGAATAACCGGAGAAGCAAATTCAGACATGGAAGGGGAAATTATGTCCGCCTGTAATAAAGTATTAAGTTGGTCTTCCATTTCTTGACGTAGTTTGTAGGGGACTCTATAAGCTTTGCCTTTTACTGGTTTATTTGAAGTTAAGTTAATTTCATGAGGGATTGTATCACAGCCGGGTAAATCTAAGACCGATGCTGCAAATACATCTTTGTTTTTGTCTAGAAAATTTTGCATTTTAATTTTTAATGGGGGTTCTAAATGATCTAAATTAATTTCAGAGCTCCAAGTGAGATCAGCGTGATCAAAGTCACCAATTGGAGGGGCCAAATTTACATTACAAGTAAGGTTATTTTTAGTTACGGGTACATTTGACTTGTCTACACATTTTTGAATTTTGGCAACAAAGGTTCCTTTATTTAAATGAATACAATTGTCTGAAAAATTTGCAAAAGAAATAAACAGACCATGTTCTTTAGTGCAAATGGCTCTGGAGGTAAGGAGACCTTGATTTAAATTTTTCGCCAAAGGTTCTAACATAACAATATCATTTTCCTTAATAAAATTTTCCTTATAACTTTTAACCTGGGCTAACATTTTTGACTGCGGGGGAATTGAAATTTTGCTACATAACACAGCGAAACTTATATTTTTATTTTTATTGGTTTTATCACTACTGCTATCTTCATTGCTCTCCTCCTCGACTTCAGGTACCTTATCCTCTATACTTACCAAATCTTCACTTTCATCAATATTACAAATTTCAGTAGTATCTTCAGCTAAATTACCCTGGGTTACCTGACTCGCTGCTGATAGATTATTGTCGACATTTTGAATACTTGAAAAATTTGCAGTATTATTACCCTCAGAGCTACCACCTGATATTGTTTGCATGCAAAAGTTCTGCGCAACACTTTTAACTTCCTTATCTGACTCAGTTTGAATGATTATCTCAACATCTTTTCCCATATTACTCAACTGCGGGTCCTGAACTACCATATCTTCACTACTATGATTCCCATT
Organism: Maratus michaelseni; assembly: GCA_963931845.1. Lineage (NCBI taxonomy): Eukaryota > Metazoa > Arthropoda > Arachnida > Araneae > Salticidae > Maratus > Maratus michaelseni. The sequence continues at coordinate 95,172,702 of OZ007596.1, forward strand.
TTCAACACTGACTGAGTCATGAACATTAATACATGCAAAACTTTCAGAGGGGCTATTGGCATTACTACTTTTTGAATTCTCCCCTACTTTGTTGACACATTTTATATTTACAGAATTATTTTTTACAATATCATTATTCACACAATTATTATTAGAATTTACACTATATACAGAATTAGAAATATTTACAGAATTAGTAGTAAGACAAGTATTAGACCCAGAAGTATTACTTGGGGTTTCTACGCTTTGTTTACATTGGCCTGCAACTGGCACTTTAAGAGCGACAGCATTTGTATCACAATTTATACTTGCCCGGTACTCTTTCAAAAATGGCATTCCCAAAATCATATTAAATTCCTCTGCTAATTTACCTTCCACTACATAGAATTCAGCTTGACATTGAACATTATCAAAAATAAAATTTAAAAATATCTTCCTATTTAGGTGCACTTTCTCACCGGTGACAGTCATAATGGGGATATTGCAATTTTCCATTTCAAAATTCTCTAAACAGTTAACATCAGTACCACTCAGGAGATTAATTGCAGAACCCGTGTCACATAATGCATTTAGGCAAACTTTATTTATGTAAATTCTTGCAGTTGGTAATGTATATGATTGGGGCTGAAACATACTATACACAGTTGGGGGGTCCAGGGGCCTGTGGGGGATCGAGTTGACCACATTTGATCCGGCCACTAATAGTTTAAAGCCTCACTTTCACTGTTAGCTACTGGGGTGTTATTTACCGCCTGCACTTCATTTCTGTTCGCAGCTGTGCTCCTATTGTTTTGGTAATAACCACCTCTTCTTCCCCTATATCCGCCTCGCTGATTGTGGTTCCCTCTAGGATTTTCACCTCTGTTTCTATAATTTTGCCCACGGCTCCTGAAATTTTGACCACCTCCCCTTCTAAAATTATAGTCGACAAAATTTAGTGGACAATCTCTGGCATAGTGGCCCTGTACGGAACACCTATAGCAGGTTACGGGTCTTACCTCTTGGTTTTTCTCCTGCATATCCCTAGCCCTGAGATCAACTAAACTATCTATCTTAGCTGCTAAAACATCAATTTGAGATTTTAGTTGGTCTATCTCCTTCTTTTGTGATCTATCTTGCTGAAAAACAGCAGCACAGGGTAGGTTTTGGGTCAAATTTGGGTTGAGAATTTCCTCGCGGTGGTTGTAGAAAGGGTTAATGCTCCTATAAGCTTTTTCTTCAAGAAGCGCAATTTTGAGGACTTCTTCTGGGGATTGTGGATTTCTCGCAATTACCCCCTTTCGCACTTCTGGTGTAAGGTTGCTCAAAAGCATGGAGTGGAGTAGAGCCGTTCGGCTTTTATCGACTACTTCACTCTGGATACCTTCAATTTCAAGGGCTCTTAATGACATATCATATGCCTTGTCATAAAACTCCTGAACACTCATATTGGGTGGCTGTTTAAAATTTAGAAAGTGACTGAGTGCAACATCTGGTGTGGTCTGTGAAGTATAACTCTCTTTTAAGATTTTTAATAGCTCATCAGATGTTTTTGCTTTGTGAATTTTTATTCGCCTAGAAGCAGCTCCTGAAAGTCTAGCAAGTAAAACAAACTTCTTTTCCTCCTCAGTCCAGTCGAATAATTTTGAAAAACTCTCAAATTTCTCAGAAAAATCTGAGAAGCAGACTGAGCTGGCCTCTCCATTGAATGGGGGAATATTAGACAAATTATCCACTAAAGCATTTTTCCGCTGAATAGTGGCAATTGCTTCCGAGTGCTTATCAGCCATAGTTAGAGTTAGAAAATGACAAACAAACCAAAAAAAAATGAAAAAAGGGGGGGGGGGGAAACTTAAAAATGAGAAAAAGAGAGGGGAAAGGAAAACCTTATAAATACATAAAACTTAAGTACAGGACTATGCTTTTAGTAACTAAGCTAAAGTTATGTACACAAAACATAATTTTGACTGGGGACTGTAACTACTAGCACAGAGAGAGAGCCTAGACCTCTTTTTACACTTGAACATATAAATAAAATTTTAATTGCAAAAACACCCAGTTGCTCTTTGATACATAAATACATACAAGTAAAAAAAAATCAATAACCCAGAGACCGAAATGTTACGGCTCCATTTGTTGTGTTGTTTTGGGGTTCTTTCTAAAATAATTTACTTAAACTTAAAAGGCTCATTTGTTACTCAATCTACACTTGACAATAAAATATTTAAAAAAAAATAAGTATACCCTGATTAGCTCTACTGAAATCTGTTGCCATGAAAAAGGGAGCAAATTATATTAAACTAATCAAAATATCAAAACTAAAGAATCCGAATAGGTCAATACAACAATGATAATTTTGAACTCATCATTTTAAGACAATATTAAATGTAGTAAGGGGCAACAGATTTCTAAATCAAGTAGCATACTGGATTGCATAAAGAACACCCAACTCCACTCCAACCCGATCAAGCTCACATCTCCATATACATTAAATTAACAGAAGTGTAATCATCATATAATTTGGAAAAATGCAGACAACCTGAAATTCCTCCAATATGAGGACCAAAAGGAGAAGGAGTTAAATCCGTTAATAGAACAGGGATATGATGATGTACTAAAATTTTAGAACAACCATGGAGATTCTGAACAAGATCCGATCGGTTAGCCAAGAATCGTATAGTGGTATAAAATAACTAAAAACTTTTTTTTTTTTTACTTTGTTAAAAAACAACCATTTTGTTGTTTGTTTTGAATAATACTTCAAAGAAAGGATAATTAAAGATTAAATTAATCAATTATGAAATTAGACTTAATTTTACTTTAGCATCAATTATCAGTATATCCAATACTGAGATATGAACAAAAATTATATCTAATAACCTTACGTAAACCTCAATTAATTTTCAAATAAACTATTACTATGAATTTTAGATTTTAGAAATTTAAAAGTATTAATTTAGTAAAATTATAGCTTTCATATTTTTAGTCACACTTACTGAGAGGTTAATCCCTTCTTATAGGTTTGTTGTAATTATAAAAATATTAATTATTTAAAAATTATATATAAAGAAAAACATACCATATTTGAGAATAAACAAAAACTTTCTTTATTTGAATAATTAAAAATTATAAAAGTAAGGTAGTTCTCAAACAAAATATAATAATAACACAATAACAAAGTTGATCAAAAACAAAATACTGAAATTAACTATTATAACACTTTACATTAAGCAGCAAAGTCCCTAAAATTATCACAATACCATGATTTAAAGATGGATCAACTTTTCAAAATTTAGTTATTGATTAATTTTCAATTAAATATCATAAATCTTAAACTATTAACAAACTAACAATTCAAATGTCGTTCAATCATAAAAAAAAGGTTACATGTTAATCATCTTAAAATACCAATAATTATATTTTTTTGTTTCTCCAGGTATTTATAAATATTACAACAGTAGACAACATGTAATAAAGAAGAAATATGGGTTACTTACAATATACTTTGATATTTACTACCGTCAATGTGGGCACACTTCTTTGCATACATGCTAGTCTGCCATAGTCTCTCTTTTTTTTTATCAACCTATTCTTTTCAGCTGCCTCTACGAGTCAACACCGTTACTCCATACATCACTTGGAGATTTTGATTTAATCCCGATTCAAAACGTCGTCACATCACCGATACCTTGTAAAGCGGGCAAGTCTACTCAGCTAGTCACGCCAGCCTTCTTAGTCTAGGATTAATAATGCCCCATCTCCAGAAATGATGCTCGTCTAATTATTAATTCATTTTTCGCCAAGGTATCAATAACAACCGCCGCTTAAGAATTCAATACAAGATAATACTTTTTCTAGGAACGCCGCTACTACATGATGGGTCAAACATATTTTCTTTTCATTCGCCCTCTATCAGCTACAGATCCTTCACTCGAAAATGCCCTTATAGCCTCTTTTCATCATAACACCATGATTAAGGATAGTTAGTGTAGGGCCATCAATGCCCCACTCTCAAAAAAAAATCTTTCAGAAACCTGTCCGCCTTCAACAACTTCGCGATCCAGCCCACAGGCCAGTCTTCGAGCCTCGTAACAAGTCGAATTTTTACGAGCCAAACGACAGGTATATCGGCCAAGCAACCAGTGTCGTAAACATTCATTCTCCCGCGTTGCTTGAGAAACGGGACCGATCCACTCTGCCAGGGGTACGGGAATGGAAACAAAAGGAAAAATCGACTCTTCCTGAAGACTACAGCTTGCCGCTCCACTCTGCCGGCCGCTTCATGGGGGAAGGAAGCCATGCTTCACCCCCATGGCGTGTGCTGAAAGGGGGTCCTGTGAGCTTCTGTTTACATGGGCGCCAGCTATCCGCCTGATAGCAGAGCCAATTGAAGTCTGTCGTAAACATACAAAGCCTAATTGCGTATATAGTACACTCATAAGATAACGTAATTCTTATACAGGGCGGACGGTCTTTCTTTTAACCAAAACCAGACTAGGTGACTACAAACACATGATTCAAGGGTATGGGAGAAAACGTACACGACTGCCCAATACAATATGTGTGGTCTTTTACTGAGAAACCTCCCTCCCTGCTATATATCTTTCGTATTTGAAAACAGGAAGCAAAGCTAGACTATAAACGTTGAATTTACTTTGCAAAAAGAAAAAGAAAGAAGAAAAAATAAAAACTGATTTTATTATTATTATTACAATTACTTTTATTTATTTAAATTTTTATTAGAAACAGAAAAAAAGAGTGCTTTTAAATAAATGTTGAGAAAGTGATTTAAATAATTAATGTAGATTTAAAAAAAAAAAATTGGTTGAAACCAACCGTAACAAAAGTATTGTGATCAAAATTTTTTCAACTTCCGGTTTTCGACGGATTTATATGTTTTAGGAGTCAAAGATTCCGAAAAACATGTTAGTAGAGAAGAAACAACGTTCCGACCCCAGGAGGTGGTGTGTGGTGCTGGTGCAAGGTGCAGCACCTCCTCCTCCTCCCAAAGTGTGCACCTCCTCCTCCTCCCAAAGTGCACACCTCCTCCCGAAGTGCCCTCCTCCTCCTGAAGTGTCCTCCTCCACCACATAAGATAAGGGGATTAGTGATAATTAATTTTAATTGGGGGACTTAGAAATTTTTTGAAGCAAAATTTTTTCTTTCGCGGAGAATTTTTTACTAGAATACGAGGTGTGTTTCAAGGGATTTATTTTAGCGAATTAGAAATTTAATTAATTTTAATTGGAGAACTTAGACATTTTTCGAAAACATTTTTTTTTTCAACGAGAGTAGCCTATTCGATATACATGTTAGAGGAGAATTTTAAAAGTCAATAATGGTTTAATTAAAAATGGTGATTAATTTTAATTGGGGAACTTAGACATTTTTCGAAGCAAATATTTTTTCAACGAGAGTAGGCTATTTGTTATACATGTTAGAGTATATTACAGGTGAATTTTAAAAGTCAATAATGATTTAATTAAAAAGGGTCATTAATTAATTTTAATTGGAGAACTTAAGAAATTTTGCGAGATTTTTTTCCCTCAACGAGAGTACGCAGTTTGCATGTGCAGTAGAATGTTAGATGCTAGTAATTAAAAAGGGTCATTAATTAATTTTAATTGGCGGACTTCAACATTTTTGGGGCAAACAGGCGCGTTTTAATGAATTCGATATAGGTTGTGGTAAAAAATATAGGGTCCCGCATGAATTATACTGTACTCAATTAAATAGCTCCCCCCTCCCCCTCCCTTTTTTACCCAGAGGGGGCCCTTCGATAGACTAACAATACACACTTCCAAAAGTATAGAGTACTATAAAAAGAATTTTAGCGTATATGTAAATAAACAAGTATGTAAAATCAGGCATAGCGGCATAATTCATGAATCACTTTCCAACATTATCGAAATGTTATGTGAACAAAATATAATTTTATCATCTAGTGCATTAGTTAATTAAAATAGTGAACAGTTACAGATCCCCTTTTTAATAAAAAGGCCTAAGACCCTTCACAAAAAATCCAAAGGATTCAAGAAAAAGCTTCACACTACTGATAGACAAAACATATAGGATTCTTAAATGGATTGATGTATACAAATAGTTTATACAGGAATACATTTATTTAGGTTAGCATGCAAAAATAGTTAAAAGTTATAGGGAAGCCTTCGAATAGAGTGATTATACGTTTTGGGGACCCTTCAAAAGAAACTGGAAACAGTTATAGATATTGAACACTTCATAAAAAATTGGACATATCCCCTTTTTAATAAAAAGGACCCCTTCACAAAAATTCCAAAGAATTCAAATTATGCATAAATACTAGAACCCTTCATACATTCAGTTCATCGATCCCCCCTTTTTTTACCCTTCGAAGTGTGAACTCGCATTAGACTAAAGGGCCCCTTCGTGAAATAAATGAGATACGTGCCCTATCAAATAAAAACTGTCCTTCACAAAAAAAAATTGTAGGAGTCCCCTGTTTGAATATAAAGTCTACTTCTCAAAAATTGAAATGTGTGTTAGAGGAATCTTATGATATAAGAAAATAATTAATATTTTTTTTTAAACTGGGCCCTCCTCCGCCCGCTATATATATATTTTTATATAGCGCCCCAATATTTTGGCAGCAAGCTCTTTTTTTTTTCAAGAGTATATGAAAACTATTATTCTTATACGAAAAATTCGCACTTAGGCGAAAAAAATGCAACTTATGAAGAAAAAAAAATATTTTTTTAACTGGGCCCTCCACAGCCCGCTATATTTCTTATAGCGCCCCAGTATTTTTGCAGCAAGATCTTTTTTAATTCAATGTTTCATATATGAAAACTGTTATTATCATATGAAAAATGCGCACGTAGGCAAAATAAATGCAACTTATGAAGTAAATATTAGTTATTATTTTTTACTAAAATCATTCAGAATTAATATCTAATTTTTAATTATTAATTATCTAATTTTTTATATGTGAAAATTAAATTATCTAACCTTTCCATGCTACACAAGTCCAGGCAGGTTTTCTTATCGCTATTGTCATCAGAGGTAATCCCCAATACTGAGTCACTGATAACAGGTTGTATGAAGCCCGGCTTAAGGGCTTTTCTCAAATCCAAAACAGGCTACTTTTTGACACATTTTTAAATTTCATTTATGATCGCAAATGCATGATATTGGCAGATTTCCTTTTTCAGAAACTATATGTAATCGAAACATTTTTTCATTTTTTTTTTATAATTCTTCGAAAGATATGAATAAAGCACATATGTTTTACACTGAATACATTATTTAGCATAGCATTCAAATAAAATTTAGGAACTTTTCGAATAAACGTTACTAACATATTCTAACATATAAGAAATAATCGCATGACTCAGATTTTTTTTTTTTTTTTTTTTACTAGTGAATCAATAACTCTTTTTTTAATTAGAATTCAAAATAATATGATAGGAATGAAATATTTGTTTAAAATTTTGTGAGAAATCTATACGGTTTAGTTTTAGATCGACACTACCTTACATATTAATTAGTAAAACAAAATTAAATTTTATGCTTACGAATACAGAAATTTTAATAATACTACTTGAAAAATATTTTTAAGTTAACTATATTTCTGTTTATTGAAACTTTACACTAATATTTTCTCAAGAATTTATACTAGCTGAAACAGTGACAATTAAAAAATATTAATTACTTATGCAAGAAATTATGTATTTGGAGGTTTGCCTTTTTCATTCAATATGTAAACTTATAGCATTGATTGCGTATGTTATGAAAGGAAAACATATGCAAATAATTTTACTTAAAAAAAAATACTTTAAGATTAGAATTTGCATTTAACTTACCCTATAATACATATGCAAAAATTTTAATAAACATAAATAGTTTACACCAATGTGATTATAACAGCACGAAAATAAATTCATGAATAATAATAAGTACAAACTATGTCACTATAATGTGGGCATATTTTAAACTGTAATAGGTTAACAGTTATATTATAAGCCATAAAGATTTACATATGAATATATCATTTTACTCCGATATAAAATAAGCAATTTTAAAATAAAACATACATTATTAAAAACACAATTTAAAATAAAACATAATTATTAATAAAACATATATTATTAGGCTACAGCGTGACCATAAATTAAAAGAGGTCCCATTTTTTTTCCCTAAAGGGCTCATTTTTCTAAAGGCCCCTTTGAGCGTAGTGAGACTAGTTCTTTACGAATGTATTTTAATATATATATATATACATACTATAAAAAATTAATTAAGATACATACATATTTGCAGAATTATAAAAAAAAAAATCACATTACCTCTTATTTTATATTCAGAAAACGGTAGAGGATTCATTCCCCACCGAACTAACTTGATATATGCCTTAGAGAGATAACACATACTTATGCTTATCGCATGACTAATAAGTGTATCACCCCTTATTCACAAGTAGAATTTCGTGTAAAGTTCTTCTCAAATATATACAGACCCCTTTCTGACACATTTTTAAATTTATTTTTGTTCGCAAATGCATGAAATTGACAGATTTTCTTACTGAGTCACTATGTATTCGATACAAGTTTTTCATTTTTTGGTACAGACAAAATATTATCAAAGTCAGCGTTTTGTTATCGCATAAAATATATTAACAAGTCCTGTAAAAATATATTGACAAGACATGAACTATTAATAGATGATTTAAAACATATTGGTTATAAAAAACATATATATAGAAATATATATATAAATTTATCATTACCTACAAATGTCAAGCACGATTTACTGGACTTCACCTAAATTCAACTAGATTCTTCACCACGTGGTTTGATTACGTCACTGATCGCGATAACATTCTAGATAAGGTTCAGTGATAAGAACACATTTCAATTCATTTCTTCTAAAGAAAGTATACGAGTTGGTTGTAAGGTCTAGGTATGTAGATATATATAGTAGGTAAGTAGTAATATATTTTTAAAGTACTTTTTATTTTGTTTTAAAAGAAATGGTTATTTTTCTCTTTACGTAGGGTAGTCACAATTAAAACATAAACTATTAAATTTAATCTTTAGTAATACAAATACTTACACCTACAGAAACGCAGACATCCTTTTCGTTATATTCATGCAGACTTTAAGATATATCACATATGTTCTTTCTTTTACCATGACACATATGGATTTTTTAAATGTACGTCACGTGACTATCTAAAGGAGATTGATACTTAAAACCATTAATATATGTGAATTCTTTCGTATAGCTCTGTATAGATGCTACTAACCAAATATATATTTATATATACTAAAATCTGTAAAGTTTTAAAATGCTTCAATGATTATTCAATGAAAAATACTAACTATGAAATATTAATTAAGATATATGCTAATGTTTAAACTTAAAAAATTTTTGGGATAAGAGATAGATTCATTAACCTATTTAATTAAAACCTAATTCGATACAAGTCTTGTTAAAACAGAGATTATAGTTAAAATACACATTAATTATACTGCATTAATGCGCTACCTCACCTATATTATCACAGAAATACCTTCGATAAAATTTAGACTAACAATACGCACCTAAAAAATATATACAGAGTACCCAGAAAATGATAGGAATGAATGAAAAATTTTAACGTAAATTATAAAATAGGATCTACAATAAGTGACAATAAATAAATATGAAGGAAAAATCATGAGTCATGGTATACTTTATGAAACACTTTCCAATGCTATGGGACTATCGTTAAGAATTTGAAATAAGTGAATTAGATTTAATAATTCATACTGGAAATGTATTTTTAAAAAATTAGTAGCTTTGCCTACTTTTAAATCATTCAAGACATATGATGAAGATTTAACCGCTGTAGAACGACTAAAAACTAGCATTTTAATGAACCGACCATCTATGTTGGATTTTCTATTTTAGTATTATCTAAATTAGTTATGTATGATTTTCATTACAATTTTATAAAGAAAACATACAAAGATCGTGCAGTTTTACTCTTTACGGATATAGATTCCTTAACTTATCATATTAAAACCAATAATATTTATAAGGACATGGAGCACCATCATGATTTTTTCGACTTTTCTGAATACTTGAAATCCTATCGTCTAAACCGCACAAGTTTCGAACCCACAAACATATAATCAGACTTGTCATTTTATAACCACAACGCTAACCACAGGGCTAAGTGAGCCCCCGCTTATTTTATAGTCACCATGCTAAGTATTAGGCTGAGTGAGCCCCAGGCTATTTTATACCCACTATGCTAACTAATGGGCTGAGTGAGCCCCAGGCTATTTTCTACCCACCACGTTTACTGGGCTTAGTGTGCCCCCGCTTATTTTATAGATACCACGATAACCACAGGGCTAAGTGAGCCCCCACTTATTATATAGTCAACACGCTAACTACTGGGCTGATTAAGCCCCAAGTATTTTATAACCATCACGCTAACTACTGGGCTGAGTGAGCCCCAGGTTATTTAGTCGCATGAATATGATTTCCAAGGTATATGTCCTAACTTGATTTAGACCATTGCCTATGGTAAAATAAAGCTAGGAAGTAAATTGGTAAACTATGTACCTCGAAAACTCACTTGTATTTTATTAAATATCTGCAGAAATTAGCATAGTTTATTAAAATTATATACATTCTCATTAGTTTATGAATCTACTAACTTATAATATCTATATGGTAACTTGGATTATTAGTATTCTCACTTAAAAATTTCTTTTGTAGATTTAATATGATAAACACTAACATGAGACTGACTAAACTTTTACCATTTTCATTTCAACTTAGTTTTAGGAAATTTATCTACATAGCTTTAAATTTTACTGTTTAGTAAGTCTATTATTTCAAAGTATTATTTTTTAGTTCTAATATTCAAAACATATTCATATCGTTTTACATAGTAGGTATCAAATTAATTTAAAGTCATATTAAAAAAATATATATATACAAATACTATTCTTACCTAACACGCCAGCTAGCTAAGCACACAACCGTCTCACACCAAGGCTCTGAGAAAAGTGAATGCTTGTTCAGGGCCTTATCAGCTAATATAATCACTGATAAGAACTAGTCACGTGATCTCTGACGTCATTGGTGACGTATTGAATGATACCACATGGTCACGTGATATCACTTAAACAGTGACGTCACATGTCACGTGATCAAGTCTTATCAGTGATTATATTAGCTGATAAGGCCCTGAACAAGCATTCACTTTTCTCAGAGCCTTGGTGTGAGACGGTTGTGTGCTTAGCTAGCTGGCGTGTTAGGTAAGAATAGTATTTGTATATATATATATTTTTAATATGACTTTAAATTAATTTGATACCTACTATGTAAAACGATATGAATATGTTTTGAATATTAGAACTAAAAAATAATACTTTGAAATAATAGATTTACTAAACAGTAAAATTTAAAGCTATGTAGATAAATTTCCTAAAACTAAGTTGAAATGAAAATGGTAAAAGTTTAGTCAGTCTCATGTTAGTGTTTATCATATTAAATCTACAAAAGAAATTTTTAAGTGGGAATACTAATAATCCAAGTTACCATATAGATATTATAAGTTAGTAGATTCATAAACTAATGAGAATGTATATAATTTTAATAAACTATGCTAATTTCTGCAGATATTTAATAAAATACAAGTGAGTTTTCGAGGTACATAGTTTACCAATTTACTTCCTAGCTTTATTTTACCATAGGCAATGGTCTAAATCAAGTTAGGACATATACCTTGGAAATCATATTCATGCGACTAAATAACCTGGGGCTCACTCAGCCCAGTAGTTAGCGTGATGGTTATAAAATACCTGGGGCTTAATCAGCCCAGTAGTTAGCGTGTTGACTATATAATAAGTGGGGGCTCACTTAGCCCTGTGGTTATCGTGGTATCTATAAAATCAGTACAAAAACCCTTAACGGGTTAAAAGTTGTGACTCAGCACTTTGTTTTGGCTCTATAAATTTTAAATATGGGTCTTAAAAGTAATGATATCAAATTTAAGTGACGCTATGTTAATAATTTTTTTTTAATCATAATTTTCTTTTTAGTTTTATTTATATTCACAGGTGCAATTATTATCTTAATATGAAAAAAATATATAGAACTTATTCGCTGATGCTTTTTCATTCACATCTCTCATGAATTCAAAATATGGGTTTTAAAAGAAATGATATCAAAATTTGAGTGACACCTTGACGTGAATTTAATAGGACTCTTTTAAAATTCAATTTAAATTATTTTTGGTTTGTCTTCTAAAGTATATTTACACATACAAACAATACTTTTAATTTTTCAATACACTTTTAAATATATTACTTTCACTGAGCCTATATTATGTATTGAAATGTATTTATTTCAATAAATTGATTTATCTTCTGTGCCACGCTATCCAAAATCATAAGTAAAATTTATGTAAATGATTATTTTGCGTCATATTATCCACTTGCATACATTTCCCTTTGTTTGGATACTATGACGCAAAATAATCATTTACATAAATTTTACTTATGATTTTGGATAGCGTGGCACAGAAGATAAATCAATTTATTGAAATAAATACATTTCAATACATAATATAGGCTCAGTGAAAGTAATATATTTAAAAGTGTATTGAAAAATTAAAAGTATTGTTTGTATGTGTAAATATACTTTAGAAGACAAACCAAAAATAATTTAAATTGAATTTTAAAAGAGTCCTATTAAATTCACGTCAAGGTGTCACTCAAATTTTGATATCATTTCTTTTAAAACCCATATTTTGAATTCATGAGAGATGTGAATGAAAAAGCATCAGCGAATAAGTTCTATATATTTTTTTCATATTAAGATAATAATTGCACCTGTGAATATAAATAAAACTAAAAAGAAAATTATGATTAAAAAAAAAATTATTAACATAGCGTCACTTAAATTTGATATCATTACTTTTAAGACCCATATTTAAAATTTATAGAGCCAAAACAAAGTGCTGCGTCACAACTTTTAACCCGTTAAGGGTTTTTGTACTGATATCATTACTTTTTTAAGGTTATTGATGAAAATGTCAATTAGTCAAAACTAAGCATAGGGTATAAATTAATCATTAGAATAAAATTTTAAAGAAATGCTAAAACAGACCCCTTGGACCCCAATAAAAATATGAGGGTGGTGGCCCAGGGAGAGGAATCCAAGACTCAACTTTTAAATTATACAGCGAGAGAGTAACACAATTAGAAGTATGAAAATGCATGGCAAAACCCGATTGTTCCATCTTCCACCGCCAGGGGGGACACTCTGTTCTATACAAACATAGCTGAAATCTTTGAGGCTGTCGATTTGGAGTCGAATGAGCCATACCTCGTCGTGATCGGTCCCATAGAACCCGATAGGAAAGCGCCCCCTGGTGGTGAAACTTGGAACTAAAATCGATATATCCTGTCGATGTCGAGTCGATGAATCAAACTACATTGTGATGGGACCTATAGAAATAGAGTTAGCTACAAAATCTGTTAGTTCCACCTTCCACCACTAGAGGGCGCACTCTGTTCTATACAAACATAGCTCAAATGTTTGAGGCTGTCGATTTCAAGTCGAATAAGCCATACCTCGTCGTGATCGGGCCCATAGAATCCGAGATAGAAAAGCGCCCCCTGGTGGTGAAATTTGAAATTAAAATCGATATATCCTGTCGATGCCGAGTCGAATAAATTAAACTGTATTGTGATGGGGCACATAGCTACAAAATCCGTTAGTTCCATCTTCCACCGCCAGGGGGCGCACTCTGTTCTATACAAACATAGCTGAAATCTTTGAGGCTGTCGATTTGGAGTCGAATGAGCCATACCTCGTCGTGATCGGTCCCATAGAACCCGATAGGAAAGCGCCCCCTGGTGGTGAAACTTGGAACTAAAATCGATATATCCTGTCGATGAATCAAACTACATTGTGATGGGACCTATAGAAATAGAGTTAGCTACAAAATCTGTTAGTTCCACCTTCCACCACTAGAGGGCGCACTCTGTTCTATACAAACATAGCTCAAATGTTTGAGGCTGTCGATTTCGAGTCGAATAAGACATACCTCGTCGTGATCGGGCCCATAGAATCCGAGATAGGAAAGCGCCCCCTGGTGGTGAAATTTGGAATTAAAATCGATATATCCTGTCGATGCCGAGTTGAATAAATTAAACCTCATTGTGATGGGACCCATAGCTACAAAAATCGTTAGTTCCATCTTCCACCACCAGGGGACGCACTCTGTTCTATACAAACATAGCTGAAATCTTTGAGGCTGTCGATTTAGAGTCGAATGAGCCATACCTCGTCGTGATTGGGCCCATAGTACCCAAGAAAGGAAAGCGCCCCCTGGTGGTGAATTTTTGAACTAAAATCGATAAATCCTGTCGATGAATCAAACTACATTGTGATGGGACCCATAGAACTCGAGTTAGCTACAAAATCCGTTAGTTCCATCTTCCACCACTAGAGGGCGCACTCTGTTCTATACAAACATAGCTGAAATCTTTGAGGCTATCCATTTGGAGTCGAATGAGCCATACCTCGTCGTGATCGGGTCCATAGAACCCAAGATAGAAAAGCGCCCCCTGGTAGTGAAACTTGGAATTAAAATCTATATATCCTGTTGATGCTGAGTCGAACCAAACTGCATTGTGATCGGACCCATAGAACTCGAGTTAGCTGCAAAATCCGTTAGTTCCATCTTCCACCATCAGGGGGCGCACTCTGTACTATGCAGACATAGCTGAAATCTTTGAGGCTGTGGATTTCAAGTCGAATAAGCCATACTGCGTGGTGATTAGGCACATAGAACCCGAGAGAGGAAAGCGGCCCCTGGTGGTGAATTTTGAAACTAAAATCAATATATCCTGTCGATGTTGAGTCGAATAAATTAAACTGTATTAGATACCAATTAATCTCGGAAAAAATTGCAAATTTTGTCATTTGGCAGCGTAAAAATCATGAATTTCATCGATCGGCACAGAAAAAACATGTATTTTGTCGATAGGGGGAGAAAAGATCATAAATTTCGTCGAACAGGCGGATAAAAATCATGAATTTCATTTATTAGCGCATGAAAAACACAAATTTCATCAAACACTCGCATAAAAATTAAAAAATTCGTTGATCGGGCATGAAAAAACATTAATTTCGTCAAGTTTGCACGTAAAAATCACAAATTTCATCAAACGGTAGCATAAAAATCACAAATTTCATCAAACGGTAGCATAAAAATCAAGAATTTTGGCAATCGGGTGATAAAATTTTTTTTTGTCAATCCTGCCCGTAAAAAGTATGAATTTTGTCGATGAGGTGCGTAAAAATTGTCGAGTCGAATGAATTAAACTGCATTAGATACCAATTAGTCTCTGAAAAAATTGCAAATTTCATTATTTTGCAGCATAAAAATCAGGAATTTCGTTGATCAATGTGCAAAAATCATGAATTTCATCGATCGGCACAAAAAAAAACATGAATTTTCTCTATAGGGGGAGAAAAGATTATAAATTTCGTCGAACAGGCGGGTAAAAATCATGAATTTCATTTATTAGCACATGAAAATCGCAAAATTCATCAAACGGTCGCATGAAAATCAAAAAATTCTTTGATCGGGTATGAAAAAATCATTAATTCCATAAAGTTTGCACGTAAATATCACAAATTTTGCAAACGGGTGCATAAAAATTAAGAATTTTGGCAATCGGGTGATAAAATTTTTTTTGTCAATCCGGCCCGTAAAAAGTATGAATTTTGTCGATGAGGTGCATAAAAATTGTCGAGTCGAATGAATTAAACTGCATTAGATACCAATTAGTCTGAAAAAATTGCAAATTTCGTCATTTTGCAGCATAAAAATCAGGAATTTCATCGATCGGCACAGAAAAAACATGAATTTTCTCGATAGGGGGAGAAAATATTATAAATTTCATCAAACAGGCCGGTAAAAATCATGAATTTCATTTATTAGCAAATGAAAAATGCAAATTTCATCAAACGCTTGCATAAAAAAAAAAATTCGTTGATCGGGCATGAAAAAACATTAATTTCGTTAAGTTTGCACGTAAAAAACCCAAATTTCATCAAACGGGTGCATAAAAATCAAGAATTTTGTCTATCGGGCGATAAAAAAATGTATTGTCAATCCGGTACATAAAAAGTATTAATTTTGTCGATGAGGTTAAAAATAAAGGTAATATGAGTCAAGGGGTCTAACCTTATGAGTCTCCTTATTTTCTTTCTTGTTCGGATGCAAACAATTCATATTTTTAATCTGCATTTGGTCGAAAAATGAATTATCTTTAATTTTAAAAACGAGAAATTCGTAATTACATGTATAAAATTCGATTGGTATTTATTATTGGTATTTATGATTTCAAAATTTTTAATAAGAAATTGTTTTTTTGCTAGTATACAGTGGGCAAAGTCTCTAGCCATGCCAACCAACCAATCGGTTGCTTATGGATCTGCTTATGCTTATATCACTTATTCATATAGTTTAGCTTTGGCTTGCCTCTTATTAGTTTGTCTTGACTGCTAAATTTTTATATTTCACATTTCATAATTTTTATTGCATTCAGGTAAGAATGCTTTTTAACTTGATTATTTCCTGTATTTATAATAATTTTTTGTTACTAACATTCTTATGTTTTAATGGGTGCAAAATTTAAGATTGGCGAAAAAGCTACTAAAAGGTTCTTTATTTCAATAAATTGTTTTATCTTTTGTGCCATGCTGTCGAAAATTGAAAGAAAAATTTATGTAAAGGTTTATTTTGCATCATAGTATCCAAACTAAGTGAAATGTATGCAAATGGATAGTATGATGCAAAAAAAACCATTTACATAAATTTTTCTTTGAATTTTCGACAGCATGGCACAAAAGATAAATCAATTTATTGAAATAAATACATTTCAAGGCATAATACAGGCTTATTGCAAGTGATATATTTAATGATGATTGTACTGAATTTTGTATTGAAAATGGAACATTTTAGTACATATTAATGGTTTAGCATAAAAAATAATTTATGTAGGTCATTCTAAAATTCTTATATAACAAAATCTGTAAAAATGAAGCTATGTTTTGTCAGAATTCTGCAATTGTTAATTTGTTTTAAAACTAAATAAGCACTCCTTAGGTATTTTTAACTGTTTTTATTATTGGAAATGGTGCGGAAAAACAGAACAAAGCAAATTTTAGTAAAATATTTTATGTAGTAATAGGGTAGGTTTTTTTAGGAAACATTTATTTAACTGCGTTTATTTTTTTTTTTTTTAAGAGGACAGCCAAGGGTCGATGCATGCTTTACACTCACGCTAAAAAAAAAAAAATTAATCGGTTAAAAAAGAAAAAAGTCTCCAAACTTTGGGGACTGTTTTTTCTTTTATGGCAACCTGGCTATTAAGCTTTTATTTAGTAGCTTGGCGCAGTCTTGGAAATCGTGCCATCCAAACAGTCGCCAATCTTTTGTTTACATTTTAGCGTGAGTGTAACACATCTGTTCAGTTATTTTTCTTGGGGCCCATTTTGTGAAAAGTAAAGGTTACTTTTGTGAAATTTATTATATTTTAGTGAAAAATAACATTTTGTAACAAAAGTTGAAATTCAGTTACTCAAATTAGAACAAAGTACTTATTAACAAAAACTTTTTACATTTACAATCACTTTGCTGAAATTTTCCTCTCAAGTGAACTTGTTTGTTTACAAATTACACATTTTAAAACATCACAAAATAATAAATATTTAATAAATAGTAAGTTTTTATGGAATAGAATTTTGTGAAAGGAACTATTTTAGTAAAAAGAATTTTGTGGAGATGCCCATTTTATCAAATTGATTTTTGTGAAGAGGTCCGTTTTATTAAATTGATTTTTCGCCAAATTTTACCTGGATCGACCCTTGACAGAGCAAAATATAAATATGTAAACTTTATTCTTAATAAAAGAAACAAATAAACTGATATTTTTTTTTATGTATATCAATATTTATTTACATCAAACTATCAATTATTTATTTTATTTATTTTTTTAATAATAGAAACTATTTCATTAGTTACGCTATTTTATTTTTATATTGAAATAAAAAAAATCCACGTGCTATTATTGCATGCTATTTGTAACTAATATTTAAAAAAAAGTTTTCGCCGGCAGAGGAAAAAAATCGCACCAACGTGGTGCGTATATATATGACATCTGTGCGGTATTATTGATCAATAATACTATATTAATAAAATAGATTAGCAGTTTCACACAGCTTTTTCGCCAATCTTAAATTTTGCACGCATTAAAACATAAGAATGTTAGTAACAAAAAATTATTATAAATACAGGAAATAATCACGTTAAAAAGCATTCTTACCTGAAGTATTGATATAAAAATTATAAAATGTGAAATTTTAGCTGTCGAGACAAACTAATAAATAAGAGCCAAGCCAAAGACAAACTAATAAGTAATAACAGCTAAGCCAAAGCTAAACTACTGTGGCTAATACTGTGGTTATAGTTCATTTTAGTATTTTATTTGTATTTATTACGTTGAATAACTTATTGTTAAAACACTTTAAAAGTAAGCTTTGAAATCGAAATGAGAATATAAAAAATGATTTTTAAACCTAAAATTTTTTTTACCAGAACAGACAAACGGGCATACCATTTTTACTTGCTCCAGGGCGCAGAATGTGTAGCTACACCACTGCTGCTAACTTAATATTCACTTTGTAATTAGCAATGGGTTGTCTGAGTGAATACTGTGTAGACTTGTGTCATCCAGATAACTTAAAATTTGAAGAGCATTTTCAATTAAATCCAAAGTTTCTAGGTTCGATTCCTGTCCTGGATAAATTTGCACTCAGTTGGAAAAGTTACTACTCTTATTTATTTACCGATCAGTTGATTGTGCTAAAAATAAAGTGTGATAATATCTTTTAA
This sequence comes from Maratus michaelseni, assembly GCA_963931845.1. NCBI lineage: Eukaryota > Metazoa > Arthropoda > Arachnida > Araneae > Salticidae > Maratus > Maratus michaelseni. The sequence continues at coordinate 95,191,636 of OZ007596.1, forward strand.
TCTCCCATAATTGGGTAATTGTTTTAAAACAGGGCAAATTAGTGTGTTTTTAGCTAAACAGTAAAAACAATTGTATGTGGCATGATCTTTGCAAGTTGGAAGATTTTAATTTCATGATCATTATTAAACACTAGACAAATTTTCACAAAATAGGATGCAGTGGTACTGTACCTACAAATAAAATGCAATTAAATCGCATATTTCTTCTATTGGGGTGCAGTAAACATTTCTCAAAAATGATCTTTGGAGGCTCCTGGATACCCCCCCCCCCCCAAAAAAAAAAAAAAAAAATAAATAAAATAAAATAAAATAAATAAATAAAAATCAGTTTTTTTTAATTCTCATTGATGCTAGAATTTTGTAGGTAGATACATTTTGAATAGTAAACCTGTTTAAATATTCCTTTATAGAAATCTTTAAGAGAAGATAATTTAAAGCTCCGCTCCCTAAGAAAAAATAACATTTATGATTATGTGTTTTAAAATAGTCATTGACATTTGAAATTTTATATGCAGGTAAATCCTTAATAGTATTACATGCTATGATAATTTGAAGGCTCAAAATCGAAAGTGTTAACCTTCTTGTCATGGGGGGGGGGGGGGGGGGGGCGAACATTCTTTGAACCTATAGTTGCAAAAAACTGGCTTATTCCCAAAAGACCAAGTTTATTTCCAAAAAACCCGGTTTATTCCCAGGTTTAAACCGGGGTTTTTCTAGTCTTTGCAACTCTATTTGAACCTCACCCATTAAAATTTCAATCAGAGTAATTAAGCATCATCACTGTTCTACCGGTGTTCAAAGTTTTTTTTTCATTATTTATTAAATTACCACCAAAATTCAATAAATTGTTTTAGATATGCTAATGTTTTTATACTTCGCCAAACTAGCAATACTTCGTTCAAATGTCAACTGGCTGTGGTTGAATCTAAGGCTTATAGGAGCTCTAGTTGAATCCAGGCGCTATTATCTCCGGCGCAGCTCTGATCACATGATGGACCACTTCCGGTTGGTCACGTGATAGGTGCGATGCAGAATCCGATATTCCCGCGACCGACCTAAACTATCAGTCAGATAATCAACCGATTGGTTGGTTGGCATGGTTAGAGACTTTGCCCACTGTATACTAGCAAAAAAACAATTTCTTATTAAAAATTTTGAAATCATAAATACCAATAATAAATACAATCTAATTTTATACATGTAATTACGAATTTCTCGTTTTTAAAATTAAAGATAATTCATTTTTCTACCAAATGCAGATTAAAAATATGAATTATTTGCATCCGAACAAGAAAGAAAAAAAATTTAACCATAATTTAATTTAATACATATTTTGGAATGTATAATAAACTGTTTTCATATTAAAAAAAAAAAAATCTAAATAGTTCTTCAGCCACATATGATTGCGAAATCGCCTTTAACTATAACCGTGATACCCATGAACATCCTGACCGCGCAGGAATAAAAAAGGGTGAAAAGGCCGAAAATCTTTAATGTTAGTCTACCAGAAAAAGCATAAGAAAAGAGTCCGATTTTGAAGCTGGATTATATAAAAAACAAGAGTTTTCCTACGTTAGCTCAAAATCTTACTCTCTTCATCTAAAAGCGATTAATATAATATATTAATTTTAAAAAAATCGTTCGATCCATTTTCGAGATAACACCTCTGTGCCCATTACACCATTACATTTTCCATTTTCGCTTAAAAATTGGTTTCCAGATCTCAAAATCTACTGCATGTAGAAATCTATAAATTTCAGGATAGAGTTAGGCCATAGATATAAGACTAATGTGAAAAAATCGAAACGGTATGCCTCATATTTACTGAGATATTAAATGTCGGCGTTTCGATTTTCCTTTGATGTCCTGCTAGCTGTATATATGAGAGTGACGGAATCTTCGGTTTTGGGCTTACGGTTTTCGGTTTTTCGCTGCGTCACTCAAGAGACTACCGTCTCTTATGATAAGCGGGGGCACACTAAGCCCAGTAAACGTGGTGGGTAGAAAATAGCCTGGGGCTCACTCAGCCCATTAATTAGCATAGTGGGTATAAAATAGCCTGGGGCTCACTCAGCCTAATACTTAGCATGGTGACTATAAAATAAGCGGGGGCTCACTTAGCCCTGTGGTTAGCGTCGTGGTTATAAAATGACAAGTCTGATTATATGTTTGTGGGTTCGAAACTTGTGCGGTTTAGACGATAGGATTTCAAGTATTCAGAAAAGTCGAAAAAATCATGATGGTGCTCCATATCCTTATAAATATTATTGGTTTTAATATGATAAGTTAAGGAATCTATATCCGTAAAGAGTAAAACTGCACGATCTTTGTATGTTTTCTTTATAAAATTGTAATGAAAATCATACATAACTAATTTAGATAATACTAAAATAGAAAATCCAACATAGATGGTCGGTTCATTAAAATGCTAGTTTTTAGTCGTTCTACAGCGGTTAAATCTTCATCATATGTCTTGAATGATTTAAAAGTAGGCAAAGCTACTAATTTTTTAAAAATACATTTCCAGTATGAATTATTAAATCTAATTCACTTATTTCAAATTCTTAACGATAGTCCCATAGCATTGGAAAGTGTTTCATAAAGTATACCATGACTCATGATTTTTCCTTCATATTTATTTATTGTCACTTATTGTAGATCCTATTTTATAATTTACGTTAAAAATTTTCATTCATTCCTATCATTTTCTGGGTACTCTGTATATATTTTTTAGGTGCGTATTGTTAGTCTAAATTTTATCGAAGGTATTTCTGTGATAATATAGGTGAGGTAGCGCATTAATGCAGTATAATTAATGTGTATTTTAACTATAATCTCTGTTTTAACAAGACTTGTATCGAATTAGGTTTTAATTAAATAGGTTAATGAATCTATCTCTTATCCCAAAAATTTTTTAAGTTTAAACATTAGCATATATCTTAATTAATATTTCATAGTTAGTATTTTTCATTGAATAATCATTGAAGCATTTTAAAACTTTACAGATTTTAGTATATATAAATATATATTTGGTTAGTAGCATCTATACAGAGCTATACGAAAGAATTCACATATATTAATGGTTTTAAGTATCAATCTCGCTTTAGATAGTCACGTGACGTACATTTAAAAAATCCATATGTATCATGGTAAAAGAAAGAACATATGTGATATATCTTAAAGTCTGCATGAATATAACGAAAAGGATGTCTGCGTTTCTGTAGGTGTAAGTATTTGTATTACTAAAGATTAAATTTAATAGTTTATGTTTTAATTGTGACTACCCAACGTAAAGAGAAAAATAACCATTTCTTTTAAAACAAAATAAAAAGTACTTTAAAAATATATTACTACTTACCTACTATATATATCTACATACCTAGACCTTACAACCAACTCGTATACTTTCTTTAGAAGAAATGAATTGAAATGTGTTCTTATCAGTGAACCTTATCTAGAATGTTATCGCGATCAGTGACGTAATCAAACCACGTGGTGAAGAATCTAGTTGAATTTAGGTGAAGTCCAGTAAATCGTGCTTGACATTTGTAGGTAATGATAAATTTATATATATATTTCTATATATATGTTTTTTATAACCAATATGTTTTAAATCATCTATTAATAGTTCATGTCTTGTCAATATATTTTTACAGGACTTGTTAATATATTTTATGCGATAACAAAACGCTGACTTTGATAATATTTTGTCTTTACCAAAAAATGAAAAACTTGTATCGAATACATAGTGACTCAGTAAGAAAATCTGTCAATTTCATGCGTTTGCGAACAAAAATAAATTTAAAAATGTGTCAGAAAGGGGTCTGTATGTATTTGAGAAGAACTTTACACGAAATTCTACTTTTGAATAAGGGGTGATACACTTATTAGTCATGCGATAAGCATAAGTATGTGTTATCTCTCTAAGGCATATATCAAGTTAGTTCGGTGGGGAATGAATCCTCTACCGTTTTCTGAATATAAAATAAGAGGTAATGTGATTTTTTTTTTTTATAATTCTGCAAATATGTATGTATCTTAATTAATTTTTTATAGTATGTATATATATATATATATTAAAATATATTCGTAAAGAACTAGTCTCACTACGCTCAAAGGGGCCTTTAGAAAAATGAGCCCTTTAGGGAAAAAAAATGGGACCTCTTTTAATTTATGGTCACGCTGTAGCCTAATAATATATGTTTCATTAATAATTATGTTTTATTTTAAATTGTGTTTTTAATAATGTATGTTTTATTTTAAAATTGCTTATTTTATATCGGAGTAAAATGATATATTCATATGTAAATCTTTATGGCTTATAATATAACTGTTAACCTATTACAGTTTAAAATATGCCCACATTATAGTGACATAGTTTGTACTTATTATTATTCATGAATTTATTTTCGTGCTGTTATAATCACATTGGTGTAAACTATTTATGTTTATTAAAATTTTTGCATATGTATTATAGGGTAAGTTAAATGCAAATTCTAATCTTAAAGTATTTTTTTTTAAGTAAAATTATTTGCATATGTTTTCCTTTCATAACATACGCAATCAATGCTATAAGTTTACATATTGAATGAAAAAGGCAAACCTCCAAATACATAATTTCTTGCATAAGTAATTAATATTTTTTAATTGTCACTGTTTCAGCTAGTATAAATTCTTGAGAAAATATTAGTGTAAAGTTTCAATAAACAGAAATATAGTTAACTTAAAAATCTTTTTCAAGTAGTATTATTAAAATTTCTGTATTCGTAAGCATAAAATTTAATTTTGTTTTACTAATTAATATGTAAGGTAGTGTCGATCTAAAACTAAACCGTATAGATTTCTCACAAAATTTAAAACAAATATTTCATTCCTATCATATTATTTTGAATTCTAATTAAAAAAAGAGTTATTGATTCACTAGTAAAAAAAAAAAAAAAAAAAAAATCTGAGTCATGCGATTATTTCTTATATGTTAGAATATGTTAGTAACGTTTATTCGAAAAGTTCCTAAATTTTATTTGAATGCTATGCTAAATAATGTATTCAGTGTAAAATATATGTGCTTTATTCATATCTTTTGAAGAATTATAAAAAAAAAAAATGAAAAAATGTTTCGATTACATATAGTTTCTGAAAAAGGAAATCTGCCAATATCATGCATTTGCGATCATAAATGAAATTTAAAAATGTGTCAAAAAGTAGCCTGTTTTGGATTTGAGAAAAGCCCTTAAGCCGGGCTTCATACAACCTGTTATCAGTGACTCAGTATTGGGGATTACCTCTGATGACAATAGCGATAAGAAAACCTGCCTGGACTTGTGTAGCATGGAAAGGTTAGATAATTTAATTTTCACATATAAAAAATTAGATAATTAATAATTAAAAATTAGATATTAATTCTGAATGATTTTAGTAAAAAATAATAACTAATATTTACTTCATAAGTTGCATTTATTTTGCCTACGTGCGAATTTTTCATATGAGAATAACAGTTTTCATATATGAAACATTGAATTAAAAAAGATCTTGCTGCAAAAATACTGGGGCGCTATAAGAAATATAGCGGGCTGTAGAGGGCCCAGTTAAAAAAATATTTTTTTTTCTTCATAAGTTGCATTTTTTTCGCCTAAGTGCGAATTTTTCGTATAAGAATAATAGTTTTCATATACTCTTGAAAAAAAAAAAAAGAGCTTGCTGCAAAAATATTGGGGCGCTATATAAAAATATATATATAGCGGGCGGAGGAGGGCCCAGTTTAAAAAAAAATATTAATTATTTTCTTATATCATAAGATTCCTCTAACACACATTTCAATTTTTGAGAAGTAGACTTTATATTCAAACAGGGGACTCCTACAATTTTTTTTTGTGAACGACAGTTTTTATTTGATAGGGCACGTATCTCATTTATTTCACGAAGGGGCCCTTTAGTCTAATGCGAGTTCACACTTCGAAGGGTAAAAAAAGGGGGGATCGATGAACTGAATGTATGAAGGGTTCTAGTATTTATGCATAATTTGAATTCTTTGGAATTTTTGTGAAGGGGTCCTTTTTATTAAAAAGGGGATATGTCCAATTTTTTATGAAGTGTTCAATATCTATAACTGTTTCCAGTTTCTTTTGAAGGGTCCCCAAAACGTATAATCACTCTATTCGAAGGCTTCCCTATAACTTTTAACTATTTTTGCATGCTAACCTAAATAAATGTATTCCTGTATAAACTATTTGTATACTTCAATCCATTTAATAATCCTATATGTTTTGTCTATCAGTAGTGTAAAGCTTTTTCTTGAATCCTTTGGATTTTTTGTGAAGGGTCTTAGGCCTTTTTATTAAAAAGGGGATCTGTAACTGTTCACTATTTTAATTAACTAATGCACTGGATGATAAAATTATATTTTGTTCACATAACATTTCGATAATGTTGGAAAGTGATTCATGAATTATGCCGCTATGCCTGATTTTACATACTTGTTTATTTACATATACGCTAAAATTCTTTTTATAGTACTCTATACTTTTGGAAGTGTGTATTGTTAGTCTATCGAAGGGCCCCCTCTGGGTAAAAAAGGGAGGGGGAGGGGGGAGCTATTTAATTGAGCACAGTATAATTCATGCGGGACCCTATATTTTTTACCACAACCTATATCGAATTCATTAAAACGCGCCTGTTTGCCCCAAAAATGTTGAAGTCCGCCAATTAAAATTAATTAATGACCCTTTTTAATTACTAGCATCTAACATTCTACTGCACATGCAAACTGCGTACTCTCGTTGAGGGAAAAAAATCTCGCCAAAATTTCTTAAGTTCTCCAATTAAAATTAATTAATGACCCTTTTTAATTAAATCATTATTGACTTTTAAAATTCACCTGTAATATACTCTAACATGTATAACAAATAGCCTACTCTCGTTGAAAAAATATTTGCTTCGAAAAATGTCTAAGTTCCCCAATTAAAATTAATCACCATTTTTAATTAAACCATTATTGACTTTTAAAATTCTCCTCTAACATGTATATCGAATAGGCTACTCTCGTTGAAAAAAAAAATGTTTTCGAAAAATGTCTAAGTTCTCCAATTAAAATTAATTAAATTTCTAATTCGCTAAAATAAATCCCTTGAAACACACCTCGTATTCTAGTAAAAAATTCTCCGCGAAAGAAAAAATTTTGCTTCAAAAAATTTCTAAGTCCCCCAATTAAAATTAATTAACACTAATCCCCTTATCTTAGGTGGTGGAGGAGGACACTTCAGGAGGAGGAGGGCACTTCGGGAGGAGGTGTGCACTTTGGGAGGAGGAGGAGGTGCACACTTTGGGAGGAGGAGGAGGTGCTGCACCTTGCACCAGCACCACACACCACCTCCTGGGGTCGGAACGTTGTTTCTTCTCTACTAACATGTTTTTCGGAATCTTTGACTCCTAAAACATATAAATCCGTCGAAAACCGGAAGTTGAAAAAATTTTGATCACAATACTTTCTTCTATTTAGATAGAAGAAGGTGAGAAAAGGAGGATGTTAATAATTTGACCCTATGTATGTATGTATGTATGTTTTAGTCCTGTTCACGCATAACTTTCGTAAATGTGCACCGATTTTGATGTATATATTTTTTTGTTTAAAAGTGCAAGACACCCTGGTGGTCCCATTTAAATTTCGTCAAATTCTGATGACTAGAACAATTTTGTTGTTAAAATTTTTTCAAAATTAAAAAATGCGTGGATCCCGATTACAGAAGATTCATTCCCAATTCTCGTCAATCTGAATGAGAATTTCGTCAAATTAGTCAACTATAACCATGTTGGCTTCATTTATGGCAACATATTTTGATCGCCAAATTTGGCGATATTTCTCCAGTTATCGTCCAGATTGACAAGAATTTGATTCTGTCAAAGATTTTATTAAAAAGTATTTATTTAATGGATAATTTTGGTAAATTATAATTTCTATTACAAATTACTTATTTATTCAGCAGATGTTGAAATCAAGATAATTGTGTATTACTGTATTAATAACTAAAAAGTAGGAAATAAAATAAAGTTTTACAAAAAAAATATTAACCAACTTAAAAAAAGCACTAAAAAGTATTAAATAATTCTTTAAAATTCTCTAATGACAAAATGTTATCCATTAACCACAATTCCGATATCATGTGTCGGAATAAAAATGATAAATTTAATATGTACAGTTCAATACCCACTAAACATGGATTTTCGAGAGAATATATTTTACAAGAGATGAATATACAGACTTATGATTTAGTTTACGAATATATACATATGAAAAGCAATCAATTACTTTTTGAAGTCGGTGCCAAACAAACCCAATCGATAAATTAGTAGATACTAGGTACAATATATTCACAATTCTTACTAAACTTAAGTTAGTTTGGCACCGACTTCAAAAAGTAATTGATTGTTTTTCATATGTATATATTCGTAAACTAAATCATAAGTCTGTATATTCATCTCTTGTAAAATATATTCTCTCGAAAATCCATGTTTGGTGGGTATTGAACTGTACATATTAAATTTCTCATTTTTATTCCGACACATGATATCGGATTTGTGGTTAATGGATAACGTTTTGTCATTAGAGAATTTTAAAGAATTATTTAATACTTTTTAGTGCTTTTTTTTAAGTTGGTTAATATTTTTTTTGTAAAACTTTATTTTATTATAATAACAAGTGAATAATCAGTGAAAATTATGTAATGTTGGCACAAGCATATAAATTTAGTTTTAGTTTTATCAAAAAAAAAAAAAAAAGAAGTTTTTTAGGTATTAAATATTAAATGCACGGATATTTTTTAAATTTATTCATTTTCTTTTTAGCACTTTCCAACCTAGTTGAAAAGTGCTTATGACTTCGGTTTGTCTGGCCGTCTGTCCGTGCTCTAACTCCCGTAAATATGCTCGGATTGCTCTGCAATTTTTATATGTTATTGTCGTTATCTATGGCACGTTCCCTATTTCAACTGAAGTGTGTAGCACTTATAGTTTTCTTACAGGGACACTCAAAAGAATTCCGTTACATTGCGGTCTATGGGGAAAAATCATTTGCGGTTTATTTTAAAAATGTTTCACTATTGTAAATGCATTGAAATTTGCGAATCTTGAAAGTAGTGATTATAGATCACTAAGATGCATTAGAAGAAGCTTAATATGGAATAGTAGGTGTATAGCACTTAGAGTTACTTTACAGGGACAGTCAAAATAATTCCGTTACATTACGTCTATGGAGAAAAATCGTCTGCGGCTTATTTAAATAATGTTCCACTATTTTAAACGCATTGAAGTTTATATATATTACTAAGGTGCATTACAAGAGGCTTACTACAGAATAGTGTGTGTATAGCAGTCATCGTTCATTTACAGGGACACACAAAAGAATTCTCTACTGTCTGTTAACAATAATTCCTCGAAGTGCGTTTTAAGTTACTGAAAGCGATTTTAATTTTAACTCGCTTTTTGTCTATTACGTGGTGTGTATAAATTCTGTAGATCCTATATACAGGGAAGCACAAAAGTTCGCGAACACATTTCCGTATTATTTAACTCCAGACGGAGAATTTTAAACTGTGCTACGCGTTTCCTAACTGAACTAAAATTTATTATCCTATGTAGTATATATACAGATCTATAGATCCTATACAGGGCTGAATAAAAGTATTCGGATTACTTAGATGTTGTCTTTTAGCTTATTAAACGGTATCATTTGTAAAATTATTTTGGAAGCGTTGGAAAGTGTTACATAACGCGATTTTAATCTTAACTAGCTTTTTGTCTATTACGTGGTGTGTATAAATTCTGTAGATCCTATACAGGGCAGCACAAAAGTTCGCGAACACATTTCCGTTTATTGACAGAAACTCCAGAAGGAGAATTTAAACGGTGCTACGCGTTTCCTAACTAAACTAAAATTTAGCATCCTATGTATATATACAAATCATATACAGGGCTACATAAAAGTATTCGGATATTTTTCCGAATATTGTATATATTGAAAATTCCTGAAATTACGTTTTTAAATATGTTATGCGTTTTCCAAATTGTTTACTTAGATGTCATCTTTCAGCTTATTAAACGGTAATGATTTGTAAAATTATTTTAGAAGCGTTGGAAAGTGCTACATAATCTATGCTTGACGCATGATTTTTCGTTCTTGTTTTATATAGTTTTAAAAATTCTTCGTTTTTATTTTCCAAACGTTCCTAAAACAGTTCCGAAGCGCGTAAACATCATATCGTTGCTAGAACCTACAAGTATCAAGTATAAAATTTCTTGAATTTTCTTAAGCGACTTTCGCATTCGGTCGACCTAGTTTATATATTGGTAGTTTTTATCTATGTAAGTTGCGAGTTGTACTGTAGGACAAATTTCTGATATTTCCAAATCAATAGATCAGATTCATTTTCCCCCCCTATTGGCCTATGTATCGACGGCCGACTTAGCTTTTCCATGTGTGGGTAAGGTATAGTATATGTCCAACATTTCCGGCTCTGCAGACAAGATTTATACATGATAATTTTTTTTCAGTGGGTAGGCCGTCTAGCTATTTATGTGATTCGAAAATGTGACAGAACACGTGACTTTCATACCGGCTGACCAGATAGATCTATTGAAACCATTACTTTTTTTACTCATAACCTATCTGTTGACAGACCGACTAGCTTTTGCCATATGATTGTAAGGTTGTAGTAAAATGCATTCTGAAGACTTAAATCTGGTTACCAGTTAAATTCTGGTTAAATTTGTTAACCAGAAATTTTCAGAATTGTTTTTTAATCGGCCTACTGACATACTACAGAGACACTAATTAAATCTGCTGATAAGCCGACTGAATCCTTTTACCAAACATTGGGGAGGCAGCTCGCCCCCCCCCCCCCCCCCGCTCGCTAGGCCCCTGTCGCCAGCATCTTGTGCTTATCGCCACCGGTTATTGTTATTTCTCATAATTCGCGTCGGTTGCCGGTGCGTAGCATAGCTAATTCTGTTTTCAAATTCGTTTCTGCCTGTTACGCGTGAATTTGTGTCGTAATTTTTTAAAAAGCAGATAAATTTAACTCCTAGTATGCAAGCAAGCATCGAATTACTGAGTAAAATGAAGAAAATATTTTTAGCCAACCTCTTTAGCGAGGATTCAAAATACACCGTGTCCCAAAAGTTTAGACAATCAATAAAATTTGCATTAACATAAAAAGTAATAAGGTACAATTAAAATTTGTGAGATAGGTAATAAATAAAGGCAGTTTTGCTGATATACACATGTAAATTATGATCAAAAGGTTTGAAATTATAAAATATACATTAAATTATATAACAATGCGATGTCCCAAAAGTATAGACACAATACAGCATTACATGTTTCTTTTACTTTTTTGTTCACAAAATAAAATATTTTTAATTTCGTCTGCTTCTATAAATGCAGAATAATTTTTCCCTTTAATTGAAATATCGTCTACTGTATTTTTAGCATAATAATTTATTGAAATTTTGTGGAATCAAATAAGTTCAATGTATTGTTTTGTTTGTGATTCGGAAAAGACATTTCATGCATATTCTGATAAAAACGCCACCTTCTAAAGAAATTTCTAAAGATGAAATTATTAAGATTTTTCATTTAAAAGCGCAAGGACAAAATCCTGTACAAATATCGAGAAGAATAAAGAGATCCTTGAGCAGTATTTATAGAGTTTTGAGATCAGGTGGAACATGGAATACTAGAAAGTGAGTAGGAAGACCAAAGAAAACAATGTTACGTGATGATAGAATGTTATTAAAAATGGCTTCAGTTTATAATTTATCTGAAATTGCATCAATTTCCAGAATTTCAAAAAGTACTGTACACAGAAGAATTAAAGCTTCAACAAATATTGTTTACAGGAGAATGAAAGCAAAACCTTGCTTAAAGTAGAGACATAAAGATGCACGTGTAAAGTGGGTTAGAAAGCATATGTCATAAAAAGAGATTTCTGTCGTCTTCAGTGATGAAAAGAAATGTAATTCAGACGGCCCTGATGGTCATAAATTTTTCTGGCATGACCTAAGAAAAGAACCCAAGAACTGTTTCAGCCGGCAACAAGGCAGAGGATCCGCAATGGCCTGGAGAGGATTTTCTTTCAACGGCCAAACATTTCCTGGATTTATGGACAGAAAAGTGGAATCCGAGGATCATCAGGGTATTTTATGTACCAATTTACTGCCAACTATGGATTTGCTAGCAGGACCGGACTGTATTTTCCAACAGGATGGGGCATCCATCCATACCTCCACATCATCGAAAACATGGTTTAGGCAAAACAATATCATACTATTCGACTGACCAGCACTTAGTCCAGATTTGAATCCCATGGAGAACTTATGGGGGATCTTATCTCGTAAAATATAGGAAAATGGAAAGCAATATACATGTGTAAATGACTTAAAAATTGCAATTGACAAAGAGTGGTATGAAATACCTCCTTTTGTAATGCAATGCTTAGTTAATTCTATGGAACAGCATGTATTTGATGTTATAAAGTGTCGTGGCAATACAATTATTTATTAAAAGTAAGTTTTTAGTTACTTTTATAAATGTAAAACCAAAAAAATTACAGGTGTCTGTACTTTTGGGACAGCACATTCTTATATAATTTAATGTATATTTTATAATTTCAAACCTTTGATCATAATTTATATGCGTATATCAGCAAAACTGCTTTTATTTATTACCTATCTCACGAATTTTAATTGTACCTTATTACTTTTTATGTTAATGCAAATTTTATTGACTGTCTAAACTTTTGGGACATGGTGTATAATAGTGTTTAAATGACAAAACAAAAGTATGATTCCATAATTAAAGATGTAAAGCGAATAAAAGTTTAAAAGAAGAAAGAATTATTTCGAGATTATCGAATAATTCAAAGGTATGATCTGTTGACCGTATAAGGCTGTGATAAACTCATTGAACCGTTGTCAGACGTGCGAGAAAGTGTGAAAAAGTTTGTCCATGCTGAAGAATTGTTTGACATATTGTACTCTACTCATTGTCATTTGTCAATTGGCCATGGTGGAAGAGACAAAATGATCAAGCGATTAAACACTTTATAAAAACATAACCCTTTTGGATTTATGCAAACCTTGTCAACAAAAACAAAAAAGTGCGAAAAAAAGGGAATTGTTGTAAAGCCGATTATTTCATCGCATTTGAATAGCACATGCCAGGTGGATCTCATCGACTACCAATCTCAACCAGATGGGAAGTTTAAATTTCTTTTCGTATACCAAGACCACTTAAAAAAAATTGTTGTATTGAAGCCGTTCACATCAAGACGGGCAGCTGAAGTAACCCGCAACTTATTTGATATTTTCTTCTGCTTTTTGGTACTCCAAGTATTTTGCATTCTGATAACGGACGCAAATTTTGTAATGAAATCTTAGAATGTGTAACACAGTTGTGGCCAGAAATCAAAATGGTTAACGGCAAACCTAGACACAGCCAAAGTCAAGGAATTGTAGAACAAGCGAATCAAGACACTAAAAACATGTTCACTACTTGGATGGCTGATAACCAAACTTACAAGTGGAGTGAGGGCGTACGATTTGTACAATTCATGAAGAATCGTGCCTATCATTCTGCAATTAAAAGAAGTCCATACGAAGCCATGTTCGGTTGTCCCGCAAAAGTGGAATTTTATTCTTCTATTATACCACAAAGTGTATTACATTCAATAAATACTGAAGAAGACCTTGAAAAATTACAAGATTCACAAGAGACTGTGATTATAGGATCACAGTCAAATTTTACTCAAGAGGACATTATGTTATCCCCTGCTACTACAGAATCACCTACAGAAATACAAGAATTTATCGATAGTAATCTTAAACTGCCTTCTACACTACACGATTGATTGAGGATACAGTTATGAAGAATATTCAGTTACCTTTCTCCAAGAAATCACCTCTGCATGTTGAAGAAGTCATCACTGAGTTACCCTCAACTTCAGCGAAATCACCATCAGTTTCATAAAGAGCCTGTAAAGAGGACTATACAAGACATGGTCCGTATTCTTTGCTCAAAATCAGCATCAGGTACTCACAAGTGTAAATCGTGTGATATGTTTGTTCATGTAATTTGTGATGAAATAGATCCTAAAGAGGAAGGGTATCGTAAGAATGTATTGTGCAACATCTGTAAAAAGAATATGGATCAGAAAATACAGCGTGATGAAGCCGAGAAAGCTTTAGAAAAGCAAGCAAAGAAAATGTTATCAGTTTCTAATGCAAAGTATCCAAATGTCAATGAAGGTGTCTCTGTGAGAAGTAAAGTACCCGAAGTAGACAAAGCAAAAACTGATGCCCACTCAATTTAGCTGGTTCTTAGTAAAACAGAGGATGGTTTTTATAAACTTGGTACTAAAACAGGTATTTTAAAACAATTGTATGCAAAATCTGAATTCAGTGTTTGCAAAGAGAGATTTTTAACAAAAGAAGATGTCCCTGCTGTAGAAATATCTTTGCGTCAAACACCAATAAAACAATCCCTTGGTACTGGGTAGGGTTTCAGAAAATGTGACTGCAAACCTAAATGTATCACAAATAGGTATGCTTGTCACAAAAACCAATTGCTATGTAATTCAAAGTGTCGCCAATCATTAGACTGCAATGTAAGCATAATTTTACCATATGTTTTGCAAATTCTTTTCCTTAATTGTAATAATATTTTAAACAATTTGATTTTTTTTTTGTATTATAATATGTTATTTTCCTGAGTCCATCAACTAATTTGTTGATTGTATTAACTTGATTCTTTAGATATTGAAAAATAAATTGTTAATTTAAGCAAAAAGAAACATTGAGGCTATTATTCCAGCAAAGATCTTATTTTGACTTTAACGAGTGCTTAGTAGGTAATGTGCAGATTATCAAGGTAATTTGAGAAATGAAACAATGAATTTTCAGCACTTTAACGGATCACCCTAGTTAATCTGTAGAATAACTGATTTTTGCACTTTAGCAGTAACACACACACACATATATATAGAGATTATGTTGATTCAATTTTGGCTTTCTTCACTCAAGAGGGAGTGCTGATGTGTTGCATTAATTTCACCGAAAATGATAATTTGTTTTTTATCAATCAATATTAAGCCTTGCGCGGCAGCGCAAGGCTTATTTATTTCCAGCGCGACTTCCCCATGCTATTCTAACACAGCAAATCCCGTTGAACGAGTTAATTTACTAGAGTTTTTACCACTTTTTCTACGCGCTTCCACAAACTTTGTTCAAAACACCTAATTCTGTAAAAAAATAAATCCTCCGATCAAAAAACTCTGGTGTTGTTAATTTCTTTAGAGACCTGTCAGGCTTTGACTAGCGAGCGTTTTGACCAGGAAGATAGATTATTTTCGACTATTCATCCAATCTGTTTAAACTGCATTATGGGTAAATTAAAGCTTTCTATTACAGTGCGGGCGAGATATTATGATTTTAAGAATTAGGCCGTGTAAAAAAATTATGTGGAAGGAGAGGGGTGCGTTTTGCCCTTTCGGGAGGAGAGAGGAAGGGCGCGAACACAATTAGGAAATACAATAAAGCGATCTGTTTTAAACTTTACGATATTTTATAACACATGACATAATTTTTTAAAAATGAAGCCACGTCAAAAATTATCGGGAGGGGAGAGCGTGTTTTGCAGGGGCGCCATTTCAGGGGGGCTGGGGGGCAACAGCCCCCCCAAGGAATTTGAAATTTCAGAAAATTTATCAATTATCACAGGTTAGACAAAAAAAAAATCAAAATATGATCAAAAGCTAAAATAACGTCAGTTTTCACAGATTGGATTACAATTAAAAAAAAACTAGTCTGATGTGCCAATCCTAAAACTTTTTTCTATCTCATACAGGTTTCACATACACCAAAAACAAATCAGCACCAATTTATATTAAGGTCTAACTGAATCTAAAGTTTTATTAAATTATGTGCGTTAGTTCTGGAGACATAGCTATCGTGAAAATCGTGCAAAATATAGCATAGCGGCGCTACCTGTTGAGCTATTTATACAAAATCGTAATCAACGTCTATTTTTGTCCAGGTCTAACCGAATCTGAAGTTTGGTGAAATTCTGTGCATTAGTTCTTGAGATATAGCTATCGTAAAAATCATGAAAAATGTAGCATAGCAGCACCATTTGATGGGCGATCTACACCAAAAACTAATCACCACCCATTTATACCAATGTCTACCTGAATATAAAGTTTTATCAAATTCCGTGCATTAGTTCTTGAGATACAGCGCCCACAAAATTTTTGTCACATACAGACACTGAGACACACAGACTCTCAGACATACATTTTCTAAAAATAGTCTAATTGTGTTCTGGATCTTCTAAAACGTATAAATCCGTCGAAACCCGGAAGTGGTAAATTTTCATAAATCCCATACCTTTTTCTTGTAAAGATAGAAGAAAGTAATAAACATTTAATAAACACTTTAAACATTGAAATGTTTTCTAAAGCCTTGCTATTGTAACATTCTATAAGTGAGACATTTATCATTAATGAGTATTTTGGCTAGTTTTAGAAATATATGTGAGAAAAAACTCTATGAATAGCTTCTGAGTTGTGTACAGCATGATTTAAAGAAAACTCGTCACCAACAAGGATAGAATTTTAGTGATAAATTCTCTCTTTAGCCAAAAATTTATGGGGACTTTTTTAATTTTATTTCTGGGGTTGGGGGATGGGGGAGGTGTATTCAATTTCCTAATTATATGATTTTTTAATTTTGTTTTATTAGTGTCACATTGTATATTTACTCCAATCGTTATAATGCTATTAAATCATTTGCTTTATTAAATGATATCATACACACAGTATGCTCTTAAAAATCTCCACAGCCTGACACTAGAGTCCTGTCCACATTTGATTGTAATCGACCTGAATCCTGACTTTAACCCGACAGACTTCAAGCCGAATCCGAAATATTCATAACTGAACACGAAGTAAAAAAAAATGAACGTATATTTTAATACATTTAAGGAAAAGTATAATCTACAAGTTTACCTCTTGTCTTATGTACAAAAAATAACAAATATATACATCCATTAATATTCAAACATATTATAGTTTTTTCATTTTAAAATTATTCAGAATCTCCTTTTGTATAGTCGGTTATCTCGTACCCGATTCGAAAGAGTCAAAGCATAACCCAAAGCGTATAAAGTTTACTCGACCCCCCCCCCCCCCCAAAAAAAAAAAAAAAAAAAAAAAAGAATCAACCAAACCCAAAACGAAATGCATTTCGGGTAGCCGATGCAGGACTGTAATTTCCGGTAAACCCGGAAACGTCCAAAAAATTTTCATTGACCTCAACCACACCCGAAATGAAAGAAAATTAATCCATATTTCAATATGATTTGGAAAAGTAGACTACAATTATATCTCTAATAAAATTTTTACCTTTTATGTAGAAAAATTATTTTTTTTCTTCTGAAAATATTTAAGATTTCTTTGAAAACTCGGGTAACACGAACCCGACTCAAAATAGTGAAAACCCAACTTGAACCCGAAACAATTAACCCTTTGATAACGGGCCAGGATTGAGTACTAATTTTGCATTCATTTGTTCTACAATTTCCAAAAAAAATTTTTGTGACAGATTTCTCTTGAAAATATTCTAATATAAGTGTATGACAGATTTCAAAAAGTCGTACTAATAGAATAAAAAATAGTCCACTGGGACATATATGTCCCAACCGTAGTCAAATGTTCCAAGTCCCCGCCAAGTGATCCACAACGAAAATAAGTCGCGTCAACCCGGCTCGATACGTACTGCAGATTGAGTCGTGTTGCCCCACCCAATGCAGGAGCAAGGGACCTGAGACCAAGGGTTTTGCAGATTTCTGAATTGTATGAAATTTAGATCATAGTCTGAAGAGGAAGGCAGAAAATGATTGCGGAAAATTTTTACTGTCAGAAAATCATTAATGAAAATTTTCTTATACCTATGGATTACAACATTTTCAAATTTCGTAACTTCATGATGGTGTTCGTGTGCTAATTATCTCGTGACCGATTAAATTTCACTATTTTTCGTGATTGTTTCATTTTTTTGTGATAATTTACCAAAATTTACTATTTTCTGTGAATCATTGACGGAATTGATTTTTTCGACCATTTGTCTAAATTCGCGACATTTTTTTTCAACCGATCGACGAAATTCGCTATTTGTTTTCGCCATCTTTTGACGAAATACGCGACTTTTTTTTACGATTGTTTGTTGAAATTCGGTCTTTTTCCGCAACCGACTGACAAAAATTGCTATTTTTCGCGCAATCTTTGACGAAATTCTAAATCGTTGACGAATTTTTTTCCATCTTTTGTCGAAATTCACGACATTTTTTTGGCAACTGATCGGCGAAATTCGCTATTTGTTTTCGCAATCTTTTGACGCAATTCGCGACTCTTTTCTATGATCGTTTGTTGAAATTCGGAAGACATTTTCCACAACCGACTGACAAAAGTAGATATTTTTAGCGCGATCTTTGACGAAATTCCCCCTTTTTGCGCGATTGTTTGACTAAATTCGTGATTTTTTTTTTTTTTTTGTTCAATCTTATGACGAATTTCGCGATATTTTTCCGCAATAGTTATACTAAATTCGCGATTTTTTTCCGCGACCGATTTACGAAAATTTTCTTATACCTATGGATTACAACATTTTCAAATTTCGTAACTTCATGATGGTGTTCGTGTGCTAATTATCTCGTGACCGATTAAATTTCACTATTTTTCGTGATTGTTTCATTTTTTTGTGATAATTTACCAAAATTTACTATTTTCTGTGAATCATTGACGGAATTGATTTTTTCGACCATTTGTCTAAATTCGCGACATTTTTTTTCAACCGATCGACGAAATTCGCTATTTGTTTTCGCCATCTTTTGACGAAATACGCGACTTTTTTTTACGATTGTTTGTTGAAATTCGGTCTTTTTCCGCAACCGACTGACAAAAATTGCTATTTTTCGCGCAATCTTTGACGAAATTCTAAATCGTTGACGAATTTTTTTCCATCTTTTGTCGAAATTCACGACATTTTTTTGGCAACTGATCGGCGAAATTCGCTATTTGTTTTCGCAATCTTTTGACGCAATTCGCGACTCTTTTCTATGATCGTTTGTTGAAATTCGGAAGACATTTTCCACAACCGACTGACAAAAGTAGATATTTTTAGCGCGATCTTTGACGAAATTCCCCCTTTTTGCGCGATTGTTTGACTAAATTCGTGATTTTTTTTTTTTTTTTGTTCAATCTTATGACGAATTTCGCGATATTTTTCCGCAATAGTTATACTAAATTCGCGATTTTTTTCCGCGACCGATTTACGAAAATTTTCTTATACCTATGGATTACAACATTTTCAAATTTCGTAACTTCATGATGGTGTTCGTGTGCTAATTATCTCGTGACCGATTAAATTTCACTATTTTTCGTGATTGTTTCATTTTTTTGTGATAATTTACCAAAATTTACTATTTTCTGTGAATCATTGACGGAATTGATTTTTTCGACCATTTGTCTAAATTCGCGACATTTTTTTTCAACCGATCGACGAAATTCGCTATTTGTTTTCGCCATCTTTTGACGAAATACGCGACTTTTTTTTACGATTGTTTGTTGAAATTCGGTCTTTTTCCGCAACCGACTGACAAAAATTGCTATTTTTCGCGCAATCTTTGACGAAATTCTAAATCGTTGACGAATTTTTTTCCATCTTTTGTCGAAATTCACGACATTTTTTTGGCAACTGATCGGCGAAATTCGCTATTTGTTTTCGCAATCTTTTGACGCAATTCGCGACTCTTTTCTATGATCGTTTGTTGAAATTCGGAAGACATTTTCCACAACCGACTGACAAAAGTAGATATTTTTAGCGCGATCTTTGACGAAATTCCCCCTTTTTGTGCGATTGTTTGACTAAATTCGTGATTTTTTTTTTTTTTTTTTGTTCAATCTTATGACGAATTTCGCGATATTTTTCCGCAATAGTTATACTAAATTCGCGATTTTTTTCCGCGACCGATTTACGAAAATCTCTATTTGTTTCAGTGATCTTTGTCGAAATTCGCAATATTTTTTCCCCGGTCGTTTGAAAAAATTAACGATTTTTTCCGCGACCAATTTTGCCAAATTAACTATTTTTTCTAATTCTAATTCGTAAAATTCGCGATGTTTACCGCGATCGGTTGACAAATTGCTTTTGTGTAAAAAAAAAAGAAAAATTCGCGGACTACCGCTAAAATTAAAGATATATTCACTGAAGAATTACATGTTTGTGAAAGAAGTTAAGATAAGAAGGCAAAATCTCACACTGCATTTTTTATTGTGGGGACCTATTTCTATTTTGTGCACGGTTTGGGCAATCCTGCACGATATTTCAACCCCTGTCTCTAAAAAAAAACTTTGTTCCTCCCTCCCCAAGAAACTCTTGAAATTGCGCCCCTGCAGTAAAACCTGCAAAGAAGGAGTTGAAAAGGACTGTAAGAAAGCTCCATTTTCGACAGGTCTCCATCTTAGCAAGTATAATTTTATGGCGTTATTTTCTTCGAAACTTGATTTTTTTTTTTTTTTTTTTTTTTGCCCGTTTGAGAAAGAATTATGTTATAGACAAGTTTCATTGTAATATACCTATGCTCTTCAGAAGTGCTTTATAGAAAAAAGGTTTTAATAGTGTTAAAGAATACCTAAAAAAAAACGGTACCTGTCTATAACTGAAAACTTTCATAATATTTTAAAATTCTACTTGCCAAGACGAAAACCTGTCTAAATCGGAATTTTTCAGAGGTCACTTGAGATTCCGTATTAGAAGTATTGCCGTCTCATATGATTCTGTAAACGTTTCTCGTTCGGAAAGGTTGCGGGGGAGGGGGGGGGGAGGCGCGTGCAGCCCTCCGAACTCCACCCTTGGCTATGCCACTACCTTAAAAAAAAACTTTGTCCCCCCCCCCCAAGAAAGTTCTGAAATGGCGCCCCTGGTGTTTTGCCCACATTGGCGGGGGGGGGGGGGAATGCTAAATTTTGCACACATCCCTCATGTGATACATCGTTGGAAAGGTCTGTGACCACTTAATATTATGCATCTCCGGTGTCCATTCCCCCACTTTGCCCCTCTCCAAGGGGGGCACTTTTCTAAATTTTGCTCACATCCTTCATGTGATATATCGTTGGAAAAGTCTGTGATCGCTTAATCACATTATGCATCTCCGGTGTCCATACCCCTATTTTGTCCCCCAAGGGGGTACTTTTCTTAATTTTGCTGATACCCCTCATATGATAAATTGTTGGAAAGGTCTGTGACCGCTTAATCATATTATGCATCTCCGGTGTCTATCCCCCTACTTTGCCTCCCAAGGGGGCACTTTTCTAAATTTTGCACACATCCCTCATGTTAGATATCGTTGGACAGGTCTGAGACCGCTTAATCATATTATGCATCTCCAGTGTCCATCCCCCCCCCCCAAGGGGGCACTTTTCTAAATTTTGCCGATACCCTTCACGTGATATATCGTTGGAAAGGTCTTAGATCGCTTAATCATACTATGCATCTCCGGTGTCCCCCCCCCCCCAAGGGGGTACTTTTATAAATTTTGTCCACATCCCTCATGTGATATATTGTTGAAAAGGTCTGTGATTGCTTATTCATATTATGCAGCGCGTGAAAAGCACGACTGCAATACGGTGGCGCAGGCAGCAGGGACCCCGAGCCGGAGGTTCGTTCAGTTAGAGATTTATACTGTTCGATGCGCAAAATAAGGGATCATCTGGTGCCGAAGGCAGCGGGGACCCAGGTCGGAGGTTCGTTCTGTTAGAGGTTTATACTATTCATTGTGCAAATTAAGGGATTATCCAGTGCGTGCGTAGCACGACCGATATGCGGTGCCGAAGGTAGCGAGGACCCGGGTCGGAGGTTCGAGGTTTTACAAGATTCGAGGCAACGACGTAACTTAGGGGGCCGCTAGCAGGCGAAGCCAGCTAGTTTTCTTATTATTTGCATTATATAACAAAAACTCTTGACACATTGACTGTTTACAACTAGGACTTCCCTCAAAGGGATTAGTCTGAGTGATATTGCTGAGAACATAAAGTTAACAATTACGATATAAAGAAGATATCAACAAGAATCTAAGTGAATATACAGCATATGATAGACAAGAGATAGATAAAGATATACAACATATGAAAAATAGCAAATTAAATGATATAATTACAAAATATCATATATAAATTCATATACTGTTATGTTTTCATATGTATTTTTTTATAACATTTGGCAAATAATCTCATTTTCTTAAGCGGGAATTGCTCAAAACTTAAAAAAAAAACCGCCGGATCTTTTAAAACGATATTTTTAAAGTCACATAATCAGATTTGCAGCCAATAGCGTATTTTAGCAAGCGTAGTTTAACGCAAATTTAATTTAATTTTTGCAACGTTTTCCTTGTGACAAATATCTGAATAAAATATTAAAACATAAAATATTAAATATTGAAATATTAAATCAAATATTTAATATTTGAATTAAAAAAAATTCCTTTGTTTATTTGTATACCTATTTATAGAAACTCGTATACTTCAAACCACATTGATAACATGCTTTGCTACAAACGTGTCTACCAGTCTAACTACTCGTATGTCTTAGCTGTGTCTCTCTACTCTTCTGTATACCCGTCTCAGTATCCGTCTGCCTTTCTACCCGACTCTTTAATCGTGTCTCTACCTGTCTCGCTTCCCGTTACACTACTCGTCTATCAACACGTCTGTCTGTCTATATACCCCTCTCTCTACCCATCTGTCAAGTCGTCTCTGTACTCGTCTCTCTATCCACCACGCTACCCGTCTCCCTACCCATCTCACTACCCCTCTGTCAACCCTTTTTTGCACCTGCCTCGCTATCTGTCTGTCTATTCGTTTCGCTACCCGTTAGCTTATCTCTGTCGCTATCTGTCTCTCTACCCGTTTGTTTACACGTCTATCTATCTCTCGCCAACTCTTCCCAATATTTAAACAATTTAGTAAACGGAAGCCGTTTATCTGTTATTAAATTCAAACAGGAGTAATTTATCTAAAGAGTGTAAACAGATGCAATTTTTTTTAATACATACATAAACCAGCATAATAATTCACCAGTTTCATTTTCATAGTAGTTTATGTCATTTGACAGTAAATCTCAACTTCTTCAACCCGAACTGCGTCAAGCTTTTTAAAAAAGCCCCAAGGTCCGTATAACTGGGAAGGGGAATTGTCCTCAGGGCTATTAGATACATGTTATTAAGTTAAGTGAAAGTTTCGTAATCGGGTTCGCAGCCAATTTCTTATGTCAGAAAGGGTGGCTTCACGCCATTTTAAATTCATTTCTGTAACTTTCTGTTTCTTTTTTTGGTGGGTGGTTTGGGGGGGGGGGGGAGGGTTCCAAATATATACACTTAAATTCAAACTTTTGCCCCCATGTTAATATTAGTGTTGTTTGTATTATCAATTAATACTTTGTTGATCGAGCTTCATTCGAAACAAATGTAAAAGACTTCTACAGTTCTTTTTTCTGGGAGAAAGTTCCGTAATCGGGCCCTAAGCTAATCGGGGAATTTAATATCATTATTGTTTCTAACTCTTATAGAGTTAAAACAATATTGTTGCTAGCATTACTCTTGTTTGTGACCAACCTCTTCTGTGTATCTGAATAGGGAAAAGTTCCGTATCATGTACTGGTTGGTGCCAAAGGCAGTTGTAGAATCTTACAAATTTTTCTAGAGAGCGGAAAAACATGTTTTTTAAAATATTTACAAATATACGTTTATTAAACCATGTTTTTGAGCCATTTTAAAAAATTAAGTACGGTGCTAAAATAAAATTTTATTGCCATTTTCGATATTTTAATTATAAATGATACATAACAAACAAATTTAACAAAACTAAGCCATTTTTGGGTACTTCTCTATTATCCCGTCGACCACTTTTCATAACAAAAAAACTTTCGCCAAACTAAGATTAAATGCCAAAAATACAGTCCCATTTACTTGATGCCAGAAGCGTTATACGTATTTCTTATGCCATCAAGTGGTTTTTAATTCGACATTTGCGTGTATTTTTCATTATGTTTTACTGATTTATTAGTTATTTCATTCATTAAAGTAACAATTGTGTCCTTAAATTCTTATATTTTATTTATTTTGATATTTCAATGGCAACGTTCTCCCGTTTATTTACCGTTACAGTTTGGCGATAGTTTTTTGTTATGAAAAGTGGTCGACGGGATAATAGAGAAGTACCCATTTTTTGTGATAAATAATTGTTATTGCCAGGGAGGCAAATTGTAAACAATTAATAAGCGAACTAAAAAAATTACCGGAAAAAACTTGTGGGAATCTCAGGAAAGAAATATCTGATATAAATAGCATTTAAAATCTTAAAATGGAGAAGTGGTCCGTATAAAAATGCAAAACATTATACACCTGATATAAGAATTTTTTTATTTTTTTATATTTCCGAAAGCACAGATAAAAGGGTAAAAATCCTGGCACAGATGCCATATACTCACCACGTTGGCGCGATTTTTCCCCCGCCCCTTTGGCGAAAACTGTTTGTTGTGTTTGTTTACTTTTATTTTTTATTTTAATTCTATAGATTATTTTTATATGTATATCAATATTAATTTAGGCACAGATGTCATATACGCACCAGATTGGCGCGATTTTTCCCCCGCCAATTTGACGAAAACTTTGTTTTTGAATATTAGTTACAAATACCATACAATAATAGCATGTAATTTTTTATTTCAATATAAAAATAAAATAACGTAATAAATGAAATAGCTCCTATTATTCAAAAATGGGAAATAAAAATAAATAAATGATAGTTTGATATAAATAAATATTGATATATATAATAAAAACAATTTATAGAATTAAAATAAAAAATAAAAGTTAATAAACAACAATTGAAACAAAATAACCGGGTTACCATGAGAGGCATAAAATTGCCATTTTGTTGCAATCGCTCCAATGTGGTGCGTATATGACATCCGCGCCTTTATTTATATCAAACTATTATTTATTTATTTTTATTACCTTTTTTAAAATAATAGAAGCTGTTTCATTATTACGTTATTTTATTTTTATATTGAAATAAAAAATCACGTGTACTATTTGTCACACTATTTGTAACTAATATTCAAAAACAAAGTTTTCCCCAAGCTGGTGAGGGAAAAATCGCGCCAACGTGGTGCATATATGACATCTGTGCCTTGTTTCATTTCACATAGAGGTACTGCTCTATTATCCAGTCGACCACTTTTCATAACAAAAAACTATCGCCAAACTGTTAGATTAAACGCCAAAAATGCAGTCCCATTTACTTGATATCAGAAACATTATACGTGTTTGTTACGTCATCAGGTGGTTTTTAACGTGACATTTGTGTGTATTTTTCATTATGTTTTACTGATTTATTAGTTATTTTATTCATTAAAATAACAATTGTGTCCTTAAATTCTTATATTTTATTTATTTATGTATTTTGATATTTCAATGACAACGTTCTCCCGTTTATTTGGCGATAGTTTTTTGTTATGAGAAGTGGTCGACGGGATAATAGAAAAGTACCCACATATGTATTGGTACTTTTATGTTAACTTGGCGCAGTTGATAAATCGCCAAATATTTTTCTCATAACATCTTCATATTGCATTCATTTCATTTAAATATAAATCTTTCACTGATTTCATTTGAAATACATACATTAAAAATACACGTCTTTCACTCATTTAATTAAAAATACACGCCTTTCACTAATTCCATTTAAAATACTAAAAAGGAGAAGAAAATAAGAAATAATGCCACAAATTGAAACCTTTTATTTAAACATCAAAGAATTGTTCCTGACATACACACGCGAAATAAAAAAGCTGCTAATGGTGTGATTTACGACAAATCTCTAATACTAATACTACTCTTACTAATCTCTAATACTTTTCAAACAGAAAAAATTCCAGATTAACTTTCCATTTTTATTAAATTGAAATATATTTTATTGTGCTGAATATTAGTGCTTGCATATTTTTTTGCTCCATGTATTCTATGAACTTTTCAATTCCGATTGTCTACGAAAATCTCCCGCCGGTGAAAATGACGTACGCACAAAATTTAGTGACGTATGTACTTTAATTGTGCTTTTTTATCTATTTTTTTAATATAACTTCCAAACTCTTTGACACTTATTCTTGGTAATAAATAGACGACGTTGTCACCTTTATAGGTACCTGCTGTAAAAATTTGAACGAAATCTGTTAAATATTTTTTGAGTTATGCTTGACGAAAGGTTTTAATATCCATCGTAGCTATATATGGGGCAAAGTAATACTGCGCTGTGTATGAGTCTTCGTTGCACTCAGACAATTATATTCAAGAACATTCTGCTCATATATACTCGTTATTATTTTTATACTTCTTATTATGTGATAAAACAACATAAGATTTTATCGATAGCTTTCACACACCACTTACTCTTCCACTGTTTCTTTCCAAAGTGGTTGCAAACGTATTTTGCACAATGGAATAAAATTATTTGCAAAAATGAACATGATTCGTTTATTATTATCATTATGAAGATGAGAAACAATTCGTTGAAGTCCGTTATATTTTTTTGTAAAAATTACTTGTATTATTTTAATTGTTTACAGAATAATCAATGTTTGAACTGTATATTTCAAATTACCAATGCTGATTTTGATCTGCGCAGTCTTTTACATACTTGCCTCGTGTGAATCTTATCTGCTTCATATTAAT
Organism: Maratus michaelseni; assembly: GCA_963931845.1. Classification (NCBI taxonomy): domain Eukaryota; kingdom Metazoa; phylum Arthropoda; class Arachnida; order Araneae; family Salticidae; genus Maratus; species Maratus michaelseni. The sequence continues at coordinate 95,218,466 of OZ007596.1, forward strand.
TTGTTATTAAAAAACTTGAGATATTAAAAAAAAAGTAACTTGCAAAGCAAATTAAAAAAATTAATTTATTTCCATATTGTTAAGCCCGAGAAGGGACAGATATTAAAATTATTTTATTAAGTCAATGCTACAATAATGTTGCATTTTTATATTAAATCTTGTTCAGTCTATTTAATCTTAAAAAATTAAATTTAAATTTGAAACATGATATTAAAGCAACTTTAAAACATTTCATTTAGTTGAAATGAAATCTAAATAAATTCAGGAAAAATTAATCTCATCATTATTATGCGTTATTAATGATTTACTTTTAATATTTTTTATTATTTTACTTAATTATTTTATGATCTTTTTATCAAATACATTTATGTATTAATCAAGCTTTTTTGGTTATGAAGTCTGGCTGAACATGAAATAAAACTTCGTTATTTTACAATTTTGATCCAAATTATTAGTATATTTTTATGAGGTGAATTTCATTGAACAATTCAAGAAAAATTAAACTCATCATTATTATGCATTATTAATTATTTACTTGACTTTTACTTTTAATATTTTAATAATTTTTTAATTTTTATTATTTTACTTAATTATTTAATGATTTTACTTATTTTAATATTTTACTTTATTGTAAGCATTCATTATAATTTTGAGGGCATTATTACATTCGAATTACTGTTTAAAAAATATAAACAACACAGTGACCAAAAATCCATAAAATTACAATATCTGCATAGCCTCAGGCCCCAAGCTATACAGATTTGAGGGAGTCAACTGTAGTACTTTTCAGTACAGTGCAGATAATGTCTCTCTTTTTACTAAGAAAATGGGACAAAAGATGGTCGAAAAGTACCACAATAGTGAGCTGATGGTGATTTTGGAATAATAAAGTCACAATTATAATTATACCAGAAGAGGATGGCCTCACCAAGCTTGAGCAATTAATTGTGCAAACTTTTACTTTATATACATTACAGTGGGAATTTTGTCAAATTGGCCAGTTAGAGAGAAATTCAGCTTGTTTTTAGAGACTTACTTTTGGCACCAAATTTGGTAATATTTTGTCAAGTACCACCAACTTTGGTAAGTCTCTGTGTGTAAACATATGTCTATAAATATGAAAGTATTACTGTGTATAATTACAACAGATTGTTATATTTTTCAAAAATTTCTGTTTGAACATGACTTAACATGACGTCAGTATTAATAACAGACATTGTTTTTTCTTTATGTTATATGCTAGTGGCCAAAATTATGGAAATCTTTTGGAAAAAGAGCCTTTTGGAGGTTTAGTGGCTCATAACTTTATATTACATTTAGTAATATCATAAATGTATACACCAATGAAAAGACAATTTAATCAAGAATGTAATACAATTCAGTGTCAGTCCTGTACATATGCTTAGTGACATCTAAATTGGTTCATAAATACGAGTGCTATTGCATGACAAAAATAAGATATATATATACTTTTAAATATTCTTCATATTTTCAGTATTTTTGGCCAATTACCATTGAAGCACAAGCTATGGTAAAATTATGATTGCACTTGTTAATTTATTAACTATGTGGTATTCTGTCTACACATTATTATTAATTATCTCTTTGGAGATTTAATTAGATTGTTACAAGAACTTGATATGTTTTTTGAAATTCAAAGATATTATAATTATATATATATATATACACAAATAAACATTTGAACAAGCGGTGGTTTTGGGGTCCGGGGATCATGATCTGCGAAAATAAGCAAAATTTTCCAGAATTACTTTCTTTCGGATATCTGCAATAGGTAGCTTCATACTTTTTGTAATGGAAGTTACCTAAAACTTTGCTCACTTCATGGACAGACATTATAAGGCTGTAATTAACGCCAATTTAGTATCAGCTGACTTAGTGAAATATTTTGTGTACCTAATTTTATCCCTATCTTTAAATTTTCATGTTAAATAATGCTTATTAATTAAAAAATTCCTTCAGATAACTATTGCATTATTGTAATATGAGATAATATTAATTTTTTAAATTGTCACACTACCATTTTATTTCTCTGTGATCTAATTATGTTACGATACATAGAGTATATAAAAAATTTCTATAAATTGTACAGCTTTATCTAACTTAATATACAAAAAAAAAAAAAAAAAAACTTATGACAGTAGCTTTTTATTATAACGATAAGGTCAAGAGATGGTCACTTAAAATGAGTAGTGTGTCAGTTTAACTATCTTAATAGGTTAACAAGAACGAAAAATCATGCGCCAAGCATAAATTATGTAGCACTTTCCAACGCTTCCAAAATAATTTTACAAAACATACCGTTTAATAAGCTAAAATATAACATCTAAGTAAACAATTTGGAAAACGCATAACATATTTAAAAACATAATTTCAGGAATTTCGAACAGATACAATATTCGGAAAAGTATCCGAGTACTTTTATTCAACCCTGTATATGATCTATAGATTTGTATATATACTATATAGGATGATAAATTTTAGTTTAGTTAGGAAACACGTAGCACAGGTTAAAATTCTCCTTCTGGAGTTTCTGTCAATAAACGGAAATGTGTTCTTGAACTTTTGTGCTACCCTGTATATGAAATACAGAATTTATACACACCCAGTAATAGACAAAAAGTGAGTTCAATTGAAAATCGCGTTCAGCAACTTAAAACGCCAGGAATTATTGTTAACAGACAGTAGAGAATTCTTTTGTATGTCCCTGTAAATGAACGATGACTGCTATACACACACTATTCTGTAGTAAGCCTCTTGTAATGCACCTTAGTGATATATATATAAATTTCAATGCGTTTAAAATAGTGAAACATTATTTAAATAAACCGCAGACGATTTTTCTCCATAGACGTAATGTAACGGAATTCTTTTGACTGTCCCTGTATAGTAACTATAAGTGGTATGCACACCCTATTCCATATTAAGCTTCTTCTAATGCACCTTAGTGATATATATAAATTTCAATGCGTTTAAAATAGTGAAACATTATTTAAATAAACCGCAAATAATTTTTCCCCATAGACCGCAATGTAACGGAATTTTTTTTAGTGTCCCTGTAAAAAAACTATAAGTGCTACACACTTCTGTTGATATAGGGAACATGCTACAGATAACGACAATAACATATAAAAATTGCAGAGCAATCCGAGCATATTTACGGGAGTTAGAGCACGGGCAGACGGCCATACGGCCAGACAAACCGAAGTCATAAGCACTTTTCAACTAGGTTGGAAAGTGCTAAAAACCATAATATAAAGCCAGTAAAACCAAAATTATTGTCTTCTTCTTTGCATCCCAAACAGAAAATTAAAAAAGATAATTGAAAAAGTATTTTATTAAATAACAGGGCTAGCACTAGTATTTTTCTAAATTTTAGGAATTTTTTCCCAAATTTTAGGGGCACTTGTGATATTTTTAATATTACAAGTATGTAATAACAGTATTTTTGTGCTAGTCAGGCACATGTGATACACTGCCAAAGAATATTCCCATCATTCCAATAAATTCAGCCCTTGTTCCATGTGCTTGTGTTGTTTGTTGCGAATGAGGGCATTTAAATTTGCGCAATAACCGGCTTCATATTACAAATCATTTTTAGAATTTTGAGTTCCTGGATCATTGAGCCTAACCAGAATGAATGCTCGCCTTCTCTCTCTTTTGGATGTTCTCGGTGAACCTAAAGAACAAGAGGCAGGTTTTTTTCACACTTCTTTGTCAAAATTTGAGTTTTTTCTGCGATATTTTATCGAAACATGAATTTTTTTGCTATTCTTTCACGAAATTTGCCTTATTTGCATGATTTATTGACAAAATTCCACGTTTTTTCGTGATCTTTTGACGAAATTTGCATTTTTTCATGATCTTTTGACGGAATTCGCAATCTTTTGACAGAATTCGTGACCTTTTGACGGAATTTGCTTTTTTCCGTGACCTTTTGACGGAATTCGCGTTTTTTCATAATCCTTTGACGAATCCTTTTTTCTGCATTTTTGGCAAAATTTGTGATTCTTAGATGAGATTTGTTATTTTTCTGCAATCGTTTGACGAAATTTGTATTTTTGTGCAACCGTTTGACGAAATTCGCCTTATATGCATGATTGATTGAAAAAATTTTGCGATCCTTCACTGAAAGTGGCATTTTTTCCCCCACAATTTTTTGATGAAATTCGCGTTTTTTCCACGATTCTTAGACGAAATTATATTTTTCCTTGATTTTTGGATGAAATTTGAGGGGTTTTTCACGATTTTATTTTTTTATCGAAATTCACGTTTATTCCGCGATCTTTTTAAGAAATTCTAGTTTCTTTTCCGAGATGTTTTAAAAAATTTGCGATCCTTTGAAGAAATTCGTGTTTGTCGCGATCCTTAAATGAACTTTGAGTTTTTTTTTCAGGACTGTTTGTCGAAATTTGCCTTTTCCCGCGATCTTTTGACGAAAATTTCTTTATTATTTTAGCGATCTTTTGACGAAATATGCATCTTTTTCGGTGACCATTTGTTGAAATTCGCGATATTTTTCGGTGAAAGTTTGGCGATCTCGAATATCCAGGAACAAGAAGAAAATTTTAGGAATTTTAGGGGATAAAATAATAGTTAGGAAATTTAGGAATTTTAGGGGGAATGCGAGCCCTGAAATAAGCAACAAATAGAAACATTAAATAAAAACTGAAAGTTAAAAAAATATATTATAGAAGATGTATGATCATTGGACAATTTGGTGAAGTGTAATATTGAACAAGAAGGGTGTGTTTTCAGTAAGCTTGGGCCATAAACTGCTGAATTATTACTTTATATGTATTACAGATGGTATTTCATCAAATCAGCCAACTAGTGACAAATTTATCTTGTTTTAGTGACATATTTTTGGCACCAAATCTGGCAATATTTTGCCAAGTATAGAGGCAATTTGGCAAATGTGTGCATACATGTGTGTAAGTATATGTCTATATAAGCACAAAAATAACCATATTTAGGCATGTGCAACAGCTGCTAATTTTTATGCTTTTTTTAAACCACCAATTCTTTGTAGTAGTATTTGCTTCATTAATTCACATAATTATGGGATTACATAAGACAAAGATTACTATTAAGAAAAACTGGCAGCACAAAGTACAAAAATTGGCAGCTATGCCTGTGCAGTTGCACAATATTGCACAAACCCTAAATATGACTCTGAACACAAGTAATATTGTATGTAATTATACACAGTAACATATAATTACACCTCTGATTTTCTGTTTTTACATCATGTTTTTGCTCCATAATATAGAATTTCATGTTTTTTCATGGATAAAGCATAAGACAGCAGTAATGAAAACTCAAAACAAATGTTGTTTTCAAAGATAACATTTAATTCAAATTTGTTCACAACATTAAAAACACTTCTTACTCATGCAACACATAATGCATTTCAAACTTTCAATACTGAACCAGTGCTAAATCAATCAAGTTACATAATATATTTTTATAAAGAACCTAATCTATTTGAAAAAAAAATTCCATAAATTCATGCAAAGTATCATAAAATTATTGCAATGACAGAGAATACTTTTAACATTGTGGAATCTATTCCAGTAACTTTAACAGTTTGTTCTAATATAAGCAATTTTTAAAAAGTTACAGAGTAGATTGAGAGATAAATAGATAAAAAGACAAAGTTAAACAAATGTTTTAGATCTATGTGCCACAAAAGTTAAAAGCAGAGAAGATAACAAAAATTAAGGCACCATAAAACACCAATAAAATTTCTAAACTAACACATCAAGAACTTTAAATCTGTAATAAAAGCATCTAAACATTTATTTACAATATACAATTTATACAAAGTCATATACACTTTTATACAAGTTCATAAAAAGTTATAAACTTTTATGAAACATCTTTTTAAAGAAGATAAATACAACAATATTTAGTCCTTTCAATTTAAGAAGATTTCCAAACGTAAAATTGACATAAATCACTTGCTACCTTGGCAATAGTCATATAGAATCACCTGTTAAATAACTGGAATGCATTTAAGAACATTACAAAAACATGCCTTAATACAAAGGAAAATAAATATGGAAATGATTACAAAAATGAAAAACACATTTTGAAAGAACTTGGCCCTTTTTCTGCAGAAAAAAGGCCTGCTACCAGTTTGTCATCTCATAAAGGTAGAAAAGGGCTAAATTTTTATGGGAGGAAAAATGCTAAAAGAGAGAGCTAAAAACTTTGTCAAAAAAGCTAAATAAAAAGGGAAAAAATTGAAACTGGAATGAGTACTGGATGCATATAACAATTGTTATTATAAAATGTTTTTTTCTCCATACTTTTAAACAAATTACAGTTGCTGTGTGATTTTAATAGCACTGCATTCTAATAATTGAAACAATTTTCAGAGAGCCAGAATTGCATCATGTTTTCTTTACAGAAATTGCTAATACTTAAAAGTAATAATTAAACAAATGATAAAAGTAAGAACTGCACTAGCAAAACAATTTGAAAATATCAACAATAAGTATAATAATTCAAGAAGCACTGCTAAAATATATCTTTAGTATGAATAAAATACACTGTATTCCAGTGTTTCTTACTCATATTTTGACATCTTGACAAAAGCTAAAAATTAACAAAGCTAAATTCCATGTGTTTGATGTAAATTTTAATTGAAATAGTGTTTAAAAACTGGGTTAGAAATATTCCATTAAAGTATAAAAAGGGCTTAAAAAAATAAAGGCCAAAATACACATCAGGGACAAATGAAAAATTGTTAGTGTTAAACTGAGCCTATTTCAAGACAAATTAGTAGCACTGCCTGCTACCATTTTGTAAACAGGAGCATGTTTTTATATTCTTTTATTTAACTTACTGTTAGTCCGGCAAATAAAGCACTCTGGCACACAATGCATGCCTATGATTTGACACTATATTTTTAGGTATATTTAGCATATCATGTGCATACCTTTCTATGCAAAAAAAAAGCTTAATGAGATATATAGCATGAAAACACATTAAGAGACATAAAAAAGTATAATAACAAGAACAAGCATAAAAAAAAATATGAGCAAATAGGCAGAGTGAGGACACATAATGCTGCCTACCTCTATCCCTCACAAAGTATTTGGAATCTTTCTTTGATTCTTTTAATTAACCATGCCTTCCTTTCTTTTTAATTAACAACAACAACAAAAAATCTATATTCTTATGTTTATCTTTTCTTAATATTTAATCTTTTATTTTTATACCTGGCATATAATGTACACCTGTAAATTTTGATCAATTTCCTTGTTTCAAAAGTGACTGCTATATGATAGAATACACGGTTATTTGGCTCATGTATGTGAAGATGAAATTTTCTAATTGATTTTTCACGCACTTCATGATATGCAAGATTTATAAAGATTATTTAAACACAATAACAATACAATACTTTAGTATTTTCAGAACTTAATTAAAAATTAATAAATCAATTTGGAGGCATTTTTCTATTAGCCAGGCACAGGAGGTAAATTGCTAAATATTCTTTATGATTACAACCATATACAAGTTATAACAGCAATGGAGTTAATTATGTGCCAAACCACACTCAATAAAATATGCCAACTGGTTGTGAAACTGCAACAATGAAATATTTTAAACATTAAAAAAATATATAAAATAAAATATAAATAAAAAAAAATAAAGAGAGTAACAATAATAGAAACAAATGCTTTTATCAATTATTAGTTTAATACTAATTAAATTATGATTATAAACTGAGAAAATAATTTTCTGAAAATATAGTTTAAATGATGTTTTTTTACTTTTCTGTTGCCAAATCTTTAAAAAGAAACAGATAAAAAATTATAATTCTTAAAATAAATTCACTAGTTCATGCAAGTACTACCAAGTGCAAATAAAAGCAGTGAAATTCCATAATCAGGGTCCACGCCAAATTAATATATTGCAACGGTAATTTTTTGGAATAACATGAATTGCAATCATGAAATTAGGCGTGATTTTTAAGATAAACATTCAATACTTATAAAAGAGAGTTTTAAAAAAAAACTATTGTACTCATTTCACTTTTACGGTGTTTTTAAGAAATTTTATTTCCATTCTATGGTGTTTTAATCCCCACTCCCCTATTTATAACGTTTGTTGTAAAACATACCTATTTTAAAAATGAACTGTAATCTGCCACATGTCGTTTTTCACAAAAAGTTGTAAAAAAGATGAAAAACCATTCATGAGATGAGCGGTGCTTACTATAATTTCTGTAACATCCAAAATCTGGTACAGAAGTGAGCTCGAGGGATGCACTTATGTATTTGCTGTCATATGTCTATATATTACAACGAACTCCTATTATATATTAACAATTAAATGCTTAAATATTAATTTTAACCTATGGCAACATTTTTATATTAACTGTGTGGTGGATAAAGTTCATTAGCTAATAGGGAAGGTTCCTGAAGGTGATACAAAACACCACAAATCAGACTTGCATTACTCTATTCTAGCATTGGGATTATTAACCCTTTGCTGCATACTTTAAAACTGGCAAATCCCCAACATTAAATTTGCTATTTTCTAACTAAAAGGATCACAGAGAATGAGAAAAAAAAATTATTTATGTATAATACATATTTTAAATTACAGCCTTGCCAAAATACAGCCTTTGGACTACAGTTCCAAAACAAAAGAAATAAAGTATTTTTATACATGTGTTTCAATTATGCATTAAGCCAAGAAGTCTAAAAACAATAATTAATAAACAAAAAACTATTTAAATAACATTATTGTAGGTTTGGAAGCATTTTAGTTCATGCGGAACAACTTGCCGGCATTCTGAAGGGACATCCATATTGATGATATCTCAACAAGCAAGTTACCCATTGTTGTGCTGCTACTATGTTGAAATTCTACTGAAAGCATAAATGTCACAGAGTAGCATAAGCTTTGAATAGGAACTGTAAATTAAACATGATGGGTAGGGAAAAAAATAGCATTTTTGTCCACTGTGGTGGACAGTATGCACCAAAGGGTTAATTGAAAAAAAAAATAATAGCTTTATTTATTAATTTTTTTTTTTGGTTACTGTATCATATTTTAAAAACAATTGCGAGGTCTTTTATATCTGTATATTTATGTAATTTTTTAGCTCACAGGCTATCAAAGCCTGAGAGCTTATGTGCCCGCCGGTTCTGTATGTACGTACGTATGTATGTATGTATGTACGTAACGCGATAACTCTTGATTGAACTAACCGTTTTACTTTAAATTTTGTTTATAGGTTCCTTGTGATAAGTAGCTTCCCTGATTAGTTTTGGAGGTTCATTGGTTAAGCATAAAGGGGGAAACGGGGGGCTAACCCCCCATAATTTAGATAAATGGGTTTTTCATGCAGAATTATCCCATTTTCTTCAAATTTTGTATATAGGTTCATTTTGATAATGTGCTTCTGTCAATAGTTTTGGGGCTTCATTGGTTTAGTATAAAAGGGGAAAAGGGGGATACCCCCCCACAAATTTAGATAAATGAGTTTTTCATGCAGAATTATCCGATTTTCTTCAAATTTTGTATATAGGTTCATTTTGATAATGTGCTTCTGTCAATAGTTTTGGGGGTTCATTGGTTAAGTATAAAGGGGGAAAGAAGGGGGTAACCCCCCCTAATTTAGATAAATGAGTTTTTCATGCAGAATTATCCGATTTTCTTCAAATTTTGTATATAGGTTCATTGTGATAATGCGCTTCTCTGAATAGTTTTGGGGGTTCATTGGTTAAGTATAAAGGGGGAAAGAGGGGCTAATCCCCCCTTAATTTAGATAAATGGGTTTTTCATGCAGAATTATCCCATTTTCTTTAAATTTTTTATATAGGTTCATTTTGATAATGCGCTTCTGTCAATAGTTTTGGGGGTTCATTGGTTAAGTATAAAGGAGGAAAGGGTAGATAACCCCCCCTAATTTAGATAAATGGGTTTTTCATGCAGAATTATCCGATTTTCTTCAAATTTTGTATATAGGTTCATTGTGATAATGCGCTTCTCTGAAAAGTTTTGGGGGTTCATGGGTTAAGTATAAAGGGGGAAAGGGGGGCTAATCCCCCCTTAATTTAGATAAATGAGTTTTTCATGCAGAATTATCCGATTTTCTTCAAATTTTGTATATAGGTTCATTTTGATAATGTGCTTCTGTCAATAGTTTTGGGGGTTCATTGGTTAAGTATAAAGGGGGAAAGGGGGGGGGTAATCCCCCTAATTTAGATAAATGAGTTTTTCATGCAGAATTATCTGATTTTCTTCAATTTTATATATAGGTTCATTGTGATAATGCGCTTCTCTGAATAGTTTTGGGGGTTCATTGGTTAAGTATAAAGGGGGAAAGGGGAGCTAATCCCCCCTTAATTTAGATAAATGAGTTTTTCATGCAGAATTATCCCATTTTCTTTAAATTTTGTATATAGGTTCATTTTGATAATGCGCTTCTGTCAATAGTTTTGGGGGTTCATTGATTAAGTATAAAGGGGGAAAGGGGGGATAACCCCCCCCCCCTAATTTAGATAAATGGGTTTTTCATGCAGAATTATCCGATTTTCTTCAAATTTTGTATATAGGTTCATTGTGATAATGCGCTTCTCTGAAAAGCTTTGGGGGTTCATTGGTTAAGTATAAAGGGGGAAAGGGGGACTAATCCCCCCTTAATTTAGATAAATGAGTTTTTCCTGCAGAATTATCCGATTTTCTTCAAATTTTGTATGTATATTCATTGTAATTAGACACTTCCCTGATTAGTTTAAGGAGTTCATTAGTTAACTATGAGGGGGTAACAGGGGGATGACCCCCCCCCCCTTAATATATTGTTGATTTCTTTATTTTTTGAGGGCATATTTCAAATTTTTTGAAATAAGAGTACAATATACAATGAGTGTGAATAGCCTGTGAGCTCAATGTCCTCAGTTTAACTGGGCAGTTTTCTTTTTATTAATTACGTGCCTAGCTTACAGGGCCACATGTGGTTCCTGGGCCACCTAGTGAGTACATTAGATAAACAAATTGATTCACAGAATATCTAATGAAATTAAATTATTGAACAAAATTTTATAGGAGTTAAGGTTTTAGGTAACTTTATTGCTAATGAGGTTTCATATTCCAGCATAATTTTGCATGTAACATTTTACTGTCATCAAACGAAATCTGTACATGGGCACATTAAAAATTGAACACTGAAAGATAATCTACAACTGTAACAGGTTAGATACAGATTGGAAGATAATGCCTAATTGTTGTAAAAATATGGAATTATTTAATTTTCTAAAATTAATTCTTTAATTTCATTTTATGTAGAAAATGATGCCATAGTTCTCTTTTTCCTTTATTAACAACTAAGATATTTAATATTTAAAGAATTCCTGATATATAAATTAGTGCATAAACATAATTTGGACAGAAAAAACCCTTTTTTAGAAATCTATTTAAAACTTTTATTATGTGTTCTGTAGAGCTGGACGATATCAGAAATTTAATATCGCAATATATCAACACATTAATATTGATATTCCTGATATATCGCGATACTAATTTAAAAGGGGGGGGGGGAGAGCAAGAGCATTTGCTATTTTAAGATAAATGATATGGTATCAACAATTTAAACACAAAACCTAGTTGAATGCAACGAATTAAAATTTTTATATATATTTGCTCATAGAACATAATTTTAATTTTCTACGTTTTTTAAAACAAAATATTTTAATACTAATTGTTTAATAACTATTTGCATTACCATTACTTTCATAAATCTTTTCTTTAAAGATAGTATATCTCCTATTCTTCTCATTTTATTCTATTAATATATACTTTTTTTTAAGTTTCATTTTCATCATTATGATATGATTAATAAATGATTAAAAAGCACAATTAATAAAATGAAATTCAAAGTTGTCCACATAAAAATGTATAGAATTTTCGTTTCAAGGAATTTAATTATTTGTTTAATAACACCAAACTTTGTTTTACTTGGTTTTACAGTTTGGGGGGGGGGGGGGGACTGAGTCTGATTTCGTTTATTCTGTACACGTAATGGGTTCGGGCCAAGCCACCCATACATCACGATCCTTTCGTCATATATCCTTCGTTTAATCTTGGCATAAAGAAATCAGTCCATCCTGAAAAACTTCATTTTATCAATTATCATTATCGTTTCTTATTTTTAATTTAGCAAAGGATTACCTTGGATGATTAAAAATATGAATTTAAGAAATTAAAAAGATATCGCATATTTTGAGAAACTTACGATTTACTACAAAATTTAATCATGGCAACCATGTAATTTTTGTTTCATTTTTTTGCGTTGATTATTATCTAACATTGTTTAAATTATTTAATGTATCTCTCATTGAAAAAAAAAAGTATTCTTTGCTGAATAACTGATAGACATCCGTTCAGAAATTTAATTTATTAATAAAATCCACTAGAATAAGCAATAAGTTAAATTTCGATAATCTAGTGAAATTCAGTGTAAAAATTTTCAATGTATTTAAAGTACCTTTTTTATGAACGGGGCAACCAAAAAAGACCGAATCTATCCAATTCGATACACTCATTTTAAGCTCAGATATAAATTACTTCCGAATCCAAGAAACCGCACTCTTTAAATAAAGCATTATCAATACTACGCAATAATCAACGCTCATCTTTTTCGTTATGACATATCAAAAGCTCAGAGTTATCGGAATAAGTCTGGACCAATCACAGCAGCCACACAAGGACCGAGCGATTATTGTTATTCAGTAAGCGAAAGTGTTATTCAGTATTTATCTGTAACAAACAGTAGAATTTGTGGTTTTTAAAGACTGGATGTATTGGGATATATTGGAATATTCCTTACTTTGATATATGATAGATAGATAATCAGCGGAGGTAATTTTCCATTTTTGATGAAGCAGGATAGTGAATAAATAGATGGATCAAATGAAAAAAGGATTGAAGGACATATTGGTACGGGATATTTGTCGCTGTTTTTCGAGGCTCGATTTCGCGGGGATCGTAAAACAAAACATGAATATTATTGTTATTGGGATATATCGGCTGAGTCAGAGTTTAAATATTGTTATTGCGATATTTAAAAGAATATCAATATTTGGCCGATATATTGATAAATAATCCAGCCCTAGTGTTCTGGCATAAAGGCTAAGCAAATGTCACTTACTAGTTCCTGTTTATACTAACAATACGTAAATATTAATTGCCGAAACGTCAGTGAAGGCTTACTGTTGAGACCCGAAAAGTTTTTGGTTTCTGTCTGTTTGTCTGTCTGTCTGTTCCGCGATAACTGCCGTAAAAATGATCCGATTAGTTTGATTTTTGGTAGGTATGTTGGTGAGATACCCCGAATTAGCTGTATAGTTTTTAGTTACATTTGGTTCATTCGCTCGGAAAATATAGAACATTTCTTTTTTTATCCTAATGCTTTCCTATGGGAATTCAGACGATTTTGAATTTTTTCAGTCGTTGAAAATAAATGTCGCATTTGATTAATGTATTTAAACGGTAAGTTATGAAGGCTAAAATTTATCAAGTCAGGTCTTAAATTATTCAAATTAATTTGAAATTTTGTTAATACATTCGTCAGATTTTTTAAATTAGGTGTATAATTTTTGGTGCAATTTTATACATCTGTTCTAATAATATAATACATTTTATTCTATCATTTTCTGCAAATTTTAAAATGCATTTATTTTTATTTACCTCTTTAATTTAACCGTAACCTAGCAACTAAATTTTAAAGAATATCAAAATAATAAAATTCAAATAATTCAGACTATTTTGCTACAATATTTTATTGGGTGATTTTAATATTTTATTGAGAGATTTTAGTATGCTATTGCCATCGAGTTAGATCAAGATGTACGTATGTAAAATAAATATTATAGAATGACCATCAAAACTGTTTTTCCGAAACAAAAATTGTAATAACACTAGCTTTCTGCAATAGATATAAGGGAAATACAGTAGATTCAGTTTACATTTCCATAAGTTGCTTTTGTACACGAGATATTATTCAACTTATCTATCAGATGCGAGTGTTTCGTGGTTGGCAGGTAAGTAAATATTGCTATTTAGGTACTAGGATAACATGAAATTATTTTCCGAATTTTTGCTTATCCTAATAAAACCACTGTGTAGAACGAAATCCAAGATATACTAGAATCATTCACACAAACAATAGGAAATCACGAATATAAATTTAATAAGATTACGGAAAACATTTCTTTTTAGGTCATAATGCTTTCCTATGGGAATTCAGACGATTTTGAAAATTTTCATCCATTGAAATAAAATGGCGCATTTGATTAATGTATTTAATGTGTAAGTTATGAAGGCTAAAATTTATCAAGTCAGGTCTTAAATTATTCAAATTAATTTGAAATTTTGTTAATACATTCGTCAGATTTTTAAAATTAGGTGTACAATGTTTGGTGCAATTTTATACATCTGCTCTAATAATATAATACATTTTATTCTATCATTTTTTACAAAAATTTCCAGTGCATTTTTTTTCTCTCTTTCAATAAATGGTTGCTAAGCAACTATATTTCAAAGAATATCAACAAAGGAAAATTCAAGTGAATCGCATTATTTTTACGCGAAGTTTTATTAAAATTTGCCAATTTTCGGGTTTTAAGTTTTTAATATGCTTTTTAACACTTTCCAACCTAGTTGAAAAGTGTTTATGACTTCGGTTTGTCTGGCCGTCTGCCGTCTGTCCGTGCTCTAACTCCCGTAGATATGCTCGGATTGCCCTGCAATTTTTATATGTTATAATCGTTATCTATAGCATGTTCCCTATTTCAACGGAAGTGTGTATCACTTATGGTTTTTTTACAGGGACACTCAAAAGAATTCCGTTACATTGCGGTCTATGGGGAAAAATCATTTGCGGTTTACTTAAATAATGTTTCACTATTTTAAACGCATTGAAATTTATATATATCACTAAGGTGCATTAGAAGAAGCTTAATATGGAATAGGGTGTGCATAGCACTTATACTTACTTTACAGGGACAGTCAAAAGAATTCTGTTACATTACGTCTATGGAGAAAAATCGTCTGCGGTTTATTTAAATAATGTTTCACTATTTTAAACGCATTGAAATTTATATAAGGTTCATTACAAGAGACTTACTACAGAATATTGTGTGTATAGCAGTCATCGTTCATTTACAGGGACACACAAAAGAATTCTCTACTGTATGTTAACAATAATTCCTGCAAGTGCGTTTTAAGTTACTGAATGCGATTTTAATTTTAAATCGCTTTTTGTATATTACGTGGTGTGTATAAATTCTGTAGATCCTATACAGGGAAGCACAAAAGTTCGGGAACACATTTCCGTATTATTTAACTCCAGACGGCGAATTTTAAACTGTGCTACGTGTTTCCTAACTGAACTAAAATTTAGCATCCTATGTAGTATATATAGAAATCTATAGATCCTATACAGGGCTGAATAAAAGTATTCGGATTACTTAGGTGTTATCTTTTAGCTTATTAAAGAGTATGATTCGTAAAATTATTTTGGAAGCGTTGGAAAGTGTTACATAATCTATGCTTGACGCATGATTTTTCGTTCTTGTTTTTAATGAAATAGATGAGAATTTATTTTAAGTACTAAAAAATGATTACCAAATCGGTTTTCCAAATGAAAATAATAAAAACGTTGAATGCGTAAATTGAATATAGGTCAAATAAGAGGAATTTAAATTTGTATAAGTATAATTTATACACGAAATTTTATTCAACTTCAGAAACATATGATGTTTAGTAGTTGAAATATAATTATTCTTTTAAGGATAGGATAAAATCTCTTGTACAAAGAGATGGTTATTCTAATGAAATGAAAATTGCAAATACATTCAGACATATACTCAAGAAATAAAATAGCACAATTACTGGAAATTGAGAATATAGCCCCCTGAAATAATGTATTGTTATTCTGAAAAAATACAGTAACAAGTAGTTTATCCTATCATTGCATAACATTGTTTTTAAGGGGATACTTCTAAAATTTCCGAAACTTTCTATAAATTTATATTCTTATCAATGTATAAATAACTTAAAAAGATTGAATTTTAGTGTGTCAAATATTTTTCAGATAATGTTAAAAATTAGTAAGAACAATGATTTTTTGAGCTGACGTTGAGGCCTCTGATCTGTAGATTTACTAGTTTTAAACAATGGCAACATTTTATTGCCGAAACGTCAGTGAAGGCTCACTGTAGAGACGCAAAAAGTTTTTGGTTTCTGTTTGTCTGTTCTGCGATAACAACTGCAAAAATGATCCGATTAGATTGATTTTTGGTAGGTACGTTGGTGAGGTACCCAGAATTAGCTGTATAGTTTTTAATTACATTTGGTTCATTCGTTCGAAAAATATAGAACATTTTGTTTTAGGTCATAATGCTTTCCTATAGGAATGCAGACGATTTTTAAAAAATTCATTTTTAACTGAAATGAAAATCACATATTTGAATAATGGATTTAAATATAAAATTACTGATAATAAATTTTCAATATGGAGGTTTTAAATATATCCAATAGTTTTGAAAAATTGCTGATACATTTATTAGAATTTAGAAATTAATTGTTAAAATTATTGGAACATTTTTTGCATCTGTTCCGGAAATATAAAACAATTTATTTTCATATTTTTTACAAATTTTAAAATGGATTTCTTTTTACTTTGCTCTTTAATAAATTAGTTGCTTATCAACCATATTTCAAAGAATATCAAAATAATAAAACTCAAGTAACTTGCACTATTTTCCTGCAATATTTTATTAGTAAAATAAATTATTTTTGGGAGTTTTTAGTATTTTTTATTGACATAAATGAGAATTTATTTTGATACAAGTTTATTTTTTTATCTAAAAAATTAATGAATAAGGAGTTTATAAGAATTTCAGAATATCATTGCATAAACCGTATTTAATTTAACACTTCTAAATATGTATGTAATATAAAAAATAAATAAATTGCGAATTGTAAAATGCTAAATAATATGAAATAAGATATTAAAAAACAATGATTTTGAGAGCTGATGTTGAGGCTCCTGATCTGCAGATTTACTAGTATTAACTGTGTGGTGGATAAACTCAATTAGCTAATAGGGGAGGTACTTAGAATTAATTAGGCATTAAGGAATAATCAATGTTAGTTCACATGCACACACAAAAAAAAACTATATGAGTTATAGATTGCAAAAAGAAATTAAAAGTTTATGGGGTCTTTTTCTTAATATTTTTCCTTCCATATCAGTCTTTGAATACAATATAAAATATTTTACTAAAAATTTTAAAATATTATAAAATAAATAAATATATTCTTATAGTTATTTAGAAAGCTATTTTAATCGGGAAAAAAATTTATAAAATTTATAGAATTCATAACGTATACACATGAATATGATACGAAATAATTGAAAAGAGCAATGCTTCAGTTGAAGTTCAAGTCATCTATGGAAAAAGAATTTATGTAAATAAATGTTTTGGCAGTTTCAGATTTTTTTAAATTTAAGATTCTTAAATCCACCACTGAGTACATATTGCTCTTATTCAGAAAAGTTTGCTCTTCAGTAGTTATACTTTGTAAGATTGTTTATATGTATGCAAATACAGCAAAAAAAATCCCCAACCCGCCCCAACCTTGAAAAAAAAAATCATGCATCAAACATTGATTATGAAACACTTTCCAACATATTCAGAATACTGTCAAAGCATCACCATTTACTAAAGTGTAAGATGTCTAAGTAAACAATTTAGAAAATGCATAACACATTTTGAAAACCCAATTTCAGCAATTGCCATCTATAGTAAAAAAAAAAAAAAAAAATCTTAATTTTTTGGGACAAGCCTGTATGTATGTGATCTATAGATTTGCATGTACATTACATAGCATGCAAAAATTTAGTTCAGTTAGGAAACACATAACACAGTTGAAAAGTTCCCTTCAGCAATATCCTTCAATGAGCAGAAATGTACTCTTAATTCTTTTGTGCAACCCTGTATATGATCTATAGTAGGGGTGCACAACCTTTTTCAGCGAAGGGCCACTTAGAAGACTGACTGGGTTGTCGAGGGCCACCATCAGAAAATTTTTGTTTCGAGGAGGTGTGAACGGGGGGGGGGGAGCAGATTAAAAAAACATAAATTTCGGAAGGGTAGATTTAGCCCCCTAGGTTCCTTCCTTCCAGTCAATATATTCAGTTCTGTTGGCAATGATATATCAACAGTTTACGTTTGTATTTATAAAAGAGATATAGCTATGATTATTTTCAAAGAGTGAAAATACTCCTTGACTTTATTTGAAGGAATAAATTTAGCTTTAAAGATTGCCAGTGCCGAAAAAAATTCTGCTTTTATGAATGAAGGTGGAGAGGAGGAGAAACATATTATTATAACTGTACTACTTAACATATTCAATCATAAAATGTGGATATCAAAAGGGTGCACAACCTTTATAAGAGGAGGGGCAGTCACAAAAATGACTGGATTGTCGAGAGCCAACATCCATAGGGTGGACAAAATTTGTTTCGGGCAAGGAGGGGGGGGGGTCCGGCCTAAAAGTTCATAAAAATGCTAATTTTAAAAGGAGAGTTAGCTCGCTATACTTAACCACCTCCTTAGTCAGCATAACCCAATTCAGTTGGAAAGGATGGAAAAACTTGCATTTTTTTTCCATGCGCGATTGACAATATTCATAGTTTTTTTCCTAGTGATTGACGAAATTCACGATTATTACGCACCCGATCGACGAAATTTACGATTTATATGCACAAGATCGGCAAAGTTCACGATATATATGCACCCTATCGACAAAATTCATGATTTTTACGGGCCCGATCGGCAAAATTCGCGATTTTTACGCATGTGATCGACGAAATTTACGATTTATACGCACCTGATCGGCAAAATTCGTGATTTATACGCATCCTATCGGTGAAATTCATGATTTTTACGCGTCCGATTGGCAAAATTTGCGAGTTTTACGCAGACGATCGGCGAAATTTACAATTTACACGCACCTGATCGGCCAAAGTCGCGATTTATATGCACCCGATCGGCAAAATTCGCAATTTTTACGGGCCCGATCGACAAAATTCGCGATTTTTGCGCATACGATCGACGAAATTTTCGATTTATATGCACCTGATCGGCAAAATTCGCGATTTATACGCAACCCTATCGGCAGAATGCGCAATTTTTACGGGCCCGATCGGCAAAACTCGCGATTTTTATGCATACAATCGGCAAAATTCCCGATTTTTGCGCAGGCGATCAGCAAAATTCACGATTTTTACGCAGGCAATCGGCGAAATTTATGATTTATACGCACCCGTTCGGCAAAATTCGCGATTTTTACGGGCCCGATCAACAAAATTCGCGATTTTTGCGCATACGATCGACGAAATTTTCGATTTATATGCACCTGATCGGCAAAATTCGCGATTTATATGCACCCTATCGGCAGAATTCACAATTTTTATGGGCCCGATCGGCAAAACTCGCGATTTTTACGCATACGATCGGCAAAATTCACGATTTTTGTGCAGGCGATTGGCAAAATTTACGATTTATACGCACCCGTTCGGCAAAATTCGCGATTTATATGCACTCGATCGGCAAAATTTGCGATTTTTACGCACCCGATCGGCGAAATTCGTGATTTTTTCGTGTCCCATCGGCGAAATTGATCCGCGGGCCACCAGTAATCCGATCGCGGGCCACAGGTTGTGCACCCCTAATCTATAGCATTTATAAACACCAAGTAATATGCAAAAAATTAATGAAATTTAAAATTACACACCAAATTGAAAGCACATTTCCAGCAATTATTGCTCATAGAGAGTAATGTAAACAAATTCTTCTCTGTGTCCCTGTAAATGAACGATAAATGCTATGGGCACCATATTATATAGTAAGCATCTTGTAGTGCATCTCAGTGATGTATATCAATTTCAATATGTTTGAAATAGTGTAATTTCATTAAAATGCACTGCAAGCAATTTTTTCCCGTAGACCATAATTCAAAGGCAGTCTTTTGAGTGTCCCTGTAAACAAACTATAAATGCTACACACTTCATTTTCAATAATGAACACGCCATGGTAAATCTCAATGACATATATATATTACATGGCAATTCAACTATATTTATGCGAGTTAGAGCATGAACAAACAGCTAGACAGACAGATGGCCAGACAAACAAAATCCATAAACACTTTCCAACTATGTTCGAAAGTGTTAAAAAAGAAATTTTAAGCAAGAAAAATCTTTGTCAATGATTTCTTTATTTTTTTATCATATTTCTTCCTTCTTGCAATATTTTTCAACATACCTGAAATGTAAAATAAACAGTACTTAATAAAATGCAGCAGCATGAGAAGAATTAAATTATTTGCAAAAAATAAAGAGTACAATATTAATATAAACTAATGAAGCTATTTTCATCTAAAAAATTATAGTACTTTTAAATATGCTAAAAATCGGATTTTCCATTTTTAACCAATTCTCATTCTTTAATAACTTTTGAACACTATACATAAAACAACATTTACAAATTCATATTATTACCTGAGTTATAACTTGTTTAGAAAAAAAAATCTAGCATTTATAATAACTGTAGTAGTAATAAGGTTCGGACTGGGCCAGGGGAAAGGGCGCACACCTTGGATTTTCAAAGGCGCAAAAATGTTAACGAACTCAAGTCAATTTTATTTACTTGTGTTGGGTCCTACCTGACAAGGTTTAACACATTCACATAGCACCAAGTAAGAAAATGGCTTAATATTATATCTTTGAGTCTACATAGATGACTTTGCTATATTTCCCGTGCATGTTTGAAGTTAAATCCAATCTACACAATTTTCCAAAACATGTCATGTAATTTTGAAAAACTCTAGAAAGTTGAACACAGATTACCTTGCAATAGATTGACTGTAAGCTAGGAATTTTCTACTTTGATCTCTTGTAGATACCTTAGAACAGTCATGGAAAAAAAGTGATCGCCCCATTTAATTAAAGTATAAAAATACATTGGTACCCTCTATCTATGTCTACTATTAAATTCTAAATACAAAGGGTGTGAATTATCACTTTACTAACCCAACATACAACCAACAGAGTGAAAAATTGTCCAGACAGGGGATCGATCCCGGATACCTTGGCATAGCGCACTAAGTGCTTTACCATTTAAGCCACCAGGACGACACCCAGTCTAGCATTCTCTCACTCTTATATAGTAATACTATAACTTCTGCAGCACAAGATGGAACGTCAATCATGAGCACAACTTCAGTGACATGCATGAGACAAATTAAACCCAGTATTGGTGAATATTTATATATCTAATTAAATTTTTAGCAGAGCTGAAATTACGCTGGAAATTAAGGATTTTTACATGTTGATAAAGGTTGTACGCTGTGTAGTAAAGTGATAATTCACATCCTTTGTTTTCATCAATTTCCAGCGTAATTTCAACTCCGCTGAAAATTTAATTAGATGTAGTTAGTTCTATTCATAAATTTTGTTTCGGGGATTGTCTACGTATTAAAAGAATGCACGAACTTTGATTTTTTAAATGTTAACATGTACTTTTGACACTCTGTTTGAGTTCCCTGGATCAAGGCAACCTGGGAATATAGGTACTTCTCTTAAATCTTCATAGCGTTATAAAAGAAAATGTGTTAGGGGTATATCTAAAAATTTCGGAAAATAAAATTAAAATCTTACAAGAAAAAGTACTGAAAACATTCATTTAGTCTCCAGTAAAATTATACAAAATTTTAAGTTTATTACTAGCTTTCTTTATATAAAAGTAAACACAACAAAATGTTTCTGGTACGATACCACGATTAATTTTCCGTGGATCCTTTGAAAACAGAAGACTCCCCTTTAGATTTAGACTTGAAAGGTTCTCTATATCTCGAAATGTACTTAGCTGTAAAACTTACACACCAATGTTTTCAATATGATGCGATTCATAAATTTTTAATATAAATTTATTAATAATTTTCATAATTAAAAAAATGTATTTGAATACAAAAAAAAAAATAAGCCTGGAATATGTTTGGATCTATTACGTGTATTTCATAAAAAAAATAAAAATAAAAATTGAAACGGATGATTTTTATGAGTTTGTCAAATGGATTTAACATTAGCATCCTCAAACTTTAAACTCTTCTAACTCTATATGAAGACTTAAAATAAAGTATATAAACTATACCTTTTCGCGGTCTTTCTCGATCTAAGAAACTCAAATGGTGTGTCAAAAATTTGTGTTATTGTTTGAAAATTCAAATTTGGCATAATTGTTAATATGTAGACGACTCCTGAAACATAATTTATGCATAGCATTAATTAGTAGACATTATATCCAATCGATTAGTACCTATAGATTTTTTTTATTACTTTAAGAGGAATTAGTAAGGATGTGATCACTTTTTTATCCAAGACTGTAAATTAACTCATTGGTATAAGTTGATATATAGCCATAGATGTGTCCATTACCGTAAAAACAAAATTGCTTTACTTTTTTAAGCAATTTCAGACTTTATTACAAGCTTAACGATATTTATGAATGATTTTTTTTTTTTACCGTCATCGTGCTGTGAGATATAACTTGGCTAACACTTCCATTTTTTGTACAATTTTTTTTCCTCTCAAGCAACACAGATATGTTGGGATATCATCAGTCCACTGTTTTCTAGCTTCGGTGGCGAACGATTGAGATTGGCTGTTTTTCCTATATTGGCCAAGCATTTGTCTGTTAGTTAGACCAACAGCTAATACTGCGTCTGAGCCAACGGTTGAGTGATCGTTGGTCTAAATCTAAAGATAAGAGTTGCCGTTTGGCCAACAGTTATGTTTACTGGAAAAACTGCGCTTATACTAATGATAAAATATGCTAATAATTGATCTTATTTTAATTAGAAACGTCAACTAATTTGTTGATTTTTAGGAGAAAATTAATTATGCTTCTAGAATTGCCGATTACAATTGCTTATAACTTGGTTTCCTAAGTTTCAGAAATGTTTCACCATTTGTATTTTAGAAAATATCGCCAAAACTATTATGCAAATCAATTTTACTTTGATGACTATTAAGATGCAAGCAGTGTTGAATTCAGGGGGTGCCTCGGCGGTGACATCCCCCCCCCCCTGGAAGATTTGAGAAGTTTGAGCCACAAAAATCCCTCCCGGAGAAATATGTCTGAATTCAACACTGGATGCAAAAATATCAGTGCTAAGAGCTCCAACCTCTTTTTAAAAATATATTTCTTTGATGTAATATGAATTAGTTATCAAGTCAGTTAGGAATGTGGTATAGATCCAATGATATAAGCTGAGAGCAACTGCTGTTTATTTACTACAGCTTTTATTTTCTTTAGCAAAGTAATATCTTTAAATGGGGTCTCAGCACACACACACAAAAAAAAATTCATTGTGCAAACTTCGTTAAAAAATATATATATCGAAAACAAAAATATACTTTCCGTATAGAAATAGAAATTTTGAAACTAAAACTCATGCTTAATTTTAAAAAATACCACATATTATAGCAGTATATTTGAATGTCCAAATATAGGGGTATTTGAATGGGGAAATAACATTTGCTTGTGAAAATAATATTACACTTGCGGCATTTGGGATAAGAAGAGGCAGTACTTTGTATGCTTAAAAATTGCTTTATGCATCCTTAAAATACTGAATTGATATTGCACTATAAAAATATTTCTACTGAAAAGGAACATAAAAAATAGTGATTGTAGCCTTAAATCACTAAAATAAATAAGTAAATTTACTTTTCTCAGCACATTGTTCCCATGATTTGCAAATTTCGTATCGTATAATTAAAGATCAAGGAAAATATTTAAGTTTTCATAATTGATAGAAATCCTCCGGGAATCGTAATCCTGCAAGCTACAGGATTCTGCAACCAGCATTTTTTAATTCAGAAAACCTACAACTGTTTCTGAATAGCCTTATTTAATGATAGAGTTTTCTGTGATTGAATAAAACAATTTTTTTATTGAAAATACATTCCATAATTTCCAATCAGTTATTTAATTACGGAAAGGCTGCCATTAAATAAATCTAAGAAAACTATCAGAAAATTATGGTAGGTTTTTTGAATGAAAAAAATGCTGGCCGCGGGATCTCGAAGCTTGCAATCCTGAAGTGTTTTCAAGGTTGTATTCCTCAAAAAGAAAGATTATGTGTTCCAGTCAAAACAAAATCTATACAAAACGTTCTTGCCTTCTAATATTTACCTCTTTCTTTTATCAAGTTGTTTTTCGAAAAGCATGGTTTCAATTATAGCTGAATTCGTGGCCGGCTTTAAAGGGGCGCAAGGTCAGGCGACCACCCAGGGTACTAACAGGTAAGGGACGGGAAATACGCAAAATATTTTTTAATGTAAGGTTAAGACCTAAAAGATATTCTAAGAAACAATGAAAAAATCTCTCTCAGGGCGCAGGAGTAGTACCTGGGCGTAGTGGTAGAGCTTTAGTAGCCACGGCGCTATTAAAACTTTCCCTAGGTGCACGTTTTCTCGCTCAATCATATGCAAACATGTCCGCTTTGGTTTCCGATTCTGCAAATTCTTTCGATGTATCTTCAATTTCTTTATGATAATAAAAATCTCTCTCTTTTTCTATCTGTCTATTAATTGATGATTATCCATAAGCAATTTCTCGAAATTTAGTACACCAATCAGAATGTATGCGTAGAGTCAGGGGAAAATATTCGAGCAGCTTAAGGGCGCGAAATTTTCCCTGGCCGAGGGCGCACCGGCCCTCGGGCCGATGGGCCAGTCTGAGCCTGGTAGTATATGAAGATTAAAACATTTTGAAAATGTCTCATAAAGTTAAACGAAAATTACCTTATTTATTACAATATATAATCCCAAATATTTTTGTTGGTAATAGAGGGTTAGAAGCCACTGGCAATTTCTTCACGGCTCAGACTTCCAGAATGTTCAACTACAAATTAATCATTTTTTCTGTTTTCTCAAAAATAAAAAGACAAAATTATGCCACAGGACAGAAAACTTTCACCCATGGTTATAACTCAAGCAATAAAGCAAATAATTAAAAAAAATTGAACAGTGTTTAGATTTACCTGTTACTACACTTATTAACACTTTGAGGTCTAGTGGAACAATTTGGTGCCCTATAAAATTTTTAAAAGTATCAGAATTTTGGATCTGAAAAGTATGCATCTGTACTTACAGTGTGCTGAGATTTTAGAGATTCAAAATATTTTCGAATTCGCTCCATAATTTTTTATTTTAGAAAAATCCCAATTTTTGTATTAAAAAAAACAACAACAGCAACAACAACAAAACAGAGTAAGCTAAGGATTTTGCTATTTCATTTCAAATGATCTTGAGTCGCATGGGTCCGATAGTGACGCGGTTTGGCTCATTCATATTGACATCGATAGAACTTATCGATTTTAGTTCCAAGTTTCACCACCAGGAACACTTTCCTATCTCTGGTTCTATGGGGACGATCATGATGAGGTATGACTCATTCGACTCGACATCGGAAGCCTCAAAAATTTCAGTTATGTTCGTATAGAACAGATTGTGCCCCCTGGCGGTGGAACTAACGGATTGTGCAGCTAACTCGGGGTATGGCTCATTCGACTCGACATTCTCAGATTTCAGTTATGTTCATATAGAACAGATTGCGCCTTCTGGTGGTGGAAGGTGGAACTACAGTATGGAACCATTTATCCTGAAACCAGTTAACCGGAATAGTATTTTCGATCGAACAAAACTGCAGAATCTTTCCAGAAAAAAAAATCACTATTTATCGTAAAATTTTCAACACAGCATTTTTTTTTTTTTTTTTTTTTTTTTTTTTTTTAGTGGTGTAGTTAGTATTTTTTAGTTTAGGATTTATTGTTTCACTCGAATGTGGTATATTTATTGATCATATATATATTATACTTTAATCTAATATGCTTTATGCTACGGACATATTTTTGCTTCGTAACACTTAATCTACAACGTGGACAAATAAACAAAGCACGACTGTTACCAATCTGAAGAAACAACATAGAAAATATGCTGTTTATCAACATACACGGAGATAATGAAGAAAAAAGCAGCCCTCAAAATAGTTGGAGTATCATAGTTGAGATTTTTTCCAACAGAGTGAAAATATGCCGGGACCAGGACTCAAACCTGGGTGTTCGCAGCCTTGTCCAACAAATAAGAGTGAGATATGCCAGTCCAGGATATCGTCGGGATAGCTCAGTAGGGAGAGCATTGGTACGGCAAACCAAAGTACCCAGGTTGAGTCCTGGTCCCGGCATATTTTCACTCTGTTGGAAAAAATTTCAACTATGATACTCCAACTAATGAATATAATTTACCTAGTTGAATATACTTTCCTCTATTCATTATAAAGAGTGCTATTTTAAGAGATATTTCTTAAAAATATGCTTTTATAAATTAATGCTTTGATATTAATTAAATTATGATTATATGTTGAGAAAACAATTTAGAAGTCCTGATTATATACTTTAAATAATGTTTTTTCTCCTTTCCTGTTGCCATATCTTAAAAAAGAAAGAGAGCAAAAATTGTAACTTTTAAAATAAATTCCTTAGATTGAGTTTTCTACTGAGCATAAATCAAAGCAGCGAATTTTCCATAATCGGGGCACATGCAAAAATAATGTATTGTAACAGAAATTTTTTGGAACAACATGAATTGCAGACATGAAATTAGGTGTGATTTTCAAGATAAGCATTGAATGCTTATAAAAGAGTGCTTTATTAAAAACTATTTTTACTTTTATACTTATTGAAAGTAGGAATGCATCAAATCATAATTTTAGCTGAATACCGAATACTCAGCACACAGGTAAACCAAATACTGAATATTTAGCCAGTTGAACAGTAACTATTTAGTTGAAATACTGAATATTCGGCTTGCTGAATAGTTCTATATTTCAGGGTTTATACGTATTAAAAAGTTAAATAAAAAAAAAATACATAATTAACATAAATACTTCCATTTTGATGAACAAGACTTTTTCACAAGTAAACTTTTCACTTAACTTAAGAATATATTAAGAAAAACATTGTAAAAATAAATACTACCTTTAATTTAACATGTGATCAACATCAGACTTAATAATTATAGGTTCATCAACAGATGGAAACTGCAAGTCACGACATGCAACATATTCTTCAAGCAAGGGTGGCAAAGGAAGATGAGACAGGACATTGGGAAAGTTAACACCATGAATGTGATATAAATGTTGGCGTAATTTTATAAAACATATTTGCTTCAAAGGTGATGGTCGATCTGGAATAAAAATAATTAGAATTAAAAGAGGAACTATAAAGTATTCCTAATATGAAAAATAACATTTAAATATTTCAGAAATTGGTACTTCTATGTTAGCTAGATGCCAGTGGTAACTCACCAAATCTTGTTTCAATTGGCATCATTTGAATTACAAACAACTAACGATCCATTGAACAACGATTTGAACAACTAACGATACATTTTTACAACTTCTAAATGATATTAAAAAATTTTGGGATCTTATATAATGTAAGTTTCTATTTTTGTGTATATTAAATTAGATACAATGTTTTCATTATGAAATAAAATGTTTCTAGTTTATGTTATATCTTATTTTAACATTTTTGTAATGGAGTAAGCCTAATCATTAATTAAATCGATTACGAGAGATTTTGTTATTTGTATTCATGTTCGTTTTTACGTATTTTATCATGATTCTATTTTAGCTATTTTTAAGTAAGTTTTTTAATATATTATAGTGAAATGTTAAAATATTGGCTATTTGTTATTAGCTAATGTTAAAAGATTGGCGAAAAAAAGGGTTAGAGAGATTAAAAAAATTTTGGCGATCACTGGCACTCAACATAAAAGTACCCAGAAATTTAACATAGTAAAAAAAAATAAAGATCCATAATATGAACTTAATTTGTTCCAATAATTATTTCAGTGTTAAAGGGGAAAGTCACACTGAGCAGCCTGAAAATCACATTTTTTAAAAACACTATGAAAAACTACGTACTTTCAATACCAATGAATGAAATTAGAAAATCCAATCATAAGCCTAATTTTAAATTCCAGGATTTCGGACTGTATAAATGAAATCACAGAATTTTGTGAAAATAAATTTTCCTATTATCTATTATCACTACTTTTTTCTTCAATAACTAAATAAAGTAATCTTTTAGAAATGGTAATTTATGTAGAAATATAAATTAAGCTTCTGAAAAAAATGTCATGTTATTTTAATAATATTACTTAAAACAAAAACTGATAAATTTATTTGATTTACAAAGTTTACAATAAATTGCAGTTAATCAACTATACTATTGAATTTTTAAAATATGACAATAGAAAAAAATATATATACGGTTTGTTTTCTTGTCAGAATCAAATTTTATTTTCAATAAAACAAGATGCTGAAAATGTTCGTTTTGATTCAGTAATCATAGATGATAATAATAAGAAATATTGGTACTTCTGTGCTATAGCGGCCTCTAAAGGTCAATTGCCAAGTGATAGAGGTATATTAAAGTGATAGATATACATAAAAAAAAGGGAATTTTTTTAAAATTTATTTAGCGAAATTTGAATCACACTTTAAAGCAAAAGTCAACACATCACTCATACATGGATTATAAAATTCTATTTCATCATATGAAACAACTTTATATTTTTCATTAAATATTAATGGGAAATTTTCAAATACAAAGATACATATTTAGATAAAAAAATAAAATAAATGCAATGTTTATGTTTGAGAATTTTGTGGATGATCAGCTGGATGACTGATTTTTGGTAGTCGATACTCAGCTATATTTCTCACTGTAAAAGTGTATTTACATTATAGTTTTATTTTCACAAATATAAATCTCATGTTGCATTAGTATTTTATCCATCTTCTTTGCAGATGTTATAAAGGATGCTCAGATACTATGCAGGCAAACTAAGAGAGTTGTTAATGAACATCAAGAGGAACAAAAGATGTAATGGAACATGGTGTCGTAAACCACATTTAGTCAGTGAAAACCGCAAATATACATATTCAGGTTCTGACGTCATGCAAGGATGACAAAAGGTACAATAATCACAAAAAAAGACTTAATTGACAGCATTTTACAACACAGCTAGTGGTGCACAATACAATGATCAAAAGGGAAGATACCAGGTGTGCTATTGATGTCTGCTGCAGTGACAACGATTTGCATTTTGAGATTTTCTGGTGTGTCCATAGGCACCTGATAAACAAGCGATTTAAGATGACCCTCCCAAAAAGAGGTTCAACGGATTCAGATCCGGCAAACATGGAGGCCAAGCAACAGATCTGGCATGTCATATCCACCTCCCTGAGTATGTAGCATCAAAATGGTTATGCACCTCGTGTGAAAAATGTGCTAGGGTACCATCCTGCATGAATCACATGTACTGCAGGGAAACCTGGTACATTGCACCATTCAGGCAGAAGGTATGGCTCCAAGAGTTAATCATTGAGGATTCCTGCCTACACACTGACACTGGAATGCCGATTATCCATCAAACCCATGTGTGCATTGAGCATCTTAAAAATGCCTTCTTGAGTAAAACTGGCCTCATCCGAAAATAAAATAGTGGCAGGAAACTGAGGATTAGTATGTGTGGTGATATCAAGCATCCAGAGTATGAACTGTACATGCATGGGATAGTAGTCTTCGGTTAGAAGTTATAACCTCTACACGTGGAATGGGTACATCTTTTCACTATATAGCACTTTCCATACTGAACTGTGGAGAATACAGAGTTCAGATACAACCACTCATGTACTTGGTGACAGGTAATTGGCAAATGGTTGCACACACCATTTCTTCCATTTGAGGCATACGTACATTGCACAGTTTCACTGCAAGTTGGCAAGAAGATCCCCCTTCTCTAGTCATCGATCCATGTCAGTGAAGGTTGTATGGTGCTGACAATGCCTCTTCGGATATTGCTCTTGGTACATATGCTGTGCTAAGTGGCCATTGCCACCTGCTCCATTATAAATCAGATGCATGCCAGTGTATCCCTTGATTGTGTAGCTAGCACGGCTGGGCGATATACCGTAATATCGTTATATATCGATATTTCTTTAAGACCGCGATAATGATATTGAGATTTTAAACCTTCCGATATATCGATATATCGCTTTAAACGGTATTTCATCCTACTTCCAGAGTTTCAGAAATTATGGAATTTTGGATCTACCGAATATCGGCGGGAAAGTTGGTTACTTTTGCAAATACCGCACCGATATCGACAGTTGTGTGATATTTGCAGTTTTGTGCTGGTGTCGCGCACATACCGGAATATAGCTGAACAGTCTACTGTTCTGATGTACCGTTTTGTTCATCAGAGTTCGTCGAGAATCGAAATTAAAAGACTCATTCGAGGATCGGGCATTTCTGATACAATCGCTTGTGGACTCTTGTTTCATTTGAATAATTTATAATGTTTAATTTTCCAAAAGTTTTCAATAATACCCATTTTATATCAGACCTGCATTTTTTAAAGCAATATATAAAAATTTAAATATCCTTTTAATATGTTAAATTAAGATATTGAATTTTGTTTTTTCTAGAGGACAGTTACATTTATGACTCTATAATAGAGTGAGTGACATACGAATTTAAAATATATCGATATATCAAAAATATCGATATTTGGTCAGCGATATATTACGATATTAATATTCTGATATCGCCCAGCCCTAGCTAGCCATCGCAATCTCCACTGAAACAGACAACTAGCTGCTACATGCGGCTGTGCTACTCTATGATGCACACAGCGCATACTCCTACCCCAGAGCATATGTTTTGCAAAGCTGCTTATCACAGAGATTGTGAGCAAACTCATGAATGCATTCAACAATCAACTAACATCCATCTTCTGTCACCTCTGGAGTTGACACCTGAATATGTACTTTTGCGATTTTTACCGACTAAACGTAGTTTGCAATACCATGTTCCATTACAATTTTTGTTCCTCTTGATGTCCACTAGCAACTCTCTAAGTTTGTCGATATATTATCTGAACACTTCGTACAGTTGGAAGAAATATTTTTGCTTGAAGGAAATCTCATGGATAATGAGATACTTATGCAAATGAAATAATGTAACTTAAATTGCGGGTGTACTCAAATCCAAACTGCTTATTTTCTGACTCATTTTTAAATTCATTTTTGCTCCAAAATGCATCCAATTTGTATGTTCTCTTATTCAGAAACTTTATAAAGTGCTGTATTGGTCAATTTTTTGATAAAGACAGAATATATTTCAAAAAATGCTGTCAAAGTGGACATTTTGAATCGAATTTCTAGAAGCGATAATGATGGAAACAAAAAATAAAGATCATACTGTAAAAATAATTGTTTGTAAATCCATTTTAATTAATTGAATGAAAAATAAAAACACAGGTCTCTTATAAATCTCTCCAAAAATCCCGCCGCCAAGTTTCGTGTTTTTACTTTTAAAAATGAGTCTGAAAATGTGTCAGAAAATTTTGAGTTGTGAGTGTGGAAAAATATTTTTTTTTAATACCGCCTTAAAGTACAAAAATTAAGCACAAGTTATTTTTATTACTGACACAGAGAAAGAGAACAATCTTACCTATTAATTGAAGTATATCACGCATATGAGCAGGATGTCTAGAACTTAAAGCGTGAATAGCATTCTGTACATTTTTTGTTATTAAAAGGAACCTCAGAAGAAACTTCATTAACTCTGGTAAAGATACAGTAAGTTCCCTTCTTAGATAACGATAACAACATCGCACAAACACTTCATGTCCACTTACAAAACACATGTTAGGATCACAGCCATAATACAGCAAGGGCTTTAAGTATACTGAATTTGAAAGAAGGCAATATAAAAATACTTCATTTGTAGGATTTTGCTGTCGTCTGTAGTTTACATTTGCACCCCTTGCAATTAAGACGTGAAATTCTTCCATTGATGGACTGTTCATAGCTGAAATATAAATAAATATACATGGAATAAACTAAAGAAGTAAGAGAAATTTATGCAAAACATGTTTTATACAATTAATACTCTTGTAGAATCTAAAGGAGGATTCATTCTTCTGTGCTTTCCAATATATGGTATCCCCCATTATATTGTTCTTTTTTGTGGCCCTCACACACAAAAAGAAAGTTATATTTTAATAGTACTTTTTAGGTAACTTTATATATGCATCATTTATAATAAATGTAACTTTTTATTATTAATTTTATTATGAAAATTGTAATATACCTATAAACTAACAATTTGAAGACAAATATAAAAAAATTACTTGTAATTTATCAACTTTCTAACTTTTTAATATTGGCAGTTATATAATGTACTTTTTACTTGTCTCCCAGCAAGTGTAAATAAGAATGGGTTACTGCATTTAAGAAGTTTGGTATTACATAAAATACAAATAATTAATTTCATTATTCAAAAAATTATTAATTTTTCATGAGTTTTATACTTAAAAATGTAGTTTTGTTATAAAATAATTTAACATTGAAAGGATAAAGTTATTTATAGCCATATTTTTAAAGTATCATGAAAATTTTTTGTTATTTTTCAGAAAAGTGGTGCAGCAATTTCATGCATTTATATAAATGTACACACACACACACACACACATATATATAGGAAAATGTATGTAAATGTTGAAATCAAATAACTAATAATCTATGAGAGGCTCGTGAAAACGGTGATTTAAGTGAAAAAGCAGAGTAATAATATTGCAAAACATTATAATACCAATTAGTAACTTAAAATAACACAATAAGCAGAAAACATAGGAGTTTAATATGTTGGTGAATCTGAAATATCAATCAACAACTGTCATAATATAAGTTTAAGATGCTAACTGTTTAAAACACTTTTAATCAAAATCTTAATGATTCTAAATGAATCAAATGTTTATCAGGTTAAATACAAATATAAAATAGAGTTAAATAGCAAAACAAATCATGTCCAAATTTAAATAAATTAAATCTAGATTATTCTGAATCTATTTTGTATGAATACAGAAAATATTCATAATAATCTAAATTTCATTTACATTATTACATTAACAATAATTTTATTAATTAATCTGTTTTATCATATTTTATATTAGGCATTTATCTAATAAACATTGATTCATCTGACCTTCAAAATATCCACTTCGATAGATTACCGTGGAAATTTTTTAACATGGGAAAACACATAGACTTTACACTAGTGCAGCAAAATAGTTGCTGTCAGGGTGAACTATGTTCAGAACAAAGTATAGCAAATTTTATTTCACATACTATCTGTTCCAGCGACTAAAAACTCCTTTTTATCCATACTATAAATTAAACCATTGTTTTATTTATACTAAGTTTATTTTTAAAAAGTACAAAACATATTGGGATTATAGTTTAGTTGTTGATAACTGTAGTGCGACATGCCCACACTTGAATTGAACATTCTGTCCTATTATTTGACCATACAAATGAAGCCTATAATTTTTTTTTTCTGGGTGCCAAACTGCATTTCATGTTATATTATATTTTCTCATTTCTTTTAGAAATCTTGGTAACAATAATATTGTTTCTATTTTTATGTATTAAGGGCAAGGGAAGGGGAATGCTACAGTAAATGTCAAAATCATACACAAATTACAGGACAATCCGAGAATATATTTACAAGAGTTAGAGCATGGAGAGGTGGCCAGACAAACTGAAGTTATAAACATTGTTCAACTATGTTGGAAAGTGTTAAAAATAAAATCCTATCATGGCTTTTTTATTCAACCATGTATGCCTGCAGTTTAAAGTTCCAAGGTGTCTAGACTCAAAGTCTAAATGGAAAGTAAAATAAATAAATAAAAAGTTATTAACTTTTGTAATCACCAAGGTTTAATTTTTGGTAATTTTTGGGTTATCTTGTATCCTTATATTTTTACAATAAACTAATTAATGATATTGGCATGTCTTTATAAAGGTTAACTAAAAATTTGTTTGCAATAAAAAAAAAATAATAATAATAATTATTTGAAATATAAGTTATTTATTTTACAAAATCATTTTGCAATTTTAACATTCTTATAAAATAAATCTACAAGTCAGAGAATTTAGAGAGTAAAGAAGAAAAATAATCAAACCTCTCAAAAGTGGGTGAAAAGCTCTATCAACAGGAGGGTTGCAGTTTGCACCAGCAGCTAACAAAATGACAATGCTTACTTCACTTTGTTTAGACACTGCATAAGATAAAGCAGTCTCTAATTCAGGGAGATAGGGGATGTGGGAAGTAAATCCGACACAATCAAACAAACTGTCAGGAGAAAAACCAGCTACCAATAAAGATTTCAAGCACTCATAGCTGAAAATGAACAAAGTAAAAGTAAATAACAAAATTTGAACTATAAATAAAAAATTCTATGAAACATGATTAATAGAAAATCAAATACAGTAGAAGTAGTAATTGAAATGCTTGTTCAATATTCAATATTCAGCCAAATTGCTGGATTTTGAGCCAAATAATATAAAATTTATATATATATATATATATATATATATTGTTTCAAAATGTGCTTTTAGATATACTTACCAAATAATGCATTAAATTATTGGAAAATCTGCTAACACTTACCTATCCTTAAGTTGTATAATACATTTATACATAAGTGCATTTAGTGATATTGCATAGATAAGAAGCTTTTTCTCACTAAATATTTAAGCATCATGTGTTTGAGTAACCATTGCAAGATCTTTAAATTAAAATGTAATATATATACCAAATTTCATATCTATAATAATAAGGATAGAAGTTTTTTCTGTGTGTGTGTATGTGCTGTGTTCTGAAAAGACCATTGTGCACAGAACCACAAAATTTGGCAGGTAGGTACCTATATGTTTGAAGTTATGCACTTCAAAGCCAGTTTTTGAATATTTTCATAATTAGTCGAGATATAAATTAAAAACCACAATGAATATTGCAAAATGGCAAGCTTAATTTATTTTGGCGATTGTACCTGTGCCTCTCCAGATTTTCCTCAGACATTCATGCATACAAAAGTGAAACGTTCGTTTTTTTTTTTTTCGCATTTTAAAATCACGATCACCAAATCCATTGTAGAGTTACAAAAGAAGAAAAAATAAATAAAACCATACAAAATTTTGCCATAGCTTCACAGTTTTAACCGTATCTTTTATTAACAAAACAAAACAAAATATATACATATTAATAGTCACTATTTAAAAACATTTTTATTGAAGCTTGATTCGCATCAGTTTTCTAGTTTTCTACATTTTTTTTTATACTGTTGTATCTGCTTCCCAGACAGAAATAAATAAATAAAAAAAAAACTTATTGGGGGCAACACTTCAGCACATTTTTCTGAATGCAGCAGTATTTTTAGTTTAGAAAAATATATATTTACTATTTCAAAAGAATTATCTCCGGAAGGTCAATTCACGTTCATTTTCATATTTTCTATGTTTTTTCCCCCAGTTTTAAAATGTCACTCCCTATTCCAAAACAATAAAAACACTTATTCATTTCTGGTACTTTTCTGGTTCTAATGATCTCTTTGGTTAGAATAAATATTAATATTTACTATTTCAAAAAAAAAAGAAAAAAAAAATTCTTGAGGTCATTTTAAGGATTTGGCAGAGATTCTCCCCCCCCCCTCCCTCTCTCTGAGTGCCTTTGAAGATATCATTTCTTGTTTTAAGAGAAATGTGTTTCAGAACACTTTCCGAGGGGTTTTCATTTCTGTGCATGTTTGAAGAAACCTCTACATTTTCAAAATAGGTTGTTGATACACTGGAAGAATCATTTTGCATTCTAAAAAGGCGAGGGGCTGGTGTGCATTTTATATTATTTAGGTTTTCTCAGGAACTTTTGGTCAGAATTGAAAGTTTAATACATACACACAAACACACACATATATATAATTTAATATAAACACATCTGTGTACATAATTTTAATAATTATAGCATATTAGGAATCAAGTGAAAAATTGAGTACAAAATACTATCTTTCCATGCATGAACCAAGTTAAGTTAAATAAAAGAATATAATAATAAGAAGAAAACATTTGTTGATTTTGTTCCTTATGATAAATATTTTATTTTAAATATTCTTCAAAATTCTTCCTTTCTGGATACATATATTATAAAAGGTACCTATTCTCCAAATTTCCTAATTTTAAGACCAGTCCTTAACTAGGCATGTGTGTGTCATAATCAGTGGTTGATATGTCACATGTATGATCTTTCAATGATTTGCATCACAAATATCACTAACTCTGTAACCAAAAACCCTGTAAAGATGTTTCTTACATAATTTCCTAACTAACAATGCAAGTATCTTTAAAATTTATTCAATAGAACTTACATTATATGTCTCTTTTCCGTGATTGAGGTAATTTTATTATAAATGATGTGATATTTATCCATCCAGCAGCTGAACGTAATAAGCAACTCTAAACAATTTGTAACTGTTAAGGTCTATTGATGATATAACATACTACAGTAATAATACAGGTTATATTTAATCCACATTGCATTATATTCGTCTTCTTCTGTAATTTTTACTTAACTTATTTTAAATATATTTTTGTTATATGCAAATAGAAAAAAATATTGTGCTGAAAAAATTGCATGTAATTTTTATTATTTGTTCAACTTAATTTAGAAAATTAACTTATAATTTTTTCATACTATCCCATAAATAAAATATTTGTGAATATTATCATATTAATATGCGTAAACTAAAAAACTTTTTTGCCTACTTGCATACAAGATGATTATATGATTGATTCAAGTGTAATTCAAAGAAATTCTATTCAATTTAATTAATTAGATGTGTAAGTTTATACTATTAAAAAATATTAAATCATTTGATTCTAAAATTTTCAACTTGTAAAGAATTTTGTGAAATTCAACTTAATATAGAACATTATAGAATGCATGTAAGTTTGTTATATTGTTGCAGGATTTAAAATGCACAAACACACACACACACATATATATCCTTCTATATTAGAAAAAAGTAATCTGGAACTGAGCCAAAAACGATTTAGGCCAATCAAATTCTGCGTAGGTATTCCGGGTTAGTCTCATCGCTTTTTTACTAGGGACTTTTTGAGGAGCTATTACTTTTTTTCTAGCCATCCTACAGAATCGAAAATCATACCACCAGACGCGAAATATAACAAGCTTTCAGAAATTCAAAAAATTATCACGGTCGGACAATAAAAACTCAAAAAATCCTTAAAAATCGAGTAAAAAATCTTTTATTCAAAAAGTCATTTTTTTATATTGTTGCCAATTTCTAAATAAGCGCAAAGGATTATGTTTTATCTCAAATAAAAAATGTATTTGCGCGAGACTATTAAAAACAATAATGAAAGTTTAAAATAATAATGAAATGATCACGTGTTGAAAGCAGGAAATAAAGAAAATTACGTCATAAAAATTGTGTTTACACATGAATATTAAAAATAAAAAAGATGAATTAAATGAAAAAGCATTATAACCAGTTAAATGAAAAAGCATTATAACCTGATTACAGAAGATAGTCGCCGTTCGTGATATCATCATCATCATCATCTTTTTAAAACAGGATACATTACCAGGTTTTAAGAGGCTGTGAAATCAGAACGGGGGTTGGTGAGCGTAGCGAGCAAGGGGCAGAGCCCTCTAGTATATATATATATATATTATATATACAAGGTAGAGTCAATAAATTCCCGGAATGGTCGCCTACATTCACGCAGGTGTTCGTTAGAGGGGAAATATCTTTTTTGGACGTTGGCAGCACTGATAAGGAAAACACACAGGCATCTGGAATTCATTTCCGGCACTGTTGGCGTTAACTGCAGATCATTTCTGACAAAGTGAATTTTTCATTCGTCAGATTTCAAAATGCGTCTTTAGAGCAGCGCACACACATCAAATTCTGCGTTTTGCTTAAGAAATCGCCTTCTGAGATGCTCGAGATGCTGAAGAAAGCATATGGAAATGATGGCATAAGCGTTTTCGTAAAGGTCAGCAAAAACATCACCAAGGAAGGAAAAAGTTCGCTTGGACAAAAGCCGAGGGAAAGTGATAGTGGAGGGGCTTTTAGATTACAAGGGCGTCATTCACTACGAATTTATTCCTGAAGGCCAAACTGTCAATAAAGAACTTTAACTGGAGATCCTTAAAGACTACGAGATGCAATCAGATGAAAATGACCTGAAAAATGGGCAATAAATGATTGGTTTCTTTTACATAACAATGCTCCACCACATC
This sequence comes from Maratus michaelseni, assembly GCA_963931845.1. Taxonomy (NCBI): domain Eukaryota; kingdom Metazoa; phylum Arthropoda; class Arachnida; order Araneae; family Salticidae; genus Maratus; species Maratus michaelseni. The sequence goes on from OZ007596.1 coordinate 95,256,824, forward strand.
GCGCTCTGATTGTGAAAAATTACCTTGCCAGACACAGTGTTACCAATCTGGAACACTCTCCTTATTCTCCCAACCTAGCACCAGTGGATTTTTACCTGTTTCTACGGCTGAAAATGAAATTGAAGGGACACAGTTTTATGGATTCAGATGAGATGATAGAAAAATGCGACGAAGCTACTGAAGGAGGTCTTAAAAAATGGATTGAAGAAGTGTTTTGAATAGTTATACGAACGCTGGAAGAAGTGTGTGGATGCAGGAGGAATAGAGATGGGAATGCTCGGAAAAAAACTTTTTTTTTTTTTCCGAAGGTATATTTTTTAATTTTTCCGAATTGGAAAAATTGAAATTTAATTTATAAAATAATACATTCAAAATGTTATAAATGGCTGCATTCTGATGTTTTTTCATGTTCAGTGTCTCGCATGAAAATGTTAACCATGAAAAATATGATCTGTAAGTAGTTTAGGAAGAACTTCAGTCCTTTAAAGGACCCTTCACAATTTTTTCACTTTAAAACATAGGATTCGGAAAATTTTTCAATCTTCATCCTGAATCCTCTAGAAATGGGCCAATTTTAGAATAACAAAACCTGTCGCATAACAGCTGAAATAATCAATAAATCTGTTATCTAGCTGTATGTATGAAGAACCTTATTAAAAATATCTAAATAGGAATCTAAATATAACAATAATTTCTAATTCACAAAATTTTGATTATATTTTTTTATGACAATTTTGTAATTTTTTTTTTTATAAGGCAATATTTTTTATACAAAGGTTTACAAAAACAGGATCGCATGAAAAAAGCAATACTATGTTGACTTGAGGTGATATTTAATGCAATTTAAATTTGCTTTCAAATTGCAGTGATGTTGGTTGAAACTTGAAACTCATAAGATTTTTTGTTGTTGTTATTTTTTTAAATTTCCTCTACTGGTAATTGAAGAAATGCAACTGAAAAATCATTTCAACAGAGACATTATTACAAACAATGGTGTTAAATTAAGCAAAAAAAGCTACTGTGAAAATTCTGAGACTGAAAGACTAAACTTTTAAAAACTGATTTCTTTTTTTGTTTTTTGTAATATATTCATTTAAAGTGAAAAAATTTTTTTTTTTTAGTATGCAGAAATTTAAAAAATGTTTATTATTTTATATTTTTTCAGAAATTGTAACTTATTTTTGAGAAGCATTTGTAAGAAATCAATTTTTCCAAAATTTCCAATGTTTTCAGAAAAAACCCGGAAAAAAACTGGGTTTTTTTCGCCACTTCAAAATTTCCAGAAATTTTACATCTCTGAGAAGGAAAGTACTTTGAAGGCCAATAAGGTAAAATTATTGTTCTATTTTTTAATAATTTGCAATTGACCTATTCCGGGAACTTTTTGACCCTACCTCGTGTATATATATATACTAGCTAACCCGCCCGGCGTTGCTCGGGCCCGATATGTTAATCATCTGTTCTATACGAATATGACTGAAATCTGTAAGACTGTTGAAATCAAGTCGAATGAGGCAAACCCCGTCGTAATCGGGCTCATAAAACCCAAGATCGGAAAGCGCATCCTGGCGGTCGAAAGTGCAACTAAAATGTTTAAGGCTATTGATATTAAGTTGAATGAGCCAAACCCCGTCGTAATCGGGCACATAGAACCACAGATACTCCTATAGTTCCACCTTCCACCGCCAAGGGGTGCAGTCTGTTTTGGAAGAGGCCTTTTCAGAACACTCGACTCAACCAAATTTCCTAGTAGAATTGAAATTTAACCACAGGTAAACATTGCCAAAATAGCAGAAATCGCGAAAGCGGGTTACGTAAACGATCGGTTTCGAAAGGGTTAATGTAGATATTTTTTATAACTCAACGGTGCGTTTTGAAGAAAATGAACGTAGCTATGATCTGGAGTCTACTGTTTGTCCGTACTCGCATTTCCCGAGTCGATGCCGATTTTTAAATCTGGACCGAAAAACGAAAATCGCGTGAGTGAGTTTTGGAAAGGATTTTTTTCAGAGGGTTAAAATTAAAAAATTTAAAAAACAAAGGGATGTAGATTAGGCACGGTATTTTTAGTTTTTCGTATGTTGTTTATAAACGCCAATTCGGATTTTTAAAGATAGGAGAAATAGTTAAAAAAGCGAAATTGACTTACGGTAAAAAACATTTTCGAAAGGGTTAACGTTATATATATTTTTAAACTAAAGGTTTCTGCCTAAACCCGATAGACCATAGATGTCTTTAGGTGTGTTTGCTTTTTGTTTGGTTATTTTAGAAAGCTGATGCCAGATTTTATATATCGCAGAAAATCAGAATTTGCAAAAGAGAGTCCTGCGCACGAATTTTTTTTGAAGGGTTAATAGTATTTGTAGTTTTTAAAAACAAATACAGATGTCGAAAAAGGAATAAATGTAGATATTGTCTGGTATTTTTAGTTTTTCGTACCTTTCTTTGAATCGCCGATGTAAAGTTTTAAAAATTGCCAAAATTGCAAAAAGGCATACAGAAAATATACTTTTTCGTAGGGTTAATTTTTGTATTTTTTAAAACCAATGGTGGCTTTGAAAAGGGCAAAGTCAGCTCTTTAATTTGGTGACCTTCATTTTTCCGTATCTTTTGTATTCTGGTGGATGCAAGGCTCGGAAAACGGGAGAAAATAAAAAACACGAATTCGATGCTTTTTGATTATTTTTTTTGAAAGGGTTAAATGTAAAAAATTTTCAAACCAACCAGATCGTTTGAGACGTGAAAGTACGTTCTTTCAGAATATGTAAACAGTTTTTCTGTATTTCTAGCCGTTTGCCCATGGCGAATTTAGAAAAACTTAAAAATGGGATGTCTTGTGTTTTCTTTCTTCTATTCCGGAAGATACAGATATTGGTTTCTGAGCATGTACCAGCTAGCTTCGGAATAATGACTTTTTTATTTGTGATCTTTGATCAGTTTTGAATTAATAACTACTTTAATTTTCAAAATTTTAAAATTCTGAGGCTCAGGTACATCAGGAGAGGGTTTGAACTACCTAAATCTAAAATTCCAGGCTTCTAGGTGGGCTAGATTTTGCTAGCCATCGCCAACAGGCACACACACAGACACACAGAGCGAAACTTTATTTTATTAGTATATATATATATGTTTGTTTGTTTGCAGTTTGCAAAAATATGTGTCAATAAAATTTTCACTAAACAGCAAAAAGAAAAGTTAACATTTTCTAATTTTTATACAAATGTACACAGGCCAAAAATTACTTAACTTTTCATTTTAGATATTTAAGTTTTCTCAAAGTACTTAAGAGTAAGATTTATCATAATTTCCTACCCTTCCTCCAAAGAAAATGCTAAAAGGCATTGGCAATTTAAGTAGTTTCTTATTTTTCTTGCAGAAAAAAAACAGATAAGAAGTTATCATTTTTACAGTAACAGGGTGGCTACAGAAATTCAGAAGAGCAGTTCCTTGATTTTCCTGACTTTTTAAAAAGCAAATATCCCTGATTTTCATTACTAATAATTATGAGTGAATATTTGTCATGGCACAAATTTAATAAAATTAGATTACGAAAGGATTACTTTTTATCTACATAGAAATCGTGTTAAGACTTAAAATAATTTCAGCAGTTGTGCAAGGAAATCAACATACAGAAGTGGATGGTACATACAGTAATGCATTGATGATTATGTGCTACATATTAATACCCTAACTATAATTTATAATTTAGATAAATTTTAGTAGTACAGATTTACATTTACCCAATTCTGAAATTTTTTTGAAGTGTAATTATTCACTGTCTACAACTGCTGAAGAAGCAACTTCAAAATCCACATTATGGTGTAGAGATATCTAAATTGTCTGTTTCTTTAACAGCAGCAAACATCAATTTTGCACAAAATAGATAATTGCCATGTTGAAAATTTAGAAAAATCCTTAAAATATATCTTATTATTCAAAGCTCTAATATAGGGGTGCACAACCTGTGGCCCGCGATCGAATTACTGGTGGCCCGCCGGACGCGAAAAAATCACGAATTTCGCCGATCAGGTGCGTAGAAATCGCGAATTTTACCAAATTTCGCTTATCGGGTGCGTCAAAATCGCCAAATTTTGCCGATCGAGTGCATATAAATCGCGAATTTTGCCGATTAGGTGCGTATAAATCGTAAATTTCGCCGATCGCCTGAGTAAAAATCGTGAATTTTGCCGATCACCTGCGTAAAAATCGTGAATTTTGCCGATCGCCTGAGTAAAAATCGTGAATTTTGCCGATCGGGCCCATAAAAATCTCGAATTCTGCCGATCAGGTGCGTATAAATCGTAAATTTCGTCGATCGTATACGTAAAAATCGTGAATTCTGCTGATAGGGTGAGTATAAATCGCGAATTTTGCCGATCAGCTGCGTATAAATCGTAAATTTCGTCGATCGTATGCGTAAAAATCGCGAATTCTGTCGATAGGGTGCGTAAAAATCGCGAATTTTGCCGATCAGCTGCGTATAAATCGTAAATTTCGTCGATCGTATGCGTAAAAATCGCAAATTCTGCCAATATGGTGCGTATAAATCGCGAATTTTGCCGATCAGTTGCATATAAATCGTAAATTTCGTCGATCGTATGCGTAAAATTCGCGAATTTTGCCGATCGGGCGCGTAAAAATTGGCGAATTCTGCCGATCGGGTGCGTAAAAATCATGAATTTCGCCGATAGGGTACGTATAAATCGTGAATTTTGCCGATCAGGTGCGTATAAATCGTAAATTTCGTCGATCATATGCGTAAAAATCTCGAATTTTGCTGATCGGGCCCGTAAAAATCGCGAATTTTGCCGATCGGGTGCGTGTAAATTGTAAACTTCGCCGATCGTCTGTGTAAAAATCGCGAATTCTGGCAATCGGATGTGTAAAAATCTCAAATTTTGCCAATCAGGCGCTTAAAAATCGCGAACTCCGCCGATCGGGTACGTAAAAATCATGAATTTCGCCGATCGGGCACGTAAAAATCGCGAATTCCGCCGATCGGGCGCGTACAAATCATGAATTTCGCCGATCGGCACGTAAAAATCGCGAATTCCGCCGTTCGGGGGCGTAAAAATTGCAAATTTCGCCAATCGGCTCCGAAAAATTGCAAATTTCGCCGAACGGATGCGAAACAAATCGCAAATTTTGCCGATCGGGTAACGTATAAATCGCAAATTTCGCCGAACGTGTGCGTAATAATCGTGAATTTCGTCAATCACTAGGAAAAAAACTATGAATATTGTCAATCGCGCATAGAAAAAAAAAATGCAAGTTTCTTCCACCCTTTCAAACTGAATTGGCTTAAGCTGACTAAGGAGGTGGTTGAGTATAGGCAGCTAACCCTCCTTTTAAAATTAGCATTTTTATGAACTTTTAGGCCGACCCCCCACCTCCTTGTCCGAAGCAAAATTTTTTCCGGATGTTGGCTCTCGACAATCCAGTCATTTTTGTGACTGCCCCTCCTCTTATAAAGGTTGTGCACCCCTTTGATATCCACATTTTATGACTGTATATGTTAAGAAGTACAATTTAGAATAATATATGTTTCTCCTTCTCTCCACCTTCATTCATGAAAGCAGAATTTTTTTTCGGCACTGGCAATCTTTAAAGCTAAATTTATTCCTTCAAATAAATTCAAGGAGTATTTTCACTTTTCACTCTTTGAAAATAATCTTAGCTATAGCTCTTGTATAAATACAAACGTAAACTGTTGTTATATCATTGCCAACAGAACTGAATACGTTGACTGGAAGGAAGGAACCTAGGGGCCTAAATCTACTCTTCCGAAATTTATGTTTTTTTAATCTGATCCCCCCCTGCTCACATCTCCTCGAAACAAAAATTTTCTGATGGTGGCCCTCGACAACCCAGTCATTTCTGTAAGTGGCCCTTCGCTTAAAAAGGTTGTGCACCCCTACTCTAATAATTTGCAAAAATCTTCTTTAACTGAAATTGGAATACTGAGATTTTATAAAGAAGAATTTGGAAACATTTTAAGATCTACAGTAGTTGTAAGCTCAGATCACCATCTAGTTGTATGGCATAATAAATAATCTTTCTTGCAACTACAATTCCTTCTATCATAATGTTATTCCATAAAAAATTCTTAACACTCTTAACATTACTATTATTGTGGAATAATATCACAACTGTCTTAATAACAAGTACTGCATCATTACAAGTTCTTGATTAAGATGATAATATACGGAATCAAATATTACCAATTCTCTTTCAACTTGGATAAATTATGTGGCTCAAAACATATTTCCTTAAGTCGTTTTTTGCTCTGCAAGCTGAAATAGGATCAAGCCAATTCTTTTTGCATAAAATGAGCATTAGCTTTGTTAGTTTTCTCAAACTATATTTGGTTAACCCTTTCATGGTCATGAACACGTATACGCGGTCAAAGTTTTTTACTTCTAAATGGTCATGAGCGCTTATAGACGGTCAGGATTTTTTACTTCTAAATGGTCATGGGCGCGTATGAACGGTTCAGATTTTCTACTTCTAAGTGGTCATGACCGTCTATGTGCGTTTTTCTCACCCGCCAGACTGGGCGGTAAAGAAGGCGTTTGTCAGCACACTCCCCCTTCCCACATATACAATGGATGTATAGGTAGACCATTTGTCAACTAGATTATTTGTATTTTAGGTGAATGCCTTACAGATTTGGTTAGAAAATGTCTCAGAGAATTTCGTTTTCTGTACAGCCTACATCTAGTGACATTGTATTTCAAAACCGATCCTAAAATGAAAGGAAGTAACTTCATAGAATATCATTTTTTAGTTATTATTTTATTTTAAAACTCTCGTCCATACGATTCTAATCCATTACATTAATTATTATTATTTAAAATGTTTTGCCATGTTAATTTTTTTTTTTTTTTTTTTTTTTAATGAATACATATGTTTTTATTTTTCTAACAGTATTTCAATTTATTTTGTTTAAATATATTATTAAATAACTAAAATCGATTTTTCTTTCTTTTTTTTTCTTTTTTTCTTTTTTTTACTTACAGCACTTTTGCTTTGTAATAGTAACAAATATAATAATACCCAAATAATATTAATAATACCAAATTAATATTACACTTCAAAAATTATTTACTAATTTACTATTGTTGCTGTACCAATTATAGCATAACTTTAAAAATAAAACAGTGAAACCTGTCTATAACAATACTGAAGGGACCAGAAAAAGTATCAATATAGACAGGTTACATTTATAGGCAAGCTCAAGAATGTTAATTGATTCAGAGTACATAGTAGAATAATTATTATATATTGATGGAATATTAGTTTAACTTTCTTAGAATTATATATGTAGATGGAAATTTTTTTTAACTTTCTAGAATTATACAATGAAATTTAATTTATTTCTTATAAATAATCAGAATTTTGCATTATTAAATAAATATATAAAGAGTGTACAATATAAATAAATCTGATAAAAATCATATTTTTATTACATTTTGTCAGATTTGTAAAATTACACGAATAAGTGATTAAAAAAGAATAGGAATTTACAATTTTTACTCTTAAAAACAGAAAGAAATTGCAGGTATTATTTATTCGAATATGAAACCAAAGAAAAATAATTTGTGTAAAAAATGTGTATTTGGATGTCTAAATGTAGACGATAAGACCGGAAATATTACTTCACAGACATTATTTAACATTCACATTTGGTTTGATATTTTTAAATATAATAGCACCATTTTTGTAATGGAAGAGGAAATCAAGTTTTTGATCAATTAATTCAAAGGCATGTACAGGTGTCATCATAATTTTCCTTTAGTTTTTATAATGACGCCCTGTTAGAACTAAAAGAAAATTATGATTAGTACTTTCACTGAATTAGTACTTTCACTTTATTAGTACTTTCACTGAACACCAATAAAATTGATTGATTAAATTTTAATACTCCTCAATATTTGTAAGAGCCTTAAATATATCTTGAAGAATTGATTTGATGTAAGAAAATTATGCACAAATTTTTCATTTTTAGAGACATTCAGTTGATCACTATGTTCAAAATTGCCATTATAATTGTTGGGATTATATTAAAGACTGCAAGCAGTTGTAGATGGTTTTATTAGTCCAATTGCTCGCATTTTTTTAACATTTCAGTAAAAGTTACAGGCTCGTAGCTGGGGGGGGGGGGGAATCTGGAAATTTTTTTGCCCGTCCGAGTATGATTGACTAGACCCCTCATCAAAACATTTTAAAATTTCCGTACTTTTCTTTATCTCCTTTTTCTTTACTTCTTTTTTCAGACAAGACCGAAATCATAGACACCCATCCCAAAGACCCTTGTATAAAACTTTTTTTTTCTCAATCCAAAAGATATGGAGATTGCGATTGCGGCGTAAGACATTTCTGGCTTTGTTGCTCTCTAGAAATCCACTTTACTGCCTCCTCAATGACTCAAATTAACGGCTTTAGAAAATAATAGTTTAAACAGTATCCTGTAAACTATTTGACTCAAACGGATTAGCTGTTGCTGAAAATGGTTTTCTTTGTACAACTGTCACTGTCACAGATGAAATTTACTGTAATCTGGCGCGGTTGTTTCACTATTTCATGGCTTGACAGACAGGTTCCCCAAAACAAGCAAATATTATGTTTTACAACTATGTATTTTTGTCATTGTTAACGTGGCAAGGTTGCTATAATTCTGGGCTTTTAGGGGCTTTTCAACAAATGTGGAAAATATCCTTTGACGTCTTTTTTTACACCGTTTTAAACGATAAAAGTTTGTGAAATCAGTATCACTCAGAATTTCAATATCTGGAAGGGATTTTTCAGAATAAAGATGATTTCTAGTGAAACGAAAAAAAAATTGGAAATTTAATAAAAATGTTAAAAGAGCATTAACATTTTTCAGTGGAAGGCTAGTATAGGAGTAAAGTGTATTAGGAAAACTAATGAACTAGATATAGTCATGAATACTAATTGTTTCAGTTTTAGTTAATGTTTCCTAAATTTATTAATTTGAATATACGTACAAAAATTTACAAACAATATTCAATTAATGTTGTTTGTAAAAAAACAACATTTTTACCCGCTCAACTATGCGAAACTTTATAATAGATTCACGGACTTGTTTTTACATATACAAACATTAAATTCTCAGGCATGATTATTGAAAGGATTTAGAATCGAACACCATTCTTCATTTTTTGATAAGTGGATTTGACTTTCGTGCATTTAAGAATAAAAATGTATTTGTGGTTGTGTTAGAAAATAGAGTTTCGCCTTGAGAATATTGTTAATAGTCACTTCACTGTTGTGTGATTCCCAAATAAATATGATTTTTTTTTCTTTCTTTTTTCTTTTTCTTTCTTTTTTGTATTTTTAAAAAGACAAAATGTTTTCTGATTTTGAACATAGAACTTTCATTTTAATAATTTATACAGAATATTCTTTTTTAGTTAATCATTTTTTCTTATTTTCACGATGGGTTTTATTTATGTTACATTATGTTATGATATGGCTTTTTTTAATTAAATTTATTTATTATTTATTAAATTATTTCTCTAAAATAATTCTCTGTATCTTTTTTAAACTTGTCTAAAATCGTTTTTTAATACTTGAATGCTTTATTAATATAAACGAACATAAAATAGGTAAATTAAAACTATTTATTTAAAAAAAACACACACACACACACAATTTATTTTGGTCATTTAAAATATTTCATTAACCTATGAAATCTTTTCGTGTTTTAAAACAAGGCTTGAAATTTTACTTATAATAATTTAACAAGAAATATTAATGTCGTGCCGTTCTTAGATTGTGAAACACTTTCCAACATTATGAAAATATTGTCGGGAAATTTTCATATTTTCTTACTCTTACAAAAAATTTATAAATAAAGTCTAATGTAAATTTTTTTTTTCTTTCGTTCTGTAGACATTGCACGCAGATCACCACTCGTATGACAAAATTCACAAAAACGCGTATAATAAGCATGATGCAAAAAAAGTTTAGACACAAAGCTTAGTCTTCAACAAAGCAAGCCATTTTCTTAGAAAAAACTTATATAAAGAATTAAATGCAAGGTGTCGATTAAGTCTCTAAAATTTAAAGCAATGGCTGACCACTTCATTCAATGCTGAACAATTTTATTTAAATCTTTGTTTTCATGAAAAATCTTATGACTTCAACACGCATTATCTAGACCATAATTCAATTAAAGAAGTTTATAAAATTTTAATTTCTGGATTTTTACACATAAGTGTTTGACACGAAATTTCACACACAATGTCACCAAGCTGGCAGCAAAGTTGCAAAGTTTTCTGCTAAGATCGACATCTATACCGGTCTATACATTCTACCCAGTATTCAGAAATGACTGTAAAATTACATCACAAAACCAGCGTATATACACGTAAAATATATTTTGACTGTTTATCGAGTTATAAGCGATTCTTGTCACCTGACGACACGATTTTTCCCCTTTCTTGCTCTGCTGGCTCGGATTTCGGATAAAAACGCTGACTTTGGGAGTATGTTCTGAAAGATCTTCTGCCTTTACATGGGTTCTTCACATGGGTTTTCATTTATATATATATATATATATATATATATATATATCAGGGGTCGATCCAGGAAAAAATTGGGGCCTATTTAGGGCCCCTTCACAAAAATCAATTTAATAAAATGGGCCCCTTCACAAAAATCAATTTGATAAAATGGGCCCCTTCACAAAAATCAATTTGATAAAATGGGCCCCTTCACAAAAATCAATTTGATAAAATGGGCCCCTTCACAAAAATCAATTTGATAAAATGGGCCCCTTCACAAAAATCAATTTGATAAAATGGGCCCCCTTCACAAAAATCAATTTGATAAAATGGGTCCCCTTCACAAAAATCAATTTGATAAAATGGGCTCCCTTCACAAAAATCAATTTGATGAAATGGGTTCTTCACAAAAATTAATTTGATAAAATGGGCCCCTTCACAAAAATCAATTTGATAAAATGGGCCCCCTTCACAAAAATAAATTTGATAAAGTAGGACCCTTCACAAAAATCAATTTGATAAAATGGGCCCCTTCACAAAAATCAATTTGATAAAGTAGGCCCTTCACAAAATTCTATTCCATAAAAACTGATTATTATTTATTTGTTATTTTGTGATGTTTTAAAATGTGTAATTTGTAAACAAACAAGTTCACCAGAGAGGAAAACTTCAGCAAAAGGATTTTAAAAAGTTTTTTTTTTTTTTTTTATAAATGCTTGGTTCCAATTTGATTAACTGAATTTAAACTTTCGTTACAAAATGTTATTTTTCACAAAAATATAATAAATTTCACAAAAATAACCTTTATTTTTTACAAAATGGGCTCCCCAAGAAAAAATACCCTGCATCGACCCCTGTATATATATATATAAATCAACATTTGAATGGAGGGTGGTTTAGGGGTATGGGGTCATGTTCAGTGAAAATATACCAAAATTTTTTGGAATTGCTTTCCTCCGAACGGCTGCAATAGGTAGCTTTTTGTATTGAAAGCTACCTAAAACACGATCCCTGAAGAGACTTATTATCCCGAAGCTACAAAATAAATAAATAAATTGTTCAAAAAAGAAAAAAAAGAGAAAATAAAAGAAAGAAATGGAAGTAAATAACAATACAAAAATAACAACCATTTGTTTTACAATTATCTTATTTAGAAAGTCTGCAATCTAAGGCATCTTAGATACATAAGGACTTATTCCTTCTAGGTTTGATTTAATTAAAAAAAATAATATATATCTGAATTTAACTGAATCTGATACCACATATTAGACGATTCTATTTCGCTAGCTTATATTTACATTGATGATATAGTAAATAATCAAGTTTTATTCGAGGAATGAGATGTAGTGTTTCATTAAATATCCCTACTGGGATAAAATATTAAAAGACATTAGATTGTAACTCATTAATATAATGCAAGTTATTTACGAAATAGTTTAGAATTTATTATTTGATAGTTTTTAAAATCAAATGGAAATAGAACATTTTCTATACCTTTTAGTTTTCTTTCCTTCTATGTGAATAGAATGTCACCTATCTGTTTACACAGTGCAAGGAATTTTTCGAAAGGGGATTATAATGGGGTGGGCAAATCAATCACACTGAGAAACTGCACTTGAAAAGTCTGACCAGATACACCCACAATGGACTTCAATAGGCCATTCATTACCGAAGGTGTTTTTCAGGGGGGAAAGCAATTTCACCATGTTGCTGCTAAACTTTTAACAATGTCAGAACGTTGACCATTTATAAAGATTTTTAGCACGTCCTCGTCTACCCTTTCCAAGTAAAAAATATGAAAACAGCCTGACCGTGAATGGGTTAAAAGTGGAATCAACCGAATGCAACAAAAGAAATTTCATCGAACCGCAATCCAACAAAATAATTTTTTCCAACCCACAGTTTGACACGAATCCGAAATACTTGAAACTGCAACCCGACCTGAACCCGCAATGAAAGGAAATGAATTCATGTTTTAATGCAATTAGGAAAAGTATTCCACAATTATATTGATAAAACCAATTTTATCTTTTATACAGAAAAATTAACATATCTATCTACTTATAATAAAATCCGAAGGCAAGAAAGTGTCTGTAACCATTCTGGGTGAAACCACTCTGGTCTGCGAATCGACCGTAGTTGAACGCCATGTTAGGCTTAATGAAAAACCTATACTAACATATCAAAGGTAAATGATAATATCTTCTACTTGAAATCATGTCTGTTCAGCATATTTTTTCTATAAAACATGTATATCATATCCTATTATAATGTTTTAAGTTCCTAACTAAAAATCCAGATTAAACATCAGAATCCTAGATACAAACAAACGAACAATATTGTTTTGCAGCCATCTACCGGCTTTAAAATGTACTTTTCTACAATACAAACCTTTCATCCTGTTTGTATGAAGTCTTATGAAAATGGAACGCAGATCAACAAACCGTCATTTTTGACAAGGGTTATATACTAGCTTTTTACGGTACTTCTCTATTATTCCATCGACCACTTTTCATAACAAAAAACTATCGCCAAGCTGTAAGATTAAACGCCAAAAATGCAGTCCCATTTACTTGAAGTCAAAAGCATTATACGTGTTTGTTATGTCATCAAGTGGTTTTTAATTCGACATTTGCGTGTATTTTTCATTATGTTTTACTGATTTATTAGTTATTTCATTCATTAAAATAACAATTGTGTCCTTAAATTCTTATATTTTATTTATTTATTTATTTTGATATTCCAATGGCAGCGTTCTCCCGTTTATTTGGCATTACAGTTTGGCGATAGTGTTTTGTTATGAAAAGTGGTCGACGAGATAATAGAGAAGTACCCTTTTTACAAACTTATTGTACTTAATTTTTTACAAGCATAAGGAATTACTTTTAAAAACAATTATTCAAAGCTTTTTTTGTTTATTCATGAGGTAAAATATCCATAGAAGCTTTCCAAATTATGTTAATCTTAGATTTTTTTTAATGTCATTTTAAACATTTAATAAATTTATGATTAAAAAAAATCAGTTGATTTAATTCAATGATTTAAAGAAAATCAGTTGATTTAATTCAATGATTTAATCACCAATTTAAATCATCTGATTAAAATCGTTGACACCTACACCTAGATTGTTTTGGTGCCATCTACCGGCTTTAGAATGTACTTTTCTATGAAGTCTTATGAAAATGGAATGCAGATCAACAATCTGTCATTTTTGACAGGAGTTATATACTAGTATTATAGAATTTTCAAATTTAGTAAACCTCTGAATGGAGGATACTCAGAATCGTTGTATAACGCCCTGCATCAGGTCGGATTGTCCCTAATTTTCTTTTTCGGGTCAGGAGTGACTTTAATTTACTTTCTGCGGTCAGATGCACTCTAGAATGTTTCTTAAGGGTCAGATTTAGGTTTTTCACAAGACAGGTTTGTTGGGAGTTTCACAAAAAGCTTGAGCAGAATTATTATGTTTCAGATGAAAATAAATACACATTTGAATATGAGTATGATAGTATATATATTCAATTTACTGCATGGTGAGAAATAAAATGCATATAAAAAATGCATAATCATAGATTATTCTTTCAGTACAGTAAAGAACCTTTTTTACTTCTCTCAAAATATAAAAATGTTACCAACATTTAGCTTTTGATACCCACAAAAACACATGTATCCTATTTGTGATAGTTTATGCTCACACACACGTTATGGGCATGTAAATAGATTTGGAGGTGTCCCGTATTCAGAGGCAAAAGCGCACAAATACTTGAAAAAATGTTTGCTAAATAGATGTATCCACTTTTTGGGAGTGTCAGAGGTTCTTCTCTTGGAATATAAAAAATATTACCTACATTTTGTTTTTGATACACACACACACGTTACATGTGTGTAGATTTGGTATTTCTATTCAGAGGTAAAAGTGTACAAATATATCAGTGTTAGGAATTGAAAAAGTGTTCATTAAACAGATGTATCCACTTTTTGCAACTGTCCATTATGGAATTTGTATCGTATATGGATTTTCTACCTGAAAAAATATTTTGGACATTCTTTTGTAAAAGCAGATAAACCTGAACCCAACTTGAAAGACTCAAAACGCTACCTGAAACCGAAACAATGAAAGTCAACCTGACGCACAGAAAAAAAGTAGAAGTCAACCTGAACCACAATGGAAAAACATAGTGCCAACCCGACTCGACCTGACCCTCAGTTCGGATTTGGGCAAAAGCAGGTTACCCAACATGATGCATGACTCTAGTTCAAAGTCACTGATGAATTAAAATTGTTAGTTCAGATACAGTGGCTAACATTGGATGCCTGTTTAGCAACAATCAGTCTTATTGGCAAGGTGAAAATGTAAATATTTTGTACATCTTGCCAGTTTCCCAATTCTTGAGTATTTTTATAAAATTCTCTGAATTTTCCCTGGTCTGTCATCACCCTGAGTCATTCCAAAATGGTATGACTGTAAAAACTGTTACTACGGAAAAAAATATGTACAAAATTTAGCGTATTTAACAAGTTTTTCCATCAAATAAAGTCTTACAGAGTCTTTTTCAAACTACTGTCGGACTTAATTTAACATTAATTTCATTTTCAATAATATTTTCTAGAAATTTGAATAATTAAAACTCTGACTAGCTTTGGGTATCTTCTGAGTGTAAAGTACTTAAATGAATAAAAGTTCATTATCAGCTTTAAATCTAAATTTTTAACCAACTGTAATCTACCTGAGCGTTCTCTTTTCTAACATGTAATTTACCATTAGTTTCCAAATTTTCATTTACAGAAGAAGTAGACAAAATAGCATTAGGAAGAAAAATTGTTTGTTTCAAACAACATAACACATTTCTTAAAATCCTGGAAAATTATCTTTGATTAAACTAAATAACAACAACAAAGAAATATTAATTTCAATATTTAAAGTTAAATACTATGTACCTGTTATGTTCAACAGCTAAATGAAGAGGACAGATCATTCCTGAAGCCTCATATGTTTCTGGATGAAACATTCTAATAAGTGGTTGTAAATCCATTTTTTCTAATAATATATCTAGACATCTATTGAAAAGCATAAAAAATATCTTTAAGGAGGAGATAAAAAAATGAAAACAATTATTGAAAACTAAAATAACTAAAGACTAACTGTAACTCAAAAAATAAAGAAATTTTACGAACTGACTAATAATATATAAAAAATAACAATTCAAGCTTAATTTTAAACAAGAACAAAAAATCATGCATCAAGCATAGATTATGAAACACTTTCTAGCACATTCAGAATACTGTAACAAAACTTCATAGTTTAATAAGGTGAAAGATGATATCTAAATAAATAATTTGGAAAACACATAACATATTTAAAATATCAATTTCAATAATTATCATTAATAATCGAAACAACATCTGAATTTTTTTTTTACTGCCCTGTATACTACACAATCTATATATATATTACGCTATCGTACGTAGCACAGAAATCGCGATTATTTATCAATTGCCGATGGCAACGGAGATGTTTGTTTTCACCAATTTGCAAATATTAAGAAAAGTATTTGAGGATCGATTTGAAAGTTACCACACATATGTAAAACAAATTTTTGCATCTGAAAATACAATTTTTGTAAGAATTGGCCAGTAATTTTTCTTATTTATTTTAAAAAACTAGCTACTTTCTAAAAAGGAAAGAAAATAAAGTACGAAACAAACCAAGAAACGCACCATTTTGTTATTAATTAAAACATTAACTCCATTGTTGTACCTTATGCAGTTTAATCTCATTGTTGTCCGCATCGTTATGACGTCAATGTTACGGATGCACATATTTGTTATTTATAATATAGATTGAGTGATAACAAATAAATAATAATAATAAATGAATAAAATAAACGGTACTTCTCTATTATCCCGTCGACCACTTTTCATAACAAAAAACTATCGCCAAACTGTAACACCAAATAAACGGGAGAACGTTGCCATTGGAATATCAGAATAAATAAATAAATAAAATATAAGAATTTAAGGACACAATTGTTATTTTAATTTATGAAATAACTAATAAATAAGTAAAACATAATGAAAAATACCCGCAAATGTCAAATTAAAAACCACTTGATGACATAACAAACACGTATTATGCTTCTGACATCAAGTAAATGGGACCACATTTTTGGTGTTTAATCTTACAGTTTGGCGATAGCTTTTTGTTATAAAAAGTGGTCGACGGGATAATAGAGAAGTACCAAATAATCTTACTGGGTGGGGATTTCCTTCAAGTCAGTCATACCTGTCATTTTTAGAGGCTCAAGATCACTAACAGTTTCAAGTTGCATAAAGAAGAAAAGATTTTTACATTATGCAACTTACAGAAAATATGCGTGCCCTTCAAACACAGAGAGAGAGTTAGCAAGTTGGCTGTTACAGGTTGGCGAATGTCAAAGTGGGGAAACTATTAAGTTGCCCCCAATTTTGCTATCCAGATTATACAAGATCCAGCACAGCAACTTTTCAGTAACATTGATTTTTTAATGGTGACACCTCAAAAGCTTAAAGGATGAACCATACTAACAGTGACAAACAATTTGTCAATTGAAATTAATAATAATATCTCCAAGCTCTGAAATTTACAATTGTGTATATAAAGACGTTTTCGATGCAGAAAATTTAAAAAACAGATAAAAATATATTCCTAATAGTGAATGGTGTAGATATTTTCAATATAATACGTATACACTTTTTTAATTTTAAAGAGTATCTAGCAACTATTGTGCACATGCAAAGGTTTTGATATGCACGATGTTGAAAAAATACCTCTGTTTTTCATATTTCGAAATGGTGTCCATATCTTATGATGCGTATATATTTTTTATTTCGAAGTATCCAGTCCTAAGTGGAGAAGTTTTTATATGTGATATACAGTGGAACTCCAGTTATACGTTTTGCCCGGGACCGGACAAACGAAACGTATAACTCAGTAAAACGTACAATTCAATTAATGGTTTACCGGAACAATTTTTAAAATATATCGTGAAAACTTTGATCCGCTGAGGAGTTTGCTACCTTTTATATTGAAAACAGAAGTTTCCTCAGTAGTACTGCACTTATGACACAAATTTTTGAAAATGGAAATGAGAAGAAAAAAAAGTACATACGAGAAGTACACATGAAGTTATTTTATCATAAAAGCTTTATTAAAATAATTTTAATACACATAGAGTACTTAAAAGAAATCGTTGGAATCGCCTTGGCATATAAATCATTTATCAAAAGACATTTCAAGTAGTTTACTGAATCTTGTTGAAATAATCACTAATCTTCGGTTGTTTCTTTTCGGCAGAGCCGACACTGAACAGCAAACTTTGCATTTCTGTTAATAATGCAGCCGCCTTATGGTTATTGCTTTTACTACTGACGAACCGCTTTACTACGTCAAAAGCTTTCACGTCAGCTCTGAAATGTGAGTGGGATCTTTCAAATCAGACTCCTCTGCCGCGTCGTCAGTGTTTCTGGTTTCAAAATGGATAAATGAAAAATAAATTCGTCCGGGAACACAAAAACGTAACGTATAACTGAGGGAAATCTGTAATTCAAAACGTATAACTCAGCTAATTTTTAATGGCAAGTGGTCGGGACCGCTGAGTTGAAACGTATAAGTGAGGGAAACGTACAACTCAGGTAACGTATATCTGGAGTTCCACTGTATACACATATTTTATATATGATTTATACATATAATGCTCAAATTCGTGTATTCTAAAATGCGTATAGTATTTAAAAGAGTAGATACTAGAGTGCAGATACTCTGCGCGGGATCGGCTAGTATGCTAAAATTTAGTTCAGTTAGGAAATGCATAGCACAGTTAAAAATTCTCATTCAAAATTTTTCATCAATGAAAGTGAAAGGTAATATACTGGAGACCGTTTGTGCAGCCCTGTATCTGATCTATAGAATTTATACACACTAAACAAAATGCAAAAATTTAATTAAATTTAAAATGTAATTCCAGAAATTATTGTTCACAGACAGTGCTGTAACCAAATTTTTTTTGTGAGTCCCTGTAAATGAATGATGAAGACTATGTACTCCATAATCTATAGTAAGCATCTTCTAAAGCATTTCAGTGATATATATCAATTTCACTATGTTTGAAATATAGTAACATCATTCAAAATCAAATGATTTTCCCCATAGAGATGTAATGTAACACAATACTTTTTAGTGTAGAGGAACTATAAATGCTACACACTTCATTTTCAATACCGAACATACCAAAGTAAACCTCAATAACATATATCAATTGCATAGCAATACGAGTATATTTATGCGAGTTAGAGCACAGAAAAACCGAATTCATAAACACTTTTCAACTTTGTTGGAAAGCGTTAAAAAATGTAATTATGATGCTTTTAATGAACATTAAAAAAATGTTTAATGTTTTGGATTAGTTTTACAGATAAATTGATGTAATGACACATGGATTTTTAAAAATATTACTTCTAAACAATATTAAAACAAAAGAAGAAAAATCAAAATAACTATAGAAACTTTTTATGAAACTATGCAGTTAATTTATTTCTTTTTAATATTACACCATTCCATATAAAAAGATTCATTCTATCTTTGCTACAGTAAAACCTGTGAAAATGCCATCTATATATAAAAGAATCCTGCCTTAGATAGAAAAATTTCATGGTCCTGATGGAAGAAGTACCTTACAATTATACTTATTAAGATGACTGACTAAAGCAGAATTTTTTTCTGGTTCCTCGCAATTCCGCTTTCACAGTATTTCTTTTAAAAGAAGAAAAAATGTGTGATGAAGTTGCAAATGGATGATTTGTGAGTACAAAAAGGGAATAAAAAATTTCTACTCTCCCCAAAAAAGAAGTTGGAAATTGTATGTCAAATGTGACAAATAAGGTGTGTTTGTACTATAACTAGTTTTATAAATATTTATATCATCTTTTATTATGGTATGATTAATTTTTGTAATAAAATAAGTACATTTTAAGCTGGAAACATTTTATCTTTTGTTGGCATTTACTGAAAATTCCAATGGGAAACTTAAGCCTAGCTTTGAAATTTCAGAACTTGAAATTCATATTTAGACACTTTTCCCATTTAATATCTATTTCTCCGGAAACATCTATCCAAATAACTGTCAGTAGATTATAGGATTGTTATAATTAAACAATTTTAGTATATAAATTCGGTTTTTAAATTCAGTAATACAGAAATAATAAGACTCCATCTTAAATAGGACAATCTCCATGACAACCTAGAATGATTACCTATCATGGGATATCATTGAATTAATATTGTATGATAGGATTTAATAGAAAGAAGAAAACTTTTATTAATATCGCTTTAAGTTTTAAAATGCTTTGACAAAATTCTACTACGATTATATATATATATTAAATTTCAAACCATTCGGTTGGGTAGTTTTTGTGTTGTTATATGCAGACAGACGGACCAGATGACAACTATAGGTGCTACGTATTTATATAATTACGAATGCACTAAAAACATACCACTATAGATTGTGAATGTATGAATATACTTTAAAAAACTCCCCTTCTCCATTTTCTAGTGAATTAATATCTAATGACATAAGTCACAACTTTTATAAACTATGAAATTATGTTAACCCTTTATGTCTCAGAATTTAAGTAATATACCACCACAATAACTTTTCCTCCTAATATCAGAAGAGACTAGACAATATATATAATAATAATAATATGAAATTTTAAAAAAAGATTGATTTATTAAAACTGACACATAATTTGAATAATTATTGGTCTTTTTATAAAATATTTGAAAGAATACATAGAAAAATTAACAAAAAAATAAATAAAATAAAATACATTTTAAGTTTATCTGTAAATGTGATATTTTGCTCGGTATGAAATTTTCTACTACACATCTTTTAACAACATGAAAAGCATTCTTATATAAAAAGTAGCGAAAATTTTCGTTTTTAAAAATATTTGGCTTCATAAAATTGACTGCATTTTCTAAACACGATAAAGCAAAACATTTTGCATGAAATACAAAATCTACTTTTATTAATACACATAAATAAATTTTATATAAAATTTTCTTTGGTGGCATTTTAAAATACTGCTGGGACATAAACGGTTAAACTACACCAATCCTTTAACAGAGGATTAAAAAGTATTAAAAATTACCAACGTAAAAATTAAAAATTACCAAAGTATTAAAAATTACCAACTTTATATGAGTGCCAGCTGAACATAAACCAGGGAAGACCAAGATTTTGGAATGGATGGGCCTGTGGTCAGCTGCAAAGACTTGGCAATTTTTTTGACAACAGCATGAAAACACCATTTTTGAAAATTGATCACCAAACTGAAAGTCCAAGGAAACTATTGTTTTCAAAATGGTGATCACTTTCAAGACTTCTTTAAAATGGAGAATATAAACATGATATAAGATGAACTAAGAATTTTTGACCAGAACTCTTCCTTCCCTACCCAGAAGATTTTAATACAATTTTTAACAAGCGAACATAAAAAAGCAATATACAAATTTAACAATAAAGGAATATTAAAAATAAGTTTCTATAAACTTTTTTCCAATAGGAGAATTGAAATATTTTTCTTTTTTTCTGAATCCCCTGTTTAATTATAAGTATAGAATATTCCATAGATAATGCACTTTTTGGAAGAAACACTTTTAATAATAATAATAATAAATAAATAAATAATAAGCTATGGATAGCTATAAAAATATTAATAGACGAAGAAAGAGTGCAATTTCAAAATTTAACTTAAAATAATATATTACTGTGTGTGATTTCCTTGAACAGCAAGATGCAAAGCAGTAGCTTGATCAGCAGTTTTTAAATCGGGATTTGCTCCATATTCTAAAAGAAGCTTTACACAATTTACAAATCCTTGTTGAGCAGCTATCATGAGAGGTGTAGCCCAATCTTCAGCTCCAATATTTACAGCATTCTCCGGACCTAAATAATGGATAAACAACAAAAACAATTTTCTTCAGAATTAAATGAAAGTAAATTAAATAAAATTTTAACATAGAGGTTCATAATCTTTTGTTATTGCGGTCCACTTTTAGCATTTTCTTTGTCTTTGCAGACCCTCAAGATTTAAGACTGAAATTACTGATATTCTTTAAGATATCATATATAGGATATATAAAATCTAATAGAGATAAATAAACTAATGATAAAATACCTTTAAACAGTATTCTTATTCTTAGTTTTTAATTTCATTTTATGCAAAATATTTCTTTCAGATTTTAGATTAAGTGAAAATTTTTACACTAAATGTGAGATCTTCATGGATGCACTGCGGACCAAATTTAAGAACTGCTGAACACATGCACATACCATATGGAGTGAAAAATCCTAGTACTCACCATTAAATGACAGCATCAACCAAATATCTTTATGCTGTTTAGAAAGTAACAAACTTCCAAAAATTTGTGTGAAATTATTTTGATATTGTGGCTATTTCCTTACGAGTCGCAGTTGTGAAACTGACACCACTTTTGCTTTTATGAAAACATTGGAAAAAATCATGTTTTGATTAAAAGATTTTTTTTGGCAAAAAGAAAGAAAAAGGAAGAAGGTAAGAAAAAAAAACCACACTATCCAAACCCGAGAATGGTTTGTAAAGCATTACGACACATCATGTAAAAAACAAACATTTGTCACTAGTTTAGTGAATTTAAAGTGGCTATACAAACATCAATGATGTTGAACAGTCTGGATGTTCAATTGAAGCATTAACTCCAAACATACATTTATTCCCAATACATTTTTCATGAATTTTTTTATGCAAATTTCAGCCCTTTTTTGTGACTTGAGGTATTTTTTGACATTTGTGAAAAGAATTTGGTTTCAAACTTTTATATTAATGTAATATATTTTGTCTTTTTGCAATTGTGTCCTTTGATTTAAATTTTTATCAATTTTCAGTTTTTTTTTTTTTTGTATGTTTTGTAGAGATTTTTTGACATGTATGAAAGAATACCAGTTACAATGTTAACTATAGTAAATTTTTTCTTCTGCAATATTTTGAATCTTTAGACGTTTTGCAGCGATTTTTGCAGAGTAGTAAACAAATCTGGTTTCAAATTTTTTAAAGCTTAACATAACAAATGGTGTCCTCTTTAATAAAGTTTTTGAATTCCTGCAGCAATTTTTGAATTTTGTGAAATTTTTTACGTAATTTTTAGCATTTTTTTCGCATTTTTTGATGATTTTTTGCAGTTCTGAAAAGAATCTGGTTTCAAACTTTTAGCCCATTTTAATAAATTTTGTCCTCTTTTCAATAAAATTTATTCAGAATCCGTACAGCAATTTTTGAATAATTTTTTATGCAATGAGTCTTTTTGCATTTTGCGATGATTTTTTGACAGTAAATTTTGTTTTGTCCTCTGAGATTTTTGAATTTTTAGTGATTTCAAAGTAGTTTTTAACATTTTTCCATATTTCATGGCAATTTTTGACATTCATGAAAGAATTTCAGTTACATTACCCATTATAGTTAATTTTGCCTTCTATGATTTTTGAGCTTTTAGCCATTTTTAAACTTTTTGCATTTTGCGGCAATTTTTCCACATTATCAAATTATTAAACAAAAATAAATAAATAAAAAATCCAGTCACTAAAAGGAGACTTTAGGGAGAAAAGTGGACCATTTGGGAGGACTGTATGTTTATTTGAATCTTTTTAAAGAAATATATACACAATATTTACACATACTCCATTGAAGAATAGTTACAGAACAATAATGCAGTAAAGGACATCATCTCATTAAATTTTGCACAAAGACACAAATAACTACAGAATGGAACCATTTATCCAGAATCCAGTTAACCGGAAAACCAGCTATCCAGAATGATATTTCTGACTGACTGATTTCAGAATCTTTCCAGAAGAAAAGTGCCATCCATTGCCAGTTTAAACATGTGCATTGCTTGATAGATTGCCACATGCATTGTACAACTTGATCAATATCTAGGATTTGAAATGAAAGCATACTTAGTTAGATATCGAGCATTTTGAGTTTTATACAGTATTATTGTTATTAAGGTATTGTCAGAAATTGGCCTCTTTCAATCTCTGACTAATCTTTGATCTTGATAGGATCTGAGCCTTAATCAGAGTAATTTAATAATTTGAAATCAGTAACAATGTTACAGCCACATATATTCTACAAATCTCGTCAAAGGGATGTTGCTTTAATCTAGATTAATTTTAACACAATTATTCAAATTGGTACAGAAGTCCTCCTATTACAACTTGTATGTTGCTTTAATATCCAACCAGTCATCCTGAAAAACCAGTTATCTGGAATACATCTGGTCCCGAACATTCTGCATAAATGGTTCTGTACTGTAAAAGTTTGGTTACATTAATAACAGAAAAGAATTCCTTAAAAAATTGCTCATTGTAAAAAAAGTTTCTTAGTTTGTCTTAACATACCCCTTTCTTTAGCAACAGTCAGAAGTTCTTGTAAACAACTTTCAGCTCCATGTTGGGCTGCAGTGAATATAGGTGTCATGCCACATTCATCCTTTTTATCTATATGTGCTCCTTTTCTCAAGAGACTTTGCAAGATACTCAAATTGTTTTTACTTGCAGCTTCGTGAAGAGGAGACCACTTACTACAATCTCTTGAGTCAACATTCGCTCCTGCTTCTATAAGTAGATCAACAACTTCATTCAGACCACCTCTAACAGCTGAAAAGAATAATATATTAAATAAATATAAAAGTAAAAATGTTTAAAAAAAAAAAAAAAACTTTTATAAGCATTCAATGTTTATCTTAAAAATCACACCTAATTTCATGCCTGCAGTTCATGTTATTCCAAAAAATTCTATTACAATATATTAATTTGGCATAGATAATGATTATGGAAAATTACTGCTTTGATTTATGCTTGGAAGAAAGCACGCACAAGCGAATTTATTAAAAAATATATAATTTTTGCTCTGGCTCTTTTTTAAGATATGGCAACAGCAAAGAAACAAAAACATTATGTAAACTTTCTATTCAGGTTTTCTCAATGCATAATAATAATTTAATTAATATTAAAATATTCATTTATTAAAGTGTATTTAAAAAATACAAATATTACACTGTTTATTCTTTATTTATATTTTTTACTTTTTAGTGTTTAAAATATTTTGTTGTACCAGTTTCATAGCCAGTTGGCCTATTTTGTAAAGCATGGATTGGCACATAATTCTGTTCATTGTTGTTATAACCATAAAGAATATTTGGTGATTTATCAGCTGTGGCCGGCTGATACGGAAAAATGTCTTAAAAGTAATTTATTATTTTGTAATTAAGTTCTAAAAATATTAAAATTTATTGTCATCAGAAACACCTTGTGCAATTTTTATAATTCTAGCATATCCAGAAGTAAATGAAAAATCAGTTACAAAACTCCATCTTTACATACAAAAATAAAGGTAAATAAAAGAATGTAAATATAATTAAATTATATTTTTATGTTCATTCAAAAAATATTTTAAAAATCTAAATGAAATTAAACATTATAAACAGCCCCATCACAAAAAATATGCAAATTATCTTGAAAGAAATTTCTAAAAGGAAAAACTACTTTTGAATGAAAAACATTATTTATAAATTTTGCATAGAAACATAATTTTTATATATTTTTATTTTTCTAAGCCTTGTTTATTATATATACTAATTTTTTTTAATGATATTTAAACATTATAAAATGCATCAGTGCTTATGCTTACAATATAAACTTTAAAACATAAACATTATTCAACACTTCAATGCTCTCATTTTGCATTTTAATATGATTAATTTAAAAATTAAAACATTACTGTATTGTGAATGTCATTTCAGATTCATTTTTTGAAAACTTAAAATCTTTCAGCTTGAGTCTGCCCAAGTTTGAAAGTTTTTTGTTTATTTTATTTACCTGAATCAATATTTCCCAACTTTTTCATACTTGTGTATCCTTTTTAACTGATTTCTATAAATATATTCTTTAAATAAATTTCTATATTCATATTGATAAAGTAGTGGATTTATTTTAATTCCTAACTTTTATTCATTCTCCATCTTAAAGTAAAACAACATAAATGAGATAACACACTAGAGAAAGGAAAATTACCACATTAGAAATAAAAACCATACTTTTTCTTTTACAATATTCACAATAGAAAAATAAACATTTAATTTAACCTATAAATAAAAATAATTTATCCTATACTTTTTTGATAATTAATTAAAGTCATAAATTTTTAACTTGGTATATTTTCATATCTAACTTAGACTGTATTTTTGTTTTAATTATCTTTTGTATAAGATTATGATATTTAGCTACTATAAAAATTGGTGTCTTCTCAGAAACTACAAATAGAATGCGTGCTTAACGGTCTGACCTGGTGGCAAGAATTCAGAATACACTCAACTAAAGAAACAAATGAGCATGGTTTTGATGTTTGACTTTACCTGACAAGCTGTTCCACTTGAGTTTTTCCCACAACGTCATTTTTGTAAGCTGTTTGCAACATCAAAACTGTTTTTACAGTATTTTTCGTGAGCAGGAAGCAAAATTTCACAGCCATACTCTGCTCACTTACATCTGACAAATTACAAAAAGTGGGGAGCAAGTAAAATTATTTTTACACACAAAGAAAAAAAAATCAAAAAAAATCTCTGTGACCAGACAATTTTCCCCGGCGACAGCACTGAGTGCACTGAACTCAGAACGAGTTGTGTTTTGTAACTAGTGAGAGAAATGTGTGCTATGCAAGCACTATTCACAGTACAGCCATTCCGGCTATTTTTAGATCACCTCTTGTACTCCATGGGTACAGTACAAATTATAAATCCAAAACAGTTGAAATCTGAGATGTCAAGGTACAGACTATAGGTGCAGATTTCCAAAATATAGAAGGAGCCAATGGCTCCTAATCCCAAAAAATCCAATGTCCACATTGTGAAACGAACACATAAAAACAATATTTTTTTCTTCATTAAATTTGGATGATGGGATTTTGTAGAATCTTCTTAAGATAACTGTACACAGTTTGTATGAATAAATGTTTGTAATATAAGGCAGGAATGCATCAAGCATATATTATATAACACTTTCAAAATAATTTTACATATCATTAACATTTAATAAGCTGAAAGATGATATCTAAGCTAACAGTTTGGAAAATACATAACATATTTAAAAACCCAATTTCAGGCATTACCAAACAAACAATATTCGGAAAAATATCTGAATACTTTTATGCAGCCCTGTATATGATCTATAGATTTGTATTATACCCTACATAGAATGATAAATTTTATTTCAGTTAGGAAACATGTAACACAATTTAGAATTCCCCTTATGGAATTTCCATCAATAAACAGAAATGTACTCAAGGACTTTTGTGCAGCCCTGTATATTATCTATAGAATTTATACACACCAAGTAATAGACAAAAAGTGACTTAAATTTAAAAGTGCATTCAGCAACTGAAAACACACTTCCAGCAATTGTTGTTAACAAACAGTACAGAATTCTTTTGTGTATCCTTGCCCTGTAAATCCACTATGAATGCTATACACAAAATATTCTATAGTAAGCCTCTTGTAATGCACCTTAGTGATATATATCAATTTTTAGTGTTCACTCTAGAAAAAACAAGAACGAAAAATCATGCGTCAAGCATAGATTATGTAACACTTTCCAACGCTTCCAAAATAATTTTACGAATCATACTCTTTAATAAGCTAAAAGATAACATCTAAGTAATCCGAATACTTTTATTCAGCTCTGTATAGGATCTATAGATTTGTATATATACTACATAGGATGCTAAATTTTAGTTCGGTTAGGAAACACGTAGCACAGTTTAAAATTATCCGTCTGGAGTTAAATAATACGGAAATGTGTTCCCGAACTTTTCTGCTTCCCTGTATAGGATCTACAGAATTTATACACACCACGTAATATACAAAAAGCGATTTAAAATTAAAATCGCGTTCAGTAACTTAAAACGCACTTCCAGGAATTATTGTAAACATACAGTAGAGAATTCTTTTGTGTGTCCCTGTAAATGAACGATGACTGCTATACACGCAATATTCTGTAGTAAGTCTCTTGTAATGAACCTTATATAAATTTCAATGCGTTTAAAATAGGGAAACATTATTTAAATAAACCGCAGACGATTTTTCTCCATAGACATATTGTAACGGAATTCTTTTGACTGTCCCTGTAAAGTAAGTATAAGTGCTATGCACACCCTATTCCATATTAAGCTTCTTCTAATGCACCTTAGTGATATATATAAATTTCAATGCGTTTAAAATAGTGAAACATTATTTAAATAAACCGCAAATGATTTTTCCGCATAGACCGCAATGTAACGGAATTCTTTTGAGTGTCCTGTAAAAAAACTATCAGTGCTATACACTTCCGTTGAAATAGGGAACATGCTATAGATAACGATTATAACATATAAAAATTGCAGGGCAATCCGAGCATATTTACGGGAGTTAGAGCACGGACAGACGCCAGACGGCCAGACAAACCGAAGTCATAAGCACTTTTCAACTAGGTTGGAAAGTGCTAAAAAGGGCAGGGTGCTAGTCACAAAAAGGGCACTATTGAAGCATAAAAAGGGCACTAGTTTCAGCGAAAAAGGGCATTGTTTCATAAAAAAAGTATACATTTTCGGAACCAATATAAGAAACTCATTATTGTTCATCATATACTCATCAATGTTTGTACACACATTTAGTAACATAAATTATAGAAATACATTTTTATTAAATTGATATTTTAAGGTTCTAGTATGTAATTAGGTTAACATATGTGGATATAAAATTATTAGCCACCTCTAAACTACGAATTTTAAGGGGAAAGCAGAAATTTTGAACTTAAGATGACTGATTTATTTACCTGACTAAAGATTTAAAAATAGGACAAAAAAATTTAAATAAAAGAGTTTTAACTTTAAATTTCGTGTGCTTGGGCATCAATTTTGGGTGAGGGTGTGGAAAATTACTTGATCGATTAGCTATAATAAAGTGACAGAGCAGAAAAAGTAAAAAAAAAAAAAGGATAAGGCTTTTAAGCGTGGTGAACTGGGTGTTAAGGGGGGAGGAGGAGGAGGGGGGGGGGGGTTGCGTCCCTTTGACGAAATTTGCGTTTTATCGTGATCTTTTGACGAAATTTGCAGTTTTTTCGAGATCTGTTGATAAAATTTGTGTTTTTTTTCGCTATTTTTTTGACGAAATTTGCCGTTTTTCGCGATCTGTTGACAAAATTTGCCGTTTTTTCGCAATTTTTGACGAAATTTGCCGTTTTATCGCGATTCTCTGACAAAAGTCACGTTTTTCCCGTGATCTGTTGACAAAATTTGTCGTCTTTTCGTGATCTTTTGACGAAATTTGCCGTTTTTCGCAATGTTTTTGACAAAATTTGCCGTTTTCTCGCGATATTTTGACAAAATTTGCCGTTTTTTGCAGAGCTTTTGACAAAATTTGCCGTTTTTTCACGATATTTTGACAAAATTTGCCGTTTTCTCGCGATCTTTTGATGAAATTTGTCATCTTTCGCAATGTTTTTGACGAAATTTGCTGTTTTTTGTGACTCTCTGACGAAAGTCACGTTTTTCCCGCGATTTGTTGACAAAATTTACCGTTTTTTCGCGATCTTTTGACGAAATTTGCCGCTTTTCGCAATTTTTTGACGAAGTTTGCCGTTTTTTCGCGATTTTTTGACGAAAGTCATGTTTTTTCGCGATCCTTTGACGAAATCGCCGACTTTTCTTCGAACGAATGACGATATTGTTTTTTTTTCGGCCATCATTTGCCGAATTATCGATACATTTTATGTCCGAATTTTCGGATTTATGACCGATATATATATATATATATATTTCTCAGAAATCATTGCCTTAATTTTTCGGAAAATTCGGACCAGAATCACCCCTGGAAGAAATGGAGATTCTCAAAATTGGGCACTTTTGACTAGTTTTAAAATAGGAAGGGTGCATTTTGCCGATTTGAAAAAGGGCAGGGCGCTGCGCCCTTCAAAAAAAGCCTAGCGGGAACACTATCAATTTTAATAGGTGTGAAATAGTGAAACATTATTAAAATAAACTCCAAATGACTTTTCTCCATAGATGTAATATAACAGAATTCTTTTGAGTGTCCCTGTAAAGGAACTGTAAGTGCTATGCACACCATATGCTATAGTGAGCCTCTTGTTGTGCACCTTAGTGATATATATCCATTTCAATATGTTTTAAATTGTGAAATAGCATTAAAATAAATTGTAAATGACTTTTTCCCATAGACTGTAATGTAATGGATTTTTTTTTAATGTCCCTGTAAAAAAGCTATAAATGCTACACACTACACACTTTATTTTCAATACCGAACATGCCACAGCATAGTAAACCTCAATAACATATTTCAATTTTTACATGATAATACAAATATATTTATGCGAGTTAGAACATGGACAGACAGACAGACAGAAAAACCAAATTCTATAAACACTTTTCAACTATGTTCGAAAGTGTTAAAAAGGGGAAAAAGTTTTTTTTACAATAATATTTCACGTTCTGTAGACTCCAAAAATAGCAGAAATTTCTAATTTTTGCATTACCTCGGGTTCTGCAAACTTAAAATAACCGAGAGAAAGAAGTACATATATCAAATGTAAAATATAAACTAGAATTTCCAATTAAAAACAGTTTTCATCTATGTTGTACACTGAACAGTATATTGGGCCTTTCTAACCTGGGTTGCATGGTATATAGTCAAAAATAAAAACTAGTCGGATGTGTCAATACCAAAACTTTCTTCTGTCTCACACAGGTTTCACATACACTAAAAAGAATCAGCACCAATTTATATCAAGGTCTAACTGAAACTCAAGTTTTATTAATTTCCATGCATTATTTGTTGAGATATGACTATCGCTAAAATCGTGTAAATCCTGCAAAATGCTGCATAACTGCGCCAGCTGCGGGGCGATTTTTACCAAAAACTAATCAGCACCAATTTATATCAGGGACTAACTGAATATAAAGTTTTATTAAATTCCGAGCATTAGTTCTTGAGATAGAGCACCCACAAAATTTTTGTCACATACAGACAGACAGACATTTTCTAAAAATAGTCAAATTGTGTTCAGGACCTTCTAAAATGTATAAATCCGTTAAAAACTGGAAGGCGAAAATTTTCATGAATCCAATATTTTCTTCTTGTAAAGATAGAAGAAAGTAATAATAATTCTGTTTATAAATTTAAAATTACATATAATTGGTTTAATTTCACTTCAAATTGTCCAAAAAGCAAGCTGGAGCTGAAGTCAGCCTGTTTTTAAGACTCCAACTCTTTTGGTGAAAAATGGTTCTGACTCCAGAGCATTGCACATAAGTGCATTAAGATTACACTTAAATTAAATTACCTGCAAGCAGAGGAGAATCTTCTTCATTATCTTGTATATTTGGATCCGCACCATATTCTAGGAGAAGCTTAACAACAGAACTTGCATCAGAACAGTTTCTTCTTTTACAAGCCAATAACAAAGCAGTTTCACCTTCATGAGTTACCCAGTTTATATTAGTATCTTCTGAAAAATAAGAATTTTGTATATAGTTTTTCTGCTCTAAGAAGCACAAATGAATATTTTACGACATAAAAATTTAATATAAAATGTAAACATTATCCATAGCTGAAAACACAGTGAATAAAGTTGTGACTTTACAGGGATCTGTTTATTAAGAAACTGGGTCCTTTAAAGCAGGGGTCGGCAACCTATAACCCGTAGGTTACCGAGTGACCCATTTCATAATTTCAAGTGACCCACTTGAGTTTCGAAAAAAGTATAAAAAAATAAAATTATATTGAAAAAATATTTCGAGTTTATTTTGGAACTTTAAAAGGTTTAATTTTAATTCATAAATTCCAAACTATTAAATAACATAACAGAAAATTGCACTTAATTCTTAGAAAAATCATGTTTTGAGACAGGAAAATAAAGAATGACGATGAGAGAAAAAGAAATTCTCTGGAAATTGAGTTGGTATAAATTTGGCTTCACCTGCAGCGATGAACGACTGCATAACGAATGTAGCGATTGGACGAACGAAGACGCGACGGTAGGCAGCGTGCAATCGCTGACTTCGACACATTCACCGCTCTCCCGCTTTTTGTCCAATAAGTCGGCTTGAACTACTGCTACAATTTGACAGTTAGGAGTATTAGTTCTCTCAGTTGTGTACTTGCTCAGTTTGTTAAAACAAATTATCAGAGTTTCCCCCAGATAGTTTCAGCAGGGTGCTGCACCCTGCCTGCCCTTTGGTTTAAAAAATAGCGCCCTTCTTGCCCCTCATAAAAAGAATTAGCACCCTTCTTTCCCCTCACTAAAAAAAGTGCCCTTTCTCCTTTTTGAATTAAAAAATTTGCTTTCATAGTGAAAACTGACTCATTGTTGTCTCAAAAAGAGTGCCCCGACTTTTAAATATCAAAAGTGGCTTTAAAAACCAAAATAATACCTTTTAACAATTAAAAAAAGTGCCCTTAAGAATCTGAAAAGTGCCCTCAAGAATCTGAAAAGTGTCCTCAAGAATCCAAAAAGTGCCCTCAAGAATCCAAAAAGTGCCCTTAAGAATAAAAAAGTGCCCTTTTCTCACAGCCAGCACCCTGCCTTTTTTTAAACCTGGGGGAAACTCTGAAATTATTACCATAAGCAGGGCTTTACAAATTTCATAAAATCTGATAGCCAGCAAAAAATTCTAGTCGCCAGTAAAAAATATCCCCCCTCTCCCCTGCCCTGTCATGTCATTGATTTTCAAAAAAAAAAAAAAAAAAAAAAAAGAATTATGAATTAATTGAGAAAAAATAATAACAAGCCTAATTTAGAATTATTAGTTCAAGAGTTACATAATGTAGAAAGATAATCTCTAAGTTTTCTGATGAAATTTATCTAAATTATGTAACTCTGAAAAAAAAAGAAAAGAAAAGAAAAGAAATACTGTAAAGGCTGAATGAACTGGCATTTTCGGAAAATGCTCATTGCCAAATGCTACAAATGTCCGGATAGTTGAGTGCTATAAAATGTATATTTGATGAGGGGGGGCGGGGCATTGATAAAATAATGAAGCAAGAAAACAATTTTTTGCCTATTTTCCATCTGTCAAAATCAGTAAAATTATTCTGATTTTATTATTTTAAAATTTGCTGTGGATGAACTTATTTTTGCCAAATTAAAAATAAAAGTAAAAAATATTTTTTGTTCGAATATACTTTGTAAGTTTATTTCATAATATTGGAGGGAGAGAAAAATTGCCATTTGTGTTAATTTTTTAAGCCAATTTTTATCAAAAAAGAAAAAAAATCGCCACCAGATTAAATAACTTAGTCGCCAGATAAAATAACTTGGTAGCCAGTGGCGACATGGCGACCGTATTTGTCAAGCCCTGACCATGGGCAAACAAAAAGTAAAAAAGAAATTGTTTCATAATGCGTGGAAAGAAAAATATGGATGTGTCGAAAATGATGACAACTTGATATGTTGTACTTTATGCACAGATGTAATTACCGCCAGAACTTACACTATTGAGCGACACTTTCACTCAAAACATAAAAATGTGAGTAAAAAAAATTGGCTTTGCCATTTTGACCGCATTTGGTTCAACTTATAAATGTGTGCAAATATTTTCACACATGAAATTTATTTTAAGTAAGAACAGGAACAGCTTAACTACTTAAAATTCAGATGCTTGTATTCATCTTAAGACAACTAACTATAAACCAGACTTGAATGATTTGACATCAAAAGTACAGCATTAGGGGAGCCATTGAAGAGAAACTAAAGTTCATTCAGTTATGTTTCCTTTTATAATAATTATAATTTTATTTTTTGTGTTTAAAGTTTAAAAAGGTGTTTGATAATAATTTTCTCAATAAAATTTATCCTATTATTCAACAAAAAAAGACTGGAACAGATGTGTTACACTCACGCTAAAATGTAAACAAAAGATTGGCGACTGTTTGGTTGGCGCGATTTCCAAGACTGTGCCAAGCTACTATTTTCCGTTGCCATTTTGGAAACATAAAAAACAGAACATTTATAAATAATGTATTCGAAAACACAGAAAATCGTATTTCTACACAACAATTAAAATAAACCAAAAATACATTTTTTACAACATAAATTTAATGGAAAATGTTAATTACGTCATTTCAATCTTTTAAAGTGCACTACTATATTACAGTAATCCTTCGCTGATGCTAATTTTAATTTCACACAAACTTTTAGTTAAAATCATTACGTCATTACAATCTTTTAAAGTGCCCTCATATATCAGTGTAAACATTCGATTATTTAGTTTCTAATTTCATGACGAACACAACATTTATAAATAATGACGTATTAGTAAAACCAGAAAGTAAGTATCAAAATAAATGAAAAATAAATTTTTTTAACATAAATTTAATAAAAAATACATTACCTAGGTCATTCTTCTAAAGTGGACTGCTACAATCAGAATAATCATTCGATAACTGATTTTGTAATTTCGCACAACCCTTTAGATAAAATTACGTCATTTCAATCTTTTAAAGAGCACTACTATAACCAGAGCACTACTATAACCATTCGGTAATTCAAATTCTAATTTAACACAAACTATTAGATAAAATCATCGTGTTATTTCAGTTTTGAAGTGCTGAACTTGCCTTTCTGCTTCCTCATAAAAACTTACCTGGTACTCTCGAAAAATGGTATCCATAGCCACGGACATTTTCCAACTTCTACCAGCAACTACAAACGTCAAAACAATTTTGATAGACAAAATAGAATGATAAATTCAATTCTGCCACTGTAATAACCGCCACTGTAACCGCCAATACGTAATAATTCACATGACAATTAAAAACCAATCATTAACTCAACAGTTATGCAAATTTATTTCCCTTCCATATATAGTTCTATAATACGCGACTCTGCAACCAATAATGTGCAATAGAACGTTCTTCTACAACCAATCACGTTTTCTCTACTTTTCATCATCAATGACGTAATACAGACATGCGCAAACATTAACAAATTTCAACACCAGTAACTAAATACAAGCTTAATAGCCGGGTTGCCATAAAAGAAAAAACAGTCCCCAAAGTTTGGCAACTTTTTTCTTTTTTTTAACCGATTAATTTTTTTTTTTTTTTAGCGTGAGTGTAAAGCCTCTAAGCCAAAAGACTTTTTAAATGAAAATACCACTGACCTGAAATGTCTTCTTAATACATAGGGGAGACCGGTACACAGTGGACCACCCCCTGATATTTCATTTATTTAATTTTTTTTAAAGTTTTTCTTCTATCCTAATAGACAACAGCACTGCACTGATTATTTATAGCCTTCAGAAAATATGTTTAGCTCAGATTGAACTATTTTATCCTGATTGGTTGTTTTGAGCTTCTAAAAGTAAAAATTTTCATCATCCTATTTTTATTTTTTTAGTAATTAAAGGTTGTAGATAATTAAGATAAAACAGCTTTTTTGCAAAGCTAAGATACTTGTTTTTATTTAACTTTAAAGTTAATATGTTTAAAAGAAAGCTATAAACAATATTAATATGATTATTTATTGAACTTCAACATGGGGTACAGTGGACCACCCACTCCTGGGGCACAGTGGTCCACGATCCACTCTGCTCCTGTAATGCAGAATGTTCAAAATACTTAATAATTGCTTATTTTCTATAAAGAAATATTGTTTTAAAGTAGTTATTTAACTTTAAAATAAAGTAAACAAATAAAAATAACTATTTAACATAGTAAGAAATATTTTGTTTTCTGCCTTTGATAAATATAACTGTAGTCTAATTGTTGATGATTCTATTCAAGTAAGATTCATGAGACACAAATTGAATGGAAATCAGTTTATTTCTCCCGAAACTGTAGATGAATCTGCTGTTGATGTCAATGATTTCATAATGTTGCTCTCAGACCCAAAATTATTTCTTGAAAATTCCAGGCTCAATCTTACTCAATAAGTACTTTGGAATTTCATTTGCAAATTTTAATGTGCGCTGATATTTTTGTACTTAAGTAATAACTTCAACTAAATTGCAATTGTTCCTGTCAATCTGTTATTATTTTGAAAATATAATTAATTTTTTGTTTTTGTTTCAAAATTTATATTACTATGTTATTTTGCGAGTGAAGGGGCAACAAAAAAGAATTAGATTAGTGAAAAATAGATTTATATTGTATTTTAGATAATACCTAATATAGTGGTCCACTGTACACCGGTGGGTGGACCAGTGTACCCCGCTTCCAGGATACACTGGTCCACTTTACAAGTGTATATAATTTTTTTTTTTTGAAAAATATATTGAAAACTATGTTGTGAGAAAATTATGATGGATGTAAGAAGGTTTAAAGAATATTCAAAAATATTTTCATACAGATCGGTCAATCTGTTAAAGAGAAAAAAAATGTTAACTGAAAAAGTGGTCCACTGTGTACCGGTCTCCCCTATATTTTGGTTGATTGTGACCTGCAGCCGAAAAAGGTTGCCGACCCCTGCTTTAAAGGATCCTTCACAAAAAGTTTTGGCACAGATGTCATATTATATGCACCACCTTGGCATGATCCCCCCCCCCCCTCTCCCACCAATTTGGCGAAAACTTCATCTTTGAATATTAGTTACAAATAGCATGCAATAATATCACATGATATTTTTCTTTCGATATAAAAATAAAATAACATAATAAATGGAATAGCTTCTATTATTTTAAAAAAGGAAAAAAAAAGAAATAAATAATAGTTTGATATTAAATAATATATTGATATACATAATAAAAATAATTTATAGAATTAAAGAAAAAAATAAAAGTAAATAAACAACAATAAACATATATAATGCAAAAACAAAATTTTTGCCAAATTGGCAGGGAAAAGAAATTGCACCAATGTGGTCCGTATATGACATCTGTGCCCAGATGTCATATACGTACCACATTGGCACGATTGCAACAAAATGGCAATTTTATGCCTCACATGGTAACCCAGTTATTTTGTTTATATTGTTGTTTATTTACTTTTATTTTTTTATTTTAATTCATTGCATGCTATTTGTAACTAATATTCAAAAACAGAGTTTTTGCCAAATTGGCGGGAAAAAAAAATCGTGCCAATGTGGTGCGTATATGACATCTGTACCAAAGTTTTCATCTCAAAACAGCATCCTTCACAAAAGTTTTCTCCTCAAAACAAGACTGATCACAAAATTCTTTGTCTAAAAAATAAACACTTCACAGATTTTTTTATTAGTTATTTTTTAACATTTTAGTTAAAAATTATAATTACTTTATAATAAATATAACTTCTTTGAACACACAAAATATATAACATTTATTTAGACATCAACACACAGCAACTCGAATACACACATCAAAACCAAAAACAACAATGACTACAATATATAATATTCACCATAGAATATCTCACAGTTTTCGCCTGAATCAAAATAAATTGAATACATGGAGTAACGAAAAAAATGTCTACTATTGTCCAAGAGTTCATCTTTTGACAAAATAACTTAATTATTGTCATGCTCCAAATTGAACCTTTCACAAATTTAATCATTTTAAGTAAAATGTGACCTGTCACATTTACATTATAAAGAAAATATATGTATTTTACAAACTATCTTCTTAAAAATGTATAAACAAGAACCTGAATATAACGATCATTTCAAATTCACAAATTTATGACTAGATTTTTTACGAATATAAAAAGTTGTTCACAATTTAACAAAAACAGGACCCTATGAGAAAAATCTGGACAGACCTCTGCTTTGCTTTACAATCAATACTGTCAGGATAAAATACTTTGGATTCACTAAATTTTACTTGGAATACTTTTCACTTAGTTTCAACTAATATATTTATAGAAAAAAATAAAAATAAAATACCATGCTTCAAAAGTTCTTCCAAACACAATATGGATGGGCTTATTGCAGCAGCCTCATGGAGAGGTTTCCAACCTCTGTTATCTGGTATATCAACTGCCTTTTTCTGATTTATGAAAGATCGTAATATTTCTATATTTCCAATCCTAGCAGCAATAGCAACGGTGCTGCAAGTATCACTCCAACACTCGGTAAAATCCATATTTTATAGAGACATTGCTAGCAAACACAAGTGTAATTATTTATTTTACAATTGTTATTTGAGAAAAAAAAACCTCACATCATTCACAAAGGTGATATTGGGTGTTTTTTAGAAATAGTTTAAATGCACAGAAATGCTAGTAGTGTGATTCAATGGCTGAAAATCTGGAAATTCAGATTACACAAACTCAAAATCTCAAAACCAAAACATAAAACAGATAGTGGTGTTGTGCTGTTTATTTGCTGAAAGATCTCTGGGAAAGACAAGGAAAGAAGAAAAAGAATAAAACAATATAAAACTCCTCAATTTTTATTTAATTATTTAAGTTAGCATTATTGTGGCATTATTTAATTCTTACTGAAACTTTTTTCTCGAGTTTTATTATAACAGAACTCTGTGACCACAGAGTTGAGAGAAATTGCATTGACATTGGACATCTCATCTCAACTCGGTACTTTCTTATAGTTTCAAAATATGTAAACAAATGCTCAGGAAAATGAATAATGCTGCCTTGATAAGTGATTGCTGCATTTAATGTTTTCTTAATTAGTTTTGTAATCTTTGTTGGAATTCAAATTGTGCATTAAACTTCAGAATTTTTATCTTCTTATTGATATATTCATTAAAGTGTTAATTGATGATTAATGATCCTGCTATAAGATACTTTATTAAACAGGCGATTAAGTATTATCGTCTGCTGTCAGAATATCATGATTTTGAGCAGTTATGAGCAAAAAACAAATTACTTTGTTTCAAACGTGGAATAAGACTTTATCTCAGGATACTGATCGTAATTTGCTTGGAGCAGACAAGAATGTTTCCAGTCCAGTACACCAGTTTCGTTCTGTTAATGAACCATCTACTAGTGCCTCTAGTCCAAATTTGTTTAAGGTATGTAAGCTATTTGTGCCTTATATCATGACAAGCCAAAGTGAATTACATACAGTTTTCGAGGGAATCTTAAATAATATCAATCGAGATCTCCCCTTCAAATCTGTGCATTATTTTTGATTATGATTTTTTTTTTAAGCTTGAAGGAAATTATTGGTACTTCCTTATTATAGCGGACCACGAAGATTAGTCGTTAGGCGATCAAGATGTATCTCCCGGTTATATTACAATATTTAGGGGAGTTAGCGAGAAGTTATCGCGTTACTTATTTTGTAAAATTGCTACCATTAACTATGCTGCCATTTTGTTGCTTTTGACATAACCTTTTAGTTAAAAATTACGATTATTATTTCATAATAAGTATTACTGCTTTAAACGCAATATATATATACATATATATATATATATATATATTATTTCGACAGCAACAACATATCACATTTAATAATCACGATCCCTCTCCCCATTTTACCATACTTCAGACCTCGATATCCAGAGAAAGTCTATGAGTTAAAATGTCTGCGACAATTGCCAACTTACTAACTGACTTACACCACTTGG
The DNA here is from genome assembly GCA_963931845.1 of Maratus michaelseni. NCBI lineage: Eukaryota > Metazoa > Arthropoda > Arachnida > Araneae > Salticidae > Maratus > Maratus michaelseni. Next base: position 95,295,988 of record OZ007596.1, read on the forward strand.
TGCATAGCTACCGGTAATAGTTCAAAAATAAATGCTAGGAAAAAATGGAGCTATACAAAAATGTTAGTATGTTATTGACAAATTTCTAAAAAATATTTTTCAAATTACACTAAAATAAAATATGCAAAAAAAAAATATTTTTCAGAATTTCTAGCTTTTAAAAACATAGTTAAAATTGAAGATTTAATTATAAAATTAATTAATTACATACTGTAGTATTAGCTAATCTTATGTAATCAGGTCCACGGTCAAGGTCAGCACCAAATATGAGGGATGCTAGAAAACTGTGGTTCCAGGTGTACAGGAGTTACAATCCTGGTTAAAAAATGAAATTAATTTTGTGCCAAACTACACAACTTGCACCAAACAGTAAGTTTACTATAACAAGCCAATTGACTGTAGGTCTGATTACAGAAGAATCCCAAACCACGATTTACAAACATCAATAAGTGTACATGGAATCTTGAACTTAATGTAAATTTTTTATCTTCAATATTAATAATACTGATTAGTTTAATATCAGTATTTATTCGTTTAGAATTATATTATCAACAATATATAAGAGGTTTGCAATTAGGCTTACCTATTTTATTTTGTTGTTGTTGTTCGGAGATTATCGATATATATTCGGACAGTTTATAGAACAAAACACGTTAGAAAATCGTTTATTCATAAAATGCCCGTGTCTTACATTAACAAACATTTATTCCTACAAAGTGTATACAATTACGGTGGAAATATTATATAAAAGTGTTAAAGATTAAAACCAAAGCACATAAACTTTATTGTTATTATTTTTAATTAACATTTCAAAATGATCTGTTTAACACAGTAAACTAAATATATTCAAGTAGCAGTTGTCTTTGTAACAGTTTGAGCCTGATAATTTTACGTAGTCTGTGATAAGATTTCTTTAAAAATAATTTTTTTTATAGAAAAACAAATGTTTGAAGTGTGTTTTAATTTTTATAGTACAAAATAATCTGACTCATTCATAATTTTTTTATATGCACTTTTGTGTGACAAAATCAAAATAAGAAATGTTATCTTTCAAATACTACCCCTAACATGATAGGTTAGCTTATACATGTTTTTTTAAACTGTATCTTGCCTAACTTCATCTTCTGAATGTATTAGGTAGGTTGTCCAGAAAGTTTGTGCCGGTTGGGAAAAACAATTCGTACCGGAAAATTATGCCCTGTTAATTATTAGACTTTAGACATCGGAATCAATGTCTAATAATTAAATGATAGTATTTTCCGGTATGAATTGATTTTCCCAACCGACATGAACTTTCCGGACAACTCAATACATAGTTTACAATTTATATTATACTTAATATTCAAATTGAAAGAATTTTATAATTTAATTCAATGTACACATTTCATGTAATTAGTCTGTGTTTTGTTGTCCATGTGTATATATTGAATGATTTATTTTTCATTTTGAATTCCTCAGTTTCTTTCCCATATAAACACTTTTGTTTTTATGTGTTTGTTTCACAATGTGGCAACTGGATTTATTGGGTTTAGGCTCCTTCTAGATTTTGGGAATCTGCACCTATACTCCATAAGCATTCAACAGAATGTAGCTTCCTAACACTAAGTAATTCTCCATTTTAGAGCAATATAGTTTTTTTCTTTTTGTGTGTGTGTGTATGGAAAAAATATAAAAATTATGAACAAACTATTGTAATGTCCTCTAAAAAAAACCCATTTTTTGAAATTTTCTCTATATAATGTCTAATAAATAATTTTAAAAAATTAAACATGGATAAATTTTTACAGCTTGTTCTGACTAAGATTTTAATGTTGAGCATTTTTCATTTTATCACTTTCTTAAAAAGTGGCAGCCAATTAAGCGAGAATTCGAAAAAAACCCACTTTTCAAAATGTAACCCATGTTACCTAAAAAAAAAAAAAAAAAAAAAAAACCTGACGTAATCAGATGAAAATGATGCATATTATTACATATTAATGATTTAACATAAAAACAATTAAAAATTTATGTATATATTCTAAAATTTTATTATAACAAAAAAATCTGTAAAAATGAAGCTCATGTTTTGTCAGAATTCTGCAATTGTTAATTTAAATTATTTTAAAACTAAATAAGCACTCATTAACTATTTTTACTATTCTAAATGGTGCATAAAAACAGAACAAAACAATAAAATTGACTTTAATGAAATATTTGATGTAGTACTGTGGAGTGGGTTTTTTTTAGGAAACATTTCTCCGTGGGTTTTTTTTAAGGACAGCACAATATATGTATAATATTGATTTAATGAGATGCGAAGGATGCCCATAATGAATATAGCTTGTTGATATACTGATTTTAAATTTTGAACCTTAAATTCATTTTAACAAAGATGATTTATTCTGTGAGCAAAGTTTAGTAAGATATAACATAAACAGATTTATGTAAACAGGATTTATAATTAATGAATAAATTTACTTTGAATGGAATGGAAAGTCATTGCGTTAATCGTAAATATCAATATAAAGATTTTTATTATCAGTAAGTATCAGCCTGAGATCAAGGAAGTTAATTACATTATTTGTAATATATCAATTTCACTTAATTTTAAATTATTATGATATTTTATAGGTAAAAGATAATGTGATTGACGTTTCATGTCATCATTAATGGTTAATTTTCTCAAGTGACACTTTTCAAACAGCAAATAAGTATTGTAAAGGCATTCTTTTTTTTTACCTAAATATGATTCTTTTTTATAATTATTCTGAATATCTTTATTAATTGACAGTTAAAAGTAGAAGTTATGTAAGGTTTTATATATTTTAAAAGGTATTTTTAAGGATTTGGTTTAGCTAAATATTTAGTTATTTGGCCAAACCAAATTTTTGATATTTGGCCAAATAGCTTGATATTTTCCCTAACCGAATATTTGGTAGTATGGCTGAATAGATACCAGGTATTTGGTATATCCCTAGTTTGAATCTGTTTTTGAGACACGATAATCTGGAAAAAGTCATCATCGGAGAGCCATTGATTATAATTTAAGATCTAATACAAATTTCATGCATTTATTTTTCTGTAAAAAAATAAATAAGTCAATGTATCAAAATTCCACGCTGTTGCATGGGGGGAAAATATTTTTTTTTAGAGCACCCCTAAAATTGTGATAACTGAACTCTGAAATAATAACTTTCCTGCTCTTGCTGCTTTGGCGGGTAAGTTTTTAAGTGCACCAGCATCTTGGGGTGCAGTTATTTTCAGTGGTTGGAAAATATATGTGCAAAGCAAGAAACATATTCTTACCAGACAATTTTGAGGGACTTGCCTTTTGTTTAATTACTGCTACAGATTTTTAGGTAGATTTCGTAAGAAATACTACCTATTACATTCTCTCCTAAGTTGGAATTTTTGAAAAATTTTTGCAGATCTACCCTGATCATGACTCCCAGAACCCAAAACCACCCCCCAGTTCAAAACTTTATCTATCTATCTTTGTATGTCACTTTTTTATGGACACGATAACTTCAATAATTCTGCACAAATCTCTTCCAAACTGATGCATAAAATCAAGGGGCATAAAATCTCGGTCAAGTTCGTTAATGGGCAAAATCGAACCAGGGGGGGGGGGGGGAGGAATGATGGGGAGCTTTTTGTGAAAACAGAAAAAAAACCCATAACTTCTTAATTATGATATGTATCGAATCCGTTTAAAGTTATTATTACTTCTATGAAAAGAGCCAAAAATTTATGTATGACAGATTTTTGATATCATTAAAAATGGCCCCGAGGGGAAAGGAGGGTTTTAGAAGAAAAAAAATCATAACTTCGTCAATTCACAAGATATCAAATCTGTGTAAATTTATTATAAATCCTCTTAATATTATCTAAAACTTTTATATTGACACGTTTTTTATAGGACCAACCCTTATAGCAGAAAAAAAGAATGTAAAAAAAAAAATCCCTGCTGGCTCCACCCGCAAACAAGTTAGATTTCAAAGTGGGCAGTCCCAACTGCGGCCTCATGGCAAAAAGGTAATTTCTTCTGCAATTCCCAAAAAACAGGCACCCCACAGTCTGCGTTTTCGAAATCTATCTGTGCCTGTAGAATTCAGGGAGGAATGATGGGGAGCTTTTTGTGAAAACAGAAAAAAAAACCATAACTTCTTAATTATGATATGTATCGAATCCGTTTAAAGTTATTATTACTTCTATGAAAAGAGCCAAAAATTTATGTATGACAGATTTTTGATATCATTAAAAATGGCCCCGAGGGGAAAGGAGGGTTTTAGAAGAAAAAAAATCATAACTTCGTCAATTCACAAGATATCAAATCTGTGTAAATTTATTATAAATCCTCTTAATATTATCTAAAACTTTTATATTGACACGTTTTTTATAGGACCAACCCTTATAGCAGAAAAAAAGAATGTAAAAAAAAAAAAAATCCCTGCCGGCTCCACCCGCAAACAAGTTAGATTTCAAAGTGGGCAGTCCCAACTGCGGCCTCATGGCAAAAAGGTAATTTCTTCTGCAATTCCCAAAAAACAGGCACCCCACAGTCTGCGTTTTCGAAATCTATCTGTGCCTGTAGGCTAAGCCATCAGGGACTTTATTTTTTAAAAGGAAACTTTTTCAAACATCATTTATTTCTCACGAATTATTGCCATTAATAATTTTCTTAAGTATCACTATTCAAGCCATAAAACAGATAACATTAAAGCAATCTCTTTTATTTAAATATGATTTGATTTCTTGATTATTCTGAATTAATATATGAATTTATTGGCAAACTGAATATGCAGTAGTATGGCTGAATACTGAATATTCAGTGCATCTCTAATTTTTGATGATGTGTATTATTCTTATTATTGCATTGTGGTAAATTAAAGAAAGAACAAAATATTTTATTTAGTTTTCTAAAGTTTTCTTCAAAATGGAAGATTTTAGATTAGTGGCATGTACTTAATCATCTTTAAAAAAAAATTTTTTTTTATTATTATTTTTCAGTCACCTGATTACTCAAAGAAAACAGATGAGTTGGCAGATCCTGAATTTGATTATGAAGCTGGCAAGACATGGATTTACCCCACCAATTATCCTGTGAGGGATTACCAGTTTTCGATTGTAAAAGAAGCTTTATTTAAAAACACTTTAGTAGTTTTGCCAACTGGTTTAGGAAAAACCTTTATTGCTGCAGTTGTAATGTATAATATTTATCGTTGGTTTCCCAATGGAAAAGTTGTTTTTATGGCACCAACAAAACCTTTAGTCGCCCAACAAATTGATGCATGTTTCAACATAACTGGTATTCCATATGAAAATACTACCCAAATGACAGGTTTGTTTTATTAAGATTTATTTGCTTAAAAATAAAATAATTTTTGCATTAGTTTTAGTTGTGCTATTCTTATATCATAATTATATAATTATGTTTGGAAAATATTACATTGTCTATTTAAAAAAAAAACTCAAACAAGGTTCTTTACTATAATGGTGTTTTAGAGTAGTTTATTCCAAATGGAATATGTTATTAAAAAAGAGATCCCATTCTTTTGCCAAAAAAAAAAAAAAAAAAAAAAAAAATACTGAGTTATGATACTTTGAATTAAATGCATTTTCTAGCATTAAAGATCAGAAAGAAGTATTTTTAGTGACATTTAGCATCTTAAAATTAATAAAATTTAAAGTATCATAACTCATTAAGTTTTCGCCATAAAATAAAAAAAATTTTTTATTGTTCTTGTTAGATCATGGAGAATGTTTTTCTAAATATAATATATAGAAGCTAGGGACCATATAAAATAAAAAGTTTGTAAATTTATAAAGAATAACGTTATTGACATAATTGGTTTTTAGGTGTGTTCGTAATTATATAAATATGTAGCACCTATTGTCGTCGTCTAGCCCTCCATCCGTTCGTCCGTCTGTCTGTCCGTCCGTTTGCATATAACAACGCAAAAACTACCCAATCAAATGGTTTGAAATTTAAGATATATTATCTTTGCAGAATTTTGTCGAGACATTTCAAATTTTGTGAAAATTGAATCAAAACTTTAGGAGATATTAATAAAAATATTTATTAAGAAATTAGAATTTTTTAAAAAGAAATTGGTGCTTTCTTGTTATAGGAGCTTCCGAGGATTAAACGTCAAGCGACCGAGATACTTATTTTATTACAGAAAATAATCTGCAGCCGATATAATTCATTTTACAGAATTAAAAATCCTCAAGATCTGAATAATTATATAACTAGTTATAGTATGAACGCACCTCATTTGTCACGTTTGACGTACAATTTCTAACTTGTTTTAATAATGGATAATAACATTTGAAACATATTTGCAATTGAATGAATACCTCTAAAACTACCAGTTTAGGGATTATAGATATTGTTCAGCTATGAGAGGTGACAGTCTGCATATATTTGTATTAAAAATAGACACATTATTCTATTATTTATTTTATTTAATTTTTGTAATTGCAATTTAAAACTGTTATGTCCATAAAATTTTGATTAAGTAGATTTTTTTCATTGAATGGCTAACTTGTTTATAGCAAAATGACATGCAGATGACCGATAACTGTCATAGAAATAGCATAATGAGTAGTCCATGTTTCATATTACAGCAAATGTGTTAAAGTAAAAAAAAAAATGTTATACCATGAGTGGCTCTTATGAATTTTTTTTGTCTCACCTAAGATTTTGTTCCTTTGTTAGTTTCTGATTACATCTACGTAATTTCAGTTCTTCTTTTTTCTAGTTTACTGATCTTTGAATTAGGGTTGCTTGATTGCTGAAACCAAAAAAAGCCAGGAATTTTTTTGGGGTTTTAACAACTTAAAAAATGTTGGCTTTAATTTTTTAAAATATGGTTTACAGCTAATTCACATTAAATTTTTAATGTACTCATAAATGTCTTCTACTAAAAACTTTATAAACTCCTATTAAATCAAAACACCTAGGGCGAAATCCAAATTTCACCTTACTTTATTCATAAAATTTCAATATGAGACTCAATAGATCCCACTGTTACTTAACATGTGACATTTAAAATACACAAATAGATGTTAAAAGATGTTTAAAAACTGTCCTAGTACTTTCGGCCGGCTACCGCGACCATCATCAGGGAGCGAAAATCCTTACTGACTGCTGTCTTATGCATCTGAACTCCAGCTTTGTCTTGAGGTGGAAAAGTCCATTATTTCTTTGGTGTTGCTTGAGTTGGTTTCTATGGATACTCTGAATGATTATGTAAACAACTTTGTGAACTATGCAAAAAGGAGGAGGGGGGGGGGGAATTCATTATTAAATATTGTCAAATAAATAAATCTTTATAACTGTTAGAAGGCAATATATTTAAAAGAAAAATACATACACATCGAGGAGAATGTATTAAATTGTACTATATGATGATATTTTGAAGCTCTATATTACATAGCTCCACATATACTATACATTTTAAATATTACATTTAATTAAACAATGATAAATTACCACTCATCAAAAAGGAAACCTTATTCTTACATACTGTTATTTATGTTTAAAATGGAGTAATTTATATGTATTTAATAAATGAAATTATATATCTGATACAATACTTGTGAACATCCATATTTAATTAGTAATCAGTGGGTTCTAATGACTTATAAAAATTATATATTTAAAAAAGTTTTTCTGCTATTAAGCAATTTTATAACTTTTTCCAAATAAGTTCATATGAAAAGATTAAATTGTAGAATGATCCATGTTATTGTTGAAAGAGATAATAGATTTGAAGAGATTTTAGTACATGTAAGTGTAGAAAAAATTGAGAACAGTAATAAGAATAAAAAAAAAATTTCAAAATAAAACTCTTTAAAATAAAGTTTGGAAATGGTTGTTGCTATTCAAAAGAGGTCTTCATGCATATCTTATTCCTAATAACAGTTTTGAATAGTGAGAAATAATGTTTTTTATTAAATGACTTTATGAAGGATTTTAAATATTGATAAGAGAAAATAAGATTACTACATATTAATAGCCCTTAAAATTAGTTAATTAATAAAATATATAACTAAGCAAATACTGTTCTAAATATAAGATATTTAATTGTTTAAAGCAATAAAAATAATAATTAAAAAAAGTGTTAAATGCCAGTATAAACCAAATAAAGCAGTTGGCATGCATTTAAAAAATTTGATTGACATATTTGCAATTCTGACTACAAATCACCTAATATTGCCTTCATTATTGAGAAATTGTGTTATTTATTAAATTCTAACTCAATGAAAGGTCCTTAAAATTAGTTAAAAAACACTTTAAAATGTACAGTTTATAATTAAAATGCTTCACTTATAAAAGCCAATTTTGCCCCCTACCCTAAAAATAGCCAGTTAAAACCAGTAAAAGACACTGGCATGTTTTTTTTTTTTTTTTAAATTTTAGCCAGCAGTTTTTCAATTCTGATTTGAACAAGTATTTTCTTGTGTTTGCTTGAAAAAAATTGATGCATCTTTTGTTATAAATGACATTATTAAATAATTAACTCATGTATTTGCATGTAAAATTTTTATTACCTTTGTTTGATAGAAGGAACTTTTGCAAATGACTAATTAATTTATTTGTTTAATGTTGCAGGAACCAATGCACCTGAGTTACGTAAAAGAATGTGGCTGAAAAAGCGTGTATTTTTTCTCACACCTCAAGTTTTGGTGAATGATTTAGTTAGAAATATTTGCCCAGCTTCAAGCATTAAGTGCCTTGTTGTGGATGAAGCTCATAAGGCATTGGGAAATCATGCATACTGTCAGGTAAATTTAATAATTTAATCTAATCATACTTATAGTCAGCTTAAAAAAATTAAGGGAAGTTCCATAATCAGGTTTGCAGCCAATTACCATATTTTAGTGAGCATGGCTTGTTGTAAATTTAATTTCATTGTAATTTGTTTTGTTTTTTCTTTTGTGTCAGCAAACTTTTACACTTAAATTTAAGCATTTACCTCCATGGGAAATTATATAACTGCTATTTGTTTAATTAATTATATAAACTATGTGTATATAATTTTTATTTGAATGTAAATGTTTACCTTCATGTTTATATAACTATTCTCATACACTTGAAACTGCATTGTTGTCAACATAGCTCATGTTTGATACCAACCTTAGCTGCAAACTTGATTATGTTACTTTTGCCATAAAATCTAAATGCTATTTTGTTATTTTACATTTTTATTAATGCATTCTAATAGCTTATACTTCAGCTAATTAATGAAAAATCTATGTAAATATAAGTACAGCTGAACTTGGTTAATATGAGAAGCAAAGATAATTATAAAAGTTCTTGTATTAATTGTAACAATGTGTCAAAAGTATGTTTTCACTAAAAATATTAAAAAAAAATCCCTATATATGAAAATTTTTAGAATGCAATTAAAAGGATATAGCGTCAATGACACCAAATCATTTTTTTTTTTAGTTGCCAAAATGTTCAACTTAGGATAAGGGCAGTTTTGATATTATTTATTTCCTTATGTTGTATGCATATAAACAGATATGTGAGTTATAATAATAAACAAATTCATTTTAAAATTTATTTAAAAAACTTATAAAGATTTTTTTTTTTTTTTTATGTGCTTTGTTCTACTATAGTCTACATTTTTCCATTTTAAATCAGTTGTAGTATTTGACAAAGCCTGAATCCATACAGCTTAACAAATAACAAATCAATGACTGAAGGAAGTAGTAGACAAAATCTTGTTTATCTTTTAATTAAAGTTGAATAATTGAAACCCTCCTCTGACATTCAGCTGTATTAAACGGAAGAATCATTATGAAATAAAATATTTTGCTTAAATAGAGTAATGAGAAGGGCTGAATAAAGTGGTTCAACGTGTATCAGTTACATTATTACGGAAAAAACTAAATGTTTGATTGGAAAAAGCAAATTTGTTTTTTATAAGCAAATGTAAACTTAATGTTAGACAGGAAAAATGACGAATGAATGTAACATCACTATCGTCAATTTGAAATTTATATGCACAAAATGTAACTAATCGCTGCTAATTTTAAATCCCGATTAAAATTAAAAAGAAAATTGAGTTAATTAAAAAAAAATGTTATAAAGTAATGGATTATTGAAAGGAAGAATTAACATTGATAGAAAATCTTCTCCTGCAGGCTAATTTAATAACACAATAATTAGAATGTTTTGTTCAAAAAATAAATTGTTCACTCTGCAAATTATAATATAAAGTAAAATCATTTAATAAATTAACTGTTAAAATTAATAAAAGATATTGATTAAGTAAATGTATATATATATATATATATATATATATATATATATATAAAATTAGCTGACCTGCCCGGCATTGCCAGGGCCCGTGATAATTACCTTAAATCTTTAACATGATTTGTATGAATTTATATTTTTAAACAAAATTCTTTCCAGACAAACCCAGTGTTACGGGGGCCCTGCTCTTGTCAGTGTACATCGGGCATGCTATGCACACTCCGGTTTGTGTTTGTAAGCAAACCTTGAATTTCTACAATTATATATTTTGAAAGGAAAATCTTTCCAAATGAACCTAGGATTAGATACGAACCTAATGTTGGGGACCTCCACTGCTTTCGGCAGCATACACCCTGAAATTTGCATGATTTTATATATTTAAATGAAAATCCTTCCAAACAAAGTAAGAGGCTCCCGATCTAGTGATTGCCGATTTAATTTTTGAAAATTAGATATATTAAACTTTTAATTCTGACCAATACATCGTGCGGAAATCTAAATAATAACCCTGTCCCCTTCACAATCTTTCATTTCCAAAACACAATTCTCTGGCTGCCTTGTTACTTTTGATTTGAAACCTCAGAAACACGAAGTGCTTGCTGGGTTCGCCAAGAAAGAAGAAAGTCTGTCAAAATTGCAGAAGTGATTTATGGAAAGGAATTTTTTTTGAAAGGGTTAATATTAATATATTTTTTAACTGAAGGTGTTGTTATAAAGAAAAATGTATGCAGATTAAGTAGTTATATATATTATTTTCGTATTTCAAATGTTCATTTCATGCAAATCTTCTATGAAAATTATGCCTATATTCATTTCTTTTATTTCAGGTTATCAAGGAGTTGTCTACTTATACATCTCATTTTCGAGTATTGGCTTTAACTGCTACTCCTGGTAGTGAGACACAAGTAAATATTTTTATTTCCATGTAGGCTATAATGTGAAATATTTTCTGTAAAATGATTTCTAGTTTGTAAAATTTAAGGTTTCATTATGATTTTTTCCTGTATCATGTAGGAGATAGGTATTATTTGTTATTTTCTTCTATATTTCTAAGATAGTATTGGAGTTGGCAAATTTTACTAATGCATGTAATTCTATGAAACATCAAATTTAGTTGATCATTAATATAAATTGGTGATGATTAGATTTTGATGCATATCGCTTAACAGGTGGCATTGCTATCCTGTATCTATCACAATGCACATGTGCATCTATATCTTGGCATCTATAGGATGAAAAGTGTGGAATTCAGGGGGTGGCCTGGGGAAGAGGCATTCCTCTCCCAGCACATCGAAATGCCACTCATTCAGAAGATTTGGGATTTAATGCTTATAAATGCCCTAGTGCCTCTTCCCCTGCCCCTCGGAGCTGCAGAAATCCCTTCTGTAGAAAAATTACTGAATTCAACAATCAATGAAATTATATCGAATTTCCCATGTAAAATGTTTATTTTGATATGTAAAAATATGTTGCTTTAATTTTGTCTTTGATCTATCAACAACTGTGACATGAAAAATTATTTCTAAGTGCCATTATAATATTATTATTTTAATGGGTGGAAGAATAGATCGTATAGTAAACTTTTAAATATTGCAGTTGTGATTAAAATAGCAATTAACCCTGCACAGTTTGTGCATCTGTTCTTTAGGTCAATATTCTTTGAGAAGAGAATCAAAAAATATAAAATAAATTAAACATTCTTACTTGTTCTTTGTTGAAAAATAAGAGACTCATACTACTTGAAATAAGAACTCGTTTAGGTTAGGATCCAATAATGTTTATTACATTTTCTTGAAGAAGTAGGAAGGATGAGATGAAAGCTGCACATCAAGTCTTTAAAAAAGTACTGGCTCAACTTTCGTAAAATTCGAAGAATCTTTGAAATATTCCTTCTGGCAGAATCCAATAAGGGATGTAGCATTAATGCAGAATTAAATTACCAGTTGATTTAAAACCTTTAAAATATTAAACTTAAAATTTACAACAGCATTTTTATAGAATAATTAAAAACTGAAAACGCCTCCAAAGAATCATGGTGATTCTAGGATACGAGCGCCGGCATAGACCTGGCCTCAGATCAGACGACGTTTTGCATAAATTTACAGCATCATTTTTATTAAAATTCTGTTGGAAAAATGCGCAACATTAGTATTTATACCCAGAAAAAGGGTGCACAAATGTGACAGCAAGATTAATTTAAACTAATTTGATGATTAGGAATTACGTGAAAATTAAAATAACAAATCAGAAACTAATTAACATTTAATAATTGAAAGAACGATTCTAATTTGTATTTGAAAGACACGCCCCTTTCGGCCGCAGCGCCAAAACAAAACAGCTCCCGAAAACATACCGAACAAGAGCGGCAGTGACACATGCGCACAACACACGCGTGCAGAGTGAGAGCCGCTGAATGACGATGACGTCACAGCTCAGCGCCGATTGAACGAACTCAGGAGGGATGGAGTAACTCCGTGAAAACACTGCTGAAAAAGCAACGTACAAGGAGCGCGATCGCTGGTAAAAAGGCATTTTAAAAGAACAGAAATTAAACTGGAAAGGCTATAAAATAGAAATACGTTGAGCTGAAATAAAAATAATTAAAAAAGATAAAACTGTGATATGTCTTTATCACAACAACAGGGTTAGCTGCCATGCTATGCTTATTGTTATGAACTGTGTACTAATTTTTTTTATTTGATACTAGTTGATTCACCTGGCAATGCCGGGTCCATGATAATAACCTTAAATAAACCTCATATTTGTATCTTTAACCTGGTTTTGTATGAATATTTTTAAATGAAAAATTCACAAAAAAAAAAAAATTATATTTAGTAATAAAAGTGCTCATAAGAAGACATTTTCTTGTTTTTTTATATAATTTCACATTTTTTAAAAAAAAGCTCATTGTCTGAACTCTTTCAAATTTTTATCGATTATAAATAGAATGGTTTTGCAGCCCATGTAAAAATTTCATGAAAAAATATTAATATCTAGTTGTAAAAAAAAAAAATCTGTTTTCTTCTCGCTTTTTTTTTTTGTGCCGGGTCCTTTAACATAACAAAAAGGCATCAAAGTCAAAAAAAAGTTTTCATCAGTCGAACTCTCTAAAATTTTAGTAGTTTATGTATATAACTGTATCCAAGCCCCTATAAAATTTTCTGAAAAGATATGCATATTAAATAGTGAAAATGTTACCAGAAGCCGAGCATGGCCACGCAAAAACACCCCGGTATTTAGCGTTTTCGTTAAAAATTTCTCAGATTTTATTTTAAAAAAATATTTCTACTCATCCAAACATTTCAAAATTGTTGTAGGTGATATACATCTGGTCTACCAAGATGCTCTAAAAAGATTGTGTTGAAATATGAACATTTAGTTACTTTTAGCGCAAGAAAAAAAAATCATCTTGGGAGGCATAAAATAATCTGCGTTCGCTGATGTTTTTGAATATATTTTGGCAAAATTGCTGTTCTGAAATTTGATTTAATTTTCTCTTACAAGATGGTCAAGCATACCTTTTACAGGTTATTCAATCAACATAAAAACATTTTGATTCAAATATCTGTTGCATTAATTCCGAACACTGAAAGTCCATTCTCCTATATAAGTTACTCAGGGCAGGATGGCAAATTCATGCCCAAAATTTAAAAATCCTGACAAAGAGAATTTTCCAAGTAAGAGCCTCCCACCAATGAAATTTCATCAATTTTTGTAAAAATTTGCTTTTTTGAACAATGGTTAAGGTGAAAAAGCAATGCTATAAAATTATGGGGAAAAAAAGAAGAAGAAAAGAAACCTAATTATTAGAGGCATTTGGTTAAAATTTTCAGAGTTGTTGATTCTTTCAATGATATTTTGCCATGTGTTAATAGTTATGTTCAGGGCTTTGCAAATGCAGTCGCCAGATTGCCACTGGCAACCAAGTTTTTTTTATTTATTTACTCTGGCATTTATTTATTTATTTTTTTTTTTTTGTACAAATATTGACCTAAGAAATCAGCACAAACGGCATTGTTTTCTCTACCCCATCCCTAATCGTGCACGGCAAGCAGTGAACTTGTACTTTTAATTGAAGAACAAAGTTTAAAAGACATTTTCCATATCTTGCACAGAAAACGCTATTGTTTACCGTTCTAGCCAGCTAACATGTCACTTGATTAGAATGTGAGGGTAGAGGGGTCAATAATACAGTAAGAAATGGTATCAATCCAGCCTCTGTGGCATCTAAAGTTGGATATAATTCTAGAAAGTGCTCAGTTTTTTTTGTAACTTTAAAATCAGATTTTTGTATTCAGAATTAAAACTGATTAATCTATCAGCTTCATCGTAATGGGTAATAACATATGAATGATTATAAGTAATTCATTTGAAGTAAATCTATAAAACTAAATTATGTACTGTTCTTAACTGTGTAACTAATAATTCTAAACTATGCTTGTTGTTATTTTTTTCTCAATCAATTCATAAAAAAACTTTTGTGTTTTTTTTTAAGCAATGATAGAGATAGAAGGGGCGAAATATTTTTTACTGGCGACGAATTTTTTGCTAGCTACCAGATTTTATAAAATTTGTAAAGCCCTGGTTATGGTTAATTTAAATAGTATGTTAAAATAAATGCAGGTTTTAAAAATAATCTCCTAACCATTTACAAATATTGGCTAAAGGACTTTCCTCCCACAAAGAAAAATTACTGAATTGAAATTCTTGATAGTCTATCATTAACTTAAAATATTTTGACTGTGGATGAATGTAATTTATTTTCCATAATAAAATCTCTGAAAACTAATTTCTCTTTTAACAGGCTGTAAAGCAAGTTCTAACTAATTTGCTGATATCTCATGTTGAAATGCGATCTGAAGATAGTGCAGATGTACAACAATACAATCATATACGAGATATTGAAAAGATTGTAGTTCCTTTGGGTGATAGATTAAATAACTTAAAAAGTAGATTCCTTGATGTAAGTTAATTAGTTTTTATATTTATTTAAGTGGATTTCATGATGTACTGTGTTCTATGCAGAAAAAAAAAAAAAAAAAAAAAAACTACTAAAGACTGCTTTATTAACAAATTTTATTTACATGCCAGAGTGGCTAAGATTAATAAATATTATTTTTATTTTAAAAGATATATTTTGAATGTTGTATAAATAAAATCTCCAGATAAAGCAGTTTTTAATGTTTTCAACTGATAGTAATAATAATAATAATAATATATTAATTAAAAACCTTTATAGATGATCAACATTGTTGTTTTTGTTTTAACTTTTAATAGAACAGATGCGCTATCAGCTGTCATCATTTTATTCTTGCCTCGATTTCAAAAACCATGTCAAAATGGCTCTCTAACCAACGATATTGTCAGAATGAATTTGTCTCTTTATAAAGGGTTGCTCTAAAGGCAGTGAAATTTAGTTGCACTGAAATTTAGTGGCTTTTTGCTCTTTTTTCCTTTATTATTAATTGTTTGCTGACATCCAATAGCATATCTGTGTCTATCTTATACATCTGTATTTTACATTCTTTTTAGTCAAGCAAATAAAGCATTTTTATCTTACAATAGATTGGCTAGTTTTGATTTTGAAACATGTTATATAAGGCTAATGTTATAATAAAAATACCAAAATAGAGAAGGAAGACTATAACCAATTTTTTAGAAAATAAAATTACAGTAAATTTTATGCATGGAGTTTTTTTTTTCTAGGCTCATATACAGATTTATATAACAGAGCTACATTGAAACTGGAGAAAATATATTTTTCTGATTCATTCTGTCTTACTCAAACTTTGGAATGGTGTAGTCAGGGCCGTGCTTAGGGCTTTGGCGGCCTTTTTTCCTGAAATTTTTATAACAGGTATAAAATATTAAATATCGTACAAATTATAGAAAGCATATCACAAGGGTTAATTAGTATGCACTCTGTAACACAAAAAGTTGTAGAAAATACATCATAAAAAAAATTATACTTAAAATAGAAAATCAAATTTCCCATGCATATCAGTATTCATAACAACCATAATGGTTTCGGTTTACTTTGATATCCCGTGAAATAAGAATAAATTTGAGTTTACATGAATTCCCAAGTTTTAGTATCATAAATAATAAGTAAACAGATATAATACATTTATTTTAAAGCACTATCCATAGTACGATGGTATGAGATTTTTTGCCACACACATGGGCAGATCTGTACTAAACTTTGTTTCCGCAGCTATATCCCCCACGAGCAGTCGAAATCGAAATCGTAATTGCAAAACAGAATTCGTAAAACACATTTCATTAACGAAACTGGTAGAATGTACTAAATCAGCTATATATTCATCATAAATAAATTTTTCTGTTTTTTTTTTTTTTTTTTTTTATGGCAGCAATGTTATCTATGAATTCTGAAAAATTTATAGAATTGGCGAAATCGTTTTCAATCCAAATAAGAGCGAGAGCAGTGAGACATTCATCAAGCATAGCTGATCTTAAATAAATCTTTATAAGTTTCAACTTTGAAAAAGAGCGTTCTTCTGAAGCAACGGTTACAGTAAAAGTGAGTAAAATTCTCAATGCAATGACAATATTTGGCATAATTTCCTGAAATCTACGGCTAAACAGTCATTACAAGGTTTCCAATGGAGAATGTACACCACTTGGAATTGTTCGGCATAAACGTTTCTATTCTGTGAGTAATTCTAAAGAATTTACGTCATCCATCAAAATTTGCAGGTCATTGCACATTTTTACTTTCTTTTATCTGTAATAGAAGAAAATATTGTAATCGAAATTTTTTTCGACTTCCAATTTTCGACGTATTTACAAATTTTACAAATTTTAGGGGTCAGAGTTCCTGAAAAATATGTTTTTACAAAATGTCTGTCTGTCGGTCTATGTGTTCATATGTCCGCCTGTGTCTTCTCTTTCTATGATCAAAAAGTGAATGACGTTATGGATAGAATTGAACCAAATTTCATATATATGTTTTTGGCTATGGCCAGCAGGTCCCAGCTGAATTTGTGGATATTCTGCAGGAAGGGGAAGCTGTGATAATGATTTTTGTGTTATTTTCTCGATTATTTGTAGTTGTGTTGCATATAGGCTGATCGTGCAGTGAAGGGTGCTTCTCAACCAAGTATTCTCAACCATGAATATTTGCAAGTAGCTGACAAACAACAGAATTATGAAAAATAGTGATTTTATTGGCACTGCCATAGCGAATTTTGAAATATTAACATGTATGAAATAGAAGAAAGTTTTGGGATTGGTACATCTGACTAGTTAATAAATCAGCATCAGGTATAATATGGATTTGGTTAGGACGAAACGAAAACCAAATGTTGAATTAAATGTTTTCGTCTGATAAAAACACTCCTTTGTCGACATTGTGGCTTGATTAAAGAGGACATTAAAAACAGTAATTGAAATTTCTTTTCCAGATCATGAATTTGTTCATCAGCTAATATGAAAATTCATTGTTTTACATTTTCTCTGCGAAGTGGTGATATAGGTGGAAAAGTCATTGCTCCAGGATTCATCTCTAGCTTTTTAGCTAGTTCTTTCACTGATATTTGAGCATTAGAAAAACCACTTTCTTTATAGTCTTTTAAAAATTGAAGCATATTCTCTATTAATTGAGTCGATTTTCATGTCAGAATGCTGCATTACCTTGCTAACAAGATTGAATTCTGCTAAAATACCTTCCCAGATACACAGTATCGTAAGGAATTGAAAGCTTTTTATTTCTTTTGCCAATGAAGCTGCTTCTGTTCCAAATAGCCCTAATGTTGGCTACTCGACATTCCCCACCTCGTATCAGACAGAGGTTCAACATTTAATTTTTGTACATATTTTTTAAATATGCACCATCTTTGAGTAGAAGCCGAAAAAAGAGCGTTGATCAGTTGAATAATTCCAAAGAATGATTTTGCAATAATCGATGATATCCCATATCTCCTAATACTGAATTCCAGCAGTGAGATCCGCATGGAACGAAATATGCTTTTGAATTTATTCTAATATTATAGCTTGAACGACCTTCTGATAACCACACAGATTTGCTCCATTATCATATTTATTCACAGCAATTTTCATTTGAGAGGCCTAACTTACTCAGATAATTTTGTTATAAAGACTTCCGTTAAACCTAGACCTGTGCTATCACCCACTTTCAAGAAATAAATAAATATTTTAATGACTACAGTATTGTTTTCAGAAGTTAACTGATCAAAGAACTATTGTCATTTGGTCTTGGTGGCTAATATCCGGAATACAGTGCAAACTTACTGAAAAATAGTTTGATCTTTTAACTGAAGAGCAAATAGCTTCCAAAGTATTTTCACTTATCAGCTGAATAAATTCACTCTGAATCATTTTTCCAACTATCTTTAATTTCATCCTTGGAAAAAACGCAAATATTCAAGCAACACTGGGTCGAAATTAATTCAACCAGTCCCAGAAAGTTACTCTTTTTCGAATAATACTTTTTTTCATTTGAACTACAGAAAGGCAAATTTCTCTGAGATAGAAACTAAACTATCAATAACAGTCTTTCAAAAACTTCAGGCCAATGTTCTCTTTCAATATTCATAGCTTTTCCAGTAGCAGAATCGATGGTTCGAGAAAATCACAACCTATTTTCCATTTTAATCAAAGAGTGAAAGCCCTCCTCGAAATGCTTTGTTGAAGTTTCATGATATGTATAATGGACTCTGGTAAGTGTTTCCAATTGTTATATCCCCATTTATGAAGCTTAATATCTGAGTTGCTGAATAATATGCAACAAAAGCAGAATATGGCATCCAAACCTTTTGAATACGCTAGCCAACGATGATCAAGAGCTTATTGATTTGACATTTTTCGCATGTAAAAATTATCCGAAAAATGACGCTTTTCCTTATCTAATGGCAAGTCATATGATGAGGATTTCACACGAACATGATCATATTCTACTGTAAATTTTCTCCATTGATCATTAAAATCTGTCTTCCATAATCCAATATTACTTGGATCGAATTTTGCTTTTTCAACGGAAGCAGAAATGGTTGAATTTTTCTGAAGTGGTGATTTCTCAGCAAAATCGTCAAAAACTTATAGATCTGACTGTGAAACTTGAATGGAAGTTGAAGGATCTCATTGTAAAGCTTGACTGGAAGTTTCAGGATCTTATTGTAAAGCCTGCTACATTACTGACTCTACTTCTGTATTATCTATAACAGAATTCATGCAAAAGTGTTTCAGCTTCCTTCTGTGATTGAATAAATTCTTTTCCTTGTTGCTTTCTTTTCCGTTTACAATAACCATATTCATTTTTACTACTGTGATGAGTTGACAGGAATCAACTAATCCCTTACTTATTGAAAAGGGATAATCTCTCTGGAATGAAAATAATCTGATAGATTGATCTCTTGTGAGAAAGAATTCTATTGAATGGTGAAATATCATTGTCACTTTGAGATAAGTCCAGCTAGAATGCAGGCATTGTACTGAAAGCTATACTCTCTGAATGAGTAGATAAGAATTGTAAAGTATTGTTCTTGTGGATACAAAGAACTGGGCCCCTACGAAATGCAATGTTTTCTGGGAAATTCCTGGAATGCAAGGAAAGCCCCTGGGAAGTGAAATTGCTGACGGCAGTTGAAGGTGGAAGGAGTTGGATTTGGAATACTCGAGAGTGAGGTTCCACTTTGAGCGGACGTCAGAATCAGAATTTGGCTGACCATGTAAATTTACAGCATGGATGCTTATCATAATTTTTCATTTTTACTTTTGTTTTCTTTTTTTAATGTGTTAATTTAAAATAAAGTTTTTTCGTTTCAAACGATAAATGGAATTTATTAATTATATATACAACGTCTCACGCTACCACAGCAATAGTATATATAATTAATTGGTGGCAGCAAATGGGATATGTAATCTAGAATAAATTAGATTACGGATCTATGTTAACCTGATTAAACAGATGATGAGCCAGTGGAAAACGGACAAGCAGAGTTGTGGATTCGTGAAGTCTAATTGGAGTCGTGGTTTTTTCTCGGAGTTCTAGCAAGCAGAGAACTGGTAAAAGAACTTTATCGACAAAAGCTGTGTAGTGTATGGACAGTCAACTATAGATTTGGTGATACATGTTTGTGCTTCTTAATATATCCAGTGGAATGAAGATATGCGGCGTACCATCTGAGTTGTCTACATACGGATCTGAGGTGAAATTAGTGCCTCATCAGCGAAACTAGTGTCTTCAAATCTTCAAACATCTGTGTGTGTCATCTTTAAAAGTGCTTGGAAGCCTGGTATCAGTGTGGAGGAAATATCTGCATCTGGAGGTAAGCTCTTTTATGATATCTTCTATAGAGGTCTGTTTTAAATTAAATTTTGTGTATAAATTTTAATTTTGGGGAACAAAACTCTATGAAAATTTTAAGAATTCTAGGGAAGCTATTAATTTGGTACTTAAATTTTTAGTTAGAATTTTTATGTTTGTTGATTTTCTGGTATCTGTTAGGTATAATATTGGGTTAAGAAAATTATATACTTATGTATATGTTAAAATTTACTTGGGGTATAGTAAATTGTTATTGATTAATTGAGATTATTAATCAGGGTATTTTAATCATAATTTTGTATAAAACTTTTGGAATTAAGAGTTTTGTTTGCATACATTTTATTTATTACAGTAATAAAGTTATAGCTTAATTTTATGGGTATACTGTGGATGATTATGATTAATGTTTCAAAATAAATTGATGTTATACTGTACTGTTGGGTATAAAATTTATTTTGGGGATATACTCAGTTTGAAAGACGTCACTGTTGCATGAGAATTTGCTATATTGAGATTGTGTTGTTTTTGAATACATTATTATACGTATAGTGAAGAAAATTCTATTTCTGTATTTATTGTATTATTGTAAATTGAATATATCTGATAATTTGAAATTTATTATATTTTGGGGGAAAATATGTTAGAATATTTAGGAAAATGTAATAAAAGTGTCTTGCTGTTATTAGCAGAGGAATTTGAGACCAGTGTGTCGAATACGTGTAAAACTAGAGCTATAATCCAGGGTATTGTTGAGGCAGTGGATTATGATGAGAGTTTCGCTAAAATTCGCTTGCAGTATATTCTTGAGCAGGAAGCGGAGCGGAAAGTACAGGAAAAACAAATTGAATTAGATTGTAAAGAAAGAGAGAGGCAAATTGAATTAGATCGGATAGCACAAGAAGTAAAACTTAAACAATTTGAATCAGAAAAACAATTTGAATTAAATAAACTTGATAAACAACTTGAATTAGATAAACTTAAGCAACAATTTGAATTAGAAAAATTGCGTATTCAAAATTCTATGGATATTGTTAGAGTTTCGTCGAATGTTGATTTGCATAGAACTTCTAGAGTAAATTTAAAAGATTTAGTTCCGCGTTTTGATTCCAAATTAATCAATATCACTCTTTTCTTTATGATTTTTGAAAGGCAAGCTAAGAAAGCTAAAATTTCTCAGGAGGATTGGGTTAGTCAATTAATTCCTTTATTACCTTCGGACATTGCTCAAATTATAGTTAAGCAACCTGTAGACAAGTGGGATGATTTTCAGTATATAAAGAAAGTTTTGTTAAATAGGTTTAAGCTGAGTACAGGCGCCTTGAGGCAAAAATTTGAAAATCATCAAAGAAAATCTGATGAATTATGGGTGGATCTGATTTACGAGTTAAGGGGTTATCTTGATAATTGGTTAGATTCGTTAGAAGTGAGGGATTTTGAATCCTTAAAAGAACTAATGCTCACGGAACAACTGAAATAACGCGTCCCTTTTGAGATAAAAGAAAAATTTATGGATGATTGGGAGGAAATGAAGATTGCTTCTAAACTCGCGGAGAAATCAGATAGGTTTGAACGTGTTAGAAGGGAATTTGAGAGATTGGAAAGAAAACCTTGGGAAAAGAAATCTTTTCAAGAAACTCATGGGGATGACTTTAATTCTAATATTAAGAATAAAATTAAATCTAAATTGGACTTTGTAAATAGAAAAGATATTGTGAAAAATGATAAAATTAAGAAGGACCAGGCTTTTGAAAAACAAAGGCAAATTACATGTTTTTTTTGTTTAAAACCAGGTCACGTGAAACAAAATTGTGCGGAATGGTTAAACGATAAATCTAATTATGAGAGTAGAAATCTAGGTTGGATTGTTACAAATGATGGGAAAAGTTTAAATAATACGGAAGGCGTGGAAACTGATTTACCTATGATTGATTTATGCGTAAATGGTAAGAAGTTAAAAGCGATTAAGGACACAGGGGCGCAAATTGCTGTTTTTGATAGATGCGATGTTCCCTGGAGGGCAAAAAAGGTGGGAAAAGTTTTTCTTATTCCGGCCCTGGGAGATAAACAAAAAGCGGAATTAATGTCTGTGTCTATTGCTTTGATAGAAGATAAAAAAGAGTATGTTAAAAAGAATGTGGTGGTTGCAGTTGTGAGAAAACTGAATTCTCCTCCGCTGATAACACCCGCTGTTTATAACTTGTTAAAATTTGGAAGTACAGATAAGCAAAATTCAGGGTGTAAACAAGTGGAGAATCAAAGAGAATTAAATGGGCAGGGAACCCTCAGATTATCTAGCGATCATGAGCAAAGGGTTGTTAGAAAAACGGTTGTGAATGAAATCTGTGAAAGGGATAATAAGTCTGTTGATGAGTTGGAGGTATATTCACCAGGAGACGTGAATGATAGGAATTTGGAAAAAGGATCTGAATTGATCGATATAAAAGATAATGCTTCTCAAATGGATATGGTTAAAAGGTCATGTAAGAGAGGTCAACTTCGGGAAAAGAATTCTGAGCATGATGTAAATATACCCAGGTATTTTGTTGGTAGTATGGGAGTTGAGCATGTTAGAGATAGAATTAGGAAGAAATTGAGTTCATTTATGACTGTGGCCAGTAAATTTAACTCTAGGATGAAGGAAAATAATAGAGTAAATTGGGGGGGCTAAATGCCAAGAAGATGTGAATAGAAAATCAAAGTTAAAAAGAATGGAGCATTCTTCTTTTAAAACGGATCACAAAGAAAGATTTATTAAAATCAAACAAGATTTTGAAAGGAAAAATCATGATTATGAAGTTGTGAGTCGAAAATTATTGTCGAAAAGATTTTCTGATAGAAGTAATATAGATATTGGTTTTCGGGGGAATACTCTAAATTAAGTTCTGTTCTAAAATTTGGGAGTGCTCATTATTGTAATATCTATATTGGGTTTATTTATCATTTAATGTTTAATATTTTCGTAATAGTAAAACTTCATTAATTTAATAATTGCATAATTTAGTATGCTTTCTTTTTGTTTGTAGAAGTGTCCAAAATTAAGCTTTTAAGCATGTGTTTTTTTAAGAGAATTGTTTTAGGCATTGTGTTGTAAATAGATTTATTCTTTTTATTATTATTATTATTATTATTATTATTTTTTGTTAGAATCATGTAAAGTGTAATCTGTATTTGGTATTATATGTATGTGAAGTATTTCAAAATTGTTTCTTAGGGCATCAATTGTATAAATTATTCCTGGAATTATACTTAGGTATTGTAGGTGTGGGATTATAGTAAATCCTGTTGACAGTGTGGTCTATCAAATACTGAGTATGGGAATGTGTTTGTTTTCTATAGGGATTTTTCATGTGTTATTCAAAATTCCTTTGTGCTTTGATGACCTCTTTAGAAGTTGATTGAAGGAGCTTATTCTATTAGTGTATATGCCAAATTTCTTCTAGAAATTTTTCCTTAGGGGGAGGTGTTGTGATGAGTTGACAGGAATCAACTAATCCCTTACTTATTGAAAAGGGATAATCTCTCTGGAATGAAAATAATCTGATAGATTGATCTCTTGTGAGAAAGAATTCTATTGAATGGTGAAATATCATTGTCACTTTGAGATAAGTCCAGCTAGAATGCAGGCATTGTACTGAAAGCTATACTCTCTGAATGAGTAGATAAGAATTGTAAAGTATTGTTCTTGTGGATACAAAGAACTGGGCCCCTACGAAATGCAATGTTTTCTGGGAAATTCCTGGAATGCAAGGAAAGCCCCTGGGAAGTGAAATTGCTGACGGCAGTTGAAGGTGGAAGGAGTTGGATTTGGAATACTCGAGAGTGAGGTTCCACTTTGAGCGGACGTCAGAATCAGAATTTGGCTGACCATGTAAATTTACAGCATGGATGCTTATCATAATTTTTCATTTTTACTTTTGTTTTCTTTTTTTAATGTGTTAATTTAAAATAAAGTTTTTTCGTTTCAAACGATAAATGGAATTTATTAATTATATATACAACGTCTCACGCTACCACACTACCAATTCCTACTTTTAGCATCATTAGAACTTGAAAGAGAAACTGGATCTAAAAATGTTGTCAATGATAAAATAATGTGCGAACAAATAACCCGTTTAGAGCGATGTGATGATGAGAAAATATTGTGTACAATCTGTGCGGTTCCCACATTATGAAACCCTTTTTCGCACAGATTTAATTTAGCATTCATATCCTTATGCTAAAATGTATATACAGTAGAAGCCCGAAATAACGCGGTCCGATATACCGCGAATTCAGATTTAACGCGGGGGAAATTATGTCCCCCCCCCCCCCCCCCCCCCAAAAAAAAAAGATGAATTTTAGGATAAATTTTGCGTTTAAAATTTCAGTGAAACATAATATTCTTCATAAAACGCTTTTTCACACATTTTATCTCCTGTCAGTCAGATACCCCACGGCCCTTAGTGTTGAACAATGACTCGAATGCAATAACAACGATCCCGGATTCAAAATGAGTAATTTGCAGTCTGTGGTTAGTGATTTGCACCTCGATATCTCTGTTGATGATTTAAATGATTGGATAGAAATTGACAACAGCTAACCAATTTCAGAGGTCATAACAGATCAGGATATCATTGATGCTGTAACGCAAAAAATTGCAGTGCGCAAGATGATGATGATGAAATTGAAAATGATGTGGTAGTGAAAAACGACGTTCCACACGTTAGTGAAGTCATTTCACACTTAACGAAGGTAGTTTTGTGGATGGAGAGGCAAGACAATTCAGATAGTGTTCATCTACTCCATCTCGCTAGTGTGAAACATTATGCCGAAAAGAAACGATACGCCTTAGTTCGCCACACAACACTTACGGACTTTTTTAAGACAGTGTAAGATTAAGTTTGTGTTCAATTAATGATAGAGTTAATTACGTTTCACAAAGCGGGTAAGTGTTTTCATCATTTTTTACCATTTCTTGACACCATTCCGATATACCGCAGTTAAGCTATAATGCGGGTGTGAAACATGTCTCCCAACAACCGCGTTATATCGGGCTTCTACTGTACTTACGTCTACAGCAGTGGTTCCCAACTCTTTTCCTCTTTGTGTATCCCTTATTCGCTTTTCTACATGTTGAACACCTTGTTTTTAAAATAAGTTTTTAAATATTAACTATTGTTCAATGTTTATCTTAAATTAAGGACTCTTTAAGCACCTTGGGAACATTGACAGTTTTTCCAAGAAAAATATTAAATTTAAATAAATTTAAAAAAAAAGAATATTTGCTTTTCTTTGAGAAATTACATTACATGCCACATGTTTTATGCTGTTCTGACGGGAAATAAAAGTTAGTCAAAAGAGAACTGTTAAACTATAGGGTTGACAGTGTATGAATCATATTTAATTTTTTTTGTTGTTTATGTAAAACGTTGGATTTTAATAGGATTTTGTATTATTTAAGAATAAAATAATTGAAATTCTGCTATTCATATCCACTGTACCTGGTACATTGCATACGAAGAACAATCTTGTTCTTCAAAACAAAACAGAAGTTTCAAATTTAATCTTTAACTATATAGACTAGAATTTTTTTATATATAAATGATTAATAGAAGATGAGTACATTAAAAATAAAATAAAATCACTCAAAACAATATGTTAATTTTAGCTACAACATGTGAACAATATCTTCTAGGTGCTAGAATTCGTCTGAGGAATGATCAGGGTTGGTCCTAAGGTGTGTGTGTCACACCCCCCACTCAAGCTTCAGTCGACAAATTTAACATAGATAGATCGGCAAATTAAACCAGGAAAATGTTGCAAATTGTTGGCAGAAAATTTGCAGAATATCGAGTCGAAAAATTTTAGATTTTCAAAATTGATGTATTCGATATATTCTTTATCAAGAGCACTGAAAAATATTTCTATACAGTAATTCAAAGTTCTTTAGAGTAGTAGTTCATAACTTAATAAAAATTGAATTTAAAAAATTAAAATAAGCCAAGTACCAGTTCAAGAAACATGCATTTTCCAAAAATTTACAAATTAGCAACTCGTAAAATATTTATTAATATATAATTTAGAAATAATACATGGAAATGTAAAAGCAAGATCAAAATTATGGCGGTCCCCAAATTTTGACGGCCCTGCGCAAATGTCCGGCTCCCCCCCCCATAAACACGGCCCTGGGTGTAGTTCCATTATTTATGGGCCTAGAAATAAACTTTATATATGAAATTTGTTGCAAATTTTATTTACTGCAAGACTGGTAACAGCTTTCTTTCACTAAAATTTACTAGTAAGAATTCTTTGCAAAAATACTTTTAAAAAAGTCTTTTTTTTGTCATTTTTTTCAAGTTGGCTGCTCCTGTAAAAAAAGGAGAAAATCAAAAAACTATTTTAAATTAGAACATCAACCTGTGTAACAAATATCCCAAAATTAAAACTACCTGTTCTTTTGCAAGGTCAGGTTCCTTTTTGGGACTATTTACTAGACAACTTAGGCTGCCATTTTTTTTCAATTACTGCAGAAAATAGCATCATGTTAGGTATACTGATGTACTTTTCCATAAATTGCATAAATATTGAAAAAATTGCTTGTGCATATGAAACAGTAAATAGGTTGCCAGAAAATGTGCATGAAAAATTTCCTTCCGCCAAGGTAATTTTCTCCCCAAGACCTCTATACTGGAAAAGTATCGAATTTTATTTACTAAGAAAAGAAATTTATGCTTTGGCTGTTGAAAAGAAATAGCATTTTGTTGCTAATGCATTTAGATTAAAGAATCTTTCATAGTTAGAAATTTAATATTTCACAATTGAAAACTTTATAAATACACATTTAAATTGGGAATCTTCCATAATTGGAATGAGTTCTCATCATTTTTGGTAACAACATTTTTTCAATAAATGAAAGTAATTTTATCAACTCTGTGGCAAAAACAGAGAAAAAGGGCTCAGTCAAAAAAATAGGCTGATTGCCTTTTTTTTTTTTTTTTTTTTTTTAATACAAATTTGTCTTAGTTTGCTATTTTGGTAAAAAGGGTTATTTGCAGAATTTTTTAAAAATTTGGTCTACTAAATGTAGTTGAATGTATATGACATAATTATATTTAAAATGTTAACAATTTATTGAAATCACAGTTTATCACTGTTATTAGGCTATAATATATTTCTGATGCTCAAACAAGGTTTAAACACAGACCATTCAATGAATGCCCTTATAATATTTTAATAGGTCTCACCCAGGGCTCGGAAGTAGCGCGCTACAAGTAGTGAAACTACAGTAGCCGCTACTTTTTCTAGTAGTTTGTAGTGTAGCACGCTACACGCTACTTTTGACGCTACTTTTGACGCTACTTTAGGAGAGAGGGAAAAAGTGCCAATCTTCAAATCACGTGATCATAACTCATTTCTTTTGTGTGAAATATGTTCTCTGCAACAATTTGCGAATGTCAGCGAAAAATCTCAGTTGCAGTGTCATAGATTTTTCCATAGACGACGGCCACGGTCACAAATTAACTGTCATTTTCACAGTTTGGGTGTCAGAAACTTCGTGTATTGTCATTTAAATCCATAGAAATCTTCTCAATATAATGTATTTTTATACAACTACGATTGTTTTTATCAAAATATAGTCATCTGGCTATGCTAAGTCTTTATCTGACTAATTTCTTCTCCCTTTTTCCTCCCACCCCTAGCAAGCAAACAAGTGTAAAATCTTTATTTAAAAAAAAGAAAAAAAGAATGGATTTATCTAAACATAAATCATCTAAATTACCCCTTAACCTCCCATAATTTTTCTTCTTCCCTCCCCCCTCCAGCATACAAATAAATCTAAAATCTTTAAGTTATTTTTATTTTTATATATAAAAAAAATCTCTGCCCTAAATAGGGCTCTGTAGTGACGATAAATAATCAGTAATATAAATTATCGCCCTTCCCCTAAAATTTCCCCCACCTCTCTATATACAAAATTTAAAACTCTTCTTTTTTTTTTTTTTTTTTTAAGTTCCATATTCTTTGCTGTCTAGTAACATTAAATAAATAAGCAATCATCTAAAATATTCCCTTCGAACAAAATTTCTGCTCACTTCCTACCAGTTTAAAATCGTTAGAACTCTAATTAAAATATGTTCGAAAAGCACAGAAAAAGAACAAGCACAGCATTTTATTATTAGAGAAAAGTGAACTAGGAAGGAATGATTCCTGCCTTCAAACAAACTAGCAGCTGAAACGTAAAGTGTCAAGCATGCCCGTGATATATTATTTCCATATTATTTGCTGGATTTGCTAATAAAACCACAAAGTATTCACTCATCAAAAAAATTAATTTTCTTGCTGGCAACCCTTTGTCTTCTTACTCATTATTAGATCTTGCTTTTTTAATGTGGGGATTCTTCTTTTGAGATTGATTTAATAGAATGACAGGCAAAAATAGTATGCCCTGGTCGGCATATAATGAATATTTTGAAGTTATAGAACAAGAAAGTAGTAATTATTCTGTAGCATGTAAACTTTGTCCAATTAATAAGAAGTTATCAGTATCAAAATCATCTGCTTACATTCTGAAGTTGCACATCTAGGTGAGTTAGCATTTTCTTTATTAATAATAGTAATTACTGGATCGCATCTCGCACCGAATATCTAAATCATTATTCAAATTATTATTCAATTGTACTAAATTACTTTGTAACCGAAAGACTTTTCCATTATTCTTTATTTTATTTTATTTTATTTTTTGGTAAAGACAGAAGAATTTTCAGAAAACACTGTCAAAGTCGGCGTTTTCAACCGAATTTCCGATGCCGTAGCAGTGGAAAAGGGGGAAAACGTGACACGAATCGCTTATAACCCGATAAGTAATTTATTTATCAAAAAATGGAAAACTCATTTCCATTGCTTCCATTAGTCAGGCCTGCCTGTTTTATGCCTTTGTGTTTAAAAATGGGTCAGATAAAGTGTCAGAAAGTTTCGCGTTGTTGAGCAAGGAATTTGAGAACCACCTTAAGTGCTACTGTGCTATATTACTCTCATAAATTTGTAAGATTATTACAATTTTTGTTTTCAAATTTCCTCTTTTTAACACTTTTCAACACAATTTAAAAGTGTCTATGAATTCGCTTTGTATGTCTGTCCGTGCTCTAACTCTCGTAAATATACTCGGAATGCCGTGAAAGTTTTATATGTTATTGAAGTTTATCATAAAATGTTCAGTATAGAAAATGAACTGTGTAGCATTTATATCTCGCTTACAGGGACATTCAAAAGAATTCTGTTACATTATGGTCTATGGGGAAAAATCATTTGCGGTGCATTTAATTAGCGATGATAACTAAAGTAGCGAAGTAGTGACTACTTTTGAAAAGTAGTTTGTAGTCGCTACTTTTTAAAACAAGTAGTTGTAATTGTAGTTAACTACATTTTTCATAAAGTAGTTGTAGTTGTATTTCGCTACAAATAAAAAGTAGTTTTTCCGACCCCTGGTCTCACCTAACAAAGTAAACAACTTCTAAAAAATTTATTCAAATTGAAGAATTTTAACATGTATTAATAATGAACTTAAAATACAACCCCATTAACTATAATGTTATTCGGATTTTCGAAACCGCATTATTTTCAAATTAATTAATGAATCTTCTTGATTAATGCACTCATCCAAGATATTTTAACATAAAAGAAAAAAAAAAGAAAAGAACCTAGTTTTTGCCAGAAAGATTTGTGTAATTTAACATCATCAAAATGCATTGCAAATTATTTTTCTCCATAGACCATAATGTAACGGAAGTCTTTTGTGTGTCTCTGTAAATAAATTCTAAGACTATAACTTGATTAAGAACACATCCTTATACTTGCAAGGTCAATATGTTGACCAGGTTAGGTTTGAATTGATTCAGTATTTCGGATGTTATCATGATGTCAAGTTTTGCATTATGTATAAATATATAAACAAAGTGATTGCAGTAGGTCGATTTCTAAAGAAATCAACTCAAAAAGAGTGAAATATTTATTGCATATTTTTGTTTTAATATTTTTTGTTGTCTGAGTGCAACGAAGACTCATACACAGCGCAGTATTACTTTGCCCCATATATAGCTACGATGGATATTAAAATCTTTCGTCAAGCATAACTCAAAAAATATTTAACGGATTTCGTTCAAATTTTTACAGCAGGTACCTATAAAGGTGACAACGACGTCTATTTATTACCAAGAATAAATGTCAAACCGTTTGGAAATTATATTAATAAAATAGATAAAAAAGCGCAATTAAAGTACATACGTCATGAAAATTTTGTGCGTACGTCATTTTCACCGGCGGGAGATTTTCGTAGACAATCGGAATTGAAAACTTCATGGTTACATGGAGCAAAAAATATGCACGCACTAATATTCAGCACAATAAAATATAGTAAAAATCGAAAATTAATCTGTATTTTTTTCTGTTTGAAAGAAAAACCCCGCAATAACTTGGTAGACTTGGTATTAGAGATTTGGCGCAAATCTCAGCAATAGCAGCTTTTTTTTATTTCGCGTGTGTAAATTAAAAAAAAAAAAATTCTTTGGTGTTTAAATAAAAGGTTTTGATTTATGGCATTATTTCTTTTTTTCTTCTCTTTTTAGCATTTTAAAAGGGGATTAATGAAAGGCATGTATTTTAAATTAAATGAGTGAAAGGTTTATATTTAAATGAAATGAATTCAATATGAAAATGTTATAGGAACACTATTTGGCGATTTATCAACTGCACCAGGATAACATAAAAGTACCAATATATCAAACGGTATGTAGTATGTGAAATGAAACAATTATATTATAATCACCCATCGTACAAGAAAAAAACTAATATTCTGCATTCAGAGGGAAAATCCATTTCCTGTGCCGTAAGATTTGGCGAGTTATTTTTGGTGATAAGTTTTTCGATGTGATTGTTGGGATCTGCAGAATTTGGCTTACTTTTCTAAATCTTATTTTTTTGCAGATGTAGTATTATGTAAATATATTTTTTTGCAGATATTTTTCTATTTTGTATATTTGGCATTCTATTTTGTATATTTTCTATTTGGCATTTGGAAAAGAGATTTTTACCTTTTTATCTGTGCCTTCGGAAATATTAAAAAATAAAAAAAGATTTACATATATCAAGCGTATAATGTTATGTTTTGCATTTTTATACGGACCACTTCTCCATTTTTAGATTTTAAATGCTATTTATTATTTACTAGCCGTTTATTAATTGTTTACAATTTACCCCCCTGACAATAACAATTATTTATCACAAAAATGCCTCTTAGGTTTATTAAATAAGTTTTCGTGCTTAAATTTTTAAGATAGTGCAAAAACATGCTTTAATAAACGTATGTTTGTAAATATTTGAAAAACATGTTTTACCGCTCTCTTGAAAAATTTTGTAAGATGCTAAAACTACCTTTTGGCACCATTTAAAATTTTTTTCGCCAACCGACATAGGATACGAAACTTTTCCCCATTCAGATACACAGGCAAGGCTGGTCTCAAACAAGAGTAAACCTAGCAAGAATATTGGTTTAACTCTATAAGAGTTACACTAATGATATTAAATGCTCCGATTGGCTTTGGGCCCAATTACGAAAGTTTCACCTAAAAAAACCTGTAGAAGAAGTCTTTTATATTTGTTTCAAATGAAGCTCGGTGTATAAGGTATTAGTTAATACAAACAACACTAATGGCATGGAGGCAAAAGTTTTAATTTAAATGTATATATTTGAAACCCTTCCCCCCCTTCCCCCCCCCCCCAAAAAAAAAAAAAAAAAAAAAGAAAAGAAAAGAAAGTTATAGTAATGAATTCAAAATGGCGTTAAGCCACGCTTTCTGACATAAGCAATTGGCTGCAAACGCGATAACGAAACTTTCACTTAACTTAATAACATGTAGCTAATATAGCCCTCAGGGTACTTTGCAGTTATACAGACCTTATGGTTTTTTTAAAAAGCTTGAGACAATTCAGGTTTAAGAAGTTGAGATTTACTGTCAAATGATATAAACAACTATGAACACAAAACTGATGAATTATTATTCAGGTTTATGTATGTATTTAAAAAAAAAATTGCATCTGATTATACTTAGTAGATAAATTACTTCTGTTTGCATTTAATAACTGATAAACGGCTTGTGTATATTAAATGAATTGTTTAAATATTGGGAAGAGGTGGCGAGAGGTAGAAAGACGAGTAAACAAACGGGTAGACAGACGGGTAGAGAGACGAGTAGTGACATACGTAGGCTGACGGGTAGCGAAACGAATAGACAGACGGCTAGAGAGAAAAGTAAAAAGAGGGTTGACAGAGGGTTAGCGAGATAGGTCACGAGACGGGTAGCAACACCGGTAGACAGGAATGTATCGAGAAAGGTTGCGAGACGCGTAGCGTGGTAGATAAAGAGACGAGTAGAGAGATGAGTACAGAGACGAGTTGATTGACGGGTAATGAGATTGGTAGCGAGTGGGGTACAAAAACAGACGGATAGTGAGACGGGTATACAGACGAGTAGAGAGACAGTAGATGGGTACAGAGAAGGGTAAGAAGATGGGTAGAGAGGCGTATAGCCAGACGGGTAAAGAGACAGATAGACAAGTTGTGAGAGAGATAGACAAATGGGTAGTGAAGTGGATAGAGACATGGCTAGACATACAAGTAGTTAGATGGATAGACAGACGGTTAGAGAAATAGATTGGTGGGTAGCGAGACCGGTAGAGAAATATAGAGACAGGTAGCGAGATGTGTAGAGAGATAGACAATCGGTTAGAGAGACGGGCAGAAGAACTGATAGGGAAACAGACAGATTGTGGAGAGACAGACAGACAGGCAAAAGAAAAGTCTGTGGATTGGCACAGTAAAGGCGCAGGGGGCAGAGCCTCCTTGAGAATGATCAAGAAGTATCTGTTCAGCTTAACTTTGAAATATATATAATTTTTCAATTTTGCCGATATGGAGATTTAATGTAAAAGTTATTTTACAGAAGTGATCGAAAGATTTTTTGTATACTTTAATAGTAATTTAGACTATAGTTTTGCAATCTGGTTTGTAGCAAAGCATGCTATCAATGTGGTTTGAAGTGTAAGAGTTTCTATAAACAGTTATACAAATAATAGATATATAATCATTGAAGAAAAATTTTTAATTTACACACAAAAAAGGGTGCAACAGTGAAATTAAATTTGCGTTAAGCCACGCTTGATAGAATAATCTATTGGCTGCAAATCCAATTACGTAACTTTAAAAAGCTTGGCATTTTAAAATATCCGGCCTTTTTTTTTTTTTTTTTTTTTTTCAAGTTTTGCGCAATACGCGTTTATGAAAATGAGATTCTTTGCCACATGTTAAAAAAAAATTATGACAATGATATATATGAATTTATATATGATATTTTGTAATTCTATCATTTAATTTGCTCTTTTTCTTTATATTGTAAATGTTAACCCTATGTTCTCAGCAATATCACTCAGACTAATCCCTTTGAGAGAAGTCCTAGTTTATGTTTTAATAGTTATGTTTGTTTTATCACATAAGTAAGGAAGTGGTGTATGTTAGTATGATGGAGATAATATGCACAAATTTGGAGTACTAGGGGACTCAGCCCCCTACTCGCTAACGCTCGCCAACCCCTCATGAATTGTGAAGCAATTCACATTGAGACCGCTACGCGGTCACAGCTCACTTCACTCGCTCGCCCCTTTTTTTCAGCAATTCTAGCCGGAATAAGTTCTACCATAAAACATTTGAACATATGAAATTGACAGTTTTTTTTAATGTAAAAAAGTAATTCTCCGTTGAAAACACAACTGAAAATGCATTTAGTTGGCGCTACCAATGTGTATATAAATCATTTAAATACTATGAAAAAAGGATCTTTTGTACAGCACGACTTAAATTCATTAGAAAAAAAAACTATGTGATAGGAAGGTAGTTTATATACATCATCAATCATTGTTTAAATTTCGTTCGACATTTTATTGTTCTAATTGATTATAGATTTTTACAAAAGAATATTTTTTACTTCATCAATACAGCAACAGATGGCGGCAGGTGCAATGTAGACAGTTGATTTTTTTTTCTCCGACTTTTGAGTGAGTGAAATTCGTAAATTAATTCTAAATAAGAGTTGAGAATTCATTTGAAATTAACGATATTGCTGATAATTAAAATGAGGAATCATCTCAGATGCTTTGGATTACGTACATGTTATTTTATTTTTAATAATTCCTAGTTTGAGTTTCATTCTGTTTGTCTCACTGCTCTCACACTGACCGCCATATTGGAGGCAGAGCTGATCTAACACAATCTAGTCTGTTCATTGGTCTGAGCTCTGGAAACTACGGTTGTTGCCAAACCATAAGTTACAAATTCAGCTCTATTTTCGTGCCACGTAAGACAAATATATATATATAGATTCTACATAAAGGTAACTTAAAAATTAAAAAGTTTTGATTAATCTTAATCAATTTGACATGAAATTAAAATGTACCAATAAAGCAGCTTTTTACCATTCTTGGTTTTCAATTATTTTATTTATTTATTTTCTAAATGTTATTTAAATTTATTATCAGTTAGAAATGTATTATTTTCTATTCCCCCTTAACCTAATTAAATTTATTAAACTGTCTAACTTAAAAAAAGGAAATAATTCTAGTGTAAAGTATCTAGGTGTCTGTATTCACAACAATACCAATGAATTAAGATTGAATGTTATGTTTTTCTTTTTCTAGGTAATTAATGTATACCTGAAACGCTTAACTCTTCGTAAAGTTATGACTGTAAAAAATCCAGCTTCATTGTCAAAGTTTCAAGTTTTGAAGTTAAGAGAGGGCTTTAGCCAAAATCCTCCTAGCAACATTGATCGTGCTACTTATGGTCTTGCTATGGCAGATTTTTCACTGCTTATTAGCTTATATCATGCATATGAATTATTGCTCCTTCATGGTGCTAGGACATTCTATAACTTCCTTTTAGGTAATTTTTTTTTTCATTAAAAAAAAAAATAATTTTTTCTTTTAATTTATGTATGCTGTTTCTGAAAAAAATATTTATTCAATATTTTAGGTAGCATAAAATATGATAATTAAATAATTGGAGTTTTAGAATTTAGATTGGTTTCTTTATTATGTTCACATCTTGCTACTGGCTTTTTTGAAGTGATGCTGAAACAAATAAATAAGAAAATAATGTTTAATATGTCAGTCAAGATATAACTTTTTTGCAATGTATAGTAGGTAAAAATATACATCGATTGTGTAAAAGAGATGTATTAGACTAAGCCTAGACTAAGGTTAAAGTTCCACATCACAAAGTTTAAATTGTTTTATTTTTTTTTTTACGTATAAACCAAGCAGTGAAACTATCAGAAGGAAGGGCTAAATAGCAAAAATTCATCATTGAGACTGAGTTATTTTCAAATGAAAATGTGCATTTTTATACATGAATTTGAAGCATTTTACTTATGACTGTGAGAAAATGAAAAATTTTCCCGTAAGTCTCAGAATTTTTACTATAAGAACTAAAATGATATATGTATATTTTGGTATTTTTATTTTGCCAAAATTTAGAAAAATAAAAGTATTATTATCATGTTAGTGTTGTGCAAACAAACAAAATTGTGAAACAAAATAATAATTTTCATACTAATTATAAACAACCTAAATGTAAAAAAAAAATATACATAACCATTTCATAAAATATTTTACTCAAGGTGTTTTGACTTGATATACAAAACTGTATTTTACATAGACAACCAAGCGCTTTCGAGCAAACTTTTGCTCATCTTCAGGGTTACAAAACAAAACGCAAGCACACAAATGACAAATGGGGTGAATATAGATTCAAAGAGTATGTTTTATCATAACCCAAGTTTTTAGTAATTTTCAGTTTGACATTTATTGAAATTAAAAGCAAAAAATTACATGTTTAGAATTAAATTTTTTTTTTTTTAAATTAATCATTAAAAATTCATAAATTACATTGCAGTTTCGAGATAAACTTTATCTAAAAGTACATTTTTTGTTCTTTTTTGTGCTGTAATCACTAGCATTATGCGCTAGTTAGAAACAAAGATGTAAATTAAAAAAAAAAAAAAATTGCACCTAGTGCAAAAATCTAGTAAAATGTCCCTTAAAACTTAATTTTAAAAAAGTCTAATTTCAAATTGAATTTTGAAAAGATCTCTTTGATGCATTCTCAGGTACACCTTTTTTTTTAAATGTTTCCTTTTTAATGGAGGACAATAAATAGACCTAAACATATTAAAATTTTTTGAATTTTTTTTATAGAAAATTTCCTTTTCCGAATAGAAAATTAATTCATATTTTTCAAAGAGCAATTTTTTATTTACCATTGCCAAAATTTAACAAGCACTAATAATAATATTTCCTAACAATGTATTTTTAATTATATTGAATTACACATGAATATTGAAAATTAATGATTAAAAAAAAAAATGTGTATGAAAAGCATTTACTGGTAAAAGTTATGCCATACTTAAGGCGAATTGTGCATTTTTAAGCTTTGAAATACTTTTTAATGATACATGGGTCATGATTTCATGATGATGCATGAATAACAGTACATAAAGGAAAGTTTCTGCCGTCATGGTTAACAACAGACTTTTTTTTTAAATCTAATTTAGAATTTTAAGATTATTTTAAATATTTATTTTACTTTTAACATAATTAATTGATTTTTTTAAAGAAACTACGTAAGTTTTAATAAATATTAAAAAATATTTTGATATCAGTACATTAGTATTTAATGTATGGTTTTTATATGTGAAAGTCATGCAATATTCAGCAGCTTATGTGCATTTGCATTTATAAATCATAAACTTTAAAGCTTCCATTGAATGAAATGTTGTCATTTTTAAAATGAAAAGTCCAATTTTATTCAGAAAACTTAAATATTTTATTATGGTTACACAATGTGGCATAATTTCCACAAATTTCTATGCTCATAATCTTTTTCAACAGATTTTTCTTTATTTTTTAGTGTAAGGACCACAGACAATCATATTTCATTAAATTAATAGTGCTTTTAATGCTTATTTTGTTCATTAAGTCCATTTCTTAAAATAATATTTATCTTCAAATGGCTACTGACTTTCTATATTTGCAGCCATTTTTTTTAAATCCTTTTATAAAGAGCAAATTAACATGTTTTTACAGACTATGGGGTCTGAACAGAGGTTGGCTTGCATGGCTCATAGAGGGCAGAGCCCCCTAGCATAAAAAAAAATGAAATCTTTAATGAATGCAATTATGTGAGATGCTAAATACACATTTTCTCTATTATATTTTTTCTAAGTAAAGATATAAAAATACTGTTGTCTAGCTTAGAAATTTTGATTTTTTCTTCTTTTTTTAATGTCAGGTATTCTTAATGGAGATAAATCTATACCCCATGCAAGAGCTGAACTGATGAAAAATTTTGAATTTGAAGAAATTATGCAAAGTGTAAAAAACAATTACATTCCGGAACCTTTGGATACAAACACAGTACAAGTAAGTTTTTTATATTTTGTGTCTATTACTTTATATGTCTCTAAAATTATTCTACAAATTAAAATAATAATTTTTCTTTTATAGAATGGGCAGATAAAAGGGAAAAAGAAAAGAGTCCTACCTGGACATCCTAAATTGGATAAGCTACTTGAAGTAGTTTTGGAACATTTCAGGCTGGCTAATTTTGGTGGGTTTCACATTTTGTTATATTCATATTTTTAACAGATTCTGTTTTATAAATTCTGCATCCAGTGGCATTAATTTGTTAGATGACATCTTGTTTAAAGGGCAAATATGAGTGATATCATTTTTTTCTCTCACTTGGCAAGAATCAAATTATATTTCAAGAGATTGCTACACTTTGTTTCTCCAAAGCCACAATTATAGATTCAGTTAGACCTTGATATAAATTAGCGCTGTTCATTTTTGGCGTATGTGAAACATGTATCAGATAGAAGTAAGTTTTGGGATTGGTACGTCGGACTACTTTAATGTGTTTGGATATTTTTAATTTGAAAAATAGGTAATTAAAATTCAGGTATTCTGATGATTATTTTATGATGAGATGCTTTCCATTGGATATTCCTTTATGTTGTCTGATATAACAATAACATCATGTAGTAGGAATGATAATACTCTATGTGCAATGGAATGTTTTAGGTGATATCTTAGTGATGTATATAATAGCTAATACAAAATTTATTTTACTGTTTTCAAAGAAAAAAATCTCATGTTGCAGATATTTCAAGTTTTTTTTTTTTTTTGTATGACTAAAACTGAATTCTAAGATATTACATTGGTACCATTTCACTGATTGATATATAAGAAATATTGTTACAGATGTCGCAGAAGCTCCAGGGTTTCTTTTTAGTGATAAAATAGAGGTTTTTTATCTGGCATGGTTACCCTTAGATTTTTGCTTCTATGGCAACCTGGTGTTTTTTAATGAAATATGTGTGTTTTATAATAAAATTAAATATGTGCGTAAATAAATAAATTAAAGTAATATAAAAATAATTAATAAATAAAATTAAATGTGCATTTTAAATAAAATTAAATATGTGTATAAAATTAAATGTGTGTAATAAATAAAATGAAATATGTGTGTGTGTGTGTACTGTTTTATAATAAAATTATCATATAATAGAATTCCACAGTAAAATAAAACTAACAAGCTGTTTTTGGACAAAGTTTTCTTGCCAAAACAGTGTGTGCATGTGTGTGTGTGTGGGGGGGGGGGGGAAGAAGAAAGGCCGCCAACCTCAGTATGTCTGTGACATCTGTTCTGAAATATTTCTAGTTTAAATATTTAACAGTATTGCTGAATTAAATATTCTTTCACAAAATATTATTGAAACTTTAGCTTGTAATATAAATTATATAAAGCAGCAATAAAAGAAATTATGAAATTAACAACTTATAAAAAAAACATTTTTGCATAAATATATTCCTTAAAATGTGATTGTTTCCATTATTATTTTCAGAAAATCTTATTAATACTAGAGTGATGATTTTCACACAGTACCGAGATAGTGTACAAGAAATTGTGGATTTATTAAATCAGCATCAACCAACACTTAAAGCTATGAGTTTTATTGGACAGGCATCCAAGTCTACCTCAAATGCTGGACTCACCCAAAAGCAACAACTTAAGGTAAAAGTTAATGCATGATAAATCAATATATGACTAAGAAATAAGTAGTTGCTACATACCACATGACAATTAAATGTAAAGAAATCACAGTTG
Source organism: Maratus michaelseni (assembly GCA_963931845.1). NCBI lineage: Eukaryota > Metazoa > Arthropoda > Arachnida > Araneae > Salticidae > Maratus > Maratus michaelseni. Next base: position 95,335,798 of record OZ007596.1, read on the forward strand.
TTTTATTTCCACATGTGGCCTCTTTGGCATAATATTTCCTTCTTCGTGTTCACTCTAACTTGGAATTGGAATGTTTGGAAAAAATATTCCACACTTATACATAAAGTGAGACAACTCAATAAAAGAAGTTTTTAAACATGAAAACAAATTATTAATACTTTCCAACATAGTTGAAAAGTGCTTATGACTTTGATTCACTTGTCTGTGTGTCTCTGATGGATTCGCCGTTAACTCAGTTAATATATATCACTACAAAAGAAAAACACACAATCTCAATACAATAACTTACTAGCAGACTGTAACTCTTTTAATTTCTCACAACACTAAATAAAATGGTCGAGGGCCGAGATTTACACAACTTCTCTGATCGGCATCTCAAACCCAACTCACGATCACAAGTTTTTTTTTTTTTTAAACATTTTACATAGACTGTGCTTCTAGTGGCAACACACCGCCGGGCCTTGAATGTTGCTAACATTCAATAATATAATTGCAATATAATTCAAACACAATCTCTAAATGAAAAATACAATCTCAAAAAAACATAATTTCTTCTCAAAAATACTACACTAAATAAAATACTAAATTTACAAATATAAACACAAGAATGTAATACACTGCAGGAAAAGTATATAGTTTAATAAAACAAATGTATGAATTTAAGTAGTTAATAAACCATCATTCACATATGGCAAAACAACAATTTTTGTGACTGGCCTTTTATATGTGCCATTTTTATCTTTCAAGGTGACAACTCTTATAATATTGTCTTGGCCTGGATGAATTTTAATAATTCATGCCAAATGCCATTTTAAAGGGCAATAATTATCAGAATTTTTTACTAATACTAAATCTCCCTCTTTTATCTCTAAATAAAGATCTGAGAATTGCTCTTAATTCTTTATTGGCACCAACGAAATCTCGACCATTATCACTATATATATCAGAAGGTTTGCCCCGTCTTGCTATAAAGCGTTTAAGTGCTGCTAAGAATGCTTCACTTGTTAAATCATTTACTATTTCAAAATGCAAGGCTTTTGTAGTAAAACAAACAAATACACAAATAAATACTTTCTTTTACCTGTTTACTTCTACCTACGAAATTTTTTACTTCAAAGAGACCACAGTAGTCCAATCCAGTATGCATAAATGCTCTGGCCATTGTTACTCTAGAAGCTGGCAAATCAGCCATTTGTTGCTCTGAATTCTTAGAATTTATCTTTTTGCAAGTCATACAATTGAAAAGGATTTTACGAACTATATTTCTAGCAAATAAGATCCAAAATTTGTTTCGTTTGAGAGAAAGAGTTGTCTCAGCACTTGCATGGAAATACAAATTATGAACATATTTAATAACACAAAAAGTAAAATTATGGTTTGAAGGAATATTCATTGGATATTTTTGATGCTCAGTTAAGTTGCTGTTTCTCAGTCTACCACCAACTCGGATTACACCATTATCATCTAAAAACGGGCACAAGTTTGTCAGTTTACTACTGTTAGGGATTGCAGTACCCTTTTCTAAATACTGCATTTCCTTCACGAATGAAGTCCTTTTTACAATACAGAATAAGGACTGAGAGAGTTCACTGCTGGTTAAAGTTCCACCTTTGGGATACAAGGGATTTCTACAGTTATGGATGAATCTATTACACCATGCTACTACTCTTTGCAGTTTTATGAATGAAGAACTGTTATTAATGATGTCTAAAGGCTCAACAGTGTTAACTAAGGTACATACTTGAGTTACTGATGGTGCTTTCAATTCACGGATAAACAATTCACTGGTTTCAACAGAAATAATATCAGGAAACTCCACCATCTCAGGCTGTTGTAGGAATGATGTTCCGAACCACCATAAATCACATTGCTGGATCTTGATGGGATCTAGGCCTCTAGAAATGATATCTGCAGGATTTTGCTTGGAAGGTACATAATTCCACTGATCAATCGAAGTTAAACTTTGTATAATCGATACTCTATTTGTGACAAATGTCTTTAGATCATTCGACTCCTTTTTTAACCATACAAGTACAATAGTACTATCTGTCCAAAAACAAGTTTTAGAAACTTCTTGCTTTAGAGCATTTAACACTTTTTGCATCAACTTAGATAATAGGACTGCGGCAGAAAGTTCTAGGCGAGAGATAGTAATATGCTTTAGAGGAGCCACTCTAGATTTACTAGTGAGCAGTTTGATAGCAGAATCACCATAAGAATTAATAGATTTTACATAAACGACTGCACCATAAGCAATTTCAGAAGCATCTGAAAAACCATGCAGTTCCACACAATTATATTGTTCTACAAATACAAATCTTGGGATATTGATCATATTTACAGTTTTTAAGGAAATAAGAAAATTAGTCCTTTCGATATTTTCTTTCACTGGAAGATAATCACACCAATCTATTTTCAGCAACCATAATTTTTGGAGGAAAACCTTGGCCTTCGTAATTATTGGACCTATCAAACCCAACGGGTCAAATATTCTAGCAATTTGCAATAATACTGAACGTTTGGTATACCTTTCACTTTGCTCTATAATTAAATTAAATTCAAAACAGTCTGATTGCGGCTTCCACGATATTCCTAAAGTTTTTGTCTCATTGGAAAATGAATATTCAGATATTGCATTATTACACAAAAGAGAAGAATTATTTACTGACCATTTGTGAAGATCCATGCTTCCCTTCTTTAACAAAGATATCAGTTGTTGTTGGATCTCTTTAGCTGTGTCTAGATCATCAGCACCTGTCAAAATATCATCCATATATACGTCTTGAAATAATACATTTGCAGCTAAAGGAAATTCCTTTCCTTCATCTCTAGCTAGCTGGGTAAGGGTTCTTGTTGCTAAAAAAGGGGCACTCGTTGTGCCATAAGTCACCGTACATAATTTATACACCTTAACTGGTTCATGTACCTCAGGTTTAAACAAGATTCTCAATAAATCTCTCTGACTCGGATGTATCAATATCGTACGGTACATTTTTTTAATATCTGCTACAAAAACAAATTTGTGCTGTCGAAATTGCAACATTATACTAAATAACTCATCTTGGATTGTTCCTCCGTTATACTGCAAACTATTTAAAGATATTCCGGTAGAAGTTAAGGAGCTAGCGTTAAAGACAACTCTTAATGGTGTGCTATTTGATTCAGCACGGAACATGCAATAATGGGGTATGTAATAAGTGATATCTGGTTCTTCAGATTCTATCACCTCTTCCATATGACCCATACTTAAATATTCTTGCATAAAGACTTTATAAAGATCATTAAATTTAGGTTCTCTAATCCATAATGAATTTAAAACTTTCATAGCCTTTTTCTTTGATTCGCCAAGACAAGATGGGTCTTCCTTAAATGGCATTTTTACCATGTATTGCCCTGTTGCAGTTCTGGAATAATTTTTCAGAAAATGTTCTTCACAAATTTCTGATTCCTTATTTCTAGAAACTTCAGACTCATTGTTTTCTATTTCCCAAAAATCTCGAATTACCCTTTCTAACTCCAAATTATCTGTTATCAGCCCACAATGTATATTACTTTCACCCTTAGCCGGAAGGCTTCCGCTAACAATATAACCGAAAACACTGTTTTGTAACACTATTCTAGTATTTAATGGTTGGGGGTAAAATTGACCTGGCCTTAAAAATTCATAGAAATTTTCTGCACCCAAAAGCAAATCAATAGAGCCTGGCACATTAAACTTTTCATCAGCAAATTTGATGTTATTTAACGATGGAATACAAGTCTCAAGCGGTCTAGAAGGCGTAAATTCTGTAATTTTCGGAACGACTAAAAAATCTAATTTTAAATAAAAATCTTTATCTCTATTCGAAATAGTTGTGTTAACTCTAGATCTAACATTAAGGGACAAATTATTTATTCCTGAAATACAAATATTAGTCTTTTCTCTTTTCAAATTTAGTTTATCTACTAACCTTTTACTCATAAAATTAGAGTTTGCACCGACATCTAATAAACCACGTGCTTCATGAAATTTACCATATTCATCTTTTATTAAACAAACAAATGTGCTAAGTAACACAGCTTTTAACTCGTTAGACAAATTACATATCGTTGAAAATAAATTGCTTTGGTTATTAGCTTGGAAAGGCTGGAATACTGGAGCCGAAGCATCCAAATTAGATTTACTTCAGACTTCGTTTTTAGAACTCATTTCCTGTGAAATTATCTCTGGATTTTCAACTTTATTTATTTTTTGTTCACGCGGGAAATGCAAAGTCACATGGTGCCTTCTCTTGCAAATAATACAAGAGAATTTAGATTTACAATCAACCACTTTATGATTCATAAGACAGTTAAAACAAAGATTTTTGGATTTTACAAGCTCAACTCTATTACCCACTGACATGTTTTTATAAACAGGACATTTATGCAAAGGATGATTTTCACTACATGACAAAATACATTTAGAATTTTTTATGTCAGTTAGAAAAACTGTAGAAACATTTCGATAATAGGTATTTTTATTACTCGCTCTATAATTGTCAACCACGGGTTTTCCCTTTGACATATAATATAAATCAATTTCCCGAGATAATTCAATGGGAGAAAACCACGATTCTGCTTGTCTAACATTTATAAAATACATGACATCTTTATCAAGCGTTTGACAAATCTTATCAGAAACTATTAACTGTTTTAAAGTTTCGAAATCTGTCACATTTCTCAATTTTAAATAATAATCCCAACTCGTTGTTAATCGGGATGCAAATTGTACATATGTTTCATTAGGATGACATTGTGCTTTCCTAAAATGTTCTAAACAAGTCTGGGGGGTTGGCTCAAATTCTCTAAGTACTATAGCCTTTACTTTTGAATAATCTTCTAATTCCCCATCTTTAATATATGTAATAGCGTTTTTTGCCCTTTCTCCTAACAGATTTAGTAGAATTTCCGATTTATATTTTTCTGGGACATTTTTAGAAATAAAGGCTCTTTCTAACGATGAAAAAAAAATAACCCCAACCTTCTGGTCTAGATGGAATTTTAATCGTTAACATTCGTACACTTTTAATCAGAGAGTCTAAAGATTCTATACTATCTCTTTTTTCGAGATCACTTAAATTATAATTTTTGGTTTCTGCACGGGCCTTAGCCAACTCAATTTCTAACTTTGCATGTTCAATTTTTAATTTCTCAAGATCTAGTAATTTTGATTCCACATTTTTTCTTTCTTCAATAAAACTGTTTGCTATGTCTTCAACCAGTTTATTATCTGCTTTATACTTCGAACTTTCCTTTATTAAATTTATTAAATCATAAATAGTTAATTTGGAATCTGATATATCTATGTCTAATTCAGCAGCAATTCACTGATAATCTTCCTTTTTTGCACCTTTAAACATTGTATTATAAATACAATTCACAATAAAATAAATAAAACTGACGTACCTTTATTATTAATAAATCTCCAAATCTGATAATTCCACATTGAAAAGATGTAATCCACTTTTTCTATTCTCAAATTAGTTCAATAATAAAGAATATCAGTTCTTCTCTGCGTAAACACATTCACAGTTTATTTTTTCGTATTACGAAATTCTCAAGGTTAATCAAAATTAATTTTCTTCTGGAAAAAAAAAATACTTCATCGGAATTCTGAATCACAATATTTTGTACTTCAATAAAAACAATACGATGATTTAATTTTCGTCTTACTCATTCTAATTACTTGATAGAATTCCAAACACCATTTTATCTTCTGCAGATGATTACAAAAAACATAAACATCGAAAAATTCTTTTTATTCTTTCTCCGGCTCGACGGACCAATACTATGGATTTGCCGATAACTCAGTTAATATATATCACTACAAAAGAAAAACACACAATCTCAATACAATAACTTACTAGCAGACTGTAACTCTTTTAATTTCTCACAACACTAAATAAAATGGTCAAGAGCCGAGATTTACACAACTTCTCTGATCGGCATCTCAAACCCAACTCACAATCACAAGTTTTTTTTTTAACATTTTACATAGACGGCACGGCGCTTCTAGCGGCAACAAACAGTAATTACTGAAAATTGATTTTTAACTGTGTTATGTATTTTCTAAATTGTTTATTTAAATATACTTTTTAATTGTATGAAAGAATGAAATGAAGTTTTGTTACAATATTCTGATAGTGTTGGAAAACCTTTCATAATCTATGTGTGATGCACGATTTATCATTCTTGTTTTTAATTTAAAATTGGGTTGGGAATTAATTCGAAACTTTTATATCCAGGATAAAAACTAATCTATCTATTTTCATATGAGTCATGTTACAACCAATTATCAAAAGGTTTGTAGATAATAAGGTTCTATAACACTAGATTTAAAAAAAAGGAAAACTGTTCTAAATTTACCATTTTTAAAGATATTTTACATGTGCTTTTTTTGACACATAAGGAAATACGTTTGTGATTGATTCATTTGTATTAATATCTTAAATTCATACTTTATAAAAAGTGTGTGATATCCTTTGAGTTTTGCAACCAAAGCCTTAAAGACTAAGTATGACTAGAAATTTTCAAAGGATAATTTAAAGAGTCACATAACAAATTCATTTGATTTATGTTTAAATCTGTATAGAATGAAAATATGAACTATATATTCATTCATCATCCATCCATTTCTCTAGGATTTCTTTGACTAGAAGCTTCATATTTAGCACATGAATTAATTACTTAAGACATAGGTGCTCATTAAAATTTATTTTTATCTATTCAAATTTTGCAGAAATGAAGTGGGTGAAAAACTTTTTCAAAAAACTTAAAAATCAGATTTTGTTAAAATTTTCCTAGAAATACCCAGACTACAAATTTGAAAATTGTTTTGGGAGTTATTTTTAATATGTAAATACTAGCTATGAATGGTATTTAGAAAATTGAAATTTAAAGAGCTGAAATATGAAAACTATATTTCAAAATTCTGTTTACATCACAATTTCTCAGGAACTGTTCAGCCAAGAAACTTAAAGTTTGGTACAGAGAATTACTTTTAAGTGTAGTAGCTGCAATTTTAGTTACAAAAAGTAGAATTTGCAGCAAATTCTAATTATGTTGTATTCAATATCTCAGTTTGATAATTGAGAATAAAGGGTAGTTTAGTTGTAAGAAATGATTGGCTATCTTTCAAAATAAATTTTTTTATTCAATTTTGTAGTCTTAATTTACTAAGTATCTGTAAAGTACTCTGCTCACACTTAAAGATATGTTCAGTTGCAAATACATTTTTAGCACAATTTTTTGTGTGAATATACGTAAAATTTTCAGTGATGCCTAAAAATCTACTTTATAAGAGAAGTGGCAGTGGTGGTGCGCTGAGTAAAATACCTAAGTGGCAGTCGCTCATCTCAGTTGTGGCATGGTTTTAAACTTTTCTCTTAGTGGACTACTATAACCAAAATTAGGTTTCTATTACTTTCTTCTATAAACATAAGAAGACACTATTAGAATCGCGAAAAATTTCAACTTCCATTTTTTGATGGATTTACACGTTTTTAGATGTCTTGAACATGATTTGACTATTTTTAGAAAATATCTGTCTGTTAGTCTGCATGTGACACAATGTTTGTGGTCGGTTTATCTCAAGAACTAATGCATGGAATTTTTTAAAACTTAATATTCTGTTAGACTTTGACATGAACTGATGCTGATTATGTTTGGATGTATATTGCCCAGTGAGTGATGCTGCTATGCTGTATCATTCATGATTTTTGTGATAGCTATATCTCAAGAAGTAATGCACAAAATTTCATAAAACTTCTTTTAATCTATATTCTCTTAGATCTTGACATGAATTGATACCAATTACGTTTTGATGTATATCCCCAAACCATGTTAATAAACCATAAAACTATATTCAGTTAGACCTTGACATAGGTATATAGTGGTTAGGTTTCAGTGTATATAGCCCAACTGGTGGCTGTTGTGCTGTATTTTTCACAATTTCCATGGTAACTATATCTCAGCATCTATGGGGTGGAATTTCATCAAACTTTGTATTCAGCTAGACATCGGCATAATTTGGTACTGATTAGGTTTGAGAACATCTTTCTCAACAGGTGGTGCTGCTCTGCTGTGTTTTTAATTATTTCTGTGATAGCTACTATCTTAGATTCTGTGGGATGGAATGTCACAATTTAATATGTAAGACATGTATTAATAATTATGTTATTTCTGTTTTGGATTTGTTTGTTTGCACAACAGAGATATTACTATACTGCGATTTTCATGATAGCTATATCTTAGTATCTATAGGATGGAATTTCACCAAATTTGGTATATAAGATATTAAAAAATATGTTGATTCAGTTTCGAATTTGTTCACTCAACAGGGGATACTGTTATGTTATATTTTTACGATGGACATTATAATGGTATCTTAGTTTCTATTGGGTAGAAATGCACCAAATTTTATATTTGAAGTTATTAATTAAAAATATATATGTTGGTCCAATTTTGTATTTGAAATCCAACATAAAGTGCTCTGTGCTGTGCCTTTTTTTTTTTTTTTTTTTTTTTTACTGTTTACTATAAATCCAAGGTAACTTCAAAGAAATGCATTCTATTTCATAATTGTGGGTGTGTAACAATGCTATTTAAATTAATATATTAGTAAAATATAGTAGTTTGTGATGGCCACAGTATGCTAGTTTATTTTTAGAGACTTTGTTTAAAAATTAAATAATTTTAAAGTATTAAATTTTAATGGACAGAAAGATGATATAGTGAGATCAAACATAAATAAATCAAACCAATAAATATTGTGAATCAAGGAAACATATCTTTTAAAGCTGCAATAATAACCTCTTTCATCTCTTTGTTAGAAATTTTGCTATAAAGCTAACCTAAGTGTCTAGAGCCCTTCCACTAAGCATCAATAACCACTAAGCTCAATCTCCCTATGCGCAGAAATAATGGTCAGTCGATATGATGTCATATTCACACAATCTGACAATCATAGTAAAATATTTTAGTGTAATAGATAAAAATGTTTTTTTTCTTTTGAGCATGACAACATTTTTACCACTTGGAATCATTCTGCCTTTCCTAGGTTAGGGAGAAAGTCATTTTAAGTATTTGAGTTTTATAAAAGCCAATAAAATTTTCCTTTTAAATATAATAAATCCTGATGTGGAAACGTGATTCTGATTCATGGATTGTTGATCAGTGAAATTGAGTTTTATGTTGTAGAGAGAAATACTACAAACACATATTAAACAGGTGTGATAGGTATTTCAAACTTCTCTAACCCAAATAACTCTTAGCCTTAAGTTGTGTGTCATTAATAAACATGTTCTGTATTTCATATTTTTCTTCTTATCATCAGAGCTGTATAATATAGACGCGCACGTCGTGCGCGGAAAATTTTCTGCAAAATTCGGAACTTTGCAGATTTTTTTTTTTTTTTTAAATATCAAAAAATAAAAAATATTCGAAATTTTATGTATGATTTAGTCACTGTTTGCGCACAATTCAAAATTTAAAGATGCAAAACATTGTTGTGATATTAGAGACGCTTGCGAAGAGGTCAAAATATTAAGGACTGTGTTGTTTCTAAATGCATTGACAAAATAATTGATAAGAATTCAGCTCTTCCTATCATGGATTTTTAGCTTTATTAATATTTTTAACCAAAATAATTATTCTTTAATTAATATTAATTAATTTTAAATGGTAATTATTTTAAACTACTGTTTTTAATTTATATCGTCAAAATAATACAACACGTAATTTTATTAAACATTAAATTATTTTGCAGAAAGTTTTTGACTCAATATTTATGTGCGCAGAAAGTTTTTGGTTTTATACATGTCTGCTTATCATTAGAATTTTATAATTAGTTAGTATCATTTTATATTTGGAAAACAATTACTACTTTCTTCTAATATGCATTAGAAGAAAGTATTGGAAATGTGAAAATTTTTTATTTTTATTTTTTGATGGATTTACACATTTTGTGATGTCTTGAATGTGATTTGACAATTTTTGGACAATGTGTGTCTTCTGTCTGTATGTATGGAACACAAATTTTATGGGTGCTCTATCTCAAAAACTAAGGTACAGATTTTCACCAAACTTCATGTTTTCTTAGACTTTTACAAAAAATGATGCTGATTTGGTTTTGGTATACATTGCTCAACAGGTGGCGCTGCTATGCTGTATTTTTTATCATTTACATGATAGCTATATCTCGTCACCTATAGGGTGGAATGCTATCAAACGTCATATTCAGTTAGATCTTGACACATATAAGTGCTGATAAAGTTTTGGTGTATATTGGCCAAAAGGTATTGTTATGGCTGTTATAGGTGTTTTGGCCAAAAGGTTATGTTGTGTTCTCTTATTCATGATTTCTGTGATAGCTATATCTAGACACCTATCTAATGGAATTTGATCAGATTTTGTATTCAGTTAGACCTTGACATAAATTGATCCTAATTAGGTCAGAATGTCCCAAATTTAGCTTTACAACTTTGATCCTCCATAAAACCTAAATGAAATTAGATAACAAAAATCTGTTTATTTTATAATGAACAGCAAGTTCCAAAGTTTTATGTAATGCTAAGAAGAGCTCCAAATTAGCAGCTTTTGTTGCATGAACAACGTCAAGATGTTATTCAACATCCTGCCATATTCTTTGGAGCATGACCACAGGAATTTTAGCAATGATCACAGTAATCCTGGATGGTGTGTGACGTCCATATTTTGTTCGTAAATTGCTTTGGACTTTTGTAACTGAATTTGTCTCTATGAACCAGGCCACACACCGAGCCTTTTCCTGTAGTGTAACTATCACCAGTTATGGATCTTACTGGGTGGTACCTGAAAGCAAAAACATTCTTTTTAGTACATGATAGCGGTCCGGATACAGGGACCGGTCTAAAAATGTAATTAAATTGAAAAACAGAGTACGTGGAAGTTTGATAGCTGAAATTTGGCAAGGTAGTGACAAAAGTGTTAAAAAATGTAGATAAGACACATTCATGAAACAGTTTTTAGGTTTAAATAAAGCTAACGTTTATTCAACATATCACAAAATAAAATAAAGATGAAAAATATGACAGACAATTTAATTAAATAAAAAAAAGTAATGGCATATGGCAACAAAAACAAGGTGGCAATAATAATATGGCATGAAGTAACTTAAATGCAGCCTTCAAAATATACTTGAAGAAAAGTTCGTTTTAACTTACATGATAATTAATTGAACGTGATGACACAAATTAAAACAGGCCTTTTATTTTATTAGTCACCATGGCATTAGATGTGAAGAAAAAAGTTGAAGAACAGTCCACACACACTATTAATTAATCCTTGAAATGAACGTACATCACCAACAGAAGAAAGAAAAACCACAACTTCAACAGCAGAAATAAACAAACACTAAAAAAAACGTTTAATACCATCATTGCACTCATAAAAGACTTTATACCGCCACTGATATTGTTTCTTTTGGTATCTACAATATCATTTTACCAAAGCTGCCTCACTCTCGCCATTACAACTGCCTTTCCATCCCTTTTAAACAATATCAATATACCGCTTTCCGAAAACGCCCCCTTTCTGATGTGTTAAGTTGAGAAGTTCTCAAACTGCCCATCGGCAAAGTAATCTAGAGTGCCTTTGAAGACTGTTACACGGCGTCTGGGCGCATGCTCCCCTATACTATTACGATTGAAACGATATCGAAGCTGGCGGTTGCAACTGAATTCGGAAAAAGGCTGAGAAAACGATGGTCGATGTGAGAAATGATATCGAAACGAACAGTTTGGAAGATAAACATAGATTGGCGAGTTGAAAAACGAAAAGAAAGATTTGAACGATACTAGTAATGGAAAACGATAGCGACTGAAGAAAATGAATACAGGATTGAATGGAAAAATTAGACAAGTACGAAAAGGTGACATTATGTAGAAGTTTCAAGGTCCAAAAATATTGATTGAGTCGTTCCGAGACGCCATTTTGTTCTGGAGTATATGTGTTCGTAAACTCGTGTTTTATACCATTTTCCTCGAAATATCTTTTAAAAGCTTCATTTGAAAACTCCCGCCCATTGTCACTACGTACATGTTTAAGTTTCGTGTTTAGAAAACGTTCGGCCCTTTTGACATGGTTTGTGAAAACTTTAAAGACTTGTGATTTACTACATAATGGATAAACTGATGCCTTACGGGAAAAATCATCCGTTATTGTTAAAAAGTATTTCTCTCCACCTCTCCCAGTTACTGTAGTAGGTCCCCACAAATCTGTGTGTAAAAGTTCAAGTGGCTTCTTGGACCGGATTTGATTTAGTGGTTTAAAAGATGTGCGTCTATGTTTATTCAATTTGCATGTTTCGCAATGAAAGTCTCGGTCTTTAATGTGTGGTAAACCTTTTACGCCATTACACCTCTGTGTATGTTCTATTAGTGTGGGACTGAGGTGACCTAGCCTACGATGCCATAATCTGAAATCATCTTTTTGTACTGTCGAGACCTCAAAACGGACCTGTTTAAATTTTACGTTGTTGCTAGGTTTACTTTTACTTTTAGAATTAGCATCAGGGTGGATGTAATAAATCCCATTTTTAAGGATAGCCCTAAATAGTGTTTTATCAGTTGTGTAGGCCTTAACTCTCCCTTTCCCTCCTTTGAATGTTGCGCCTCTATCATCAAGGCGAGAGCCAGAAATAAGATTACGTCTTAAGTTAGGACAATACATTACATCCCCTAGACACAAAGTTGATCCATTTAAATTAAGATTAACAGTACCAGTCCCTTCAATCGGGAAAGTTGCTCCATCGACAGCAACGGCAAGTTCGTGGTTATGAAGAGGCCGAAAAGACACATAAAGTCCTCGGTCTTTGCAAAAGTGGTGCGAGGCACCAGTGTCAAACACCCAGGCATCGTCTTCCCCCTTAACTTTACTAAGGTTAGATTGAATGAGGAAGTTTACCTGACTATGGAATGTACTTTGATTTTGACTCGGTCTGGATCTAGGAGCTCCATTTCTATTTTGATGATGGACAGGGCTACCTCTGGATGTAGAAGACTCTCTGGAACTGGTGCCAACTGAGGATTCGGGACCTGACGTGGCTGGAGAAGAGGCCTTACATTGATTTTTGAAATGACCAGTCTTTCCACACTTGTGGCATCTGCCTTTAGGTTTTCGTCGGTAACTCGTTTTATTTGGTGGGCGACTTCTGGAAAAGTGAGACTGGACGGCAAGTTGATTTTTATCCTCTGACCTCAATTTAAGACGAGACTCCTCGGCGACTAGTTCAGTCAAGATCGCAGAAAACACAAATTTAGAATCAGGCCAACGAAGTATGTTCTGGACTAGACTGTCATATTTTTGAGGGAGCCATCTGAGGAGTTGGAACGATAGATAAATTTCTTTAATTGGCTCATTCATTGCCTTCAATTGGTCAGCGATTCGGTTGAGGCGAGCAGCGTACATATCTATCGACTCCTCTGGTGCTATTTTGCATGCCAACAACTCTGAAAATAACTGCATGTGGCGGGCTCTATTATCAGGTTGGAAATGGGATCGGAGCTTTGCCCATGCATCTTTAGGATCGTAAATGTTCTCTATTATTCGACGGAAGTCAGGCTCGACATTCAGGTAGATTATGGACAGTGCTGAACGAACTCTGGATTGATAGTCCTTGTATGCTGCTGCATCACTTGTATCAGGCACAGCCTCTGTTCCGTTAACAATGCCCCAGGCATTTTTGTCCAATAGAAGGAACTTTATGTCGGCTGACCAGTTTCCATAATTATGGAAATTTAGCTTGTTTATGCTCACCTGTATGTTAGCCATTGCCGAGGAAGAATTTTTTTTTTTTTCAAAAAATGTACAAAAAAGGTACAAAAAAAATTTAATTTTTCAACAAAATTTCATAAAAATAAATATCTTAATTTTAACTGTCATACTGAAATTTATGAAATTTATACGTAAATGCGGCCCCCCCCCCCACTAAAATTCACTAGTGGGTCCAACTGCCGCCATCTACTAACACTTGTCAGCTAACCCTTGCCAAAGGCTACGGCCCTTAAAGGGCTTAATATATGGCTTAAATAATATTAAATATGGCTTAAATAAGCCGGGCCCATAACCGTGATAGCGGTCCGGATACAGGGACCGGTCTAAAAATGTAATTAAATTGAAAAACAGAGTACGTGGAAGTTTGATAGCTGAAATTTGGCAAGGTAGTGACAAAAGTGTTAAAAAATGTAGATAAGACACATTCATGAAACAGTTTTTAGGTTTAAATAAAGCTAACGTTTATTCAACATATCACAAAATAAAATAAAGATGAAAAATATGACAGACAATTTAATTAAATAAAAAAAAGTAATGGCATATGGCAACAAAAACAAGGTGGCAATAATAATATGGCATGAAGTAACTTAAATGCAGCCTTCAAAATATACTTGAAGAAAAGTTCGTTTTAACTTACATGATAATTAATTGAACGTGATGACACAAATTAAAACAGGCCTTTTATTTTATTAGTCACCATGGCATTAGATGTGAAGAAAAAAGTTGAAGAACAGTCCACACACACTATTAATTAATCCTTGAAATGAACGTACATCACCAACAGAAGAAAGAAAAACCACAACTTCAACAGCAGAAATAAACAAACACTAAAAAAAACGTTTAATACCATCATTGCACTCATAAAAGACTTTATACCGCCACTGATATTGTTTCTTTTGGTATCTACAATATCATTTTACCAAAGCTGCCTCACTCTCGCCATTACAACTGCCTTTCCATCCCTTTTAAACAATATCAACATACCGCTTTCCGAAAACGCCCCCTTTCTGATGTGTTAAGTTGAGAAGTTCTCAAACTGCCCATCGGCAAAGTAATCTAGATTGCCTTTGAAGACTGTTACACGGCGTCTGGGCGCATGCTCCCCTATACTATTACGATTGAAACGATATCGAAGCTGGCGGTTGCAACTGAATTCGGAAAAAGGCTGAGAAAACGATGGTCGATGTGAGAAATGATATCGAAACGAACAGTTTGGAAGATAAACATAGATTGGCGAGTTGAAAAACGAAAAGAAAGATTTGAACGATACTAGTAATGGAAAACGATAGCGACTGAAGAAAATGAATACAGGATTGAATGGAAAAATTAGACAAGTACGAAAAGGTGACATTATGTAGAAGTTTCAAGGTCCAAAAATATATACATAGGGCTAACAGTACAAATAAAACTTTATGAGTTTCTGTTTTATGCACACAAAACCGAACTTCGCTATCTTATTTCGTTTAGGTTTTATGGAGGATCAAAGTTGTAAAGATAAATTTGGGACACCCTGTATAATGCTCAACAGGTGGCACTGCTGTGCTGTTCCTTCCATGATTTCTCTCAACATCTGTGGGATGGAATTTCCCCAAATTTAATATGTAAGATATTTATTGAAAATTTGTGTTGATTCAAATTTGTCTTTGTTCACTCAATTGATTCCTTGCTGTTCTATATTTAGTTTCTTCTATCTTTACAAGAAGAAAGTATTGGATTCATGAAAATTTTTTACTTCCAGTTTTCGACAGATCTATATGTTTTAGAAGGTCCTGAACACGATTTGACTGTTTTTAGAAAAATGTCTGTCTGTGAGCCTGTGACTCTGTCTGTCTGATGTGACAAAACTTTTGTGGGCGCTCTATCTCAAGAACTAATGCACGAAATTTAATAAAGCTTTATATTCAGTTAGTCCCTGATATAAATTAGTGCTGATTAGTTTTTGGGGAAAATCGTGTAATAGGTGGCGCTGCTATGCTGCATTTTTCGCAATTTCCACAATAGCTCTATATCCAGAACTAATGCACTTATTTTCATAAAACTTCAGATTCATTTAGACATTGACGTAAATAGACGCTGATTATGTTTTGGTGCGGATATCCCAACTGGTGGCGCTGCTATACCACTTTTTTCATGATTTTTATGATAGCTATATTTCAAGAACTAATGCGCAGAATTTCATCAAACTTCAGATTCTGTTACACCTTAACATATATAGATACTGCTTACGTTTTGGTGTAAATAGCCCAACAGGTGGCGCTGCTATGATACTTTTTTATTATTATCACGATAACTCTATCTCAAGAACTAATGCACGGATTTTCATCAAACTTCAGATTCAGTTAGACGTTGATATAAGTTGTTGATTAGGTTTTGGTCTAAATCTCCCAACAGGTGGCGCTGCTATGCTACTTTTGCAGGATTTACATGATTTTAGCAATAGTCCTATCTCAAGAACTAATGCATGGAATTTAATAAAACTTTAGATTCAGTTAGACCTTGATATAAATGGGTGCTGATTCTTTTTAGTATATGCGAAACCTGTGTGAGATAGAAGAAAGTTTTGGGATTGGCACATCCGACTAGTTTGTAATGAACATTAAAGCTCTCTCTCTTTGTTTCTATTGGATAGAAATCCCCAAATTGTATACTTGATATTTATAATGTTTATTCAGATTTTATATTTGAAGTTATTCATTAAAAAAAAAATTTTTTTCCAATTTTGCATTTGAATACCCCACAGAGAGTGCTATTGAACTGTGCCCCTTTTTTAATCACTGTTTACTGTAACTCCAAGTTAAATTTAAAGAAATGCATTATAGTGTACTTTGTAATTGTTAGTATGTAACAGCACTATTTAAATTAATATATTAGGATAATATAGAAGAAAGTTTTGTGATGGATTCTAGTTTTTTATTTAACATATTTTGGTATATTGCTTATATATTTTGATAACTTATTCTTTATGTCTTTTTAAAAAATGCAGGTTTTAGAGCAGTTTCGCTCTGGTGGATACAATACATTGGTATCAACTTGTGTTGGTGAAGAAGGTCTTGACATTGGAGAAGTTGATTTAATTGTGTGTTATGACTGCCCTAAATCACCAATTCGTCTCGTTCAGAGAATGGGCAGAACTGGAAGATTAAGAAAAGGAAGAATTGTTATGTTAATTGCTGAAGGAAAAGAAGAACAAGTACATAATTATAATTAGTTTTTATTTAATTAATATGTTAATTTTTAATGTATTAGTAAAGCAGTCGATATCTACTCACTTATTTTTCCTCAAATTTTATAAATCGGTCAGAAAATAACTTAATGATCAGTCTGTTTGTCTATCTTTTGATACAATATCTTTTCTAAAAATAATCTGATTTCTATTAGATTAGAATATTTTCTTAAGATTGTCTGTAGTAATTTAAGTTTTAGAAATGTGCATATTTTAGTACAGTCATTGTGAAAAAAAGTATACCCCTATTCAAATTTCTAACAGTAATTTTGAGGAGTAATTTTCAACTTATTTAATCATAGAATTCTGCAGTTAAATAAGACAAAAATTATGTTTTGGAAAAAATTATGACAGTTTGCCTAGGTGGTAATCAAACCTGCTCCCCTGCAACCATGTCTGTCTTGCAATTCAGGTTATTCATTATGGTGCAACTTACCCATTGCCAGTGGTGTAGTCGTGAAAAAACCAGAGGGTGTATGTTGTAGGCAGAGGGGTATAGACTAGAGACAATACATTATAACTGTACCTAAGAAACAGGGGGTATATGGAGCAGCATCAAAAATTGCAGAAGGTATACAGCATATATCACTGTATACCCTCCACTATAAATCTGCCCATTGTGACAACTCAGCTTCATTATTGTTTCTCTCTATTCTTCCATATCTTCTATCAGCTAGGATTGCACCACCATTTTGACAAAAATTGGCATTCAGACCACTCTCCAGTGTGGCATATGGTGTATTGTGTGGTATCAGGCAATGATTAACTATTATATGATATTGATACCAATTATTCATGGAGCTATACTCCATAGTTTTCAGATATAGTTCTCCATCATGATGCACCCGTTTGCTTGTCAGTGGAGCATGGTCATGCAGTGATATAATGAATCTTACTCCTGCAACGTGTGCATCACAACCTTGTTGAATTATGCCATTTTCCTCTTGGAGGAATTTTGGGGAGGGGGAGACAATTTGTACTTCTTGACTATTAAAAAGCATAAAATCTCAAAACTTCCAGAGGGGTCATTTGGATGCCCCTGGTAAGGGATGTCTTCCCCCTGAATTCATTATATTTGGCACTCTTGCAGGGGCACTTTGGGGTCTCTAGGTCTCTGTGAAGGTCAGACTGTACGCATAGCCTTTGTATTCAATACAATAAGGCAAAAGTTGCTTGAGCTGTCAGACCTGCTCCCATAGGACAGTCTACAGAGCCAGTTTTTATCCAGTGGGTTGCAGTAGAAAGGTGGAGTTTTGTCTCCCAATGCAGTGAACTATGTCAGTCTTGCAATTTAGTCCAAAATTCTTATTTTTCTATGGTGCAACTTATCCTTTGCATGAACCCAATTCCATTGTTGTTTCCTCCCCTCTCCTACTTTTAGTTCTCTTCCCTCGACCGAGATTGCATTACCAAATGGGCACAAAATTGACCTTCACACAGTTCTGCATGTAAATGTTAGTGTATTGTAAGCATGAGACAAAGTATTAAGTTCAATAAGATATAAAAAATTCATGGTTCGTTATTCTATTCTATAGTTATCCCTCTTAATACACCTGGGTGCTTGTAGGTGGATTGCTGTCAAAAAGTGATCAGGTGATTCTCGTCCCTCAAAGTCTGCATAACAGACCCATTATACTTGGCAACTGCCAGGATGGCAGGGTCATACTGAAATAAGAAATCTTTACTTTTAGATTATTAAAGTATGATTTTTAATGATAATGTCTGAAAACTGTCAATCAGTTTTTGCTCTGTTGTTACCATATTATTTAAAAGTATGAAAAGTCTCAATATCACTAGAATAGCTTCATTCCTTATGTTTTCATTGCTAAACCCAATCTTTATTTTTTCAGAATTTTTTATAATTTGTAATTCTTTATACAGGGTGCAGAAAAAGTTTCGGATATAAAATCCATTATTTTCGAGAAAATTTAGATGTCAACAATTTATTAACAAATATGTTAAATTTAACATGTAAATAATGGAAAATCAGATTAGATTTCAAAAGTATCCATCTTTTTCTTTGATGCATGCCCTTAGCTGTTTTGGGACATCATTGACTGTGCGAAGTATCTCAACAGAAAAATTGATCCATTCCTTAATCAATTTGCTTTCAGAATATCCAAACTTTGATGAGAAGTAGTCAAGACCTTTACCTTTGAAATTTTCCAAATGGAAAAATCTATTGAATTGATGTTGGGCCATTCATTGGGTTAAATGAAGTCAATGTTCTTCGCCCTAAGCCAGTCAAGAGTTTTGTGCAAGGGATGGGCTGAAGCATAGTCTTGCTGAATATCCAATTTTGTCCAGAAAAGTGTTTTTGAGCAAAAGGCTTGAGCACTTTCTGCAAAATCTCGTCCTGATAGAATTGTTGATTGAACCATCCAAAACTTTTTCCACACCCTATATTAGTGTCCTTCATAATCATTTTTTATTCCATTCAAGCAACGCAATTAATGCTTGTTATTAATTATATGACATCTGCTGTAAAATTTTAGTATATATTTCAAGATTGTTTTAAAAGTTAAATCTGCTCATTTGAGTTAAAAAAAATAATAATTAGAATGATCCAAAAACTTTATGAAAACTTTTTTGTTAAACCTATTTTTCTTTCTTGCAATATTAATTAATTTGTTTTATAGATGTATAATAGTTGTGAATACCGTAAAAAAGTTGTGCATCGAGCTATATCAAATGGATTTTCATTTGCTCAATTTTATCAAGATGCTCCTTCACTTTTGCCAAAGAATGTAGTACCAGAATGTGTCAAGATTTCTATAACAATCAAAGAAAAGAAACCCGAAGCTAAAGTAAAAGGTAATGTTTATAAATGATGGCCTATCGTATTTCATTAAAAGAAAATATATATTATATAAAAATTACTATAAGTATATGTATGTTTCTGTGATTTTAGGCATCTGTAAACAATCTTAAAATAGTTACTTTCATTAACAACATTTAAATAGTGCACTTTTGTTCCTTTAAACAGATGTGGTTTTAAACAAAGGTGGTTATACAATTTTTTTGTATATATATATTTCTACATATGTCCACACCTCAGAGTAAGCATATCTAGAGAGATAATCTCCGCACCCTTTCTGCAGCAAGCATAAAGTCACGTTACTCTAGGCAAGAAGCATTCTGCTGAATGTGTCAGTAGCATAGGTTTCTATGGACGATATTAGACTATTTCCTGTTTGCGATTCAAAAATATCATGGTAGCAAGCTGTTGTACCTATGGCTGTAACGAAAGAGCAAGTAAAACAAGCTTTGTTACCTTTCACCGTTATGTATTTATTTTTAATTACCTCTTTTGTATATTTAAAGGATCTTAAAAATATATCTTTCCAACTATGATACTGTTTATTCACGTTCAAATGTTGAAAATAGGAAATATTTTACTTTTAATATCACAAATGTATGCAAGTAGGACTTACTATCATCTGGTGTTATCAATTTCAATATTAAAAGTATAATTAATTGGAAAAATTTGATTTGAAAAAGCATTTTAAGAACATCTCGTACAACAGTGCTTGGCGATACAATGTTTCGCCAAAAGAAACTTGTTTTCTTTCTTTTAAAACGTAAACAATTATTTTTTAAAAAATAATTTTTCCTATTTTAGATTAAATTTATGCTTTAAATAATTATAAATGGGTGCATATGTACATATTAAAAGGGAAATATTTAAATATTACCTAAATTAAAAACTATTGCAATGTTTGAAATATTTTCAATTTTTTTAATATATATATAATTTTATAATTTTTAATTGAAGTTTTTGAAAAAAAAAATATATATATTGTTTACTCTCTTGTTATATCTTCAGAAAAGTTTTGAAATTATTATATTTATTATCGACCACTCAAAACAATGTTATATAATGTTATGGAAGTTATATTAATAATTACTGCTTATATCTAGCAAAATTTAATGAAACAATGCATTATTAATAAATATGATGCATTATTAATAAATTATGATAAATTATTAAAATAATGTATTACTCTTCTTTTTTTTTTTTTTGCTTTAAAAAAAAATCTAAATAAAAGTTTAAAAATTTATTTTATTTATTTATTACTAATGAACCATTCTTTGAATGATGGAAGAAATAAAATATAAAATAAATAAACAATAGGAAAAATATCTGGTGAACCTGCCCCTTTATTTTGCTACTGAGCGTATATCTGTTAAGTTTCGAAGTTTTTGAATCGCAGCTTAAAAGTATTGCACTTTTATCAAGAGCTGCGATAAAGCGCCAAGACTTGCATTGCTTCTAGTAACCTTTTTACCGCCAAATGCCAACTGTCACGTGGGTCATCCTGACCCGACTTCTCGCCGGCAAAAGCAAAGGCGATGCGCTCTCTAGGTATTATTACTCTGAGGTCCACACATAACTTTTGAACAGATGCTTGGATTTTTTTTTAAATTTTAAATTAATTAAATTTTTTCTTTTCTTTCTTTTTTTCTTCATTTTTTTTTTTTGGGGGGGGGGGGAGATATAATATCTAGAACTGCCAAACGGATGTCAAAAATAATGGTGGCAAAACAATCATAACAGTTTCTACTCCAACATAAGCTATATTTTATTTTGGTACTATTATCCCCATTAGGGTACAGGATCAAAAAATGTTCTAGAATTGCAATTTTTGTGATACTGAAGGGATTAGAAACTTGAAACTTAGCATGGTGGTTGTTTATAAGATGTAAATGCTTGCTAAGAGCATATTCTAAAAAGATAGAGATTTTAAAAAATGAAATGAGCAGAAAATGTTCTAAATTATGATTTATATAAAATTCTTGGATAGAAACTTGAAATTTGACGTGGGTGTTACATTTAAGATGTAAATGCTTTCACAGAACAGTTTTTAAAAAATTCAAAATTAAATGGGTGCTGGAGAAAAAAAAATTAAAAAATTGCAATTTCTGTGATACTGTTAGAGCAAAAAACTTGAAATTTTGCTTTGTGGTTATTTTTAAGATGTAAATGCTCGTTAAGAGCATCTTCTAAAAAAAAATCAAAATTTGAAAGTTTGAAATGAGTGGAAAATGTTCTAAATCATGATTTATTTGGAATTGACAGGGATAGAAACTGAAAATTTGACAGACTTTTATGATATAAATACTTACACTGAACAGTTTTCAAAAAATTCGATATTTAAAAGGCTGCAGGAGCAAAAAACATTTTAAAATTGCAATTTCTGTGATACTGTTGGGACTGCTAACTTGAAATTACGCGTGGTGGTTACATTTAAAATATGAATGCTTGCTAAGAAATCAATGAAAAACATTCTAAAAATGTTCTAAATTACAATTTATTTGGAATTGTTAGAGCTAGAAACTTGAAATTTGATATGGCTGTTATTTTTTAAGACTTACATGCATGCACAGAATAGTTTTCAAAAAAATTGAAATTTAAAAGGGTACAGGAGCAAAATACTTTCTAAAATAATGATTTCTGTGACTGTTGGCGCTGCTAACTTGAAATTTGGCATGATGGTTATTTTTAGGATGTAAATGCTCACTAAAAATGGTTTATATTTAAAAAAAAATAAATAAATAAAAGGTCAAATGTGCAGAAAAGTCCAAAAATCACAATTACTTTAGAACTACTGAGCCAATTTCAAAAATTCTGTCAAGATAATATGGGTGACAGCTTCTGCTTAAAACTGGGCTACTTTTTATCTCTGTGCAACAGCCTTCAAAGGGGTGCCTTCAAAGAACAGTTTCTAAAATTTTAAAATTTAAAAGAGTGAAATAAGGGAGAAACATTCTAAAATCACGATTGCTTTGGAGCTACTGAACCGATTTCGAATCTTCTTTCAGGATAATAATGATGACAGTTTTAAAAGTAGGCTATATTTTTCTGTACAAACTGTCCTCAGTGGGTGCAAAAGCAATAAACGGTCTAAAATTTTGATATTTAAAAATCTTTCAAGGCTAAAAATATGAAATTTGATATGATAGTTACTTTTAAAACATAAATGCCTGCTAAGAACCTTTCTTAAAATGTTTGATACTCAAAAGGATGAAATGATTGGAAAAGACTGTATATTCCTGAGTAATCTGACAATATTACAGCTGAAATTTTTTATTTGACTTGCAGTTTTCTATTAAAATGTGATGTTCTCAGAGAAATTGGGGGAAAAAATTCAGTTGAGTGAAATGAGATGAAAACACTCTACAATTATATTTTCACTATGATTGCTCTGAAACTGTCAACATTGAAATTTAAAAACCAGTATAGAAATAACTGATAAAATGTAAATGTGCACTTCTTTTTAATTTTTTTTTTGTTGTTATTTAAATTTTAAAAATTGAAAAAAACAAACAAGAATTAATCATTTGCCATGCCAGTGTTAAATACAACTTTTCTGATCAGTGGGATAAAACACAAGCACCAGTAATTTTTATAATTAATTAAAATGATAGTAATAAAGAAACTTAATTGCTAACTAGGTAAGGAAGTACTTCATGTATTTAGCTTTTGGTGTACATAAATGACGGTTAAATATAATATGCCAATGTTTTCCAAGTTATTACTTAACCGTATTTTAATTTTTATTGTGAATCAAGGTATACTTATACAGTAAAAATGAAACATCCATTTGTTTGTAGGAAATAGACTAAAACTACTGAACCGATTTTAAAAATTGCTTCATTGTACAATATCTGATAAAAGAGGTACCAAGTAGACTGCATTGTATCTGTTTTTTGGAAGGAGGTTGCTGAAAATGTGTTGGAATGAAGACTTCCTCATTAATTGAAGTCTCATGTTTATCTAATGCAGTACAAGAATAAAGATTGATCAAAATGTAACTTAATTAGTAATATTTAAATTATCCGTAGCACTATAAATTCTCCCTAATACTAGTAGGCACACAAATAGAACTTGGCATGTTTCAACAATCATGCATCAAAGTCACAGATTTAACTTTTTTTGTGACTTTTAAATTACCAATTTATTTTTCTATTATTGATTTTTATGTTTAAACTATGCTGTATCAATTAAAATTATTCATAATGATGCTGTGTTAAAAATTATTTTATGGAATTATTAAATTTTATTTTAATATTCCTAGATCTAAATGGCATTTAGAAATGGTGAAATAAATTTAAAAATATAATTTAGAAATTTGTTTTGAATAATTTAATAAGTTTCAACATTAATTTTGTCAACAAAAATTTATTACTTACATTATTATTTATAATTGTATTAATTGACATCATTCCTATGATTAAAAATAGCAAGAAAAAATTGTTTAAAATAGAAAATTGTCCTTGTCATTTTCTTGTAATTTTTTTTTTTAGTTTTTCTTGATTTGGTTGTTAGATTACTTCTTTATATATTTTCAGTTGCCTTTTAGATTTATATTTTTAAATCAGTATGGTCACAAAATAGCCAAGCAGCATAGAACTGCTTGATATCATTATTATTGGTTAGATTCTAAAATTAAAAAAAAATATTTTCAGTTGTGTCAAAAAGTCCTTTCCTAAGTGAAGAAGAAATGGATGAATTCAATCAACATGTCAAAATCCATATGAGTGATGCACCATTATTACCTAAACGAGAATTTGTTGTGCTTAATAATCAAGAAGTAAGTTTATTTTTATCTCTGTCTTATGCTTATGAATGCATACACTTTCTTAAAAATACATTCTGGCTTTTTCCAATGTGGAAAACTGCTCAGCTTCAGTTTTTTTTTTTTTTTTTGTCTACATTTTTGTAAAGTAATATTGTGTGAGCAAAATTTGAATTTCTATTGACTATAGAGTCGTCTGTTAAAATTAGATTCTATTAACTCAAATGTTTTTTTTCGTTCATAACTAGGGTGCTCTGTACCTTACGAGCTTGTCAACCCCCATCCAGTCATCACAGGTTCAAAAACATATCAATTTGCTCTGTTTTTAAAAGGTTACCCAATTTTGGCAGATTGAACGATATGATCATGACAAGTGGTGATCTTCTGTAATCGGGTGACCATTCCTTTTTTTTAATCTGCTGATTAGGTTCTGCCAGGCAAGAGTGCCTAGCTTAATGGGTTTAAATTACCTAGCCGTGGACAGCGAGATTCACCTTATTGCTGCATGGCAGCAATTCACCTGACCTGCACCTTAGTTATCATGTTTGTGGGTTGTCCCCCATTTCCCTTTAACTGGGTGATTTTTAGTTCCTTAGGCTGCATCCATCACTGTCACAACAATTCATGGCTGTTTTCATGATTGATTAAGAGAGATCAATTACTCATTTGAAAATCATCAATCCACCTGGCCTGCATCTTAGTTGTCATGTTTGCAGGTTGTCCTTCATTTCCCTTTAACTGAGTGATTTTTGGGTCCTTAGGCTGCATCCATCACTGTCACAATAGCTCATGGCTGTTTTCATGATTGATTAAGAAAGATCAATTATCCATTTGAAAAACATATTGTATAAAATGTTTAAGTAAAAAATGTCACTGCCTCCTGGACTTTTATAACAGTTAGAAGAAGAGTTTTCTTTTAGAAGCTATAAGAAAATTGTTTAAAATGTATATAGTTTTAAAAATGACATAATTCAACACTAGATATTTTCCGCAATTAGTAATTTAATAATTTTAAAGTTTACTTTCTTTTTTACCATTCATGTGTATTTTCAATTTTTCAATTGAACAGTGTTTAGATATATTTTTATTTGGGATTTTAAAAATCTGGTAACAGTAGATAAAATTATTCATTAATATTTAAAATTATGAATTAAATTTCTATTCAACTAATGAAATTTTGAGAAAAATTTAGAAAAAAATTAGACATATTTAAAAAATGATTGGACACTGAATACTGCAATCCAGTCAAGCATGTGCCTAAAAAAGAAGGGTTAAATTGCTGTGTAGAGATGCCCCGAATAGTGATTTTGGCCAAATACCGAATATTCGGCATAAAGGTAAGCTAAATACTAACTGTTAGGCTGAAAATCGAATATTCAGCCAGCCGAATAGTAACTATTCGGCCAAATACTGAATATTCGGCTTGCCAAATACTTTTATATTTCAGAGTTTAAAGGTATTAAAAAGTTAAATTTTAAAACAATTTTACATAATATTTACATAACACAGTATTTACATATACATAACACAGATACTTCCATTTTGATAAACAAAACCTTTTTACAAGGAAACTTTAAACTAAAAAAAATGGTTTGAGTTATCAAGTTATCATTTAAGAAGAGAATAGTTTTAAACTTTTTCAATTATTAAAATTTTAAATTTCTTGGCTTCTTCTGTGAATTAAAACAATTGAATAAAATTTATTTTATTCTAAAAGATATATTTTCTAATCAAAGAGAAATTTTGAAGAAATTGGAAGAAAAGTTTTAGAGTCATATACTGTTTATTTGTCAGGTAGGGACTAAAGTAAATAAATACAGTCTATGTATGCGGCAACTCAGCAAGAATAATGTTTCGGTTCCTTTTGATTTAGCAAGGAAGTTTTTAAATACACCAGAGAGGAGAGTGGGTGATCATTTTGAGAGGTTCTAAACATACAGGTTGTTCCTAAAATTTTGTAACAAACTTTCAGTGGCGATAATGTGGTCAAGACAAACATTTTTTAAACAAGAAATAACATCTCAATCCACTTATTCCATCAAAACTACAATACATTCAATCAAAAATACAGGGTGTGTCACTAGGAGTTGAAACTGAATTTTCGTTCACAACTTTAACTATAACGAAGATATTTTAGTGAAATTTGTATAATTAATTTTGGTTCTATAAAATGTGATGATATCATTGAAAGCGACCGAATTTTGGCCAGTGACACGGCATAAGTACTATCAGCTGCATTCTGAATAAAGTAATGTCTAGCTCAGTGTTGTTTAGATATGAATGATGGCAATTTACAGCACTTATCATGTTATCATATTTCACAGAAATCAAAGTAACTCTGTTGAAAATATAATTACAATATCTTCATAATTAATCTTCATTATAAGTAACAAATGAAAATACAAGTTTGATCTGGAGTTGTTGTATTTTTGACTGAATAAATGGATTGTGATCCTCTTTTTCTGGACAAAAATTTTCTGTCTTTATGTTTTTTTAATCCTGAAAGATTTTTCCATTTTGCTTAGAAAACACTCTGTTTGTGAAAAAGCAAGAATCCAGGTTATTTAATAGGCAATGTTCTGAAACTTGCATTTGTCTATGAAGGTCATCATTATTGGTTAATTTTCTTATGTTACACTTTTCAAACAGCAAATAAATAATGTAAAAGCCTTCTCTGTTAAATATGATTATATTTCTAATTACTCTGAATATCTTTATTAATTGACAATTAAAAGTAGAAGTTGTGTAAAGTTTTCAAAATCCAAAGCCGAATATTCGGTAGACTGAATAGTTTGATATTCGGCCTAACCGAATATTTGGTAGCAGGGTCAAATAGGCCGAATACCGAATAGATACCGAATATTTGGTGTATCCCTATTGCTGTGCACAGTTTTTGATCCTATAAAACTTATTTAACTGAATTATCTTGATCTATTTCAACATTAAATAGTGTTTAAAATAATTCTTCGGTTTAAAAATTGTCTGCTTCAACATGTTTATCACACATTTCTTTATAAAACTAAGAGTTTTCATATTTTTATATACAATAGTTTTTGCAGGATAAACTGTGTAACGTTGTTCGGGCTTGGCATGAAAAAGACTAGAGATTGAAAATTTAAATTTGGAATATGGAGAAGCAAAAATTTAATGAAGTTAAAATTTAAAGAAATGATTTAAAAATTGCCAATCCAAAACAACATCACGGCACACGATCGTACAGTGGAAAATAATCCAATAATCGACATGACAGTGAAATATATAGCAAATGAATTTAAGAATAAGGCTGGATAAACAATTAAATGATTTTCACTAAATAATTTGGAAAAGATTATTAAATTTAAAATTCGATTATTAGATTAAGATGTAAAGTAAATTAAAATAACACTCACCCAAGTCTTGACAATAAAAGAGGAAACTGACGTAAGATACACATAGATTTTTATTCACAATATGCACGTAAATTACACACATAAAGAAAAATACTTAGTTGGCCAACCTTATCACTACATATTCATAGATCAATTATTCAATCAAATATTCATTCCATTACTTTATAAATATTTTAGATCACTGAGAAGCTATAAACTTATTGATGTGATGTAATACTATATTTATACTGAGAAGACATGAGCATCAGACTGCTCCTTTAAATATGAAAATGGCACATTATTATTGTTATTTGGAAACAGATTACTTAGATTTGGGTATTCATAATTTATAGAAATCTGTTAATAATTATTAATGATTGATGCAGCGTAAGAAGAGAGTTGGTAACAGTTTTTTTTTGGCATTAGTAAAGATAACGGCGCTTAAACGTTACTGTCTCTTTCTGAAGAAATTTAATTAAAATCGGAACATTTGTAGACTGATTCGCAGATGGAGAAAAGCAACATCTGAAGGAGCACTAATGCTGATGGCAGCCGGAACCGTAGATGGAGGAAGACAAACCGCATCTGAAGAAGGCTTGGCGTTAGCAAAGAAATGGCACTAAGATGATGAAGTAAGCACCGTCAGATAAAAGCTATCATTATCGAAGAAGATGGTGTTAAAAGAGTCCTCTGATCTTAATGGAATAGCAGTTAGACTTGGACTTTCATTTCATTAGAATAAAAAGTATCTCGTGCCGATGTGCTGATAGCTGTCTAAATCGCTGACGAAGAAAACAGAGATAGCATTTTCGGAATAATTAAATCGAGAGCATGATACCAAATTAAGCTGGAGGTGACAATAGCAACCTAGGAGGAGTTAAATCGATGGCGTTCTCTGAGATAGAGAACCGGCTAAGTTAGCGTATCTCTAAAAAAGATGTCAACGGTAAACTTCTCAGTAAAGAGAGAAAGCTTCGGAGAACTTTTCAAGAATCAAGGACAGCGGTACGCCTCGCAGGAAAGAAGAAAAGCGCGGCGGGACCCGAAGGTCCGCCGTTTTTATAGAACAACTTTCACGCTTAATCCCCAGCCGACAAGTGACGAGAAACACTACTTTAAAAAATCAGTTAGAATTTTGAAAGCAAACTCTCAGCCAATGAGCATCGAGCGTTCGCTACGCAACGCAGAGTTGAGATGTATAATAATCAAAGTTACTCCTGAATGGCAACGATGTTTTGAAAATACCCGGATGGACGCTAAGACGGGAACACGTCCCTGCCGAAGTGCAATGAACTGCAAACAAATTCTTCCGAGAAATCCTGTCATGTGATCGTAAACAACAAGTATTTTGGGGAAGATGCGCATTCAAAATGTCTATATTTCTGCAAAACAAAACGTACGATCTTTGAAACGCAAAATGAATAAATTGTGATTTTCGTTTTTGGACTTAGAAATATTCCGTATCTGTTTGTTTTGACACGCGAAAAACGTATCTTTTTACTGAGATTACTTTAACTGAATATTATATTAATGATTTTATTGATTAAAGCATATGATTTATTGATTAATATTATTATTTAATAACAGAATAAAATTACTTTAACGAAATATTTGAAAATTTAGAAAGAAAAAGGACTTTAAAGAAAAATGATTATAAGATTAAGTTAAGTATTTAATTAACATAAGTTAATGAATTAAATTAGCATAGATTAATACAGAAAGAATGTACGGTGGCGTAACAAACTGGGAAAATTAAAAGGTCACAGTAAATTTGATCACTGCAGCAGCAGTGATAGTTACTTTTTTTTTTTTAAGAATGGAGAGAAAAATCTGGAAAACATTCTTTATGGGTAGTTTAGTTTGTATTTTCCCAGTTTGAGTCCTTTGAACTTTAACAATGCTGTACATAACAATTTTATTATTATTTTAAAAAAATAATAATTGCATTTTAATTTGGTCACAAATCAAAATGTTCATGCAGGGGTTCATATTTTGCAGAGGAACTCCAGAATCAGGGAAATCGCATGGAAAAAAAATTTGTTGTAAAATCTGAGGAAAATCTCAGGAGATAGTCCAAAATGTACTCCAAAACCTGAAAAAACGATCAGCTACTTTGGGAAATACAAGCAATTGCTGCTATTTGCATGCATTATGATCTTAATATTCTAATAAAATCAAATTAAGACCATAGAGGCAACTATTCAAACACAAAGAAATTAATGAAGAAATATACCAACTTGAAAGATTTTTTTTTTTTTTTAATTAGCAGAGAATAGACTAGTTTTGTTGTAAAATAATCATTGATAGATAGTTTGCTTGATAAGAAGCCATTGTCCCATTTATTAACGATTTTGTTATTTCTTAAATGGCCTTTTAGGTAGATTTCATAAGAAATACTACCTATTACATTCTCCCCTAAGTTGGAATTTTTGAAACATTTTTGCAGATCTACACCGATTATGACTCCCAGAACCCAAAACCACCCACAGTTCAAAACTTTATCCATCTATCTATCTATCTATCTGTGTCACTTTTTTATGGACACGATAACTGCTATAATTCTGCACAAATCTCTTCCAAACTGATACATAAAATCTCGGTCAAGTTCGTTAATGGGCAAAATCGAACCAAGGGGAGGGGGGGGGGGGGGATTTTGTGAAAACAGAAAAAAA
Source organism: Maratus michaelseni (assembly GCA_963931845.1). Classification (NCBI taxonomy): domain Eukaryota; kingdom Metazoa; phylum Arthropoda; class Arachnida; order Araneae; family Salticidae; genus Maratus; species Maratus michaelseni. Next base: position 95,366,474 of record OZ007596.1, read on the forward strand.
ACCTTAATTTCTTAATTATGATACGTATCGAATCCATTTCAAGTTATTATTACTTCTAAGAAAAGGGCCGAAAATTTATGCATGACAGATTTTTGATATAATTAAAAATGGCCCCAAGGGGGTTAGAAGAAAAAAATTCATAACTTTGTCAATTTCCATGATATTAAATCCGCTTAAATTTATTATAAATCCTCTTAATATTATCTAAAACATTTATATTGACGAGTTTTTTATAGGACCAACCCTTACAGCAAAAAATAAAATAAAAACAAAAAAATCCCTGCCGGTTCCGCCTGCAAACACGTTAGGTTTCGAAATGGGCGGTTCCAGGTACCGCATCATGGCAAAAAGGTAATTTCTTCCACAATTCCCAACAAACAGGCGCCTCACGGTCTGCGTCTTCGAAATCTACCTGTTCCTGTAGACCGAGCCGTCAGGGATTTTTTTTTTGTCAAAGGATTTATTTGATTTTTTTCTAATAAGTAATTCTTTAATCTTATAAATAATTCAACAATGAGTTCATAGAAAATTTCCATTTTTGAGATGTGTGTATGTGTTTATATGATTCAGCAGTTTTTTGAGCAAATAATTGTGTTTACTAAGAGTTTCCAATTTTATACAAGTAATGTAAGTGAAAAATTAAATATATTGTTTTTTTTAAATTATATATACTAGATGGAACCCGTCAAAATTTGACGGCAAACAACTTGATAGTACCATAAACATAAAATTTATAGTTGCTTTAACTTGACAAATTTCATAGTGGGGAGCATAATATGATTAAGCGTTCACAGACCGTTCCATCGATATATCACATGAGGGGTGTGTGCAAAATTTAGAAAAGTACCCCTTGGGGGGTCGAAGTGGGGGGATGGACATGGGAGATGCATAATATGATTAAGTGGACACAGACCTTTCCAATGATACATAACATGAGGCAAAATTTAGAAAGTACCCTTTGGGGGAGGGGGGGGGCAAAGTAGGGAGATGGACATCGGAGATGTATAATATGATTAAGCAGTCACAGACCTTTCCAACAATATATGACATGAGGGGTGTCAACAAAATTTAGAAAAGCACCCCTTGGGGGGGGGGGCAAAGTGGGGAGATGGACATCGGAGTTTCATAATATGATTAAGTGGACACAGACCTTTCCAATGATACATAACATGAGGCAAAATTTAGAAAGTACCCTTTGGGGGGGGGGGGGCAAAGTAGGGAGATGGACATCGGATATGCATAATATGATTAAGCAGTCACGGACCTTTCCAGCAATATATGACATGAGGGGTGTCAACAAAATTTAGAAAATATCCCTAGGGGAGGGGGGGGCAAAGTGGGGAGATGGACCTTGGAGATGCATAATATGATTAAGGGGTCACAGACCTTTCCAATGATATATAACATGAGGGTTGTGTGCAAAATTTATAAAGTACCCTTTGGGGGGGGAGGGGGCAAAGTGGGGAGATGGACATCGGAGATGCATAATATGATTAAGCAGTCACACACCTTTCCAACAATATATGACATGAGGGGTGTCAACAAAATTTAGAAAATATCCCTTGGGGGGGGGGAAGTGGCAGGATGGACCCTGGAGATGCATAACATGATTAAGTGGTCACAGACCTTTCCAATGATATATAACATGAGGGTTATGTGCAAAATATAGAAAGTACCCTTTAGGGGGGGGGGGCAAAGTGTGGAGATAGACATCGGAGATGCTTAATATGATTAAGCAGTCACAGACCTTTCCAACAATATATGACATGAGGGGTGTCAACAAAATTTAGAAAAGTGCCCCCCTTAGGGGGAAGTGGCGGGATGGACCCCGGAGATGCATAACATGAATAAGCGGTCAAGGACTTTTCCAGCGATATATCACATAAGGGGTGTGTGTAAAATTTAGAAAAGTGTCCCACTTGGGGGTGGGAGTGGGGGGATGGACCCCAGAGATGCATAACATGAAAAAGAGGTCACAGGCGCTTCAACTTGCAACTTTTTTCTCGAAGGCATTTGACAATATTAATTTTTTTTTTACCCAAGACAATTTAACAATATTCTTAATTTTTTTGCGTAATTCGTCAAACGTTCATGGAAAAAATCATGAAATTCGCTAATCAATAGTTGATAAATTATAAAATTCAACAATCGATAGCAGTAAAATTGGTCAATCGATAACGGAAAAATCACGAAATTCATCAAATGGTCGCCCGTAAAAAAATTGTCCTGCACAGTTATGTGATGATCAAAAGGGTTTTGAAGTATAGGACAAAATTAGCACTTGCCAAACAGCGAGTAATACTGAAATTTTTTCAATGGACTTTATTGCCACCACTGGTCAAACATAATAGTCACACTCACCAATTGCGATGATTGAATGGAAAAAAAAAAATTTCTCTGCTGTCGCTCGACAAATTTCGAAACCATTTGGCGAATTTCATGATTTTTTTCCCGAAATTGACGGATTGTGATTTTTTTTTCTCGAAGCCATTCGACGATATTCGAAAACTTTTTCCCCTGAAATCAGTTGATGAATTTTGCGATTTTTCCACTGTCGATTAATGAATTTTGCGATTTTTCCGCTATCGATTGACGAATTTCACAATTTATTGACTATCGATTGAAGAATTTCAAGATTTTTTCCATGAATGAACAAATTGCGCACTTTCTTTCTGCTAATGTTTGACACATTTCGCCCTTTACAATTCAGCCAATGAGTTGAACGTTGTTTCTTTCCAGAAATGTCAGGAATGAAACAATGATTCTTTAGGATGAATTCCCTTCGTTCGATGCCCCATGGAAGAACGTGTGCGATGCAGCAACGGGCGTCACAGACTTTTTAGGGCAACTACAGACTAAAAACATCTAACCAATCTTCGCGGGGGAAAAAATCACAGATTTCATCAAATGATTGAGGAAAAAACACTAATTTCATCAAAGGATCATAGGGAAACATGACTTTCGTTAAAAGACCACAGAAAAAACAAATTATGCAAAAGGATTGTGAAAGATAAGCAAATTTTGTCAAACAATCGCAAAAAAGGAGATTTCCCCAAAAAATCACGCTTTTTTATTAAATTTCGTCTAAAAATTGTGGAATAAAATGTATTTTATCAAACAATCGCTGGAAAATGCAAATTTCGTTAAGGATCGTGAGAAAAATGCGAAATTCTTCAAAGGATGGCTGTAAAAAAAAGAATTTCGTCAAAGAATTGCTGAAAAAACATGAATCTCGCCCAATAACAGAAAAATCATGGTTCATAATCATTATATCTAGTAGTATATGTAAATACAGTTTGAGATATAAGACAAAATTAACACTCGCCAATCGGCGAGCAATACTGAAAATTGGTGATTGATGTTATTGCCACCACTGGCTAAACTTAATAGTCACACTCGCCAATTGTGATGATTGAATGTAAAATGAAATTTTTTTTTCCGCTGTCACTCAAAGAATTTTGAAACCATTTAGTGAAGTTTTTCCCGAAACCATTTTGTGAATTTCCCGATTTTTTCTTCAAAATCATTTGACGAAGAGACTTTTTTCTTGAAGGCATTTGACAATATTCAAAATTTTTTTACCCAGGACAATTTGACGATCTTATTTTTTTTTTGTGTGATTCGACAAATGTTCATAGAAAAAATCATGAAATTCGTTAATCAATAGTCGATAAATTGCGAAATTCAACAATCGTTAGTGGTAAAATCGTAAAATTCATCAATCGATAACGGAAAAATCATGAAATTTATCAAATGGTGTGTTTCAGCAGTGTATTGCATATAAATATCTAGGTGGAAGCAGTTTTCTTATTTTGTCAAATTTTCCAACAATATTCGACCCAATATGCATGCGTAAAAAAAATCTTCCGGTAGGACCGGCCAATGAGGTGAGGGTCTATTACTGTCTCTAGAAACGTGTTTGGGATCATCTCCTGTTGTTTTGTTCTTGCACGTTGCGTTACACCTAGGAAGGTATTTATATAGAACTCACTGTGGAGAAGGTATTTATTTTATTTATTTATTTTATTTATTGTAATTTGTATGAATACTTAGTTGTCCATTTCGGATTTACTGATTAAAAATGAATTTAGGCTCATTTAACATTCGCGAAATCAATCCCGATGGAAATTGTCTTTTTAGATCTCTTATCATTTTGTTTATATAGTACAGAAAATAATTATTCAAACGTACGTAAAAATATCGTAGAACACGTAATACAAAATTGGACCACTTATAGATCGGGAATGAATCTTATGGTGTTCCGATTGCTAATGAAATCGATTATGTAAATATATGGTTTTTCACACTTCAATAGAAGCATTGTTTAACTTAATATAATTCTACAAATATGATGCAGTTTTAAAATATCGAGTAATGATTAATACTGTCAAGGAATATACTCATATACGTAATTAAGTTTTGGTACTTCTCTATCTCGTCGACCACTTTTCATAACAAAAAACTATCGCCAGGTTTTTTGACATAACATTTTTTATATACAAAAGAAAATTCGAAATAACCTCATTGGAATATCAAAATAAATAAATAAAATATAAGAATTTAAGGATACAATTGTTATTTTAATTAATGAAATAACTAATAAATCAAATAAACATAATGAAAAATACACGCAAATGTTGAATTAAAAACCACTTGATGACATAACAAACACGTATAACGCTTCTGACATCAAGTAAATGGGACTGCATTTTTGGCATTTAATCATACAGTTTGGCAATAGTATTTTGTTATGAAAAGTGGTCGATGGGATAATAGAGAAGTACTTAAGTTTTTTTATACCAAGTTTGAAAATTTATCTTTTTCTGACATTTAAAAAAAATAACAGAAAAAACATTACAAATTTGCCCATTTGCTCAGCGGCCAAAGGATTAAGTAAATATTAATGATAGCGGAACTGGTTCTAGCTATAAAGTATATTATTTTGCCCAAAAACCCCCCAACAAAAAAATAATTACAAAGAATAACTAATCGTCTTTAAAATAAATATACAAAAAACAGTGTGATTAATGGCCAGGTTTTTTTTACATAACATTTCTTATATACAAAAGAAAAATCGAAAAAACCTCATCAAATAAACATAATGAAAAATACACGCAAATGTTGAATTAAAAACCACTTGATGACATAACAAACACGTATAATGCTTCTGACATCAAGTAAATGGGACTGCATTTTTGGCATTTAATCATACAGTTTGGCGATAGTATTTTGTTATGAAAAGTGGTCGATGGGATAATAGAGAAGTACCTAAGTTTTTTATACCAAGTTTGAAAATTTATCTTTTTTTGACATTTAAAAAATATATACATATATTGTTTGTATACATACAAACAAATATAATGTAAACATTATTCAAATATTAAGAGTTTGCAAATCAAAGCATTCTAAAGATTTGTATACATACAAACAATATAATGCATACATACTCTTTACAAATAAAATAGCACACTTATGTAATGACAAAAATTTTAAATCGAATAGAGATAATATATTTCTGTTAAAAAATAATGTTAAAGTTCAGAAACTCTTTTAACTTATATATATATTATACAGTCACATTCCTGTATATTAAATATTTAGTTGCTAAATAAAGAAATAATATTTTATAATTTATATTCAGACACTCAGATTCTGCTTTTTTCGAACACATAATAATAAAAATATTACTACCATGCGTACTGTCTTTTGACATTATATTTACATAATCGTTTTCATTATCAATCGGAACACCATAAGATTCATCCCCGATAATAAACGGGCTATAAGTAGTCCAGTTTTGTATTACGTGTTCTACACGTTTGAATAATTATTTTCTGTACTATATAAACAAAATGATAGAGATCTAAAAAGACTAATTTTGATCGGGATTGATTTTGCGAATGTTAAATGAGCATAAATTCATTTTTAAACAGTAAATCCGAAATGGACAACTAAGTATTCATACAAATTACAATAAATAAAATAAATACCTTCTAAACACTCACAGTGAGTTCTATATAAATACCTTCCTAGGTTTAACACAATGTGCAAGAAAAAACAGAAGATGATCCCAAACACGTTTGTAGAGACAGTCACAGACCCTCACTTCATTGGCCGGTCCTGCCAGAAGATTTTTTTGACGCATGCGTACTGGGTCGAATTTTGATGGAAAATTTGGTTTGACAGAATAAGCAAACTGCTTTAAATATATGGATGATGGATAGATTTACTTTTGAGATTACCTTTTTTGAAGAGAAGTGGTGGCATGATAATGATTTAAAAAATGTCGTTAATTGTTGATATGGAAAACTATTGATTCTGGAAAATAACTCAAAGGATTTTGTTTTTAAAATTGAGTATGAACCCTGGGTAAACTTTCAGCTGGTGCAATTAAATTTTTGCATGAAGGGACATGTGATTTTTTTTTTTTTCACTTTAGTTATACTGTTACAAATGCAAGAGATTTCATAACTGTAATTAGATAAATGTTAGAACAGCAAATATACACATCAGTAGTAAAATTTGAGTTTTATTACTTTTTTCTATCTTTACAAGAAGAAAGTATTGGATTCACGAAAATTTTCGACTTCTGGTTTTCAACAGATTTATACATTTCAGAAGGTCCTGAACATAATTTAAGTGTTTTTAGAAAATGTCTGTCTGAGACAAAAATTTTGTGGCCACTTTATCACAAGACAGATGCATGGAATTTAATAAAATTTTAGATTCAGTTAGACCTTGTTATAAATTGGTGTTGATTATTTTTTGGTGTAAATTCCCCAACAGGTGTTGCTGCTATGCTGTATTTTTCAGGATTTACACAATTTTAGCGATAGTCATATGTCAAGAACTAATTCACGGAATTTAATAAAACTTTAGATTCAGTTAGACCTTGATATAAATAGCACATCCAACTAGATTTTTGTTCCATTCATGAGAACAAAATTTTAGAAGAATAATGTTGTAAAATTTGAAACAGCTTGCTCAATGAATAAACAACTGCCATTAAGTGTTTGCTTTTAATTTGCTTTTCTCCATCTCTTTATTTAATTAAATATGCATTGATTTCATTTAAATTATAATTATTTAGTTGTGGTTTTTTTCAAACTCGAAGAAATTTTGATGTTTAAGTGGATTTTGCAGAGGTAGATGAGAGCACTTGAGCAGTATGATTGTGTTAATACTAAGAATTGGACATTATTTATTATAGAGCTGACGAAGGTTCTTTTTTCTTTTAAAGTGTTTTTTACATATTATATAGATATTATTTCTGTTGTCAACATCCTTTTTTCTAAGCAAATACAAAACACAAAAAGATAAATGAGATACCATATGAAAGGATTTTGAACAGGCTTCTGAAATAGCACACTCACATTTCTTTAAAACATGTTTTTTTATTTAAAAATTAAATCATCATTGTTTTCATAAATAAAATGAAAGATTTTTTAAAATCAGTATTGTCACAAAAATAAAATATTGTGTTATATCGTGCTGAACAATGATTATAAAAAAAAAAAATAGCGCAAAAAAAAAGATAAAGTGGAACATAGTTGCTGCACGGGTTCATTTTATATTTATGATTAATAAGCAAAATTGAAATTCAAATGCTCAATTTATTTTTCTTTGTCCCATGTTTTTATCCAAAACAGATGAGGTCATCCTCCTACGCAGTTAAAATACGATTATATATATATATATTTGTTTTTTACAATCTTTGATGAGTTTTTACTGTAACTTTGATAGAATAAATGAGATAATATTCTGGCTTGACTAATGCTGTTTAAAGATATTTTTAATCCTTAATTTTTCTTTAGAAGTTTAAACTTGCATCTAAGAAATATTTAGATATTGGTAAAAAATGTTAGATTGCAGTGCGAAATCTTCGCATGGGTCCACTGGTATGTAAATATACTCAAGTCTTCTGCAGTCCATTTTATCATGTTTTTGGATCTCTTAATCCCTTTTAAAATCTTTGGAAATTAATTAATTTTAAATATTACACTTAATTACAATTGAATTGTGTTGCATGCTGATCTTATGTATATTTACTCAACGCTTGTATTAGTAAAACCAATATTTGCTCCAGGAGGAGGAACTTGTATGTTTTGGCATATTTTTACCTTTATTATTATTATTACTATTATTATTATTCAATTCATCTAAACTCTCCTTTCACATCCTTGAAATTTATCTTTCTTCTTTTTTGTCCCTAAAATTGTTATCGTAAAAAAAAAAAAAAAGATTATTTATCTTACTGTTATTAGAATACAAACCAACTTTTACATATTTTAGCAATTAAATCTACTAGTATTTACTTGTAAACTTTCACCAATCATGTACTCATTTATTTATTATTTTTTTTTTAGGCAACCACATCTGCTCCTTTTGTAGAACCCCAGCTTTCTTTCCATAAGTGGACTCTATGGCAGACAACACCACAAAGGACTGATATGATTCCACATTCTTCAAAATCACTTTTATTGGTACGGACTTTAGAACATATTCATTTTCCTGAACTAGTAAATACAAAGTTTTTGCCTTCACAAGTTTTGGATTTTACAGACACCAGTCTTTTAAATATCAGTGCAAAGCATTCCAAAAGAAATAAGAATTCTAAATGTTCTTCAAGGCAGTCAAAAATCACAGATTGTCTTTCTGTTTCGAAGAATGTAGTTGATGATGAGAAAGATTTTACTGATGATGATATAATTGAAATATGCCCATCACCTGAAAGAGAAGCAGACAAATTAATCATTCCTATTACAGAAGTTGATGGTAATTTAAGGAAAGTGCCTTTTATAGAGCAGCTACTGAAAGTTGATATACCAAATCCTTTAGGGGAAATTAATGCAAGGAACATAAAAGCACCCCCTGTTATTGAAAAGCTATTGAGCCTAGATGATTTTCACAATGTGAATATAAAGGATTTTTCAGAAATTGAACGTAAAAGCTCTTTTATTCTTCGTAGTTTGAATAATAAAATCAAAGCAAGGTTAAAAAGGAAAAAAATAGAACTTGGTAGAAGTATTGTTCATAAAGTCACTCAACCTATTATCTTTTCAAGAAGTGTATTATGTCATCCTAATAATTCAGACTTGATAAAAGACCATTCATCTCTTGAGATACCTGTTGATATCAATACTCGATTAAATATTAAAGAACAAAATATTGGTCAAGATAATCTGGAAGCTGTTGTATTTGACATTGATTTCGATATTCCTGATACATTTGGAGATGATAATGTGTGCTTTGATGAGGATCTAAATTTTAATAAATTACCTAATGCTGCAAGTAACAGTGAAAACAGATTGCAAGGTGACAAAAAGGACCTAGAATCAACAAATTTTAATGATGACTTTCTTAAAACAGAAAATCAGGAGAGTTCCAAACATTCCAATGACTTTAATTTGGTACAAAAGCCATCTGAGAAGCTAACTGTTGAAAATAATGTGTGCTTTGATGAGCATCTAAATTTTAATAAATTACCAAATGTTGCCAGTAACAGTGAAAATAGATTGCAATGTGACAAAAAGGACCTAAAATCAACAAATTTTAATGATGACTTTCTTAAAACAGAAAATCAGGAGAGTTCCAAACATTCCAATGGCTTTATTTTGGTACATAAGCCATCTGAAAAGCTAACTGTTGAAAATAATGTGTGCTTTGATGAGCATCTAAATTTTAATAAATTACCAAATGCTGCCAGTGACAGTGAAAATAGATTGCAAGGTGACAAAAAGAATCTGGAATCAACAAATTTTAATGATGACTTTCTTAAAACAGAAAATCAAGAGAGTTCCAAACATTCCAATGGCTTTAATTTGGTACATAAGCCATCTGAAAAACTAACTGTTGAAAATAATGTCTTTTCAAGTGATCATCATAATTTTCACAAAACTGAGAAACCATTAAACAAGAACTCTGAATTAATCAAAATGTCAGCTATTCAATCAGATGATGTATCTCATGCAAAAATAATTGATCCAATACAATGTGAATACAATTCTTATGAAAATGCTAAAGACTCATCTAAAAATATTAATAAGAATAATTCCACGAATTTTCCTAATAATCTAATTGCTGAAAATGAATCTCCCAATGCCATAAATTTTGATATTAATTTTTTTGATGATGATGATGATGAATTGCTCAATTTTAATAGTGATATTCCAGCAAAACATTCTGATAATCTATCAAGTAAAACCAGTGAGACAATTAAATCCAATGTAAATATTTCAAATAATAATAATAATGGACAGACTTTTGCAATATCTAAGGAATGTGAAACTAGTAATAAAGATTATAACGTTGACTTTCCTGTTGGCTTAACAGTCTATAAAGAAAAACAACTTTCTGTACTAAAGGATGTCAAAAATGTATATTGTTTATCAGATCGTGAAAGAAATGTTGAGCAGAGGAGTAATTCTTATATAAAGAACTACTTGGATAAAGAGAGTGATAACAACAAAATAGGAAATTTACAAACATTGCATAATGCAGAAGGAAATAATTCTAAAAATCTAAATGGGAATAAATTTATTTCTTTAAATGCGGAAAGTAAAGGTAAAATTGTTGGTCCATCTGTTTCATCTAAATATAATCTCTATTCTGGTAACAATGATAAGAAACTGCAAGATATTAACAAAACAGATGATTTTGAGGAAACCAAACTTCAAAAACAGAATGCATGTGAAAATGCATCTTCGAGAACTCTTCTTTATAATGTTAGTAGTATGCTGAATAACTCATCAAATAATTGTAGTAACAGCAAATTATTGCCTGAACAGGGAAATTATAAACATTCTAATGCAATTGGTGAAAAAAGTACTTTTAGAAACATTGATAATAGTTCAACAGATTCCAGCTATACAAATGTATCGCATTTACCTGACTTGAAAATAAATCCACACAATTCAGAGAAAGCAGAAAATTTTATTGAGTGCAATTTTGATTTTGACATATCTTTTGATAATAATGACTTGCAGAATAATTCTTCATCCAATAGGCCAGATGTGTCTTCTGAGTCAACTAAAATATATAAATTGCAGAATAATTCTCAATCCAGTAGGCCTAATATGTCTTCTGAGTCAACTAAAATATATTCTTTTTCTAAAAATGTTGACTTTGATGATGATTTGGACGAATTTGACAAAGATGCAAGCTCAATATTGGAACAATTATGTTCTAGCCAAAAAAGTGGTTCATCTGATTTGAATTCATCTTTTTCATCTCTTACAGTCAAAAGATGTATTTCTGAAACTGGTGTAAGAGAAAGCTCAAAAAATAGAAAAAAGTTTTGCAGGACATTTAACCATGCATCCAATGATTCAAGCAGATCTCGTGTGATGTGCGATACAGAATATTTAAAAGATTCGAACATATTTAAGATACCTAGTGCCAAAAATAATTTCAATGCAAATAATTGTAACAGTACAACAAAAACTGATTTAAATGCTTCTAACAGAATTAATTCACCCCAGAGTAGTTTAAATAAGACAGTAAAAATGACAGATGAGGCTTCACAATATTCCTTAACACAGTTATTATCATTTATTAATTCATCAGAAAATATAGAAAAGAGTTACCTGGAAAAAACACTTGTTAAATCACCTAAACATATGCAAAGTACTTTGGAAGCCTCTGATGTTAGTTCAGATGATGAGGTTTGTCCTACTCCACCAAAAAAAATTATCAAACCTAACACTGAATTCATTTACAATAAAGGAAGATCATTAGATTTTAACAATTTTGAATTGTCTGATAAACAGGTTACTTTACAAAAGCATTCTGAAATTATTCAAAATGAATCAAAATTACAACATACTACACCAAATGTTTTTAAAACTCCAGAAAAAACACAAAAAAGTACTAGTTTTCATGATTTTATCAGTTGTCAAATTGATCAAAAGAACACTAAGTCTAGTAGTTTAACTGATTTTGTCTCAAATACTGGAAATGAAATAAAAGATCAAAATATTGAGTGTCAGCCCTCACCTAAAATAACTTTTGATGTTTCATTTGATTTGCGTTTTTCTCAAGATGAATTTGAACTTTCTGGAGAAAATGACATGAATAATGCTATTCTAATTGGAAGCTCCTCCAGTGAAGAAAAATTATCAAATCAAAATGATGACAACGAGTTTTTCAAATCTGCATGGAATGAAACTAAAAAGATAGATTTGTTATCAACTGTGCCCTCAGATGATATAAATAAAAAGAATAAAGATTGTTTAAATAAGATACCCAATGAAAAGAAAATCACTGATGAAGAAATCTTTGAAGATTCTGAATCATTATTGCCATCCAACCTAGATCAAAATTCTCAACTTCTAATTTTGAATAATAATATTTCAGAAAAATGTGCTGCTTCAAATTCTATTATTTGTAATAGGAAATCGTCTATTGATGCTACAAATGTTTGTGTGCAAAATATTAAGCAAAATTCTGATGGTAGTTCAAAAAGACCTGTAAATGCAAATGACAATTCCCCACAAAATAGTGAAGAAAATTTTGACAATTTTGAAAACAGCATATTTTTCAAGCTTTTGCCACCAGGAGATGTTCCAGAAACCAATGAGCAATCTCCATCTGCAGAAACTGATTTAGAATGTAAATTGTTAGAAAGTGAGTCTGTTGCTGGAAATAATCATTCAGTACTCTCTGAAAACTGTAAAAATATTCATGGAATAGAAAAATCCAATTCCAATCCAGATATCTTGAATATTATTAACCACAAAACCTCTAGTTCCTCAAAAGACAATAATAATGCTTCATTTTCTAAGGACACTAAAACTGAAAATGAGTTTAAAAATGCTAATTTGATATTAAGAGAAAAAAAATCTAATGAATTGACTGATTTGTACCACAAAAGTGTATCTGGAAATGATAAAGATTTGAAACAACATACTGAGGAATTTAGTGAAGAAAAATTATGCTTCGACATAACTTTTGAAGATGAAACCTGTGATCTTCTGCCATTTAAAAATAATTCTGTTAATTGTAATGAAGAGGAACCCAAGAAACATTCTTTAGAGAAATCTAGATTATCAGACTTGATTATTGTATCAGAAACTAATGGAGAGTTTAAAAATATTACTAAGAAATCAATATTTAAAAAGAATGAAATAAAAGATGGTGTCTCAAGTAAAACAAATTCTTCTAAAAAAGATACTACTAAATTTATTAAAGTAAATGAAAAGAAAGCGGAATTTGATTTAGATGAAGATGAAAGTTATTTGTTACACATTCAGAAAAACAACATTTCTGTCTGTGATGGTGAAGAGAAAACTATTTATAATATTACCAATAATAATTCAAGTGATGAGTTTGATTTTCATGATCAAAATCAAACCATAAAAACAAAGACTTTAGTTTCTGATGAGCAAATGAAAATTTCCAAATCTTCCTGCACAAAACAAGAAACAAATTTTCCAAAGAATAAGCCAATCTCCAAACTGAATTCTAAAAAGAAAACTAGCTCACAAGTTATTTTAAAAAATAACACTGTTATTGAAGATGAAGAAGATGATTTTCAATTTATTCAGAAGATTCAAAAGAAAACTAATGATATAACTAAAAGTAAAGTCAGTAAAAGAACAAAGAGAAAAGGATTATCAAAAAGGAATGAATTTTTACTATCTCAAGCTGAAGTCTCTGGATCAGATAACTCTGGTCATGATTCAGATTATGAAGATGATGATGCTCTTGATGGGAGCTTTATTGATGATGATGGATCACCACTTAAAATGAATTACACTGATCAGCATGCATTTTATTTAAACTCTTTAAAGGAATGTGTTGGTTTGCCTCAAAAGTTCAAGTTGAAACCTTTAGATAACCATAGTTTTGTCACACAGTCTGAAGAAGGATACTCAAATTATGAATTTGACAGCTTCTGTGTTAATGATGATGATGTTTTATCTTTAAGTTCTGATGAGGATAGAGAACTTAATGAATATAATTGTGTCAACAAACCAGAATTGAGTAAAAAGAATAAAAGTTCAAAGAGAAAATTAAAACGTGTTGTTACTCATGATTCCAGCACTTCAAGTGAGCATGAAACATCACCTAAATTTAGAAAATATAATAAAGATTCTTCACATCTTAATGGCATGCAAGATATTTTGCATGATGAAAGTCCAATTAGAAAACCAAAGCACAAACGTATCATTGTAAGTTCAGATGAGGAAGATGATTATTCTTTTATTAAGCCTGCTATTCCTGATTTTAGCAAAAGAAGTGAGAATGTTTCATCTCATTCAAAAGATGTCAATTCTGTTTTTGAAAAAGTGCCTTATTCTGCAGATTCTGATGAAAAAATTACGTTTTCTATAGATTTTGACGATGATATTGAATTTATTGGTGAAATGAATCCATCAGTTGATGAGGCATTTCTTCTAAATCCCAAAACTAATATTAAAAATGGTTTAACTAACTTTGAAGCTGGTACTTCACTTCAAAAGCCTTCAACTAGCAAACAGAAGTACTTTAATTTAGGTGCTAAAGATGCTGGAACATCAGCAACTGATGAGACATTTCTTCAAAATCTCGGAACTGGTTTAAATAATCTGGAAGCAGGAACTTCACTTCAAAAACCTCCAATCAGCAGGCCAGGACACTCTAATTTAGATGGTAACGATACTAGAGCATCAGCAATTGATGAAGAAGTGACAGATGTGTCATTTGATATTGGTTGGTATGAAACTTGTCCTTCTATCTCAAATAAAGCAAAGAATGATAAAGTAAATGACTCTTTAAGTGATATAGTGCCATCATTACCAAATGAAAATGCATCTTGTAATTCAATAACGACAGACATTAATAATGCAGCATCTGTCATCTTGGTCGATTCTCGTGAACTAGCTAGTGGTAAGCCTGTAATTTCCTCATTACGAAACAAACACAAAATAAACCCAACTGTTATGCAGTTAACAGCAGGTGATTATGTTATAAGCAATCGCACAGCAGTTGAGCGTGTTTCCGATTCAGAATTTTCAAATCATGCTATGCCTCCAAAAATTATAGAAAAAGTTAAAGAAATGATTGGTGTTTATGTAAAAAGTGTTGTTATAATAGAAAAAGATAACCGTAAAAACGTGTTAAGTTTTAATAAAAATGTTACTAAATACCTACAGTTTGTTATACATCTAAATAATCTACCCCAAGTTAAAGTATTGTTTTCTAAATCAGCCGATCACACTTCAGAGTTGATAGCTAATTTAGTACAACAGGAAAGAAAGAGAGGGTTTCAGATTAATGTGCCTGTGGCTCTTAATGCAAGTAACAAAAAACTATTTGACTTTTATTCCAGTTTTCCAAAAATGAGTCCTACTTGTGCCTTGAATTTTATGTACAATTTTCCAACCATTGAACTATTATTTAAAAGCTCTGTAGAAGATCTGAAAAAGAAAGGATGCATTTCTAGTCAAAAAGCTGCTAGTTTATATAAATATTTTAGAAATCAATTAACATTTCATGAAAAATTATAGTATTTATTAATCTGTAATTGTATATAACATGTATAAATGATTCAATTATAAATTTTCCAAAAGGTTATATTTTATAAATTAATACTTAAAAATGTTAAGTTTTTATAAATATTTTATTATTAAAAATGTGAGCTTTGTGCATTAGAGCATGATGCCGAATCTTGTCTCACTGTTTAATGAAAAGTTAATACAAAATGCATTAATGAAAAGTATATAACCTTCACCCCCTCCCCCTTTTTTTTCTTCTTTTTTAAAAATCAAAGCTGCTGAGACATAGTTCAGAATCAGGCTTTTAATGCTTTTATCATGATATAAATGTCAGTAATTTTTGTTATCACATTGTCTAGTGTGTGGTTATGAACCTTGTTGGTGCAACTTGGTAATGAAGAAAACACAAAGCTTTCATCAATCTCAATGTCTTTCTTCAAAATCAAAGTTGTAATAGAGTTTAGAACAACGCCTTAACCCTTTCGGGACCATGGGTGCATGCAACAATTATTTTTAGTACCAATAATAATAATAATAAAAAGTAATATCTGTCTTATTTAATTAGGACATGTTCATGATCAAATAAGTAAAGATAACTGTTTTTAAAAAAGTGATTCTAACAAAATAAAATTCATGTATTGGATGTTGGTCTCAAAAGGGTTAATGCAGAGTTATTTTTATTATCATTATCATAAATCTTTTGATTTCCATTGAAGAGGAAAAATTATTTTTGCAGGCCGCACATAAAGTATGCTAATTCTGACATTAGCTGTTTAGTAAAAAAGTTGGGAAACAATGTAGGCACAATAGATTATATACAATTTAATGGATAGCAAAAATGTTGTAGAAAATCTAGGAAATGTTCTAGAATGCATTTACTTATGCTGTGTCATCTTGTCAATTTTTAAAAAGTAAGTGCAATGCAGTTATGCACAAAACAAAACAAATAAGCACATAAAAAGCTTAATATTTCAAAGTTATTTTCATTGTCATTGCCCTTATGGCTTAAAGACTAATAATAATTCCCTCTTACTATATACACAGATTTTTAATAACATTAAAAACACAGGTTTTTAAACTGGTTTTTAATAACATAAGTATTTGATAATTCTTGATATTTTTTGTATTCTAAGCAAAAAATACTTGCATTACTATCATTAGAAAAAGAAATATATTTGATACATAAGGCAATAAGCACATAATTATCATTTGTGTTAACTTTTACAGGTCAATGTTTTCAATTGGGTTTAAACTGAAAAAACAACTTTAAAATACTTACATTTCATTCACATTAAATTGCAAAAAAGAAAAAAAAAAAATCATTGTCATAACAGAAAAATGTCTTAATTTATTTAGATAGAAATTATGTTTCAATCATAAAATGGGAAATGTACCAGATATTAATAAAAGTGATCTTTTTTTGCCAGTTTTCATAGTGCACAACTTAAAAACTCATATGAAATTAAAAAACTATCGAGTACGTCTAAAAATTGGTAGATGTACATACATTCCATTATTCAAAGAGCATAAGATATAATAATATTAAGAAGAAATGCATTCGCTGTAATTCATTAAACTTTCATGTTCCCAATTGAGGGGGGGGGGGGGGTATCAAAATTCATATATTTAAAAAAAAAATCCCATTTCAATGATTGATATCTTTAAACTAAATTTTAAAAAGCAATACAGTAATGCATATATCATCATTATTTGGATTGCATAAAATATTATACTTTTCAGGATGCTTAGTGGAATTAGATCATTATGTAGTTACATCTTAACTAACATCAGATTGCCCAAAATGGTATTTTTCTTGTACTTTAAGCTGAGTTTTCAATGGCAAAAGATATTTTGATAAGAATATATATATATATATATATATATATATATATGTGTGTGTCTGTTATAGTACCATATTATTCTCAGAAAAATTGTTTCTCATTCATACCTTTATAGATTGATATTCCAAGCTTCCAGTAAATTTTATTTTTAAATACAGTTGTGTTATACATTTTGTCTTTTTTTTTTCTCCCATTATTAAGTAACTAATCTAAAATAATAATATTTTGTAAATTACAATTAAAGCCATAGTTTTATCATTCAGTATGTATTGATTAATGCATAAAATAACGTTTTTTTGTAAATTACAATAAAATTCAACTATATGGTAATTCTTTAAATTTAAATTATGTAAAAACTCATGCCGTATTTATCTTTGAATAATAAGATAACTGCAATTTAATTAATGGTGTTGTAACTTTTGTTATTTTTACTAAAAACAACTTTAAATATTAGCCCTTTCTGATTTGATTTTTATTAAAAAATGATTTCTTTCACAAAATTAAGTGTTAAATAATATACAATAAGTTAATTTTTTTATATTTATTAATCCTTCTAAGCATCTTGTCATATTTTTTTTTAATTAAAAACAGCTTAAATTGGTTTAAAAAAATAGAATTATGTAAGAAATATCTAAGATGAAGATATGAAAGATTTTACAGGTACTAAACAGTAAAAAAAAAAAAATTAAGTTAACCTTATTTTTTATAAAAATGCAGGAAAGCCCTCAGACATTCATAGGTTCAAAAGTCTAAATTTCAGAAGTGTGAAAAAGTTATAATCTTGAACTAATGTATTTCTTTTGAGGAGAAAAGAAAAGGATTATTTAAAATAATTTCAAAAGTAATGAAGATTTTATTAGCTATTATACTAATCCAGTTTTTTATGAATAACTTACTTAACATAAGAGAATTTCTAGAATATCAAAATATTGTAAATCTGGTTGAGAAGGAATTTAAGTGCCTAAGTTGACTTTGAATACCGTCTTTTTTTTTGTTTTTGGAATATGGAATTTTTTTTTTTTCATTTTTTCTATAAAAAGTTCAAAAATTGATCATTTTATTCTAATTTAAAAAAAAATAGAACATAAAATGAAAAAGTTTTCCTAATGTTGTTTATCCACAAAATAAAAATAGGAAAAAATGGAACATTTAAAAATTCTGTAAAATACTAGAAAGTATTAAAAAAAAAAAAAAAAAAAAAAAAAAAATATATATATATATATATTTTTTTAATATATATATTTTATATATATATAATATTTAATATTTTAATATATATATATATATATATATATCCCCTTTTAATATATATATATATATATTATATATATATAAAATATATATATAATATATATATATATATATATATATTAAAAGGGGGGGAAAAAAAGAGAGTCCATTTTAGAAATTATTGGTTGGGCTTTAGCCCCATGAGCCCATACAACTCTACGTCTATGGTAAGTAGTGTATGCTAGAGATAGGAATTGTTGTAATCTTAATGATATATGTATAGTTTAAACCTTTCAGGATGAGCATCCCTCATACGGCTTTGCATTTATTAATGCCACTATTTCTGAATAGTGATTTTCATCTTGTTTATCCCAAAATTTTAGCGATTTAGGTAAGGTGAAAATTACTGTTCAGATATTGTAATGCTCAAATATAAGGATCACATGCAGTATTTATACATGATGCTCATTGCAAAGGAGTTAATAAAAATAATAGCTATTTTATTTTAAATAAAATATGAAGAAAAAAAAATCACAACAAAAAATTCATTACACAGTCAGAATAGAATTGATGATTTCATTATTATTACCTGAAAATATTAACTCTTTTAAAATACCACTGACACCATTTAAATCGATTGGAGTATGATTCACAGAACTCTGTAGATATCTTGACAGCAGCAGTAAATAAACTGAAGAGCAGCAATTATTAAAGGAATGTGTCAGTCTTGGAATCAGGTTTTAACATACACGTCTGGTGTTTTTGGTCACAGCACCATTTTAAAGTTTTGGAATCCAGAATGTGTAATTTTACCATATGTCTTTATGAACAAAATCTCACAGTATGAAAGAATTTCACTGCAGATTATTCATTATTTAAAAATTTCCAAATTGTATAAGCCATATTAAAACTTTCCCAAAAATTCAACCACCTCTTCGTGAAAAAACGAAATTTTGAAAGAAAGAAATAATAAGTGATATTTAATATCAGGTTAATACACTTCTCAACATGAAATAATCAATTTACCACATTTGGATTTGCATAAAATTGCAATTGGTGCCCTGCTAACAAAAAAGTACCAAAATATAATTCTGACTATAAACGTGATTAAAAATTTCAGAGGGCAAAGTATCTAAAATTTGTGAATATCTGTTGAAATGCCTCTGAAGTACACTGTATTGCACATACAGGAATGATTTAGTGCTGTTCATTATTGCTGTTAAATGCTCACTTAGTTCAAATGAACTGTTTAAATGGAATAGCAAGTTAACAGCCACACTTAAGTTATTCTTGCAGGAGATTAATGTGTGATGTCAGGAATTTCTGTAGCATTCTTTCTTCTTTTTAGTACGAAAAGTCATAGACAGATAGCACTGCACTGTTTTAAACTGTGAGAATGAGAATGCTCAAAATGACCTTATAGTTTCAAAATTGAAACCTATTTTTTCACATTTAAACAGCTAAACAAAATGGACAGTAAAAATATTTTTATTATTCATTGATGAGCTTTAGCTTCATCACTCTTACAGTTTGAGATAGTGCAACGTCATCTGTCAGTGATGTTTTTTGCATTAAAATGCAGAAGGATAGTAAAGAAATTCCTGACTTCGCACATTAATCTCCTGCAAGAAAAACTTTAATAGCTATCATCACATGCTTGCTATTCAAAAAAAAAAAAAAAAAAAAAAGTTGATTTTTGGACATTTTGTTTATACTCATTCGCATTAAATTTTATTGGATAATTCTATTAAAACTGATGTAGCAATGATTTTTACCTATTACTGCAGCCTATGAGTGCATTTTTTATATGTAAATTAATGTACTTGAATCTTATATTTTCTATATTTATCTTTTTTTGTACAGAGATTGTATAGTCTATGTATATTTTTGTATATATTTAAGGAATGTTATATTTGTACAAACAATTAAATAATTTTGTTACAAATAAACTTATTTTGCATTTATTTTTCTTGTTGATTTATAGTGTGCATAGATTTTGTGTATAACAATCAACAATTCATTAAGAAACAATAAATTGTAATTTCAGTGCATTATATTTCACAAAAGTGCTTTTAAGTGTAGATAAATAAAGAATATTACCAAATTTTTCCTTGTATGCCGCACCCTTAAGTTGATGCATACATTGATTTTTAATACCTCATTTGGAAGAGGGGGTGGGGACTAACATCTCAGACAGATTTTATTCTATTGAAATTGTATAGTTGTTATTAAAATTATACAGCTTTACAACTAAACATGGGTTAGTTCATCACATTTCATGATTTTGTAAATTTAAATGCAAAATGAACACCCAATAATATCATGAAGCGACTAACAATCATATATATACAGAAGTCAGTACCATCATAATGGGTAGGAAAGCCTATTGATGAACTTTAAATTCATCAATACAAATTATTAGAAAAAAAATATAATCAAATGATATTATCACATAAAATGATACTGCAGAATATCTTTATATCACAGTTCTATATAATGCAATTCTCTGTATAGCACACAATTTCTCAAATGTAAACAATGAATTTTGCAGTTAAGAAAGCACCCGCATTTCAGATTGTAGAAGTATTGCTACCCTCTAGAGCAGCGGTTCCCAACCTGGGGTACGCAGTGGGCCTGTTGGAGGTATGTGAAAATAATATAGATAATGGCGAAAATCACAAAAAGGGTTCAACTGAAAACACATAAACAAAATGGATAGTTTTGGATTTTTACTGGGGGGGGGGGGGGCTTGAAAGCCAAAGAACCACGACCAGAGGTCTATTGTACTGTTGTTTTGGATTACAATGATACTGTCATGAGTAATTCCAATATGTTATTCTCAAAATGAGGGAAAAGGCCCACTAAATCTAGTAATTCATTGATAATTTAATGTCACTAGCTTCGTCCACTTTTAATCATATTGCTTGATTATTTATATCTTGGCAAAAATTTAAGAGATCCAAGAACTTAGTAATAAGGCATTAAGATACTTGTTGCTTTTCACAAATACAGGGATTATCAAAAGAGCATTTTTGTCTTATGCATACTTTAAGATCAAATATCGCAATAAGCTGGACACTACTCCTGAATTAAGATTGTATCTGTCTTCATTTGAACCTGATTTAAAAAACTCAGCTACATAAAACATGCTTAAGGATTCCCATTGTGAGTATTAAGAGCAATGTTTGACTACTTGTATATCATGAGGTAAAATTGTTATAAACTTTTATCGTAAATTATTTAAAAATTATTTTAATGCTATATTGATGTTAAGCTAACATTATAAAAAGTAAAATTAATTTTAAAATGTAAGGTAAAGAAAAAAAAAAGTTTGAAATATCAATGTAGTAATTTGACTCTATTTATTGTTTAGCTCTGCTAAGAAGATTAATAAAAAAAAAACAAGCATGTTTGCATTATGTGAGTAGGGGCGTGTTTATAAAAAGGGGGTACTACTAAATGAAAAGCAAAGGCTACGTGAAGAGAAAAAGGTTGGGAACCTCTGCTCTAGAGGACTAAGTTTCAGACATTATTTCATCTTCATTTCTTTAATTCAGAGTTTTTTAATGAAAAAATTGCTGCTATTATTAAATTAAATTTTTTTTAGAAATGAGTAATATAACGATTTCGTCATGTTTACAAGGTAAGTGCAATGATATTTAATCTATATAATGCAAAATTCTATAATATGTACAACCCCTCATCTCAAGGTATACATTATAAAGATTTTCTACTGTATTATTAAAAATAAAATATATTTTATACATGTCAATTTTCATTGCATTTTCACCCTCTTCTGTGGAATTTATCGCTTCATCGTCAGAAAATACCAGATCCTTACTGTCATCAAGAGCTTTAGATACGCAAAAATTCATTCACAGATGAAAAATAATTTAGTTTTTTTTCTTTTCACCCTTTGTGTTGGTGATGTTTCGTGAACAGCTCTGACAAGGAAGGTCTCCTTAAAGCACATACTGAGAATATTTTGAAAAAAAAAATGCTAATAGCTCATGTATGTAATAAAGGATCAGTCAAACTTAGCTGCGGAATCCAACTAGAAAATTTGTAAAAAAAAATATTTTCGAGTATTTGGCGCTAAAAGACGCGATTTGGCGAGCAAAACTTTTTCGTCGCCAAATGTAACCGATTTTATATTTTAATGTGTTTGAAAATTCCTGGTAAAATGAGTGTTTAAATGCGTAGTACTTTATGAATTTAAACTCCAACGATTAAATAGTTTATTCTTTCTTCTATAAGCTTATATAATACATATACAAGTTAAGCTTTGCTAAAGTTATTTAATTTTACACGGTTTCGCAGGCTGGATAAGTTTTAAGTGCATTTTAACAGTAACTGTCCGGTTAAGAACGTTCTCATTATACATTTCGATTTTGAATAAGTCAATGTTTCCACGGCAACAAGACTTTTCTCTTGTTGTCTCCGGCACTAACAATATCGAGGTCAAATTGACAGTGCTCAGAATCGGACAATTAATTTTTAGTTTGAAGCATTTTTAATCAATTTAAATTTTGTTCTAAACCGTAGAATACGATCGTTAATTTTCTTTAGATGTACATATAACTGTGTATGGCAAAACCGTAGTTATAAAAGATAATTTATTTAAGTTAAGCTTACTTAAACTAGTTCTGTATAGAGTAGAAAATGTTTTTCCTAAAAGAGTATTTATCATAAATGCGTATATATAGTTTTAAAATTTCATTGTGTCGCTAACCCAGCGATAAATCGCCAAAACACGAAATTTTTATAATTTTTTTTACGGACGTTATATCGAGATTCCGCAGAATTTTTTTTATAAACGTATATATCCTCATGAGAAGAATATTCTGTAATTTTTTCAGAATTTTCTGAGTATGCGCTTATGGAGACCTTCCTTGTGAGCACAATTCTAGTTACAGCAACCTCCTAAATAGGTAAAAAAAAAAGTGAAAAATAAACTGATAGTTGAAGAAGAACTGGTAGCTGAATGCTATTGGAAGATGTTTGAAGTTCTGGTAGCTGAAACTTTTTTCAGAAACTATTTAAATTGTAACAAGTCTGAAACACCTGCTCAGCTGACTGAACATTATAGCGGCATCTCAGTTTCTATTGGGTAATGCCCAAATTTTATATTTGAAGTTATTACTTAAAAAATATATATGTTGGTCCTACCCATCAGGGGGCACTATTGAACTGTGATTTTTTATTTACTGATCACTGTAACTCAGAGAGTTAATTCAAAGAAATGCACTATACTTCGTAATTGTTGGTGTGTAACAGCGCTATTTAAATCAGTATATTATTAGAATAATGTAGAAAAAAGTTTATGATGGCCGCCATATTATACTAATTTTAAGTAAGATCACATCTTAGTTTAGTATTGTTTTAGGAAGAAATGCCAAATTCGGACTTGAGTAGTTTTATTTTTCACTTTTTTTTTTCTTTTTTTTTTTCATTGCATGCACATTAATTGCTGGTATCTGGTTTTAATACGCGAAAGGTATTTCCAATTATTTTAGGTGATTCTTCTAATTTCCTTTATATTTTTGTTATGTCTAGATAAGATGAAATGCGACGAATGTGAGTAGCATAATTATTTTTTTACTGTTGTACACTGCATCATACATCATTTTAACTTTATAAATTTTATACTTTTACTGCCAGATGATATGAATGCAGTAGATTTTCGAATAGCAGAAATATATTTTAAATTATTTGTAAAATAGTTTATATAAATCAGAAAAACATAGGTTGATATTTACCCCTGGTAAAATAGGGTAAATGAAATATTCTACTATAATTTTCTAATAACACAATTCGGAGTAAAAGCGAAATAGCTGTAATATAATATATTATTTTGATATTTTTTGTCATTGAGATAAGATATTTAAGGGTAATGTATTTTCCTGCAGACTCGGGCCGGGCCGTTCTTGGACTTCATTTTACCTAGAGATCTGCACGGACCGAAATTTCCGAGCCCGTATGAAAATTGTTGGCCCGACGCAACAAATTTTGAAAAAAATGCAGAGTTTTTTAAATGGCCGCCATTATTTTTCAATTAAAATTATTTTGTACATACATTTCTAAGCAAAATAAAAAAATAATTAAATAAATAAAGCACAATAAAACTTGTGAAGTAGAACCTATTTATGACGAAAAACTGTCTTAAACGAAAAAATGTCTTGATTCGTGCAAAATGAATATAATAACCCGTGCGAAAAGTATTTAATACATAGGGGAGATGGGGGATGAATGGGACATTTTAATAAAAATATTTATTTTAAATATATTTTTTAAGTTTATTATCAATATTATATATCACATTTCATACATTAAGTGTTTGACTACATCTTATGCACAATATCTATTCATGATTATTATTATACAGATATATACTATGAAATTAAAAAGAAGTTCCTCTCTGTCCCAATCATCCCCACAGCAGGGATGAATGGGACATAAATATTTTCTTCCCTGTATTCAATGTTAAGGACTAAAAGCTGACAAAAATGCTTCCTCGGCAAAAACTGAGAGATTATAAATTGTAATATGATCTCCAGGATTATTTGTCAGCCAATCATCTTGGACTCATCTCAACTTTGTCTTAACCCTTTCCGGCGCGGAATAAATCTGTTTCTAAAATAATGAAATAATGGACTGACACCAGATTTTACAAACGATTTCCTTAGAAAAGAATAACTTGCTGATTTTCCCTTACTTTATAAAAGGAAAATTTTAATTAAATATTCTTGGTGCCGTTTGTCAGTTTTGGAATTAAAATTAGGTGTCCTTTTTTGTGACCACCGCCCGCTAAAGGGTTAAAAGGCCCATAAACGGAAGCATTCAATGGCTGAAGACGATGGCTACAATGAGGATGAAATGTTAAAGAATAATTACCATAAATTATTAATTTATCAACCTGTATAACATTATTTAGTTAATAAATATGTTTTTCGGCATCATCTAGGGATGAATTAGACAGTCCCATTCATCCCCATTTGAAATGTCCCAATCATCCCCATGATGCATATATTCAATTGTCAGCTATTTTGTCTCAAAAATTATTCTGTCACAATGGTTAATATTCATTCATTTTAATTACTAATATTGAGCCTTTAAATTAAAAAAAAAAAAAAAACTACAACATATTTTAATTGTTTATAATGCATAAGATATTTAAGTAACTTCAAATGTAAAAAAAATTACTTTTGAGCAGACGTTTCAGGAAATGCAAATTTGAGGGAAAATGAAAACAGCCATGTGGTCTTGCTTTTGGTTCTGAAGCACACTATAGTAGTGAAATCTATGAGGATAGGAAGCAACTAAAAAGAAATGTTTATTGCCTGAAATATTGAGAACGTCTCATCCATCCCTTGTCCCATTCATCCCCCATCTCCCCTATATACAACAGGCGATGTACTTGCTAAGAAATGGAACCAGTCTATAACGGATTTTTCTTCTCTTACTGAATCTTTATTTGAATGTAATTGTCTAAGTCAATTTTTTTTTTTAAATCCGGGTTTATGTACGTAATTGTTTAAGTGGTCATTGTTGATATTTTGTATTCTATGCATTTCGAACATAATCTGAAAATAAAATCTATGCATATGTAAGTGTGGTTTTTGAATAATTTTAATTGTAGGATAATGTTGCTTCAGAAATATCGGCATATTTTTTAGAAATTTATGCGGACCGGGTCGGGCCCTGGCCGAACTTTTTGCTTTTATAGTATCTGGGCTTAGTCGAATTTCTGAGCCCGGGCCTCGAAATTTCGTACCGTGATGCAAGCCTCTACCGTAGTCACTGTATGGTTCAGCATTTTGCCAGTTTTCCTACTGGAGCACCAAATGTCTGGGTTTGCAAATATCATAATATTTTCGAAAATACAAAAAAAAAAAAAAAAAAAAAAAAAAAAAAAAAAAAAAAAATCTGATATTTTGATATATATCCGATATTATATATGTATATTCGATATTTCCAAATAGTCAACTTATTGATAATTATAGTATTTTCAGACTTAATATAAATTAAAAACTAAAGCATATTGGACGTGAAAACGTGACAAAACAATATTCGAATTTCTTTTTCTTTTTCTCTTCAAGTAATAAAATAGAAAATCAACTAATTGAAAACAGACGCAATTTGATTTTCAGATTCACAAAAACAAACTATAGGAAAATTTTATGTTTTATACAACAAAATTTTAAAAACAAAATGAATTGCTTTTATTGAAAAATTTGAACATAAATGTAAGCTTGTCTGGTTTTTCATTCCCTAACCTGTTGTGCAGTTTAAACTGAACTAAACCAAAAGCAGAAAATAATATTTTTAACTAGCCGCCACTGGCGACCAGTTTGGTCTCCCTTAAATGTATATTAAACATTGCAATACGTTACATTTATTCATAATTTAATTTTCCCTTAATCCTTCGCCAAATCGGAAGATTCTAATAGACAAATCATGAACTTTTGCGATCATGGTAGCATTTCGCATATTTTTGGGGCACAGGTGTCACATACGCACGTTGGCGCGATTTCCCCCCCCCCCACACACACACACACCAATTTGGCGAAAACTTTGTTATGGAAATTGTTGTTTATTTACTTTATTTATTTTTAGTTCTATAAATTATTTTTGATATGTGTATCAATATTTATTTACATCAAACTATCATTTATTTATTTTTATTTCCTTTTTTAATTATGAGTATCTTTGTTAGCCGGTAGCAGATTATAAATCGCCAAATATTGTTTCCATCACCATCATGCATACTACATTAATTTAATTTTAAATTATAAACCTGTCACTCATTTCATTTAAAATACTTAACTTTAATCTAAAATGCTTATATTGCATAAATTTAAAATACTTCACACTATTCATTTAAATAGAAAATAAATAAGAAATAATATCATAAATCAAAACATTTGATTTCAGAATCAAGTATCGTTTCTAATTTGTACACGCGATAAATAAAAGCTGTATTAGCGATTTTAAAAATGCTAAAAATCTGATTCATTAAATATTATTACATCAGTTCAATTTACGTCAGGAAAAGGTCCGGAAGGAAGTTGAGTTGTATAGCACATAATTATAGTAAACTTTGATTGTCTCACTGGTGCGAATTATTTTTTTGTCGCGGGCAGCGCAGCGGTCCAAAAATTCATTCGTGGAGAACTTGCTTTGCGAATGATTACCTCCATGATTTAATATTTTAAAATTTAAATGTTCACGACGAATCAATCTTTTTTTTGTTTACTTTCATGAATAGAGAATTTGAACTGAGAACCTAATTTCGACTGAAGTTATTGCAGAATATATACATAATTGAACGTAAGTCACCTCTCAAATATTAATTTATTTTGAACGATCTTTCTTAAAATGTAACTTTTATGCAGTTTTATTCGAAAAAATAATTTTGAATATAAATGGCCGCCTGGCATATGAAAAAGTGAAACGGCCATCCCGGAACTGTTGATGACAGTCACATGACTTACGCTTTTATTTTAGAAGATGAAGTTGTAAATAACCTATTGCTTAAATTAGACGGTTTATCTTTAAATGATTGCTCTAAGTAAATATTGCCACACATTATCATTGGTTCTACATTTAAAAATTCAGCTTCAAGCATAAAGCTTCGAGAAGGTTTTTTCTTCTTCTTTTTTTTTTTTGGCTAAAAAAGTCACTGCCAGAGCAAAAGTCCTTTATCTACAGAACGACGCAGCCAATAACAGTTGAAAAATTCATTTACACATGTTTCGACTCAAAATAACATAAATATCATATACACAATGATATTTTGAAAATAAATATCAAATATATGAAACTATCGAAAATATCAATCATGATATTTTGAAAATAAATATCAAATATATGAAACTATCGAAAATATCAATCATGATATTTTGAAAATAAATATCGAACCAGAGGGCCCGTGCGAAGATTTCGCACTGAAATCTGATATTTTTTAGGTACTTCTCTATTATCCCGTCGACCACTTTTCATAACAAAAAACTACCGCCAAACTGTAAGATTAAACGCCAAAAATGCAGTCCCATTTACTTGATGTCAGAATCATTATGCGTGTTTGTTACGTCATCTAGTGGTTTTACATTCGACATTTGCGTGTATTTTTCATTATGTTTTACTGATTTAGTAGTTATTTTATTAATTAAAATAACAATTGTGTCCTTAAATTCTTATTTTTTATTTTATTTTTATTTTTTTTTAATATATTCCAATGACAACGTTCTCCCGTTTATTTGGCGATAGTTTTTTGTTATGAAAAGTGGTCGACGGGATAATAGAGAAGTATCATTTTTTATCAATATGTAATGTTTATTAGATGCAGGTTTAAACTTCTAAAGAAAAAGCAAGGATAAAAATATCTGCAAACAACATTTAGTTGTTAGTCAAGACAGAATATCATCTAATTTATTCCATCAAAGTTAGACTAAAAACTGATCCAAGACTGCTGAAGTCACGCGCGAGAAAAAAAATTAACAATCGTATTTTGACTGCATTAGAGGATGACGTCATCCGCTTCGGGAAAAACATGGGACTTAGAAATATAAATCTAAACATTTCAATTTCGCTTTTTAATCATAAGTATAAAATAAACCCGTGCGGTGTTTTTTATAATAAATGCTGAGCATCATATAATGTGGTATTTTATTTTTTTGGCAACAATAATTTCAGGAAAACCTTTCATTTCTTTTATGAAAACAATGCCGATTTAATTTTTAATTTTCAGCAAATTTTAATCAAAAACATGTTTTAACGAATTGTTAAGTGGGCTATGTCAGAAGCCGGTTCAAAAACCTTTCATATGGTATCTCATTCGTTGTTCTGCGTTTCATATTTTCTGATAAAAAGGGATGTTGACAGGAGAAATAATATATATGATATATATCAAGATATATAATATCCATTGATATATAGCACCGAACTCTGCCAAATGTTGAAACTTTTTTGGCTCTATGTTCTGATGAAAAGATTCAAACCCTTTTTAACACTTTCCAACCTAGTTGAAAAGTGTTTGTGACTTCGGTTTGTCGGGCCGTCTGTCTGTGCTCTAACTCACGTAAATATGCTTGGATTGCCCTGAAATTTTTTTTATGTTTTTGTCGTTTACTATAGCATGTTCCCTATTTCAACTGAAGTGTGTAGCACTTATAGTTTTTTTACAGGGACTGTTAAAAGTATTCCGTTACATTACAGTCAATGGGAAATAATCGTTTCAAGTGCATTTTGATGACGCTACGTCATCTAAAACATGATGAAATTGATATATAATTATGAAGCGCATTAAAACATGCTTTTGGTAGTATATGGGGTGCAAAGCATTTATTATTCATTTACAGTGTCAAACAAAAGAATTCTGTTACACATCGTTCTATGGGGAAAAATCGTTTGCAGTGTAATTTAGTGATATTTCACCATTTCAAACATAATGAAAATTATATGCATTACTGAGGTGCATTATAAATTGCTCTATTGTGTGCATTGCGTTTATTTACAAGGACCCACAAAATATATTGGTTACAGTACATGTGCGATATTTACAGTCTATGTGTAATAAGTGCGTTTTCAACTTTGGTTTGCGTTTCTTGACGCATGATTTTTAGTTCTTGTTTTAATATTGTAAGTAATGCTCATGAAAATTTGATGTTGATACTTTGTTATTTATGAAGTTATTAAGTTCTAAAGAAACAACGTGCGAACGTATGAATTTATGGTCAAACATATACAAGAACGAATATATGAACTACGGATATTCAACTGAAACGCATAGATTTTTTAACTCCATACGCCTTCTTAATGCCAGACTAAAAAATCGGGCCGTAGTCTAGCATCAAACTTGAATTTTTATAAAAATAAAAATCGTTTAAATCAATGACGTTTTAATTAATTTCTGTTTGAAATATTACGATGTTGAACTAAAATTTAGTACGAACTTTTTAATAACAATAGGTTTTCTTCTTTTAACTGACAGCTATTTCTAACTTTAACTACTGAGCGATAAGGTATTATCGGTACATATGTCATATCTGCTTGTTGATAAAATGACAATAATTGTTTCCCAGCAAATAATTTGTTATCGTTTGATCAAGGAATTTACCGCGGAAACTTCGAAAGTTGTCAGCATAGAAGTTCTGATATACTTTTTATTTGAAACAAAAAACTGTCAGATAAAGTAGTTTAAAGTGCATGCAAAATAGAAAGAGCATAAAAGTTTTGCTAAATCATTCTTTAAAATGAAGTTTAGTTGATTTTTGTTAAACTTTAAAGAAGCTTTGGAAGTGCTCAAAGAACGAAAATGAAACATTTAGGTAAGTGATATTTATTGATGACACAAAGATAACAATATTCATGTTCGCTTTTGTAAAATTTATGAGGGTTTTTAAAAAAAGAATTTGGCAAATTTTTGAATAGTTTTCGTGAAAGATTTTTTAAAATGATTTTAATTTGATTATTACGTGTGTTAAAATTTTGTCCCTACTCCTTACCTATTCTCGTTCGCATATTTGGTCAGTTTTGATTACAGTATAATATTTAATTAATTTTAACCAAAAAGACTATGAGGTTTTATTTTTGTTTGTTCATCTTCTCTTTATATGTTTCTTTTAACTCTTGTAAAAATATGGAAAAAAGGATAAAATTTTAATACATATTTTGGCCGAAAAATTACTAGAAGATTTTAAAAACGAATAATTTTTGACTTAGTTAAGATTTTTCTGTTTCTTTAATTCTTATAATTTGGAACCTTTTGAGTTTAACCCTGTAAAGATACATGATCAGACCCAGAACCCGATCAAGCCAAAGTCAGGCCCAGGTCCTGATGCAGTTTGGTGCCTGACCCCGCCTGTAAACTCACAATAAAGTTTCTTCAATGGAGATTGCCACAGTTTGGACAAAAATTTCCAACATGAGCATACGCCTTGTGCATCTGTAACTATTTTGATAATCAAAGTTGCTGTAAGGTGAACATATATGTTCTTAATTACATAGAGTTCACGTTTAGAGGTTTAGTCCCGTTTTTTTTAAAATTTTAAAATCTTATTGAGTTTTAAATAGTTGATAAATTTATGAAGTTTAAAAAAGGTAAAGCTTAAAAATTTATAAAATTGTAGAGTTTTTAAAACTTTGAAGCTGAAATATCTTTGAGATATGGTTACCTTATCGAGCAATATTAATTTGTTATCACGTGATCGTGTATGAAATGTGTTATTTCGGAATCTCTGAAATTTTGATGACCAGGTTCCCGGCCCGTGATTTAAGTAGGCCTTGTACATTGTACATTGTACAGTGTACATGGTTGAACAAAATATAGTAGTACTATAATTTTATAAACCGACTTTTAACAAATAAGATTAGAGAATTCGTTTGCACTATATATTTATTTATGTATGTCCGCTAGAGATGAGACGAGCTTGGGCTCGAGCTGAAAGTGAAAATTTTATTTATTTACAAATTGAAAATTAGATTAAAAAAAATGCTATATGAGAAACAAGAATGTATAGTCTAAGTTTCTCAAAGTGTTTTACAATCCTTTAAAAATCAGTTTGAAAGAAAATTAAATTGCTATTGATGGGATATAAGGAGAAATATTTAATCTGTTTCTGAAGTCTCTGCACGATCTTAGTAACATAAAGCAGTCGTGGGATATCCCTTGTCTATCCTCGCTTTCTATTTGAAGTCCTTTTTCCAGAATTAGTTCTTAACAGAACTCATGTCTTTCTGCTATAGTTATATTTTGCCAGTGGTTGGGTTTAAATAAGAAATTTGTTTTTTAAAACAGATTTTCAGGGACATGAAAATCACGAAACTTTCTATATAACGTATATTTTATAAAGATATCTTTGAAAACTCCTTACTGTAACTGTTCTCTACAAAAGTGTTTTTTTTTTTTTTTTTTAAAGTTCTTTCTTAAGAAAAAAAAAAGATCTATACTAAACACTAAATTATGTGTAGAAAATAGTTTTATTAAGTTAAGCCTTTCTATGAAATTTTTTGTAGTACAATGTGGATAAGTAATCGATAATATATATTTAATCCATAATAAATTAAAAATATCGCTATATTAGAACGGTAAGTTGAAACAATATCATACTTGAATTGACTGAGAAATAAGTATGCTCTGTGATTTATAGAATTATATCTACCCTATATATATAAAATCCTAATGAAACGAATTTGTGAAACGATTTTATGAAACGAATTTATGAAACGATTTTATGAAACGACTGATTAAACGACTGATTGTGTTTCAGGGCTATTTTTAATAAAATATTAAACGCTTGATGGTGAAATTAATACCAATTGTCCATAAAAATCCGCGGATGTCAAAACTGGTAATAGAATTTTGAAATTGGAATTAGTTTTCGAGATATTAATTTTTTTTCTAATTTTAATGACATTTCTGTAATGATGGCAACTAATTACTCAGTTTTTTTGTGACAAAAAAGGGGAAAAAATTGAAAAGGATCCCGATAGGGATTATTGATTTTTTTTATTCGTCATTTTCAAATTGAAAATGAATTTATCTTTTATTTCAATTGATAATGAAGCCAAGATTGTGATTAAATTATGTTTTTCAGGAAAATTTGAAAAAAAAAAAATCACATTTCTATCGTCAGGATTCAATCGTCTGTCAGCATTTAATTTAATTTATAAACTGGAAATATTTTGAATAAATTCGTCCAAATGACGTCATTTATGTAAACGCAAAAGAAAGGGAGGGATAGCAATTAATATTTATTGATATCATTTTGTTATTTTTTTTATAAAATTTAATTAAACGAATTTATAAAATCACTAATTCGGATATTTGAAACGAATATATAAAATAATAATTGCCCAACTGAACGGAAGGAGAATAAAATATCCTGCTTGGTTTTCTTTCCAATTTTAATGAGAATATGACATCAATCACCGATTTTTATTGGAGACTGTTTTTACATTTTTTAAATGGAGGATGTTTTTAGTAAAATTTTTTAACCATGCTTTTTTAAATAATGTCTGAAAGAAAAATTGGTAAAATGTACAAATTGGCAACATACTTTCTGTCAACACTTTGTCATTTCGTATACAGAAGCATTTTTTCAATATTTATACAATTTGTTTAGCGTAAAATGTCATTTATCCTATTTTATATATAATCAGAAGTAATTTGTATAGAAAAAACAATAATAATATACGTATAATTAAAATACGCATATAAACAAAAAAAATCGTCGAATTTGTTTCCATGGCTGTTTATGTCATTTGGCACCAAATCTCACTTTCTGATGCCCGAATTGCGCGAAGCTTTTTAAAAAAGCGTCAAGACCCCTGTAATAGAAAAGCACCAAAAGTTCATAGCTCGAATTACGCCAAACCTAAAAGCAAAGGATCCTATACTGGAAAAGTACCCGATTTTCTTATGGACAATATTCAACTGACATAACATGGTGTAAAATGGGTATCAATCACGGGATTCAATAAGGAAAAAATTTCTATAAATTTTTAGTGGTATAAAAAAAGCGTAAAAGTTAACAGCTATAACGCTATTGACGAATCCGATAGTGGGTATTCCAAATGACAATGTGTACAACATGAAAGATTCCCCAGATGATCATGCAAATTTGTGGTAACCACTAAAAATTTATAGAAATTTTTGCCTTATTGAATCCCGTGATTTCGGAGATTTAATAAGGTAAAATTTACTATAAAATTTTAGTGGTAGGAAAAAAGCTTAAAAGTTCGCAGCTATGATAATGTTCATCCTGTAATTAGACTATCACGCTATATTCGGGGACCCCACTTGTTACCATTCAAAATACTCATATTGACGTGCTCTATCCGAATCTGTACATATTAGACGCTGCGTACCTTGTGGGACACCCTGTAATTCTTGAGAGTATATTAATCATTACTCAATGTTTTAAAACTGCGTTCTATCGGTAGAGTTATATTCTACCGATAATTTAAATAATGCTTCTATTGCAGTGAAACCTACAGCTGAGTGAACGGATATATCAGTTCACGGCGGAGCTCAGAAGGTTGAGTATATTATTATTATCCTTATTAGATGCGTTCGTAATTATATAAATACGTAGCACCTAATAGTCGTCGTCTGGTCCGTCCGTCTGTCCGCATATAACAACGCAAAAACTACCCAACCGAATGGTTTGACATTTAATATATATTAATAATTTAATATATAATCAAATCGTTGCAAAATTTTGTCGAGTCATTTCAAATATTATGAAAATAGAATCAAAACTTAAAATGATATTATTAAAAGTTTTCTTCATTCTATTAAATCCTATCATACGTAATTAATTCAATGATATCCCGTGATAGATAATGATTTTAGGTTGCCATGGTAATGACGTCCTATTTAAGATGGAGTCCTATTATTTCCGTTTTACTGAATTTAAAAACCGAATTTCTATACTAAAATTGTTTAATTATAGCAATCCTCTAATCTACCGACAGTTTTTTGGATAGATGTTTCCGGAGAAATCGATATTAAATGGACAAAAAGTCTAAATATGGATTTAAAGATCTGAAAATTTCAAAGCTAGGCATAAGTTTCCCATTGGAATTTTCAGTATATGTCAACAAAAAATAAAATGTTGTCAACTTAAAATGTACTTATTTTATTACAGAAATTAATCCTATCATAATATCAGACGATATAATTCCTTTTTTCAGTGAAATAATAAGATGATTTTTTTTACATTGTCTTGTATTGGATATTTGCGCAGAGTATAATTTTAATGTGACAGAATTATAATTAATTGTTTGTAAAAGTGTATTGAAACCCAATTTCATAAAATAAAATTAATATCTATAATATGAAAATCTGCACATAAAATAAATTTTGTATTCATGGATTTTTGCATAAGAGTGGAACTGGAACTGCTATTGCACCAAGATATGAATATTTATAAAACTAATTATAGTACGAACGCACCTCATTTGTCACGTTTGACGCACAATTTCCAACTTGTTATAATTAAGGAGGGTTTTTAGATGAATAGGAGGTACAGTGCTTGGATATATTTTCCTTCTTGGTATCAATAATATTTATTGGAATTCTCATTCTTGTGGACAAATAAGATTTCGGCTTGTCTATAGAATTTTCTTAGTTAGATGTCAGAATAAACTGTTCACGTTCATGTCAGTATTATAGATATAAGCTACAGATGTCTGATTATAGAGATATTCGGAGCATCTAAAAACTCATTTTTGGCTCGAATAGCTTTGATCGAACCCCAAGAGACGAAAATTTTCTAATTTAATAGCTATATATAACTCGGTTACTAACATACCTATTTCGTGATATCTTACAATTCAATTTTAGCTTTACTGAATGGAACTCCTTTGACATTTTTTTTTCATTTTATCTCATTTAGAACGCCGAAGACGTATATTATCATTTACAAAAACTGAAGAACTTGATCCACACATCGGAGATGACACTGATCGTCCAAATTTTTCTGAAGCAGAAAAAGAACTTTTGAAAGAAGACAAAGAGCCTGTAGATATCTTCTCAGTTCTTTTGACTTTAATCTCTACATGTACTTATACAGTAGACATTGTATCATCATGTGTAGTGTGTTTCTGGATATATCAGACTGGCCACTGGTGGTGGTATATGATGGTCGGTCCGCTCATAGCATCGTTGGTGGTGATCAATATTTTTAGCATGCGTTGGTACATCCATGATTATCAAGAGGATAAAGACCATTTGCTTCCTGTATCTAAAGCGCACTGGGTGTTCCGGATAGTGTTTCATATATGCCTCATTGGACCTATAGTAAGGTAGTAGATATTTTATTTCATTTTATCTTTTTGTAAAGTTGTGTATTCAAAACTTATGAACGTAAATTGTTTTCTTATAGATCGCTGGTAGGAAAAAACGATTATGGAAAATATTTTATGTATTGGTTACATTTTTTTTCTTGGCCAATATTGGCAATATTGGCACAAAATGTTGACCAAAGACTATAGTTTTTACATTTTGTCCATATTATATAAATGTTGGTAAGACAATTTCATAATTTCACCGCCCTATATTTTCAATGAAAAACTAATATTTGTGCCACATTGCTTATTTCATCTTTACATTTATTATCACAATGTCAATGAATTATTGAATTTTAGAATTCGGCTAACCTTAGTGGAATACCCTGTATATGTAGGTATAACAAAAATCAAATGTGTATAAAATGAATATGAAATAAGGTATTCAAATTTACATTTTAAGTGCTTTGAAACATTAAAAAAATTCGGAGATATTTCCTTAATCTGTAGCTACATTGTACAAAGCATATTAATGGATCAGTCTAAAGTATGCGAATCATTGAACAGATTTCTTGAAATATAAATAAACTAGCAGACTACGCCCGCTGCGCTGGTCGGTTTCTCCAAAAGAACCTTGAATCAAACGAAATATATCAGTGAATTTAACCTTGTATTTTAAAGTAATCTGTACCTTTACCTGGAATATCCTAAAATAACATAAAAACGGATACTTATTTCACCAAGTTCTTTTTTTTAATACGGTTTACTATTACGTTTACAATTTTCCATTGATTTATATGTTTTATAGCTACATTTTTAAATAACGTGAATTAACCTATATTATTCACAACTAAAAAGAAATGGCGCATCTAGTATTTGTCGAGAATTAAATAAAAATCATGCACTCGTGACATCATAATTCACTTTTATATTTTAACAGAATAATAAGGCTACTATAATTTGTGACTCGTGCTGACACATTGCTGTTATCATTATTTTTTTTACGCGTGAAGTTTTCGCTAGGTACTCCATTTGTGAAATTTGGTAATCTTTGAAATTCAATATTTGGAAAACGGCAAAATCATCAGATCTGAAATTTATATCCAGAAAAATACATTTTTTTATCTTTCTATCGTAGTTTGTCTAACAATTTTCTGACAAATACTTTTAAAGCTATTCATTTTTTCAGTAACTTCAAATGTTTCATTTTCCGAGATTAATCTGTGACAACGATTAGCGAAAATCCCAGTCGTCAGCAACTCGTAGCGGAGCCTCCGAGATGACGCTGTGTGTTTTCTGAACCTCATTTTGGTATTTTAGAGATTTCTTGCTAAGCAAAATGAAGAAAATTACTTAAGTGATTAAAGTCGTAAGAACATAGAAATTATTATTTCGTCCATGTTACATGGTAGTTAGTGCATTCCAGAGTGGTTTCTGCAGTTAGCTCGTGTACCGCTTCTATTAATTTTGACTATTTTCCAGTTTGTGCAGAAAACACACAGCGTCATCTCGGAGGCTCTGCTACGAGTTGCTGACGACTGGGATTTTCGCTAATCGTTGTCACAGATTAATCTCGGAAAATGAAACATTTGAAGTTACTGAAAAAATGAATAGCTTTAAAAGTATATGTCAGCCTATATCGTAGCCTTTTATTAAAGAGGATAAGATTACATAACTAGGGTAGTATACTGACACTTGTATTAATGTTTTTTTTTTTGTTGTTGTTGTTCTAGATACTTGGAATTGTTTCTGTATGGTTTACACACAATAGACCTTAAAGATCCGGATCGCCCCAAATTTCGTATGATGTATCTTCAAGAAGACAGGGACATATCCTTGCTGGTCATGGTTGGAAGTTTTATTAAATCGGCCCCTCAACTTGTACTGCAGGTGTATATCTTGACGCAGAGCCACGTGCCACTCAATATCGAAACAAGTAATTTTTATAAATAGCTAAAAATAACTGCCTCATACACATAAGTATTAAGTACACAGTTGAATTTAAAATATTTTTACCAGATGTTGTCAGTCATCCAAATATTTCCCTTTTCATTCCTCAATATTTCTTAATTTCGTTTTCAGCAAAAATATGGCCCATTTCTTATCTTGATAATTACTATTACCCATCTTATTTTGACAAAACAGTTTACGAACACTCTGTATATTAAAAATCATTTACTAATGATGTATTTCACAATTAATTAGTATTTATAAGTGTTTATATATGCTAATTAAAATGAGATATTTATTATATATTGTATATTTTTGGTATAAATTATTCGTAAACATTTCATTAAAAACAGTGCGAGTTATTTTTCCAAAAACTAATTATCAAGCAAAAACTAACGCCTTGACATTGATTTATATTATACAAAAACATAATCATTATACAAGAGAGCTAAATTACGCCAATCCTGAATGGAATATGCATAATTTTTAGACAGATTTTTCAAACAATCATCTTCAGTTTAACACTAACTTTACAACTCCTTTCTCTTTCTAGGCCCCACCAGTGGCTGAGAGGTTCTGCTCTCAAAGCTGGTAGACGGGAAGTGCTAGGTTCAAACCGCTGTCGCGCTCATCGACCTAACCGTTCGGAGTTTTTCGGGGTTTTCTTCGAACCTTGTCGTAAATACGGGTTAGGATCCCTTAGAAAGACCCCCACGGAGGGCACTCCCCCCCAGGGCCTATATCCCTCGAGTAGATAACTGGCCGTCATAAAATCAACCAGCCTTTCTCTTTCTAAACTGAAATTATCGTACTCCAATGAATTGGAACGATTTAAGTAGTGGCGGGTAATTGCAAAACACCATTCATTCTTGCTTCTTTTAAGTTATGTTTAAAATGATTGTTTTTGAGTGTTAAATATTGTAATTACCTCTTGTATTGCGCAAAACTGTATAAACTAGCTCCAGACATTATAGTTCTTTCTGCAGCTCTTAAATTATCTAAAATATTCATAAACAAGTAAATTTATTCTACAGATTCATTGACTAGTTTGCTTCAAATTTTTACACGATTTAAAATATTTGGGAAAAGGCTCCATAAATTATTCAATTGGTAACTTTCTCAGAGAGTAGAAAATAGATAAAATAAATAGCAAATATCGAATAGCAATCTTAAATCTGTATTAATAAAATGAAGTTTTTGCGTGCGTGTGAGCGATAGGCATAAGAATCTATTACATCTAAAAATCTGTGAACTATGGTTCCGGATAGTTGAAGACAAGTCAAAATACACCTGGGCTTCAGATTTTCCATTTTTTGCTTAGTTTTTTTAAAATTTTATATTTAACGTAAGTTTTCGCGCTTTTTTTACGTAGCACCTATTGTCGTCGTCTGGTCCGTCCGTCCGTCTGTCCGTCCGTCTGTCCGTCCGTCTGTCCGTCCGTCCGCATATAACAACGGAAAAACTATCCAACCGAATGGTTTGAAATTTAAGATATATTATCCTTGCAGAATTTTGTCGAGACATTTCAAATTTTATGAAAATCGAATCAAAACTTTAGAAAATATTAATAAAAATATTTATTAAGAAATTTGAATTTTTGTTAAAAATCGGTGCTTTCTTGTTATAGCAGCTTCCGAGGTTTAATCGTCAAGCGACCGAGATACTTATTTTATTACAGAAATTAATGTGTAGACGATATAATTCATTTCACAGAATAAAAAATCATCAAGATCTGAATATTTATATAACTAGCTATAGTACGAAGCAGCTAATTTGTCACGTTTGACGTACAATTTCCAACTTGTTGTTTTTACCATCGCCGGCTGCGCTAGCGTTCGATTTCTCAAACATGGTGGCTATATGTGCATTTTAATCCTTATATCCCGTTGACACCAGACCGACTGATGTTTACTTTCTCTTTCAGTTCGTGCCCAGGGTGTCAACTTGGTGTCATCATTAGTTGAACTGTCATTGTCTCAAAGTTCATACCATCGTGCACTTCGTCGATCATCTCCGCTGAAGCACAACATGACGAAACTAGGAGCCTTTGTGCAATTTCTCAGTCACTGTTGCGTCATTGCTTCTAGAGTTCTGGCACTGGCAGCCTTTGCTTCACAATTCAAGTACTGGATCTTTGTGTTCTGTGCCATCCATTGGACTATTATGACAACATGGCTTCTAATGCAAAAAACTACTTTTTGTGCTACTTCTCTTGGACAGCCTCGGCTACTGGAGGAAATGGTTTTTAATGTTATAATAGCCGGGATTTACCTATTCTGTTTCATAAATGTGAAAGATGAGCCAACAAGGTAAGCTTTTTTTTAAAATGTTAAATACCAATTAATTTATATCAGAATAAAAATGTTAATTATATGATTCTTGAAAAAAAAAAGTTTTTTGTTCCTATCCCGATAAAAAAAAATCTATTTATAAAAGTATGTAAAAAATCTTAAAAATTGCATGGATCTTTTCATTTATGTTTAATAAATAACCTTATATTTGTTTTCAAATTTTCTATTTTATTTTTCAAAAGTTTTTGAATTTTAAAATTCTGGCAGGGCAAGGGACATTTACATTACAAAAATGTATATGAAGACATAATTGAATAATTATTAGGCGTAGTTGGTACATCTTTATTTTTTTATAATTAAACTATTAAGGGTCATTCTCACAGAAAAAGAAAAATTGGCTAAAAAAAAATGTTTTAAACTTTTGAATTTATAGAATGTAATTTTCTGAAAAATAATGCGCATCAGGATTTTATTATTTCTTCAAACTTCTTTTTGTATCCGATACCTCATTATACTGCACACAATGTTTTATAAATGACCGATGATAATCAGCAAAAAAGAATATGCCAAGTGGAGACAAAAATTAAGTTTTCAATTTTTAACTACTTTGGTTTTCTGGGGTAAAATGGGGCATTTCTTTTTTATTAAATGCGATGTTAAAGCGTCAACGTCTAAAATGTGTATTATAAATTAGCTTTTACTTACCTTATTTATGATGACCACGGAGTATATATACTGAGATCTTTGCCAAACTCCAAATGGAACTAATAAATTGGAAAAGATTCAATAATTTCACAATAAAATAATGAGATATATTTAGAAAGCAAAAAGGCTTTCTTTCTCCTAAATTACCTAATGATAATTTGGCATGTGTTGTCATCTATGGCACTTTTGTTTATTTATTTTCAGTGTCCTCGGAGGGAGACTATTTTGGCTATGGACAAAGTTTATAAGTTAATTCCTTAGTATAAATAAAATAACTTTTTTTTTTTTTTTAAATATTAAGTTAGAACTTAACTAAAGACTTTTATAAATCTATATTTATTACTTGGAAATTTTTCCATAGAAAATTTCACACGCCTTGCATTCAGAATATTTCAAATTTTAATTTCTTAAAAGGCGTATAGCCAACATAGTGAAAAAGTACCCAAGCCGTGACTCGAACCCGGGTCATCAGTATAGCGAACTGCCAATTAAAATTTGAAATAAAGACTTTTAATTAGTTATTATTGATTTTTAAAAAAATATATAATTTGTTTAAAGGTCAGTGAAATGAACGTTGGGTTTTAGATGTAGTGACGTCCACGGGAGGGACTTCCGACTTATATTCATTAAAATATTAAAGTTAAATATTAAAAATATTTTGTCAGAAATGTATTTAATACCTTACTTAAAACTTAAATATACATATAAATGAAAATACAAAATAATTGATACATTACCCAATATTTATGCCTTTGGGACCGTAAAATGTATCTTTTCGTGAGAATGACTCATATGTTAGTAGTACAGGCCTATACATACAAATATAGGCTTCTACTAACAACTACTAAAACTTATATGATGAGAAAAGCTCATGCCTTTGGTTTAATACAAATAATAAGTGCTCGCCCTCTGGATTATTCAATTTTAGAAAGAGGCCAACAATGTGGTTTTCTTATTTCCTAGTATCATGAGGAGGCCAAAATACATGGATAACGGTAAAAGGGATAGTTACTTGATAAATTACAAAGGATCGACAGATTTAAAAGAACTTGAGCTTCTAAGATTCAGCTGTATCATATGCAGCCGGTGAGAGTAAGTCTTAGCTCAAGTCACAGATTAAATATATTCCACCAGATAGGACACTTCCATAAGCTCAATGGTAACCGAATCGCAACTTCAGAGCCCCTAGTGACAACAGTCGCAAACGTTCCGGGCGTGTCGCCACAGGTAGGTATTTCTTATCTTATTTGTATAGTATCTATCTTTTTTTTTATGTAAATGCGTCGCCGCAGTTTGTTATTGTTTAAAACATCAAACATATTTTATTTTATCATACAAATACTTACAAATATACATATTTACACGAGTTTCTTACAGATTTACACCTTTTTCTTAAATAATTTAAACTGAGAAACTGTCGTGTCGATATTAAATAAACAGAACTGCCAACAGGTACATGTGACCGTGACAATCTGACAGTTTATAGATCGCGCGCGTGTGCGTTAGTTCTTGACTGTGCTCAGTAGTGGCGCTTGTATCGCGCCGGTTCGGGTTTTCGCCCCACTGTCAAATCTGTATGACTATATAATCTGTGAGCTGAAGTAACCCTCCAATTAAATGAGGGGCCATAGAGGTAGTCAGTAGATAGGTTGTGCTGTATTTTCAACATAAAATAAGCTTCAGGAACAGAAAACGCACCAGAATACCACGTCAATCCACTCTAGTATTCAACGTCTTGGATGAGCCAGAGTAAGACTCCTATAATAGGAGCTGACGCATATCCATTTTGTTTCGGATTATTCCTGCTCAGTTCAGCATCAATCTACCGCAACCGGAGTTGGGGTTGCCTAAGACTCGGTTCTGATTGGCTGAACCGGTTCTGATTAGCTTGGTTTTTCGACTGAACTCCAATTTGAGACCCAAATCTGCGAGGATGCGTCAGCCTGTATTATAGGAGCTCTAAGCCAGAGAATGCCGTGAGTGGACTAGTGACAGATGGAGTCGAGTAGCATGGAGGGATTAAGACTCCTATAATAGGAGCTGACGCATATCCATTTTGTTTCGGATTATTGGTGCTCAGTTCAGCATCAATCTACCGCAGCCGGAGTTGGGGTTACCTAAGACTCGGTTCTGATTAGCTTGGTTTTTCGACTGAACTTCAATTTGAGCACCAAATCTGCGAGGATGCGTCAGATGAGTCTCGAATACGACTACGTCACACTGATGGTGGGCTAAGAATATGGCGTCGGGTTCAATGGACCTTATGCACGGTTCCTCAGTTCGAGGCTAAAATTCGTCTGCTGGCGGTATTTACTTTTGAATATTTGCATAGCATTGTATGGCGTATGTATTATTAATGTTATTTTGTTAAAAATCCCTCAAAACAATTCATTATTGTGGCAGTAGATATTTAATATACTGTAATGTAAATTAAAAATGTTGATCTGTATCCAATATTATTCGTTAAATTTGCAAACTTTCGGTTAAACCTTATGCACGCAACTTGGGTCGAGGCTAAAAGTCGTCGGCTGGCGGTGTTTGCGGCTGCGGATACTGGTATTTTGGCGGATCAATTGCTAGAATATCGGATCACGATACCGCCAGCTCTGGCGTGTGACATCACGTGCATAAGGTCCATCGATTTTTCAATATATCGAAATAATTTCATTGTTATTTACTGTTTTAATGCATTTAATGATTTATTTATTTTTATGTTAAGTAATGTTTTATTTAAAAACGGCTTTTAAACTATTTACTAGTAATATTTCTAAAGTCGATGAAATTACTTCTATTATTTATGAGACCAATCCATTTGAAAATGAGTACCTTTGATAATACCTACAGATGATTTCTTTTTACCGTAATTTTTTACCTTAGAAAACAGAATATGAGCTGAGACGGGAGCCACAACAACACCTGAGTATTATTTTCTTGGTAAAGCATAAACTTTTGAGTAAATATGCTTTAAAAGTGTTACCTGATTTTCAAAGGATTCCTTTCTAATTTCTAGCTACAGGTGTTGTGATAAATTGAAATGTATCCCAGAATCCATATTTGCAGAAGAGTTTTCAGTCCACATGATGTTATTAAACCTATTTTATTTTCTGATCCCTTTGATGTTGAGGGTTGAATAGTAGCTTGTGATAACGTATCAGATTTTTTAATATTGCTTTTTTTACAGTTTAAAATTATCTTTAATAGCAGTTTTATTAATTTTGG
The DNA here is from genome assembly GCA_963931845.1 of Maratus michaelseni. Classification (NCBI taxonomy): domain Eukaryota; kingdom Metazoa; phylum Arthropoda; class Arachnida; order Araneae; family Salticidae; genus Maratus; species Maratus michaelseni. The sequence goes on from OZ007596.1 coordinate 95,410,979, forward strand.
AGAGAGTTTCCAGACTGTTACGTTTAGGATCCATATTACATATATAAACTTACTTCTTCAATAATAAAAATCTTCATTATACAAACAAAACTGCCACATTAACATATTCATGAAAAACACAGCAATCCACATATCAAATTAGAATCACAAATAAATACAGACAAAATACAAATCACGCCTAAATAAGTACCTTTGACACATCTCGAGTAGAAACGTCATTAGAGATAATGGGGTGGAGTAAGGGATTGTCCTTTTCACTAATGATGTTTAGCCAAAAATTACTGAATTTACGATCTGCCGATTGTGTCTGTGTGAAGGATATTTTCACATTACCTAAATTTATTAGCCACATTAAATGATTAAGTTAAAAAAAAAGTCTCTCTCTCTTTTTTTTTTTTTTTTTAAATAAAATCTTTTTAGTTAGATTTATTCAAAAAGTATGTAAAGAATGCTTAAAGTTGATTTTCACATGCAAAATATTAATTCCTAAGACGTATCGGATGTAAAAAACGGATATCTATCTATATACAGGGTGTCCACGTATAACCTGACCGACCTTTATTTTTGCAACCGTTGGTCCTAGATGCATACTTCCAATTACAAAAATGGTTTAAATAAGGTAAAGAATTATTTTTAAACTGATTTGGATCATGAAAAACATTTATTAAAAAATTACGAAACTTAAATTTTTATACGGTCCCCCGGTCCTATAAGTGATATTTAGTAAAAATTTACCGTGACACTAACAAGTAAGACAAAAAAAGTCCCATTCATCTAACATTACAATTGACCTAATAATAGCTGTTTAAAGTTGGAGTATATTTTTTGCTGTGAAATAGGGGTCATTCACAAATGTAGTAGAAATATAAATAATCGTCAGATATATCAAAAAATAGTTGAGAGAAACATTAACATTGCAATCTAATATAATTGTGAAATCTATAGTCATTCTGACATATTAATGTAAAATATACAATTTGTACTGTACATATAAAAGGATAAAAATAACAGAATTTTTGTTAAATAAAAGGATGAAAAACAACAGCCTCAATCTATACTAATATTATAAAGTAGTAAAGATTGTTTTTTTGTAGGGGGTAATCTCTGGAACTACTGAAGCGATTTCAAAAGTGATGGTGGCAAATTGATGGTGACAATCCCTGCACCAACATAGACTATATTTTATGACGGTGCCACTACTCACAGGGGGGGGGGGGTGCAGAAGCGAATAACGTTCTAAAATTTCAATTTTTTTTATACTGAAGGAGCTAGAAACATGAAATTTGGCATTGTAGTTACTTATAAGATGTAAATGTTCTCTAAGAACAAATTCTAATAAAATTCGAAATTTAAAAGGGTGAGATGAGCGAAAAGCGTTCTAAAAACATTCTAAATTACAATTTCTACGGAATATCTGGAACTACAGAACCGTTTTCAAAAGTGATGGTGGCAAATTGATGGTGACAGTCACTGCTCCAACATAGGCTATATTTTATGTCGGTACAACTACCCCAGGGCGGTGCAGGAGTGAAAAACATTCTAAAATTTCGATTTTTTTTATACTGAAGGAGCTAGAAACATGAAATTTGGCATGATAGTTACTTATAAGATGTAAATGCTATAAAAATATTCGAAATTTAATTGGTGTGAGATGAGCGAAAAGCGTTCTAAAAACATTCTAAATTACAATTTCAATGGAATCTCTGGAACTACAGAGCCGTTTTCAAAAGTGATGGCGGCAAATTGATGGTGACAGTACCTGCTCCAACATAGGCTATATTTTATGTCGGTGCCACTACCACGGGGGGGGGGGGGGGGCAAGAGCGAAAAACGTTCTAAAATTTCGATTTTTTTTATACTGAAGGAGCTAGAAACATGAAATTTGGCATGGTAGTTATTTATGAGATGTAAATGCTCTCTAAAAACAAATTCTACAATAAATTCGAAATTTAAAAGGGTGAGATGAGCGAAACGCGTTCTAAATTACAATTTCTGTGGAATTTCTGGAACTACAGAACTGTTTTCAAAAGTGATGGTGGCAAATTGATGGTGACAGTTCCTGCTGTAACATAGGCTATATTTCATGTCGGTGCCACTACCCCAGGGGAGTGCATGAGCGAAAAACGTTCTAAAATTTCGATTTTTTTATACTGAAGGTGTTAGAAACATGAAATTTTTGCCTGGTAGTTACTTATAAGATGTATATGCTCTCTAAGAATAAATTCTAAAAAAAATCGAAATTTAAAACTGTGAGATGAGCGAAAAGCGTTCTAAAAACATTCTAAATTGCAATTTTTATGGAATCTCTGGAACTACAGAACCCTTTTCAAAAGTGATGGTGGCAAATTTTTGATGACAACCCCTGCTCCAACATAGGCTATTTTTAACGTCGGTGCCACTAATCCCAGGGGGTGCAGGAGCGAAAAACGTTCTAAAATTGCAATTTTTCTTTATACTGAAGGAGCTAGAAATTTGAAATTTGTCATTGTAGTTACTTATAAGATGTAACGCTCTCTAAGAACAAATTTTAAAAAAGATGAAATTTAAAAGGGTGAAATGAGAGAAAAGCATTTCTAAAAACATTCTAAATTACAATTTCTATGGAATCTCTAGAACCACAGAACCGATTTCTAAAGTAATGGTGGCAAATTGATGGTGACAATCCCTACTCCAACATAGGCAATATTTTATGACGGTGCCACTAACCCCAATGGGGTGCAAGAGTGAAAAATGTTCGAAAATTGCGACTTTTTTTATACTAAAGGAGCTAGAAATTTGAAATTTGGCAGTGTAGTTACTTATAAGATGTAAATGCTCTCTAAGAATAAATTTAAAAAAAAATCGAAATTTAAGAGGGTGAAATGAGCGAGAAGCGTTCTAAAATCATTCTAAATTACAATTTCTATGGAATCTCTGGAACTACAGAACCGATTTCAAAAGTGATGGTGACAATCCCTGCTCCAACATCCTCTTTAATATAAAGCTATGCGTTGCTGACGACTGGGTTTTTCGCTAATCTTTGCCACATATTAATCTCGGAAAATGAAACATTTGAAGTTACTGAAAAAAATAATAGCTCGAAAAGTATTTGTCAGAAAATTGTTAGACAAATTGCGTTTGAAAGGTAAAAAATTTTATATTTCTTGATATAAATTTCAAATTTAATGATTATGCCATTTTTCAAATATTGAATTTCAAAAATTACCAAATTTCACAATGGAGTACCATAGCGAAACCTTCACGCGTAAAAAGATAATAATAATGGCGACTTGTCCTGACGTGTATATTGGCTATAGTACGAGTCACAAATTATAGTTATTATTCTGTTAAAATATAAAAGTGAATTATGAAATGTCAATATTTTGTTTGATTAAAGGTTCGTTCAGAGAAATTGATCAGCGTAGCGGGCGTAGCTTGCTAGTTCTTTATAAAATGATACAAATTTTAAAATGCTGTTAGATTACACTGTGTTTCAAATTTTGGGTTTGCCGTGTTTTTTATCTTTTGAAAATGGATTCTTATGTATTCTTTAGTGCTGAATCCGAAAATGACCTTCATTTTGAACCAACACGTTAGGATTTTTCTCAAATCGCAAATTTCAAAGTTAAAAAACTCAAAGTTAAAATTGATCCCCCCTCCCCTCCCAACCTCATCGGACACCTGAGCTGTTTAGCTGTAAGAAACCCAGTAAAGCCAAAAATGTGAGTAAATTATTGAATTAAATAAAATTAAACTGAATAAAAAAGTCTTACATCTATTTTATAATATCAGATGTTTCGCTATTTTTTAACATTAAAATTTACGATTTGCGAAAAATCCTGATATGATGGTTAAAAGTGAAGGTAATTTTTTTTTATTCAGCGTTAAAAAATACATAAAACGTAATTATAAAAGTTAAAAAACACAACCATCGCAGGTTTATGTTATCTAATCTAAAACTCTTTCTTAAACTTGTTGACGGTAATCTATCTGAATTTTTTTCTGTTATCCTCTAATATAAGTATGTATAAGATAGTAAGCGTCGAAAATCATAATAATATTACATTGTCATCGGATTTAAGTCAGTATGTAAAATTTAACTTCGATCGGACATTTGAAAGTGAGTTAAAGTTCGAGTGCAAATTTTAAACTGGAAAGACGAACGTTGCAAGTTAAATAAAACCTTATGAAAATAACATAATTTTTGTTAAAAGAAATCCTAGCCTCAAATCCTTACAAAATAAAACATATGTTAAAATACAATTATTTTAACTAATCTGAAACTTAACTAATAAAAGTTAACTCAATCGTAATAGTTGTACGATTTCTTTTAAAGCGCAGATACCTTGAAATATGTTTAAGTACTTTATATACGACCCCTGAAAGCATGGCCGAAATAATCTGTTTTGAGATGCAAAAAAGTGGTATAAGTCATGCATTTCAAAGTTTCATAATTTGATCAATTTTAATGTTAGATGAGTGGAACTTTTTTTATCTTACTTGTTAGTGTCACAGTAATTTTTTACTAAATATCACTTATAGGACGGGGGGACCGTATAAAAATTTAAATTTCATAATTTTTTAATAAATGTTTTTCTTGATCCAAATCGTTTTAAAAATAATTCTTTACCTTATTTAAACCGTTTTTGTAATTGGAAGTATGCATCTAGGACCAACGGTTGTGAAAATAAAGGTCGGTCAGGTTATACGTGGACACCCTGTATATATCGAAAGTTTATGGGGTCCATATATCGATATTTTACTGATATCTATAACAGGAGTCTAATATCAGTGTCAAATGTCGATATTTTTTGGCCCGATATATCGATATTTTTCTGCCTTCCCTATTTGAGATACTATTTGAGAAAATGATAACTAATTTATTGAAGTTTCTAACATATGTCTGGCATGTAATGTCTCTGAAACACGTCCGTAGACTTCTTGAAACCATGCTTTGTCATATAGCAGCCCTTATCAAGCCCAGAGGAGCAGTAACTCGTTAATAATAATTAGATGTCTCTAATTCAGTGTGGCACTTCAGTGTAGTAAAATTTGATTAAAGAAAAATTAAGTCTTCACAACACAGAAATTTCTTCGTTTTTCTTTTTTGCAATTACTGAAGATTACCTCGCTTTTATTTCGACCAAATAATTTATCACTACATTAAGATAAACTTTATCACTGTCTTTTTAAAATGTTAAATCACTGTCTTTTTAAAATCTTAAAGAGTAAGATAGATTGTTTTGTGATATATATGCCTTTAAACTATTTCTCACTCTTGGCAGAAAGGAAAATTATCTATTTTTCGACTTGTTTTTAAGATTAAGAAGAGCTTATCAGTTCTACATTTAAAAATTTTCTTTACTCCCCCCCCCCCCAAAAAAAAAAAGTCTCAAAGTTTTACTGGACGATCCTCAGTTTTTACCTCCTTGATCCATTCCTAAATATGGTCCTGTCCATATTGTATTTATGTTATGTATTAAAATATTGAATTAACTGGTGTGATACAATAAAGGTAAAAAACTACTTAATAATACCATAAAAATTAAGAAATGAGGTAGGCCTTTCGAAAGAACTTTGTCTTTCTTCTTCAGTCGCATTGAACACGTGCTACCAATTTTATTGGCTCGTTTCTTTAACTTGTCTTTTTTCCTTTCTATAACTCTCCTTCTGTTTTTATCCAATTTGCTTCATAATTCTCTTTCTGTTCTGCTCTTTCGATTGGATAATGAATGCACTTGTGTGATTGGCTGATGTCTTCTGCTTTCCTATTGGCTGCTTTCTTTCACCTGTCCCTTTCCTTTCCATTTCCCTTCAGCCTTGTTCTTCCTTCAAAGTGATAGCACGTGTTCTTAGTACCTGAAGAAGAAAGACCTTTCTTTCGAAAGGCCTTGCGTATTTCCTAATTTTTATGGCATGAATAAGAAACAAAATCATCGTTTCAAATATTGTAATCGAATAGTATCTAAGTGACAAGCGTAAACTTTAAAATAAAAAATACATTTAAAATTGATATTTAAAAAAAATTCTTGATATAGATATAACATATTTTACAAATGCCTTTTTTTTTGTATTTTTTCAGATGGAAATATACCGTATATTACTTCATCATCTGGATAGAGAACGTTGTTCTGAGTACTTTGTGGTTCCTAAAGGTAGATCCAGACGTGTGGTATCGAATTCCTTTGCTTTCATGTGTGGTAGCCAGTTTGGCAGCTGGACTCATGCTTCTAATCGTATATTACAAGTTCTTGCATCCAAATAAAATATGGTCGAAACTAGACAAAAGTCTTCAAAGTACGTGAATCGGAAACTTTTTCGGACATCACCAAGAAACGTAAAAAGCATATAAGACAAAAAAGACCGTTTTAAACTCCAGGAAAAAAAGAAGTTGCTAAATGTTACAGTGATTAACAAATGTAGGTGGAGTAAAGTAGCAGTTTTTCACAAGTCTGTGATGAAAAGAGTGATTTCGATAGTTATTCAAATGATTTATTGTCCACGTAAGGACGAGATAAAGCTGACATTAAGCAGCAGGTCTGCCAAAAATACCTTTGTTAAAAAAAAATTTTGATTTTGGCAGCTTATTCAAGTTATTTATTTTCAGATGTATGAAAGAAAAGAAAATGTCGGTTAAGTAGCAGTTTGTCACAGATGTTATGAAAATTTTGATTTTAACAGTTTATTCAAATGATTTATTTTAATGTGTAAATAGTGCACGACACTACATGACAGCTAAACTCATTTTTCAAGGCGAAACTAAATTTCGGTCCACTTCCGAGTTTTGGTCGAAAACGAAAACGTAACCGAAACTCTCTCAAAAGGAATTTTAAGTTATTAATATATACATAAGTACAAAAATATTAATTAGTTATTTAGAAATACATATACCTGTTTATAGAGAAACTTTCACTAATGCATATGCGTGGATGTGCACAAGTTTGTTTTTAATGAAACAAAAATATTTTTCAGACATTAATTTTTAATGTTTTATAACCAAAAATCCTGGTTATTTATTTATTATTTATAGTTATTCATACAGTAAGAAGTGTACACAAAAAGCTTCAAAGTGCTTAATATTTAGCTTTTAACTTGATAAAAAATAAGTATTTGTAATTTGATTTTTCAAGAGAGTAATAGTACATTCATTTTTAGAGAGGAGGAACAACAAAAAAAAAAAAAAAAACTAGCTATTTATGATTTGCAATTATTATTACTTCAATAGAAATTAAAAAAGATAAATTGTATATATATGCAGTCCCGGTATTTTGAATGTGTGACACCTATGTATAGTATTTTATTTTACGTTCCCCCTCCCTCAGTCGAACTTCAGTAATTTGTGCAATTCATTTTCTTCAATTTTAAATTCTATAAAACATCTAAACTTAAATGATTATATAAAGCATAAAACAAATATGCAAGTTAAAGTTTTATTAATTATTCTGAAGAGAAAATCAAGAGATAAATACAAGAGATAAATAGTCACTACAGTTAATTAGCTACTTTTTAAAAATATCGCACAAAACTCCAATTTTGTTAAACAAAAAATAATTCGGAAATCATAGAAAATTATCACTACAGGTTTAAAAATCCCAGTAAAATTCGCATCAACTTTCAATTTAATCAAGCAAAATGTATGGCAGAAATACACAGAAAATATCACTACAGATTAATAGACCATATTTAATATATATATCACAGAAACATCTAATTTAATGAGTCAAAAATATGTTTTATAAACCTTAAAATTTGGTAATTATTTTGCGATACTTGCAGAATAAGAAAATGACTTTCTTCGCCCTTTTGAATTTGTGAATGCATCTGTTACTCCCACGAAACTGAGACTAACTATGTGATGTCTAATAATATGGCGAGCACTCAAAGATTGACCAACCATTTTTGATTCTGTATTGTCCGTACTAATTTTGTAATCGGAAAAAATGACCTTTCAACAGAACAGTTTGTTGCTCAGTTATAAATTTTGAGTGTAGTGATGCCAAATTGGATAAATATCACTAACTTATTTTGAGGCCAACATTCTGCAAGGAAACAACTTGTGATCTCTTTTCTCTTTCCATAGATAAGAAATAGCTTTTAAAATGAATGCATACTTCAGCAAAGCTGCGTTTTATGCCAGAGTATTAAGATACTCTAAGTTTCTATGTAGCAACATAAATTTGAGCAGCTTTTAGTAGTTCTGACATATTTGAAAAAAAAAAAAAAAAGAAAAATTATACTCTTTGTAGATACAATTTTTCCTCTGCAACTCATCCTAAACAGTTTGGGATACCTTAAAATATTATATTTCCATTCTTCTCCAGATCTAGTCTAATTTTTTAAGCCCTATGATGTTACTTAATGGAATCTTTTTACACATTTTCTTTCAAAAGTAGAGGCTGGGCAAAATACGCGGGCGTACATTTTGCAAGTAAAAGCGCTATATATCGTGTATAGTATGATGCGCATCATGCTATTTTAACTAATGAACTACAGAATAGAACGGAGCTCTAACTCAACGGTTTACTTTCTGCCGCGGCCACATCATAAGCTTAACACTTTAAATTAATTAATTTTTATACAAACCTGTAGGACTTGATTTCAGGTGAAAGCTCTTAGACTTAAAATTTAACACATAGCAAAACAATATATAAGAAAAATCGGAATATAATAGTAATTTATATATACGTACAGTAGCTCGCAAAAGTTTTGAGACGATATGTTTTTCTGTCCTAACTTTTTCTGTAAGCAAAATTTATTAATCATGTAAATTAGTAATTTGTACCCCTTTTAAAGCTCAATAAAATGCAACATTAGAACAATTCAGGCATATGCATAAATTAAAAATATTTTTGAAATTCGCAAAATTACTTCGCAAAAGTTTTGAGACGATTTAGATTTTTAAAACTTTTATTGAAATTAAGCGTCTTAATGTAACGAAATACAGCAATATTTAATATTTAGTTGCATATCCTTTTGCTTTGAGGACTGCAGCACATCGTATGGGCAAGGAATTAACAAGGCTTTCTACAGTGGACCTAGGGAATTTCGACCATTACGATTAAAGATCCTGAAAGAGTTTTGCCTTTGAAGAATGCTTCAGTGTCCCGACTTTTCTTCCATTGTGTTCCCAAAGATGTTCAATTGGATTGAGGTCAGGTGACTGACTTGGCCAGTCCAAAATTTTAGTTTTCTTAGCTGTAAACCAATTTGTCACCATTTTGAACGTGTGCTTTGGATTATTATCCTGCTGAAGTAACCTTCCGCGAGGCATCTTTTTACGAGCTTAAGGCAGCATGTGATCTTCTAAAATGTTTTTATAAACATTTTGATCCATAATCACATCGATGTGTACGAGGGGGACGATGTCATCATAATGGAAAACTCCCAGGACCATTACTGATCCGTTTCCGTGATTCACTCTTGGACATTGGTACCGGGGATTCATTCTGGTGCCTTTTGGGCGACTAATACGAAGTTATATTCGTCCAGAATGGATTCCCGGTACGAACGTCCAACAGTGAAGCACGGAAATGGATCATTAATGGTCTGGAGAGCTTTTCATCATGATGGCATCTTTTCCTTCGTACACATCGATGTGATTAGGGATCAAAATGTTTATAAAAACATTTTAGAAGATCATATTCTTCTTTACGCTCGTAAAAAGATGCCTCGTGGATGGATGATGCTTTAGCAGGATAATTATCCAAAGCACACCTTCAAAATGGTGACAAAATGGTTTACAGCTAAGAAAACTAAAGTTTTGGACTGGTACAGTCAGTCACCTGACCTCAATCCAATTGGATTACATTGGAAGAAAAGTCGGGACACGGAAGCATTCTTCAAAGGCAGAACTCCTTCAGGATCTTCAATCGGAATGGGCAAAAATCCCTAGGTCCACCTTAGAAAGCCTTGTTAATTCCATGCCCAGACGGTATGCCGCCGTCCTCAAAGCAAAAGGATACGCAACTAAATATTAAATATTGCTTTATTTCTTTACATTAAGACGTTTAATTTCAATAAAAGTTTAGAAAAACTGAATCGTCTCAAAACTTTTGTTTAGGCAATTTTGCGAATTATTTTTAATTCATGCGTATGTCTCAATTGGTCCAATTTTGCATTTTGTTGAGCTTTGAAAGGGGTATAAATTCAAAATTTACATCATTAAGAAATTTTGATTACAGAAAAAGTTAGGACAGAAAGAACATATCGTCTAAAAACTTTTTCCAGCTACTGCATATACCATATAGTTTTTATTTATTAACTTTAGTGCAAATATATATGAATTTTATAGACCATTCCCGCACCTATATTTTTAGATATAAATTTATACCCGATTAGTCGTGAAATATTTTTTAAATCAAAATTTATTAAAGCATACCCATAAAGGCAAGCAAGCAAGAAACCACAATCATATACCATAATTTAAAACTTTTATTGAATTAAAATTTTCAATCACGAAAGTACTTTTATCTGTAGACAATGACATTTTTAGTAATCCGGGTCGCTATTTCGAAGCATACGGTAACATGTAACTAATTTCGCACACTTTTTATTCCCTAAACGATTTCTGAGCTTTGAGTGAATATGACCAAAACTTGAAAAAAATTCTTTCAATGGAAGCTGAACTAGCGGGACAAGACTAAAGTTCTAAAATTAAATTGCTAAATCGATTGCATATTACTATCTTCTGTAAAATAATGCATACAATGCTTTAAATGCATACAATTACTGGAGTCTGCAGATTCCTTAATATTAGCCGTATTTTTCACTTTTCGGCATACCTTTAACAACTTTTGGTTATTTTGACACCTTTTTCATATTTTCTATGAGCAATACTTATAAAAGTTTTCACATTTCTTGTTAAGTTTATATGAGATTTTATTTTATATATGATAAAATTTAATAGTTAGTAGTTATTTAATAATATTTAATAGTCTGTAGTTTAATATATATATATATATATATATATAATCAAATGAAATTTGTAGTATGTTCGTCATATTATATATATATATATATATATATATATATATATATATATATAAAATCGATTTTGAAATTATGAACCACATACTACCCCATGGTAAAAAATCTGTGTTTTGCCATAATTTTTCTTCCGAAATTGTATGTAATTGTATTCATGGGCAGACCGCTGGATTCAATGTTACAGAATAGGGGATTGGTGCTCCGTTCAATTATGAAGCTCAGTAATTTTAACAGCAGAAAATCTGATAATTTGAGAAATAATCGATAGAAATACTGACTCCCATTTTTTCCTCTCGAACCTAAATTACCGTATTCACTTACTTAGCCAGGACTTGGTTTTGCCGGCAGAAAGGGGTCTCTGACGTGCCAGTGGCAGAAAGTGGTTATAACCGGTTTTAACTGGCAGAAACTGGCAACAACTGGCATAAACACATTTCATAACATAATCTGAAACTTTTTTAGTAGTATTAAATTCCTTAAGTACATTTTATCCAAGATAAATAACAAATGAAATATTGCGGATAGTTTTAATTAAAAAATAAATACATTTGTATTAGAAAAAAAATGAGTAATGTAACAGATAATTTTTTTGTTATAATATGGTTGTGTAATTTTGTATATAAACAATTATTAGAGTATTTAAAATCTCAGTTTGAAAATCAAATTAGAAAACTATATCCGATACTTATTTTTACATTGCCAGCAAATAATGCTGGTCTTGAAAGAATATTTTCAAACTTTTCTTTCATTCAGAACAAATTAAGAAACAGTCTGGATTCAGAAAGATTTGCAAAATTAGTCCTATGCTATGGAATGCTCCGTGGAAAAAGTAATAATAGTATATTCGAGTGGAAATTTTGTTCTTTCAATATTGTAAAATAATTGTACAAGATATTTCATTATTATTTTTTCTTTCTGTTATTTTTTGTGCTTCAATTATTTACTTATATATTTTCACAAGAACAATTTCTATTTGTATGTAGTTGATAATCTTTAAGTTATTGCATTGTATTATTTATTTAAAAATACTCTGAAAAGTGATTTGTTAAAATATCATAGAATTTTTTTAAATTTCCTTTTTTAAATTTTTAAATAGAAATTCAATTGTAAACAATATTTAATAGTTAAACTTGTACAGCATCAGATTACCATTATGAAAATTTTTGTTTTTCAAGTGAAAGAAAATTAGTATTATATAAACAAAGTATATTTATATAATCATTTTGAAACTTTTTGCTACTCTGAATAACATTCATAGTCTTTAGTTTACATTTTTAACTTAATTGTTTACATAACAAATACATGTGTGAATTATGAATCATTGCATATTAAAGTTCTTATTAGTATTATTTCTTAGTGTCTGCCAAGGTATTGATTTTCGATGTCAATAAATAAGTTAAAACAAAGTCTGCAATGAGAATAAATTTTCTCATTGCAGAAACCTTAAATTTACCGTAATTTAATGGGGGGCAAAATCAAGGTTTGCAAGTTGCTGCCTGGGTGGTTAAAACCGGCATGGCAGAAACTAGTTTCACATCCGTTTTGCTCATAATATAAAAAAATATGAGTCGTTAAGAGTGTAATAATTTCATATACTACTTTGAAATTATTACACTCTTACATCATTAAGAAATTTAGCTTACAGAAAAAGTTAGGACAGAAAGAACATATCGTCTAAAAACTTTTTCCAGCTACTGTATATACCATACAGTTTTTATTTATTAACTTTTGTGCAAATATATATGAACTTTATAGACCATTCCCGCACCTATATTTTTAGATATAAATTTATACTGTATATTAGTATTGTTTTATTGCAAAAGCCACATATTGTATTCAGTGATTTAGTGAAAGCATAATGTGGTTTTTTACAGCTGTCGAAAATATTACGTGTAATACGCACCCAAATTTTAAAACATAGAATTTTGAAGAAAAAAAAAAGTGTGCATTTTACACGAGTAAATACGCCATACTTAATGTTACGGTGTATATATTGATTTAACAAAAAGATAATACAGTAAAGCCTGCTAAGGTGAAACCGAATGGGCCTGAAAATATTCCGTTTTAGACAAACTTTCATTCCATCTATTTAAAATTTATTGTACTCATTTCTTCGGGAGTAAAGATTGGTTCTGTTATATAGGTGTTTCGTGTTGATAGTTTGGTACTTTTATGTTAGCCGGGAGTTATACAAATTTTGCCAGTAGTATTTCTCCCTCGTCAATAGCAGTTTCTATTTTTCGTGTGTGTAATTTAGAAAGAATGCTTTTATTTTGAAATTAAGTGTTTTGGTTTATGGTATTATTTCTTCTTATATTTTGTTTTAAATAAAAAGAGTGAAATGCGTGTATTTTAAATGCATGTAGTATATGTATTTTAAGTGAAAATTATGTATTTTAAATGAAATGAGTGAAAGGTGTATATTTTAAATGAAATAAATGCAATACGAATGGTGTCGATGGGAATAGCATTTGGCGATTTATCATCTACGCCCAACTAACAACATTAAAGTAAAGTACCGGCCGATTTTTCTGTATTAACAAACAATTCCTAATCTCTCTCTCTCTAAAAAAAAAAAAAAAAAAAAAAAAAAAAAAAAAAAAGGATAAAATAAGAAACAAAAACGTAAAAGTACTGATTGCCGGATTATCCCCGGAATTTGACAAAATATTCCTGTTATTTAATGAATTTTCTGATTTTTTACTGGAGGATTTCAGTTTCTGTGGTTTGAGGGAAAAAGGACGTACATAAAAATTCCGTTTCTAAAATGGTAGACACAGTTGCAGAAAAACCCGTATGATTTGAAGAAATGTAACTTAGATTGTAGGACCAGGTAAATCTTAGTTGAGACAGTTGAAATTTCAGTGTTTTGAAGGAAAATAAGCAAATGAAAAATGAAAAAGCCGTCAAGTAACGGGTCCGTGCACGGAGAACACTTAAAAAAAAAAAATGTTGATTTCACGGTATAATACTGGCACCCCAGATGCCAGTATTATACAGTAAAATTAACAGTAATGAACAGTAAAATAACCAGTAATACATTGCCGTGCATGTGCGGTAGCGTATTACTGCTTCTTTTACTGTTTATTACTGTTAATTTTACGGTATAATACTGTCAGCTGGAATGCCAGTATTATACAGTAAAATCACCGATTTTTTTTTTGCAGTGTATATGATACATCGAAAGGGATTATTACCGAATTTACTTACATAAAACAACGTTATCTTCTTATTTCAGTAAACTTTCTGGTACATATGTTTATTTAGGATTAATTATTAGTAAATCATAGGTGAGAATCGCTCCGATGGCATTCAGAATTAATTGACGATTGATCGAAAATATTCCACATGCTGATATATAAACAATATCTGCCTTTTCTATTCTTCCTAGGGAATAGATGACATTTCGAGGAATGGAGGTATTATCACCATATTTGTTTAGATAATACTTGACTGTTTTTTGTATTTCTGCCAATTGTTCCGGAATCATAGAACCGCACATAGAATATGTACATAACATGAGAAATCCACACACGCTATTAAAAATCACTCTAATCATAAAGTCTAGCTCTAATAGTAGATTTTCCCTTAAAAATGTACGAAATAATGATATAAAGATCATTTCTAGATAATAAATAATTAAAATAAACGAGGGATAGGCAAGGGTTTGGTTAAGTTTTTGCAAAATCTTCACAATGTCAAAGAATTCTTTTATAAATTCTACTCTTAATTTTAGTTGTTTGCCTTTTAAATAAATTTTGAGCAATCTGTTATAACTGCTTAATACCTTACCCCATCTGTATAATATAATGCTCAAAGAAAATGTCAAAGACGTAATGCAAGTACACAAGGAATAATATATGAAATTCCCATAAAATATTCCAATTTGTACGAATATATCGTCATGAAATTTATATCCAAATGTCCAAAAATCAGTGTTTTGCCTTTGGACTGCAAATGTAACCACCAGTGTTATTAAAACAGATGATAAAATCATCGCAATTAAAACTGCATTCAAGAATCGAGACTTGTTATTTCGTAATCTATACTTATTTCTGTAGATATATAAATTTCGTGTTACATAATAGAGCGTTTCTTTTTGAACATTTAAATGGTACCAAAGAAAAATAATTTGGACTGGCATTAAGACGAAAACCAAATCTCCGATATGGGTAAATTTTAACAAGTGATATACAGACGCCAAAATCCAATGCAAAATAAGAATCATGCTTAGAAATTTCATCGAAAGAGATAAATATCTTTCATATGGCTTTAAATGATAGCCTGGGATTTTTATGCCCATTATACTTAAAACTTGCCATAATAACCTGTCTTCTTTCACTATTGTCATTTTAGGCTATAACTGGTGACTATTATATTGATTAATAGGAAGATTCAAACAGTACAAATCATCTTCTGTTTTCTTCTATATATTTTGCAATATCAATTTTCATCATAAATGTTCCTCCTGTAGCTAACTTTTCTTCTAGTACTGTTGCGATTTCAGGTAAATATTAGAGAAATCTAGAATTTGTAAAACAGCATAACACTTTTTTATATTGTCTCTGAACTTACGCTATATTTTTTACATAAATATATGTAATGAAAGTAGAATTACTCTCATAAACACGGTTTATCATTAAAAAAGAAACGTCTATCAATTGTGGGCATATATTTTTTTTTTTATTATCATAAGCGACACAAAGTATGTTTTTGCGATAGTTTGTAACCACTTAAAAATATTAAAACACATTTGGTTTCTGTTTTTTCACTTGTCACGCATCATCGAAAATTGCGTCGACTTTTTTATTTTACTTTACTTAATTAATTTGATAATGTTTTTTTTTTTTTTTTTAAATTTGGTCTTCAACAGGAAATCGATCAACATTTTACACATACAGGAAATTCAAAAAAAGATTGGGGAAGCTTTAAGTAGGAAACAGGTTTCGTAAAAGTACCAGCTTCGCAATCTGCTCATTGACTAAATAATACATGGTGTCTCACACTAATTTGAACACAGATTTTAGTTGATAACTCTAACGTTAATGAATATTTTGCAGCAATATTTTCAGCAGACATATTTTGCTTTCTGTAAAATGTGATGACACCTTAAAAAGTGCCGGAAATCCATTCTAGTGACAGTGCATAACTTGCCAGCTAAATTCCGAAGCACGATACATCTATATCAATGGTGTTTAGATATCATTGACATTTGTTTATAGCACTTTTAGTGATGACGTGCTATCAATCTATATTAATAAAACAAAGTATTTGTTTTTCTGTCCGTCTGTCTGTGTGCGCTCTCACTCTGTATTGTATAAGGCTACACTCCGATATACGGCACGGAGAAGCTCCAAGGTTCATCAGAGAACTCAGATAAAGTTTTTGCCCTAAAACTATAATAAAATTTATATATTTTTTTAACGATGTATTTAAAAAAATTAAGAATGTAACATTTTAACACTTTCCAACATATTTGAAAAGTGTTTATGGATTCGGTTTGTCTGTCTGTCTGTCCGTTCTCTAACTCGTGTAAATATAGTCAGATCGCAATGCAATTGTTACATGTTAATGAGGTTTACTATGCCATGTTCGGTATTAAGAGTGAAGTGTGTCGCGTTTATACTTCATTTATAGGGTCATTCAAAATAATTCCGTTACATTACGGTTTGTGGGGAAAAGTCATTCGAAGTGTAGTTTAACATTGTTACGCTATTTCAAACATATTTAAATTGATACACATCACCGAAGTGCACTACAAGAGAGTAACTATAGAATATGGTATGCATAGCATCCATCGTTCATTTACAGAGACACACAAAACAATTCGGTTGCAGTACTGATTAAAAACAATAATATTTGAAAGTGCGTTTTAAGTTGTGGTACGCGTTTTAAAATTAAACTGATTTTTTGCCTATTACTTGGTGTGTATAAATTCTATAGATTATATACAGGCAACAGAAAAGATCTTAAGTTCATTTCAATTTATTAACGGAAATTGTTAAAGCAGAATTTACATTTGTGATATGGGGTTCTTAACTGAACTAAATTTTAGCATACTATGTAGTATATATACAAATCTATAGATCATTATACAGTACTGAACAAGATAATTCGGATATTTTCTGACTTTGGATGGTAATTGCTGAAATTGGGGTTTCAAATGTGTTATGCGTTTTCTAAATTGTTTACTCAGACACCTTATTAAACGGTGAAGTTTTGTTAAAGTATTATGGAAGAGTTGGAAAGTGTTTCCTTAATCTATGCTTGCCGCGTGATTTTTCGCTCTTGTTTGCTTTTAATTTTGGTACAAGTACTTTACATACAATACTTTTACACAATATACTTTTATACAATACTTTAACAAAACTTCACCGTTTAATAAGGTGTCTGAGGGCACCCCCACCTCCTCCACCACCACCACCACAATTTGGAAAACGCATAACACATTTGAAACCCCAATTTCAGCAATTACCATCCAAAGTCAGAAAATATCCGAATTATCTTGTTCAGTACTGTATATGATCTATAGATTTGTATATATAAATGCTGAAAGCGGTTTTCTTGCAACATGTTTCTTTCCAGGAAGCTGTAAGTGTCACGAGCTTGATAAAATTTTATTTATTTTTTAATCTTCGGAAAATATCAAATCCTAATCCTAATTATTAATCCTAATAATATTATAAATCTGATTGTGTGCAAATGTTAGGCTGAAGCCAGCGTCAAAATGAAGCATTTAATTATCCTGTATCTTTGCATATAAGTTGATTATAACCCTCAAATGAACATAGAATGGATTTTGTTTATTTTATTTCAATATTTTTCTTAATAATTAAAAATTTCATTATTTCCATAGAGAATAAATGGTCATTTTTTCGTATATTTTAAAATGGTTGGTTGGTTTGGTTGGTTTGGCCCAAAGGGCCCGGTTTTGCAGCTTTTTTTAAAATGGTTAAATTTATTTTACCATTGCTAATACTTTATCGTTGCCAATATAAAATAAAACCCCTGAGTAATAATTTTTAATCAACAATTTATTTTCAAGTGAAAATTTTCCACGTGAAAAATGAAAAGGAAATGAATTATTTAAGAATTAAACAGAATATGAAATTATGTCATATTAGAAACAAAACGTGCGTTTTCAAATATTTGATAATAATACAAAGTGCAGAAATACGAGTAAGTATGGAAAGCAAGCGAATATGATGTCATATGTAGAAAAATAAAACAGATTTGTTTTGATGTTGAAATAAAATGATCTTGGGTTATCAAATTATTTGTGATTAATTTCTCTTTTTTTTTTCTTTTTCTTTTTGACATGAAAGGAATTATTTTAAATGTACGTAATATATGTATTTTAAATGTATGTGTTGTAAATTAAAGTTCTGTGTTTTAAATGAAATGAGTGACAGATTTATATTTTTAATGAATTCAATACGAATGATGGGATAGGTTGGCGATTTATCGTCTGCACACGGCTAACATAAAGATACCATATTTTTAATTTAAATTTTAAAAAGTAAAAAAAAATAAAAATATATATATAAAAAAAATATTGGATGGAAAATGTCAATGATATGCATTGCAAAATTATCCGTATCGAAAATCAGAAAATCTTAGTAAAAATAACTATATTTTTTAAAAGAAAGTTGCTTTTCTCATAAAAGCTATAGATTTAATATGATTGTGTCGAAGTAACAGCATTTTTCCTCTATCATTTTCCCACAATCGAAACATAATATCGAAACGTAAATCGTCGTTTCGAACCGGGATTTAATTTTACATTTCTTTTAGTTTTAAAATAGGAAAAACTTTGTTGTCGTTTTTAAATATAGCTTTTTTTAAAGTTGTTTCATAATAGATTATTGTAAAGTCTTGTAGGATAAGAAAAATTGCATAGATTTTAAAGCAATGTTTAAGTAAAATTACAATATATTTTAAACTTAAAAAACAACAATGTTATCGAAAAGAAAATCGATTTTACCAACAAATTCGCGTAATGCAAAAGAAAAGAAGAAATCAACAAGTAATGAATCTTTTCTTCAGCCGAATTGTGTAAACTTGAACAAGCCGATCGTGCCAATTCATAACATTATAAACGTGAAAGCGCGTTCTATATAGTAGAATTTTTTTTACATATAGGTAGAAAATTTCCGAGAATAACAAGGTTAGGGGTCTGTAATTAAGTCCATAGTCAATTTGCTTTTTTTTTTTTTTTTTTTTTTCTTTTTAATCAAGTGAAATTTGGCGCAAAATTAAATAGATTGTTGTAACCAGATTTTTTTTTTTTTTTTTTTTTTTTGCGTGGTAAACACTTAATGGTATTTTAGATGATCATTTCCCCGCTCACCTTTGATGCCAACTATGACTGTAAAACATATTAAAAACTATTAGCCGATAATTTTATAATTTTCTTATTGCTTCATGATGGTTCATACTTGAATCGGTCATGCTATTGTCGTTCAATTTTTATTCCTAATCCTAACCCTAATCGTATCCTATCCTAATCCTGATAATAACTTTAAAGAATATTCTTTGACAGGAATATGTAAATTAAATCAATATCCATAAATGGAATGAATGGAAAATAGAATAAATAGAAATGGCAAAATAAAATAAGAAGAAAGTACATTTATTCGACACCTAACACTAGAGAAAGCGTAAAAAATTTCAAGATTTTGGCGACATTTGGCGATATTTCGCCAAATGTCGCCAAGTTTGGCGAGAATTTGGTGCTAACGGATATGAATATATAGTTTTATGCGTTTGATTGGGAAAATTATTACAACAATAAAAATTTTTGTAATGTGCTGTCTTGTTTCAAAATGTCAGCCACCCTAGAATTTCAAACTGCTCTATCTCCGCCGTTTTTTAAGATAGAGGTAAAACAAAAAATGCTCTGGAATCCTTGTTTCAAGGCCTAACACTGAATTAAAAAATAAATTTGAATTTTTAACTTTTTTGTATATTTATTTTAGTTTTAAATTTTTAATTGGCCGCCATCTTGAAACAAAATGGCGGACCAAGCTGGCCAACGAACTCGGTCGAGACATTGGTGAGCTTAATACACACAATTAGTTTCATCAAAATTGATTTATAAATACGAGCGTTATCGTATGACATAGGTCAGATATATATATATATATATATATATATGGAGATATATATATATATATATATATATATATATATATATATAAATCAACATTTGAACGGAGGGTGGTTTGGGGGTCTGGGGGTCATGATCGGTGAAAATATATCGAAATTTTCCGGAACTGCTTTCCTCCGAACGGCTGCAATAGGTAGCTTTATACTTTTTTGTATTGAAAGCTACCTAATATATAACATATGTCTATGCAAATAAACAATATAATAATGTTAGTTTTAAATATTTATTAAATCTTTAAGTGGCCGCCATCTTGAAACAAGATGGCGGACCAAGCTGGCCAACGAACTCGGTCGAGACATTGGTAAGCTTAATACACACAATTAGTTTCATCCAAATTGATTTATAAATAATACGTGCGTTATCGTATGACATAGGTCAGATATATATATATATATATATATATATATATATATATATATATATATATATATAGATATTAGATAATCAGATTTGTGTCGTCGGTATTTATTTGCTAATAGTGTTCTTGACGCGATAGAGAAAATATCGAGGTTAAATTGGGCAGAATTTAAAGTACTTTCTAGCAACCTTTATTTACATTTTAGAATCGCATCAGATTGTTATATCTTTGTGAAATATCTATCAATGTATAAAATCCGCAAGCAGTTTGTTCACTATTTACACCACTTAGCGTGAAACACTTAATTTAATATATACATAAACAAGATAATGTAGTAAGAAAAAGTCCTTCCGGCCTGTACCGGGAGGAAAAGGTAGCTTTCCTATATCTTCGTTTTAAAATTTTAGCTAATGTTACACGAAAACAGCAAGTTAAAATGCAAAGAAACGTTTACAAAAGATTCGTTAATACTGAATTTGAATAAGAAATTCGCCAAATTATTGAGCAATAGCCAAATTGGCTTCATTTATGAAGACTTATTTTGGTCGCCAAATTTGGCGATATTTCGCCAAATATCGCCAATTTTGGCGAGAATTTGGCGCTAACGGATATGAATATATAGTTTTATGCGTATGATGGGGAAAATTATTACAACAATGAAAGAAAATAATTTGCGAGTAATCGCGTTAATGTGCTGTTTTGTTTCAAAATGTCAGCCACCCTAGAATTTCAAACTGTTCTACCTCAGCCATTTTTTAAGATAGAGGTAAACCAAAAAATGCTCTGGAATCCTCGTATCAAGGCCTAACACTTAATTAAAAAATAAATTTGAATTTTTAACTTTTTTGTATATTTATTTTAGTTTTAAATATTTATTAAATCTTTAAGTGGCCGCCATCTTGAAACAAGATGGCGGACCAAGCTGGCCAACGAACTCGGTCGAGACATTGGTAAGCTTAATACACACAATTAGTTTCATCCAAATGCTTTATAAATACGTGCGTTATCGTATGACATAGGTCAGATATATATATATATATATATATATATATATGGATATATCTATATATATAAATCAACATTTGAGCGGAGGGTGGTTTTGGGGTCTGGGGGTCATGATCGGTGAAAATATATCGAAATTTTCCGGAACTGCTTTCCTCCGAACGGCTGCAATAGGTAGCTTTATACTTTTTTGTATTGAAAGCTACCTAATATATAACATATGTCTATGCAAATAAACAATATAATAATGCCCATTTTGAAATGCACACATATACAAATTGTACACCAAATACCACCTAAAATGCACTGTTGTATAGAAGAATTCTGCCAGTGTTGTTTTTCGTTTTACGAAAAGGAATTTCTCGATTTTCACGATTTTACTGGGTCCTCCTTTTTTCATTAGTTGCAGTTTCATTTTCGCGATTGTATGTATTATTTGGCATGAAATTTCACTTTTTTAAGACTGTGTTATGTCAAGGTCCCTATAGCAAAGAAATACCGTATGATCTCCTATAAAATGTGATAAAGCTTTGGTTAATTATATATGTTGTTAATTATCAAGTGAAATGTTTTTCTAAATTAATGCATTTATTCTTTTTTTAATGTTACGTGAACGAAGTCACGGGTAACAGCTAGTTAATATTATAAATGCGAAAGTGTGTGTGAATGTTTGGCTGAGGCCAGGGTCAAAACTGATAATTTAATTCCTTTGTATCTTTGCGTATAGATGGATTATAACCTAGAAATGAACATAGGCTATAATTTGTTTATTTTATTCAAATATTTTTCTTAATAATTCGAAATTACATTATTTTCATAGAGAATAAATGGACCTTTTTTTCGTATAAAATTTTAAAATGGTTAAATTTACTTTATCGTTGCTAATACTAAATCAAAACCAGCAATAATAATTTTTACTCAACAATTTATTTTGAATTAAAAAAATTCCACGTGAAAAATGAAAAAAAAAATATGAATTAAAAAGAAGATGAAATAATATTATTAAAAATAAAACGTACATCTTCAAGCATTTGATAATTTGATAATAATGCAAGATGTATGAATACGAGTAAGTACGGAAAGCAGGCGAATATGATGTCATAAATATCCAAAATAAAACGGATATCCTTTGACGTTGAAATAAAATGATCTTTGGTTATCAAATTATTTCTTATTATTTTCTTTCTTCTTTTTTTCTTTTCTTTCTTTCTTTCTTTTCTCTTTTGTATTTCACTCGAAATGAGTATATTTAAAAGGTATGTATTATATATATTTTAAATGTATTTAATATATGTATGTTAAATGTATGTGTTTTAATTTAAAGTTCTGCATTTTAAATTATATGAATCCAGTACGAATGATGGCAAAGTCTATTATCCTCGCGCAGCTAACATAAATACACCTTATTTTTAATTTAAATTTTTAAAAAGTTAAAAAAAGTTTGAAAAGAAAATGGATCGCAAATGTCAATAATATGCACCGCAAAATTACCCATGTCGAAAATAACGTCAGGGTTAGCGGGTGTTGCGTGAACAACCGAAAACAATGTTTAACACCGCTTCACGGGACGAAAATAATAATATTGTATTCAAAATATGATGTGGATACGATGACGGACATCTTCCCGATGATATTGCAGCTGTCGTGAAATAATAAATACATTCAATTTTAACTAAAAAAAAAACGTTTAATTCACGATCACACAAAAAACACAACATTACAAAATGGAATACACAGACGATAATACAAAAAAGTTTTAGTTCTTATTCGTGAAAGATGTCATCACTTCACTTCTATTCAGTTCCTATTACTGACGCAACATCCTCCCCCCTTTGCCAGCATCCGCCGACTCAAAACCTTGCTGGAAAGGAGCAGCAAATCAAGTCTCTTAGGAGTTTTAACAACACGATCGGCTTTTGTCACTACTGGCTTGACACGGAAAGAAACTCGAACCAGAAGTCTTCACATTATCAGAAGTAGGCAATGGATCACTCTCAACAACTTCTGTTTTGTATCGCTTCGTCGTGATATATGAGGAATACGAGCAGTTTGAAGTTCTAATGAAAACCCCTCAGTATTGAGCGAAGTAAGACTCCCGATTGAGTCTTCAACTTTACTGTTCGTACTTTACCATCTTTTCAATCTCTTTTTCACGTCGTCTCCGATAAGGACAATATCACATAATTTGACTGTAGGCGATGTAGCATTTTGATTCTGTCTCCGGAGCAGCTGACTCAAGTATTTTTTTCTGAAATGCGATCTCAATTCTTCCATAAGCTGAACTTGATATTTAATTCTGATACGAAAATTTTTGAATTATATTTGAACGACGTCAGCGTCAGCTGCAGTTGTATTGGAATTTTCTAACAGTAAAGCGGTAGGAGTTATTGGACACAAAACAAAGGGATCTTCAGACATGTAAGTAAGTGGACGAGAATTTATTATAGGAACCCGCAATCACACAAAATAGTAAATAACTCTTCATAAATCAAAACAGCTATTACAAGAGTTCTTTTCAGGAGATCTTCAATAAATCTATAACAAGTCCCTCCAACCAGTGTAGCAGTGGATGGGTTAAACTTCCAGAAAATTCATTGAAGAGAGGTTTCACGAACAATTTTAGCCCAACCCAGACTGCAAAGTTCATTTAAGGCACCTCGGAAGTTAGAACCATTATCAGAGTATATAACTAGAGGACAATACTCGCTCCGGGCAGAATGATTTTTGTTATTTTTTTGGCGAAAAATAATTCATTTCAATAATGTCTTATGTCTTCAGGAGAAGTTATATAATTTGTAATTTTTTTATTGGAATGCTTTATAATTAAGTAAAATTTAACACCCAACAATGTATTTTTTAATTACTAATTGTATATTAAAAATATTCAAATAAAAAGATTATGCATGTAATTATCGATTAAATAAATTGAACTGATCTACAATTTTTGCTATATTTAGTATGCCCATTATGAAGAAGTCATATATATACTAAGAAAAGTATGTTATTATTTTTCATAAAAAAGAAAGAAATAGTAAATGGAGAGAAAACAGAAAGAATGAAAAATATTCATGCCGGAAATCTAAAGGAAATTACCTCGATATCCATGATTTAATAATTAAATAATGTTTGAAAATGTAAAATAAAATTCAAGTAATTAAAAAATATGTATTATAAATTGTTAGCTACAAGCAACAAATTTTAAATTCAGGGTTTTAGAGTAAGACTCATAAAAAATATAAAAATAAAATAAAATAAATAAATGTCGAGTGATTTAAAAATATTCAGAAAATACTCTGTATTATTATTTTTTAAAAATATTGCAGCTGTGGTAAGTAAAACTTAGCACCCGACAATATTTTTTTTAATTACTAATTTTATATTAAAAATATCTAAATTAAAAGATTTTGCATGTAGTTATCGATTAAATAAATTGATCTAAACTTTTATCTATATTTTGCCTGACCATTATCAAGAAGATTTGTTTATATACTAAGAAAAGTATGTGATTATTCTCCGTAAAAAAATAAAATAAGATAAAAAAGAAACAAGGAAAAATATTCATATAAGAATTAAAAAAGAAATCACCTCGATATCCATGGTTTAACATATAAATAATTTATGAAAATGTAAAATAAAATTCAAGTAATAAAAACTATATATTATAAATCGTGAGCTGCAAACAGCAAGTTTTAAGTTCAGTGTTTTAAAGTCAGACTGATAAAAATAAAAGTAATGAAAAATTTTAAAAGTCATAATTTAAAATTATGAAAATTAAATAAATTAAATAATTAAAAATTTAATATATTTAAATAAATATATTCAATCTGTCAGCAAAAGATAAAATGTTGCCAACTTAAAACGTACTTATTTTATTACGGAAATTAATCATATCATAATGACAGATGATATAATTCATTTCACTGAAATAATAACAGTACGAACGCACCTCATTTGTCCCGTTTGACGTACAATTTCCAGCTTTTTCATATTTTTATGAGCAATTCTTATAAAATTTTCTACATTTTTTGTTAAGCTTACGTGAGATTTTATTTATATATGATAAAATTAAGTGTTTGTGATGAAATTAAAGAAAATCTGTAGTTTAAAAATGTATACAACCCAATGAAAATTGTAGCATTGTTCTTCATATTAAAAAAAAAAAAAAAGTCGAATTCGAAATTACCTACCCCATACTACTCTATTGGAAGAAATCGGTGTTTTTGCCCACAACTTTTAATCCGAAATTGTATACTGTAAAAAGAAAAAAAAAAAAACCATGAATACTGGAAATGTACTGGCAGCAGAATTGCTATCTGTTCTCCGTTTTTTCTCAAAACTTCCGTTTTGGTAGTCCTCCGTTAACGGAAATAATTTTCCGTTATTCAAAACGGTAAATTTCTGTTTTTAGAATTAAATGTGAGCAAGAGCGCAACATTAAAAAAAAAAAAAATCTAAATATTAATTATATTTACCTAAGCTTATTTACGTATCAGGTATTTGTATTGAATATTACCACAGTCGTTTTATCTCCTTGTCTTTCTCCGGGTTTGAACCTGTGTTCGCTCCATTAGAGTATGAGTGTTCTGTACTAGCCACAAATATCAATTACCAAAATTTAACTGGAAATTTTCCGTTTCTGTCAATTGAAAAGGAACTTTTCCGTTTGTCTGTCTTATTTCTATTTTTAACATTCAACGAGTAAGGATAATAAGGAAGTTTTCTGTTTATTCCAGGAAATTTTATGACTTCCATTCAAAACAGAAGTTTAAAAGACAGAAATTTCACATAAAACCATCTGTATATTACGGAACTTTTTTTTTTTACAGTGTATAGCATTGTATTCATGGGCGCGGGCGGATCGCTGGATTCAATGTAACATACACTGCAAAAAATAATTGTTGATTTTACAGTATAAAACTGGCACCCCAGCTGCCAGTATTATACCGTAAAATTAACCGTATTAAACCGTAAAATAAGCAGTAATACGCTGCCGCGCAAGCAGTAATACGCTATGCGCGGTAGCGTATATACTGCTTGCGCGGCAGCGTATTACTGCTTATTTTACGGTTTAATACTGTTAATTTTACGGTATAATACTGGCAGCTGGGGTGCCAGTTTTATACTGTAAAATCGACAATTATTTTTTGCAGTGTAGTAGGGAGTTAGGGCCCGTTCTATTATGAAACTCAGTGATTTTAACAACAGAAAATCTGAGAATTTGAGAAATAATCGACAGAAATCTTGACACATTTTTTTCTAGAATCTAAATTACTGTATTCACTCACATATAATTTGACCCTTATTAAAAACTAGGGCATCCAACGCGGGCTTCCCGGGATCAGTGTTGGCAGTGGGCTACTTTTTTAAAATGCCGTTCTCTTGATTGACACCAGTTTTTAGTAAAGTAAAATTCGTCTTATTTAATGACAAATTAAATAGAGCGAAAACAAAGCGAATTACACCGTTTCAAAAATCTGGTGCCAATCAAGTAATCTGAATTTAAAAAAAAGTAGCCCACTGGCAACAGTGCCCGGGATAGAGAAGATATGTGAAAAATAATTATTATTTTTATTGCAAAATCTGATAGCTTTTTTACATTTAATAATATTTTTTTTACATTGCCCCCAAACAACACCAAAGAGCATTTCTATATATGTCAATTATATATTCAATTAAAATTTTGAAATTTATTAAAAGCGGTACTTTCGCATTGGCCTCGTGCCAGAACTAAATAGCCGAAGAAATCTCTAAAAATTTCGTTGTCTACAGCAGTTTTTTTATATTCTGATAATTTCAGAGGTTTTAAGAGCTTATTTCAATTACATGTCTGTTAAATTTGTGTTTTATTCATACTATTTTATTTATTGATTAATGAAGTTTTAATTTCGTTATTGAATATTAGCTGGAAACAAATTATGAACTTTTTATATTGTTTAAAATGCAAACGGATTAATATTTTGTAATTGTCTGCAAGTGATAGAGATAGATTTAAAAAACAAGTGGGTAAATGTAATCGAAGATCGCACAAAGGGTTTCGTTTAATATTCCTTTCAAAACACTTTCTCCTTCCTTTAATAAATCCCCCCCCCCCCCAAAAAAAAAAAAAAAGTCATGTTTTTTTATAAAGTAAAAATTTACCGGTCTATTTTTCTCGTTTTTTTCGAAAATCTGAACCGGTGCGATAGAGGGCGAAGCCCTCTATTATACTCTGCCATAATAATATCTGTCATATGGACAAAATGCGATACTAAAAAAAATCAATTTCAAAATTAAACATGTTGTATAGAGACCTTCAAAATGTTAGACGTCATATTAATTTTCTTTTTAATTCTCTAATGACGTCATATGAAGCTGTTTTCTGTATTTACACATACTCATACTCCCTGTATTATTAAGAATTTTTTGAAAATTTCCGTTTTATTACCAATGTGACGTCATATTAATCTTTTTTTCAACTGGTGAAACTTTTTATTTCATTTTCATTTTTCACTTGGAAATCTTTCAATAGAAAATTAATTATTGTAGAAAGAATGTTATTGTGGATTTTTAATTGTTGGCAATTGCTATAACGAAAAATGTTTAAATTTAATAGAAGAAGGCTGTTAGATTTTTGGTTTTTTATCTCTATATTTTAAAATAGTACAATTTTTTCAAATTTTATGATTGTGAGCTTCATAATAGGTATTTAGCTATAAGTACACAAAATTTCATAACTGTAAGTTAGATAGTTTATGAGAACCGGCTCTGTGATGCACAGACAACGAACCGGGAGTAATAGGGTTTCATGAGATGAACGAAACACTAAAAAATCATATTTGAAATTTAATTTAAATGCTTTAATAAATGAGTAAATTGCGATACAGTTTTCAAACAATGTGCATTTTAAAGTAGATTCCCCCCCCCCCCCCTATATGACGGTGTAAAAAAAAAATAAATTAATGTGGTGTTTAGAAATTAAAAAAATTGCAGCAGCAAAAATCGCAAAACCGAAATTTCATCGTCAAGTGTAGCCATTCTCAAAATGACGTCAGCGTTACGCACGGACACGTTATCGACACCGAAAATCCGTACCTTATTTTGCTTATAATACAAAAAATATGGCTCGTAAGAGTGCAATAATTTCACATACTACTTATGTGTATTAGTATTGTTTTATTGAAAAAGCCACATGTTGTATTCAGTGATTAAATGAAAGCATATGTAGTTTCTTACAACTGTCAGAAATATTACGTGTAATACGCACCCAAATATTTGAACCTAGAATTTTGGGGGAAAAAATTGTGCATTTTACACGAGTAAATGCGGCATACATAATCTTACCTGTACACAAAAAGATAATACAGCCTGATAAGATGAAACCGTAATGAGCCTGAAAATATTCCGTTTTTTTCCGAACTTTTATTCCAGTGTGTACATCTATTGAAAATTTATTGTACTAATTTCTTCGGGAGAAAAGATTGATTCTTTTATACAGGTGTTTCGTTTTGACAGATTGGTATTTTATGTTAGCCATGTGTTATACAAATGGATGTTATACAAATTTTGTCAATAATATTTTTCCCTTGTCAATAGCAGTTTCTATTTTTCGTGTGTGTAATTTAGATACAATACTTTGATTTTGAAATAAAGTGTTTTGGTTTATGGTATTATTTCTTCTTATATTTTATTTTAAATAAAAAGAGCAAAATGCATGTGTCGGATTCCACTTCTCCGTCCACACAACTTCGAAATAAATCCGGTCTTTTGATATGCTGCCACCACCGATATGAAAACGTGATATCGGGCACGGTACTTGATGTATATTCAGGAAAAACTTAACTCTTTCAATTAAAGTTAAAGAAACAATTTATTAACAATATTTACACTTAAACTCGGAGGTAAAGTATCCGGTTTAATATTAAATCAAAATAAATACAGAAACGCTTTACGTGTACCGTTAGACTACGTTGATTCACTCAGAACCGAGATTTCTCTTAATCTCACACACGCTATCTCTCTTCCTTCCGAGAGATCCCGTCCCATACACGTGCTCAGAGCTGCTCTCTGAAAACCAACCTACACACCTCGCTGCCACGCTAGAACTACCTTCCTCTCTGGTCATTCCCCAGAGCACCTTTTTGTCTACGGGGCTACTGCTCTGTTTCCAAGGTGTCGCTTGACAACCGTTCCTCCCTCTTGACTGATCTGTCTTCTTAAATAAAAGGGTGCACTCTCTTTCTTATCTATCAAAGGCCGCATTGCAATGGAAATACTTCTTTCACGTCGTTACCCTTCGGATTAAGATTTTTCTTATAAAGCCTTCAACGGTACACAATAGATACATATACAATACGCTAATCCCTTAAGAATAGCTTTCAACTCTTGCAACTGTAAGAGAAGAACCTGACAGCATGTATTTTAAATGCATGTAATACATGTCTTTTAAGTGAAAAATGAAATAAATGCAATACGAATGATGTCGATGGGAACAATATTTGGCGATTTATCATCTGCGCCCACCTAGCATAAAAATACCGGCAGATTTTCATGTATTAACAAATAATTAGTAATCTTAAAAAAAAAAATCGTGATTAAAATAAATAAATAAATAAAAGTATTGATTGCCGGGTTATTCCCGTAATTTGACAACATTTTCCTATGTTGTTTAATGAATTTTATGCTTTTTGACTGGAGGATTTCAGTTTCTGTGGTTTGCGAGAAAAAGGACGTAGATAAAAATTCCGTTTCTGAAATGGTAGACACACTTGCAGAAAAACCTTTGTGATTTGGCGAGATGTAACTTAGATTGTAGGATCAGGTAAATCTTAGTTTAGACTGTTGAAAATTTAGTGTTTTGAAGGAAAATAGGCAAATGAAAATTGAAAAAAATCGTCAACTAACGGAAATGACTGGAAAAATACATGTCAGTACAAGGAATATATGATATATCGCAAGGGATTATTACCGAATTTACTTACATACAAATAAACATTTTGGTACATGTTTATTTAAAATTAATTATGAGTAAATCATAGGTGAGAATCGCTCCGATGGCATTCAGTATTAATTGACGATTGATCGAACATATTCCACATGCTGATATATAAACGATATCTTCCTTTTCTATCCTTCGTAACGGATAGGTTACATTTCGAGGAATGAAGACACTATCACCATATTTGTTTAGATAATTCTTGACTGTTTTTTTAATTTCTGCCAATTGTTCCGGAATCATAGAACCGCACACAGAATATGTACATACCATGAGAAATCCACACACGCCATTAAAAATCAGTCTAATGAAAAAATCAAGCAGTAACAGTAGTTCTTTCCGTAAAAATATATAAAGTAATGATATAAAGATCATTTCAAGATTATAAAAAATTAAAATAAATGAGGGATAGGCAAGAACCTGGTTAAGTTTTTTCAAAATCTTCACAATGTCAAAGAATTCTTTTAGAAATTCCGCTCTTACGTTTAGTTGTTTGCCTTTTAAATAAATTTCGAGCAATCAGTTATAACTGCTTAATACCTTACCCCATCTGTATAATATAATGCTCAAAGAAAATGTCAAAAAACACAATGCAAGTACAGAAGGAATAATATATGAAATTCCCATAAAATGTTACAATTTGTACGAAAATAACGTCATGAAATTTGGATCCAAATGTCCAAAAATCGTTGTTTTGTTTTTGGGCTGCAAATGTGACCACCAGTGTTATTAAAACAGGGGATAAAATCATGGCAATTATAACTGCATTCAAGAAACGAGACTTGTTATTTCGTATTCTATACTTATTTCTGTATATATATAACTTTCGTGTTATATAGTAGAAAGTTTCTTTTTTAACATTTAAAAGGTACCAAAGAAGAATAATTTGGACTGGCATTAACATGAAAACAAAATCTCCGATATGGGTAAAATTTAACACGCGATATATAGACGCTAAAATCCAATGCAAAATAAAAATCATGCTTAGAAATTTCATCGAAAGAGATAAATATCTTTCAAATGGCTTTAAATGATAGCCTGGGCATTTTATGCTGATTATGGTTAAAACTTGCCATAATAACTTGTCTTCTTTCATTATTTTCATTTTAGGATATAACTGGTGACTATATTGATTAATAGAATGATTCAAACAGTGCAAATCATATTTTGTTTATGTCTATTACAACATATACTTTGCAATATTTATTTTCATCATAAATGTTCCTCCGGTAACTAACTTCTCTTCTTTTAGTAGTATTGCAATTTCAGGTAAACATTAGAGAAATCTAAAATTTGTGAAACAGCAAAACACTTTCTTATATTGTCTCTGAATTTACGCTATATTTCTTACATAAAAAAAATGAAATGAAGCTAGAATTACTCTCATAAACACGGTTTCTCATTAAAAAAGAAGTGATCTATCAATCGTGGGCATATTTTTTGATTATTATAAGCGACGCAAAGTATGTTTTTGTGATATTTTGTACCACCCACCGGGATGGAAGATCACTTAAAAAGATTAAAACACTTTTGGTTTTTTGTTTCTTCATTCCTCACACAAGAAGTCATCATCGAAAATTTAGTCGACTTTTTTAGTTTGCTTTACTTAATTTAATTTGATAATGTTTTCTTTTAATTTTGTCTTAAAAAGTAAATCGATGAACATTTTACATATACAGGAGATTGAAAAAAGGACTGTAGAAGCTTTAAGAGGCGGTAGAACAGTGATGGTACAGGAAGAAAATTTCGTAAAGGAACCAGTGGCGCAATCCACTCATTGAATCAAAAATACAGGGCGTCTCAATGTAAATCGAACGCAGATTTTCGTTCATAATTTTAACATTAATGAAGATATTAAACAATATTTTCAACAGACTTACTTTAGGGCTGTACATATATAAAGTTATCAACAGTTTGGTAATTTTGGACACCCCCCTCCCTTTACGATATCATACGTTATCATTCCTCAAACGCCCCCCCCCCTCTTTAATGATATCGTCACCAATCTCTATTTTATTTTATTTTATTTTATTCTATTTTATTTAATTTTTACAATCTTTTTTTATTATTTTTTATTTTTTACAAGTTTGCAGCGATATAAAGATATTGTTATACATTTATTATTAGCATATTTTACGGATTCAAATGAAGTGAAGATGTCAATAAAATATCACTATCATACATGAAATAACTTTATATCAAATAGCATCTAAAAGAGATAGTTATTATTTAAATGTATTTAATAATAGTTTATTGTTACATAATGCATTCCATAGCAATATTGTCTTCTTGCACTTGCCCCCTGCACGGGGAGGATGAAAGCAGAATTTCTAACCAACAAAACAAGTGGACAACATTTTTTTTTATCTTTATTTACTAGTAAACACAGCAAGTATCATTTTAAACATATTTCACACCTGTTTTCTCTAACACTCAATTATATGCGCATATGGCATTAGAACAGGAAAGCCAAACGGTGGGGTGGCCCATATTTTGGAATGAAATTATTTTATAATAATTTAAAAACTTTAGTAATAACTTTGGATAAGATAATTAAAAAAATAACAGACTATTTTAATGTTAAAAAAAAATGTTTGGAAAAAAATGATAACGATTTTAAAATACACCCCCCCCTCCAGAGATAACTTACGATATCAAGTGCCAAACCCCCTTCCCCTTAAACTGATAACGTTATATATGTACAGCCCTTTATTTTCTGTAAAATGTGATGACATCTTGAAAAGTGCAGGAAATACATTATAGTGACAGTGCATAATTTGTCAGTTACATTCAGAAGCATGATACATTTATTGGGTCATCGAAAAGTTAGTTCTGCGGTTTTTCAAATTGAAGCGCGTTTTGTCTGTTATTTTGCTGCTGTTTTGATAAGGACGGACCTTGACTGACATAGGTATGTACATTCGTTTTTTTCTGCTTGCGCTGCATAATTCTTCCTTGTGTTGTGGCATAATTATTGTTTTAGTGCAGTGCTAAGAATGGAGAACCAAAAAGTTCATTTTCGTCATATTATGTTCTTTTATTTCAAGAAAGGAAAAAATGGTATTCAGACTGCTCGTAAAATTTGTGTTGTATATGAACAAAGTGCTGTTTAAGATGACACAGTTCGAAGGTTGTTTCAGAAGTTTAAGAGCGGAAATTTCAGCCTCAAAGATGATGCCCCTCTGGACGACCATCATGTGTAAAGGAGGACCTCTTTAAAGAAGCTATCGCTGAAAATCCACGTTACACAGTTCAAGTGCTATCACACGGACTAAATGTTCCAAAAAGTATAGTGCGTGATCATTTGATAGCTTCTTTTAAGATGTTTTTCTGTACTCTCCTTTATGGTCGGTCAGAGCGGGCATCGTCTTCGAAGCTGAAATTTCTCCGTTTAAACTTTTCAATCACCTTCGAATTGTGTCATCTGAAACAGCACATTGTCCATATACAGCACAAGTTTTGCGAGCAGTCTGACTAGCTTAAATCTTTCTTGAAATAAAGGAACATAACATGTCGAAAAGGAACTTTTTGGTTCTCCATTCTTAGCACTGCACTGAACCAAAAAATATGCCACAATACAAGCGAGAATTGTGCAGCGCAAGCAAAAAAAGACCGAATGTACATATCTGGGTCACTCAAGGTCACTCCTTATCATCAGTAGCAAAATAATTAGACGAAACAGCCCGTCGCTTTTGGAAAAACGCACAACTTTCCGGATGACCCAAAATATCAATGTTGTTTAGATATGAGTGGCATGTGTTTCAAGCACTTTTAGTGATGACGTGCTATAATAAAACAAAGTGTTTGTTTGTCTGTCCGTCTGTCTGTGTGCTCTCTCACTCTGTGTTGTATAAGGCGCCTACGACATTGGGCAATGAGGTATACATTGAGACTTTTCTTCACTTTATGCTTTCTGATAAAGTCTTTGCCTCAAAATTGTAACAAAATTTACAGGTTTTGAACAATGTATTTAAAAAATCAAGAATGTAATTTTTTGCTTTTGATTTCGGTAAAAGTCAAGCTGCAAACGATTTTTTTTACAACTTGTTTTATTTCTTCCCCCACTAAGCTGCAAGTCCCACGAGCTTGATAAGGTATTTATTTATTTATTTATTTTTAAATCTTCGCAAAATACCAAATACTAAATATATATCCAATTTTGATTGTATCGCGATAGGATACATTTTTACAAAAAAAAGAAAAAAAAAAAAGCAACTTATGGAAAATTTTGATGGGAAATTAGATAAAACAGCTACGCCAAATCATAAATACAGAGTGATTCAAAAATTAAAATTGAAAATATATTTAATTCTTTTTGATATGAGGTTTTAAATAAATCTATAAAATTTGGTATGGACACAGTGTTTCAAACATCTATAAATAATTCAGCATAGAAACTCCCTGTTTCGCAAAACTACAAAATTAATAAAATATTTAACAAGTTTCAATGCGAAAAGTTTTGTAAAGCTGAAACAAAAATTGGTCAGAAGACATTGGAGGTCTGCCCGAGGCGCGTACCCGGCCCGGCAAAATGAAGGCAAATTTTCAAACGGGCCGGCAGAATAAAGATAGTTTTTTAACGGGCCGGGCCGTTAGCAAATAATAAACGGGCGGGAGCGGGCCATTAAAAAAAAATGAAATGGGCCAGCCAGGCTGATAAAAAAATAAAGTTGGCCGACCGGCCCGATATAACAAAATTTAAAAGGTTTAAACTAAGCTGATAAAATATGAACGTTTTTTCGATTCATCCCAGAAGTGGCTGGGGCGAGAATAAGTATCAATGTGTTGCGCGAACCGATGCTAGCTTGACAATATCAATACAGAAATATAATATGTCCAACATAGAAATCGGCATCGGACAGTTACATCGTGTCTAAGCGCGGGATTAATTTTTTCAGCAAACTCGGGCAGGCCGGGATTAGGCTTACACTTTTATTTTACATACTCGGGCCGGTCGAAATTGAACTTAATTGTTCCCAGTACGTGTCGAGCAAGCAATTTGTTTTGTAAAAATAGTAATTGCGATGATTAACTTCTGTTAACGGAATCTTTGGAAATATACTTTAATAAATCATAGTGAAACATTTTCAAAAATTTACTTTTTTTTAAAAATTATACAGCAACAAAAGTTATTATGTATAATCATCTTTTTACTTTCTGCTATCTTTACAAGAAGAAAGTATTGGATTCATGAAAATTTTCGACTTCCGGTTTTCGACGGATTTATACGTTTTAGAAGGTCCTGAACACGATTTGACCATTTTTAGAAAATGTTTGTCTGTGACTCTGTCTGTCTGTCTGTCTGTCTGTATGTGACAAAAATTTTGTGGGCGCTCTATCTCAAGAACTAATGCACGAAATTTAATAAAACTTTATATTCAGTTAGTCCCTCATATAAATGGGTGCTGATTAGTTTTTGATGAAAATCGCCCAACAGGTGGCGCTGCTATGCTCTATTTTTCGCGATTTCCACAATAGCTCTATCTCAAGAACTAATCCGTTTATTTTCATCAAACTTCAGGTTCAGTTAGACCTTGACATAAATAGATGCTGATTAAAGTTTGGTGTAGATATCCCAACAGGTAGCGCTGCTATACCACATTTTTCTCGATTTTTACGATAGCTCTATCTCAAGAACTAATGCACGGAATTTCATCAAACTTCAGATTCTGTTAGACCTTGACATAAATAGATGCTGCTTACGTGTTTGTGTAAATAGCCCAACAGGTGGCGCTGCAATGCTACTTTTTTCATTATTATCATGATAACTATATCTCAAGAACTAATGCACGGATTTTCATCAAACTTCAGATTCAGTTAGACGTTAGCATAAGTTGTTGGTGATTAGGTTTTGGTCTAAATCTCCCAACAGGTGGCGCTGCTGTGCTGCATTCTGCAGGATTTACACGATTTTAGCAATAGTCCTATCTGAAGAACTAATGAACGGAATTTAATAAAACTTTAGATTCAGTTAGACCTTGTTATAAATTGGTGCTGATTCTTTTTAGTGCACGCGAAATCTGTTTGAGATAGAAGATTTGGGATTGGCATGGCACATCCGACTAGTTTCTTTTATTCAAAACTAGAAATGCTCTTTTTTGGTAC
This sequence comes from Maratus michaelseni, assembly GCA_963931845.1. Lineage (NCBI taxonomy): Eukaryota > Metazoa > Arthropoda > Arachnida > Araneae > Salticidae > Maratus > Maratus michaelseni. The sequence goes on from OZ007596.1 coordinate 95,447,549, forward strand.
TTATAAATTATTTATAATACAATTACCCTATTAATTTATAAAAAAAGGATGCATTTATCGCCAATTGTAAAGCAATATGCAATTACAGATTTTTACTTTCTTCTATCTATAATAGAAGAAAGTATTGTAATCGAAATTTTTTTCGATTTCTGGTTTTCGACGAATTTACACGTTTTAGGGTTCAGAGATTCCGAAAAACACGTTTTTACAAAATGTCTGTCTGTCCGTCTGTCCGTCCGTCCGTCTGTCCGTCTGTGTACCTTTTCATTGCACCATCGAAAAGTGTATGAAGTTATGCTTCAAATTGAACCTAATTTCTTTCCTATGTTTTTGGCTATGGCAAGCAGATTCTATCAAAATTTGGGGATATTTCGACGAAAGGGGGCGCTGCGATCGATATTTTTGTACCATTTTCACTATTGTACCATCTAAAAGTATATGAAGTTATGCTTCAAATTGAACCTAATTTTTTTTCTATATTTTTGGTTATGGCAAGCAGATTCTATCAGAATTTGGGGATATTTCGACGAAAGGAGGCGCTGTGATCGATATTTTTGTTCCATTTTCACTATTGTACCATCTAAAAGTATATGAAGTTATGCTTCAAATTAAACCTAATTTTTGTTCTATATTTTTGGCTATGGCAAGCAGATTCCATCAGAATTTGGGGATATTTCGACGAAAGAGGGCGCTGTGATCGATATTTTTGTTCCATTTTCACTATTGTACCATCGAAAAGTATATGAAGTTATGCTTCAAATTGAACCTAATTTTTTTTCTATGCTTTTGGCTATGGCAGGCAAGTTCTATTACAATTTGGGGATATTTCGACGAAAGGGGGCGCTGTGATCGATATTTTTGTTCCATTTTCACTATTGTACCATCGAAAAGTGTATGAAGTTATGCTTCAAATTGAACCTATTTTTTTTCTATGTTTTTGGCTATGACAAGCAGATTCTATCAGAATTTGAGGATATTTCGACGAAAGGGGGCGCTGTGATCGATATTTTTGTTCCATTTTCACTATTGTACCATCGAAAAGTGTATGAAGTTATGCTTCAAATTGAACCTATTTTTTTTTCTATGTTTTTGGCTATGACAAGCAGATTCTATCAGAATTTGAGGATATTTCGACGAAAGGGGGCGCTGTGATCGATATTTTTGTTCCATTTTCACTATTGTACCATCGAAAAGTGTATGAAGTTATGCTTCAAATTGAACCTATTTTTTTTCTATGTTTTTGGCTATGACAAGCATAGATTCTATCAGAATTTGGGGATATTTCGACGAAAGGGGGCGCTGTGATCGATATTTTTGTTCCATTTTCACTATTCTACCATCGAAAAGTGTATGAAGTTATGCTTCAAATTGAACCTATTTTTTTTTCTATGTTTTTGGCTATGACAAGCAGATTCTATCAGAATTTGAGGATATTTCGACGAAAGGGGGCGCTGTGATCGATATTTTTGTTCCATTTTCACTATTGTACCATCGAAAAGTGTATGAAGTTATGCTTCAAATTGAACCTATTTTTTTTCTATGTTTTTGGCTATGACAAGCAGATTCTATCAGAATTTGGGGCTATTTCGACGAAAGGGGACGCTGCGATCGATATTTTTGTTCCATTTTCACTATTGTACCATCTAAAAGTATATGAAGTTATGCTTCAAATTGAACCTATTTTTTTCTATGTTTTTGGCTATGACAAGCAGATTCTATCAGAATTTGGGGCTATTTCGACGAAAGGGGACGCTGCGATCGATATTTTTGTTCCATTTTCACTATTGTACCATCTAAAAGTATATGAAGTTATGCTTCAAATTGAACCTATTTTTTTTCTATGTTTTTGGCTATGACAAGCAGATTCTATCAGAATTTGGGGATATTTCGACGAAAGGGGACGCTGCGATCGATATTTTTGTTCCATTTTCACTATTGTACCATCTAAAAGTATATGAAGTTATGCAGATAATTGAACCAATTTTTTTCTATGTTTTTGACCATAGCCTGCAGGTCCAGGTTGAATTCGGGGATATTTCGACGAAAGGGGGTGCTGCCATCGCGATTTTTGTTCGATTTTCACTATTGTATCATCGAAAAGTGTATGATGTTATGCAGCTAATTAAACCAAAAATTTTTAATATGTTGTTGGCTGTAGCCAGCAGGTCCTACTAGAATGTGGGGATATTCCGCCGGAAGGGGGCGCTGTGATAGCCATTTAAAGATTTAAAATTCAAAACGATGTATAAAAAAATTAGAAATCCTAAAAGTTTTTTTCGATAAATGTTCGGCCTTGATCCGTAGAATCCGGAGCAGTTTTTGTTTTGTCTCTATATTAAAAAATGGCGGAGATATAGCGGTTTGAAATTTTAGGGTGGTTGACATTTTCAAACAAGACAGCAGAATTCATCCTAAACGGGTTTAATTTATGAGTTTTAGTTAACAGGGTTTCAGCAAATTTTCTTTCATTGTTGTAACCATTGTTCCTATTCTTAAATGCTTAACACTATATATTTATATTCGCCAACGTCAAATTCTCGCCAAGCTTGGCGGCAATTGACGAAATATCGCCAAATTTGGCGACAAAAATAGGTTGCCACAAATGAAGCCAACTTGTCTGTTGATGACTAATTTGGCGATATTCTCATTCAAATTCAATGTTGACGAGAACTGGGAATGAATCTTCTTTAATTGGGTTCCAAGCATTTTAGCTTCGTGTTTTCCAGTAAAATTAGCTAAAATCGTAAAACCAAGGAATAGGGAGGCTATCTGTTCCGGTCGGTACAGGCCAATAGAACTTTTCGTAGTTTAGTATACATCAGTTGATTGCATCCCGGTAACCCGATGATTCGCAAGCAGCTGACGTACAACGGAATAACGAAAAATATTGATTTTATTGGCGATGTGAGGACGAAATTAGAAGTATTAACATGATTGAGATAGAAGAAAGTTTTGGGATTGGCACATCCGACTAGTTTTAATAGTTGTTTTTAACCCTTTCCAAAGTTGGGACAAATTTCATTGTCTGAGTGCAACGAAGACTCATACACAGCGCAGTATTACTTTGCCCCATATATAGCTACGATGGATATTAAAACATTTCGTCAAGCATAACTCAAAAAATATTTAACGGATTTCGTTCAAATTTTTACAGCAGGTACCTATAAAGGTGACAACGACGTCTATTTATTACCAAGAATAAATGTCAAACCGTTTGGAAATTATATTAAAAAAATTGATAAAAAAGCACAATTAAAGTACATACGTCACGAAAATTTTGTGCGTACGTCATTTTCACCGCCGGGAGATTTTCGTAGACAATCGGAACTGAAAAGTTCATGGAGTACATGGAGCAAAAAAATATGCACGCACTAATATTCAGCACAATAAAATATATTTCAATTTCGTAGAAATCGAAAATTAATCTGGATTTTTTTTCTGTTTGAAAGAAAAACCCCGCAATAACTTGGTAGAATTGGTATTAGAGATTTGGCGCAAATCTCAGCAATAGCAGCTTTTTTTATTTCGCGTGTGTAAATTAAAAAAAAAAAAATTCTTTGATGTTTAAATAAAAGGTTTCGATTTATGGCATTATTTATTTTTTTTTTCTCTTTTTAGCATTTTAAATGGGATTAATGAAAGGCATGTATTTTAAATTAAATGAGTGAAAGGTTTATATTTAAATGAAATGAATTCAATATGAAAATGTTATAGGAACAATATTTGGCGATTTATCAACCGCGCCAGGATAATATAAAAGTACCAATATATCAAACGGTATGTAGTATGTGAAATGAAACAATTATATTATAATCACCCATCGTACAACAACAAAAAAAAAAAATAATATTCTGCATTCAGAGGGAAAAATCCATCTCCTGTGCCGTAAGATTTGGCGAGTTCTTTTTCGGTGATAAGTTTTTCGATGTGATTGTTGGAATCTGCAGGATTTGGCTTACTTTTTCTACATCTTATTTTTTTGCAGATGTAGTATTTGTCAATATATTTTTTTGCAGATATTTTTCTATTTTGTAGATTTGGCATTCTATTTTGTATATTTTCTATTTGGCATTTGGAAAAGAGATTTTTACCTTTTTATCTGTGCCTTCGGAAATATTAAAAAATAAAAGAAGATTTACATATATCAAGCGTATAATGTTAGGTTTTGCATTTTTATACGGACCACTTCTCCATTTTTAGATTTTAAATTATATTTATTTATTATTTACTAGCCGTTTACAATTTACCCCCCTGACAATAACAATTATTTATCACAAAAATGCCTCTTAGGTTTTTTAAATAAGTTTGTTTATGTATTTTCATTACTTATTAAAATATCGAATATGGCGATAAAATTTTATTTTAGCATCGTGCTTAAATTTTTAAGATGGTGCAAAAATATGCTTTAATAAACGTATGTTTGTAAATATTTGAAAAACATGTTTACCGCTCTCTTGAAAAATTTTGTAAGATGCTAAAACTACATTTTGGCACCATTTAAAATTTTTTTCGCCAACCGACATAGGATACGAAACTTTTCCCCATTCAGATACACAGGCAAGGCTGGTCTCAAACAAGAATAAAGCTAGCAACAATATTGTTTTAACTCTATAAGAGTTACAATAATGATATTAAATGCTCCGATTGGCTTTGGGCCCAATTACGAAAGTTTCTCCTAAACAAGACTGTAGAAGAAGTCTTTTACATTTGTTTCAAATGAAGCTTGGTCTACAAGGTATTAGTTAATAATACAAACAACACTAATGGCAGGCAAAAGTTTTAATTTAAATGTATATATATGAAACCCTTCCCCCGCTACCCTACCCCCCCCCCCCCCAAAAAAAAAAAAAAAAAAAAAAAAAAAAGTTACAGAAATTAATTTAAAATGGCGTTAAGCCACGCTTTCTGACATAAGCAATTGGCTGCAAACGCGATAACAAAACATTCACTTAACTTAATAACATGTAGCTAATATAGCCCTCAGGGTACTTTGCAGTTATACAGACCTTGTGGTTTTTTTTAAAAAGCTTGAGACAATTCAGGTTTAAGAAGTTGAGATTTACTGTCAAATGATATAAACAACTATGAACACAAAACTGATGAATTATTATTCAGGTTTATGTATGTATTTAAAAAAAAATTGCATCTGATTACTCTTATTAGATAAATTACTTCTGTTTGCATTTAATAACTGATAAACGGCTTCTGTATATTAAATGAATTGTTTAAATATTGGGAAGAGGTGGCGAGAGGTAGAAAGACTAGTAAACAAACGGGTAGACAGAGGGTAGAGAGACGAGTAGCGACATAGGTAGGCTGACGGGTAGCGAAACGAATAGACAGACGGCTAGAAAGAAAAGTAAAAAAAGGGTTGACAGAGGAGTAGTGAGATGGGTCACGAGACGGGTAGCGACACCGGTAGACAGGAATGTAGCGAGAAAGGTTGCGAGACGCGTAGCGCGGTAGAAAAAGACGAGTAGAGAGATGAGTACAGAGACGAGTTGACTGACGGGTAATGAGATTGGTAGCGAGTCGGGTACAAAAACAGACGGATAGTGAGACGGGTATACAGACGAGTAGAGAGACAGTAGATGGGTATGGAGATGGGTAAGAAGATGGGTAGAGAGGCGTATAGCCAGACGGGTAGAGAGACAGATAGAAAAGTTGTGAGACATATAGACAAATGGGTAGCGAAGTGGATAGAGACAACGGCTAGACATAGTTAGTAGTAAGTAGTTAGACGGATAGACAGACGGTTAGAGAAATAGATTGGTGGGTAGCGAGACCGGTAGAGAAATATAGAGACAGGTAGCGAGACGTGTAGAGAGATAGACAATCGGTTAGAGAGACGGGCAGAAGAACGGATAGGGAAACAGACAGATTGCGGAGAGACAGACAGACAGGCAAAAGAAAAGTCTGCTGATTGGCGCAGTAAAGGCGCAGGGAAGAGCCTCCTAGAGAATAATCAAGAAGTATCTGTTAAGCTTAACTTTGAAATATATATAATTTTTCAATTTTGCCGAAATGGAGATTTAATGTAAAAGTTATTTCACAGAAGTCATCGAAAGATTTTTTGTATACTTTAATAGTAATTTAGACTATAGTTTTGCAATCTGGTTTGTAGCAAAGCATGCTATCAATGTAGTTTGAAGTGTAAGAGTTTCTATAAACAGTTATACAAATAATAGATATATAATCAAGGAAGAAAAATTTTAAATTCACACAAAAAAAAGGTGCAACAATGAAATTAAATTTGCGTTAAGCCACGCTTGATAGAATAATCTGTTGGCTGCAAATCCAATTACGTAACTTTAAAAAGCTTAGCGTTTTAAAAGATCCGGCGTTTTTTTTTTGTTTTTTTTTTCAAGTTTTGCGCAATACGCGCTTAAGAAAATGAGATTCTTTGCCACATGTTACAAAAAAATTATGACAACACATCTGATGAACGGTACTTCTTTTCTATTTTTTTAACTGTGTATATGAATTTATATATGATATTTTGTAATTCTATCATTTAATTTGCTCTTTTTCTTTATATTGTAATTGTTAACCCTATGTTCTCAGCAATATCACTCAGACTAATCCCTTTGAGGGAAGTCCTAGTAATTTAATATGTTTATTATGTTTGTTGTTTAATAAACATATCTTCATAAATGAATATTTATGATTCTGTGTATTAAAACACAGCATCATAAATGAATATTTATGATTCTGTGTATTAAAACACAGCAGTGTTAGTATTTAATTTGATGCCGTATAAGAGTTAAATCCATACTAATATAATAATTTTTTTTTTTTTTTTTTTTTTTTTTTTTTTGTAGGGGGTAATCTCTGGAACTACCGAACTGATTTCAAAAGTGATGGTGGAAAAACTGATGGTGACAATACATTCAACATACATGCTCCAACATAGGCTATATTTTATGTCGGTGCCACTAAAACCAGGGGGTGCAGGAGCGAAAAACGTTCTAAAATTGTGAATTTCATTATACTAAAGAAGCCAGAAACTTTAAAATTTGGCATGGTAGTGACTTACAAGATGAAAATGCTCTCTAAGTACAGATTATAAAAAAAAAATCGAAATTGTAAAGCGTTCTAAAAACGTTCTAAATTACGATTTCTATCGAACTGTTAAGGATAGAAATTTGAAATTTGACATGGTTGCTACTTTTAACACGCAAATGCACACACAACACTGTTTTTTCTTTCTTTTTTTAATCGAAATTTAAAAGAGTGCAGGAGAAAAAACGTTTTAAGTTACGGTTTTTGTGATTCTGAAAGGACTAGAAATTTGAAATTTCGCGTGACGGTTACTTTAAAAATATAAATACTCCCAAAGAACAGTTTCTAAAAAAATTCGACATTTAAAAGGGTGCAATGAGCGGGAAAGCGTTCTAAAAACGTTCTAAATTATGATTTCTATAGAATAGTTAAGGATAGAAATTTGAAATTTTATATGACTGCTACTTGTAAGACGCAAATGCACACACAATTTTTTTTTATTATTATTGAAATTTAAAAGGGTGCAGGAGAAAAAAAAAGTTCTACATTAAGTAATTTGTTATTCTAAAATGATTAGAAACTTGAAATTTGTCCTGGTGGCTTACTTTTAAGATAAAAATGATCAAGAATAACAGTTTCTAAAATAATTTCAAAACTTAAAAGGGTGAAATGAGGAAAAAGTTTTCTAAAAACGCTCTAAATTAGGATTTCTATGGAATTGTTTAGGATAGAAACTTGAAATTTGACATAACTGCTACTTTTAAGACGGAGATGCACACACAACACTGTTTTTTTACAAATTGAAATTTGAAAGGGTGCAGGAGAGAAAAAAGTTCTAAATTACTTTTTTGTGATTCTGAACGGACTAGAAACTTGAAATTTGGCATGGTGGTCACATATGAGATATAAATGATCACTAAGAACAGCTTCTAAGAAAAAATCGAAAATTAAAAGATTGAAATGAGGAAAAAGCGTTCTAAAAATGTTCTAAATTATTATTTCTATGGAATTCTTAAGAACAGAAATTTGAAATTTGATATGACTGCTATAATTATAAGACGCAAATGCCCACACAACACTGTTTTTTTTTTTAATGAAATTTAAAAGGATGTAGGAGTAAAAGATATTCTAAATTACGATTTTTGTGACACTTGAAAAAGACTACAGAAACTTGAAACTTAGCATGACTTTTACATTTAAGATAAAAATGCACTCTAAGAATGGTTTCTAAAAAAATTGAAATTTGAAAGTGTGAAATGAGCGGAAAGCGTTCTAAAAACGTTCTAAATTATGATTTCTTTCTATGGAATTGTTAAGGAGAGAAACTGGAAGTTTGACATGGCTGCTATTTTTAAAGGGAAATTGCTCGCTTAGAACCGTTTCCTAAAAATTCGAAATTTAAAAGGGTAAAGCAGCAAAAAGAGTTCCAAAACTGTGATTTATGTCATACAGTTGGTATAGAAGTCTGGAATTTGACATGGTGGTTACTTTTAAGATGTAAATGCCCTCTAGGAACGGTTTAAAAAAAAATCGAAATTTCAAAGAGTGAAAACGCGAAAAGCGTTAAAAATTACAATTTTATATAGAATTGTTAAGGATAAAAACTTATAATTTGACATGACTGCTATTTTTAAGACACGAATGCACACACAACACTGTTTTTTGTGTTTGAAAAAATCAAAATTTAAAATGATGTAGGAGCAAAAGATATTCTAAATTACGATTTTTGTAATACTTGAAAAGGACTAGAAATTTGAAAATTAGCATGACTTTTACATTTGAGATACAAAATGCGCTATAAGAATGGTTTCTAAAAAAATTCGAAAGAAACTTCAAATTTGACACAGCTGCTACCTTTAAGATGCAAATGCTGGCTTAGAACAGTTTTCGAAAAATTCGAAATTTAAAAGGATTCAGGAGCAAAAAATGCTCTAAAATTGTGATTTATGTGACACAGTTCGTATAGAAGCCTGGAATTTGGCATGGTGGTTACAGTAAAGATGCAAATGCTCACTAAGAACTTTTTTAAAAATTCTTAATTTAAAAGGGTGAAATGAGCAAAAAATGTTCTAAAAACTTTCTAAATTACAATTTATTTGGAATTGTTTTAGCCTGGAATATTGAAATTTGGGGTGGCTGTTATTCTAAAGATGTAAATGCTGGTTCAGAACACTTCTCTAAAAATTCGAAATTTAAAAAGGTGCAGGAGCAAAAAACGTTCTAAAATTGTGATTTATGCGATACAGTTGTTACAGAAGCTTGGAAATTGACATGGTGGTTACATTTAAAATGTAAATGCTCGCTAAGAACGGTTTCTGAAAAATTGGAAATTTAAAGGCTGAAATGAGCGGAATACGTTCTAAATTACGATTTAGTTGGATTTTTTCGGGTTAGAAACTTGAAATTTTGTATAGTGGTTACTTTAAAGATACAGATGAACAGTATAAGCAGTTGACTATAAACTCGAAATTTAAAGGTGTAAAATGAGCTGAAAACGTTCTTAATTGCGGATTATTCAGAATTGTTAAGGATAGAAACTTAAAAAATTACATGTCTGTTATGTTTAAGACGTAAATGATCGCATAGAATAGTTTTTGCAAAAATCGAAATTTAAAATTGTGCAAAAGCAAAAAACTTTCTAAAATTACAATTTTTGCGATGCTGCTGAGCTAGAAACTTGAAATTTAGCATGGTGGTTATTTTAAAGATGTAAGTGCAGGCTAAAAACGATTTCTATAATATTCGAAATTTAAAAGGGTGCAGGAAGCATTCTAAAAACCTTCTAAACTATGATTTATCTGAAATTGTTAGTGTTAGAAACTTGAAATTTTACACGGCTTTTACTTCAGAGACATAAATTCATCCAGAGAACAGTTTTTAAAAATTTAGAATTTTTAAAGTGTGCAGGAACAAAATACGTTCTAAAATTTCGATTTCTTTGATATAATTGTTATATCAGCTGGGAATACTATAGAAGTTTGAAATTTTTGCATGGGGGTTACATTTAAGATGTAGATTTTAGCTAACAAACGGTTTCTAAAAATTACTAAATTTCAAATAAAAAATGAAATGAGCGGAGAACCTTCAAAATACATTCTAAATAGCAATTAAAATTTTAAGAATGAATATCAAAATATATTTAGGACTATCAAAATATATTTTCTTATATGTGCTTTAGATAATACAAATACTTAAATCTTGCATGAAACATTTGACCTTTTTTATATGGTCATATGACTTTTTTCAGATTGCTCTCAGAAGCACCAATTTTACTTTTTCAATATATATATATATATATATATAATACACAATCATATGATCAATATTATATTTATATATAATACATTTACATATATATTATATATATATACATATATATTTGCCTATAACTGAAATAAGCTGACGTTTACCTTAAAAGAAACATCAGCAAGTATTAACAAAATGTCTTAAAAAAAAAAAAAAAAAAAAAAAAAAAAAACATGCCATTTCAAGATAATTTTGCTTGTTGCATGAAAATAATACAAAAATTAAACAGAATGCTCTGTCGAGTAGTTTGACTCAACTATAAACACAGTCCTAAAAACTAAAGTCGAATACAAGTACTGAATATTTTGCACAAAAAGAATGCAATAATTTGTTTATTCCCTGTGTCTTTTTACAGCCTAGGTCAACTTCTACCATTTTTTCGTAAGAAAATTTATTTACTTATTTAATTGTAGGATTTGCGATTAAATGACACAGACATTTCTTTTTAAAAATTGTGGTGGAAGGTGAAAGTTTGCCTAGACCAGGGCATGAAATTTCAGTTGAAATGGTACTCGCCAGACTAAAATTTTTGCTCGCCACTATTTTACTTTCAATCAGACAACAACGTCGGACACCACACCTGTCCAGAAAATGAACTATTTCTGATAAACGGAATTTAAATTGACCATTGTTAGAAGGAACTGTCTGTTAAATCCAGAATATTTTACATTAATGAAAAATATGAGGAATTTTCAAAAATGTCAACTGATATAGTGTGAAGAAATTTCAGGTAACCGAAATCATAAAAGAATGTAGAAATTGAAAAATTGCTTGAGGAGGCACGTGTTCACTTTCAATATTTGTGACCGCATTTTTCGTTTGATGTATTTATTACCTTTAGTAAAAAAGGACTTTATATTATTGCTTTGTCTTTTCTCCGTGGCAATAAATAAAAAATAAACTAAAAAGCCACTTTAATTACCACCAACTACCACAGAACCAAGAAAAACTCTAAACCAAAAGAAACAAAGAATTTGGAAGAAAACGAATAATTTTTACTGTGTTTCGGTGGCGAAACCTGATTCACTTCGCGAAGGAGTGACAAGCGATCAGATTCGGCCTCGGAAGCAAAAAAAGCGGCCTTGGTGGTTGCGCGGTGTGAGTGCGGTGACGAATGCTGATGGGGGTAATTTGTTCCTCCATAGGAGAGAAATAGAAGTGGGTGACGCCGCATTTTTTCAACTTTTAGAAGATAAATGCTGTCACTTGATTTTAAAACACTTCCGCGTGTCGCTGGATTGAGGCACGATATTCTGAGCATATATAGTTTGATTTGAAGCACAGCATTTTAAAAGACGAAACTTACTCGCCAACCTTAAATATTTACTCCCCAGTGGCGAGCTGTCGAGCGGAAATTTCGCGCCCTGGCCTAGACGATATTCAATTACACAGAATACTTCGGTTGATAATAATAAAAGGAATAGGTGCAATAAACATCCAAATTTTCATTCATCACTCAAAACAAAATGTACGTTGATAAGAAGTAAAAAAGAATAAATCCTGAATTATAAGAACAGCTTTTAATAAGTGTAAAATATTAAACTTATATTATAACTTTCAACTCACAAATACATGCAGAATAAAAAATTCTGAATATCATTCAATACAACAAATTTAAATTTTAAAAGTTTTAAAATCAGAAAATGAAATAGTGTTAGTTGAAAAATTACAGAAAATATTTTCAAAAAACCGAAATTCTAATTGAAATATTATAATTTTCAATGCAATTATTGCTGAGTTAACTAAGTTTAAATAAAAATATTTATTGCGTCATAAAAAAAATAAACATTCACGAAACAATTAACGATTATAAAATGCGATTATGCAGGTTGCAAACCTTATTTGAAACAGCTGTTATATTTATATTACTATTTACAAAACTAAATATCAAATACCCTATTAAAATATTTCTAACGCCAAAAATTAAATCCTTTAAATAATATTTATGTATCGAAACACAAATCACATCTAAACTAGGACTTCCCTCAAAGGGATTAGTCTGAGTGATATTGCTGAGAACATAAAGTTAACAATTATGATATAAAGAAGATATCAACAAGAATCTAAGTGAATATACAGCATATGATAGACAAAAGATAGATAAAGATACAACATATGAAAAATAGCAAATTAAATGATAATTACAAAATATCATATATAAATTCATATACTGTTATGTTTTCATATGCATTTTTTTTATAACATTTGGCAAATCATCTCATTTTCTTAAGCGGGAATTGCCCAAAACTTTAAAAAAAACCACCGGATCTTTTAAAACGATATTTTTAAAATCACATAATCAGATTTGCAGTCAATAGCGTATTTTAGCAAGCGTAGTTTAACGCAAATTTAATTTAATTTTTGCAACATTTTCTTTGTGACAAATATCTAAATAAAATATTAAAAAATAAAATATTAAATATTGAAATATTAAATCAAATATTTAATATTTGAATTAAAAAAATTTCCTTTGTTTATTTGTATAACTATTTATAGAAACTCGTATACTTCAAACCACATTGATAACATGCTTTGCTACAAACGTGTCTACCAGTCTAACTACTTGTATGTCTTAGCTGTGTCTCTCTCCGAACTCATCTGTCTACTGTCTCTCTACTCTTCTGTATACCCGTCTCAGTAACCGTCTGTCTTTCTATCCGACTTTTTAATCGTGTCTCTACCTGTTTCGCTTCCCGTTACACTACCCGTCTATCAACACGTCTGTCTGTCTATATACCCCTCTCTCTATCCGTCTGTCAAGTCGTCTCTGTACTCGTCTCTCTATCCACCACGCTACCCGTCTCCCTACCCATCTCACTACCCCTCTGTCAACCCTTTTTTTCACCTGCCTCGCTACCCGTCTGTCTATTCGTTTCGCTACCCGTTAGCTTATCTCTGTCGCTATCCGTCTCTCTACCCGTCTGTCTACCCGTTTGTTTACACGTCTATCTATCTCTCGCCAACTCTTCCCAATATTTAAACAATTTAGTAAACGGAAGCCGTTTATCTGTTATTAAATGCAAACAGGAGTAATTTATCTAAAAAGTGTAATCAGATGCATTTTTTTTAAATACATACATAAACCAGCATAATAATTCACCAGTTTTATTTTCATAGTAGTTCATGTCATTTGACAGTAAATCTCAACTTCTTCAACCCGAACTGCGTCAAGCTTTTTAAAAAAGCCCCAAGGTCCGTATAACTGGGAAGGGGAATTGTCCTCAGGGCTATTAAATACATGTTATTAAGTTAAGTGAAAGTTTCGTAATCGGGTTTGCAGCCAATTTCTTATGTCAGAAAGCGTGGCTTCACGCCATTTTAAATTCATTTCTGTAACTTTCTTTTTCTTTTTTTGGTGGGTGGTGGGGGGGGGGGAGGGTTCCAAATATATACACTTAAATTCAAACTTTTGCCCCCATGTTAATATTAGTGTTGTTTGTATTATCAATTAATACTTTGTTGATCGAGCTTCATTCGAAACAAATGTGAAAGACATCTACAGTTTTTTTTTCTAGGAGAAAGTTCCGTAATCGGGCCCTAAGCTAATCGGGGAATTTAATATCATTATTGTTTCTAACTCTCATAGAGTTAAAACAATATTGTAGCTAGCATTATTACTCTTGTTTGTGACCAACCTCTTCTGTGTATCGGTGGGAAAAAGTTCCGTATCATGTACTGGTTGGTGCCAAAGGCAGTTTTAGAATCTTACCAAATTTTTCTAGAGAGCGGAAAAACATGTTTTTTAAAATATTTACAAATATACGTTTATTAAACCATGTTTTTGAGCCATTTTAAAAAATTAAGTACGGTGCTAAAATAAAATTTTATTGCCATTTTCGATATTTTAATAGGAAATGAAAATATATAACAAACAAATTTAACAAAACTAAGCCATTTTTGGGTACTTCTCTATTATCCCGTCGACCACTTTTCATAACAAAAAACTATCGCCAAACTGTAAGATTAAACGCCAAAAATACAGTCCCATTCACTTGATGCCAGAAGCATTATACGTATTTGTTATGCCATCAAGTGGTTTTTAATTCGACATTTGCGTGTATTTTTCATTATGTTTTACTGATTTATTAGTTATTTCATTCATTAAAATAACAATTGTGTCCTTAAATTCTTATATTTTATTTATTTTGATATTTCAATGGCAACGTTCTCCCGTTTATTTAGCGTTACAGTTTGGCGATAGTTTTTTGTTATGAAAAGTGGTCGACGGAATAATAGAGAAGTACCCATTTTTGTGATAAATAATTGTTATTGCCAGGGGGGCAAACTGTAAACAATTAATAAGCGAAATAAAAAAAATTACCGGAAATAACTTGTGGGAATCTCAGGAAAGAAATATCTGATATAAATAGCATTTAAAATCTTAAAATGGAGAAGTGGTCCGTATAAAAATGCAAAACATTATACACCTGATATAAGAATTTTTTAATTTTTTTATATTTCCGAAACACAGATAAAAGGGTAAAAATCCCGGCACAGATGCCATATACTCACCACGTTGGCGCGATTTTTCCCCCGCCCGTTTGGCGAAAACTGTTTGTTGTGTTTGTTTACTTTTATTTTTTATTTTAATTCTATAGATTATTTTTATATGTATATCAAAATTAATTTAGGCACAGATGTCATATACGCACCAGAATGGCGCGATTTTTCCCCCCGCCAATTTGGCGAAAACTTTGTTTTTGAATATTAGTTACAAATACCATACAATAATAGCATGTAATTTTTTATTTCAATATAAAAATAAAATAACGTAATAAATGAAATAGCTCCTATTATTCAAAAATGGGAAATAAAAATAAATAAATGATAGTTTGATATAAATAAATATTGATATATATAATAAAAACAATTTATATAATTAAAATAAAAAATAAAAGTTAATAAACAACAATTGAAACAAAATAACCGGGTTACCATGTGAGGCATAAAATTGCCATTTTGTTGCAATCGCGCCAATGTTGTGCGTATATGACATACGCGCCTTTATTTATATCAAACTATTATTTATTTATTTTTATTTCCTTTTTTAAAATAATAGAAGCTGTTTCATTTTTTACGTTATTTTATATTTATGTTGAAATAAAAAATCACGTGTACTATTTGTCACACTATTTGTAACTAATATTCAAAAACAAAGTTTTCCCCAAGCTGGTGGAGGGGAAAATCGCGCTAAAGTGCTGCGTATATGACATCTGTGCCTTGTTTCATTTCACATAGAGGCACTGCTCTATTATCCCGTCGACCAGTTTTCATAACAAAAAACTATCGCCAAACTGTTAGATTAAACGCCAAAAATGCAGTCCCATTTACTTGATATCAGAAGCATTATACGTGTTTGTTACGTCATCAAGTGGTTTTTAACGCGACATTTGCGTGTATTTTTCATTATGTTTTACTGATTTATTAGTTATTTCATTCATTAAAATAACAATTGTGTCCTTAAATTCTTATATTTTATTTATTTTGATATTTCAATGACAACGTTCTCCCGTTTATTTGGCGATAGTTTTTTGTTATGAAAAGTGGTCGACGGGATAATAGAGAAGTACGCACATATGTATTGGTACTTTTATGTTAACTTGGCGCAGTTGATAAATCGCCAAATATTTTTCTCATAACATCTTCATATTGCATTCATTTCATTTAAATATAAATCTTTCACTGATTTCATTTGAAATACATACATTAAAAATACACGTCTTTCACTCATTTAATTTAAAATACACGCCTTTCACTAATTCCATTTAAAATACTAAAAAGGAAAAGAAAATATGAAATAATGCCACAAATCGAAACTTTTTATTTAAACATCAAAGAATTGTTCCTAACATACACACGCGAAATAAAAAAGCTGCTAATGGCGTGATTTACGCCAAATCTCTAATACTAATACTACTCTTACTAATCTCTAATACTTTTCAAACAGAAAAAATTCCAGATTAACTTTCCATTTTTATTAAATTGAAATATATTTCATTGTGCTGAATATTAGTGCTTGCATATTTTTTTGCTCCATGTACTCCATGAACTTTTCAATTCCGATTGTCTACGAAAATTTCCCACCGGTGAAAATGACGTACGCACAAAATTTAGTGACGTATGTACTTTAATTGTGCTTTTATATATATTTTTTTAATATAACTTCCAAACGGTTTGACACTTATTCTTGGTAATAAATAGACGTCGTTGTCACCTTTATATGTACCTGCTGTAAAAATTTGAACGAAATCCGTTAAATATTTTTTGAGTTATGCTTGACGAAAGGTTTTAATATCCATCGTAGCTATATATGGGGCAAAGTAATACTGCGCTGTGTATGAGTCTTCGTTGCACTCAGACAATCACTTAAAAGAAAACCGCCAAATAACTCATCGGACATATGCAGAGTCATAAAAGTTGAACGCCCGGATTGAAGGGCGTTCCCCCAGAATTGTGATATTAGTAATTCTTACCCAGAACCACGGGAAATTTTTTATTACTAACTATTGGCTAAATTTAGATATTCGTTCTAGTATCCTAAAATTGAAGATTTCGAAAAAGAAGCGTTTTAATTGGTTCAACTGTATCTATCAATTGGTTCAATTGTATCTATCGACTGTCGAGGCGGTAGCGCCTTGACTTATAAATATTCACCCTAGAGTCAATGTGAAACAAGTAAAAACAAGAACGAAAAATCGTGCGTCAAGCATAGATTATGTAATACTTTCCAACACTTACAAAATGCTTTTAAAAATCTTTACCGTCTAATAAGGTGAAAGATGATATCTAAGTAAATAAGGTCAAAGTCAAACTGGGCGGGGAGGCCTACCTTTCGGATTAAGCTCAACTAGCCATTAGCTTACAGAGGTGCTTCCGATGCCAGCGCTACGGTTATGTAGCAAATAAATGCTCTGAAAGTAATCCTATAAGATGTGCATACTGTGCATCTTCCCATGACTCCAGACAATGTCAACTTCAACACAATTCTGATTGCCATAAATGTATAAATTGTGTAAGATACAACAGTTACCATTCACATGAAAGTACTTTACACCAATTTCAACTTGTCATGCAGCATCCAGCAATAATTGCGAAGTATTTCAATATGAAATCTTCAAAGTGAGGAGTAATTCTTCAAAAACAAGTTACTAAAATTTACTAAAGTCGGTTATAACTTAAACCGACTATAAAATTTGTAAGAATAAGGAATTCAGAAAGATTAAGTAGGACTAAATTGAAATTTAAAATCAGTAACAGGTGTAAAAATTCTTATACAATTTGATAATTTTTTATTATATAAGTTTATTTTTCTGTATTTTTTTTTCTTAGTGAAACTATTTTGTTTGCATTTAAATATTTCCTTTTGTTAGTCTGTAATTACATACCTTTCCAGCTGGGCCCTTCAACAGCATAGGTAATTTTCTTTAATTCTTATATTAAGTTAGCATCTTCTCCAATTTGTTTTAATTCTGTTCACGTATTAATATTGAATGTCTATTAAGTATTAAGGCTGGTCCCAGTTGAATTGAAATTTCTTGTACATTTTAATTTGCTGGTATTTTATGCTTGTTTACTCTAGTTTTATTATTCATTCATTATTGTTCATTTAGTACTTACTTCTATCCAATATTATTATCTACTTCAGTTCAGTATTATTCAGTATTATGGTAATATTATTGCTGTATCACATAGTATTATTTACTTTTTTTTATACTTTTTCTTATATAATTTTTTTTTTAAGTATTAAGAATGTTGTGATCTCAAAAAGTATTGTAAAAAGTAATTTTTTACTAATTTTATTTTAATCTCTAATATAATATTCAACATCTGTACTCTAAAATAGCAATTTTCAATAAAACATTTCCCTTCGTGGAGAAAAGTTCCTATGCTTAACGGCTGGATCTCCACGAGAGGGGGATTTCGTATCTAAGTAAACAATATGGAAAACGTATAACATATTTAAAAACCCAATTTCAGGAATTACCAACAATAGTCTGAAAAATATCCGAATTATTTTGTGCAGCCCTGTATATGATCTATAGATTTGTATACATACTACTTACAGAGCTAAAGTTTAGTTTAGTTAGGAAACGTGTAGCACAGTTTAAAATTCCCCTTTGGCATTTCCGTCAATAAACGGAAATATACTCGATAATTTTGCTGCTTCCCTGCATATGATATATACCATTTATACACACCAAGTAATAGACAAAAAATGAGCTAAATTTAAAAACGCGCTCAGCAACTCAAATCTCACTTCCAGCAATTATTGTTAACAGATAGTACCGAATTCTTTTGTGTGCCCCTGTAAATGAACGATGACTGCTATACACAATATTCTATAGTAAGTCTCTTGTAATGCACCTTAGTGATATATATCAATTTCAATATGTTTGAAATAGTGAAACATTGTTAAAATAAATCGTAAACGATTTTTCTCCATAGACCGCAATGTAACAAAATTCTTTTGAGTGTTCCTGTAAAGGAACTATAAGTGCACATCATATTCTATAGTAAGCCTCTTGTAGTGCACTTCAGTGATATATGTCAATTTCAATATGTTTGAAATTGTATAACATCATTAAAATAAACCGCAAATGATTTTCCCCCATAGACCGTAATGTAACGGAATTCTTTTGAGTGTCCCAATAAAAAAACTATAAGTGCTACACACTTCATTTTCAGTACCGAACATGCCATAGTGAACATAAATCTCATATATCAATTGCGTGACAATCCGAGTATATTTGCGTGAGTTAGAGCACGGACAGACAGACAGACAAACCGAATTCATAAAGATTTTTTCAACTATGTTGGAAAGTATGTTAAAAAGAGAGCATTACAATTATTTCAGAGATTGACCATTGAACATAAATAATGTTCGGGTTATTCATTTTCGTTTATTATTTCTTGAACTCCGGGCCTCCCAGCTTGGTACTAAGTGTGATTATGGTAGCTTAAATACAATGTCACTCTACGTTTACATTATATTTCATAGTATGCATTTTCTTCTGGCAGGTTTACTACAGTTTTCTATTTTTGTATTCCAGCAGAGTAAATACAGACGAAAATGTAATAAATGATTTGCACACAAAGAACAGTGTTTAACTTTCATACTTAAAAGAAATGTGAATAATGAAATAGTGGATTTTTAAAGCTGAATTGTATGAATAAAATTAAAATAACGTCATTTTCACTACCTTTTCATTTTATATACCAGTTGCAATAATGTTAACATCAATTTTGAAAAAACCTCGATAACTGATTCTGGTATAAAAATAAACCTCTAGTTTACATCCAATAAAATCTTCCCAATCTTCCGTAATCGGATCCACAGCTAAGTTTGACGTCAAGTATTAGAAATGTTTGCAACGTTATTGTTACAAATGTACCAGAGTTAGCTACAGAACAAAGTTAATTATAGGCGCATTAAATAATGTCAAATTGCTGTTGACTGAATTATAGATCTTTCCCCAACAAAGTCTCTTGAATTTTGTTGGGTTAAATAAAGTTAATTATGCAAAATTTTTAGTAATAATCGTTTTGATGAATATTTGGGCAGAAGATTTTTTTTACGTTTGAAATCGGTTTGGTAGTTTCAAGGATTCTATAGAAATTGGAATTTAGAATGTTTTTAGAATGTTTTTCGCTCATTTCACCCTTTTAAATTTCGAATTTTTTAGAATCTGTTTATAGAGAGTATTTACATCTTATAAGTAACTACCATGCCTAATTTCAAATTTCTAGTCCTTTCAGTATCACAAAATTTGCAATTTTATAACGTTTTTCACTCCTGCACCCCGCTTCCCCCTGGGATTTTAACACCGACATAAAATATAGCCTGTGTTTAGAGCAGTGACTGTCACCCTCAATTTGCCACCATTACGTTTGAAATCGGTTCAGTAGTTCCATAGATTTCATAGAAATTGTAATTTAGAACGCTTTTCGCTCATTTCATCCTTTTAAATTTCGAATTTTTTAGAAACTGTTCTTAGAGAGCATTTACATCTTATAAGTAACCACCACGACAAATTTCAATTTTCTAGCGCCTTTAGTATCACAAAAATTGCAATTTTAGAACGTTTTTTGCTCCTGCACCCCCCTCCCTGGTGGGTAGGGGTACCGAGATAAAATGTAGCCTATGTTGGAGCAGGGATTGTCACCATCACTTTTGTAATCGGTTCTGTAGTGCCAGAGATTACTCCCTACAGAAAACAAAAATGTAACTTCTTTATAATATTAGTATAGACTAACTGTAATAGTGTGAAAAACCGTTGCTAAAAGAATAATAAGACTTTGTAAAAAACTATACAACATAGGGTTGGGCTAGTATATATATATATATAATACTATATATATATGTGACGTTTTGACGAAGATGAGACACTACGAGAAAATGGCAGTCCGTCAAAGATATAGCAAGTTGCAGTCGATATTAACAATCACGGCGAAGAGGTGAGGCAATGAAAAGAGTCCACAAGAGTTTCTTCCATAAAAACCAGCCAAATCTTTTATTTAGAATAAGAGCGATGCCGTAACAATTCCCACGGGTATAAACGTATCGCCCTCAGGCTCCAAGATGGATCACTACATTGTTTTAAAGATGTTAAATAGCTGATATGAAAATTTTACGGGACTAAAACACCAGATACATATTTGTTTATACTTCCAAACACGTCAAAAATCCTCCTCTCCGAAGGATGCAAACGGGTTTTGTTCACTGAGCGGAGTGATCCAGAATACGACGTCACGTGCGCACAAACCAATGAGTGAGAGGCGACCTCCAGACCAGCGAATGAGGCGAGAGGGAGAAGCTAAAACTACGTAAAACAATACCACATGTCATAATTGAATTCAGTTGGAATGAAAAACGATGAGCATTTCTCACTCTAAGACAAAGACCTTGTACAAAGTTTAAACTTGGCAGAGTGCCAACTACGCTTGTGAAAGAGGTCGCAGAGTTGCTCAGGAGAAGTCACCTGTTAATCATATTTGAAGTAACAGTCCCCCTGTGGGATGTACGCCCGACATTGAGAGCCACTGCTTTATACGTATATTTCCAATTGAAAAAATGTTTCAAATTTTGTGCAGCCCTGTATATGATCTATAGAATTTATAAACACCAAGCAATATGGAAAAAGTTAGTTATATTTAAAATCCCGTGAAGCAACAGAAAACGCACTTCCAGCAATAGTTCATAGTCAGTACGGCAGCTGAATTATTTTGCGTGTCCCTGTTAATGAACAATGAATGCTATGTGCTCCATACTCTGTAGTAAGCATCTTGTAATACACCTCAGTGAAATTCAATATGTTTGAAATATAGTAACATCATAAAAATAAACCGCAAACGATTTTTCCCATAGGCCGTAATGTAAAAGAATTCTTTTGAGTAATCTTGTAAATGAACTATAAATGGTACACACTTCATTTTCAATACCAAACATACCATAACAAACTTCAATAACTTATATCAATTGCATGGCAATCTGAGTATCATGATGGCAATCATGATATTTACGTGAGTTAGAGCATAGACAAACAGACAAACCGAATGCATAAACACTTTTCAACTGTGTTGGAAAATGTTAAAAACAATTTTCAGTAAATGTCAATAAAAAATAAAATGTTGCCAACTTATTTTATTACGGAAATTAATCATATCATAATAACAGACGATATAAATTCATTTCACTGAAATAATAACAGTATACGAACGCACCTCATTTGTCACGTTTGACGTACAATTTCCAACTTGTTAAAATTAACAAAATAAAAATTCAAATTTTAAACCACAAAAGGTTAGTAATGGCTGTCCTTGTGATATTTCCTTAATAAATGAAAAAACCCACTGCAAAAAAAAAGTGTTGATTTTACAGTATAATACTGGCATCCCAGCTGCTAGTATTATACCGTAAAATTAACAGTAATAAACAGTAAAATAAACAGTACGCGGTATTACTGCTTATTTTACTGTTTATTACTATTAATTTTACGGTATAATACTGCCAGCTGGAATGCCAGTATTATACTGTAAAATCCCCACTTTTTTTTTTTTTTCAGTGCCGCACTTACAAATTTATAGCTTTAAGACGCTCCTTAAAAAACATGATCACCCTTTTCCTTGCCGCTATAATATTTCCAACTTTCATTAACTGATTTTTACCTTACGGAAAAGGTGCAACAATATACCAGGAGTCCAATTTAAATAAATGGAATTAAATTTTCGCCTCTTTTTGTTCTTGGATTTTCTTTCACCGGTGTTAATAGCCAACCTGCTCGTGTTGTTTTTCTGGTAGTAAGTGCTGCCGGGAGAGAGATGGCTCATAAGAATCCATTATAGAAACCGGTTCCCATCTCAGGGTCATATCTTGAAATTTCATCTTTTAATCGAGACGCTATTTCTTAAGTTTCGGTTTCGTATTTGGTTTTCAAAATTGACAACCGAAATATACTAGTTGACGCAAGTGCATTTTCCATAATTCCCCATCTCATATTTACGTATAATCTACGGTGTTGTCACAAGAAAGAAAATCGCAATAAAAAATTTTATTACAAAAGAGGAATTATTTAAAAAATAATAATACAAATTTCTTCTGCCTTTTTTTTTTTTAAAAAAAAGGGAAATTTTAACCTTTATGTCTACCAGACGAGATCATTCAATCAGTTCGAGAGGGATCTCACCTGGTTAAAAAGTTTTGGAGTAGGGGATCGGGGGGGGGGGGGGTCTTGTGACATGTAGATGGCAATGTCTCTTTAATACGAACAATTTAATTTAAAAAAATTGTTCTACGATGTCTCTAAAGGAAGACATGTCCAGTCCAGTTAAACTTTTAACTTTAATTTCACAAAAAAGATGATTTTCTTTTTATCCTAACCGAACTTAATCCAAACAATGTCCGAAAAGACTTTTTGTTAGTGACAGAGACGATCAAGAATTTCATTTTTGGCTGTTTAAAATGTGAAAAGACAGATGCTATTGCAGCTTTCCGTAATATGTTCCTTGTATACTGTATAACTATGTATGTATATATGTTAAATTTTATCTAAGCGAGTTAAAAGTTTCTATTTCTTTGAAATTTTACTTTTAGTTTATTTTTTGGTTAAAAAGAATGATTGAAGTACTGGTTTGAAAAACATTTGATATCAATATTAGCAATGGTGGAAATGGCAAATTCGCGTTAATTGTTACCCTTCATACTGTGTAAAAAAAAAAAAAAAAAAAAAGTAAAATACAAAACATTTTGGTAAAACATTTGTAGAATATTTCATGCCTTGTTACGTTTTTTAAAAGTACAATATTTAATAGATATATTTTACAAGAAAACTATGAAAAGGGAATGTATAATTAAGCGAGGGAATAATCAAATACATTTTATTAAATAAATTTTCTGGTACAAACAAACCCCAAAACGTTTATTTGACCTGAAGAAACCCCGAAAGGTTGGCAGCTGTGCATTTATAGATACTAATAGGCAATCTTTGTATAAGTTTTTAGGTAGATTTCGTAAGAAATACTACCTATTACATTCTCATCTAAGTTGGAATTTTTGCAGATCTACACCGATTATGACTCCCAGAACAAAAAACCACCCCCAGTTCAAAAATTTATATATCTATCTATCTATCTATCTCTGTCACTTTTTTATGGATTTAACTCCCATAATTCTGCACAAATCTCTTCCAAACTGATACATAAAATCAAGGGGCATAAAATCTCGGACAAGTTCGTTAATGGGCAAAATCGAACCAAGGGGGGAGGGGATGGGGGGGGGGGGCTTTTTGTGCAAACAGAAAAAAATCCATAATTTCTTTATTATGATAAGTATCGAATCCGTTTAAAGTTATTATTACTTCTAGGAAAAGGGCCGAAAATTTATGTATGACAGACTTTTGATATCATTAAAAATGGCCCCAAGGTGGGGAAAAAGGGGGAGGGGGTTTAGAAGAAAAAAATTCATAACTTCGTCAATTCATTTTATATCAAATCCGCTTAAATTTATTATAAATCGTCTTAATATTATCTAAAACTTTTATATTGACAATTTTTTTTATAGAACCAACCCTAATAGCAAAAAAAAAAAAAAAAGAAAAGAAAAGAAAAGAAAAGAAATCCTTGCCGGCTCCGCTTGCAAACAAGTTAGGTTTCGAAGTGACCGGTTCCAACTGTGCATCATGGCAAAAAGGTAATTTCTTCCGCAATTCCCAACAAACAGACGCCCTACGATCTGCGTCTTCGAAATCTACCTGTGCCTGTAGGCCGAACCGTCAGGGATTTTTAAAAGTACAATTTTTAATGGATATAATTTACAAGAAAACTATGAAAAGAAAAGGATTAGTTAAGCGATTACGAGTGAATATTCAAATGAGTGAATATTACGAGTGAATATTCAATATTCAAATTTATTAAATAAATTTTCTGGTACAAAGGGGGGGGGGGGGAACATTTATTTGACTTGAAGAAACCCCGAAAGGTTGGCAGATGTGCATTTATAGACACTCAATAGGCAATTTTTGTATAAAGTTTTTTTTTTTTTTCGTAGAGAGGGAGAGGGTGTTAAGTATATACGGCGCCAACTGAAGTTCTGCACACAGGCGCCAGATAGTGCTGACCCGCCCCTGCATAGGATGCTATACATACATACATTCGCCAACTATGAATAATTCAGTGGAAATCACCAGGAGATGAGTACGTGAGAAAACAGCTTGATTCAAAAAAATATCTATTTATCTATTTCGCGTTAGTTATTACCATTCTGTATTAAAAAATTCGTAAAATACGACAAAATTTGATATAACATTAGTGGAATATTTCATGCCTTATAGCGTTTTTTAAAAGTACATTTTTTTTAAGAATATATTTTACAAGAAAACTAAAAAGAAAAAAAGGATTATATGAGCGATTACAAGTAAATGTTAAAATACTCTCATTTTCTGATTCAATTTCCTCATAACAAAATTACTGTTTCGTATCATTTCAAGCATGTGTTTATAATTACATATCTGTAATTAAATTTCTGTAAGTTAATCTGACTTCTAGAGTGAAGATAAACTCATGTTTTTGAAAAGCTTGGACATTCACATGTGATTATGATCACGAACTATGAATAATTCAGCGGAAATCAACAGGCGATGAGAATGTGAGAAAACATCTTTGAGAAACAAAGTATATAATTTATTTATTTATTTATTTATTTTTTGCTCAAGAGATATTTAATTATTTTAATTCGTCATTGGATTGACGTTCGTATGTGTTATGACAGAAATTATGAAAATATGCAGGATTTTTTGAAATTTTTTTTCATCGAAAATTTTTTCAAGGTGTTATTTCATTCTTCTTCCTCCATCTTTTAAGAACTATAATATTCTTTGTTTTAAGCCTGAGAAAGGGAAAAAAAATTTGTAGAAAATTCTGCTAAGACGGAATCGCGAGAGATGCCGGGCAAAATCAGTTTTATACAGATTTCCGTCTTAGAAAGTATATACTAATGTTGAGTTCGGGCTTTTTTTCGGAGCCCGACGATTTGATATCCGAGCCTAATCGGATTAGGCCGAATTTATCCAGTATTTATTACCAAATTTATCCAGTAGAAAATTGTTAACGATATTTTAAATTCGTTTAAACATTAATTTTATGAATTAAAAATCACTTCTTACACAGAAATAAGTATTGATCATAAATACTCCCTCATACAATGTTTCGAGATTTTCATGTCCCTGAAAATCTGTTTTAATAGAAAATTTGTTATTTCTCCCAACCACTGGCAGAAATCTGCAAAAGTAATAATACTTATTCTTTTGACATATCATTGTACAACTA
Organism: Maratus michaelseni; assembly: GCA_963931845.1. Taxonomy (NCBI): domain Eukaryota; kingdom Metazoa; phylum Arthropoda; class Arachnida; order Araneae; family Salticidae; genus Maratus; species Maratus michaelseni. Next base: position 95,473,676 of record OZ007596.1, read on the forward strand.
TGGCAGAAAGACATGAGTTTTGTATTTCAGTAAAATGTCTTCAAACAGTAAGCGGGGATAGACAAGGGCTCCCAAGGCTTCTTTATGTTACTAACACTAACCGTGCAGATAGGCTTCAGAATCAGATATCATATTTCTCCTTCTATCCCATCCATAACAATTCAGTTCCTTTTCAAACTGATTTGTAAAGTATTGTAAAACACTCTTGAAAACTTAGAGTGCCTACATGTTTCTCAAATAGCAAGTTTTATTTTTCCTTTTTTAAATGTGTGAATTACTAAAGTTTTCACTTTGAGCCCGAGCTCGAAATCTGGTATAAGAAGAACGAAGAATCACGCGTCAAGCATAGATTATGAAGCACTTTCCAACACATTCAGAAATGTGTAACAAAATTCACCAATTAATCAGGTGAAATATTATGTCTAATTGAACAAGAGAAGACACAAACCCACTGTTTACTTTAACATACACTATTACATAATTCGAAGTATAAATTGTAAATATTAAAGGATTATAGTTGTAAATAATAATAAATATTTTAAAATAATTATCAAAAGAAACAAAGTTAAACAAACTTCGAGAAAAATTTACACAATTTGTGAAACGCATAACACATTTGAAAACCCAATTTCAGCAATTACCATCAGTAGTCTGAAAAATATCCTTTTTTTTTTTTTTTTGCAGCCGTGTATATTATTTACAGATTTGTATATATACTGCATAGGATGAAAAATTTAGTTCATTTAGGAAACACATAGCACAGTTGAAAATTACCCTTCAGCAATTTTCACCAATAAACGGAAATGTGCTCGAGATCTTTTGTGCAACCCTCTGTATGGACTATAGAATTTATTCACATCAAATAATATGCAAAAATTGAGTTAAATTTAAAAACGCATACCACAACTGAAACCGCACTATCAGCAATTATTCTCCATAGACGGTACTGTAACCGAATTCTTTTGTGTGTCGCTGTAAATGAACGATGAATGATATGCACACTGTATTCTATAGTATGCATTTTGCACTTCACCTCAGTGATATATGTGATGAGTTTACAATAATGAACTTCGACTCGTTGATATTTGCATATTACTATATTATGATAATAAATTAGCAGTCGTAAGTATTGAACCGTATGCACTGGTGTTCGATGCATTGGTACTCAAAATAGAACAACTACTTGGCACTAGATAACATCGTTTATTATGGAGCTTGAATATCTTACAAAATAAAGCATCAGCCACTTAAAAAAAAAAAAAAAAAAAAAAAAAAAAAAACTATTTAATCTATGAACTATATTGTATTACTTAGATAAGTAACTACGCACACTCAGTATATTCAGTCGTATCACTTTTTTTTGTAGGTAACAGAAAACACACAAAATATGAGCTCCCGACTCGTGCTTCTCGGTTCAATATTAGAACAGCGCAATTGTTTCTACAGCACTGCGACAAATGAGGCAGCCAATGAGGGTGGCGGAAAAGGTCCGGACTCTATTTTAGTGTTGGCAGGAAATTGTAGTGATTTAACTCTCAGTAAAAAGCGCGCGAAGAGCTTTTTAGAACGAAATAAAAAAGAAAACACGATCATTCTAAATAGAATAATATATCGGCATTTAAGAATTGAGAAATAGAAAGGTTTTTGAAGAAATTAATGACGAGAAGTGTTTTTTTTTTATATTTTGAAGGGGAATAAAATATTAATTACGCATTTTAAAGTAGAAAGAGATTTAGATAAATAAAATAAAAGGAATATTATTTAAGATAGGAAATAATTAAATAATTAAGGTTCTAGAACAGTTTTAGAAGGAAAAATTTGTATGGAACAAATTTAATGAAGCGCGGACATTTAAATTTTGTAATATATATATCAATTTCAATATGTTTCAAATAGTGTAAATTGTAATATCATGAAAATACACCGCAAACAATTTTTCGAAAACGACCGTAATGTTATGGAATTATTTTGAGTGTCCCTGTAAACGAACGATAAATGCTATACACACCATATAATATAGTAAGCATCTTGTATTGCACCTCAGATATATATATATATATATATATATATATATATATATATATATATATATATATATATATATATATATATATATATATATCAATTTCAATATGTTTGAAACAGTGTAGCGTCATTAAAATACACCGCTAATGATTTTTTCCCCATAGACTGTAATGTAACAGATTTCTTTTTAGCGTCCCTGTAAACGGACTATACATGCTGCACACTTCATTTTCAATACCGAACATGACATAATAAATCTCAATAACATATATCAATTGCGTGACAATCCGAGTACATTTACGCGAGTTACAGCACGGACAGACAGACAGACAAACCGAATTCATAAACATTTTTCAACTATTTTGGAAATTGTTGAAAATCTAGCCCGATCCCGCTTCGGCCTGGGCTCTGTCTCAAACTGAGCCTTCTGATCTCAGTACATACTCTCTTATAATTCTATTGCATTTTTTTCCCCGGGACCATAAAAATTTCCGTTTAAGACAGGATTCTGTTATACACAGTCTGTTTTGGAAGGTTTTACTGTAAAGTAATCTAAAAAGAAAGAGAGATCTATATGATTCGCTTTTACATCAGATATTTAAATCTGTAATAAGAAAATTCACGAAATACTGATATTAAACACGCGCATCTGCTAAGGAATGTGTAATAAAGAAATACAGTAAAACCTACTAATACGAAATCGCAAGGGACCATAAAATTATCTCCGTTTTGTACTTGTTTTAGTATAAATTGGTGTATTTTTTCTTATAATTCATGCGATCGCGAAATATGAGATCGCATTTCCGTTATACACAGATTCGCGTTTTTACAATTTTTTACTGTAATGTAATTTTTTTAAAAATTAAGTTTTCTGTCTCAGCATAAAATGATGCATTATATTGTTTTGTACCATTTCAACTGTATGTGTATCACATATGGTTAAAATTGTTTGTAAGCTAATCTGAACTCTAGAAAGGAAATTAGCTTCTCATTTATTAAAAGATTGGCAATAAAATCAGTTTAGATGCTAATCACGGACAAATGAATAATTCTGCGGAAATCAGCAGATGACAATGTGAGAAAAGGCTTGATAAAAAAGTATCCACTTATCTATTTTTTTTTTCTTTCTTCAAGAGCTTTTTATTATTCTAATTCGTCATCGTAGTGACTTCCGGATGTCAGATTATAGTATGTCAGATTTCCCGACGTATATTTTTTCAAGGCGTTTTTTCATTCTTCATTCTTTTTGCCCAGTTGTGGGCGTTTAGAGTATTCTTTCTTTCAAACCTGATAAAGACAAAAAAAAAAAAAAAAAAAAAAAAAAAAAAGGGGGGGGGGGCGGGGGACGAAAAATCATGCGTGAAACATAGATTATGAAACACTCTGCAACACTCCCAGAATACTTTAACAAACTTTTACCGATTAAGGTGCCGGCCTACCTTCGGAAGGGATTTTTTTTTAATATTTGAAAAATTGCCTACTTATGTGCATTATATTATAGAATATAGCTAAAAATTGTGAATAACATGTAAAAATATGTATATTTTTTAAATATTTTGATTTTTAGGCTCAAAACATACATAAAAATGCTATAAAATGGCACTTTTGCAAAACATCAAAACTCAAATTTAAATGAAGATATTTTTATTCTGTAAATTTTATTATGATTAATGAAACTTTCTTGAGGTACTGAAGCATTTTCATAACTATAACTATGTTATTAAAAAAATATAGGTTAACATTTTTACACACAATTTTTTTTTTCGGAATTACGCAAAATTAGCACGTTAATCGATCGCGAAAAAAAAAAAAAAATAGCGAATTTTGCCAATTGTTAGCTGTAAAAATCGCTAGTTTTCTCAAACTGCTGTGGAAAAATATTGCGAATTTCGCCGCAGATCGCGGAAACAAATAGCGATTTTTGTCAATCGGTCGGGGAAAAAAATCGCAGATTACTACATTTTTTCGAAGAAAAAGTTAAATTAAAAAAAAAAAAAGCCGAAAAAATTGCAAATTTTGACAAAATATTTTTCAAAAAATCGTAAATTTTGTATATAAATATCGCGAAAAAATCACGAATTTTGTTCAAAGGTTCCACAACAAATGACAAATTTAGTCAAACAATCACACAAAAAATCGAGAATTTCATCAAACGTCAGTCAAATTTTGTCAGTCAGTTTCGAAAAAACAAATCCCGAACTTCAACAGATCGTAGAAAAGAATCGGGAATTTTGTCAAAAGATAGCAGAAAACATATATCGAATTTTGTAAATCAATCACAAAAAAAAAAAAAAAAAAAAAAAAAAAATCTTGAATTTCGACAAATGGTCGCGGGAAAAAATAAATTTCGTCAGTCGGTCGCAGAAAATATCGCGAATTTCTGAAAATGATCAAGAAAAACAAAAGATTTCCGTGAAACGGTTATGGAAAAAAAAATCGCGTATTTCGTCAAATAGTCGCGGAAACAAATCCGTGAAATTCAACTGGTCATGAGGTAATCAGCGCCACAAGCATCAACAATATGTCACAAAATTCACAAATTTTGTGATCCATGGGATTAAGAAAATTTTCTTTAATGATGTTCTGCCTTCATCTCCAGACTATGATCTAAATTCCATGCAATTCAGAAATTTGTAAAATCCTTATAGTCTCAGGCTTTGGTTTGTGCTGCATTGGATCGGACAAACCAATTTTATCCGAAACTGTCACAATCCGTTTCCCGGTACGGATAAAGCCGGGTTCACGTTTTTTTTTTCACTGCGGGTCGGGTTGACTTTGACCGTTTCACTACGGTCGGGACATATTATACATCCCAGTGGATTATTTTTTATTCTATTAGTACCACTTTTTGAAAACTATTCTCTGCCACATACATATATTCATATTAAGATATGTTCAAGATATATCAACAAACAATTTTTTGGAAATTGGGGTACGATTGCATATAAAAATAGTCGCCGATCCTGGCCCGTAACAAAGGGTTCGCAATCGTTTCGGATGCAGGTTGAGTTTTCACTATTTTGTGTCGGGTTCGTGTTGACCCGATTTTTCAAAAAAATTCTGAATATCTTTCAGATGAAAAAAACAAACAAAAAAAACTATATATTTGAACATTAGTGAGCATATATGTGTTCATTTTTGTACATAAGCGATAAAATTGTAGACTACTTTTTCATAAATGTATTAAAATGTAGATTAAGTTTCTTTCACTTCGGGTTATTAGGGCTTACCCGATCCGTGCAGGACTCAAGCGTCAGGCTGTGGAGATTATTAAGAGTGTACTGTATATAATATGGTTTAATAAAGCAATTGATTTGATAGTATTGTAATGATTTCAATAAATATAATGTGACACTAATAATCAAAAATCAAATATTTAAGAACTTTAATTAATCCATTACTACCTCCATCGCCTAAATTTTGGGCTGAAAGGGAAAATTCACCTCTAAAATTCTAGTCCTGAGGGGACGAGTTTTCTTTTGACCATGCTGCACATAGCTGAGACGCAATTGATAGTTTTTCTCACGTATATTTTTAAAATTAGCCAAAATACTCATTAATGGTAAATGTCTCATTTTAAGAATGTTGGAATAGCAAGACTTCAAAAAACATTTTTGATATTTATTAGCTTCTCTGCTTAAAGTGCTAATTTAATGCTTATGTTTTTATTGTAATCAAATCTGACAAGTTATTTTAGCTTTTGAGAAATTTTTGAATTTTTTTATTTGCCTGACCTGTGATGACAGATAATTTTTTTGAAATCTGAAATTCCTTAGCCCCCTAAATGATGCCCCTGAACAAATCTCGTGCAATTCTTGTTAATGATGTTTTGTACGAGATTTGTTGATTTGACTGGGTAAATATCGTATAAAATCTAATACATAACAACATATTTATACAAATAAACGAATCCTTACAATGAAGTTTTAAATGAATGCACAGTCATCAAGAAAAGGCGTTTTTGTTCCCCATTTCACAGTGATTTCGAGGGTCTGACTGAACAAATTATTCTATTTGGAATATATATATATATATATTTTTGGTTATTATTTCTTGTTCATAGTTAAAACTTTTGAATTTCTTAAGCCACCCCTTCCCCAAAATAATCGAATCGTATTCGAGGCATCCCAAAACGTGTAATATATTGTATATAATGTACGTGTAATCTATTGTATCCATAACTAAACGTGTCCAGTACACCAAATCTTTCAAATGTCTGGCTACCTTTCATTTAATTCATTCTCTTCGTTCCCCCCCTTTTTCTCCTCGGTACTTAAACTTGCCCGGAGACCGGGCACTTCTATTGGTCTCCTGCGTCACATGTGTTTCCTGACTCCGCTGTTGTTTTTGAAAAAGTCACCGCCATTCAATCTTGGGCGCGTGCGAGAGACACAAGGATATTTACATGGCTCAAACTTTTGAATTGGCTTTAATATTTTGAATTTGGCACTGACGATGGAGCTTTAGGCGCTCCGAAACAGCTGTTTGCCATTTTATATATTGTTATTTGTGCTATTTTATGTTGTTCATTTAATTTTTAATATAACGGCACAAAGTTAAATTCACCTATTTTAAACAAACATAACTATTCGGAAGCTACAAATAGCAGATCTTGAATTTGAAAATTTAAAGATTTATAGACATATTGTAGTATATATATTTTACAGTATTTTTTTTTTTTTAAATATTGTAATGCGTTTCATGTTAAATCTATGTTGGAACCAGTACAAACATAATTGCCCTTTTTTACCCTTAAAAAAAAAAAAAAAAGAAAAAAAAAAGGTGCTTTCTTAATTTTTTTTGTCTTATGGCATTTTATAGAAAATAGTAGGCTATGCCAATGGCAGAAGATTATGGAAGATTAATAGATTTGAATGGGAATTTCGCCAAATTAGGCAGCTATCACCAAATTGAATTGGCTTCATATATGGCAACTTAGTTTTGGCGCCAAATTTGGCGCTATTATTGTAACTCTATCATTAGTACTTTTCAAAAAATACTTATTGTATTCATATGTATTCATCAATGCATGCTCATTCATATATACACTGCTCAAAACAATTAAAGGATATTGCAGTTTTAGGTGGATTTTGTATCTGGGAAACTTTTTAGCTGATTGATACATGGTCGACAGACATAGTAGGTTATATGAGAATAAATTACACATGTTTGGCAGAAAAAAATGCATTTTATTGCGCATTTGTGTACAAAAGGAAAAAAACACAATTTGTGCAGATGAGAAAAAAAGAATAAGAAAAGGTGTTTTCTTCAAAGAAAATCATTTTCAGTAGGGGGTATGGTTTCCACGGGCGGCCAGCAACGTTGAACACCTTTGAGGCATGGACTCAATGAGGCTTTTAATGACGAGTTGGGGTATTCTGCCCCACTCTTCCAGAAGAGCTCTTTCCAGTTCTTGGAGAGTTTGTGGGGGTTGTTGGCGGCCAGAAACTCGTCTTCCTAGAGCGTCTCAAACGTGCTCAATTGGATTCATGTCTGGAGAACACGCTGGCCATTCCATTCGAACGATTCCCTCCTCGAAAAGGAAATCCTCCACCAGGTTTGCACGATGTGGCCTGCAGTTATCGTTCATTAAAATGAAGTTATCTCCGATTGCTGCAGCGTAAGGGACTACAATAGGTCTGAGGATCTCATCCCTATATCGGCGACCAGTCAGAGCTCCATCTCGAATGATGTAGAGGTCAGTGCGCCCGTCAATGGAGATGCCACCATACACCAACACTCCTCCACCGCCAAATCTGACACTTTCGTGCACGAACGCAGGATTATTCCTACTGCCACGATCCCTCCAGATGAAAACACGCCTATTATCCGGATGCACAGAAAAACGGGACTCGTCAGAAAACAGAATATTGCTCCATTCATTTCTCCTCCAGTTGACATGCTCGGTTGCCCACTCCCTGCGGTCGCGACGATGCATTGATGTTAATCTAACACATACCATCGGTCGGCGAGCATACAGACCTACAGCATGGAGCCGGTTTCGGACAGTCTGAGTTGAAATCGTGGTGCCTGTAGCCGAGCGAAGGTGTTGTTGGAGAAGAGTAGCGTTCATGTTTCGGTGTCTCCGAGCTGTTAACGCTAAATACCGATCTTCATTGGGCGTTGTTGCCCGTCTACGACCTTGTCCTGGTCTTCGGCCTGCACATCCACTCTCCAAAAAACGGTTCCAGATCCTGGAAATGACACTTTGTGACACTCCAATGGCTTGCGCTACTTCGGCTTGAGTTTGGCCCCCTTCTAACCTACCAACAATTCTCCAAGCTTCTGAATCTGTCAAATGACTTCGCTGAGACATCGTACTCAAAGAAACAAAGCAATCACTGAATGCCGATCATCCTTGTCTTCATTCTCTTTTATCCAGTTGAAAGTCAAATTTCATTCGCTGCCGCTGAAGCGACGTTTTTGACGTCGAACTCAAAATTTGCATACTCCACAGTTTGAAAACCAGAAAAATTTGCATTTGTGATTTTCTTCTTCTATTTTCGGCAAAAAAAATTTCGTTTATATCTTTATTTTATATAAAACTTCAAATATCCTTTAATTGTTTTGAGCAGTGTATTTCATATAAATGCTGACTTCGTAATGATGCGAGCAAGAATGTGATTAAAATGGATGAATGTTGCAACAAAGGAGCTATTTTTTTTTCAATTAATATTAAACAATCACAACGTCATTTCTGTAAGGAAAATACAAGTTTTGGGCTGACGTTATCCCCCCTTAGGGATCGAATTTTAAAAAATCAACGTCCAATTCATGTATTGCCCTCAGGAATACATATATATATTCCAAATTTAAAAGATCTGTGTCAGCAGAAAGTAGGTGAAAAATGAGTGACAAGATCTGACTGCCACATACATGCATAATCGTAAGCTAAAGAATATCATTAAAAAAAAAAAAAAAAAAAAAAAAAAAAGAATGTATAATACTACGAAAAAAACTGACGTATACATTCGTGGTTTGTGGTATTGGATGCAAAAAAAATTGTAATAAAATATTCTGTTTATGTTTTCTACTGTACAAATAATAAATTAGATTTAGCTTTAAGAATACTTTCAAAATAATTTTCAGAAAAAAAAAAAGTAGAGTTATTATATAATCTGAGTTACGATTTTTATAGCTGTTTATCTCCGATCGCGATAAAGATTTGCGTAAAAGAAGTTGTGTAATACGTAATGTTCCATTATATTCTCCAATTCATTTTATCGCGAATTTAGCATTTTGAAGACTTATCAAATATTTCAACATATTTCCATATTATTGGGAACAGGTATTACAGATATTATTTTTATCATTACAGTCAATTATAACTGGCTAGAAAGAAGTTTGACATTTCGATCGAATACATGACCACACTGAGGAAAAAAAAAAGTGTTGATTTTACAGTATAATACTGGCAGTGCGCGGCAAGGTATTACTGCTTATTTTACTGTTTATTACTGTTAATTTTACGGTATAATACTGGCAGCTGGAGTGCTAGTATTATACTTTAAAATCAATATATATATATATATATATATATATATATATATATTTTTTTTTTTTTTTTTTTTTTTCAGTGCATTAAAGTCCTGTACAGGTCGAGCTAACCCAAGCCAAACTCGAAAAAAAAAATCGTCAACCCCAAATTTAGTTTTTTGAAACTATGAAAAATAATTACAATGAAAAAAATACTAATATTAAATAATGTCATTTACAAGTATTATTATTCAGATAACGCGAAAATAACACGAAATCCGACACCAATTTTATTTTCCTATATAGTCTGTCTTAAAAGTTTAGGCACGACCAGAAATATGTCATTTATTAAATAGCAATACAAAATTGAACAAAAACATATTATTTACTTATTAGATTCTATAAAACAATTCAAATAGGTCATATCAAATGGCACAGTATCATAACATTGATAAAAACTCATAAAAATCTGTAACTATACAATGTCTCAAAAGTTTGGGCTTAGCGAAAAAAAAAAAAAAAAAAAAAAAAAGAAAAAAGAAAAACAGCATTTAACACTTTTGCATGACGATATTTATTAATGGTATTTTTCTGGTTATGAATAACTTCAAATAATCGTGTTTCCTTTGAATTAATTAGTTTTTTAAATATTATCGGCGGCAGAGGATACCATATTTTTTTGAATGGTCACTTTTAGTTCTTTAGTACAGTCATATTGCTTTCCATTCCTGTATACTTCAAGGGTTAAAACATTTCAAATATTCTTAGTTGGGTCTGGAACTTAAAGCTGGGCAATCGTAAACATAAAAATTTCGTGCGAAAACCGGTCGTTTTGTACTACTATGTGAATTGTGGATTTAAGCATTGTCGTGCTGAAATCTCCATTCAGGACTCCAAAAATGTCACCAAATGGAAGTAGGTGTTGCTCTAGAGTCTTTTGATTCCTTTTTGTATTCTGTTTCTCATGATGGAGAAACAGAAGAGAGAATTTGCCAGGGAGGTTCGGCCATTAAAGCTAGTTGACCCCAAAATACCAGAGACTTACCGCATTGTCGTCTAGTGTAAAAAAATAAAGTTCCCAGCCTACAGGATCATCCAGATTCTTCTACTTTTCGTCACTGTGTAATACGGTGAGCCACTTCTTCCTGTATGTATCACATGTATTTTGAAGCCCAATCCAATCTATCGTGTTTATAGTGTGATTTCAGGTGCGGTTTGCATAGCCTGTTTAGGGGCGTTCGTAATTATATAAATATGTAGCAGCCTATAGTCGTCGTCTGGTCCGTCCGTCTGTGCGCGTATAACACCGCAAAAACTACCAAACCGAATGGTTTGAAATTTAATATATATAATCGTTGCTGAATTTTGTCGAGTCGTGTATATTTTTATGAAAATCGAATCAAAACTTAAAAAGATATTAATAAAAGTTTTTTACATTCTATTAACTCCTATTATACATCCTTCTATATTAAAAAAAAGTAATCTGAAACTGAGCCAAAAACGAAATGGACCAATCAAATTCTGCGTAGATATTCCGGGTTATTCTCATCGCTTTTTTACTAGAGACTTTTTTGAGGAGCTATTACTTTTTTTCTAGCCATCCTACGGATTCGAAAATCATACCACCAGACGCGAAATATAACAAGCTTTCAGAAATTAAAAAAAATTATCACGGTCGGACAATAAAAACTCAAAAAATCCTTAAAAATCGAGTAAAAAATCTTTTATTGAAAAAGTCATTTTTTTATATTGTTGCCAATTTCTAAATAAGCGCAAAGGATTATGTTTTATCTCAAATAAAAAATGCATTTGCGCGAGACTATTAAAAACAATAATGAAAGTTTAAAATAATAATTAAATGATCACGTGTTGAAAGCAGGAAAAAAAGAAAATTACGTCATAAAAATCGTGTTTACACATGAATATTAAAAATAAAAAGATGAATTAAATGAAAACGCATTATAACCAGTTAAATGAAAAAGCATTATAACCTGACTACAGAAGAAAGTCGCCGTTCGTGATATCGTCATCATCATCTTTTAGGTAGCTTTCAATACAAAAAAGTATAAAGCTACCTATTGCAGCCGTTCGGAGGAAAGCAGTTCCGGAAAATTTCGATATATTTTCACCGATCATGACCCCCAGACCCCAAAACCACCCTCCGTCCAAATGTTGATTTATATATATAGATATATCCATATATATATATATGTATATATATATATATATATCTGACCTATGTCATACGATAACGCCCGTAATTATGAATCGATTTTGATGAAACTAATTGTGTGTATTAAGGTCACTAATGTCTCGACCGAGTTCGTTGGCCAGCTTGGTCCGCCATCTTGTTTCAAGATGGCGGCCATATAAAGATGTAAAATAACTTAAAATCTAAAATAAATATACAAAAAATTTAAAAATTCAAATTTATTTTTTAACTACGTGTTAGGCCTTGATACAAGGATTCCAGAGCTTTTTTTGGTTTACCTCTATCTTAAAAAATGGCTGAGATAGAGCAGTTTGAAATTCTAGGGTGGCTGACATTTTGAAACAAAACAGCACATTAACGCGATTACTCGCAAATTATTTTCTTTCATTGTTGTAATAATTTTCCCAATCATACGCATAAAACTATATATTCATATCCGTTAACGCCAAAATTGGCGACATTGGCGACAAAATTGGCAAAATTGGGCGACATTTGGCGAAATATCGCCAAATTTGGCGATCAAAATAAGTCTTCATAAATGAAGCCAATTTGGCTATTGCTCAATAATTTGGCGAATTTCTTATTCAAATTCAGTATTAACGAATCTTTTGTAAACGTTTCTTTGCATTTTAGCTTGCTGTTTTCGTGTAACATTAGCTAAAATTTTAAAACGAAGATATAGGAAAGCTACCTTTTCCTCCCGGTACAGGCCGGAAGGACTTTTTAAAACAGGATACATTACCAGGTTTTAAGAGGCTGTGAAATCAGAACGGGGGGTTGGTGAGCGTAGCGAGCAGGGGGCAGAGCTCCCTAGTAATTTATATAATAAAACCGCAAGTCATGTGGCCGAGGAAAACAAATACGGGCTGAAACATTTCTTTTTTCATATGCCAGGCAGCCATTTTTATTCAAAATTATTTTTTCGAATAAAATTGCATAAAAGTTACATTTTTAGAAAGATCGTTGAAAAAAACTGTTTGCTTGAGAGATGAGTTACATTAAAAAATGTATAGATTCTGAAATAACTTCAGTGGAAATTAGGTTAAACGCCGAATATCTCAATCCATTACAGTAAATAAACAAAAGACTTTCGTTCATCGTCAGTCATAGAAATATTAAACCATGGAGGTAATCATTTGCAAAGAAGATTTCCATGGTGAATTTTGCAGCGAAAAAAAAGTCGAAAAAAAAAAAACATTCGTACCTGTAAACGTGGCATACGTAACGTAATGAGATAAAAGAAAGGCGTACTCATTTTGCTCATAACAGACTATATAATTTATTTCACTGAAATAATAACGAAGATTTTTTTACATCGTAAAATTAGTTATAGTAAGAACGCACCTCATTTGTCACGTTTAACGGTACAATTTCCAACTTGTTCAAAAACAGTGTTCTTGTATTCTCTTGTGCGTCTATGTATTGTATCCTCTGAGACATTGACATCAAGATTTCTTAAAATTTTCTTTATGATATATTTGTTTTGACACCAAGCTTCCAATTTTTCGAACAGTCTGAACACTTGTTACACGTCCCCGCCCGTATCTTAGTTTTCGGTCAAAATTATTAGTTCTAGATATATTCCTCATTTTGAAAAATTTAAAATTCTATAGATTTCAACATGGGCTTATTTTTTTTATTTCAACTTAAAAATCTTTAAAATTTCTTCTTTTGCCAATTCCGTAGCTTTCGACATCTTAAATAAGCAACGGAAATTGAATATTCATTGTTATACTAATCAGGTAAAACGTCAGGTTAGTTGAAGCAAATCTAGCATTTTAAAATGTTTGCATAATCAGGGCTGCCACTGGCGACTATTTTTATATTCTATTCGCACCATTATTTAAAAAAAAAAAAATTGTAGTAAATTTCTCCACAGGAAAATTCTTCTTTACTTAGGAAAAGGCGTTTTCTTGGACCATCTGAAGCAACTCCAAATTTTAAAGGGAACACTGAGAAAAAAAAAAATGCTGATTTTACAGTATAATACTGGCACCCCATCTGGCAGTATTATACCGTATACCTTCAGATGCAGTGCCAGTATTATACTGTAAAAACCGCATTTTTTTTTTCTAAATTCCTACTATTAGCTCACACTCTCTATCTATATATCTTGTTGGAATTTTCAATCGTAAATAAAATATTTTCTATTGATCCATTCAAGTTCAAATATATATTTTTTAACTTGTACTGGATGACAATTGAAGTTAATACAGTTTTTTCAAATATTAATTTATTCAGTAAATTTAATTAATTAATTTTAATTTTTACATGGGAGAAAAAAATTTCTCCCATTGTTTTCATAAATGAAATGAAAGATTTATCTCAAATGAGTGATGCCAACAAAAAATAAAATACCGCAACGATGATTATAAAATAATGTTCAATAAAGATAACGTGGGACATTAATGCTGCACGGGTTTATTTTATATATTTATGATTAAAAAGTAGGAATTGACTTAAAAAATTGTTTTTATATTACTTGTTGCAGTGTAGGATAAAACCGGCTACTAATAACAAATTAAGTTTTTACACTTATAGTAACAAAAACATTTATTGTAATAAATTCTGAATCAAACTTTAAAACATTTATACATTAAGTCCAGTAACTTTTTACGTAGCTTTCAATACAAAAAAGTCCTTCCGGCCTGTACCGGGAGGAAAAGGTAGCTTTCCTATATCTTCGTTTTAAAATTTTAGCTAATGTTACACGAAAACAGCAAGCTAAAATGCAAAGAAACGTTTACAAAAGATTCGTTAATACTGAATTTGAATAAGAAATTCGCCAAATTATTGAGCAATAGCCAAATTGGCTTCATTTATGAAGACTTATTTTGATCGCCAAATTTGGCGATATTTCGCCAAATGTCGCCAATTTTGCCAATTTTATCGCCAATTTTGGCGTTAACGGATATGAATATATAGTTTTATGCGTATGATTGGGAAAATTATTACAACAATGAAAGAAAATAATTTGCGAGTAATCGCGTTAATGTGCTGTTTTGTTTCAAAATGTCAGCCACCCTAGAATTTCAAACTGCTCTATCTCAGCCATTTTTTAAGATAGAGGTAAACCAAAAAAAGCTCTGGAAATAAATTTGAATTTTTAATTTTTTTGTATATTTATTTTAGATTTTAAGTTATTTTACATTTTTAAACGGCCGCCATCTTGAAACAAGATGGCGGACCAAGCTGGCCAACGAACTCGGTCGAGACATTAGTGACCTTAATACACACAATTAGTTTCATCAAAATCGATTCATAATTACGGGCGTTATCGTATGACATAGGTCAGATATATATATATATATATATATATATATATATATGGCTATATCTATATATATAAATCAACATTTGGACGGAGGGTGGTTTTGGGGTCTGGGGGTCATGATCGGTGAAAATATATCGAAATTTTCCGGAACTGCTTTCCTCCGAACGGCTGCAATAGGTAGCTTTATACTTTTTTGTATTGAAAGCTACCTAAAAGTATAAAGCTACCTATTGCAGCCGTTCGGAGGAAAGCAGTTCCGGAAAATTTCGATATATTTTCACCGATCATGACCCCCAGACCCCAAAACCACCCTCCGTTCAAATGTTGATTTATATATATATATATATATATATATATCTCCATATATATATATATATATATATATATATATATATCTGACCTATGTCATACGATAACGCTCGTATTTATAAATCAATTTTGATGAAACTAATTGTGTGTATTAAGCTCACCAATGTCTCGACCGAGTTCGTTGGCCAGCTTGGTCCGCCATTTTGTTTCAAGATGGCGGCCAATTAAAAATTTAAAACTAAAATAAATATACAAAAAAATAAAAAATTTAAATTTATTTTGTAATTCAGTGTTAGGCCTTGAAACGAGGATTCCAGAGCATTTTTTGTTTTACCTCTATCTTAAAAAGCGGCTGAGATAGAGCAGTTTGAAATTCTAGGGTGGCTGACATTTTGAAACAAGACAGCACATTACAAAAATGTTCATTGTTGTAATAATTTTCCCAATCAAACGCATAAAACTATATATTCATATCCGTTAGCGCCAAATTCTCGCCAAACTTGGCGACATTTGGCGAAATATCGCCAAATTTGGCCACCAAAATAAGTTTTCATAAATGGAGCTAATTTGGCGAATTTCTTATTCAAATTCCGTATTAACGAATCTTTTGCATTTTAAGTTTCTGTTTTCGTGTAACATTAGCTAAAATTTTAAAACGAAGATATAGGAAAGCTACCTTTTCCTCCCGGTACAGGCCGGAAGGACTTTTTTCTCTTAATTTTTAATGTTGTCATGTAATGGTTTTATCCGCTTTTACTTCTCGTATGCGCTGCACCCTTCAAGTGCCCACTCTTTGCAGACTGAACATTGTATCCATCTTTCACCACCTGCTGAGTAAAGAAACGCAATTCATTGCAAAATTCAATGCAAAAACATGGGTACCTGGTTTTGCCTCAACAAGCTACCAAAAATCAACATGGTTGTTCTCCTGGATAGCTGGACGTACACACTTCTGTTTGACATCAAAATATCGTGTGGAAGCTATAGAAAATAGTGGTTTACTTACCTAAATCGATCCGTCAGGCTGAATTGATTTGAAGAGCAGAAAAGACGGCGAAAAATTAAAACGTTTCAGGTGAATTCTTTTACAATAGCACTGCACGGACACAGAGATTATTTCATTTCAAAAGCCGATGGTACACTGTTAGGGATGTAATTAAAATACACTGCAAATCTTTATATACTTTTCAGGAAATTTTTTAGAACCCTTATTTTGTCACGTTTTTTAGAACACTTTGAAACGCACTTTTTGGAATAGTTTTTCGAATATTTCTGAAAACACTTCTTTTGTTCTGTACACTTTCTAGCACACTTTTTGAAAGCGATGATTTCACAAGTGTGCCCTGCCCATATGTGCTCCCAATCCGTTCTCAAATGTGTTCCTAAGTTTAAATTTAACAGATATCCTGAGCAGAACACTTTCGGTACACTTTCAAAACACTTTCTTTATAGCGGAGCATATTCGGAACACATTAAGGGAACACATTCAGTACACATTAAGGTAACCGGAACACTTTTTTTTAATCAAAGTGTTCCAAATGTGTTCCCAATGTGTGCTGGGAATTTGCAGTGTTGCTGTCCACAGGGCATTGATTAAAAAACAGGTTATCCGGTTTCACCTGCCTACCCGGTTTTACCCTACTCTCCCCTCTATATCTTGTTTCAATTTTATTATCATATTTTAGCGATGTTCCAAAACTTTTGAGACAGACTGTAAAAGTAACGAACCTCAAGAAAATGCCGTTAAGGGTGCATATGAATGATTGAAAGCTACCTAATAGCTTTCAATACAAAAAAGTATAAAGCTACCTATTGCAGCCGTTCGGAGGAAAGCAGTTCCGGAAAATTTTGATATATTTTCACCGATCATGACCCCCAGACCCCAAAACCACACTCCGTTCAAATGTTGATTTATATATATATATATATATATATATATATATCTCCATATATATATATACTAGGGCGCCTGCCCCCTGCGAGCTACGCTCGCCAACCCCCGCTCAGACTTCGAGGCCTCTAAAAACATGACAGCGTGCTATATTTTAAAAACATTGGTAAATCTGTAATTTGGTTGCCATGCTTTTAACGTTTTAATGGGACATTTTTGATTATCATGGCCTCATACACAGCTGTTGCGATAACTGACGACTGTTTTCGGGATTGATAAGTAAAATCAATTACAACTTGAAAACCAGCTTGTATAAAATGGTTAGGTTTAAATTGTGGCTACCTCACGGACTTTTATAACAACGATCTGTATTCTATTCTTCCTTTGCGTTTAAGGATGAGAAAAATTCCATCTGCTTTAAGAACCACGGTTTTGAAAAGTACTGTTATAGACATTTTCAGTAACAGGTTTTAATTTTCTCTCTATTTTAGTGCGCCATCATGCATATTTTCATGTTATTTTAAATATGTAAATTATTTATTTTAATTAATATGTATATACGAATTTCTAATAATTATTTATCATACAAAATTAATTAAACATTTTGTGCATGCATCCCTGCATTTATTCGGCATCAATTGATGACATACTTAAACAAATTTGCTATCCGCGATAATTTTACACCTTGTTATGTCACTTGAATATTGTCCATAAGAAAATCGGGAACTTTTCCAGTATAGGATCCTTTGCTTTTAGGTTTGGCGTAATTCGAGCTTCGAAAAGGGATAGATTCGTTAATATACATAGATTTGTTGCCAAAAGTTATGAAAACAAACCCAATGAACTTTTGTTGCTTTTCTATTATAGGGGTCTTGACGCTTTTTTAAAAAGCTTGGCGGAAAAAACTAAGCAGGATAGAAAACCAAGCGGATAGAAAACCAAGCAGGATATTTTATTCTCCTTCCGTTCAGTTGGGCAATTATTATGTTATATATTCGTTTCAAATATCCGAATTAGTGATTTTATAAATTCGTTTAATTAAATTTTACAAAAAAATAACAAAATGATATCAATAAATAATAATTACTATTAATTCCTTTTCCCCCTTTTCTTTTGCGTTTACATAAATGACGTCATTTGGACGAATTCATTCAAAATATTTTCAGTTTATAAATTAAATTAAATGCTGACAGACGATTGAATCCTGACGATAGAAGTGTGATTTTTTTTTCAAATTTTCCTGAAAAACATAATTTAATCACAATCTTGTCTTCATTATCGATTGAAATAAAAGATAAATTCAATTTCAATTTGAAAATGACGAATAAAAACAAATCAATAATCCCTATCGGGATCCTTTTCAATTTTTTTCCCTTTTTGTCACAAAAAAACTGAGTAATTAATTGCCATCACTACAGAAATGTCATTAAAATTAGAAAAAAATTAATATCTCGAAAACTAATTCCAATTTCAAAATTCTATTACCAGTTTTGACATCCTCGGATTTTTATGGACAATTGGTATTAATTTCACCATCAAGCGTTTAATATTTTATTAAAAATAGCCCTGAAACATAATCAGTCGTTTAGTCAGTCGTTTCATAAAATCGTTTCATAAATTCGTTTCATAAAATCGTTTCACAAATTCGTTTCATTAGGATTTTATATATATAGGGTAGATATATCTGACCTATGTCATACGATAACGCTCGTATTTATAAATCAATTTTGATGAAACTAATTGTGTGTACTAAGCTCACCAATGTCTCGACCGAGTTCGTTGGCCAGCTTGGTCCGCCATTTTGTTTCAAGATGGCGGCCAATTAAAAATTTAAAACTAAAATAAATATACATAAAAATTAAAAATTAAAATTTATTTTTTAATTAAGTGTTAGGCCTTGATACGAGGATTCCAGAGCATTTTTTGGTTTACCTCTATCTTTTTTTTTTTTTTTTTTTGAGACCGGCGACCAGGCCCCTACCTGCCAGGTTTCCCTAGCTTAAACGGGTTTAGTGCCTGGTACCAGGGCGCGTAGCGCCACTGAAGAGATGCCGCGTAGCGGCTGGCCGTTGCTGACAGGACGGCTATGTGGAGGACTTAGTTTTGTTTCCATTTTGTTTTGCTGCTAATTGATGTTATTCTTTTTATATGGACCTGTCATCGTTATGCGAGTTGGTCTCGTAATTTAGAGCCTTGATCAGGTGACGAGACCTTCACCTGATTAGGCACCCCCAGAGGTATTATTCACAGGGAACTTGGAGGACTTTACACCCACGACGGATTTTACATGCACCAGGCGCCATTAGCGTACATGATAAAAAAAAAAAAAAAAAAAAAAAAAAAACCTGTAAGGGAAGGGGGTTAATACATGTTTATTTAACTTTACATAAAAAATAGAAGAAATGATTACTTTTACCTGTGTTGGATTGTTTTTTTCCCTTACTTTTTCTACCGTACTTTCCAGTTACCTGTTGTTTTTCTTTTGCTGCTTGATTTTTGTTGCACATTTAGGTTTATCTCGTTGCTTTTTGGTTTCTCATGTGATGCAGTTGTTTCTCTTTTGTTGCATTTATTTTGGTTTCTCATTTGTTGCAGGTTTCTCATTGTGATTTGGGTTTCTCATATTTCTCTGTTGATTTTATGCTCTGTTGCATCACTGGTAACCGTTGAATTTGTTGTCATGAATGCGCTCTAGTGGCGATCAGTCCATATATACCTTATGGCTGTTTTCATGAGCTCGATGAAGCTTTTTGAGGACTTGGTGCGCTATGGGGTGGGGCATATTCCTTGGCCATTAGTCCGTTAATTAGTTATTAACTTCCACCCTCTTAGACGCTAAAAGACGATTTTTTTTTCGCAGGAAAGAGGTATACTTTACACTGCTATTTTATTATATATACACATATATACATATAGATATTTTCCTTTTTTTTTTTTTTTTTTTTTTTTTTTCCTGGAAGGTAAGATTAATTAGACAGAGGTTATACACACTTTGAATATAGAGGTATGGTGGCTGCTGGGACTTTTATGTTTTTTTTTTTTTTTTTTTTTTTTTTTGTATTAGTCTATGTTTGTCTGTTTCATGTCGTCTACATTGTTCATTAGCCATCTGATCACTGCTCTACCTTTGTTTTGTACATGTTTGTTGTTTGCAAGTTGTCTGTGCCATAGTATTTCGTTATTAACTGTGATGGTGACCAGATGGTGTGGTTCTGTGAGTGGGCAGGCCGTAAGGTAGTGTTTTATGGACCCTAATTCCCCGCATATGCATTCTGGAGAGCTAAATTTAGTAAATCTATGTAGGTATTGTGGGAATGCTCCATGATCTGTGTAGATTTGGCTCAGTAATTTACAGCTTATAAGCCGTTTTGTGTCTACTTTTGGGAAGTATCCATGAGTTGTTCTACCCGTATCCCCATAGTCCCACTCGAACTGCCATTGTTTTATTGTTAACTCTTTTAATATACGCTTAAGGTTTGATATTGGTCTTTCTATGTGGTAGGGTCTATCATTTTTTTTATTTTTAGCCGCTTCTTTTGCTAATTCGTCAGCATCCTCGTTTCCTTGGATGCCAACGTGTGCCTTAACCCAATTAATTTTAAATTTGTTGTTTGATTTTCTTATTTTGTTTTGTATGTCTGCAATTAGTTTTACTGTGTTGAATGGTTTGCTGAGTGCTAATATTGCTGATAGGCAGTCCGAGTGAATGCTATAATCCATCCCTGTTTCGTTGCCCCATTCTGTTGCCTTTAGTATCGACAGTAGTTCGGCTTGGAAGACACTGTTATGTTTCCGCAATGGTGTTGACCATAGTTTAATTTTTTTGTCGCTTTTGTATGCTACGAAAGCCGATCCCGTAGCGCCTGATTCCAATTTTGAGCCGTCTGTATAAATTGTTATATCTGTTTCGTTGTAGCCTATCTTTGGTTCTGTTGTTTCTGCTGGGTGCGTTTCCCATATGTTTATTTTGTTATCGTAGTCTGTTGGTTGAATTGTATTACCGTATAATTTACATGTTTCTCTTAACCTTGTTATTGTTCCATATGTTGCTTCATATTTGACCTGTAGGTGTATTGGAATCAGGCCCGCCAGTACCTGTAGGGCTGCTGTTGGGGCAGTTTTGTATGCCTTGACTATGGTCAGCAGAAAATGTCTTTGGCAAGTGGTTAGGGCCGCTTTGCTTCTAGCATTTAATTTGTGTCCCCAGATTGGGGCTGCATATGTTAGCACTTTTTCTGCTACTGTTCGATACCAAATTTTTATGATGTCTGGTTTTATTCCCCAACCTCTTTTTGCCATTTGTCCCAGCATATTGAATGATTTGCGTACTTTGGTTGTTTGGTGTTGGCAATGTGGCAGCCAGTTTAGGTTACGGTGTATTATGACTCCTAAGTATTTGATTTGGTCTTTACCTTCTAGATCCTTGTCCTCTAATTTGATTCCCTCTATCTTTCCCGAGACTTGATCTGGGAGGTTGTGTAAGCGAGGTCTGTTTAGATACAGTAGCTCTGTTTTTTCCCTGTTTAGCGTAAGATTGTTGCTTTTTATCCAGTTGTTGAATTCTTCTATTATTTTATTTGCTAAGATTACCAGTTGCTCTTTAGTTTTCGCTTTGAGTATTAGGATGAAATCGTCGGCAAATGCTTGGATTCTAACATTTTTACCCCAGTTCTTTTTTAAGGCTACGTCTGCTATTAGCAGCCAAAGTAGCGGGCCAAGACAACTTCCTTGCGGACAGCCGCCAAAGGTTTGTCTTGATTGTTTTATTCCGTTTTCCTCTAGTGTGACAAACCTGTTTTCAAGGAAACTAATTATCCAGTTTGTTAAATAAGTTGGGTTCGGGGAGTTTTTTAGTATATTTGCTATTATTGGCCATCTAATATTATCAAAGGCTCCTTTAATATCCATTGCTACTAGTAGTGTTTGGAATTTATCTTTTTTATCTTGTTTTATCGTTTTTATAAGGTTGTTTAGTGCGTGTTCTGTTGAAGTACCTTGTTTAAAACCATATTGCTTTTTGCTCAAATATTTGTTTAATGTCAGATGGTGCATTATTCTACCGTATATTATTCTTTCTAGGATTTTACTGAAGGCCGGTAGCAGGCATATTGGTCTATAGTTTTTGGGGTCCTGGGTTTTTTTTCCCGGTTTGTGGAACAGGACCACTGTACCTATTTTGAATGTTTTTGGGAAGTGTTTTAGCTTGAGGCATGCGTTGAATAACGAGAGCATTAACTTTGGCGTCGCTTTGTGTATTTTTTTAATTAGATTGTAGTCTATGTAATCGAATCCTGGAGCTTTGTTTTGCTTTATATTTTTTATTATTCTGTTAAGTTCGTGTTTTGTTATGTCTGGTGGGTTAATGTCTCTGAATTTTGGTGGCGCCGGTGTGAGTTTATGTTCTGTGTTTGGGTTTGTTAAGTACAGGTTATCTAGAAAGTGGTTAAGTGTTTCTTTTATTGTTACTGTTTGGTTGTTTGGTAGTACATTTACTAATCGTGATGGCTTTGGTTTTTTACCTGAGGCAGCTTTGTATTGTGGCCCGTATGTATCTATGGCTTCGTTACAGAATTTTTTCCAAGTTTCCCTTTTTGTTCTGTTGATTAGTTTTTTAAGTTTTGCCCTTTCTTTTTTATATTCTATGTGTTGTTTGTATTTTAGTTCTTCATCTTGTTGTTTTTGATATTTCCTTCTAAATGCTCTAACTCGGTTTCGGGCTGTTTTTATCTCCATTGTCCACCATGTTGGAGCTGTTATATTTGGTGATTTTCTTTGTTTGTAGCATTGTAATGCTATTGCTGTGATTTCATTTTGTATTTTCATTGTTATGTTGTCTAATTGTTCTTTGCTGGTTATCCTTGTAAGTTCATTTATATATTTGTTCCCTATTTGTTTTATTTTTTTCTCAAATTTTGCATGTTTTCCATGTTTTGTCTCTAGTTTGTGTCTGTAATAACTTATGTTGTCATATGTTAGTTTGAATTTAATGTATTTGTGGTCGCTATGGGACTCGTCGTCACTTACTTCCCATTCCGTTATTTTGTCCCCAAGGTTTGTCGTTGCTATTGTTAGGTCTGGCCACCCTTGGATAACTTTTTTCCTCCGCATTGTGCTAAATGAGGCTGGTGCGTTTGGTGGATTTTGTACGTATAAGTCGTTAGCTAGTAAAAAAACTGTTAGCTGTTCTCCTCTTGTGTCTATATCATTGTAACCCCAGACCTGAGAGTGTGCATTGAAGTCTCCCGTCAGCAGAATTTCACCTTTGGCTATTTTCAATGTGTCTTCGACCTCTTGAAGCACACTCATGAAGTCTGCTGAGGGGGGGACGTATACATTTATTATCGTTATTATTTCCTTTTTATTTTCTAGTGTTACTGCTGTTGTGTGGTCGGTTTCTTTTAGTGTTATTGGGTTTGTTCCTGTGTTTGTGATTATTGCCGCTTTGTTTGTTTTTGTTTTTGATATTTTCCATAATTTTGAGCTAAAACCTATTATGTCTCCTGTTTGTCTATTTTGGTAAAAGTCTTGGATCAGCGCGATGTTGATTTCATTTGCTCCCATATACCCCGCAAGTGATTTTGTGGCATTTGCACTACCGTGTAGATTTATTTGTATCATTTTTATTGTGTCTGTATCATTGTTTGTGAGAGTTGTGTTTGGGCTTGGTTTATTCGGGGGAGATTTACTTTGGTTTGTGGTGGCGGGTGTGTTTAAGTTTGTATTTTGTGTTTGTTTTGCGCCGCGCGGGCACTGTCTTTTATCGGTGTCCGCGAAAACGTTGCTCTTGTCTTTGCCTGTGTTGCATGTTGTTCATTTCTTCCTGCGTCCTCCTTTGTATTCTTGGGACCCCGCGGTACGTTACTACTGTGGCTTGTCCTCGCAATACTTCTAATCCGCTTGTTAACCTCTTTTTTCCCTCCTCCAATTCTATTTGTCTAATAGTGAGGAGTCTCCGGTATACCGTGCACCTCCCATCGTGAGCCGTGTGATCCGTTGATAGCTGAGAGCGTAAATAACCTTTAGTCATCTCATTGTAGTTTAGACACATGATACATCTTTCTCTTCTCTTAGGGCATTCGTCATGCTTGTGATCTCCAGCACATTCAGAGCAGACTTGTCGCTGGTCGCAGTATTGTGCAATGTGATCAAATCCCTGGCAACGGTGGCACCTCAGAATCGTCACGTAGTTTTTTATCGGGCATTCCCTGAGCCCAAGGCACACCGTTCTTCTCTTGGCCAACGAACTCGGTCGAGACATTGGTGAGCTTAGTACACACAATTAGTTTCATCAAAATTGATTTATAAATACGAGCGTTATCGTATGACATAGGTCAGATATATATATATATATATATATGGAGATAAATCAACATTTGAATGGAGGGTGGTTTTGGGGTCTGTGGGTCATGATCGGTGAAAATATATCGAAATTTTCCGGAACTGCTTTCCTCCGAACGGCTGCAATAGGTAGCTTTATACTTTTTTGTATTGAAAGCTACCTAAAATGCTGTCAAAGTGGACATTTTGAACCGAATTTCCCGAAGCGATAGCGCTGGAAACAAAAGAAAATTATCGTACTGTAAAAATAATTATTTGTAAATTAATTTCTAATTAATTGAACGAAAAATAAAAACACAAGTCACTTATAAATCTCTTCATAAATCACGCCGCCAAGTGTCATGTTTTTACTTTTAAAAATGAGTCTGAAAATGTGTTCGAAAATTTTGAGTTGTTGAGCGCGGAAAAATATATTTTTTTTTTAATACCGCCTTAAAATTAGCCATTTTGATCTAATTTTCGGCATTTAGCACTGACGAAATCCTGGTCATCGGAAAGCAATTGGCGATAACTCATAATGTCTAGAAAAGCTGGAAAGACTCTTTGATTATTCGGCATCTGAATTGATAATACTTTATATATTTTTTCAGGGAAATAGGAATGAAAATGAAAGTACGAATAAGTCAGAAAAATCGGCGTTTTGATCAGGGAAAATAAAATTTTAGAATATCCTTAAACATGTTCTCGCATATATTCTTCTAATGTCTAAATGCAACCTAAAGCATATGCGCAAACTAAAGTCAGGAAACGCTCATATAACTTCTTAGAAATGCACCAAATTTTACATTTCTGAGTTTAATGATTTAAAATGCATATATTGATCTAATTTAAAATTTTTAATATAAAACAGGGGACGCCGCAACTTCGTGTTAAATTCGAAGAAATGCACTATGTTTTATATTCGTAATCTTTGATGTTATTATAAATTAATATATTAGAATGGTATTGAAGAAAGTTTCCTGGTGGCCACAGCATACTAGTTACTTTCTTCTACCTACTAATTACTTTCTTCTACTAGTTACTTTCTTCTACCTACTAGTTACTTTCTTCTACCTATACAAAAAGAAAATATTAAGTCATAATGAACAGAGGAAGGCATTTTCAACAAGGTAAATTATATCCAATGTTTGGAGTATCATAGTTGAGATTTTTTCTAACAGAGCTAAAAATGCCGGTACCAGCATTCGAACCTGGGTACTTTGGCTTGCCGTGACAACGCGGTCCACTACGAGAGGGAACCGTGACTACCTATGTAGGTTTTCACACCTCTCGAGTTGTGGTAGAGCAAGTACGGGTTGGAACATCCCGACTTAAGGCCTAGGGCCTGGTTCCCTTCTGGGTTTCCAGCTCCGAAGCTGTTGGGGGACGCCGGCCCGTCTCCAAGTGTCTCGTGGTGACTCCCCGTGGTATCGCAACGGCTTACGTCATCGACACGTGGTTTTTAAGGTTAGAGGGTCCGCAGGTGCCGGTCCTCTGACCGGCCGAAGCGCCGCAGGGAGACAAACCTGCTGGCGTGATAAAAGTCCCTCAGGACTTGGGTTTGGTGGTCGTCTACGCACAGGGCACTCCCTCAGGGCGCCTGCGGCGCAGCTTACTCTTTGCCGTGCCAACGCTCTTCCTACTGAGCTATTCCAACGATAGCCTTGCTGGCATATTTCACTCTTATTTGTTGGACAAGGCTGCGAACTGCAGCGCTAATTTCATTCATCCGAGCTATAACTATAGCATTTTTCGCGATGAATCTGAAATAACACGGAAACTCCTATGTATACCATGTAATTAGGTCATAATACAGTAGAATTAAATGAAAATACCTTCCTCTGTTCATTATTTTAAAAGTTTTCATTACTTTATAAAACAAATACGAGTGAAATATGCCAGACAGGATATCGTTGGAATAGCCCAGTAGGAAGAGCGTTGGCACGGCAAGCCAAAGTACCCAGGTTCGAGTATTGGTCCCGGCGTTTTTCGCTCTTTTGGAAAAAAATCTCAACTACGATACTCCAACCATTGGTTATAAACAGGGAGATATAAATAGATTAGGAGAATTTTCCCCTATGGCATCTTCCTTGCAAACTTGAGCCTAACGCTGAGGTGGCCGCATGTGGCGCTGCGATCTTTAGCTGAGTCAAAATAACATTGTTTGCTATAGGAGTGCGTTATTATTTCTTTAATAAAATATTAATTTTACATTATATTTTAATATGGCTCGGAACTGTTTTGTATATGGATGTGACACAGGTTATAAGAAAGTCGAAAGACAGAATAAAGAACTGGGTATAAGAAATCCATCGTTGTTTCCGTGAGCATAGCTCGTCTAGCACAGTAAAAAATGCCAAAAATTTAGTTCAGATAGGAAACACAGTTAAAAATTGTCTTTTCCCCAATTCAAAAAATGAATCCACTCCTTCCGGGAATAAAAAAAAAGGGAGGGGGGGGGTGCAACAGATAAATTAACTGAATGAAATGGATGGCCTTTGTGCTTCTTTTTGAAATTATATATATATATATATATATATATATATATATATATAGTTTTTTTTTAATCTAAGGTGAATGCTGTGATTTTTAAATGTTTGTAGCCGAGTAATTCTTGAAATTATATTTTTTGTATTTTTCTTTGTTAAATAAATGTTTGTTAATTATTTCTGTTAAATAATGTTTGTTCCTTAAATAAAGATATGTAATTTTTCTTGTGTAATCTTTATTTAAATATACACACATAGGCACAAAAGTTTTTTATTTTATCAAAATATCTTGATCATATGCAATAAATACATAGACATCAAATTATTTTTTGATTTGAAAAAAAAAAAGTATTTCAAATAGGAAGTTATTGACAGCAAGTCTTGAATGTAGAAAATGATTCATATCATACAGGAGTATTAATTTACTGAAAAAGCTAGTTGTATTTGAATTTATATTACATTAAATATAAGAATAAAATTACAATAATCCAGCAGTATAGGAAACACTATTTTTCTTTTCTAGGGTCCCCTTTCCTGTATTGTCACAAAAATTTGAGCATTTCCGATGCCTCAAAGTATAGATGGGAGTATGTAAATAAATATTTAGATAAATATATTTATTATTATCCTACTCTAATAGTATAAAATATCATCTCTAATGAAAATTACATGCTAAATTTGGGGGCCTTGGGCCCAATTGTTACAAACTTCAAATTTATTTTACATTTGCAGTAGGCATAAATATTTTTTAAATCTAGAGTTTGAGTACAATAAAATTAATCCTAACAAAATTTACTTTATTCCAATACTTGTTTTGAATAGGAATTGATATTTTTCTTATTATATATATATATATAATATATATTCTTATATTATACACATATATATATATATATATATAAAATTTTTAGTTATTTGCAGTTTGTAAAATTTAGTATGAATATTTAACAAATTCTTAAACTAAATAGTCCTGGTTTTCATATTTTATTTATTTTAAAAAATAAATAAAAGCATATAAAAACATCATCATTTGTTTTAATTAGAAAAAAAAAAAATATTCTATAAAATATTTACGAGAATTACGTGATAAATCCCGGATATCGAAGTACAATAAAATTAAAAAAAAAAAAAAAAAAAAAAAAAAAAAAGATATATTTGAGTTCCAGGCTTGTTTTGAATAAGAATGAATATTTTTTGTTCCTTTTTAGCACTTTCCAACCTAGTTGAAAAGTGCTTATGACTTCGGTTTGTCTGGCCGTCTGGCCGTCTGCCGTCTGGCCGTCTGCCGTCTGGCCGTCTGGCCGTCTGCCGTCTGCCGTCTGCCGTCTGTCCGTGCTCTAACTCCCGTAAATATGCTCGGATTGCTCTGCAATTTTTATATGTTATTATCGTTATCTATAGCATGTTCCCTATTTCAACGGAAGTGTGTAGCACTTATAGTTTTTTTACAGGGACACTCAAAAGAATTCCGTTACATTGCGGTCTATGGGGAAAAATCATTTGCTGTTTATTTAAATAATGTTTCACTATTTTAAACGCATTGAAATTTATATATATCACTAAGGTGCATTAGAAGAAGCTTAATATGGAACAGGGTGTGCATAGCACTTATAGTTACTTTACAGGGACAGTAAAAATAATTCCGTTACATTACGTCTATGGAGAAAAATCGTCTGCGGTTTATTTAAATAATGTTTCACTATTTAAAACGCATTGAAATTTATATAGATCACTAAGGTGCATTACAAGAGACTTACTACGGAATATTGTGTGTATAGCAGTCATCGTTCATTTACAGGGACACGCAAAAGAATCATCTACTGTCTGTTAACAATAATTCCTGGAAGTGCGTTTTAAGTTACTGAACGCGATTTTAATGTTAACTTGCTTTTTGTCTATTACGTGCTGTGTATAAATTCCGTAGATCCTATACAGGGCAGCACAAAAGTTCGCGAACACATTTCTGTTTATTGACAAACTCCAGACGGAGAATTTAAAAATGTGCTACACGTTTCCTAACTGAACTAAAATTTAGCATCCTATGTAGTATATATACAATTCTATATATCCTATACAGGGCTGAATAAAAGTATTCGGATATTTTTCCGAATATTGTATATGTTGGAAATTCCTGAAATTATGTTTTTAAATATGTTATGCGTTTTCCAAATTGTTTACTTAGAAGTTATCTTTTAGCTTATTAAACGGTATGATTTGTAAAATTATTTTGGAAGCGTTGGAAAGTGCTACATAATCTATGCTTGACGCATGATTTTTCGTTCTTGTTAGTATTACAGTGAAAATATATATGATTTGCAGTTTGTAAAATTTAATATAAATATTTTACTAACTCCTAAAATAGTTCGTTTTCTGTTTTATTAATTAAAAAACATCACAGAATTTCTTTTGAAATGCAGCTTGAAAAAAAAAAAAAAAAAGTTTTCGATTTGCTGAACTTCGATTGCTGACACAGATGGCGCTCCGGACATTACACGAGATTTCGCGCATTACCAAACTTCATTTCGGAGTCAAAAACCTAACACGGCGTTCCCCTACCTGAGGTATTCTATTACCATGGTTATAAAATATTAAATTTGTGAAAAATTTCAACTAGTTACTTTCTTCTACCTATACAAAAAGAAATGATTAAATTTGGAAAAATTTTCAACTTCTGGTTTTCGACGGATTTATACGTTTTAGAAGGTTCCGAAAAAGATTTGACCGTTTTTAGAAAGTGTTTGACCATGAGTCTGTGTGTCTGTACGTCTGTATATGACACAAATTTTGTGGGCACTTTAACTCACGCACTTGTACGTAGAATAGGATGAGATTTCATATGAAGCTCTATCCTAATGTGAACAGGTGCTGATTATTTTTTAAGCAAAATCCCCCAAGAGGGGGGTGCCGCAAACCGATGATTTGTTCGATTTATGCAGGGTGCTTATATTTCCAGTTTATGTGCACAAAATTCAACGAAACATCAAATTTAGAATCTTCATATTAGGAATAGATTGTCATTCAATTTTGGTTGCGGTCATCTAAGAGGAGGTGCCTAAAGTCAATGATTTATTCGAAATATGCGATGCTTATATCATCAGTAATGTACGGAATTGAACGAAACTTCATGCTTAGCATCCTGAATATGAAAGTATTTTGTTATTCAATTTTGGTTGCAGACATATAAGTGGGGGTGCCGAAATTCAATGATTTGTTCGAACTAAATCGATGTAATTTCTTGTAGTACTGTTTAAATAATTTAATTGGTTTGATTTATATAAAAAAGAGCTTTGTGATAGTCACGACATACTAAGTTTTTTTACTTTCATCTATCTTTACAAGAAAAAAGTCATAAAAAATTTTGACTTCCGGTTTTCGACGATTTTATATGTTTTAGAAGGCCCTGAACACTATTTGACTGTTTTTAGAAAAATGTCTGTCTGTGAGTCTGTCTGTCTGTCTGTGTGTCTGTATGTGACAAAAAATGTGTGGGCACTCTTATCTCAAGAACTAATGAACGGAATTTAATGAAACTTTACATTCAGTTAGACCTTGGTATAAATTGGTGCTGAGATTAGTTTTTGGTGTAAATCGCCAAACAGGTGGCACTGCTATGCTGTATTTTTTACAATTTCCGCCATAGCTTATATCTCAAGAACTAATGCACAGACTTTCATCCAATTTCAGATACAGCTAGACGTTGACAGAAGTTGTTGTTCATTAGGTTTTGGTGTAAATCGCCCAACAGGTGGCGCTTATATGCTGCGTTTTTCATGATTTCCACGGGGATTCTATCTCAAGAACTAATGCACAGAATTTCATCAAACTCCATATTTTGCTAGATCGAGACATAAACAGACGCTGATTACGTTCTGGTGTAAATCGCCCAATAAATGATGCTGCTATGCTGCATTTTTCATGATTTTCACGATAGCTATATCTCAAGAACTAATTCACAAAATTTCATTAAACTTCAGATTCTGTTAGACCTTGACATAAATAGATCCTTATTCGTTTTGGGTGTATACCGTCCAACAGGTGTCGGTTCTAGGCTCTGTCTTTTGCGTGTTTCCGCGATAACTATATGTGAAAAACGTATAGATTGTCATTTAATTTTGGTCGCAGACGATTTTAATGATATAGAAGAAAGTTTTGTGATAGCCACAACAAACTGGTATTTTCAGAAATGAACTAACAAAGATAAGAATAAACACTTTGGGACTGATCATGCAACTTAAAACAAGTTTCTTCATTTAAATGAGGAGGTTGTAAAATGTCTAATCTAAAGCATATATTTTAGTCTGTAATTGGTTAATCTTATGCATATTGAGCTAAAAAGACGATTTTATAAACTCTCTTTCACCACAGAAGAAAAAAATGCATGTAGAAATTGAACAACGTCTCCTTAAATTTGAGAATATTTGTAAAACTGACACATTTATCTTAATTTTTTCAAACTCATGTTACTTCTCATAAGAAAAGTTTCGCGCTTCTTACGTCAGGTTCCATCTAAATATAGTAACACATCCCGAAGAATTGCAATACCGAAGCTCATTTACCGCGAGTCGGTCAAAAATAGAGTGAATCCATTGAGAAAAAAAAAGGATAACGGTTGACATGCAAGCTGAGAAATATTGTAGGTTGTTTTTATTCCGACGCTATTAAATAATGCGACATTTCGCCTTACATTTTACATTAGAGTCGAAATGAAAAGTGTTATTTGAAATAAAAGAGGAAGGAACATGTTTTTTTTTAAACGAGATCTTGATATGGACGAAAATTAAAAGTGAGAGAAAATTATATATACTAGAGCAGGGATAGCGAAGCTATGACACGTGTGCCAGATGTGGCACGTATGACAATTTCTCCGGCACGCGAAAGGTTTATGTTTGATAATCATTTATAAAATTCTTCTATTTTTTTTTTATAATAAACAAAATATTGGATAAATCTATTGTTAATACTTGGAAATTTCTCCATGGAAAATTTCTCACGCCTTGCATTTATAATATACAAATTTTAATTGCTTAAAAGGCGTATAGCCAACATAGTGAAAAAGTACCCAAGCCGGGACTCGAACCCGAGTCATCAGTATAGCGAACGCAGTGCGGTATACTGATGACTTGGGTTCGAGTCCCGGCTTGGGTACTTTTTCACTATGTTGGCTATACGCCTTTTAAGCAGTCATCAGTATAGTGAACGCAGTGCGCTATACTGATGACTCGGGTTCGTGTCCCGGCTTGGGTACTTTTTCACTATGTTGGCTATACGCCTTTTAAACAATTAAAATTTGAATAAACAAAATATTGTTTAACACGTACAGACAAATAATGCAAATATTTTTGCATAAATTAACACATTATTTTTTTTTCTGTGATGCTTAAACTTCGTTTTCGACATGTAACACTTGTGAATTTCTATGTGAATTTAAACAGCTTTAGGTTTTCAGTCAAATTTCATAAGATAATCACTGCAATAAAATAACAAGTGTATCCAGTTTTTGCGATGTATATTACTAAAAATAACAAAATATGAACCAGATATGAAGCATTCTCCGTCGAACGTACAACCAGGGCCTGATCAACTCTTTGTAGGACCTGGGGCACAAAGATCATGTCTGGGTTCCCTTTGTCAAGAAAATTACATTATAAACATGATAAACAGTTTTTTTATGTCATTATGCTATGTTTAAAATTTAAACCACAGCTTTATGAATAATTAATATATTATAAACTCATGTAAAAATGCATTATTTATGTAATACACTAACAAGTTGCAAATTGTACGTTAAACGTGACAAATGAGATGCGTTTGTACTATAACTAGTTTTACAATATAAAAAAAAATAATCGTTATTATTTCAGTGAAATGAATTATATCGTCTTTTATGAGCGATATGAGCATTCCCCTTTTTTAGGGTTTCGTTCATCTCACGAAACCCTATTACTCAAGCTCCGTTGTCTGTCCGTCACAGAGCCATTCTCAAAAACTATATAACTTACAGAGTTGAAACTTCGTGTATATTTCTGAATACCAGCTATGAAGAGCTCAAAATATTAAAATTTGAAAAAATCGTATTATTTTAATAAATAGAGATAAAAAACCAAAATTCTAACTGCCTATTCCTATTAAATTTAAACATTTTTCGTTATAGCAGGTGCCAAAAATTAAAAATCCACGAGGAAATTCTTTCTATAATAATTAATTTTCTATCAGACGATTTCCACGTGAAAAATGAAAATGAAATAAAAAGTTTCACTAATTGAGAAAAAGATTAATATGAAATAAAATTGATTGACGTCATAGTGGTAATGAAACGGAAAGATTTCTCAACAATACAAGGAGTATGAGTATGCGTACCTACACAAAGCAGATTAATATCAAGTCATTAGAGAATTAAAAAGAAAATCTGAAGTGATATCGGAAGTTTAACGGATTTTTCAAATGTTTCAGAATAATACAAAGCGAGTATCAATATATCAGTAATAGAGAATAGTAAATATATGAGTTTGAGGAACGTATTGAATCATGATAAAAACCGATTATGGAAATATTCGCATATTTTAACATTTTGAAGGTGTACAACATGTTTAATTTTAAAATTAATTTTTTTTTAAAATATCGTATTTAGTCCACATGACAGATATTATTATTACAGAATATAATAGCGGGCTTCGCCCGCGGCTAGTTTTGATATTCGAAAAAACGAAAAAATAGACCGGTAAATTTTTACTTTATAAAAAACATGACTTTTTTTTGTTGTTGTTGTTTCTAAATTAAATTTATTTGAATTTATTAAAGAAAGGATAAAGTGTTTTGAAAGGAATATTAAAAAACATGACTTTTTTTTTTCTAAATGAAATTTATTTGGATTTATTAAAGACAGGACAAAGTGTTTTGAAAGGAATATCAAACGAAACCCTTTGAGCGATCTTCGATCACACTTACCCACTTGTTTTAATTATGTATACCACGTTTACAGATGCGATTTTTTTTTCGACACCAGACAGAGCTGCAAAATTCAACATGGAGATCTTGGTTTTCGAATGATTACCTCCATGATTTAATATTTGTATTACTCACGATGAACGAATCTGCTGTGTTTATTTACTTTAAATGATTGAGATATTGGCTGTCAACCTAATTTCAACTGAAGTTATCTCAGAATCTATACATATTTGAATGTAACTCGTGTCTCAAACAAACAATTTTTATGAACGAACTTTCTAAAAATGTAACTTATCTGTAATTTTATTCGAAAAAATAATTTTGAATAAAAATGTCCTCCTGGCATATGAAAAAGAAATGGTCAAACCGTATTTGTGTTCCTCAATCTCATGACTTGTTCCTTTATTATATAAATTACGCGTATGATAGGATTTAATAGAATGAAGAAAACTTTTATTAATATATTTTAAAGTTTTGATTCGATTTTCATAAAATTTGAAATGACTCGACAAAATTCTGCAACGATTATATATATTAAATTTCAAACCATTCTGTTGGGTAGCTTTTGTGCTTCTATATGCGGACGGACGGACTAGATGACGACTGTAGTTAGGTGCTACGTATTTATATAATTACGAACGCACTCTAAATGTGTCTGCAGGATATGCTATTTAGAATGAGCAAATTTCTTAACCTAAGGGATTGAATAAAATATGTTTGACGTAATATCCCTTCTTGGAATTTCGAAGTTCATATTACATTTCATTGTCAATAGTGAAGAACATTGGGAAATTAGTTTATATGAATTCAAAAAATTCATTTTTTCTATGAACTGCAAATGGAAATTTCTTTCATTTGTATCTTCAGAGAGCGGATAAAATGCATTTTGGGACCCACAGAAAATGTGGACCCGGGGCATATGCCCCGTGTACCCCTGTGGTAATCAGGTCCGGCGTACAACAGCAAAAATGTAATTAATACATTATTAATATAATTTTCTACGTAACTTGGACTATTTTAAATCAAATGTCGCATTAATGAGGTTAAAAATTATAAAAATAAAATTTCTTATTTTTTACTTCATAAATTAGAGGTTTGATTTACCTCTGGAGTAAATCAAACATTTCCATGATCCGTGTACTTTTATCGGTTGCCATACAACTTATAAATATTGCAGTTTGTTTGTATGTACGTGCTACTTATAAAAATCATACTTCCGAATCGAAATTTCATAAAATTAATTGTTGATTCCAATATACAGAAAAATCTTATTTTGATTTTTATTCTTAGTTATTTAATGCATGAAAGCGACTGATTTGATTGTGTTTTGAATAAATCAGACATTTCCACGACCCGAGTACCTTTTATCAGTTGCCATATACAACTTATAAATGTAGTAGTTTGTTTTTATTCTAATACTACCAAATAGAGTGACATGTTACTGCACATTTTATGTTAAAATTGAAATGAAAAGCGTTATTTGAAATGAAAGTCTTCTTTACTAAAATTAACAATTTCTTTTCACAATTTGCGGAAAGGAAGTAAAATTTGAAGCCAGTTTAGAGGAACAGGAAAACAGAGACATATGTTTTCAGACGTGATCCTGCTGTTAACGGAAATGAGTTATGAATGAAAAATGTGTACTTAAACAAAAACAAAAATGAAAACAAATAAACAAAAAAAGCTCGTTAAGCGTAGATTTATAAATTTATTCTCATTCACTATTTTACAACAATCTATTTATATAATACGCAAGTGAGATGACGATTCCGGGTAGAACCCATTCATCTAACAGCAATTTCCTATATCAAATAAAAAAAAAATTTCGTTATAGCAGCTGCCAGCAATATTAAAAACACATAATAAAACTCTTACCACAACAATTAATTTTCTATTGAAAGATTTCCACGTGAAGAATGAAAATGACATAAAAAGTTTCAAGAATGAAAAATATGAATATGACGGCATATTGGAAGTATAACAGAGATTTTCAAAGCTCAATAATACAAGGAGCAATATAAGTAAGTACAGAAACCAGGTGATTATGATGTCAGCAGGTGAATGTATAACCTCATATGAGTTTGAGGAACGTGTTGAATCATGATAAAAACCCGATTATGGAAATATTGGCATATTTGAAAATTTTGAGGCTCTCTGAAATAATTTTTGTTATTTTAAAATCTATTCCACATATGTATATACGTGTGTGTATGCATGTAAATTATAGAACTTCCACAAATGTTCAAGTCCACAGAGCTCATTCTTAGTGAAAAATTGAAACAAGTGCGGTAAGTGTGATCGAAGATCGCTCAAAGGGTTTCTTTTAATATTCCTTTAATACTTTATCCTTTCTTTAATAAATTTAAATAAAAAAAAAGTCATGTTTTTTATAAAGTAAAAATTTACCGGTCTATTTTTTCGTTTTTTCGAATATCTTCATATATTCTCATATATTTACTATTCTCTATTACTCATATTGATACTCGCTTTGTATTATTCTCAAACATTTGAAAAATTCGTTAAACTTCCAATAGGACGTCAGATTTTCTTTTTAATTCTCTAATGACGTGATATTAATCTGCTTTGTGTACATACACATACTCATACTCCTTGTATTATTGAGAAATCTTAGAAATTTTCCGTTTTATTACCACTATGACGTCAATCAATTTTATTTCATATTTATCTTTTTTTTTTCAATTGGTGAAACTTTTTATTTCATTTTCATTTTTCACGTGGAAATCGTCTGATATAAAATTATTTATTGTAGAAAGAATTTCATCGTGGATTTTTAAATTTTGGCATCTGCTATAACGAAAAATGTTTAAATTTAATAGGAAAAGGCTGTTAGAATTTTGGTTTTTTATTTCTATTTATTAAAATAATACGAATTTTTCAAATTTTAATATTTTGAGCTCTTTATAGCTGGTATTGAGCTATATACACAAAGTTTCAACTCTATAAGTTACATAGTTTCTGAGAATAGCTCTGTGACAGACAACGGAGCGGGAGTAGGGTATCATGAGATGAACGAAACCCTAATAAGTGCGGGTAAGTGTGATCGAAGATCGCTCAAAGGGTTTAGTTTAATATTCCTTTCAAAACACTTTATCCTTTCTTTAATAAATTCAAATAAATTTCATTTAGAAACAACAACAACAAAAAAAAAGTCATGTTTTTTATAAAGTAAAAATTTACCTGTCAATTTTTTCTTTTTTTTCGAATATCTAAACCAGCCCGCTATTATATTCTTTCATAATATCTGTCATGCGGACTAAATGCGATATTTAAAAAAATAATTTCAAAATTAAACATGTTGTACACCTTCAAAATGTTAAAATATGCGAATATTTCCATAATCGGATTTTTAACATGATTCAATATGTTTCTCAAACTCATATATTTACTATTCTCTATTACTCATATTGATACTCGCTTTGTATTATTCTCAAACATCTGAAAAATTCGTTAAACTTCCAATATGACGTCAGATTTTCTTTTTAATTCTATAATGACGTGATATTAATCTGCTTTGTGTACATACACATACTCATACTGCTTGTATTACTGAGAAATCTTAGACATTTTCCGTTTTACTACCACAATGACGTCAATCAATTTTATTTCATATTTATCTTTTTGGGTGAAACTTTTTATTTCATTTTCATTTTTCACGTGGAAATCGTCTGATAGAAAAAAAGATAAACGCATGGGATTTCATTTGAATTACTCTCTAAATGCTGGCAAAAAATACGAACTCGGCGTTTCACAGTATCATTATAAAATACTAAAGACA
Source organism: Maratus michaelseni (assembly GCA_963931845.1). Lineage (NCBI taxonomy): Eukaryota > Metazoa > Arthropoda > Arachnida > Araneae > Salticidae > Maratus > Maratus michaelseni. The sequence goes on from OZ007596.1 coordinate 95,511,410, forward strand.
TAATCTTATTTTTTATTAATTTATTATTATTTTTTATTAATTTTTTATTAATTTTTATTAATTTTTTATTAATTTTTATTAATTAATTAATTTTTTCTTTATAATTTTCTTTTTAAATGTTTTAATTATCACGAGGCAATTTTTTTTTCAACTTCCCGGATAGCCATATTGGAGCAGGTTCTACAAGGTTTTTTCCCCCTATTTAACACTTTCCAACAGAGTTGAAAAGTGTTTATGAATTCGGTTTGTCTGTCTGCGTCTGTTCGTTCTCTAACTCGTGTAAATATATTCGGATTGTCATGCAATTGATATACGTTAATGAAGCTTACTATGATGGCATGTTCCATATTGAAAATGAAGTATGTAGCGTTTATACTTCATTTACAGTGACGCTCAAAAGAATTCCGTTAAATTACAGTCTATGGAGAAAAATCGTTTGCAATGTGTTTTAAGGATATTACACTATTTCAAACATATTGAAATTGATATATATCACTGAGGTGCACTACTAGAGGCTTACTATAGACTAGGGTGTGAATAGCATTCATCGTTCATTTACAGGGACACACAAAGGAATTCGGTTACAGTATTGTCTAACAATAATTGCTAGAAGTTACGTTTTAAGTTGTGGTGCACGTTTTTAAATTAAACTAATTTTTTGCCTATTACAAAAAAAAAAAAAAAAAAAAAAAGAAAAAGAAAGAAAGAAAATCTTAAGTGCAATACACAGGGTTGCACAAAAGAATTCGGATATTTTTCCGCCTATTGATGTTAATTCCTGAAATTGTGTTTTGCAAATTGTTTACTTTAGACATCATCTTTCACCTTATCATACGGTGACGTTTGTTACAATAATCTGAATGTGTTGGAAAGTGTTTCATATTCTATGCTTGACGCATGATTTTTCGTTCCTTTTTTAATTCTAAATACATAAAATTTTTCACTTTGAACCCGAGCCCATCTCATCGCTAGTGATCATATCATTCTGAACCCCAATATCCCCATTGCTTTGAAAGTTTTATAATATCGGGCATAATTTTTCAATGTATATCTAATTAATACATTTGTATTATATTTCATTATATTATATATTTATTATATTATATTTTTATTATATTTTTTATTACATTTTTATTAGGTGCGTTCGTAATTATATAAATATACGTAGCACCTATTATCGTCGTCTGGTCCGTTCGTCTGTCTGTGTGTCCGACCGTCCGTCCACATATAACAACACAAAAACTACCCAATCGAATGGTTTGAAATTTAAGATATATTATCTTTGCAGAATTTTGTCGAGACATTTCAAATTTTATGAAAATCAAATCAAAATTTCAAAAGATATTAATAAAATTATTTACTAAGAAATTTGAATTTTTTAAAAAGAAATCGGTGCTTTCTCTTGTTATAGGAGCTTCCGAGGTTTAACCGTCAAACGACCGAGATACTTATTTTATTACAGAAATTAATCTGCAGACGATAGAATTCATTTTACAGAATTGAAAATCCTACAGATCTGAATATTTATATAACTAACTATAGTACGAACGCACCTCATTTGTCACGTTTGACGTGCAATTTCCAACTTGTTATATATGAATGTGGTTCGAGCTACAAAGGGCGCAAACTTTGAAATGTGGTAGTATATAGTAGATTGTACAAAATAAATGATTAAAACACTGCTATCTTGAGTTTTTCAGAGTTTTATGCAGCTTTGAAGGTATAACGCCATCTATGGTCAATGTTTAAAACAAAATTTTTAATTAACTTAAACAAAACCTTCGATTCTGAATAGATTTTTCGCCCAAACGCGAATTCTCGTACGCCAGTTGCATGATTTTTTTTTAAACCTTAATTTAAAAATGTGTCAAGAACTTTTGGGTAAACCTGTGTCATAAATTAAATAAATTTTAATGTGAATCTTTTTTCTTTTTTTTTTTTTTTGGTCTTTTAAAAGTATCAAACGAATTAAATTAGAGATGTAATTAATTCTTTAATGTTCTTAAATATGACAATCATGTCATTTTTATATTAAAAGGTATTTTAAACCTTTTTGTGTAATGTTTGTCATTTTAAGCATTAATTACATGTCCAATTTAACGTTGATATGTGATTTTATTATATGATTTGCAATTAAATTAGTTTAAGCTTTCTTTCAGAAACATCTCAGGCATAATTTTTAATAAGGGGAATTATCCACAAACTAAATATAATATAATAAATATAATATAATCTATATATATATATATATATATTACGCTATCGTACGTGGCACAGAAATCGTGATTATTTGTTAATTGTTTAATGGTAACGCCCAAATGAAACGCATATCATTGGTTATTGTGTAAAAGTCCTTTGGCAGGATTTAGGCCGAGGTAAATTGGGTTTATTTACGTTTCGCTCTTTCTCTGCAATTAGGAACTTCACAATATTATTAGAAATGCCCGTAAAAGATCTCGGCGAAAGCTTGAAAGTGAAGAACCCGAATTAAGAAAGGAAATCGAAATAGATTGGATCGAGAACGCCATATCAAACACAGAGCATAACCGATCGCCAAAATAGGCTTAATAACCGTAGCATGCACGAACGCGTTGCTTCTCCTAGGGGAGAAAACGGATGTAGGCGTAATATGGCCATTGCGTTGAGAGCTAAAGCTTTTTTTTTTTTTTTTTTTTTTCAAGAACTCATGTTTTTACTACTAAATATGCATATTTTTTCGCAAATTTTTAAAGAGAGCTTGGATTAAGTTATATTTATAACCGATTGAAATTTCAGAAAGTTTGGAAGATGAGAACTATTTTTTATTGCTATGCCGACGCGAAACCAAACGAACAAACAAAAAAGTGAAAAGGAGACATTTCTTTTACAATTAGATAACAATATTTTTTCACGAAATTTTTGCACGATCTATGTAAAATCGTTTCATTTATAACCAATAAGGATTTCAAAGAGTTCGGACAAAAATAAATTTTTATTTTAAAACTATGAAACGACCCTACGTGAAAAAAAAAACAAGAAAATGAGCGCTTTTATCACTACATATCAACATTTTTTTGCGAAATTTTTCATTTTTAAATATAATTTCATTCAAAATCGAGTTAAAGATATAAAATAATAAAAACTTGATTAAAAAATATATATAATATCACGGGCCCGGGCAACGCCGGGCGGGTCAGCTAGTATAATGTAATATAATATAATATAATATAATATAATATAATATAATATAATATAATATAATATAATATAATGAAATCTGCGAAAAATTTTACGGTTAAATGCGCGGAAGTTAGAAGGTTTGGTATATAGGCATATATTTGTAAGTCATAAAAACTTTTCGTCCATGCAAGAAAGTGTTAATAATAAAGGATAGATTATTTATACGCGTAACACGGATGAACTGAAATTTGAGGCCATCGAAAGAAAATAAAGCCATAAAGGAAATACGAATTGGATATGATTGAAATATCAACGGAAATGCGCTTCGGATGAGGGGGAAGAAAAGAAGTGTAATAAACAGACAGATAAAGGTAGCTGCCTATATTTAGTTACATACAATTTGACACCATACTTTTCCTTACATTATCAAGATATCTTTTCATACCGTTTCATACAACTTTCATTTTTAAAATTATTATTAATAAAGGAAATGATTATGTATTATTGACATCATGGCTGGTATGAAAAATTTTCGAACATGAGTACTGACAGGATGTGTTTTTTTAATTTTTTTTTTTATAGTTATGTTACTCCAGCTTTAAAACAAGTAGTATTAAGATCTAATGAATTTTCCTACATGACCAATAATTATAATATAATGCATTGTGGAGAACAAAATAAACAAATAAATAAATAATAATAATAAAATAAAATAATAAAACACGCATTATACGATTTTTAGTACGTTTGTCGTTGAAGAAGAAGAAATGTGCCAGTGATTTGAAAGTAACATCTGTTTGCATAGCTGTCAATCTTAAGGCACTTTTCTAGTCAAATAAATATAATTTGAAGCGGAAAAAATATTTAATGAGATGTTTTTTTCTTTTTATATATAATGGTTATTAGTTAACTTCTTTTATTTAACAGAATTACTGGTTTCACTTAATTTAAAAATTATAACCCCAAAGGTTTACAGCTATGATATTTGTATTCGAAATTTTAAATTTTTCTAATGGGATTATTTGCATATTAAAATAAACACAAACTTCACAATTTCTGAATAGAAACCCCCGTATTCTACGCAATAAAAAAAATCTATATTTTTCAATTAACATAAAGACAAATTCTCGCGACATTTCTACGATTAATTTCCGAATTAACTATTTCACGAAGAGGACTTCATTAGGGGTTCTCTCCAAATCGAAATTCGGTACGTAAATAATGTGCACAAACACCGGAAATATACCATACATAATTTGTAATTCCGTATCTAGATTTTTTTTTTTTTTTTTTAAGAGATAACAAAAGAAAGATTCGGAGGGAAGAAAAGTAAGTATTTTTGTATGTATAAAGGAAGCATTTATCAATATAATTCGATAATAATTTTTATTGGTTATAATTCCTGATTTTTTCTAATATTAATTTAATAATTCCTATTTCATTTCTTAAAATGTGGGAAATTACAAAAATAATATTTTTGAAAAATAAGTATATATTCTTGAGTTTTTAACTAATATGTTCATACAAAATATCAGAGTGATAAGATTATTATTTTAAGAAATATAAATAAAAATATGTAAAAGTAACTTTAACATTAGTGATAAATAAATTGATAAATCCAAAACATTCGATCCAGAGGACTTGAAAACTGTTTTTTGGTTTTTAATGTAGGGATTTCAATGTGGATAAAAATATTTTGTCAAAATTGGGTGTTGCTATTGAAACTTTAAATGTTAGTTCAAATTTTAATATATGGATGGCCGCCAAATCTTAATTCATGAATATCAGTAAAAAGTAGACTTAATCCCTATCGATTGGTACATTTCTCTTTCGTCTACAATAAACGATACTCAAAATAAAATGGGGGTGGTGCGTTATTATTATATTTTTTATTCTGTGACTATACATAGTTATTATACTTAGATATATTTTTCTTTTCCTCTCCTACTGTAATCCCTCTAAACATGAAAATAATTTCCGATTTTATTCAACTGACTATTGATGATGTACATATTGAAATTTTTACATAGAAACTAAAAGTATACTCATAAAGACTGCTGTCTTAAAATGCATAAAAAATTCATGGTATTCATTCGCACTGCATTCCATAACCTTAATAGATAAATTTATAAATATATACATATAAATAGATTTACGAACTATAATAACAGTTTGATTATGTTTGAGTATTTATTGAAGACCATGCTAAAAAACGCAGCCAAGAACTTTTTTTCTCTCATCTTAATGCATAAGATGCATTAAAAATGTCAAAGAATCATTCGGAAATTATGCTTTGAAAATTTTCCAATTTTAGAGGCTGTTACTAGGCAACATCATATGGTATAGGAAATTTTTATTTTAACTTTGTGCTAATGTGGGAGAAGCATATATAGAAGGTGTTCATAAAGTCTCTACAAAAAAACTACTCCAAAACTCCCTACTACAAAAAATTTAAAACTTTCTCAAGCTTTTAAGATAAAGAGTAACATTTGCATCTTAATGAAAAGGAAATAATCAAGTTTATTTTTACATCATCTGTAAATCTCAATATAGACACCATTAGTTGTACGGATAATATCATTGGGGATCATGAATGCAACAGCACCTACTCTTTAATGTCTCAATATCTGGCACTGGAGATTAGTATATATACCATTTCTTTAAAGCTTTAATTGCCGTGTGATATTTCAAACCGTACATATATTCAATCTAGATTTAGTCAATGCGCCGTGGGAAGCCTAAATGCTTTGTACGAGGCAGCATGTTCCATAAAAATGATTCGTACCAGAAATTTAAATTAGTAAATATAATGGAATAAAAAATACTTAAAGATCAGATATTTTTTAAACAAGAACGAAAAATCATGCGTCAAGCATAGATTATGTAGCACTTTCCAACGCTTCTAAAATAATTTTACAAATCATTACCGTTTAATAAGCTGAAAGATGACATCTAAGTAAACAATTTGGAGAACGCATAACATATTTAAAAACGTAATTTCAGGAATTTTCAATATATACAATATTCGGAAAAATATCCGAATACTTTTATGTAGCCCTGTATATGATGTATAGATTTGTATATATACATAGGATGCTAAATTTTAGTTTAGTTAGGAAACGCGTAGCACCGTTTAAATTCTCCTTCTGGAGTTTCTGTCAATAAACGGAAATGTGTTCGCGAACTTTTGTGCTGCCCTGTATAGGATCTACAGAATTTATACACACCACGTAATAGACAAAAAGCTAGTTAAGATTAAAATCGCGTTTAGTAATTTAAAACGCACTTCCAGGAATTATTGTTAACAGACAGTAGAGAATTCTTTTGTGTGTCCCTGTAAATGAACGATGACTGCTATACACACACTATTCTGTAGTAAGCCTCTTGTAATGCACCTTAGTAATATATATAAACTTCAATGCGTTTAAAATAGTGGAACATTATTTAAATAAGCCGCAGACGATTTTTCTCCATAGACGTAATGTAACGGAATTATTTTGACTGTCCCTGTAAAGTAACTCTAAGTGCTACACACCTACTATTCCATATTAAGCTTCTTCTAATGCATCTTAGTGATCTATATAAATTTCAATGCGTTTACAATAGTGAAACATTTTTAAAATAAACCGCAAATGATTTTTCCCCATAGACCGCAATGTAACGGAATTCTTTTGAGTGTTCCTGTAAGAAAACTATAAGTGCTACACACTTCAGTTGAAATAGGGAACGTGCCATAGATAACGACAATAACATATAAAAATTGCAGAGCAATCCGAGCATATTTACGGGAGTTAGAGCACGGACAGACGGCCATACGGCCAGACGTCCATCCGGCCAGACGGCCAGACAAACCGAAGTCATAAGCACTTTTCAACTAGGTTGGAAAGTGCTAAAAATAAAATTGGCCTTTTTGTTCAGGCCTCGCATCTTGTTCTGTAAATATGTGTCGTACTAGAAATTTAAATTAGTAATCCATATAAAATAACTACGACTTAAATATAAAATACAGTTTGTTAAATAAAATTTCCGGTTGAAAACGGCATCTCATACGGAACTCTTGAAAATTGACGTGGCTTAGAGTTTGCTCAAAATAAATTTTGTTTATAACATTACGGGGAGGCGGCGGTTAAAGGGTTTTAACATCACAAGAAAATAAATTTCGTGGGGTTATGTCAGGAGTAAGTAAAGCAGTGACGGCGAACCTATTGCACGCGTGCCACATTTGGCACGCGCAGGAATAGTTTTACCACGGCACTGATTGAGGTTCTAAATCAAGATACAGTGAGATTACACAAAATACAGGAATTTAGATGAGCTGATTTTCTCTAAGTTTAATTGATAGTAAATTGGAGAATTTTAATTGCGGCCTATGCTTGATTTCTGTCAAACATGTTTTAACACGCTTTGAACATGTCATTGACACAAATGGAATGCGCATTGAACAAATGCTGTGATTAAATAAAGTTTTATGTTTGGTGTTTCCGGTTCTTTAGGTGTCATATTTTTCACCTGGTGGTCGAAATTTGAACCTTTGTTATTATTATTCTATATTGCTCTTCCCCATGGTGTATATAACATATATACCAAGTTTCAACAAAATCCGTCAACAAGAACGGGCTCCAGATTTGTCTGAGTAGTGTAACTTAATTATAACCACCCTGTAGTTTAATATTCGCTCAAAAAATTATCAAAATACGACAAGGTTTGGAAACTATCTAATGTAAGGAAATTACATTATCGGGACTTTCCCATAAGTCGCCTCAGTTGAAAGATTTAGGATGGCAAATTTATGACCAGAGACTCGCTGGCGACAATTTTAAGCCATAAAAGTCAAATAAGAAGGACTTTGATTTAAGTTGGTCTGGGAGATAATATCAAAGAACACACACGTAGTTCCGAGAAAAAAAACAACACGCTACAGAAACAACTGATGCATAGCCATTGGTTGGGGTTGGTAAAGAGGAGGTGAAACTGACCCTCTGTTATGCAAATTTCAGTTAAGACGGGAGATCAACTACACAATAAAAAAAAAAGAAGGATGGGCTTAAAGCACTGTCATGCAAATTTTGGGCAGAACGAAGTACGGCCCACCGTGGTGATGAAAAAGGAGTTGTGAAAAAGAATGAAAACAGAACACACATCGATCTCAGAAGCGAAAGTAAGAGGTGAAATAAAATGACGCGATGAGTTTTGTGCGGTCCGAAAGAGGAAAATAGAGTGAGTGGTATTCTGATGGTAAGAAAGCAACGAACCCGAACAACATATATGGAGAGTGGTGAAGTTAAGCTAAGTTTTGTGAAATGAACATTTTCAATAAGTGCAGCGCTATTTAGTTAGCGGAAAGAGTGTTCTGATATGATACAAAGAGAAACCTTCTTCAATCAATGTGTGGAGGTAAATATGACTCTGACCTAAGTAATTCCCCAGTTTATTTGATTTTATCAAAATATTCTAAGAGAAGCTGGTAGTGTGACCTTAGTCACAAATGGAAGTCAGAAATTTAATTGTAAACAAATAATGTTGTCAAAGATCAATTTAAATATAAATAAAAACAAATATAAGTATCCTTTGCAAGGATCAAAGTGTTAATGCCAATATTATAGGAGAAATTTTGTTAGGAAATTAAATCAGATGTGTTCTGATAAATCTTTTTTTTTCTTGAAATAACTGTAAATATTGTAAATAAATAATAGTGTTAATTATTTGGAGTCTTCTCATTTAAATTATCTAGTATGTGTTTGTTTATTTAGATTTCCATTTTAAAAGTCAGCTAAGGGCAAGAATGATCATTCTCAAAAAGGGTAATGGGCTACTTCGAAATTACACAATGCAATGGGGGGAACATATCCAAAATTTAATCTCTAAGGATTCCTTTTATTATTATTATCTTGGTAAATTAATTTATTCTATTAGCCAACCCCAGAGAAACCTTTATATATTTATTTCTAAGCTTTAATTTTGATCAACTTGTCCCAGCAAAAGGGTTATGTTGGAATGGGCAGCAATTAGAAGGGAAATTAAAGAATAAAAATCTTAAATAAATAATATAACTGAGCCATGCATATTTCTCTTCAACATCTGCAACTCCTATATAATTCACTGGTGCCGTCCAGTTCTTAATTATTGTTAATTGAGTTTTCAATTTTAATGATTAAAAAATTGCAACTGGGTTATTGTCAAACATTAAGTTAAATACCTTTAATGTATTCTAAAATACAGGCTCATGTTAAAAGTAATCAATTTAAAATTTTATATTCAAATTGTGGAAATTTACAATCTATATAGTATATTGCAAAATAATAATTATGAAACTGTTAATTAGAATAATTTCAACTCTTTTATTTTAATGATAAGTTATTGGAAGATTAAATGGAGATTTTTTTATTTTGATGGTTTGTTTGACTTCCTCTAAAAAGCTCCACTACCAGCAAGTCGGTGATTTCGTGTATATCAGTATTCAACTTAGAAAAATCAGTATATTCGTAATTGTATGTATATTTTATGTTACTCTTATATGAACTTTGCATTTGATCTTTAACAGTATACTGAAACATTGTGCTAAGAAAGTAAATCAAAAAAAAAAAAAAAAAAATCAAATGATATCGTAAAATGATATGAATAATAAAAAAATAAAAAGATAAGGATTTATGTAGCAGATAAAATAGTGTATTAGTAGATTGTTAATGCATATATATTTTGATACTGTATACTTTATTGTATAATGCATTTATATTTTGATATCTTTGAAATTTTGCAAATGTTTACACTTGGCTTAATAATATTTTTAGGTGTAAGAATTTCCATGCATTTTTAAAGTTAGATTTAGAATTCAGTATCTAAATAAATTTTAATTATCAAAAAGCTGAATGCCAAAAACGAATCGTAGAAATCATAGAAATAGCTTGAACTCGAGTTTTTCTGGCGTATTAACGCGAGGGCATATAAAAAAGTTAAATAAAGAAAAGCAAATTGATTCGAGTAACACGATGGCAGATCCATCAGTGGACACAATAATTTCTCTAATCCCGAATTTCGATGGGAAAAAGTTAAGTGATTGCGAGTATTTTCTCAGACAATTTGAGGACTTAACTAAACAAATATTAAAAGACGATGCGGAGCTTACAATTTTGAAAGCAAAATTGTCGGGTACTGCGAGAGAGAAACTCTCACAAAATAAATCGCTTATAGAAGAGAAAAACTACAACGAATTCAAAAAGAAATTGTTAGATTTATTCAAAATCAAGAAATCATTTACGCAGGTACAGACTGAGTTTTTCAATCTGAAACAGAAACCGGGACAAGACTTAACAAGTTTTATTAGCGAATTAAAAAACGCAGCGTCTCTTTATATAGAGAAAAGCCATACAGAAGTTGATCCGAACGGAAACGGGAAATTTTTGGACTTAGTAAGATTGACACGATTTTTGGATGCGATTAGACCGGATTTAAGTATGGATTTAAGGAAAACCTTTCCCGATAATTTTGAGGATGCTTGCAAAACAGCAATTAAATTAGAAGAGGCGTACAATAATATAGGGGCAGAACAGGTAAATACTATAACAGCTAACAATGAATCGCAACTTTTTGAGAAGTTATTGAAATTAAATGTAGAAACGGCGGAGCAGATTAATAATTTATCAAAAGAAATAAATAACATAAAATTGGGAACAATCGAAAAAAGAGAGGTAGTCGAAAAATTTTGTAATATCTGCAAGAAGGGGTCACACAATGAGGATAGTTGTTGGTATAATAAAGCTAATAAAAACAACAACCAGAATTATAGGCATAGATTTGTAAACAATAGGGGTAATTACAGAGCAAATTACAAGAATTATAACCAGTATGAAAGACACGATTCTCACAATGCATTTCCGGAGGGTAATATTTACTATAATCATGTACCAAATGCTCAACCTTTTCCACCCCCACCACAACAACATTACAACACGCCGTATACTTATTATCAACCTGACTTTAATAATTATGATGCACAGGGGTATTACACTCAACAGAGAGGAAATTATAGAGGTGCACAGAGGAATAACTATCGCAATAAATATACGGACTCTAGGGAAAACAGAGAAAATCATACGAACAGTAACAAGGATAGTAATCAAAGGGGTAAATTTCAGAGGGGCAATTATAAAAGATACAAGCAGAACAAAGATAAGGATGCGGAAAACTAAATACGAGACTTGTAAATACAGATAAAGAAGACCCGAGCAAGTCTCACGATAGCGGGCATACTTTAAGGGATAAAACTATTGCAAGTGTACAGAACGATACAAATGAACTTCCTCTAATTAAATTTAAAATTAAAGATATTGTAATTAACAGCCTTTGTGACTCAGGCGCACAGGTGAGCTTGATCTCACCGCTTTTGTTTGAAAATTTAAAACAAGCAAATATAAAATTTAAATATTTGGGAAATCAAATTAAGATTCAAACACTTACAAATTCACTGATTACATTCAAACAGTGCATTAGAATGTCATTTAAATTACAGGACACTTTTGTAAAAGGAACTTTTTATGTTACAAATAAAGATTTTGGCCGCAAATATCAATTATTACTAGGGTACGATTTCTTAAAAGAAAATCAAATGGTTCTAGATTTTGAAGAGAAGTATCTTAAATTCAAAGGAAGAAAAATGGCATTAAACATCAAAGATTCGGAGGACACTGGGAATGTAAATACATTAATTACAGAACAAAACACAAGGACTAAAAAATACAGAAAACCTACAAAGGGGAAAATGTTTGCAAAAACGGTAGGCCATAATATTATAAACCCAGGGGAGGAAAAATTTGTAAAATTAGAATGCCCCATAAAATTAGAGGAAAATCAAACATTTATCCTAGAACCAATACAGCACAAAAATAAAATTTTCTATGAAAGATCTATCCATAACACCCCAAGTAACAGAAAAATAAATATTTTAATTAAAAATATTACTAATAACAAGATACATTTAGAAACAGGTATGAACATCGGGCAAATTTTCACTAATTTGGAATACAAACAAAATAAATCTATAGACAATATTGAGCAAGGGAGAATTTTTGAGGTCAATGCATTAAATTTGGAAGATGTACATAAATTAAGAGAGGCAGAGATAAATGAGGAAGATTTTGATCTTAATCATTTACCATTGGATGTACAGGATTCGTTCAAACAAATTCTTTTAAAGCATGTACACGCTTTTTCGAAATCCTATCAAACTTTAGGTCAATGCTCACTGGTGACACCAAAGTTTACACTTAACCACGACTATCCCATTCAAACAAAACCCTATAAAGTGCCACAAGCAGTGAAGCAATATGCAAAGACAGAGATAAGAAAATTATTAGAAGCGAAAATCATCGAGGAATCGGACTCTAATTACGCATTTCCTGTCATTTTTGTAAGAAAAAAAGCTGATAACAAAAACAATCCTAAATTTCGAATGGCGGTAGATTACCGGCTGCTAAATCAGATTTTAGAGCCATATTCCTATCCGATTCCAGATATTAAAGAAATTTTACAGAACATTAGTGGGAAGAAGTACTAAATAGTACTTGACTTACACAGTGCTTTCTTCCAAATTAATTTACGACCTGAAGATAGCCAAAAACTATCGTTTATTACAGAAAATGGTAAATTTCGACCTCTGAGACTTGCGTTCGGAACTCGCAATTCGAGCGCCTATTTCGCTGAACTGATAAATAAGGTATTGGGTCATTTTAACAAGCATCAGGTAGCCTACTTTATTGATGATGTTTTAATAGGGGCTGACACTATATCAGAATTATTAAGAATTTTGGAAGAAGTGTTACAGGCGCTAATCCAACATAATCTAACAATTGAGCCATCCAAGATGCAAATATGTAAAGATAAAATAGAATTTCTTGGTTTTCAAATTCACAAGCACGGCTATTCACCATCCACAAGGAATATAGATAAAATTAAAAGTTTAGTAAGACCTAAAACAAAAAAAGGAGTAAGGTCACTCTTAGGTTTGGCTAACTACTTTAGAACACTTATTCCAAAATATGCGGAAATAGTAAACCCATTAGTTAATCTTACTAAAGATAAAATTAAATTTAAATGGGATGAAAATACTGAAATGGCCTTTAAGAAAATCCAAGATGAAATTATAAACAACCCAACATTACATCCTCCTGATTACACCAAACAATTTACTTTAATCACAGACGGCTCAAAAATTGCAATTTCAGCGGTACTGGCGCAGGAAATTGAAGGAAAATTACAACCTATTGAATTTTTTGGGAGAAAATTACGGGAACCGGAAAAGAATTACCCGAGCTTGAAATTCGAATTATTAGCGGTTCATGAAGCGGTGTTACACTTCAGAACTATGTTGGAAGGCAGACACTTCAAGATTCTCACCGATTCCAAGGCTCTCACGGAAAATTTACATCTAGAGAATCAGTCCGATTTGGTTAAAAGATGGGTGATAAATCTCAGCGATTTCTCTTATGAATTCGATCACATTAAAGGGGACACCAACCCAGCGGACTATATTTCGCGAAATATAAATAATATTATTACGGATACAAATTTACACAATAATTTATTTTCCGTTAATCCCGCATTATCTAATGAGAATATTAAACAACATCAATATTCAGACGAGAAATTAAGCAAAATAATTCAGAAAATAGAACAAGGTAAAGAAAACAGAAATACCAAAAGGTATACTTTAAATGAAGAGAAGATGCTAATTTTAAAACCGGGGAAACAGAAAACTGAACTAATTATAGCGCCGGATGCTTTAAAGATTGCTTTGATGGAAGAAGTGCACAAACCGCATTTTGGTTTTGACAAAACCTATGAAGCCATGAAAAGTAGAATATTTTGGCACGGAATGTATACAGATATTCGAACTTATTGTGCCAATTGTGTACCATGTAACACCGCAAAGCCACATAAAAAAATGAAAGTTCCTATTCAAAAAATGGTTAAGGACCATGAGATAGGGAGTGTATTACATGCGGATATCGTCGGAAAGCTTCCACTTACACTTTGCAAGAATAAATTTATTCTCACGATTATGGATTCTACTTCAAGATTCCTAGAAGCCATACCTATTCGCAATGTCGAGTCCCAGACTATTCTCAATGTCTTTAATAAATACTTCAGTTATTTTGGATTGCCAAAACAGTTAAAATTAGATAATGGGCCATATTTTAGGGGAGCGGTATTCAAAGAGTACATGCGTGCTCTAAACATTGAAATTCGCTTCAGTTCAGTTTACAGAGCCCAAGGAAATGGCCTGATAGAAGTCGTGAATCGAATACTGAAAGGATCACTGACAGCCATGGCACAAAGTTCCTTACAATGGGACATTCGCCTAGAGTTTTTCAAACTCAATTACAATATGGCGAAGCACAGAGCGACGGGATTTTCATCCGCCTTCCTTTTTTTTGGAAGAAATTTACGCACTCCTTTTACTGCACACATGCCAACAGAACAAATTCACACTCAGACATATGTCAAAAACCGAATGGACCACATGCAGGAGGTTAGACTGCAAGCGTTGGCACAGCAGGAGAAAATGATGGCCGAATATGTGAAAGAGGAAGACCTTGATAAAATTACAACACTTGAACTAGGACAACAAGTTTACCTTAAGTCCATTAACTCTACTGTTTTACAAAAAAAATTTGAAGGCCCATTTAAGGTGGTTCGAAAAGTGCGAAATAACAATTACATTTTACAAGATGTAACGGAAGAAAGTAAAGGAACTATAAAAAGACACATTGACAGACTCTGGGCACCAAAGCATGCTGACAGGTGCAAAACAGAGGAGTCAAGCTCATCGGAGGAAGAATAGTGGGAATAAAATACCATTAAAAAGGGGTAGTAAGATGTTACTGTTACAGAAAGACTAATAGCTTAAACAGTTTATGTAAAAATTTTAGTTGCGGTTTGCAGAATTCTACTAACTGTCAAATTTAAATATTCTCAAAAAAAAGCGATGGCATACTCAACTAGGGTTGAGGAAAAAAAAATAAATAAGTAAAATAAAATAACATAAAATAAGATATCCCTGGCACATTTTTCAAATTTTGATAAGAAATAATTTCATAGTAAAAGCGACCCAAGGTATCACAAACAATAATAAAAAAACAAAGAAAATCACATAATCAATTGAATAAATATTTGGAGAAAGACAAATAAGCAAGTAAGTAATAATAAATCCCTAGGCTAGGTTACGCAGGGCAATAAAATCTCTGAGGCGGTGTGAAAGATTTTGGTGACGTACCAGGTAGGCGCGGAGTGGGGATTTGTTTATCAACAAACATCCCCAGTTGCCATGTCAACAAGCATTGCTGACAACTTCGCGGAAGGAAGGGTCAGTAAAGATAAAAATAAATAAATAAAAATAGATAAATGAGGGTATCACTTACTCGGTTGATGTCTTCTTCGCGAGGGTGCACTCTTTGGGTGTGTGTCTATTCCTTGGGGGAAAATCCAGGCGTCCCTGACACACACCAATTTTTTTTCCATATTACACCAAAATAAAATAAATAAATAAATAAATAAAATGCACACACACACACACCGGGGGGGGGGGGGAGTTTTCCGTATGCGTCCCCCGGTCTTTTCCTGTTGACACTGATACATTCTGGACGCTAAAATTGGATTTAAATTTCTGTTTCCTCCAGGGGCGTGAAACGGTAGCAGTTGGTTCCTAGCTCGTCCGCTTGGTCAGGTTGGCAGGGGCCACATCATAAAAAGAAAAAAAAACGAAATCAGTAAACAGATAAACAAATATCGAACATTCGTTTTTCAGGGTATCATTTTGTTTTAATTTCGTGTTTTTTTTTTGGAAAATTTAGATAACGATTTTAAACTCTTAGAGAACGATAAAATAATAATAATAATAATAATAATAATAAGACGAAAGGAAATAATTCAGTTAAATAATTAAGTGATAATGATAATAATGACAGAATTTATTTTCTTGTTTCTATAAATTAAGGCTCACTTTTCAAAAGACTGCATGAAATTGGGAAATGAATCGGTCAAAAGATCATTTCATTCACATTTGCATGGTAAAGCCAAGCCGTTAAAAAAAAAAAAAATTAATTAATTAATTAATTAATTAAGTTACATTATTTTTTTTTAGTTTAACTAAACAAT
The DNA here is from genome assembly GCA_963931845.1 of Maratus michaelseni. Taxonomy (NCBI): domain Eukaryota; kingdom Metazoa; phylum Arthropoda; class Arachnida; order Araneae; family Salticidae; genus Maratus; species Maratus michaelseni. The sequence continues at coordinate 95,527,718 of OZ007596.1, forward strand.
TTGGATTTAACATTTAATCTCATTAACTAATTCGTTAAGCTGAGTTTTAAAAAAATAAAAATTAATAATAATGATAAATAAATAATAATAATAGAAATAATAAAGTATATATACATATAATTCCAGCTGTGTAAAATTTTTAATTACTAGGATGCTAATTGCATATTAAGTTCCAACACTAATTGGAAATTTTTGCGGGCAAAATTTTCTTAACTGCAGTAATTGGTGGCGGGCAATTAATATGTAATTAAAAACAATAATAATAAATAAATAAATAAATAAAAGTTTTTTTTTCCATTTAAGTTAGGTTAAATATTCTAAGATGTTATTTATTAATAAGTAGATAGGTAGTAAAATAAATAAATAAATAAATAAATAAATAAATAAAAGAAATAATAATACAAAATAAAATAATAAGAATAATAATATTAATAATTATTATAATGATTAATAAATAAATAAATAAATTTTATCGGTTTTAAAATATTTATACTTTTTTTTTAAATGAGCATTTGGAGATAATCTTAAAAGTTGTCAGTGATTCAGAGGCTTTTAAGTACTATGCATTTCAACGTGGGCTGCTCATCTAAAGGGGAACCGAAATTGATAAGATTCCCATATGCATATTTATGAAATTAATTCGATAACTGATTTTAGGAAATAAATGTATGGCATTCCGGTAGTGGACATATACCATTTAATAATCATTTAGCGTGGAGATGACTTAGTTCACACGATCTTGTAGGCTTGAAGTCATTTTTTTTCCTCCTTCTCGCTAAGTGTTTGTAATTATAAGGCCGTGATTAGATGATAATAAACTTTCAAGGATATTTGTTTTATATAAAGATGGTAATTTGGTAACATATTTAACGGGAAATGGATTTTTGTCTTAATATTGAATTTCATGAGAGACCACGTGCATGTTATTTGGTGATCTCAATTTACGGGTCAAGACGAAGGGTTAGTTTAAACAATTGGCTTATAGTCAGTTTCAATAATTAAGCTTTTAATATATATCAAAAAATTATATATATAGATATAAATATCATTAAATAAATAAATAATGAGAATAATAACTCGTAAACTTACATCATAATTCGCAGCCATACTCCATGTGACGGGGCAAATCAGGAAGGTAGATCTGAGATGAGTTGAGGTGTTATGCATACGGAAGGATCGCAAACGCTATTCACCTGCAGGGTTGAAAAAAAAAAAAGGTGCGTTCAGGGGGCGTGTTAGAAACGCATTATCCCAGGTAAAGAAGCATTTAGGGGTTGAACCGGTCGTGGTATGGGATTAGGCCAGCATTTTCAGGTGTACGAGGAAGGAATGAATCACCTGTTCAGTAGGGCTACATGATTGACAGAAACGGGGTGAGAGGGATCCGAGGTCACGCAGCTTTCCGATTCTTATCATTGAGTAGAAGTTTTTTTTTTTCTTCTTTCTGTCGGGCAGAAATAATTAACAGTGAGAGAACGGGGAGTTATTATCTTCAACATGTTAGAATTAACATGAGAATTTTTACGCTTAGGCGTTTAAAAAAAAAAGAAAAAGAAAAGGAAATAGAGAAATAAATAGAAAAATAAAATAGGAAAGAAGGGAAAATTATTAAAGAAAAATTTCATTTTTTTTCTTTTTATTCATTCTTTGTTGTTTAATAATTCGAAAGAATTGTATGTATATAATAAAATTGCAACAATCATATGAATGGACAATACAAATGGTAACTAAATTAATCCATAAAATTGGGTCAAGTAGTAGATGAATATCATAAAGTTACAACATCATGAATGTGTCATGTTTTCAGATTGCTAGGACTGTTTTTGTGTCCATCTAAAATATTTGTCTGTTTGCATTTATTAATTAGATATAGTGCTGAATTCATTCATTAATATGTGTAAATATTGTAAAGTTGAAGACATGCCATTTCATCGAACTCAGAAGAGTATTGCTATTATATATATATATATATATATATATATATGTATGTATGTATGTATAGATATACATTTGTTCCTTTTGGTTTGTTTTGGCCTAATTTTGGTTTCAATTTTAGTAGCACTAGATATAATTAAATAATTTGAAAAAAAAAAAAAAAAAAAAAAAAAAAAGAAAATCTGAGAATGTGGATGTACAGTTTTATATTGGATTAAACTCTTTGCTCTATTGGTATTTTGTTGATATACTCATATGTATATTTTATCCAAATCACGTGTATTTATAGGATTTTTTTTTTCTCAACAAAGTATAGAGAGGTAGAGCTAGACAAAAACTTTTATTGCTCTATATAAATATGTATATATATATACATATTTTGAATGTATACTCATTATCATAATTTTTCTCTCAGGTATCTTACATATTCAGTTATGTATGTGTAATTGTAAGATTTTGCCTGAATTGGGTTTTATATATTGTATCATGCATGTATTGTGTTAAAAATAATTATCAAGAATCATTGTAAAGTTGAATACTGATCCTTACATATTACAGTGTATTATATCTTTTTGTTTTGTATGGTCTGTTTGGCTATTTAGATATTTTGAATTTGGTGAGTGCTCTATCTTAGACACACCGGTTATATTTAACCACAAAATTTAAAATTTTTGTACTAATGATAATATTTTATCTCTAAATTGTTTGGGAATACTTAGGAAATGTGTACATATATGAACTGTTCTTTATTAAAGTCACACAAGTAATTTACAAATGAACATTTTCCTCTGCATGAACTTTAGTCTACAATATGATTCTGTATAGATGAACGTGGACTGATATCATCTATGTGATCTATAGATTATCTGCAAGGGTGATGGACTTCTTGGAAATGCAATGCTAAAGAAAACTGGACGTTTTCTTTCTTTTAGTACGGGGGGAAAGATAATGTAAGGAAATTAAATTATCGGGACTTTCCCATAAGTCGCCTCAGTTGAAAGATTTAGGATGGCAAATTTATGACCAGAGACTCGCTGGCGACAATTTTAAGCCATAAAAGTCAAATAAGAAGGACTTTGATTTAAGTTGGTCTGGGAGATAATATCAAAGAACACACACGTAGTTCCGAGAAAAAAAACAACACGCTACAGAAACAACTGATGCATAGCCATTGGTTGGGGTTGGTAAAGAGGAGGTGAAACTGACCCTCTGTTATGCAAATTTCAGTTAAGACGGGAGATCAACTACCCAATAAAAAAAAAGAAGGATGGGCTTAAAGCACTGTCATGCAAATTTTGGGCAGAACGAAGTACGGCCCACCGTGGTGATGAAAAAGGAGTTGTGAAAAAGAATGAAAACAGAACACACATCGATCTCAGAAGCGAAAGTAAGAGGTGAAATAAAATGACGCGATGAGTTTTGTGCGGTCCGAAAGAGGAAAATAGAGTGAGTGGTATTCTGATGGTAAGAAAGCAACGAACCCGAACAACATATATGGAGAGTGGTGAAGTTAAGCTAAGTTTTGTGAAATGAACATTTTCAATAAGTGCAGCGCTATTTAGTTAGCGGAAAGAGTGTTCTGATATGATACAAAGAGAAACCTTCTTCAATCAATGTGTGGAGGTAAATATGACTCTGACCTAAGTAAATCCCCAGTTTATTTGATTTTATCAAAATATTCTAAGAGAAGCTGGTAGTGTGACCTTAGTCACAAATGGAAGTCAGAAATTTAATTGTAAACAAATAATGTTGTCAAAGATCAATTTAAATATAAATAAAAACAAATATAAGTATCCTTTGCAAGGATCAAAGTGTTAATGCCAATATTATAGGAGAAATTTTGTTAGGAAATTAAATCAGATGTGTTCTGATAAATCTTTTTTTTTCTTGAAATAACTGTAAATATTGTAAATAAATAATAGTGTTAATTATTTGGAGTCTTCTCATTTAAATTATCTAGTATGTGTTTGTTTATTTAGATTTCCATTTTAAAAGTCAGCTAAGGGCAAGAATGATCATTCTCAAAAAGGGTAATGGGCTACTTCGAAATTACACAATGCAATGGGGGGAACATATCCAAAATTTAATCTCTAAGGATTCCTTTTATTATTATTATCTTGGTAAATTAATTTATTCTATTAGCCAACCCCAGAGAAACCTTTATATATTTATTTCTAAGCTTTAATTTTGATCAACTTGTCCCAGCAAAAGGGTTATGTTGGAATGGGCAGCAATTAGAAGGGAAATTAAAGAATAAAAATCTTAAATAAATAATATAACTGAGCCATGCATATTTCTCTTCAACACTATCGAAAAAGAAATATTTTTTTATAAGTAAAAATGCCGTTGAAAAAATTGTGGGAATTTGGAATTTAATTCTAGGGCTATTTAAAGAAGATGGCGTTTATAACTTAATTTTGTCCATCTAACTATGCCTTCGGGACATTATTTTTTTTTCAAATGAGTAATACAAATAGCTGAAATAGAAAGCACTTCTCAAATAAATGCAGTACAATTTGCATTCTGTTGAAATAAACTATGTACGAACCTGATGTTAATATTCATCCAAGATCCAAGAAACGAAATTGCATTTTATCGCATAATTTTTTTTAAAAATTAATTTCTAAAATATATTTAAAATACACAACGTAAATACATTGATTTCATAATTTAATCATTACTAAAAAGGAGAACACTGGTTGGTTGGTTGATTTTATGTCGGCCGATTATCTACAGGAGGGATATAGGCCGTAGGGCGGAGAGGCCTCCGTGGGTGTTTTTTCTAACGGATCCTAACCCGTTTTTACGGCAAGGTTCAAAGAAAACCACGGAAATCTCCGAACGGTTAGGTCGACGAGCGCGACAGGGGTTTGAACCCCAGCACCTCCCGTCTACCAGCTTTGAGAGCAGAACCTCTCAGCTTCTGGTGGGGCAGATGAACACTGGACAAGTAGTATTTTTGACATATGTGGTTTTTAAATGGTTTTAATGTTTCAAAACTTTGATATTGCATTTGCTCCAATTTTAGTAACGATTAAATTATGAAGTCAATGTATTACGTTGTGTATTTTAACTTATTAAGGTGAATGTGACGTACAATTTTCTATATGTATTTAAGTAAAATATATTTGTTTATATAGTTATTGCAGAGTTATACCTATTACATATGTGTTACCTAAATTTTGTAAATTCTAATAAATAATTTTCCAGTAGTTTTGATTCATTACTTTTCGATCCAATACATTTGTTTTTAAGTTGGCACGTCATGATCATGTAAAATATTCTTTGAAAAAATTTGGTACGCGGATGTAAAACGGCAAGTGTTTCGCGGCAGACAACACGTGACCATACTATATGTATTTAATTAAAATATATTTGTTTATATAGTTATTGCAGAGTTTTTGACATATGTCGTTTTTAAATGGTTTTAATGTTTCAAAACTTTGATATTGCATTTGCTCCAATTTTAGTGACGATTAAATTATGAAGTCAATGTATTACGTTGTGTATTTTAACTTATTAAGGTGAATGTGACGTACAATTTTCTATATGTATTTAATTAAAATATATTTGTTTATAAAGTTATTGCAGAGTTATACCTATTACATATGTGTACATATGTATACCTTGCTTTTTATATCTTTAAATATTCTTTGCTTAAAACAAACAAATAACAACAACAACAAAAGTGTTTGATAATATTATGCTGAAATGAAACTTTATATATTAAAAGTTGCTTTAATGTAAAATTTTAAGGATATTTTATAATTTTTAAATAAGTATTTATTTTATTAATAGATATAAATCTAATTGCTATTAATATCAAAATTAACTTTTATTAAAATATTCCATGCATAACATTTTAAAATCAAAAAGTCCTTCCGGCCTGTACCAGGAGGAAAAGGTATCTTTCATAGTCCATGTCTTTAAAAATTCAACTCATTTTACTCAAACACCCGAAGCTAAAATGCTTGGAACCCGATTATAGAAGATTCAATCCCAGTTTTCGTTAATACTGAATTTGAATGCGAAATTCAAAATGAGAGTTACAGCGTCACAAAAATCAGATTGTTTAAAATGTTAGCCACCCTAGAATATCAAATTGCCATACCTCAGCCATTTTTTAAGATAAAGCCAAAACAAAAGATGTTCCGGAATCCTTGTATCACGATCCAACACTTAACGGAAACAACTTTTTCAATTTATAATTTTTTATGCATCTTTTTGAATTAAAAAAAAATTACTTGTCGCCATTTTGAAACACGATGGCGCATGAAGCTGGCCAATGAACTAGGTCGAGACTTTGGTATGTTCTGTAACACATGATCAGTCACAATCATATCGGTTCATAAATACGGGAGTTGCAGCATAATAAATATCAGATTGTTTCAAAATCTCAGCCACCCTAGAATTGCCATTTTTTTAAGATATAGCCAAAACAAAAAATGTCCCAGAAACCTTCCATCTCTTTCTAATACTTGATAGAAACAATTTTTTCAATTTTTTTTTTGTACACTTTTTTGAATTTTTAAAAATTTAAAAATGTTTAACTGGTCGCCAAACAAGTCTTTTGAAACAAGATGGCGAATGAAGCTGGCCAACGAACTCGGTCGAGATCTTGGTATGTCCTATATACATACTCAGTCACATCCGAATTGATTCATAAATAAGAGAGTTATAGCAGGACATACGTCATATATATATATACATATACAGTGGTGGCCAAAAGTGTGGACATTTTTTGAAAGTTTCATGTTTTTCAACTTTGTGTGCTTGTAGAATGTATTAATTTTCACTTAAATAGAAACGTTTATATATCAAATTGAAGGTAATTTAATGTAGAATTTAATAATAAAAACAGTATTACAATATCTGTATTACAAAAAAGTTATGCTCATTTTAGTAGAACAAACAAACACAAATCGTTTTGAATAAGGGCATACTAGCCAATCACAAACACTGTTCTGAGGACAAATCAAATGTCTGTAACTATAGTTTAGGTTATTTGTATGGTAAAAGAGTTATTGTTGTGGAAATATTTTGCGGAATGATGCATACTAGTACAATTAAATAGAGTATTGCTGTTTTTGAATATTTAAAGTCCTTTTTTTTTAATTAAACTAATTTTAAACAATGTCATCAACAAGAATAACTAATTGGACATATACAAAAAGAAGCCGAATTGTCATATTGAGAGAAAATGGCCTCTCTTATGCTGAAATTGCAAGACAAGTTGGTGGTTCAGTGACTTGTTCTGGTGTACGAAAGTTCTGTTTATGTTATGAAAAAACGAAATTAGTGGAAAATAAGGCCAAATCAGGCCGAAAAAATGCACAAGTGCTACTGCCGATAGAAAAATTAAACGGCTATGCCTTCAAGATAGAAAAAATTCATCAGATGCCATTAGATGTGAAATGAATGCAGGGGGTATTGCAGTAAGTTCAAGAACAATAAGAAGAAGGTTATCAGGATTTGGACTACAAGCTAGAATTCCAAGGAAAAAAGCATATTTAAATCAAAAGTAACGCGAAAAACGAGTTAAGTGGGCAAAAGAACACATTAAATGGTCAGAAAATCAATGGAAGCAAGTAATCTGGAGCGATGAGAGTAAAATATCGCTCTTTGGTAGTGATGGTAGAAAATACGCGAGACGTACAGTAGGAGAAGCACTTCATCCTGATTGCATTGAAGCAACTACAAAATACCCAACAAATGTCATGATTTGGGCATGTATGTCTGCAGATGGTGTGGGCCGAATTCAAGTGATTGATGGCATCTTGAATGCCAAAAAATACATCGAAGCTGTCCTGGAACCAAAAATGATACCTACAATCAGGGATCTCTTCCCCAACAACGCAACATTTATTTTTCAGCAGGATTCAGCTCCATGCCACACAGCAAAAGTATGCAAAGCATGGTTTCAAAATAAAGGCATAGATATATTACCATGGCCAGGAAACAGCCCTGATCTCAATCCAATTGAAAATTTGTGGCGACGTTTGAAAATTCTTTCACGAAAAAAAACGTCCATCCAATAAAAGACAACTTATTGAAGCTATAATTGATTCTTGGCACCATGTGATTACGAAAGATGAACTCCAAACACTCGTTCACTCGATGAAAAGACGCTGTGAAGGTGTCTTAAAAAATAAGGGTTATCCCACTAAGTATTGATTGTGTAAGTATCACTTTAAAAAATGCAAATCTAAGATATATCTTACTATTAGTTGCATAACTTTTTTTGTAATACAGATATTGTAATACTGTTTTTATTATTAAATTGTACATTAAATTACCTTCAATTTGATATATAAATGTTTGTATTTAAGTGAAAATTAATATATTCTACAAGCACACAAAGTTGAAAAACATGAAACTTTCAAAAAATGTCCAAACTTTTGGCCACCACTGTATATGTATATATATATATATGACGTATGTCCTGCTATAACTCTCTTATTTATGATCTCTCTGGGGTCATGATCGGTGAAAATATACCAAATCTTTTTGGAATTGCTTTCCTCCGAACGGCTGCAATAGGTAGCTTTTTGTAATGAAAGATACCTAAAACTAGAAAACAAATTTTGAAATAGAATATTTAAGTAAGTATTTAAAAAATAAAAATAAATCTTTAATTGATATTAACATCAAAATTCACTTTTATTAAAAATATTTCATGCATCATGAAAAATATAAAGCCACTGATAAAATATTTTTAAATAAAAAAAGTTGAAAATAAAACTGAAATAGAACATTTCACCGATGAAACATTTATAAATAAAAGAGTTAAAAAAAACCCCTGAAATGGAATATTTTAATCTGTAAAACATTTTAAAATAAAGATTTAGAAGAAAAGTTGGAAATAAAAAGAAGACAGCGAGATCATGCTGTCTAGACTTACATACAACGCTCTAACCACCAAGCGCACAGACATGTTCAGCAACAAAACTTTAAGATAAGTATAGGCAAATCTGTAATATGAAGGCAGGAATGTAATAAGTATGGTCACACGATGTCTACCACGAGACACTAGTTGTAAAAAGGTTAGCCACACCTGGAGTAGAGGGCACATAACACGGACTGGGCTTTTCCTTGATTTGAGCCTATTTTCAGTTTCTTCGATACGGGTGCTTCTTTCAGTTACTGCACATGATTGGGACCTGGAAGGAAAGAAAAAAAAAAGTGGGTAGGTGTGATCGAAGATCGCTCAAAGGGTTTCGTTTAATATTCCTTTCAAAACACTTTATCCCTTCTTTAATAAATCCGAATAAATTTCATTTAGCAATTCAAAAGCAGCAAAGAAAAAAAAAGTTCATGTTTTTTATAAAGTAAAAAATTACCGGTCTATTTTTTCTTTTTTTCGAATATCTAAACCAGCCCGATAGTGGGCTAAGCCCGCTATTATATTCTGTCATAATAATATCTGTCATGCGGACTAAATGCGATATTTAAAAAAAAAAATTCAAAATTAAACATGTTGTACACCTTCAAAATGTTAAAATATGCGAATATTTCCATAATCGGATTTTTAACATGATTCAATATGTTTCTCAAACTCATATATTTACTATTCTCTATTACTCATATTGATACGCGCTTTGTATTATTCTCAAACATTTGAAAAATCCGTTAAACTTCCAATATGACGTCAGCTTTTCTTTTAATTCTCTAATGACATGATATTAATCTGCTTTGTGTACATGCACATAGTCATACTCCTTGTATTATTGAGAAATCTTTGAAAATTTCGTTTTATTACCACTATGACGTCAATCATTTTTCTGTTACCCGTGACTTCGTTCACGTATCATTAAAAGAAGAATAAATGCATTAATTAAGCAAAATATTTCATTCCCGATAATTAGAAACGTAAATAATTAACTAACTCTTTATCACATTCCTTAGGAGAAAATACAGTATTTCTATGTTATAGAGGCCTTGACATAACTAAGTTTTAAAAAAGTGAAATTTTGTGACAAATAATCACGAAAAGGAAACTGCAACCAATGAAAAAAGGCGGGCCAAATAAAATCGTAGAAATCGGCGAATTATATAAAAACATATGTCAAGTTTACCTGGTAAACCATTTTACTTTTAACGCCTTTGTGAAACGTTTTAATAGCAATCCTACAAAGATAATGGAAATAGTATATTCTTTTTCAGTAAATTCAATTCTTGTGAATAGGGAACAATTATTGTAGACCTAAATGCAAGGAGCTTAAATTTGCCTCCTTGATTTAATCTATAACTAAAAAAAAATCTTTATTTCTAAATAAAAATATGTTGACAGAAGATTTTTGTTCTCCAGAAGAAATTTATTCATGAAGTTTGAATATGTGAAAATACGTTTTTATTTTTCAAAAATTTTACTGTAATCAAGATTTTTTTTTCTTTCACCATCTATTCAAATTGAAAATAAATTCTTTTTTTTTATTCAGTTTTAATGAGAAAAAATATATTAATCCGCTTTATTTCTTCTTTTTTATCCACAAAAATGGAATGATTTAGTTGCCATTTTTAGAGAAACTTCGTTAAAATTAAAAATAAATAAATAAATAAATAAATAAATAATAATAATAATATCTCGGAATTTAAATCATTTTTTTAAATTCTGAGAGTTTATGAGATCCTCGGATGAATGATGACCGGTGTTAAGTAAATCGCGTTGCGTTCGACAATCTGAAAAGAGTAGTTGCGAAATACAAACAGGCGGTCAGATTTTAATATAATAGATTCGTATTTATTTTTCTTTTCCTAATAATCATGGTGTGGTTTTTGGCAAAAAACTCTCATCTGTATGTAACTGATATTCATGCTTAATAATCGATTTGGATAAAGAAAACATTTCAATTTTTCGTTTTAAATATGTCGTGAAACTAATCTACTTTCTACATTTACTGATCCTTGTATTATTAATGTACGGAATTAATTCCAGCTCCTTGTAAAACACATTTGAAAATTCCCGTTTTATTTCAAATATGACGTCACATTTTCCTTAGAGAAATCTCTTTTTAATGCCATAATTCTTGTTAATTTTCTTTTTCTGGCAATCAGGACGTAAATTTTAGCAGAAAACTCACATTTGTATGTAACTGGTACTCAAGCTAATTATTAATCAGTATCGATAAAAAATATTTCAGTTTTTCATCTTAAATATTACGCCCATTATCTATCTACTTTCATTATACATTGATATTCATGCTCCTTGTATTATTACGACTATTTGAAAATACATGTTTTATTTATGACGTCATATTTGTCCAAGCCGAGGAGGATCCTTTTCATTAGTTCCATGGTTCAAGCGAAATCTATTTTTAAGAATATAATTATTGTTCATTTTTCCTTCTAATTATAACGCAGTTTTTTGACAGAAAAAGATCTTTTTAATGTAACCGATATTCATACTTCATGTATAATTACAAATACTCCATATTTTTGTTTCAAATATCACGGAAATTCATCTTCTTTTGAATTCTTTTTCATTTTCATTTTTCACGTGAAAATCGTTGAATTGAAAATTAATTGTTGAGAAAAAAATTTTTTTCCGTGTTTTTATTTATTGGCAACGATCAAAGCCCTAGCAACGATAAAGTAAAATGGTTAAATTTTATGGGAAAAGTCCATTTATTCTCTATGAAAATAACGAAATTTTGAATTATTAAGAAAAATATTTGAATAAAATGAACAAAAACCAGCCTATGTTCATATGAGGGTTATATTCAACGTATATGCAAAGATACAGGATCATTAAATGCTCCATTTTGACGCTGGCTTCAGCCTAACATTTGCACACAATCAGATTTATAATATTACTAGCTGTTACCCGTGACTTCGTTCACGTATTATTAAAAGAAGAATAAATGCATTAATTAAGCAAAATAGTTCGTTCCCGATAATTAGAAACGTAAATAATTAACTAACTCTTTATCACATTCCATAAGGAGACAGTACAGTATTTCTATGTTATAGAGGCCTCGACCTAACTAAATTTTAAAAAAGTGAAATTTTGTGACAAATAATCACGAAAAGGAAACTGCAACCAATGAAAAAAGGCGGGCCAAATAAAGTCGTGGAAATCGGCAAATTGTGTAAAAACATATGTCAAGTTTACCTGGTAAACCACTTTACTTTTAACGTCTTTGTGAAACGTTTTAATAGCCATCCTTCAAAGATAATGGAAATAGTATATTACTTTTCATTAAATTCAATTCTTGTGAATAGGGAGCAAAAATTTTAGACTTAAATGCAAGGAGCTTCAATTTGACTCCTTGATTTAATCTATAACTGAAAAAAAATCTTTATTTCTAAATGAAAATATGTTGACAGACGAATTTTGTTCTCCAGAATAAATTGTTCATGAAGTTTGAATAGGTGAAAATACGTTTTTATTTTTCAAAAATTTTACTGTAATCAAGATTTTTTTTCACCATCTATTCAAACTGAAAATAAATTCTTTTTTTCAGTTTTAACGAGAAAAAAATATATTAATCCATTTTATTTCTTCTTTTTTATACACAAAATTGGAATAATTTAGTTGCCATTTTTAGAGAAACTTCATTAAAATTTACAAAAAAAAAAAAAAAAAAAAAAAAAAAAAAAAAAAAAAAAAAAAAATCTTGGCATTTAATTTAATTTTTTAATATTCTGAGAGTTTATGACAACCTCGGATCAATGATAGCCAGTGTTAAGTAAATCGCGTTGCGTTCGACAATCTGAAAGGAGTAGTTGCGAAATACGAACAGGCAGTCAGATTTTAATATAATAGATTTGTATTTATTTTTCTTTTCCTAATAACCATGGTGTGGTTTTTGGCAAAAAACTCTCATCTATATGTAACTGATATTCATGCTTAATAATCGGCATAAATATTTAAAATTTTCGTTTTAAACATGGCGTGAAACTCATCTAATTTTTTAATATACCGATCCTTGTATTTATTAAAGTAAGGAATTGTTTCACGCTCCTTGTAAAACACATTTGAAAATTTCCGTTTTATTTCAAATATGACGTCACTTTTTCCTCAGAGAAATCACTTTTTTTAATGGCATAATTCTTGTTTATTTTCTTTTTCTGACAATCAGGACGTAAATTTTAGCGGAAAACTCGCATTTGTATGTAACTGGTATTCAAGCTAATTATTTATCAGTACCGATAAAAAATATTTCAGATTTTCATCTTAAATATTACGTCCATTATCTATCTACTTTCATTATACACATTGATATTCGTGCTCTTTGTATTATTACGAATATTTGAAAATACATGTTTTATTTATGACGTCGTATTTGTCCAAGCCGAGGAGGATCTTTTCATAGTTCCATGGTCCAAGCGAAATCTATTTTTAATAATATAATTATTGTTCATTTTTCCTTCTAATTATAACGCCGTTTTTGACAGAAAAAGATCTTTTTAATGTAACCGATATTCATACTTCATGTATAATAACAAATACTCCATATTTTTGTTTCAAATATCACGGAAATTCATCTTCTTTTGAATTATTTTTAATTTTCAGTTTTCACGTGAAAATCGTTCAATTGAAAATTAATTGTTGAGGAAAAATTATTTTTCCATGTTTTTATTTATTGGCAACGATCAAAGCCCTAGCAACGATAAAGTAAAATGGTTAAATTGTATGGAAAATGTCCATTTATTCCCTATGAAAATAATCAAAATTTTAATTATTAAAGAAACTATTTGAATAAAATAAATAAAATCTAGCCTATGTTCAAAAGAGAGTTATAATCAACCTATATGCAAAAATACAGGCACATTAAATGCTTCATTTTGACGCTGGCTTCAGCCTAACATTTGCACACAATCAGATTTATAATATTATTAGGATTAGGATTAATATTTTTTTCAATTTGTGAAACTTTTTATTTCATTTTCATTTTTCACGTGGAAATCGTCTGATAGAAAATTAATTATTGTAGAAAGAATTTCATCGTGGATTTTTAATTTTTGGCATCTGCTATAACGAAAAATGTTTAAATTTAATAGGAAAAGGCTGTCAGAATTTTGATTTTTTATCTCTATTTATTAAAATAATACGAATTTTTCAAATTTTAATATTTTGAGCTCTTTATGGCTGGTATTCAGCTATATACACAAAGTTTCAACTCTGTAAGTTACATAGTTTCTGAGAATAGCTCTGTGAGAGACAGACAACGGAGCGGGAGTAATAGGGTTTCGTGAGATGAACGAAACCCCCAAACATATTATTTTCTCTTTATTTTGACGTAAGTTTCACCATCTATCTTAAAACTTTAGACGTTATGAGTTTTTGAAATGGGATAAAGTCTTTATTGTACACCCAGTATATTACTTATAACAAAGTCGCATTAAAAATGAAATACGTTATCATCTCGAATCACCTTTTAGTGCATTAAACTTTAACTCTTACACAATTTTATCTATTTTTTTGGTTGGGCTGTAGAAAGTTCCTGATAAAAAATTATCAATAAAACAAACAATTTTCTTTCTCTCTAAATGTAAAAAATAATCTCCCTATTACAAAATAAATAAATATATAAATAAAATAAAAAATAAATAAATAAAAAGAATAAAAATAAAATAATAAATTAAAGACTAGAAAATAAAAATACAAAAATTATATATGTTTTTTTTTATTATTATTTAACTTAAGTTGGTTTTGGTATGTAAATGTGAAAATTTTGTAAACGATTTTTCTCTCACTTCCTGATAGGCTAGATTTATAAAAAATATGTACTAATTTTTCTGTTGACAATGCAACATTTTAATATTTTGTTCACTTAATTAATTTTAAGTTATTTTACCGTTAGCCGGCCACAGGTGATAAATCGCCAAATATTATTTATGGTTACAACTTTATACGAGTTACAACAACAAGGAACTTTATTATTCGTCAAACAACGCTCGCCAAAATGGGATAATTGATTTTGAAACTTCCCAAACGAAATAGTTTACACACTAAAAATTAGGAAAATAAAAATAAAGAGTATAATATATTTTTAATAAAATATGCTTTAATCAATTAATGGTGTCCTATTAAATAAATTATGATTATACGTTGAGAAATCAATTTAGAAATCCTAAACAGATAGTTTAAAAATGATTTTTTTCCTTTCCTATTTCCATATCTTAAAAATAAGGAAAAAAACCCAGAGCAAAAATTATATATAGTTCACTCTTCCGCGCTTTTTATCAAGCGTATATCAAAGCGATGAATTTTCCATAGTGGGGACCCACTCCAAATTAACATATTGTAACAGAATTTTTTTGCCACAACTTTAATTGCAGTCATGAAATTAGACGTGATTTTTAGAAAAGAGTGCTTAAAAAAAGAAAAAAAAACTATTTTTACTTTTATTATTTAGTACTGTGCTTTCATCCTTTACTAATGATTTACGCTTGTTTTTCTACTTACTTTCTTTAAAAAATCATTTTTTTTTTTTTTTTTTTTTTTTTTTTTTTTTTTTTTTTTTTGCAATTTGGTTGAACTGACTACTTATAGCGTATATAATATTTAAAAAAAAAAAACTATTTTTACTTTTATTATTTAGTACTGTGCTTTCATCCTTTACTAATGATTTACGCTTGTTTTTCTACTTACTTTCTTTAAAAAATCATTTTTTTTTTTTTTTTTTTTTTTTTTTTTTTTTTTGCAATTTGGTTGAACTGACTACTTATAGCGTATATAATATTTAAAAAAAAAAAAACTATTTTTACTTTTATTATTTAGTACTGTGCTTTCATCCTTTACTAATGATTTACGCTTGTTTTTCTACTTACTTTCTTTAAAAAATCATTTTTTTTTTTTTCAATTTGGTTGAACTGACTACTTATAGCGTATATAATATTAAAAAAAAAAAAAAAAAAAAAAAAAAACTATTTTTACTTTTATTATTTAGTACTCTGCTTTCATAGTTTACTGATGATTTACGCTTGATTTTCTTACTTACTTTCTTTAAAAAATCAAATATATTTTTTGCAATTTGATTGAACCGACTACTTATGGCGTAAAATATACTTAAAAAAACTGTTTTTACTGTTATTATTTAGTACTGTGCTTTCATAGTTTACAGATGATTTACGCTTGTTTTTCTACTTATTTTCTTAAAAAAAAAAAAAAATCTTTTTTTTTTTTTTTTTTTTTTTTTGTAATTTTATTGAACTGACTATATATATACTTATGGCGTATATTAAAATTGTTTTATTAACAAATGTATGTATGATAGAAACTGTTCTTTTTTGACAAATGAAAATTAGCAGGTATTAAATTACTGTATTCAACCTTTTAAAAAGATAGATTTAAAAAATATCTTTAAATTTTCTTACGAACTACGTAATAATTTAATTATATGCATTTTATCTGCGGCCACGTACATGCGTAAAGTGTTGTTTTATTATAGAATACATATACCTAACCACACAATGAAAGTCACTCACACCATATCACACACTTACTCATTGGATCACAACATTCCAAAATGTAACGATACTCTAGTAAAAGCATTTTAATGAACATTTAAATGTGTTAGAATTTTTTTGGAAAGGAAATGAAGGAAAGGAAAGAAAGAAGGAAAAATGTCCCATTTGTGATTCCTAAATGTATTGATATTGCAGCGAAAGCATTTTAATGAACATTTAAAAATGTTGTGATTTCTTTTGGAAAGGAAATGTAGGAAAGGAAAGAAAGGAGGAAAAGTGTCCCATTTGTCATTCCAAAATGTATCGATACTTCAGTAAAAGCATTTTAATGAACATTTAAATGTGTTGGAATTTCTTTTGGAAAGGAAATGAAGAAAAGGAAAGAAAGGAGGAAAAGTGTTCCATTTGTCATTCCAAAATGTAACGATACTGCAGTAAAAACATTTTAATGAACATTTAAGTGAGTTGGAATTTCTTTTGGAAAGGTAATGAAGGAAAGGAAAGAAAATAAATGGTCTTTTGCGTTTTTGGAATTGCAGAATTATGTTTTACTTGCGAAACGTTGTTATTTTTACTGAACTATTTAGTTTTAAATATCCAAATTTTTTATGTAAGTTTCAAGCAAACTTTTAATTTTACAATTTCAACGTTTAGAAAGAATAGCCAATACTTTTTACTTTCTTCTATATTATTCATAAGGAGAATGTATTGGATTGAACATTTTCGACTTCTTTGTTTTTGTTGGATTTACATGTTTTGGAATATCCTGAATATAATTTGATTATTTTTGGTGCCAGTATCTGTGTGTTTCACAGATTTTTTTGACTCGCTTTAATTAAAAAACTATTGCAAGGAATTCCATGAAACTTTATATTTATTTAGATCTACACATAAATTTGGGCTGACAGTACTTTGGTGGTGCATCGACAAGCAGGTGGTTTTCAATGACAATTTTTTTCCACAATTTTCGTGATCGCTATATCTCGGTGTCTATGTGGTGGAATTGTACTACATTTAATAAGTAAGATGTTTACTATAAAAAACTATGCAAATTCAATTCTGGTCTTTATTACTCAACTGGTGGCGCTGCTATGCTATGTTTTTTTTTTTTTTTTTTTTTTTTTTTTTTTACGATAAATAGCATAACTGCATCTCAGTTTCTTCTGGATAGATATGCACCAAATTTTACATTTGAGATATTAGCATAAATATATACAGGGTGTCCATAATTATTGTTGGCGTTTCCTTTCCTCCTAACTTTTGATGTAAGAACATGACGAAAAATATTATTACATACTCATAAAGTTTTTATTAATAACACAAAAATGTTGCGTATGCGTAAAGTTGCAACCCAAAACGTTATTAATCAAATTATGATTGTAATCAAATAATAATAATTATAATTTTTTTATAAAATTTATCAAAAAGTTATTTATTTATTACGTATACTATCTATCTATCTAAACTTTGTGCTCATAACTTTTTAATAACTTATTGATAAATGTGATGCAATTTTAATATTAATTATTATTTGCTTAATAACGTTTTGAGTTGCTACTTTACACATATGTAACTTTGTGTAATTAAAAATAAACTTTTTCAGTTGTACCTTACGAATATGTAATAATATTTTTCGTCACGTTCTTAAATCAAAAGTTATGAGGTAAAGAAATCCCGACAATAATTTATGGACACCCCTATACACTGCAAAAAAAAAAAAATTGTCAAATCAATTTTTTTTTGCAGTGTATAATGGTTAAATTTGGGGATTTAATACCAAGTAGGGAACACCATTACTCTGTGCTTTTAAAAAAAATCTAAATGCGAATCACTTTAAATTTAAAGACATCCATGCACTATACTTCATAATTTCTCGAGTGTAACTGCACTATTTGTATTAGAATACATAAATTCTATCATTATAATGGAAGAGATATATAATATCATTATATTAGAATGGTATAGAAAAAATCTTTGCTATGGCCTACTAGTTTACACAAGCTACAAAGGCTATTCCCACATTTTTAGACGAGTTTTCTTTTGTGTAAAAAAAAAGCTGTGTGCTTAGAAAAGTTGTTTTTCACATGTAATTTGTGTTTGAAAGTATAAATTCTCGCCTGGCAACTGAAATTTTCGTTTACATGCAAAATGGCGCTTTTAAAGAATCGATTGCTAGAAGGCTGCACTTTTCAAAGAGAATTCGTATTATGTTATTAAAAAACGCTGTGAAATATGTTATTTTTCTAAATCTAAAACCACAGTAGGTAATAGTGACAATAAGACAGAGAAAAAAACGTGAAAGTCTGGCTTCAAGTGTAAAAATTGTTTCAAATATATACCCAAAAACAAAAAGGAACTCTTCGAATATTGCAAAGGTAAGATCTTTTATGGTAAAAGAAAATCCTCGAAGTCAAAGGACTGTTGCTAGTTCGTTAAAATACCTAGTGTCAACTGTTAACAAAATCATTAACGCTGATCTGTATTTTAAAGAGTCTAAAAAACACAATGTTCATCGTCTTTCTCCATGGCATATCGCTGAACGCAGAACACGATGCAGAATTTTTTATGAGATACATTTATCCGGAGAAAAATGGAAAACTGTTGTTAAAATAGATGAAGATTGGGTCTATTTAAATGATTGTGATAAAAAGAGATTCACTTATTAACATTAAGGAGGAGAAAAAGAAATCTTAAAACATGGTTCAATGTATCTATGATTGTTGCTGGATTTGCATATACCGAGAAATTAAAAATAAAGAGAGTGGATAAAAATGTTAAGACCAACTCCACAGACTATCAGAAACATATGAGGGGGTTCGAATGACAGTGGATTAAGTGAGAAGTTTTGAAAATCGAGATAACCATTTTTTCACTGAACGTATATCAATTTCTGTTCAATGTGCCAGTCAAATAAATCATAGTTCACTTAGGAAGTCGCTAGAGGGCAAAAAAGTTGGACCACTCAATGCAACGGAAATACACACAAAACCCTTCCTTTCTCAAATCACTAAATTTTGACTTACCCCACTGTCATTCTAAGAATTTCATATTTTACTACCAATCTTCAAACATGAAATACCATCTCTTTACCCCCAGTGCCAATTGCCACCAATCTTTTGAACTGCATCAAGATAAAGCAAGCAGACATACATTACAATCCACTGTTAATGTCCTTAAAAAGATGGAACAAGAAACGGGTATCAGGACTATACCCTTCACTGATATATCTGCTAAATCTCCTATCAACTATGGATTTTTCCGCTTTCGGACTTTTAAAAGGCGCGTTATCCAAACGTCGACCTAGAACCCTTCTTGGACTTTGGAAAGCTGTTCAAGAAGAATGAGCCAAAATACCTCTTCCAAAACTATAAATGGAAATTACGGTGTAGAAAGGTAATTCAGAATAAGGGTTACCAAACTGAACGTTTAAAACATAAATGTTCTATGTAAAATATTTCTGAAAGTATCAAGAAAATCGTGTAAAAAATGTGCGAACATCCTCTATAATAATTTGAATTTATTCAATATATATTTGGATTACCTTGAAAATGAAAATAGCTCGAATTTGTAAACCCTCCCTCCTCCCTCACTTTTGAAAACACGAGCAGGGAATGCCGAGCTATGCTCGGTCAAAATTAGCTATGAATTCAAATATCGTGACCCATGACCAAAATGACCTACTAATCAAATTTTCTCGAACATGTGACTAAGCCCACTTGTCTTCTCGTGCCCGAAACCCATAGAATATAAAATTTAATCAAAATAGCCTGAGCCGTTTTTTAGATAAAATTAGCTGGACCCACAGTGACCCAAAAATGACCCACTAATCGAATTTTCTAGAGCATGTGACCTAGCCCAACAGTGTTCTCGCGCCCGAAAAACATAGCATACAAAGTTTAGTTCAAATCGTCTGAGTCGTTTTTAAAATAAAAATAGCTTGACCCATAATGACCCATGACAAAAATGACCCAGTAATCGAATTTTCTCCAACATGTGACATAGCCCAACAGTGTTCTCGTGCCCGAAAAACATAGGATACAAAATTTAGTTCAAATCGTCTGAGTCGCTTTTAAGATAAAAATAACTTCACCCACAGTGACCCAAAAATGACCCACTAATAGAAAGTTCTCGAACATGTGACCAAGCCGAATAGTCTTCTCATGCCCGAAAAAGGTAAGATACAAAATTTAGTCAAAATCGTTTGAACCGTTTTTTAGATACAATTAGCTTGACCCTGATCCATGGTGACTCTAAATGATCCCCTAATCGAATTTTCTCGAACATGTGACCTAGCCCATTGGTTTTCTGGTGCCCCAAAACGGTAGGATACAAAATTTCGTCAAAATCGTTAGAGCCGTTTTTAAGATAAAATTTGTATAACTACACACACACAAGATTTGCTTGTATTAGAATGTATGATACTGCAATGAAATGTTATATATGAGCATTTAAGCCATTTTTCTTCGTTATTGTTTTAAATGTAATTAGCTTTTGAGCATTTTATCTTTCGCATTTTACTTACCCATCATACGTAGTATAGAGTAAGTCTTGTAATCGTTTTGAAAATAGAAAAAAAAATGTTGACGGATTTACGCGTTTCAGACACTGGAGATTCCAAAAAACATATTTTTAGAAAAAATTTTTTTGCTGTCCGTCTGTGTGTCTGTATGTCTGTAAACGCTCTATCTCCCGAAAAAATTGAGATAGAGACTTGAAATTTGGTATGTACTTAGTATGTAATAATGGGAAAAAGCTTACTAATTTCAGTAACTTCGATTAACCGGAACTATTTTTTTCGGACTCTCGAAATATTCGTTCTGATAAAAGGTATATAAAAATTGTCGAAATTGTTTATTTTAAGGAGTGAATATAAAAGACAATAAAAAAATATAAATTTTGCATAAAGCATGAAGTCGATCGGATAATGAGTTGCTGACATATTTGTAATCCTATTTACCACACTCTTCGATTTTTCATGACCCTGTATTTCATCCAAATTTCAATTCAAAGATATATTTTAATTGGAAATGAGACGCTTAATCCGATGCAATAAACCGCTAGTTTATGGATTATTATGGATTATTATATGGATTATTGTTTTTTGAGTTATAAGGATGTTTCTTTTAAGCAATTCAGTAATCGAGCCTTTAAAGTTTATGACGTCATCAAGCCACGATTTTATTCGAATTGCAATGCATTTTATAAGTAGTTTACACATTTTTTATTTTAATATTTTACATTATGCATATCCATGATGGGTAAGTATTACGGTGGCCCCCAACGACTAGTTTCAGTCGTGAAGTAAAGAGTTAAGAAGCATGTGAGTTATTTTTTCTCGTGTTGTCTGGATATGTAAGCTAAGCAGTAATGGATTCTTTAATCCTTTAGGACGAATCCTTATACATTCTTTAATCCGTGAAGATTATTTTCAGTCAAGTGCTTCTTACATGACTATTTACATGCATCCCTTTCGTGAGAGCTAATATTTTGACCCTATGAATATGGGTGTGGGTTGCATCGCCTTCGAATAAGATCAGTGGCGCCTCATTTCAAAAACCATCGGAGATGATCGAGTACTTATTTTGAAATAAACTGAACAATCAGGATTACCAATAATCAATAAAATATATATGAGAATAATTAATTGTTCAACTTATTAATACAAACATTTCAAAATCAGTATTTTAATTATTTTCGATAGAAAATTTTAAATAGGGAAATGAAGAGTATTCGGATTAAAAGGAATAATAATAATAATAAAAAAATGAGACAATGATAGGACCGTGGTGGGAGGAGGGTGGGAGGAAGGTCAGGAAACAGATCACCTTGAAATAAAAATTATGTCATCATAAATTTATGTCAAAATTAGGGTCTTACAGATTTGATAAAATCTGGTAGACAGCAAAAAATTGTAGTCACTAGTAGTAAAAAATATGTACCCACCCCCCTCCCACTTTTTCCCCCTGTCATTAAAAAAACAAAGACGTTTTTTATGAATTAATTGAGGAAAAAATAACAATAGTTTAGAATTATCAGATACATAATTTAAAATAATACATAATTTAAAAAGGTAAATATAAACTAAGTTTTCTAATGAAACTGAAAAACCTGAATTTTAATTTTGTTTTATAGATTTAATTCAAATTAATTATTTATCATTACTTATATGTTATTATTCTTGAAAATGAATGTGATAGATTAATCAGTTTTAATTCTGAACACAAAAACCTGATTTGAAGCTCACAAAAAACGAGCATTTTTTTAGAATTGCATGCAATTTTAGATGACACAGAGGCTGAATTGACACTATTTTGTAGTTTTACTGAACCTTCTCCCTCCTCCCGGATTCTAATCACGTGACATACTACCTGGCTAGAGCGAAGAAGAATGGCATTTTCTGAGCATGAGATGGAAAATGCCTTTTAAACTTGGGTTTTCCATTAAATGTATGAGAGAAGAGGAAGATAACTCCTTGCCGCACACAAATAGTGTTGGGGGAGAGGGAAAATGCCGTTTGTACTCATTTCTTAGGTATCAAGAAAAATAAAACCAGCTAGATTAAATAACTTAGTCTCCAGGAGAAAAAAATTTGGTCGCCAGTGGCTACCTGCCGACCGCATTTGTCAACACCTGCATATAAGTAAAAAATTGAAAAAAATGAAAATAACTTCGAGTATCAATCCACGTAATCGTATTTCAAAACTTATAAAGAACTATTATAGAGTAGGTAAATCCTATGCACACATATTCTATACAGTAAGCATCTTGTAGTGCTGCTCAGTGATGTATATCAATTTCAATATTTTTGAAATAGTGTAACGTCATTAAAATACATTGAAAACACACATGCATAATATAACGACATTCTTTTGAGTGTCCCTGTTAACGAACTATAAATGCTATACACTTTATTTTCATTATCGAATCTGCCGCAGTAATTTTCAATAACATATATCAATTACATATCTTGGAAAGTGTTAAAAATTTCAAATATTAAGTAAAATCAATTCAAAATAAAAATGCGACTTGATGATCTCCCGATGATATCCCTTAATCTAGGGATTTACACTTTAGAAATACATTCAGTATTTAAAATTATTTTAGGTAGATTTCGTAAGAAATACTACCTATTACATTCTCCCCTATGTTGGAATTTCTGGAAAAGTTTTGCACATCATGACTCCCAGAACCCAAAACCACTTTATCTATCTATCTATCTATCTATCTATCTATCTATCTATCTAATATGTCACTTTTTATGGACACGATAACTTGAAAAATTCTGCATAAATCTCTTCCAAACTGATACATAAAATCAAGGGGCATAAAATCTCGGTCAAGTTCGTTAAAGGGCAAAATCGAACCAAGGGGTAGGGGGGGGGGGAAATGGGGTGGGGGCTTTTTGTGAAAACAGAAAAATCCCCATAACTTCTTAATTATGATACATATCGAATCCATTTAAAATTATTATTACTTCTAGGAAAAGAGCCGAAAATTTATGCATGACAGATTTTTGATATCATTAAAAATGGCTTCCAGGGGGGAGGGGAAATAGGGATTTATGAAGAAAAAATTCATAACTTTGTCAATTCACAAGGTATCAAATCCGCTTAAATTTATTATAAATCTTCTTAATATTATCTACAACTTTTATATTGACAAGTTTTTATAGGACCAGCCCTTACAAAAAAAAATATATATATATATATAATAAAATAAAAAAATTGCCGGTTTCGCCTACTTGACACAGGTAGATTTCGAAGTGGGCGGTTCCAACTGCCGCATCAGGGTAAAAAGTAATTTCTTCTGTAATTCCCAATAAACAGGCACCCCACGGTCTGCGTCTTCGAAATTTACATGTGCCTGTAGGCCAAACCGTCAGGGATTTTTTTATGTTTCTTCAGAGATGAATTATCAAACATTGAAGACGGAAAATAATAGAGTTTTGGACAGCTCCTATGATTAAAAAAATGTCTTTATTTGAATGGGGAAATATTAAGGCCCATGAACTCTTCTCTTTCTAAACGCCTCTGAATGACTGACTTCATACATTTGAGCTCTTTTTCCTAAATTTATTTTTAAACACTTTTAAAAATAGTTGAACAGTGTTTATAAATTCGGTTTTCTGGTCGTCCGTCTGTCTCGCCATCTTTCCGTGCTCTAACTCACGTAAACATCCTCGGATTGCCATGTAATTGATATGTTATTGAGGTTTACCATGGCATATTTGGTATTGAAAATGTAGTGCGTAGAAATTATATAGTTCGTTTACAGTGGCACTCAAAAGAATTCCGTTGCATTATGGTCTATGGGGAAAAATCGTTTGCAGTGTATTTAAATGGTGTTACACTATTTAAAACATATTAGAATTGATATACATCACTGAAATGCACCACAGGATGCTTGCTATAGAGCACGGTGTGCATAGTATTTATCCTTCATTTACAGGGATATACAAAAGAATTCGGTTACACTATTAAGTCTATGAGCGATATTTGGTGCAAGGGCGTTTTCAGTTGCGGTATGCGTTTTTAAATATAACCAAATTTTTGCATATTACGTGTTGTGTATAAATTCTATATGTCCTGTACAAGGTTGCACAAAACAATTGGCGTACATTGAATACATTTCCTATTTGTGAAAGAAATTGCTGAAGGGAAATTTTCAACTGTGTTAAGCGTTTCCTAACTAAATTTAATTTTTGCGTTACTATGTAGTATTATACAAATATATAGATCATATACAGGGCTACACAAAAGAATTCGGATATTTTTCCTGACTCTAGATGGTAATTGCTGAAATTGGGTTTTCAAATGCGTTATGTGTCAAATGTGTGACAATTCGAATATATTTACGCAAGTTAGAGCACGGACAGACAGACAGACAAACCGATTTCATAAACACTTCTCAACTATGTTGAAAAATGTTAAAAAGACTGGGACTTCCTGTGCAGCTACTGCATGAGTCTCCTCATGACATTAGCAACAGTAAATGGTAAAGTTTTCCCAGCCCTTTTGAATGGGGTACACTTTAAATTGTCACTGTAGATAATAATAAGAAGCAGTACAAAGATGAGTTAAAAGATGTGCGGTAGTAACTGAAATGAGTAAGAGTTTATATTGTTTGTTAGCTACTCAGGACAGATATACTAATCGTCGCTTTGAATCAACTGCAACTCAGTGTTGGCTGAAGACTGATGGCATTTGTGTTATACATGGCACACGAAGTAAAGAAAAGGGACTTTTAAAGGCTACTACGAGAGTCGTCCATCCAACAGAATCCATTGAAATAAATTCACCCACATCAGATGATTGACTGCTACAGCTCTATCATGAACGTTGGGGACATCAGGATAAACGGTGAGTGTCATTTAAATCATGCAAAGAACATCAGGGTTAATGTTCAAGATGAATTAAATAAAGCATATGCATATGATAAAGCTAACAAATAAAGCTTTGGATATAGAGATACTTGTTCTTCACCTGGATAATTAATATTTGCAAATTTGCGTGGTCCATTTGACAGATCTTTCAGAAATTTTCAATATTTTGTTGTTTTTTAACATCAGTTTACACAGTTGCACTGTGTTTTCTTCCTTAGGCAAAAATCTAATGTTGCAGATACTCTCACACGTTTTTTAGCTTTTACGAGGAATTTACGTGAAAATGTGAAAGAAATTATCATTGATAATGTTGGAGATTTGACAACAAAAACTTTTGAATTAAAAAAAAAAATAAGATTGGTCAAAGATTATAAATCCCATACACCCTGCGCAAAATGGCAGAAGTGTGAGAGGGAGAATAGAACGATGGTCGAAATGATCAAAACATTAAAGAATTCCAACCGTTAGCTAAAGTTTCCATCAGCATTATAGACTGAACTTGACAATACCTCAATGTACAAACTGGATTGAACTGGAAAATCATCGATTAGAAATGTAAGTTCTTATAAACCTTAGACTGGTAAGAAACCAAGAATTAATCACTTAAGAATTATTTGCTCTGTATGTAATGTTAACATGCCCAAGCAAAGAAGAAGAAAAATGGATAATAAAGCTAATAAAGCTTATTTGATAGGATATGATGGAGATGAAAGGCATAATCTTTGGATTCAAGAATCAAACTCTGTCATGTGTTGAAGATATGTCAAGTTTGATGAGAAAATAATAAATTCTGGAAAAGTTGTTGACTTCCCATTACAGATGAAGATAAAATTACTTTTGAATATAAAAATGAGGGATAGTCAGAAGAGACACCTGATGAAAGAAATTTTAGAAATGACTCAGATAATGAATGCGCTGATATTGATTCAAGTAATAAAGCAGAATGCAAAAATCTGAGAGACAGCAATGAATTTTGAAAACCAAGCGTTATGACGACTACGAAATGGTGGCTGAAGCTTTTATTACTGATTTTAAAGAGCCTACGACTTTTATAGAAGTCATTTAATGCAAACAGAGCAAATATTGAAAAGATGCAACGGATTTCTCAGTATAGCAGCTAATGAGTGATTGCATCTTACTCAGTTTGATGTTTTGTTCGGTATTTCATACCACTCTTGATGAAACATGAAACAACCAGAAGGTTATAATGATGGTGCTAATCGAGTTTATAGACTAAAATGCAGTCTCTATGGTTTCAAACAAGCTTCTCGATATCGGAAATTTTGGAAAAAATTTGTCATAACTTGAGTTTAAAACAAGCGGAGCTCATGCTGATCTATGGTTATATATCAGAGACAAAAGTAGAAAGAAATAGATTGTTTGTTTATATGTTGATACACTCTAAAAACGACATTTTCAAAACTGAGCAAACAATACTCATATCTGAGTATGTCGGATAGTCAAAATGCCTCTAAATCAAAATTACTCATGTTTGAAACATGTATATACTCATTTCTAAAAACATGCACACACACTCAAGAATAAAACATCATGTGCTCATTTTTGAGAATGTCCATGTTTCAAAAATGAGTATGAACTGATCTTTGTGGGCTCAGTTTTTAGTAGGTCCATGTTTCAATATCCTGAGTGTTTCTGGTATTTCCGAATTGAAAGCATTGGGTCGACATATTTGAAACAAAAAGTTTCATAACAAAATGAAAACATAGATTTACTCAGATTTGAAAGTGTCATTTTTCTCAGTGTGGTGGATTGGTTGAAGAACCGATTTAATTTACTGTGTCGACATTCTCTTACGCCATTTAGAGCATACTTCTAGAGATGACTGGATGAAAATAAAGCGTGTATTTAGATACATTGCACATTCTTGTCATAAAATTGTGTATAAGCATAATTACAAACAAGAGTTATTTGATTGCCGATGAAAAGAAAGATCACCGAGATCAAAGATCCGGTGTAGACCCTATTAGCCTCCTCCGCACAATTCCTGACATGCAGGGGCTCGTTTGGAGAAACTCAGCCCAGCCTCGAGTGAATGCTCAGTCCCACGCCGCACGCGCTGCCTGCCCTCAAACACATATACAACCCCGGACGTTTATTTGATCTAATTTAAAGCACATTCAAAACTTAAATTATCAGTAGCGCGACATAATAGGTTATGTACTATGTCAAATGCTAGGCTGCCATAAACGTGAACACAATACAGAAACAAATTCTAAGTAGGAGAGAAGTAGATGATCGGAACGTACTAAAGTTCAGTTGTTCTATGGTTCATATTGGATGCTACAATGATAAGTGTCACAAATATGATCACATATATGTATATGACTAAGTGATAATTTAACTGTAAACACTGAAGTATATGCTGAATATAGATTGCTATAATGCCGTAAATTTCGGCAGATGCAAAGAATTGAGAAAATCAACTAGTGGTATTGTGATATTATACAGTGGTGGCGCTATATCATGGTTTAGCTAAAGGCAGTCAGTAGTTGCAACTTCTACGACTGAAGTTGAAATACCAGTTGCCAATGAAGCTACAGAGAAGTAATTTGGCTGAAACGTCTTTTTTGTGTGGTGTTATACAGTTAGATAAAATACCAGTGCCTCAAGTTAATAACACAGCTGCAATCAGATTAGTAGAGAATCCAGAATTTCCACTGCATCATTTCGTATCAAGCATATCAACATCAAGAATTTTTACATCAGAGAAAAATTTTTAGAAAAAAATTACTGATACAACAAATATCTAGTATCTACAGTAGATCAAATCGCTGATATGATGACTAAACCTTTATTTAAATCAAGATTATTAACTCTATATGTGCTAAGATAGGACTTACATAACAATTATTATTCATCAGTTACTTGTTTTTGGTTCCCCCTGTTTTTCGTACGTTTCTGATACATTTCCTTCTAAAAATAGGGATAAACGGTATGTAAGGGAAAAAACATACGTGGTTTCTCATGCTGTGAGATTTATAGAACAACTTTACATAATCGACAAACTTTGGGAAAATCCATACAATTTTTATCTATGTCGTGAAAATTCTTTGTTTGAGCACACTTTGCCCGAATTTAAACTCCCAGTATTGCTGCAAACTCGGATCTAAATTAAAAATAAATAGTATTCTTCTTTATATAAAATATTTCTTAAGCACATAATAAACATTTATTTATATCCCACTCAGTAAGCGGATTGAAAAATTATTAAAATTATTTCGACACAACTGTATACTAACGTAACAGCTTTATGAACGACATTTCACATTTGAAGGAGTGTTGCTTTGAGACCTATAGCTGCACAGGCTGTTGTTTCGAATGATCCACATATTTTTATTCACAGAAACACATACATGACTTTGACAATTACATAAATCTTCTTGATGAGGACGGGATAGACATAAGGAAATTACATCACCGAAGCATTACAGCCCGGACCTAAACAATGAGTGTGTAATGGCGGTGACGGGAGTTGAACCCATCGCCCTGACTCCTACGCTCTCGAGCGATTAGTGGAGTGGTGCCTTAACCACTCGGTCACGGAGGGCCCTTTATGAATGAAAATGCGTGCTTTTTTTAAAACAAGACGCCATTTTCTATTAAATTTTTTTTAAAAGCCTTTCATTGTGATAAGAAAATGGCATCAATAAACATACTATAATTCTTATTATTTCCTATTTCTCCTGGTACGATGGAAATAGTCCGATTGCCACCATTTTAAAGAAATTTCATTAAAAAAATTTAAAATTAAAAATAAAATAGAAAAATAGGAAAATTTTAAACAATAGGTAGTGCTGACTCATCTACAAATGAACAGCTTTCAGTTAATACATCATTATTAAAATCGGTTGTGCAGATAGCTCAGTGCAGATGGCGAAAAACACCGGCTTGAATTTTAAATACATGGATTATTTCACTAATCTCTCGCTGAAAAGTTGTGTCTACAATTCGACACCTCTAACGATTCAGCCATTTTTAGAAAATAGCCTAATTACACTGACGGTTAAGTATAAAAGTTACAGGATTCTTTTGTTTCTAAATTAAACTTAAAGTTAAGTGTAAATCTGGGCCACGTTTCCCCTTAATTGGTAAAATTAAAGAACTTTAATTATACATTAATTAAAAAAATTCTGTCTTCGTTTTGAATTACTTCACAGCACTTTTATCTGTGAATCAGCAACAGCTTGTATACTTTTGCAAGTCTGTATTTAACCTCAATATAAGCGGCAAAGTAATTTGTTTTTGAAATTTATTAGGAAAAGTTTTTCATAGTTTTCTGTTACTTTCTATTTTTATAAAATGTTTTAAAATTATTACGTAACGTATCTAAAGTGTCCCAAAAAGAAACGCGCTGTAATTTTGTACCCATTGGAGATATGTAGGCACTGTAAGTTGTAAAAGTGTTAAAAATAAGGTAGGAATTAAGATTATATTGATGAAGTAGCCCCAGCTATAATTTTCAAAAAGTTTTTTACATTTTTTTTTTTTTACATTTTTATACGGTTCCTGCGTCTTATAATTTATCAAAAACGGAAATGTTTCACGCTAAAAAGCTCGACTTGTAACTAACGGATTTACTCAGAAGCCCGGAGAAGGATTTACAGAAACATATTTTCCTGTCGCGAACAATATAACCTTTCGAGTCCTCTTAACAGTGGGAAGTGCCAAGAAAATGAAGATTAAGCAGTTAGATGTAAAAACAGTTTTTTTAAATGCTGATGTAGATTAAGAATTATATACGACAACCAGAAGGATATATTATTGAAGGTAAAGGGGATAAAGTGTACAAATTAAAGATAGCACCATCATATGGTTTAACCCTTTAGCGTGCGGTGGTCACATAAAAAGACACCTAATTTTAATCCCAAAACTGACAATCGGCACCAAGAATATTTAATTAAAATTTTCCTTTTATAAAGTAAGGGAAAATCAGCCAGTTATTCTCTTCTAAGGAAATCGTTTGTAAAATCTGGTGTGTCAGCCCATTATTTCATTATTTTACAAACATATTTATTCCGCGCCGGAAAGGGTTAAAACAATCGGCCAAAGCTTGGAATGAAAAGGTAAATTCAGTTTTAACATTAAAGGGTTATATAAGTAGTAAAGTGGATCAGTGTTTCTACATGAAAAATTAAGAAAACGGTTGGAGCTATATTCATTTTTATGTTGATGATATACTTATTTGTACATTAAATGAAGAAGATGAAATTAACATACACTCTAAAAAATATCCGTGAAAATACAAGAGATTTTCTGTAAAATTTCACGGAGAAGTTTCATTTTTCCAAAACAACAGTATAATTTCCGTAAATAACTTTCAGAGGTTTGCGTACAGAAATCGTCTTGTTTGAAATGGGAATTACGATTGTTGTATTTACTAGAGTTCTTCAAGGATCCAGCCCTGATCCGGTTAGACATGCTGGCCCATTCTAACCAGAGCCTTGTCTGGACAGTAATTTTTTGTGAAAATAATAGTAATACGTATTTATATTTTTTAATGAAATATTTAGAAATTGATTTTGTTTTTATAAGTTACAGAAAAATATTTTTTTTTAAATCTATTTTTTATTTTTATTGACAGTGCTTCAAAATTAAGACTTTTTTTTCACCAATTTTTTAAAATTTTATTAGGTAGCTTTCAATACAAAAAAGTATAAAGCTACCTATTGCAGCCGTTCGGAGGAAAGCAGTTCCGGAAAATTTCGATATATTTTCACCGATCATGACCCCCAGACCCCAAAACCACCCTCCGTCCAAATGTTGATTTATATATATAGATATATCCATATATATATATATATATATATATATATATATATATCCATATATATATATATATATATATATATATATATATATATATATATATATATATATATCTGACCTATGTCATACGATAACGCCCGTAATTATGAATCGATTTTGATGAAACTAATTGTGTGTATTAAGGTCACTAATGTCTCGACCGAGTTCGTTGGCCAGCTTGGTCCGCCATCTTGTTTCAAGATGGCGGCCATTTAAAGATGTAAAATAACTTAAAATCTAAAATAAATATACAAAAAATTTAAAAATTCAAATTTATTTTTTAATTACGTGTTAGGCCTTGATACAAGGATTCCAGAGCTTTTTTTGGTTTACCTCTATCTTAAAAAATGGCTGAGATAGAGCAGTTTGAAATTCTAGGGTGGCTGACATTTTGAAACAAAACAGCACATTAACGCGATTACTCGCAAATTATTTTCTTTCATTGTTGAAATAATTTTCCCAATCATACGCATAAAACTATATATTCATATCCGTTAACGCCAAAATTGGCGACATTGGCGACAAAATTGGCAAAATTGGGCGACATTTGGCGAAATATCGCCAAATTTGGCGATCAAAATAAGTCTTCATAAATGAAGCCAATTTGACTATTGCTCAATAATTTGGCGAATTTCTTATTCAAATTCAGTATTAACGAATCTTTTGTAAACGTTTCTTTGCATTTTAGCTTGCTGTTTTCGTGTAACATTAGCTAAAATTTTAAAACGAAGATATAGGAAAGCTACCTTTTCCTCCCGGTACAGGCCGGAAGGACTTTTTTAATTTTTCTAACGTGAGGCAATATTGGGTTATTTAAAGGTTTCATAACATAATATCTCAGCAAGTTATCGCTATGTAAATTGTATTAAACTAAACTGATTTGGCTTATAAAATTATGAATTAAACTAAAATTTATTATTTTATAAATTATAATTTTAAAACGTTTATAATTTTTTCTTTAAATTTATAAAAATAGTTAATATTTTTTCTTTACTTTTATAAAAATGAAGTTTATAATTTTATTAAGTTTATAATTTATTTCTTTAGCTTATAATTTTATAAATTAAACTAAATTAATTTAAACTAAATCAACAAGTCCAAATTTAAACTTACCTATCACAAGATCACTAATTTCGAAATTGCCTTTAAGACTCAATTTTTTGTTTTAATGTTATTAAAATTATTCAGTTTGACAGAACCGTACACAAAAGTTCTCAGTATAGCTCAAATATAATAATTTAATTTATTATAAAATTGTTTATTTACGTAAGTTTTTTAAAATAAGAGATAACGAAAAGTTATTTTAATAGCATGTAATAAATACGTCTCCTTCAAATAATTATTGTTTTTATTGGAATTGATAAATAGATCATCAGACAAATAATTAAAAAAAATATATGTTCAAAAAAAGAAAATGTTGTACTATTACAAAAGGTTGCAATCATACAATGACTCTTAATACAATGTTTTACGCATATAATACATAAAAAGTTGCAATTTATCTGGTTTATCTGTTATAAGGCATCAAATAATAAAGAAAATTATTGAAAATTATGAAAAGAAAATATTAAAAACATTGGAACTCTTGAAAAAAATCCGTGGAACCTTCAATTTTTTGTATCATAAAAAGCGACTGAAGTAAGTAGCAATATTTGAGAAACTGGAATGTCAAGTCTTAGCGTAGTGGTTGGGACCTCCGGTTCAGTAAGCAAAAAATTGCGAGTTCGATTCTCATCGAGGCAAGGGTTGGTTGTTTACAAAAAATCCACTCAGGAATGGGGAAAAAAAAGCAGTCTATCTGTCCTTTATATGGTTGTTCTTGAGAAGTAACTTTTTTTTGGTCCTATAATGTTTATTTTAACATTATAAAAATTTCTTAAAAATACGGAAGATATCTGTTATAAAACGGAAATTTAAAAACGGATATTTCAGAAATCACGGAAAATTTCCTGGAATTTACGGATTTTTTCCCCGTTAAAATACGGAAATAGTACTGGCATCTCGATTGCCAGTATAATTTCCGTTTTTTTCAGGAATTTTTGTTTACAGTGTAATGCAAATATTTAAAGAATCGTTTGATATATCATGAGTAATGGAACTGTGGCGCACCATTTGGACAATTGTTACCACTAAATTTTAATAGTATTCTTCGCCTTAAAATATCTTAGTAATTCTGTCCTTAAATAAGACGAAGAATACTACCATTTAAATTTAGTGGTGTCATTTGGTTCTTTTGTGTGCCATTGTTGCATCACTGTAATATCTGATTTAGGACAAGTGTAAGTGTCATATTATTTAGGAGTTCAAGTTGAACGATTAGAAAGAAGATTGGTGCTTTGTAACAAACCAGAAAACAAAAATTACTCAACTTATCAAGACATATGGATTAAATGAATCTAAAGAAGCAAATATTACTATGAGTCCAGAATTTTTGAAAAATGAAGATTCATCAAGAGAAATGGGAACAAACAACAAGTAATAGAGAAGTATAATTAGATCTCTTTTATATATTTCTAATACCTCATCACCAGATATTTCAATAGCAGTTGGAATAAGTTCAATAGCTTATCAAGACGTGTTAGTAAAGCAACTGAAAATGACTGGAATGCAATTTAACCTTTTAGCGGGCGGTGTGCACAAACAAGGACACCTAATTTTAATTCCAAATATGACAAACGGCACCAAGAATATTTAATTTTGTCTTTTCTTTTATAAGGTACGGGAAAATAAGCAAGTTTTGATTCTCTATAATGAATTCTTTTTTAAATTCTGGTGTCAGTCCATAATTTCATCATTTTAAAAACAGACTTACTTCGCGCCGGAAAGGGTTAACAAGTTATAAGATATCTTAAAGTAACATCCTAGCTTATATTAAAATTTGGGAAAGATATATCATCTTCTGGAATTTTTGTTGATGCTGATTGGGATGGAAATATTTCGGATAGACAGTCAACAGCCAGATACATAATTATACTGGAAAATTCTCCTATATCATGGTTTAGTATAACTAGTCGTTGGGGGCCACCGTAATACTTACCCATCATGGATATGCATAATGTAAAATATTAAAATACAAATGTGTAAACTACTTATAAAATGCATTGCAATTCAAATAAAATCGTGGCTTGATGACGTCATAAACTTTAAAGGCTCGGTTACTGAATTGCTTGAAAGAGGTTTTTCCTTATAACTCCAAAAATAATAATCCTATTAACTAGCGGTTTATTGCATCTGATTAAGCGTCAAATTTCCAATTAAAATATATTTTAAAGTGAAATTTGGATGAAATACAGGGTCATGAAAAATCGAAGAGTGTGGTAAATAGTATTCCAAATATCTCGGCAACTCATTATCCGATCGACTTCATGCTTTATGTAAAATTTATGTTTTTTTATTGTCTTTATATTCATTTCTTAAGCTAAACAATTTCGAAAATTTTTATATACCTTTTATCAGAACGAATATTTCGAGAGTCCGAAAAAAATAGTTCCGGTTAATCGAGGTTATTGAAATGAAATAGGCTTCTTCCCATTATTACATACTAAGTACATACCAAATTGCAAGTCTCTATCTCAATTTTTTCGGGAGATAGAGCGTTTACAGACACACACACAGACACACAGACACACAGACGGACGGCAAAATTTTTTTTCTAAAAATATGTTTTTCGGAATCTCCAGTGTCTGAAACGTGTAAATCCGTCAAAATTTTTTTTTCGATTTTCAAAACGATTACAAGACTTACCCTATACTACGTATGATGGGTAAGTAATAATGCAACACTCAGTTTCACTATCCACTACTGAAGCTGAATTTATTGCTGTGTCTGAAGCCTGTAAAGAGGGTGTGTGGTTGTCACAATTATTGTGTGGAATTGAGGATACTGAGAAAAGACAGTTTACGATTTATGAAGAAAACAAAGGATGTATTGCTATGATTAACAAGAAAGAAAAATCATGCGTCAAGCATAGATTATGTAGCACTTTCCAACATTTACAAAATAATTTTGCAAATTTTTACCGTAAGGTGAAAGATGATATCTAAGAAAACAAAGTCAAAGTCAAACCGGGCGGGGAGGAATACCCTTCGGCTTAAGCTCGACTAGCCCCTCCCAATCTAAGAAAACAATTTGGAAAACGCATAACATATTTAAAAATCCAATTTCAGGAATTACCTTCAATATTAGAAAAAATATCCGAACTCTTCTGTGCAGGCGTGTATATCATCTATAGATTTGTAGATATATTAAATAGAATACTAATTTTTAGTTCAGTTAGGAAACGCGTAGCACAGTTTAAAATTTCTCTTCTGGAATTTCCGCCAGTAAACGGAAATGTACTCGAGAACTTTTATGCTGCTTGGTATACGATCTATACGATTGATACACACCAAGTAATATACAAAAAATGAGTTAAATTTAAAAACGCGTTCAGCAACTGAAAAACACTTCCAGCAATTATTATTAATATGAAGTATTTTAACCGAATTCTTTTGTGTGTTCCTTTAAATGAACGTTAAATGGTATACACGCAATATACTATAGTAAGCTTCTTGTAATCCCCCTCAGAGATATATATCAATTTCAATATGTTTGAAGTAGTGAAACATTATTTAAATAAACCACAAACAATTTTCTTTACAGACTGTAATTTACCGGAATTCTTTTGAGTGTCCCTGTAAAGGAACTATAAGTCCTATACACATCATATTCCATAGTAAGCCTTTTGTAGCGCACCTCAGTGATATATACCAATTTCAATACGTTTGAAATAGTTAAACATTCTTAAAGTAAAATTAAAATATGAAACCATTAAAATGAATCACAATTTGTGTAATTACTAAAATAGGTGTAAAAATAAAAAGGTTCTAAAACATTAAAACCATTTTAAGATGTTAAAAACATTCATCGGAGTCTCGAGCGCTTTCGACCAGAACCTGGCCATTATCAAAGGGTGGAAATGAGAAAAAATTCTGTAACCTCCGGAATGTAAGCTGTTTAAATAGTAGAAGGCGAAACCACATATGGGGAAGGGGGGGAGGGGGATGCACTTGTCAACTGAACGAGGTGGGTTATCCCAACCCAATTGTACCATCAACACCAAGTAGATTATACCAGGTGTTGATGGTACATTTGGGTTGGGATAACCCCCTCGCTCAGTAGACTAGTCCATCACCCTCCCCCCCCCTTCTCCATATGTGGTTTCGCCTTCTACTATTTAAACAGCTTACATTCCGGAGGTTACAGAATTTTTTCTCATTTCCACCCTTTGATAATGGCCAGGTTCTGGTTGAAAGCGCTCGAGACTCCGATGAATGTTTTTAACATCTTAAAATGGTTTTAATGTTTTAGAACCTTTTTATTTTTACACCTATTTTAGTAATTACACAAATTGTGATCCATTTTAATGGCTTCATATTTTAATTGATACACAAAGGTGAATTTCGTTACAATTTTAGAATATTTTTCTATATATTTAATTCTTAAAGTAAACCGCAAACGATTTTTCCCTATAGACCGTAATGTAACGGCCGATAGACATGCAAACCGAATTCATAAACACCGTTGAACTATGTTTGGAAAGTGTTAAAAACGAGCGTGTTAATCAAAGATCTAAACACATCGATGTTCGTTAGTGTTTTACACGTGAACTGCATAAAGAAGGTGTATTTGATATAAAGTTCTGTGAATCTCATAATATGACTGCAGATATGTTTACAAAGCCATTGGGCAACATTAAGTTCACGTGTAAGAGTTGTGTAATAGAATCATTTTTAATGCGGCATCTGGAGGAAGGGAGGAGGGGGTGGGTGCTGAACTATGTGTGCATTTGCAACTTGTATTATAAATGTTTTTTTTTAATTGTAAGGTTTGACAACCGTCTTTAAATTCTGTTTCGGTTTTCAGTAGTTTATATTTTGACATGCAATATGTAGGTTGCTCATTTTATTTGATCGTATTTCTATAAAATATATTTTTCCTAATTTACTCCGCTTCTTACTCTGCCTTTCTATATATTTAAGTAGTGTATTTTACAATTCAGTTTTAACAGTTTGCGGGTTCGGAAACCGAAACGGAAACGGTGTAGATTTCAGACATTTTTCTCCGGGAGGGTTATATTACGGGTGTCCCGAAGGAGAAATTGCATTTCTGGACCCTTAATTAGTATGAAATTCCATTTCTTGCTTCCATTAAAAAAGTAAGGTAGTTTCCAGTACAAAAAGTAAGAGCTTAGGTATTACAGCCGTCCGAAGGACAGCAATTCCGAATAACTTCATCTCATTTTCACCTGTCACTACCCTCTACACTCCAAAACCACCCTTCGTTCAATTGTTGATTCATATCTACCTTATACACAAATAAATAACTCCGAAACGGTGATAGATAGAAACATGAAAACAGTTGCATGTTCATTAAATAAACCGTAAGAATATGATACAGAAATTTCAAAATTTTAGTTACAAATAGCGCCGATAGATGGTGCTGCAAGCAACAACACGGATCCCTATAAAGAGAGCTCAGACGCCAAGAACGACACTCGTCGAAGATTTCTCTATTGAAACGTGATCGCTATTAGCATACGGAGAAAGAAATTCCGGAAGTGACACTGAAGGACATTGTTTACTGTACAAGCGTGTGTGTGTTGATTTCCAGTTGCATGCTACAGAGAGTCGCTGACAATTTCATTCTTCGTTTGCGACATGTGTGTTGTGTGAAACGTGCACATTTTGAATAGCTTTTGATGTGATATAGCCTACTTATGGTTATGCCACCTGCAACGCCATCTATCGGCGAAATTTTTTACTAAAATTTTGAAGTTTCTGTATCAGATTTTTACGGGTTTTTAATACGCATAACACTGGTTTCATGTTTCTATCTATTACCGTTTCCGAGTTATTTATTTTCAAAGTTAGGAGTCCTTCGGGAAACATCCTGTATATTATAATGCAAAAACATGACCGTGAGTAACGCTGAAATCATATTGATAGTGGAAATACAAGACCCTTAAATCTCGCTTTTACTGTAATTTTTTCAACTTCTAAATATCGCACATTTTCGATTTTTACATTGCCAAAAAATGATCTTTCAAATGTAATTTGTTTGAAAACTGAATCTCAATTTACCGATATTTTATTGGTTATAAAATATTTTCAAGCATGATTATTTTTAAAAACCTATCTCTATCGCATGCAGCCCGTTTAAGGAAGATCAAACCATTTGCATTTAAAACAATATAAATAGTTCAGCATTTGTATTCATACGAACTTTATCATTAAATAAATAAAAGAATAATAAAAATAAAACAAATTTAACTGACCAATATTCGAACTACAAGTTTAAACTGCTGAAATTAACAAAACAATAAAAGCGGTTATAAGCGGCTATTATTTTCACCTATTTTCTGTAACCTGGGAATCCCGGGTTGGATCGGGCTTCGGAGATAGCGCTGAGTGCTTTTTACTGGGCCTGATTCTAGTATTAGTGACGTCACAAACGAGATTTTCCCCGTGAATGCAACACAGCAGAAAGATGATAAAGAGAGATTTTTGAATTTCAGCTTTTATAATTTATAGTTTCATAAACAATAATAGTAAATTTCATAACCATTAAAAAAAAAGAAATTAATAAACTTGTTTTATAAAGGAAAAGTAAAAGTTTTCAATAAAAATACTTAAGGTTAATAGATCTGACTGAATACATTGACTTACCTCCGGCTACTAAGCCGTCGGATTATTTCAGCGTCCGCCCAAGTGTTGTGCTCTGATTTTAGGCTCCACCGCATGTCGTATCGAAATCGACCTCTCTAGTCATTTCATTTAGGAAAGGGTCGAGAGGCGCAGGAGGCTCACGCCCCCGTCACTCCCCCCCGGCCGAAAAGCGCCACCTGTGGAGCTGTGGAGGTGCACCGGGTAAACCGGCCCTCTCTGGTCGCGTCCTCGTATGGATTCACGAGAATCTGTATTCGGCGGTGAAGTACGTTCGCCTTCGGCGATGTAGCTTTTGTTATTACCTAAAACATAACTAGCACGCCCCTAAGGGTGATACTGAATCGACCCCTTAAGTGGGGAAGATGACCGGGAGCCTGGCATTGCGAGATGTTCTTCGACACGACGGGATAAGTGGATGAATCACCACCTCACCGCGGTGTGCTAGTGGTAATGAGGTGTCTGTCGAGCCGGAAGTGACTGGCAGGTGTATGGACAGTCCAGCCCCGGGACTGCTCTCACCCTTAAGTGCTGGTTGTCAGCGGCAAGGGTACTAGGACTATGACGCGGACACAGACTCCGCTAGGTGGCAGAATGCACCCCGTAGACCAATCTCAGCTCCCTGACCCGTACTCTCTCGGGTCGGGTTGGTAAGTCTGGGCGATGGCTAGCTAACGGTGATAGGAGCACTTCCAAAACTTATCCGGGGCGATGACGGAGGCGAAATCGTACTCTGAAAAGTAAAGAGCGTGGTGACTGAGTTGGACGTCTAGTCAATGCGTGTGCGTGAGGCGGCATGCAGCGATCCTCGGTAATGGTAGGCGGGAAAGTGTAGAGACGGCATGTGGGCGTACACGCATGGTACGCATCCATCACGTTTCTTACTGCAACTAGAGTAGTTGTACGTCAACCTCAATGGTCGGGCAGAAAGGGAATTGCCCCATTTGACCAAGCGTGATTCGAGTCCATGGAGGAAACTCAGGTCCGTGTGTTGGAGGGCCGACGGCTCGATTACCAGGAGTCTAAGAGATAACTTTCATGCGACTAAAACTCGATCAGGACCGCTTCTTTAGAGCTTTTGAAGGCACGTTCCACGAGCTTCAGAATCCGATAGTGATGTATAAATCGAACTTTCAATTTATTAACCCTTTTTAGTGTGTTTTATGTGTGTTTCTGTATGGTCCTCTGCGGAGTCGACCGTCGCCATCGGCATAAGCTTGGAGGGAAAGCCGTCTGGCGCCACACGGGAACAAACCTAAGCTAGGACGTGTCTATACGTTCAGGGATGAATTTCCTCAACATCCCGGACTAGCGAGAGGCTACTCCTCCTTCGTCGCCGCCGACAGTGTTCAGTAGTTTCCTTTGTAGGAATTCTATGATCGAAAGCGGCGATAAATTAAGAGTTGTTGGGGAAGCTCGGCATAAGGCCTAGGACCCGGTTTCCTTCTTGGGTTTCCAGCTCCGAAGCTGTCGGGGGACTCCAGCGTCATTTGTCGTCGCTTTTCTTGGAAAAATGGGAATGGTCAGCAGGCGGCGGCGCCACCACTGCTCGTAGCGGTTACAGCACTCTCCTGGGCGAACACGTAATAAGGTCCGTCGACCTTGGGTACGGTGTTTGACGTGCCTGACGGGCGGCTTCAGACGCTTGGCGGCGCAGCTCAGTTTTACCTAAAACATTATTTCAGAATAAATATACGTACCAAAAGAATAATACATCTGACAAAATCTTTACAAAATTATTCAAATTCCCCCTCCCTCTCTTTTTTTACCACTACTTACGATAATTTAACTAAAACACAATAAATATCAATTTAAATAGAGAAATCAGTACCTCCCCATTATAGGGACCTTCGCGGGTTTTTTTTTGTATAAAGTTTCGGCACAGTTTGCGCTTTAGAAAATGCGATTTGTTTCCAAATGATATAAACAACTATGATTAAAAAAAAAAAAAACTGTTTTTTTTATGTGAGTCGGGCGCCAGTGATCGCCAATTTTTTTTTAAATCTCACCAATCTTATAACATTAGCTAATAGCAAATAGGCAATATTTCAACATTGCTACATAATATTTCAAAAAACTTACTTAAAAATAGCTAAAATATAATCATGATAAAATATGTAAAAACGAACATTTCAATACAAATTGCAAAATCTCGTGTAATCGGGTCTATTAATGATTACGTTTGTCCATTACAAGAATGTTAAAATAAGGTATAACTTAAATTAGAAACATTTTATTTCCTAATGAATACTAATGTTATATACACAAAAATAGAAACTTACGTTATATAAGATCCCAAAATCTTTTAATATCATTTAGAATTCGTAAATATTTATCGTTAGTTGTTCAAATCGTTGTTCGATGGATCGTTAGTTGTTTGAAATTCAAATGATGCCAGTTGAAACAAAATTTGGCGAGTTATCACTGGAATCCAGGTAACATAAAACTACCAAAAAGCTTATTGAACTTTTTGACAAAAAAGGAAAACATTATATACAGGATGTCCACGTATAACCTGACCGACCTTTATTTTCGCAACCGTTGGTCCTAGATGCATACTTCCAATTACAAAAATGGTTTAAATAAGGTAAAGAATTATTTTTAAAGCGATTTGGCTCAAGAAAAACATTTATTAAAAAAATTACGAAATTTACATTTTTATACGGTCCCCCGGTCCTATAAGTGATATTTAGTAAAAATTTACTGTGACACTAACAAGTAAGACAAGAAAAGTCCCATTCAACTAACATTAAAATTGACCGAGTTATGAAACTTCACTGAAAAAAATGAAATACTCAAAAATGAGTAAGTCCAGGTACTCATTTCGAAATGAGTATTTTTGGATCAAAAATGAACATGTGCATTCTCAAACATGAGTAAGTTCATGTACTCATATCGAAATGAGTATTTTTGAATCAAAAATGAACATATGTATTCTCAAAAATGAGTAAGTTCATGTACTCATATCGAAATGAGTATTTTTGAATCAAAAATGAACATGTGCATTCTCAAACATGAGTAAGTTCATGTACTCATATCGAAATGAGTATTTTTGAATCAAAAATGAACATATGTATTCTCAAAAATGAGTAAGTTCATGTTCTCATTTCGAAATGAGCATTTTTGGATCAAAAATGAACATATGATCAAACCCAACATACTTGTATATTTCAGAATGTGTAATGACGAAATTTCGGAGCCTGAAAAGCTATTATTTGAAGGAAAAACGAAGAATAAGAGAAATGAAAAGTGGATCTGGTTGTTCGGGATTTTCATCAAAGTGGATCCACTACAACACATTTACTACTCTTTTTTTTTTTTTTTTTTTTTTCACATTTTACACATCTACTTTTTTTTTTCTTGATAGTACTTCAAAATTATAATTTTTTTTTCCACTAATTTTT
The DNA here is from genome assembly GCA_963931845.1 of Maratus michaelseni. Lineage (NCBI taxonomy): Eukaryota > Metazoa > Arthropoda > Arachnida > Araneae > Salticidae > Maratus > Maratus michaelseni. The sequence goes on from OZ007596.1 coordinate 95,570,383, forward strand.
TAAAATTTATTTTAACTTTTTAAACGTGAGGCAATATTGTGTTATTTAAAAGTTTCATAACATAATATCTTTGCAAATTATAGCTATGCAAATTGGTATTAAACTAAACTGATTTGGCTTATAAATTTATGAATTACGCTAAAATTTATTATTTTATAAATTATAATTTTACAAAGTTTATAATTCTTTCCTTAAATTTATAAAATTAGTTAATATTTTTTCTTTACTTTTATAAAAATAAAGTTTTAAACTTTATACGTTTTTAATTTATTTCTTTAGCTTATATTTTTATAAATTAAACTAATTTAATTTAAATTAAATTAATAAGTCCAGATTTAAACCTACCTATCCCAAGGTCATTAATTTCAAATTTGTCTCTAAAAATAATTTTTCTTGTAACTATTTAGTTTAACAGAACCGTACGCAAAAGCTCTCAGCATAGCTGAAATATAATAATTTAATTTATCATAAAAAAAAAATTTACATAATTTTTTTTAAATAAGATATTAAAAAAAAATATTTTAATAGCATGTAATAAACACGTCTGATTAAGATAATTGTTGTTTTTATTAGAGTTGATAAATAGATAACCAGGCAAATATTTTTAAAAAAGTATATGTTCGAATAAAGAAAATGTTGGTATTGTTGCAAAAAGAAGCAATCAGTATTCTTAATGCAATGTTTTACGCATATAATACATAATAAATTGTAATTTATCTGTTATAAGGCACCAAATCATAAAGCAAAATATTGAAAATTATGAAAAGAAAATATTAAAAACATTGGAATTGAAAAAATCCATCTACAGATAAAACCTCGTTTTTGCAACATAAAATAACTAACAACATTTGAGAAGGAGGCGTGACCACTCACGGCTCGTTGGTCTGAGTCGTCAGGTTAGTACACAGGACATCACGTAATAATCGATTCCTCTCATTGCAAGGGTTGGTTAATTACTATAAACTCACGCAGGAATGAAAAAAAAATGAGCAGAAATGTATATATCCCTTATAAGGTTGTCCTCGCGAAGTAACTTTTTTTTTTAATCCTATAAGTTTTATTTTAACGACATAAATTTTTTTAAAATTTGAATACATTCATAGGATCAAAAATGAGTACATAGGAGTTCATATTTGAATACATCCATGGGATCAAAAATGAGTACATGTGTTTATCAATTTTGAGTACATTTGGATAGGAGCTATTTTTAGTATGTGACGTATTCAAAATTGAGTACTTTTTACTCAATTTTGAGTACCCATTTCTTTCAGTGTTGAAACGCATGACTTATATCACTTTTTTGCATCTCAAAACAGATGATTTCGGCCATGCTTTGAGGGGTCGTATATAAATACTTAAACTTATTTCAAGGTATTTGCGCTTTGAAAGAAATCGTACAACTATTACGAATGAGTTAACTTTTATTAGGTAAGTTTCAGATTAGCTAAAATAATTGTATTTTAACATATTTTTTATTTTGAAAGGATTTGAGGCTATGATTTCTTTTAACAAAAATTATGTTATTTTCATAAGGTTTTATTTAACTTGCAACGATCGTCTTTCCAGTTTAAAACTTGTACTCGAACTTTAACTTACTTTCAAATGTCCGATCGAAGTTAAATTTTACGTTCTGACTTAAATCCGATGACAATGTAATATTATGATTTTCGATGCTTACCATCTTATACATACTTATATTAGAGGATAACACAAAAAAAAAAAAAATCGGATAGATTACAAGTTTAAGGAAGAGTTTTAGATTAGATAACACAAACCTGCGATGGCTGCCGCGCATGCATACAGTAGCGTATTACTGCTTATTTTACTGTTTATTATTGTTAATTTTAGGGTATAATACTGGCAGCTGCGATTCCAGTATTATACTGTAAAATCAATACCTTTTTTTTGTAATGTACTGTTATTCGCAATCGCATTAAAAAATGTTGAACTTGAATTTTACAAATAAAGTGTTATTTGCATATGACAAAGAAATGTGGTGGAATAATATTCTGTTTAATGCAAACAAATTATCATTAAACATGATTCTGAAAACAGTTTTTACCCAATGGCAATAATAAATTGTTCGTTAAATACACATTTTATTAAATGTAACAACTCCGTTTGTTATGGAATTTTATAAAAAAAATTGATTGTTTCTCTTTCGCAATTGGGAGTTCTGGACTGGCGTAATACAGCGGATTTTACTCGGCGCAAAATTATTAGCAGCTTTTTAATCAAGAAAACTTTTTTGCCAAAACACCTAGGCTTATTTGTTAAACATAAATTCAAAGAAGACGTAATTTGCAGTCGAATGGCTATTTCCGTTTTTTACTTACCCATCATACGTAGTATAAGGTAAGTCTTGTTTGTAATCGTTTTGAAAATAAAAATAAAAAAATTTGACGGATTTATACGTTTCAGATACTAGAGATTCCGAAAAACATATTTTTAGAAAAAATAATTTGCCGTCCGTCTGTATGTGTGTCTGTGTCTGTAAACGCTCTAGCTCCCGAACAAATTGGGATAGAGACTTGAAATTTGGTATGTACTTAGTATGTAATAATGGGAAAAAGCTTATTGAATTTCAGAAACCTCGATTATCCCGAACTATTTTTTTCGGACTCTCGAAATATTCGTTCTGATAAAAGTTACATAAAAATTTTCGAAATTGTTTATTTTAAGGAGTGAATATAAAAAAAAACAATAAAAAAACATAAATTTTGCATAAAGAATGAAGTTGATCGGATAATGAGTTGCCGAGATATTTGTAATCCTATTTACCACACTCTTCGATTTTTCATGACCCTGTATTTCATCCAAATTTCAATTCAAAGATATATTTTAATTGGAAATGAGACGCTTAATCCGACGCAGTAAACCGTTAGTTAATATGATTATCAATTTTGTAGTTATAATGTTTCTTTTAGGCAATTCAGTAATAGAGAATTTAAAGTTTATGACGTCATGAAGCCACGATTTTATTCGAATTGCAATGCATTTTATAAATAGTTTACACATGTTTTATTTTCATATTTTATATTATGCATATCCTTGATGGGTAAGTATTACGGTTGCCCCCAACGACTAGTTTCTTTTTGGCTGACTGTATCCTTTGGGTAAAACATTAGGTATGTGAAAGGTTCTACGCGTTTATCAATATTACCCAAATGGACGATGCTTTTTTCTTTGCGACACTGATTCACCACCATTCACTATCAAGGATGCTTTTAATTAGAGTTGAGCGTAACTACAGAAAATACTTCGTAGGTCATAGAAACAATGAGTTCGCTGTAATCAGCATTTCCTTGCATTTTTAATAGTAGTTTGACAAGACTTTATTCCTTCGTTATTTGCACGCCGTTTACTTCTTTGATTTCTCGATCATCATAAGTGATTGTGCGAAATTATTTTGTGACCCTGTAATATGCTGTAACAACTTCACTCAAATACGGCTAATTCCATGGCTGGGAGATATTCGAGATTTCGATAATAACATCTTCAGAACTTAAAATACATCGGACTGCCATTATATAACTCTTTTTATATGTGGGCTGTAATACGTCGCCGCTTTCAGAGTTGAGAGGGGAAACAGTAAGTATTTCTACATACAAAAAATCCTCGCCACACACATAATATACGTAGTATGGGAAAAAGCACTAAATACCTCAACAATAAATAAATTTAGTATTTTACAACTGCCGAAAAATATAATAAAAAATCATAACTGTTATCTCGATAACATGAAGAAATCAGATAGAATATTTAATATATATACAAAAGACGCAAAAAATGAATTGACAGTATTTTGTTATTATAATTTTCAGAAACTAGATGTATTTTTATGTGGAAAGGAATGATAAAAAATTTTCTTTACTCGCATACAGTATGAATTATGTAGAAATAAATAATAAAATTTTGTCTTTATTCAAACACAGTACGAACATTCTGAAAAAAATACCGAGCGAAGCTTGGTCTACTAGGTACTAGTTTACTAAAATTGCATCTTAATGAAGTCATCTTCCATGCATTTTATTCCACTGGTACTAATATTAAAGCATATAATTTATGAAATAAGCTTACATAAAGTTCTTAAAGATGGTTTAAGAATTATATATATATATATATATATATAATGCGATAACAAATTAATTTTTACGCAAGTGGCACCGCGGGAAAAAACAATGGCCGTAATATCTTTACTTAAAAATAATACTAATAAATAACACCGCTGCTACCATAATTAATTTTTTGTGACCTTTTCACTTTTTCGGCTTATCCTGTAAAAACTGTTCCTATAAAAACATGAAAACCGGTAGTTTTATAGATACATGTATTATAAACACATTGAATCCGATAGTTTTTAATCGAAGAATTATTTTAAGCGCTATTTAATGTTGAAATTGGTCAAGACATTTTTGTTACATAAGTTTTATAGGATCAAAAAGTATGCAACAGAGCAATTTAACCATATTTTGCAGTCATATATTTCACTAGATTGTGCAGTGTTCAATCATTTTTTTTTAATTTGTCTAGTTTTTTTTTTCTGATTTTTATTCAAAATTTCATCACTTGAAAAGTGATTTAATTCACAGTTTGAAACAGCCGTTTTTATCTACTGTTGATAGATTAATAATAATAATATATTTCCAAACATTTTTCAATTGAAAAATATATTTACATGTGAATATTAAAAAGAAAGAAAACTTTAAAATAATTTAATTATTACGTGCGAAAAGCATTTAATGGCGAAAATTACGTCATATTTAAAAAGCCGAAATAATAATATTTCAAAACACTTTTCAATTGAAAACAATTTTTGCATGTGAATATTAAAAGAGAAAGAAAACTTTAAAATAATTACATTTTTACGTGCGAAAAGCATTAAATGGGGGAAATTACGTCATATTTGAAACAATGTATTTAAAACATCATGTTTACAACGATTTTCTCACCGTCTAAAAGAAAAAGTTTCTTCTAGACGTTATTAAAAAATCCATGGTGCGACATTTTTTACCTAACCATTTTATACAATATTTCATATTCAAATGTGTAATTCTGTTTACTTAAACAGGAAAACACCCGTCAGCTGTTGCGACATCAGTGCATGACATAAAAAAAATCCCCCAGTCAAAGGGAAATGAATGGCAAAACGATTGCAGAAGACCACCACTGATCTTGATAATATCATTTAATCTTCCGCAATTGGGTAATCTTTTTAAATTTGAGAAAACTAATGTATTTATAGAACCTGCGGGATCTGGAAGGTGGTTGGCGCGCGTAGTTCGCAGTGGGAAAAAAATAATTTAGCTGCGAATTGAAAGTTTAAAAAATAAATACAAATGAAAAAAAAAGTTAAATAAAATCAGCTCAATGCAGAATCTACATTAGGTCCCTGATCTGTAGATTTACACTTTAAAAATATAATCAATATTTATCGTGCTTCTTTATATACGGAGTGTTTTTTTTTTCAGAACTGAAATGTTAAACACACTGAAGATAGAAAACGTGGTAAATGTAGTAATATTCTTACACTGTAAGAAAATTCCGTAACGTCACGCATTATTTCTAGCAACGTTCCGGTTTTTTACAGGTTTCTACCAGATTCCTGCGATAAAAAAGTTTCTTTGCGAATAGTTTCCTGATGAATTTTAAAATTTTGCCAACTAATTTTTAATGCATTTCATGAATTTTCAAGATATTTAACTTGAAAAAGAAAACATTATACAATTTTTAAATGAAACAACATATCTTTATCTTAAAAACAAGTTTATTTTTAGCATTAAACTATATTTTGTAAGAAAAAATTTAAATACAGTGACATTAAAAAAAAATTACAGACATATTTAATGTTATAATTAAACAAATATGTTTATAAGATAAATATTAAATTAAAAAATATATTAATATAAATGCTGGACGATTACACCATGAAATATTACAACATTAAAGACGTGAGTATAAAACATTACAAATTTTACTGAATGGTGTATACAAATTTAAAATTTTATACATACATTAAAATTAAAAATATCGACGTTTCGACCACCTTCTATGGTCAACATCAGGAAAAAAAATTTATATTGCTTCCAACGTTTCAAATGTGAAAAACAATCCGTCCGTTGCCACATTATTATTGCTGTCCACAAATTAAAACCTTTATTACCCTAGTTAATTTTTTAATTTTATACTCACGTCTTTAATGTTCTAAAAAATATATTTTTTATAAGTTAAATATTTTAAAATATTCTTAAAACATACAAAAATTACTTAGCAAAACTTTTAAACTAATTAATTGTGAGCTACATAGCAACAAAAATCATATTGATGTATCAGAAACATCCCTGAAATATATAGGATGTATCCTTATATTTTCAAGTACTATTACTGGCTTTCTGCGGAACTTTTCTAAATTCTTAAAGAATGTTCCTGGTTTTTACCACGAAGATGACAGGATGTGAACATATCTAATTTTTTTTTTGGAAGATTGCTGATTTATTCCAGAAATGTTAACTGGCTTTTACTGGAAAGATTTTAGTATTTTCATGGTTTTTTCCAGGAAGGTTACCGACTTAAACCTGGAACTTTTCTGAAGAATTAAGAAACTCTACCACTATAATTTTAGGAAAGTTACTGACTTTTATTATTAACTTTTCTGAATTGAAAAAGTTTTCTATTTTTTGCCAGAAATGTTACTGGTATAAATTAGGCACATTAGCTGTCCATTATTTTCCAGGAACGTTCCTGAATTTGTTTTACAGTTTACGACATACAAATACTTAAAAAATTGTCTTCATTTGAATGGGGTGGGCTTAAGCTCCATGATCCCCTCTCATTTTTATGCACCTGTATTATCTTATGTATTCCTTTATGAAATCTCTATTAAAACTCGTTTAAGAAAAGTTAAAAGTTAAAAAAGTTATTTTCCTCTATCATTGTAAGGACAGAATCCACTTTTTTGGTAATGAAACTTTTCTTAAAATGTGAAATTTGAACCATCCATATTGAATAACAAAGAAGCAGCCATTTATAAAATTGAAAAGCTCGTGTGTTGCCTGCATTTTATTTCGTTTCTTAAATAAATTTAAATGCCACGACATTTCTGCAAGTATTGATGCTGAACAATAAATTGTGAACTAAATACTGTGTTACTGAAAAAGTTACATAAATATGACTGGTAATTAGAAAAAATAAATAAATAAACTGTTAAAAATTGAAAGAGATTTAAAAACACATTCAACATTATTTTTAGCAAAGTTTTGAGTTCGAATGTGTTGTTTTGAACTGGTTTACTATCCTACTAATCAATTCAGATAAATCTTAATCAATCCGAAGTCATTTAAATTAAATTCAGTATAGTATATTTTAAGACCAGGAATTTTACTTAATTTTATTTTGCGCCAGTAATTTTACTTAATGAATAAAAATATATAGTAACTACAATAAACAGGGAAAGTAAAATTTTATTTAAAAAAAATTCTGGTTAAAAGTATGTATATCTGATTTTAAAAAGCAATTTTCTCATACACACACGAGAAAGCACAAAAACACGCAGCATAGAAATAAGATAAGTAAAGAAAGTAAAAAATGAAAAAAAAGTGACACACATAAACGGACAAGCTCGTCAAATTCTCGTTAGGTTTGGCGCCACATTGCAAAATATCAGTTAATATTGAGCTAAAAAAAGTCACCATAAACAAATTGAAATTGACGCTAACTGGCTAATTCGTCGAAAGTCCCATTCAAATCCGATGGTGACCAAAAATGGAAATATTTCGTAAACGAAAGTCCACGTGAAACTGACGCATTTTAACTATCGCGTGAAAAGAATCTGCATTCGTTTTGTCTATGTCTGTCTGTCGGCCGTCCGTTCCCGTACTCTAATTTTCGGAAATATACTCAGATTGCCATGAAAATTTTATATATTATTGATGTTTACTATTGAATGTTATGCGGTATTATATAAATGAAGTATCTAGCGTTTATAGCTAGTTTACAGGGATACATAAATTTCTTTCATTCCGTAAATTATTAGCCTGTGGGGAAAAATCGCTTCCGATGCATTTTAATGACATTGCCATACTTCAAACATAATGAAATTGGTTTGCATCGCTGAGGTGGACTAAAACATGCTTTACTCAGGAGTATAGAATAAGCAGCATTTACAATTCGTTTACAGAGACGAACAAAATAATTCTATTCCATTATAATCTACGGAGAAAAATCGTTTGCTATGCATTTTAATGATGATATGATACTCCAAACGTAATGAAATAAAAAAGGATCACTGATGTGCACTACAGCATGTATTTTACAGATTAAGGAGTGCGTAGCATTTATCTTGATTTATAGAGATGCACAAAAGTATAACGTTACATTAATATAGATTTCATTAAAAGAAAAAATGAAATTTTTAATAATATCCGGTTAGTGTTGAAAATGTTTCATAGTCTATGCGTGATTTTCCGTTCTCCTTATAACTCGAGGTGAATTTTTGTGGCAAACATTAGATCTTTTACTGGATTACAGTTTCCTTAGGGGCTGTGCATATATAATGTTATCATTTTAGGGGGCAGGGAGAGTCTGACGCTTGATATCGTAAGATATCTCTAGGGGGAGGAGGGTGTTGTCTTTTGATATCGTTATAATTTTTTATCCAACCAAAATTTTCTTTTTTTTTCTTTTCTTTTTTTTTTCTTTCTTAACTATTGGGAAAATGGTTGTTGTTTTCGGTCGAGAATGGACCTTTTGGCGTGGTCATTTTATTGACGTCGTCACTTTTTAAGCGTTTATAACAAAATTCTGTAACTTTAGAAGAATTTTTAACGAAATTTTGTAACTTTAGAAGAATTTTTCTTTGAATAGACAATAAAAATGCAGAAAATCGTTAAAAAAAATGTTAAAGTTACAAAAAGGACAAATGCAAATTATCAGATTAAAAAAAAAAAAAAAAGCCGAATTCAAAAATTAACGTCGGATGTGAAATCGTCTTATAATTTTTTTGTTTCTGTTTTCATTAATATATTGTAAATTTGGTACTTTCGTGTTATAGCGGCCTGTAGTCATATAGGATGCAAATATGATGTATACATATGGCATGTGTATATAATGTATATACGATATATAAAGACGTAAATAATATGTGTATAATGAAGGAGTATTTGGAATATATATATATATATGCGTACATAGGATGCATATATAAGCTTTGCGATGATCTTGGCGAAATCATAACTGCAACCTTAGCATATAATCATAATTGTGGGGGCCGCTATAACATGAAGATACGGTATATATATTTTTTAATTATTTAAGCTTTCGGAACATTTTCCCAATGGTTATTGTAATATGTTAAATTATATACATTTTTCTTTTTTCTTTTCTTTTCTTTCTTTTTTTAATTTATTTTATTTTTTATTTTTTGTAACTTTTTCTTTACATCAAAATTGCCTTATCTTTTTTCAGTCTGTTATCTATTTTTATGAAAATACCAAATTATTAATAAAGCCATTAAATGATTATAAAATCATTTGATTCCATTCCTTTTTTTCTGCCATATGCACATATAATGCACATCGCTGTTAGAGGAACCAGGTGCGAAATATGTTTGAAATGATATTTGCTGTGTTTACTTAGTAAAGAAGGAGAAAGATTTTTGTTCGCTTGTTTCGTTGATAAGAAGTTCTGTTTTCACCTTCCCCCTTCAGGGGGCAAGTGCAAAAAGACAGTGTATTACTATATGGAATGCATTAATGTAACAATAAACTATTATTAAATACATTTAAAACAGTAACTATCTCTTTTACGTGTTCTTTGATACAAAGTTATTTCAGATGTATTATAGTGATATTTTATTGACTATTTGAATCCTTAAAGTATGCTAATAATAAATGTATAACAATATCTTTATATCACTGCAAACTTATAAACACAAAACAAAAAACAGATTGTAAAAACAAGTTGGGTACGTCAAACGTGACAAATTAGGTGCATTCGTAGTATAACTAGTTTCAGTGAAATGAATTATATCATCTGTTATTATATGATATGATTAATTTCCGCAATAAAATAAATACATTTTAAGTTGGCGCCATTTTATCTTTTGTTGACAATGACTGAAAATTCCAATGGGAAACTTAAGCCTAGCTTTCAAAATTTCAGAGCTTGAAATCCATATTTAGACTCTTCTTCCATTTAATATCTTCTTCTCCGGAAACATCTATAAAAAAAAATTGGTTGATTATAGGATTGCTATAATTAAACAATTTTAGTTCGATTTTTAACTTCAGTAATACGGGAAATAATATGATTTCACCTTAAATAGGACGTAATCACTATGGCAACCTGGAATTATTACGTATCATGGGATATCATTGAATTAATTACGTATGATAGAATTTAACACAATGAAGAATGTGACTATAACTTGATCATAGAGGTTATAAAATGTCATATATGGCTATAACGTCCTACATCTCAGATAACTTGGCGATACATCTCGGTCGCTTGAGGATTAATCCTCGGAAGCTGCTATAATAAGGGAGTACCGATTAAAAAAAAAATTAAATTACTTAATAAATAGTTTTATTAATATCTTTTAACATTTCTTACATCTTTGATTCTATTTTCATAAAATCTGAAATGAGTCGAGAAAATTCTGCAGTGATTATATATATATATATATTAAATTTCAAACCATTCGGTTGGGTAGTTTTTGCGCTGTTACACTGCAAAAAATAATTGTTGATTTTACAGTATAAAACTGGCATCCCAGCTGCCAGTATTATACCGTTAAATTAACAGTATTAAACAGTAAAATAAGCAGTAATACGCTGCCGTGCAAGCAGTAATACGCATGCGCGGTAGCATATTACTGCTTATTTTACTGTTTAATACTGTTAATTTAACGGTATAATACTGGCAGCTGGGATGCCAGGTTTATACTGTAAAATCAACAATTATTTTTTGCAGTGTACATGCTGACAGACGGATGGACCAGACGACGCACAGTGGTGTAAAATTCTGGCCCAAAAGGCAGAAATTAAAATTTTCTCAACAACTGTAAAAATCATGTTTTATAATAGCTGACTAACTGGTGCATCTATCTATGTGTATTTCAGGAGTACGAGTCACATACGGCGGTCCCTAGCCTCAGTCGAAGTGAAAGTTTCTTTATGAGAAGACGTGCATTTTTGTTATGTTTCAGCTTTGTTATTGTGTTTAAATGTATACTTTGACATGTACATTTAAATAATTTTACATTTCATATAATAAAAAAATAATTTAAATTCAAAATAGGTTAATATTAAGCCTTTGTAGACCTAATTTATTGAAACATATTTATTGCAATATATTATCTAATATATTCAAAGCTTTTTAAAGGTGTGACGGGGTTTGTCGGACCATTTTTGAATTATAATCGTATTGGTTATAATTTTAAAATCAATTAAAATAAATAAATAAATAAAAATGTTCCGCATATTGTTGCCCTTTTTAGATATTAGTTTTTTCTGGAGGACTGCAAACCTATTAAAAACACTCAAAAACCAACATCTCTATATTATTGAGACTCAACTTTGGTAATTACTAAATGCAAGTAATATATATATCATATGCACTGGTTTTCATAAATCCTTAAACATTTATGTGTAGTAAAATTAACCGCATTTAATAAAACATTACTCGTAAATAAAACAAACCTATCAACGATTAATTTCCTCTTATAAACAATAAATAATTAAGTAAACATTGTATTATATATTTCTTTATTTATTTAAATACATACAGTTATGCATATATAACATTAATTAAGAGGATTTACTAATACTAAGTCAACAACAATGGTTTTAACTATAAAACAAATGAAAATTAATTTTGGTCAGGATTTTGCGTCAAATACTCCACTGTGCGACGACTATATGTGCTACGTATTTATATAATTACAAACGCACGTAATAAAAAGATTTTTTAGACATCAATAACGATATCATTAAAGGAAGCGGGGGGGGGGGGGATCAAAAATTACCAAAATGTTGAAAACGTTATATATGTACAGCCCCATTATGTTGCTATTACATTCTTTTGTTTCGTACAGGTCAAACAGGTAACAGGTCAAAGGTGGTAATTGCCGAAACGACAGTTGCGGCTCACTGTGGAGACGCGAAAAGTTTTGGTTTCCGTCAGTTTGTTTGTTTGTCGGTTTGTCTGTCTGTCTGTCTGTCTGTCTGTTCCGTGTTAGCTGCCGTAAAAATGATCCGATTAGATTGATTTTTAGTGGGTATGTTGGTGAAGTACTCGGAATTAGCTATATAGTTTTTGGATATATTTGGTTCATTCGTTCGAAAGATATAGAATATTTCTTTTTAGGTCTTAAAGCTTTCCTATGGGAATGCAGACGATTTTCAAATTTCATTTTTATCTGAAATGAAAATCGCATATTTGAATAATAGATTTCAATGTAAAATCATGGATGCTAAATTTTCGATATGGTGGTTTTAAATATACCCGATAACTTTGAAAATTTGCCGATACATTTATTAGAATTTAGAAATTAATTGTTTAAATTATTGGAATTTTTTTTGCATCTGTTCGGGAAATATAAAATTTTTAATTGCCATATTTTTTAGAAATTTTAAATTCATTTCTTTTTACTTTGCTCTTTAATTTATCAGTTGCTTAGTAACCCTTATTTCAAAGAATATCAAAATAATAAAATTCAAGTAACTTGCACTACTTTGCTGCAATATTTTATTAGCAAAATAAATTATTTTCGGGTGATTTTAACATTCAATTGGCATAAAAGAGAATTTATTTTGGTATAAGTTACCGTTTAACTACTGCAGAATGATTGCCGAAATAATCTAAAGAAATTAGAGTAGTAAAACGATCCTGAAATATTACAATTTACTGGAAATTGAGAACATAAAAACTATCACAAAAAATATTTTAGAGCGCCAAATCATGTTTTCTATTTAATGAATTGGCAGTGGGCACGATTACGAATGAACCAATAGGTTTAAAAGTTTTCAAATATGCCTATTTTGGGGAGCTTTTAGTATGCTATTGTCATCGAGTTAAATCAGGATGTACTTAGATAAAATGCATATTATAGAATGACCATCCAAACTGTTTTTTCGAAACAAAAATTGTAATAACGCTAGATTTCTAAAATAGATATAAGTGAAAATAGTAGATTCAGTTTATATTTTATAAGTTGCTTTTGTACTTGAGATATTATTCAACTTATCCATCAGATGTAGGTGTTTCGTGGTTGGCAGGTAAGTAAATATTACTATTTGAGTATTAGGATAACATGAGATTATTGCCGAAATTGTTGCTTATCCTAATAAATCCACTGTGTAGAAGGAAATCCAAGATATACTATAATCATTCACACAATCGATAGGAAATCACGGATATAAAATTAATAAGATTACGGAGAGTTCAGGAGGGGGGGGGGGGCTCCACCTCTTTCAAGAAATGATTTTCTTTATCTAAAAAATTACAAGAATAAGAAGTTTATAAAAATTTCAGTATAGCATTGCATAAACCGTGTTTAATTTAACGCTTCTAATTTCTGAAACCAACGAAGTATTTTATATGCCTATAAATATGTATGCAATAGAAAAAAAAATTAAATTGCGGATTGTAAGATGCTAAATAATATGAAAAGTGAGATTAAAAAAACAATGACTTTCAAAGCTGACGTTGAGACTCCTGATCTGTAGATTTACTAGTTTTAGCCACATTTCAGTCGACATCGTTCATGTTTGATGGCAATTCTTTGAGTAGTCTCCGATTACAGAAACAAAACATAGACAAATTACAATAACCATTGGAAAATGTTCCGAAAACTTAAAGAAAAAACAACAACAACAAAAAAAAAACACGTATTTTCATGTTATAGCGCCCCCCCCCCACAATTATGATTATACCAAAGTTGCAGAGTTATGATTTCGCCAAGATCATCCCAAAGCTTATATATGCATCCTATGTATGCATATACATATTCCAAACACTCCTATATGTGCCATATACATCATTATACACATATTATTTACGTCTTATATGTCGTATATATACATCATATACACATGTCATATATATACATCATATACACATGTCATATATATACATCATATACACATGTCATATATATACATCATATATGCATCATATTTGACTATAACTTGGCCACATACGACAAGAAATGTTATATATTTATATCTTATATTATTATAATGTCATACATGCTTTATAATTTGGCGATAAACCTTGGTCGCTTGGCGAATCATCCTTGGGGGCCGCTATAACACGAAAGCACCAAATTTACAATATATTAATGAAAACAGAAACAAAAATATTTCATCCTTGGGGCGGGCTATAACACGAAAGCACCAAATTTTACAATATATTAATGAAAACAGAAACAAAAATATTTCATCCTTGGGACGGGCTATAACACGAAAGTACCATATTTCTACTTTATTTTTCATATCTGATAATTTGCATCTATTATTTTTGTAACTTTAACATTTTTCTAACGATTTTACGCATTTCTATTGTCTATTCGAAGATAAAATCTCCTAAAGTTACAGAATTTCGTTAAAAACGCTTAAAAAATTCTTCTAAAGTTTACAGAATTTCGTTGTAAACGGTTAAAATAGTAAAATGCGAACATCATTTGGTCCATTCTCGACCGAAAGCAAAACAAGCATTTTCCCAATGGTTAAAAACAATAAAAGAAGTTTTTTCGGTATCTATGGGTCAACTACATGAAATCCGGAAATGAAAACTGATTTTTTTATTGTGTTTTCGTTAGATTTATACGATATTTTCTAAGAATTTTGAGTAATTATAATGGCGAAATTTCTTATTTAACTTATTTTTAAGAATTTTATATTGCCTGTCATAGTTAACTGAGTTTCACCTAGTTATTAATAAATAGTACTGAAGTCAGATTACACATAACTCAGCTTCCATTAAACAAATATGAATACAAGTGGAATGCAAATTATTTCGTGAATCACCGAAGTGAAGAGATCGCATAATTTTATTATGCCGGGTTTAACTTAAATCATTTCTGATTAATTAGAATTCGATAGAGCCGATAATTTGAATAGATTAATAAACCAGTTGGAAATAACCTATTGAATTAAAACCTTGCTTAAAAATAACTTTTGATGCTTTTTCAATATATTTTAAATACATTTTTAACATTCTATATTTTTTTTAATTACTAATCATATTGAACTTTGTCAGTAACACAGTAGTTAATTCAGAATTTATTCCACAACGTCAATTAACATTTGCAGAGATTTGTTGAAATTAAAATTTAAAAAAAAAACGAAAAAATACTGGAAACACCCGTGATTTTTAATTTTGATAATTATCTGCTACACGGTAAAAAATGACCAATGTTTCTTATTTTATGAAAATATGCTCTAACCACGAACGAAAATATAATATAATCTTCTGAGTTATCCGAAATTTCAAATAGCATGTTACATTGTCTTTTGAATTCCCAGAAACGAATACATTTTCAAAATTTAAAGAATAATTTATAGAAACAAATAATTTTTAGCTGCCCGAATTTTTCAGAAACGTTTCCGAAGGGTTTTTATAGAGTATGAATTAGTGTCCTCAGGCAGGAATACCTATTTTTCGAATGTTATCCATTCTCAAGTACACGTTTTCAGCCGCATAACTTAATTTATACATGAAAGAGTAAAGAAATAATCTTAATTTTAACGTTATTGTTAACGCTGTTAATTTTGCATGTTTGTCTGTTAAACATTTTTTTTAGCATGAAAATGTTTACTTCAGAATTGATAGCATTCGAAAAACAGGTATTCCAGGCCGAGGACACTAATTAATACACTATAAAAACCCTTCGGAAACGTTTCTGAAAAATTCGGGCAGCTAAAAATAATTTGTTTTTATAAATTATTCTTTAAATTTTGAAGATATATTCGTTTCTGGGGATTCAAAAGACAATGGAACACGCTATTCGAAATTTCGGATAACTCAGAAGATTATATTATATTTTCGTTCGTGGTTATAGCATATTTTCATAAAATAAGAAACATTGGTCATTTTTTACAGTGTATTTTAACCAACTTCCAACGAACAAGATTATACAAAATCCGTTTATATGTTTTTTATAAGTATATTTCCACGCATAACGTTAGAATTCATATTCAGATTTTGTTGTTTCTTCTTTTACAATAAATTATACAAATACATGCTAAACGTCATTACAGTACATATAAGAACTAGTCGGATGTGCCTATCCCAAAACTTTCTTCTATCTCACACAGGTTTCGCATACACTAAAAACGAATCAGCATCAATCAAGCAGAATTTGTATCAAAGTCTAACTGAATCTAAAATTTTATTAAATTCCGTGCATTAGTTCTTGAGATATAACTGTTGCTAAAATCGTGTAAATCTTGCAAAATGTAGCATAGCAGCGCCACTTTTTGGGAGATTTAGACCAAAACCTAATCAACAACAACTTATGTCAACGTTTAACTGAATCTGAAGCTTGATGAAAATCCGTGCATTAGTTCTTGAGATAAAAAGTAGCATAGCAGCGCCATCTGTTGGGCTATTTACACCAAAACGTACGCAACATCTATTTTATGTCAAGGTGTAACTGAAACTGAAGTTTGATGAAAATAAGTGCAATAGTAGATAGAGCTATTTCGGAAATAGCGAAAAATGGAGCATAGCATATATCCACCTATTGAACAGCTTGTTTTAGTGGTGGTATTCATATAAATTTCATTACTATCCAAAAATTGGCAAAAAAATGAAACTTTTGAAATATATTGATGGCAGTAAAATTACAGTCTGTTCAAAAGGCGAAATGTTTAACACAAGCATAACAAACCAGAAATATGCAACTACATCAAGAATGGGTCGTAGCAATGAACTTTGCTTAAATTAATTTTGAATGTTGAATGCTGGAAAGCTTCAAATGCGGATATAACCATTAAAATACTGGCTTACAACCATTGTTTTGCTCTGAAAAATGAGTTTCCTGCTTGGAATTTAAGGAATGTAAATGCTAATAAAGAAGTACGCTGACTTTCAGTAAATTAATATTTTTTGACACGTTAATAATAGTTATATTTGAATGAAAAGTAATCCACAGAAAATCACGATTGTTTCGAGTATTTCATTTTATGAAGAATTTAAATAAATCAGTGGAGCCGTGCTAGGATTTCGCACTGCATTCTAATATAGTTTAGCGATATCTAATATCTTTTAGATGCAAGTTTAAACTTCTAAAGATAAATTAAGAATTAAAAATGTATGCAAATAACATGAGTCAAGCCAGAATATTATACCATTTATTCCCTCAAAGTTACAATAAGAAATGATCGAAGATAGCAAAAGGCACGCACAAGAAAAAAAAAATAACAATCGTATTAACTGTTTTAGAGGATGGCGTCATTCGCTTCGGGAAAAACATGGGACAAAGAAAAATAAATTCAATACTTATATAAAATACTGTTTAATCTAATATAAGAAAATATACCTTTTAGACTACACGTGAAATACCACTGCTTCGATCGATCGATGGTGTCTTTTGCTTCTAAACATTTCAATTTTACTTTTTAACCATAAATATAAAATAAACCTGTGCGTAGGCATAACATTTTATCTTTGTTGTACTACATATATATATATATATATATATATATATATAATGATTGCTAAGCATGATATAATGCGGTATTTTATTTTTGTTGCAGCACTGATTTGCGGAAAACCTTTCATTTCATTTATGAAAACGATGCTGATTTAATTCTTAATTAACTGCAATTTTTAATCAAAAAACATGTTTTAATGAAATGTGAATAGACTATGTCAGAAACCGGTTTATAAACCTTTCGAATGATACCTCATTCATTGCTGTGCGTTTTCTAAATGCATAGAAAAAGGGATGTTGACAACAGAAACTAGTCGGATGTGCCGATCCCAAAACTGTCTTCTATCTCATACTAATTTCACATACACCAAAATCGAATCAGCATCAATTTATGTCAAGGTCTAACTGAATCTAAAGTTTTATTAAATTCCGTGCATTAGTTCTTCAGATAGGACTATCGCTAAAATCGTGTAAATCTTGAAAAATGCTGCGTAGCAGCGCCACCTGTTGGGAGATTTGCACCAAAACGTAATCGGCGTCTATTTATGTTAAGATCTAACAGAATCTGAAGTTTGGTGAAATCCTGTGCATTTGTTCTTGAGATAGAGCTATTGTGAAAATCGTGAAAAATGTAGCATAACAGCGCCACCTGTTGGGCAATTTTCACCAAAAACTAATCAGCATCAATTTTTATCAAGGTCATACTGAATATAAAGTTTTATTAAATTCCGTGCATTAGTTCTTCAGACAGAAAGCCCACAAAATTTGTGTCACACATACAAACACACATACAGACACACAGACAGACAGACAGACAGACTCACGAACAAACATTTTCTAAAAACAGTCAAATCGTTTTCAGAACCTTCTAATACGTATAAATCCGTCGAAAATCGGATGTCGAAAATTTTCATCAATCCAACACTTTCTTCTTGTAAAGATAGAAGAAAGTAATAATATATATAACTGTTATTTCCTTAAGTAGGACAAAAATTAAAGGGATTATACTAGTCTCCATTTACTACTGATCAATAGTTAATTCCTAAACTGGTAATTTTAAGTGTGTACTTCCAGTTGCGAAATTGTTTTAAATCATCTCTTTATCATCATAGAAACCATTGAAGAACTCTCCTAATCACGCGATGACATTCGCAAGATGATATTAAAACAATGGAGACGTTCTGTTCAAATTTCTCGTGTGCATTTCAATATTTTAAAATGATTTTTTTTTTTTTTTTTGCCTAGATTATCTGAGGTCGAAGTCTAATGTTGTATCAGGAAGAAAGTATTGGATTCGTGAAAATTTTCGACTTTCGGTTTTCGACAGATTTGTATGTTTCTGAAGGTTCTGAACACGATTTAACTGATTTTAGAAAATGTCTGTCTATATGTCTGTATGTATGCGACACAAATTTTGGGGCGCTCTAACTCAGGAACTGCTGCATAGAATGGCATGAAATTTTGTATGAAGATCTATCCTTATGGGAACTGAGGCTAATTAGTTTTTGGACGAAATCCTTCAAGAGGGGGTGCCGCAAACCGACGATCTGTTTGATTTATGTGATGTTTATATCACCAGTTTATGCAAGCGCTATTCATCGAAACAACAAATTTAGAATCCTTGTTATAGGAATAGATTGTCATTTAAGTTTAGTTGCGGTCATCTAAGACGGGGTGCCGAAATTCGATTATTTGTTCGAAATAGGCGATGATTATTATCACCAGTTTAAATGCACATAATTCAACGAAACTTCATGCTTAGCATCCTGAATATGGGTCCAAGACTCCATAACAATATTATGCGTTTATATACACTGCCAAAAAAAAAAAAAAATGTCGATTTTACAGTATAATACTAGCAACTGGGGTGCCAGTATTATACTGTAAAATCAACACTTTTTTTTTGCAGTGTATACATATATATACAAACCTATTAGCTAAATCGATGTAATTTCTTGTACTATTTAAATCATTTAATTGATTTGATTTATATAGACGAAAGTTTTATGATGTTCACAACATAATAGTTTTATTTTAGTTTCAGTTTTATTGTGCGTACGCTTTCAATTTCGAAACCAAACAAGCATTTTTTTCCGAAATTGAAGTGTCCTCAGAATATAATAACTGCAAAAAAATAAAACTAGTCGAATGTGCCAAGCCTAAAACTTTCTTCTATCTCAGACATATTAATATTTAAAAAAAAAAAAACAGAATATGAAGTAATGATAAAATTCCATGCATTAATTTTTGAGATATGACTATCGCTAAAATTGTGTAAATCCTACAGAACGCACCATAAAAGCACCATCTCTAGGGCTAGTTACACCAAAACCTAATCAGCAGCAACTTATGTCAGCATGTAACAGATTCTGAAGTTTGATGAAAATTCGCGCATTAGTTCTTGAGATAGAGCTATTGCGGAAATCGTGAATAATGCAGCATAGCAGCGCCACTTGTTGGGCTATTTACACAAAAAAACGAATAAGCATCAACTTATTTCATTGTCTAACGGGATCTAAAGTTTTATTAAATACCATGCATTAGTTTTTGAGATATGACTCTCGCTAAAATCGTGTAAATCCGGGGAAATGCAGCCACATAGCAGCGCCACCTGTGGAAAGATTTACATTAAAACCTAATCAGCAACAACTTATGTCAACGTCTAACTGAATCTGAAGTTTGAGGAAAATCCGTGCATTAGTTCTTGAGATAGAACTATCGTGAAAAACGTGAATAATGCAGCATAGGAGAGCCACCTCTTGGGCGATTTACATCAAAAACTGATCAACACAAATTTATATCAAGGTCTAACTGAATCTAAACTTTTATTAAATTCCGTGCATTAGTTCTTGAGATTCTCTTGAGTTCTCTGCGCCCAGATTTTTTTTTGTCACATACAGACAGACAGACTCACAGACAGACATTTTCTAAAAACAGTCAAAACCTGTTCAAAACCTTCTAAAACGTATAAATCCGTTGAAAAAACGAAAGTCGAAAGTTTTCATAAATCCAATACTTTCTTCTTGTAGTATATTGAAGAAAGTAAATATATGTATATCTTGAAGAAAGTAAAAAAAGTACCAGGAATACAGTAACAGAAATCAGAACAGGATATACCTCCTCAGATATCCTGTTCAAAAAGAATCATTTAAAAATATTGAAATGCAAACGAGAAATTTGCAAGGAATGTCTCCAGTTTTTTTAACTAGCTGGCTAATTTTTATGCTGACTAGTATATTCTTTTAGTCAAAATAATTTTTTCTGCACAATTTACGAAAGCTCAGTTTTTATACCATCCCTGTGTTATATATATTTTATATTTTAGAAAGATACTCATGCCATAGCAAGTAAAACCAACTGGGTAGGTGTGATCGAAGATAGCTCAAAGGGTTTCAAAACACTTTATCCTTTCTTTAATAAATCCAAATAAATTTCATTCGAAAAAAAATAAAATAAAAAAGTCATGTTTTTTATAAAATAAAAATTTACCGGTCTATTTTTCTCGATTTTCGAAAATCTGAACCGGTCCGATAGCGGGCGAAGCCCGCTATTATATTCCGTCATAATAATATCTGTCATGCGGACTAAATGCGATATTTAAAAAAAAATAATTTCAAAATTAAACATGCTGTACACCTTCAAAATGTTAAAATATGCGAACATTTCCATAATCGGATTTTTATCATGATTCAATATGTTTCTCAAACTCATATATTTACTATTACCTATTACTCATATTGATACACGCTATGTATTATTTTCAAACATTTGAAAAATCCGTTAAACTTCCAATATGATGTCAGATTTTCTTTTTAATTTTCTAATGACGTGATATTAATCTGCTTTGTGTACATACACCTACTCATACTTCTTGTATTATTGAGAAATTTTTGAAAATTTCCATTTTATTACCACTATGACGTCAATCATTTTTATTTCATATTAATAATTTTTTTCAGTTGGTGAAACTTTTTATTTCATTTTCATTTTTCACGTGGAAATCGTTCAATAGAAAATTAATTATTGTGGAAAGGATTTCCTTGTGGATTTTTAATTTTTGGCAACTGCTTTAATGAAAAATGTTTAAATTTAATAGGAAAAGGCTGTTAGAATTTTGGTTTTTTATCCGTATTTATTAAATAATACGATTTTTTCAATTTTTAATATTTTGAGCTTCATAGCTGGTATTCAGGTAGATATAAACAAAGTTTCAACTCTGTAAGTTACATAGTTTCTGAGAATGGCTCTATGACGGTCAGACAACGGAGCGGGAGTAATAGGGTTTCGTGAGATGAATGAAACCCTAAAAAAATGAAAAAATGAAAAAAAAAGTTGTCAAAAACTTGTGATACTTTGAATTTTAGGAAACCAGCGATTTTCCATGAAAATGGAAAAACGCGTTTTGGTAGATTTCGTAAGAAAAGCTACCTATTACATTCTTCCCTATGTTGGATTTTCTGGAAATTTTTTGCAGATCTACACCGATCATGACTCCCAGAACTCAAAACCACCCCCAGTTCAAAACTTTATTTATCTATCTATCTATCTTTCTATCTACCCACCTATCTATCTATCTATCTATCTATCTATCTTTCTATCTACCCACCTACCTATCTATCTATCAATCTATCTATCTATCTATCTATCTATCTACCCACCTACCTACCTACCTATCTACCTATCTATCTATCACTTTTTTATGGACACGATAACTTCAAAAATTCTGCACTAATGTTTTTCAAACTGATACATAAAATCAAGGGGCATAAAATCTCGGTCAAGTTCGTTAATGGGTATAATCGAACCAGGCGGGGAGGGGGGGGGGCGTTTTGTGAAAACAGAAGAATCCCCATAACTTCTTAATTATGATACGTATCGAATCCGTTTAAAGTTACTATTACTTCTAGGAAAAGGGCCGAAAATTTATGTATGACAGATTTTTGATATCATTAAAAATGGCCTCAAAGGGGGGGGGGGATAAATATCGGTTTCAGAAGGAAAAAATACATAACTTCGTCAATATTTACACGATATCAAATCCGCTTAAATTTATTATAAATCTACTTAATATTACCTACAACTTTTATATTGTCAACCCTTACAGCAAAAAAAAAATTTAAAAACAAAAAAAATTCTGCCGGCTCCGCGTACTTGACACAGGTAGATTTCGAAGTGGGCTTTTCCAACTTCCGCAATGACAAAAAGGTAATTTCTTCTGCAATTTCCAATAAACAGGCGCCCCACAGTCTGCGTCTTCGAAATCTACCTGTGCCTGTAGGCCGAGCCGTCAGGGATTTTTTAGTGAGAGAAAGCACTGAAAATTCATAAAATTAAAAATATCACAACTCAGTACGTTTGGATCATATAAAAATTATTATTATTATTATTTACTTGTTAGGGTATGGAAAATGTTTTCCTAACTTATAAGATCCAGAGATCGTATAAAAATTTAAAAGTTCGTCAAAAATGTTTATTTTGAACTAAATGCTTTTTTATTATGATGAAGAAAAACATTTGAAAAAATTTTTGCAATTAGAAGTATGATTCTATAAAAGTACCGGTTTAGGAATTAGCTATTGGTTCGCGGATGTAAACATAAACGAGCAGGGAAGACTGAGCTATGCTCGGTCAAAATTAAATTTGAGTTCAAATATCATGACCCATGACCAAAATGACCCACTAATTGAATTTTCTCGAACATGTGACTTAGCCCAACAGTCTTCTCGTGCCCGAAAACCATAGGATGCAAAAGTTAGTGTTAATTGAGCCGCTTTTTAGATCTTGACCCACAATGAACCAGAAATTACCCACTAATCGAATTTTCTCGAACATGTGATCTAGCCCAATGATTTTATCGTGCTCGAAACTCGTAGGACACAAAATTTAATCAAAATTGTTAGAGCCGTTTTTTAGATAAAATTAATTTGACCCGCGTTGACCCAAAAATGACCCACTAATCGAAAGTTCTCGAACATGTGACCCAGCCCAATAATCTTCTCGTGCCTGAAAATGGTCAGATACAAAATTCCGTCAAAATCGTTTGAACCGTTTTTTAGATACAATTAGCTAGACCATGACCCAAAATGCCGCAAAATGACCCACTAATCGAATTTTCTGGAACATGTGACCTAGCCCAATGGTTTTCTGGTGCCCAAAAACGGTAGGATACGAAATTTCGTCAAAATCGTTAGAGCCGTTTTTAAGATAAAATTTGCATATATATATATATATAACCACACACAAGATTTGCTCGTATTAGAATATATATGTAAGTATAGAGGTAATGTATGGAGTCTTCAGAATGAAGATGTAAGTTGAAAATTAAAACGTATTTATTAATATGGTGCGTAAATAAAATATAAAAACAAGATTGTTTAACTTTATTTTGTTTTATTTAAATTTTAAGTTGTGAATAAAAAAATAAAAAAATCTAAATGCATCATTTGGAATTGAACAAAAGCGAAATACGAAATCACTTTCAAGGCCAGTAGTGACCAAGTTTAAAATTTATGTTCGCCTTGAAAATCAAGAACAGTCTCTCGCTGCGGAATGCGCATTTGACATTTATTTATTTTGTACTTATTATTATTTTTTACAATAGTCTGTTTCTATTATTTCCCCCCAGAATATTTTTATCCTGAGCTATTAAAATGAAGAATCATGTTTATCAGCCCCATACTTATTTCCGACAGATTGTGATAAATCGGGAACGTATGCGCCAAGCTGCGCGATAAGGAATCTTAACTGGATGTCTCAAGACACCAATTCGCCAAAACAACTTACTTACCGAGTAGGTACTTTGAACTGACGGAGGGAACATGAAGGAAGGAAAAGATCTTCAGGTTTCTATCATAGGAGGAGGTTTGGTGAGTTTGTTTATATATAAAAAAGAATTGCATGTCTTCTTCTTTTTTAAAATGTTTTTATTACTTTTAAAGGAAATGTTTGGCTTATTTTCGTCTGCTGCATTTTTTTTTTCGTAATGGCAACAAAACATTGTTTATTTTTTATAGAATAAGTTAACTTTCGTTTTCGACCCAATATAATTGGTCTGTAAAATAAAGAATTAAATGTATTTTTTCTTTAGTAAGTTATTTACCGGTTCTTTTAAGAAATATGCTTGGTTTGTTTTGATCTGCTATTCTTTTTTTTTCCTAGTAAAATTTTCTTTTCATAATGGCAACAAGATATTGTTGTTTTGTGTACAAAGCTTTGTAAATCTTTGAACAGATGTTTTTCTCTCGACGCGACTTGATGGTTTTTTAAATAATATTTATCGCATTTGCTTGCATACGTTTGCTCTCCCTTCGCCCGCTTTCTTTCGTTATCTCTTTCTACCTTTTTTTTTTTTTTCTTGTACATTAATTTTAAGTTTGTGTAACATAAGCAAGGTTTTTTTTTTTCTGTTGTTCTGTTTTTGAAAATATTTTTTTATATTCTTTTTTTTTTTGTGTGAGAGTTTAAAATAACTAAAGAGAAAAAAAAAAAATCTATAAAATACTTCATCTTAAAAAAACGAGGTTTAGTAAAAAGTATTGCAGCATAAATACTTTTAAAAGTTCTTATTAAAGTTCACGCGTTTTAATATACTTAATGAGACAAACTACAGGATATTTTTTTTTTCGTTTTAAAAATTATCTTTCATTATATATATATATATATATATATATATATAGCAGAAATAAATATACTAGAAGATATACTATAAAAAATATACTAGAAGAAATATATATTAGCAAATATGGATATGGTATTTATTTGCTTACATATGTATTCGGCACGACATTAGTTACAGTAAGGTTTATTTTATTTTATTTTATTTTATTTTGGTAAAATAATTAAAACATTTAATTAAAAATACTTAATATAGATATTTAAATTAGGATAACTCAATGTGATGTAAATATGAAAAATTATCAGACGCGGCATATAATTTTAGTTCTAATTGATGCAAGGAAAAAAAGAAAATAGAAGAAAAATATCGTTTCAATTCGTAGAAAGTTTTTTGTAATTTTATGTAGTTTATTTTGTCATAAGGGATCATTTACATATTAAAACTGGACGCAACTTCCAAAACTTTCATAGAAACACCATAATTTTATTCATATTGAAATTCAGCATTTCAATAAATAAATAAATAAATAAATAAAAATCCCCTGGAAATCGAAAGTTTTATTAATTTTGAATGCTTAGTGAGTGTGATAAAAATATTTTGAAAAATGATTTAATCAATGCTAAAGAGAAACGTCGGCTATTTAGCCGTAATTCGAATAATAATTTACGTATTACATTACTATTTATTTTGTATGATGTTTTGTATAAAAACAAACGTAGCACCCGTGTATATTTTGTATTAAACTGTTTTTGATACATTAATTAATAATTAAAAACATAATTATTAAAAAATTATAAACAGAAATACAATTTATTTTCGTTTCCAATAAATTCAGCACAATGGGAAATCTCTAGCTAAATAAATATTTGTTCACTTCTGACTATGTTTTTTCACGATATGAGCAAATATATAAAATCGGCACCTTTAATCCCTTCGTTACAAGCGTGCTATACAGGAATTTTATTCGGTTTACGCCACTTTTTTTTAATTATTTAATAGTTACCTTTACATATTTAACCACGAAAATGTCATAATTAAGTAAGGCAAATAATACATTTCCTTTTTCAATTCCTACTATTAGCTCACACTCTCTATATATTTATATATCTTGTTCAAATTTTAAATCGTTAATAAAATATTTTTTATTCAAACACTCAAGTTCAAATACATTTTTTTAAACTTGTAGTGGATGACGCTTGATTTTAATACAGTTTTTTCAAATATTAATTCATTCATTAAATTTAACTAATTAATTTTAGTTTTATATGGGAGAAAAAAATTTATCCCATTGTTTTCATAAATGAAATGAAAGATTTTCCTCAAATGAGTGATGCCACAAAAATAAAATGCCGCAACGATGATTATAAAATAATGTTCAATAAAGATAACGTAGGACATGAATGCTGCACGGGTTTATTTTATATATTTATGATTAAAAAGTAGGAATTGACTTATTTTTTTTATATTACTTGTTACTTGTACCAAAAACGATTGCTGTTTTTTTTTTTGTTTTTTTTTTTTTTGAAGATGCGTTTGAAGTGGGGACCCATGGTCCCGAAGTGGTTAAGGAACTATATTTGCCGAAACGTCAGTTGTGGCTCACTGTGGAGACCCGAAAAGTTTTTGGTTTCCGTCTGTTTGTTTGTTTGTCTGTCTGTCTGTACCGCGATAACTGCCGTAAAAAAACATTCGATTAGGTTGATTTTTGGTGGGTATGTTGGCGAGGTACCCGGGATTAGCTGTATAGTTTTTGGTTACATTTGGTTCATTCGTTCGAAAAATATAGAACATTTTTTTTTTTTTTTTTAGTTATAATGCTTTCCTATGGGAATGCAGACGATTTTCAAATTTCCTTTTTAACTGAAATGAAAATTGCATATTTGAATGATGGATTTAAACGTAAAATTACGGATACTAAATTTTTCGATAGGGAGGTCTTAAATATATGCAATAGCTTTGAAATTTTGCCGATACATCGATTAGAATTTAGAAATTAATTGTTTAAATTATTAGAAATTTTTTATAACTGTTCGGGAAATATAAAACATTTTATTTTCCTATTTTTTTTACAAATTTTAAAATGCATTTCTTTTTCTTTCCTATTTATTTTGTTAGTTGCTTAGCAACCCAATTTCAAAGAATATCAAAATAAGAAATGCATTTTTTTATCTAAAAAATTACAAGTATAAGAAGTTTATAAGAATTTCAGAATATCATTACATAAGCCGTGTTTAATTGAACGCTTCTAATTTCTGAAACCGCCGAAGTATTTTATATGCCTATAAATATGTATGCAATTTAAAAAAATAAATAAATTGGGGAATGTAAGATGCTAAATAATGTTAAAAGTGAGATAAAAAAAACAATGACTGTCAGAGCTGACGTTGAGGCTCCTGATCTGCAGATTTACTAGTTAGATTAATATTAAACAAGAACGAAAAATCATGCATACGGCATAGATTATGAAACACTTTCCAACACTAACGGAATATTATTAATAAATTTCAGTTTTTCCTACCATGAAATGAGACATCGAAATAAACAACTTAAAAAAACACGTAAATGAGTAAACAATCCATTTTCAGCAATTGATGTCCATATCTGTTATTGTGTGTGAATTCTTTCTTGTAACCGAATTCTTTTGCGTGTCTCTGTAAATGAATGATAAATGCTATGCACTCCATAATTTATAGAAAGCATGTTGTAATGCACTTCAGCGATTTCATTCAGTTTGAAGTATCATAACATCATTAAAATGCACGGCAAATGATTTCTTCTCATAGATAATAATGTAATGGAATTATTTTGTGTGTCCCTATAAATGTTACTTATTCTGTACTCCTAAGTAAGCATGCTGTTGTCCATCTCAGTGATGCATATCAATCTAATTTTGTTTGAAACAGTCTAATATTAATAAAATGCACTGCAAATGATTTTTCCCATAAACCATAATGTAACGGAATTATTTTGTGTGTCCCATTAAACTAACTATAAATGCTGAATACTTCAATACCTAACATTCTATACTAAACCTCAATAACACATAAAAATTTCATGGCAATCCGAGTATATTTACGAAATTAAGAGCGCGGACAGACAGACGGCAGGCCGAATATATTAACACTTTTTAACTATGTTGGAAAGTGTTAAAAACCATTTCATGTATGCAAGTCTGTAATACACACTCACTGAAAAAAAAATCGTTAATTTTGCAGTATAATACTGGCATCCCAGTTTGATGCGCGGTAGCGTATTACTGCTTATTTTACTGTTTATTACTGTTAATTTTACGGTATAATACTGGCAACTGGGATGCCTGTATTATACTATGCGCGGTAGTGTATTACTGCTTATTTTACTGTTTATTACTGTTAATTTTACTGTATAATACTGCACCGGAATGCCAGTATTATACTGTAAAATCAACATTTTTTTTTTTTTTTTTTTTTTTTTTTTTTTACAGTGCTGACGAGGAAATTTAAAGGGACAAGTATAAAATTTTATGTAATTTGAATGATTTTGCAGCTAAAAACACGGAACTTGTGCACAAGAGCTTTCAATTGCCATGCCTGATATATCTACAAATTGCAGAATTTCGTACTTCTGCAAAAAATAAATTGAATTAAGAATTTAGGAAATGTGATATAATGCCGGTTAGGGAAATGTTTTTGTTACGTTTTAGTACTTTTTAGAGATAATACATAGAAAAGTTTTATTGTGAGGACACTAACACTGTAAAAAAAAAAAAAAAAAAAAAAAAAAACAGCAAAAATTACGGCAAAATTTGTTGTCATTTTATGCACCCAAATTGCCAGCATTTTTTCCTGTAAAATTTAGCATGATTACAGTCATTTGTACAATAAAATTAGAATAATTGCAGATATTTTACTGTGAAATTCCAATAACAAAAGTTTTTAAGGCACATTGTGCTGTTAATTTACAGTAAATATAATGCTGTCAGTTTGGGATCATAAATTTACAGAACATTTTGCTGTATATTTTGCCGTTTTTTCTTGCAGTGTAGGGATGAGACGGGCAAGAGATATGAGCCCGAACCCGGGGCCGACGCGGACTCGGGTTCAAAGTGAAAAGTTTATTTATCCACAAAAGAAAAAATAAAAAAAAATTGCTATTTGAAAAACAAGGACAAAGCCTAAATTTCTTAAAATTTTTCAGTCTTTTGAAAATGCGATTGAAAGGTAATTGAATGGTTATTGATGGGATATAAGAAGAAATATTCTGTCTGATTCTAGAACTTCTCCATGGTCAGTATTATTAATCTAGAGAAGCCTTGGGATATTCCTTGTCTATTCCCGCTTTCTGTTTGAAGTCCTTTTCGAGAATTGCTGGAAAACTGTCTGTCCGTCCGTCCGCTTATAACAGCGCAAAAACTACCCAACGAAATAGTTTGAAATTTAATATATATAATCGTTGCAGAATTTTGTCGAGTCATTTCAAATTTTATGAAAATCGAATCAAAACTTAAAAATATATTAATAAAAGTTTTCTTTATTCTATTAAATCCTATTATACGTAATCTGTATACAGTAAAAGCGCAAGTCATGTGACTGGGGAAAACAAATACGGGCTAACCACATTTTTTCC
The DNA here is from genome assembly GCA_963931845.1 of Maratus michaelseni. Lineage (NCBI taxonomy): Eukaryota > Metazoa > Arthropoda > Arachnida > Araneae > Salticidae > Maratus > Maratus michaelseni. Next base: position 95,600,259 of record OZ007596.1, read on the forward strand.
CATATGCCAAGCGGCCATTTTTATTCAAAATTATTTTTTCGAACAAACTTGCATAAAAGTTTCATTTTTAAAAAGTTCAAAAAAACGTTCAAAAAAAAAAAATGTTTGCTTGAGAGGTGAATTACACTAAAAAATGTATAGATTCTGAGATAACTTCAGTGAAAATTCGGTTAACAGCCGAATATCTCAATCCATTAAAGTAAATAAACAAAAGATTCATTCATCGTGAGTCATAGAAATAGTAAACCATGGAGGTAGTCATTCGCAAAGCAAGATCTCCATGGTAAATTTTACAGCGCTCTCTGGTGTCGAAAAAACAATTCGCATTTGTTAAAATGGCATACGTAAAAATAAGAAAAAAAAGGCATCCGCATTTCGCTCATAGCAGACGATATAATTTATTTCACTGAAATAATAGCGATGATTGATTTTTTACTTCTTTCTATCTTTACAAGAAGAAAGTATTGGATTCATGAAAATTTTCGACTTCCGGTTTTCGAAAAATTTATACGTTTTAGAAGGTCCTGAACACGATTTGACTGTTTTTAGAAAATGTCTGTCTGTGACTCTGTCTGTCTGTCTGTCCGTCTGTCTGTATGTGACAAAAATTTTGTGGGCGCTGTATCTCAAGAACTAATGCACGAATTTAATAAAACTTTAAATTCAGTTAGTCCTTGATATAAATTGGTGCTGATTAGTTTTTGGTGTAAATCACCCAATAGGTGGCGCTGCTATGATACATTTTTTTTCATTGTAAAACTAGGTATAACACGAAACGATTCACCTCATTTGTCACGTTTAACGTACAATCTGCAACTTGTTTAAAATTATTTTTGGCATTCATGATGGTGTGTGACATTAAAAAAAAAAAAAAGCAATTAGAAGCATAAATTTTCTGTCAAAATGGTCAGAACTCAAATTGCTTTAATTTAACATTAAAATTGACATTCGATTTATTTCCCCGTTAAAGATGTGCGGAATCATTTGATTAATCCTTAATCAAATAGACCTCTAAATTTAATTTAAAAGAAATTCCATTATTTTTCTTTCGTGAAAGAATAACTATAGCTTCTCAATTAGCAGTGATCTATACTAAAATATAAAATGGAAGTGTCTGTCTGTGATTTTCAGAGACTTATTTCTGAAGTTCATTCCATTATTTAGACGACGCACAGTGGAGTATTTGATGTAAAATCATGACCAAATAGGCAGAAATTAAAATTTGCTCAACAATTGTAAAATGCATATTTCATAATATCTAACTAACTGGTGTATATCGATCTATGTGTATTTCAGGAGTTTAAGTCATATCCGACGGCTCCTAGCCTAAGCTGAAATGAAAGTGTCTTTGTGAGAAGATGTGCTTTTTTCAGCTTTGTTATTGTATTTAAATGTTATACTTTGACATGTGCATTTAAATAATTTTACTTTTCATAATAAAAAATTATTGAAAATGGGTTTTTAAGCCTTTTTATGTATAATTTATTGAAATATGTTTATTGAAATATACTATCTAATATAGTCAAAGCTTTTTAAAGCTGTGTCGGGGTTTGTCGGACCATTTTTGAATTATAATCGTATTGGTTATAGTTTTGAAGGATAATTTGTTTTTTAAAAAAATTTCCGCATATTGTTGCATTTTTAGATATCAATATTTTTTGGGAGGACTGTAAATCTAATTAAAACACTCAAAAACCAGCGCATGTCTATTACTATAAAGACTCAACTTTGCTAAATTACTAAATGCAAGTAATATATATATATATATATATATATTAAATACATTGTTTTATATAAATAATTAAACATTTATGTGTAGTAAAATTAACACCATTTAAATAAACATTACTTGTAAATAAAACAAATCTAATCAACAATTACTTTTCTCTTATAAACAGTAAACAACTAAGTAAACGTTGTATTATATATTTATTTTTTTAAATAAATGCATATATTTATGCATGTATGACATTTATTAAGTGTATTTAGTAATAGTAAGTCAACAGTAATGGTTTTAACTTTAAAACATTATGAAAAATAATTTTGGCCAGGATTTTGCCTCAAATACTCCACTGTGCGACGTATAGTAAAAACTAACATGTTATTATAATTTTTTTGTGGTCTATCTGTCTTTTTGTCCAGAATAGGCTCAGAAACGGTTGCGTAACAAACAGTAAACTTATCAGCGGAGATAAAAAAAAAAAAAAAATGTCTACAATCTGCAGTTTGTCGCATTTCGGTATCTTAAATAAGTTTTGAGAAATACAGGAGAAAACCGGGAGAATTAATCAATCAATCATTCAGTACTCAAAAACTCGAGAACTAATGGATCGATTTTAAGGAATCTTATGACAATTTAAACGTTTAATTAAGATTTTTAAATGATAAATAATTACATTTTTAGCTTATGATTTATACATTTTAATTTAAAAACTGGATTGGTAAGTATTTTTCCCCCAAAACCTCGAAAGATCTTTTAAAATACAAATGCAACACAACGCAGCTATATAAAAATTAATTATATAGAAATATAAATATTACAATACCTATAAAATATAAATATAAATAAAAGTGAGATCAAAATGTTAAAAGTTGCCTTCTTTAGATCTCCGAAAATGCTTTTTATAATCTTTCGTTGTCATCGTGTTTGTCTTGCTCCAATAAAGATATTAAGATCACATACAAGGAAACGAAGAATCTTATTAGCATATATTGAACTCTCACGTGAATTTAACATGTTTAAGTCTTAAATTAATTTTGATTTATGCAGCATTATTAAACAAGTTTATGAAAAAAACAAAAATAAAGATAAATTCTTGATTTTAGGAATTTGGATGAAATTTTGAACTCGATTCTGATAAAATCTACATAATATTTCATAAATTTGATTTTTTATTAGTACTTGGTTGTATATTATCTTTGTCCGATCTTGAACTTATTTTATTAACACTTTCTTTAGTACTTATTTACTCGGAGTTCCTTTAGCTATTCGGTATCGGTGTATTTCTTTTAACTGCCTTATTTGTAGATTTAATTTATATGCCTGAGTGGTTAAGAAGCACCATTAATTTTTATTTTAAAAGATATATTTTATCCGCTACTGCAAAAATTTAATCTAGAGATAAGGCAAAATTTACTATTAAGGCCCTATTACTTACCCATCATACGTAGTATAGGGTAAGCCTTGTAATCGTTTTGAAAATTGAAAAAAAAAAAATTTGACGGATTTACACGTTTCAGACTCTGGAAATTCCGAAAAACATATTTCTAGAAAAAAAAAAAATTGCCGTCCGTCTGTCTGTGTGTTTGTAAACGCTCTTCTATCTCCCGAACAAATTGAGATAGAGACTTGAAATTTGGTGTGCACTTAGTATGTAATAATGGGAAGAAGCTTATTGAATTTCAGTAACCTCGATTATCCGGAACTATTTTTTTCGGACTGTCGAAATATTCGTTCTGATAAAAGGTATATAAAAATTTTCGAAATTGTTTTTTCTAAGGATAAAAGACAATAAAAAAACATAAATTTTGAATTAAGAATGAAGTCGATCGGATAATAAGTTGCCGAGATATTTGTAATCACATATTATACACTGTTCGATTTTTCATGACCCTGTATTTCATTCAAATTTCAATTCAAAGATATAATTTAATTAGTAAAGAGACGCTTCATCAGACGCAGTAAACTGTTATTTAATAGGATTATCCTTTTTAGAGTTATAATTCCTTACGCAATTCTGTAATAGAGCATTTAAAGTTTATGACATCATCAAGCCAGGATTTTATTCGAATCGCGATGCATTTTATAAATAGTTTACACATGTTTTATTTTCATATTTTATATTATGCATATCCATGATGGGTAAGTATTACGGTGGCATCCAACGACTAGTTTTTCGTTTATTTGTAAGCTTATTGAAAGCTAATTCCGTTCGTGGATGTAGTGTTAATCACAGAGATGTAAATGGCTGTGGTGATTGACTCCCAGTATCTATCTATATTATAAACGACAAGCGTGTCCGTGCGTAACGCTGACGTCATTTTGCGAATGGCAACGCTTGACGATGAAATTTTGGTTTTACGATTTTTGCTACTGCAATTTTTTTAATTTCTAAACATCGCATATTTTTAATTTTTACATCGTTATATAGGGGGAAAAAATCTACTTTCAAATGCAATGTGTTTTAAAGTGTATCGTCATTTACTAATTTATAGCATTTAAATTTCAAGCATGATTTTTTAAAAATCTATCTCTATATAGCTTGCAGACGATTATAAAATATTAATCAGTTTGCATTTTTAAACAATATAAAAAGTTCGGAATTTGTTTCCAGCTAATATTCAATAACGAAATTAAGACTTCATTAATCAATCAATAACATAGTATGAATAAAACACAAATTTAATCAGACATGCAATTGAAATAAGCGCTTAAAACAGCTGAAATTATCAGAATTAAGAAAATTGCTGTAGATAACGAATATTTTAGCTAATTCTTTGGCTATTAACTTTTGACACGAGGCCAATACAAAATTACCACTTTTAATAATTTTCAAAATTTTATTTGAATATATAATTAACATATTTCGTATAAAAATCCTTTTTGGTGTTCGTAGGGGACAATCTGAAAATAATTATTAAATGTAAAAAATCTATCAGAGTTTTCAATAAAAAATAAAAAATAAAATAAAATAAAGTGTTTTCACATATTTTCTCTATCCCGGGAAGCCCGGGTTGAATGGTGTTAGTTATAGTAAAGGAAAATTTGACTTATTCAATCCCATAAATCTACAATTAAATACAATGAAGAACTGAAAAAAAAAATACCGGTGGCCAAGAACTGTTAACTTTTGCGGCTATGTGACTTACACTACATTAACGCATGGAATTAGCCTGAATAAAAGATCTATGAAATAAGAGGTGTCTCAAAAACATTACATACGGGAGCGTAAATTTGTTTTCAAATCATTAGTAGTCATTTTGAAGTAAACTGAACAATGAAGATTATAAATAATTGATTAAATGTGTAAGATAATAATTAATTGTTCAAACTAATTAGCAATGCTATTATCACTAAATATATTTTAATTATTTTAGACAGAAGCTTTAAGATAATAAGTTTTATGAGCTGAGAGCTTTATGACCCCTGTGAACCTCTTCCTTTTCTACGCTCCTGATAGGGTACGATGTCACCGGGATAGTAGCGTATAAGGGTACCGCCCACTACCAACACTAAAATCTCTTCTTATATAAAAAAAGAGAAAAAAAAATAGCTCATAGGGTTCAAGACTTCTCTTTTCAAAATCCAGACGTTTTAAAAATTTAAAGTATAATTAGAGCTTCTTCAATAATTGGCCGTTCATCTCTAAAAAAAAAAAAAAAAAAAAAAAAAAAAACAATATAAAAACTTTTTTTTTTAAGTCAATTCCTACTTAGGTCAAATAGAAATTTTTTTCCAGCGATCTACACGCTTCGCCACTGACGGTATTTATTCCTAAATTTATATCCTGCCCAATATCTTACATAAGAGAAACTTTTGAAATGTATTAAAAATTAAATAAAAAAATAAATAGCTAAAATACCAAAAATTAATAGCTCGAAAAGTATTTCTCACAAAATTGTTAGACAAACTGCGTTAGGAAGTTAAAAAAATTGTATTTTTCTTGATATAAATTTAAAATCTAATGATTATGCCGTTTTTCAAATATTGAATTTCAAAAATTACCAAACTTTACAATAAAGTGCCATAGCGATGTTACAGTTAACGATAATACAGTTTTTTTCAAATATTAATTAATTAATTAAATTTTAGTTTTATACTTCATTTCTGTTCAAAAGTATAGACTCACTCCACACTTATATTCTCCTTCGCCCGCGAGCCGCCTGATCATCGTCTTTGAACAGCCCCATTATCTTTTTACGTGTGAAGGTGAGACTATAAATATGGAGTGAGTCTATACTTTTGAACAGAAATGAAATGTAAAATTAAAATTAATTAATTAAATTTAATTAATGAATTAATATTTGAAAAAACTGTATTAACATCAATTGTCATCCCGTACAAGTTTTAAAAAATTTATTTGAACTTGATAGGATGAATAGAAAATATTTTATTAACGATTGAAAATTTGAACAAGATATATAAATATAGAGAGAGTGTGAGCTAATAGTAGGAATGAAAAAAATCTGTTCATAATAAAACTCTTTTAATATAGATTATATTTCTAATATGTAAATCTGCAGATCAAGAACCTCAGCATCAGCTTTGCAAATCTCATTTTATCTAATTAAAATATAGATCAAATGCTTAAGTGATACAAATAAGAACACAAAAGGCTTATAAAAGCCTTTTAATGATCGACATATGTTTCAGCGTTCATATACGGCGCTATTTTCAAGATATATAACGATAAACAAAAATATTCTCGCAAATTTTTGAAAATAAACTTGAAAACATAAATCACGAGATCATATATGCAGGTTCTTGAAATATAAACGTGATATATAACGGTGCTGTAAACGTGAAAATTAATAGTTTTCCTTATTGCTTTTTTAAAACCGAAAACTACCTCGTGCCAAATTTTAGGTAATTCAAATGAGGCGGATTCATTGCAAATAATCATGTTACGCATATAGATTTCTATTGATTCACGGATAATAGATAGGAAATAAAACCTTTATGGATAAATTATTTTACTGTTTTTAAAATCAATTTTTAAAGTCTCGGTTCCATGTAGTCTTGCCAGTGCTGTAGTAACTTCTGTCATATTTGATATCTGCCATATGCCCTTTTAACCTTTTCCGACACAGACAAAGTCTGTTCTTAAAATGAGAAATTGCTGACTGACACCGGAATTTGCAAACGACTTTCATAGAAAATACGAACTCGTTATTTTAAGCTTTCTTTATACAAACAAAATTTTATTAAAATGTTCTTGGTGCAGAATGCAAGTTTGGAATTAAAATTAGGTGTGCCCGGAGTGGGACCACTGTGCCGGAAAGGGTTAAATATCACTTTGAATATCACTAAATACTTTTACATATATGATCTCGTGATTTATGTTTTCAAGTTTATTTTTAAAAAATTGCGCGAATATTTTTGTTTATCGTTATATATCTTGAAAATGACGCAATATATGAGCGCTGAAACATATGTCGATCAGTAAAAGGTTTTTTAAAGCCTTTTGTGTTCCTCTTTGTATCACTTTAGCATTTTATCTATATTTTAATTATAATTAGTAATATTATTATGTGATTATGTAACATCTAATTTTATCTTTGAAACTTGTAATCCGCAGTTTCTTTGTTTCATATCACCCTTTAACAAAACGCACGAGTAACTCAACAAATTTTTTAACACTTTCCAACAAAGTTGAAAAGTGTTTATGAATTCGGTTTGTCTGTCTGTCTGTGCTGTAACTCGAGTAAATATACTCGGATTGTCATGCAATTGATATATGTTATTGAGGTTTACTTATGGCATGTTCGGTATTGAAAATGAAGTGTGTAGCATTTATAGTTCATTTACAGGGCCATACAAAAGAATTATTTTACATTACGGCCTATGGGGAAAAATCGTTTGCGGTGTATTTTTATGATGTTACTGTATTTCAAACATATTGAATTTCACTGAGGTGTATTACAAGATGCTTACTGCAGATTATGGAGTACATGTACATAGCATTCATTGTTCATTTACGGGGACACACAAAACAATTCAGCTGCCGTACTGACTATGAACAATAATTGCTGGAAGTGCATTTTCTTTTGCTTCACGGGATTTTAAATTTAACTAACTTTTTCCATATTGCTTGGTGTTTGTAAATTCTATAGATCATATACAGGGCTGCACAAAAGATCTCGAGTACATTGCTACTCATTGATGAAAATTGATGGATGGAAATTTTCCAGTGTTTCCTAACTGAATTAAATTTTAACATACTATGTAATATTTATACAAATCTATTGATCATATACAGGGCTGCACACAAAAATTTGGATATTTTTACGATTATTACCTACTGAAATTGGGTTTTCAAATATGTTAAACGTTTTCCAACAATTTTACTTAGATCACCTTATTAATCTATGAAGTTTTGTTACAATATTCTGAATGTGTTGGAATGTGTTTCATTATCTATGCTTAACGCTTGATTTTCCATTCTTATTAACAAATATATTTTGTTGCATTTATACTAAAATCAAGATTGTAAGGGGGTAGTTGCTGGTTATCTGCCAGAAAATAAATGAACTTCAGTTTGCTCTTTGGAGTAAGTAAGATCAACAATATAGTAGACTAAGTTATACGATTTTTATATTATGTAAAAATCTGTTTTTAACCAATCTAAAGGGGGGGGGGGGAATCTGAAAGTTAAATTAGATAAATAATATTTTTTATGGGCAAAAAGGTGAAAATTTTAAATCGTGTAAATGAGAATAATCGCCGCATATCTGAGAAATGTTTTATATGTTATTTCCTGTAAAAGCCGCAAGGATGGATCTAGAGAGTCTCCAAGGTAGGGGCGGTATTACAAACTTGGAATTTCCATGTAGGATGGATTTAAAAACACCTTGAACAAAGAGCAACTCAACAGCATATATACAGAAGACGCTCGATATAATGACTATCCATTACAAAGACAGCTTAGAAATGTTTGACAGGAATGTAAACATAATGTAAACATTTTGAACAATCTTTATAATCTTCGCGTAAAATTATTATTTCTACACAGATTAGATACTTTTGTACCAATAAATAGCACATTTTTTATTTATTTATGCAACCATTGTTTTATTTCGTAATTTGTGTACGACCCCTGAAACGCGATCATCCGACATGATTTTCCTCTTTGCAAACTCATATCCAGTCATAGAAAAGTGGTTTAAGTCAGCGTTTATGTATTTTCATATCCCCTCGACTTTTTATGATAAATTGCTGAAATTTTGCACATGATCTTATTAGGGTATGATGCACATTTTACTTATTACGGGAATTTTTGTACGGGGACCGTATAAAAATTAAAATTTTGCATTTCTCCAAATGTAATCCCTTGAAAATTTTAATCGATTTCATAAAAGTCTGTACCTTTTTTTACGTAAATTTGTCGCTTATAATATATGTCCTTGATTAATATTTAAGGAATAGAAGTCGAGGTCAGTGTTTTTGAGACACCCTGCATATCGCACGCACCCTTTATATACTACTAATGCATAAATGAGCAATGCTTTAAGTTTTTGTTAAAAGTTCCTGCTAACGCAAATTTATTTTATTAAAGAATTTAAAAAAAAAAAATCTTGAACTACAACGAAATTTTTGTATTCTGTTTTACCAGAATTGGGAATTTTCGCGTTTTTCAATGTTTTTCTAACTTGAATATATGTGGGTGAGCGCGCGGGAGTCGTCTAGAAGTTTTATTCGAGAAGAAACATTTCACAGCTGCCGGCGACAGTAATTTTAGCTGACATCCTATTTCTAAAGCCGCAGAGCACGTAGAAGATACAGCTGGAATAACATATCATAGAATGTGAGGTAATAGTGAAAAACTTAAAAATAAATTTACTAATTTAAATTATAAATTTCGCAGAAAAAAGATCGAGTGAAGAATAAAAGTGGCATAACATTTAAAAAATTATGGAAAGGGGAGGGGGGGGGAGGGTATTCAAGTAATCATTTTTACGTAAATTAAACAGTATTATCAATAATTGCTAGACAGAAAATAACGCATTAAATTAATTGCTGGTAATTCTAACTAATTCTGTCCAACATACACCAAAAACCACCATAAAGTCATGTTGGTAAATTTAGAATACTTAAAAATACAAATATTGTGATCGTAAACCATAAATAATGTTCAGGCAATAGATTAACGTGAGCTTTAAAATTAAAATAACAAGGCTCACTTTAAGAATTAAGTGGTTACTGTTAATTAAAATTAATGAATGCGTTGTGTAATTTCTTTTAACTATATTGCTGTTGAACCTTCCACCATAATTAAGTTTAATTAAAATAAACATAAATAAAATCCTTGAAAAAACTATACTTAAATTGGCAGGAAACAAAAGTAAGCTAAAATTACCTGTAAAAGAAATACCTAATTAATTAACTCTTTAAGACAATACATGAATAAATACCAAAATAAATTAATTATAATTAAAAGTTTATTTACAGGATTAACATAAATATTTACAATGAACCAATGCGATGATTTTTGAATTGCCTACGCCAGTCGCAATGCTGGCGCTTACATTCCTTCTATTTTGATGGTGTCGAATATCTGGATGGTGTCGATGATCTGGATGCATAGATGAGTTCAGCAGGTTGGTGGAATTTACACGCAAATCCTTGAGCACTGGAATTAGTATAAATGAACACAGCAAACATTGGAGGTAGGGGCAGAAAAAGTAAACAAGGCCATATAGTTTTTTTTTCTTTTTTAGGGTTTCGTTCATCTCACGAAACCCTATTGCTCCCGCTCCGTTGTCTGTCTGTCACAGAGCCATTCTCGAAAACTGTGTAACTTACAGAGTTGAAACTTTGTGTATGAATCAGAATATCAGCTGCGAAGAGCTGAAAATATTAAAATTTGAAACATTCGTGTTATTTTAATAAATAGAGATAAAAAACCAAAATTCTAACGGCCTTTTCTTATTAAATTTGAACATTTTCCCTTATAGCAGATGCCAAAAATTAAAAATCCATGATGAAATTCTATCTACAATAATTAATTTTCTATCAGATGATTTTCACGTGGAAAATAAAAATGAAATAAAAAGTTTCACCAATTGAAAAAAAAAGATTAAAATGAAATAAAAAAGATTGACGTCATAGTGGTAATAAAACAGAAAGATTTCTCAATAATACAAGGAGTATGAGTATGTGTGCATGTACACAAAGCAGATTAATTACACGTCATTAGAGAATTAAAAAGAAAATCTGACTACATATCGCAAGTTTAACGGATTTTTCAAATGTTTCAGTATAATACAAAGCGAGTATGAATATGATTAATAGAGAATAGTAAATATATGAGTTTGAGGAACGCATTGAATCATGATAAAAACCCGATTATGGAAATATTCGCATATTTTAACATTTTGAAGCTGTACAACATGTTTAATTTTGAAATAATTTTTTTTTAAATATCGCATTTAGTCCACATGACAGATATTATTATGACAGAATATAATAGTGGGCTTCACCCGCAGATATTCGAAAAACCGAGAAAAATACACAGTTTTTTTTTTTTTTTAGAAAATGAAATTTATTTGGATTTTTTAAAGAAAGGATAAAGTGTTTTGAAAGGAATATTAAACGAAACCCTTTGTGCGAACTTGGATCACACTTACCCACTTGTTTAAGATATAAAATGGTTACAATTTATTGTAATATACAGTTAGAAAAAAAAAATAAAAAAAAATAAAAAATAAAATAAAATATATAAATAAATAAATAAAAAATAAAATAAAATAAATAAAAAATAAAATAAAATAAAATAAAAATAATTCAAAAAAGAAATAAAATTTAAGAGGAGGTGAACTGTACCCGAGTGCCAGATGCATGGGCAGGAATACATCAAGACTAAATTAGGGTTAAAAATGTAGAGCCAAAAGGAAAAGAAAAATGCAAAAAATTAAGCAATTTGGAATTTGGAAAAACCACAACTATGCGTTTAGGCTAGTTCTCTCTTCCTTCTTTTGGAGGGAGGGGCAAAACCGTCATCTCTACTAAGGATGACAAGCGGTCTTTTTTTGTGCCAAAAGTACTGTTTATGTTGTACTGCCTAATTGACCGCAACGTTTCGTTGGGTATAAGAATGCGATCTCTGTGAAATTTTTGTGCAAGTTTTTTAATTACTTGTGAGATAGGTCTAATGTTGAGATCGAGATGAATGATGTCATTCCGGACAAAAATGGTTACATTAACAATCTGACGAAAGATTTTATTTTGGGCAATTTGAAGTTTCTGCATTTTAGTTTCGCAGACAGATCCCTAAACAACTGACCCGTAGGTAATGGTAGATCTGATGAAGGATTTGTAGAGAAGTAGTTGGTTAGAAAGAGACAGACAGCTATGTCTAGCTATTAAAGATTTGAGGGATGCACGGGCACCAGCAGTCTTGGCAATGACGTCAGTGATCTGCCGGTCCCTTAATTTAGAGTCTAGGTAAACTTCTAGATATTTGTAGTTGGTGACCCAGGTTATGTCATGATCATTTAGAGAGAGATTAATGTCGGGGGAGATAGAATTTTTGGAGAAAAACATGGCGGCACTTTTTGATGCATTGACTTTGATGCGCCATTTTCTAAGCAAGATGTAGAGGGTCAGAAGATAGGATTGGAGTTGTTCTATCACTTGTTGTAGTGATCTGTTACTGTACATGATGGCCGTGTCATCCGCATATAATGCTAACAGGATGCGGGGAATCTGAGAGATGTCGTTGATGTATAAGTTGAAGAGCCAGGTGCTTAGTAATCCACCCTGTGGGACGCCGGCCTCAATATTGCGGAAGAAGGAGATAGAGGTGTGTACTCTGACACAGAAGGTTCTACCTTGAAGGTAGTTCCACATCAAGATAAGAATTAGCTGGGGTGGAGCATTGTGCATTATAAGTTTATAGATAAGGGCGTTATGCCAGACTCTGTCAAATGCTTTTGCAATGTCTATGAATATTACTGCAGTCTTTTCTAGTTTGAGGAAGCCCTCATGAATGAGTTCAGTCACACGCCAAAGCTGGTGTTGTGTCGAGAGTTTGGGCCTAAACCCAAATTGCTCTGGAATAATTATCGAATTGACAGAAATAAACTCCTTCAGACGGCTTGCAAGGATATATTCATAGACTTTTGACAGACAGGATAGAAGTGAAATGAGTCTGAAGCTGGAGGGGGCGTGTAGGTCCTGCCCAGGTTTAGGGATTGGTACTATCAACGCCCTTTTCCAGCAGTCAGGGAACAATCTGAGGTTAAGCATAGCATTGATAAGAAAAGTTAGGAAAAATATAAAGTTTAGAGGAAGATGCATTAACGTATTAGTAGAGATGCAATCGAGAGCAGGAGCTTTGTTCTTTCTGAGATTCCCAATATAAGTTATAACCTCTGTAGGGGTTGCAGAGTTCAGAGTATTATTATGTTGAGTGTGTAGAAACTCTTCAACTTTGGAATTAACAATGTCGATCATCTGGGGATTGACAACATCGTGGTTGAGTGTAAACGGGCTTCTAAGACTGTCGGCAATGAGCTCAGCCTTGTCAGAGGTAGAGTAGGCCATGTAAAATAAACATAATAACACGAAAAAGGAATGGGAAGATCGTTCTCTTCCTTCAACATTAAACTCAGCAAAACGCTGACTAAGTAATCTTCGCTTTTAACATTATGATTTTTATTAATTAAATATGCCATGTTGATATACAGCAATGTAATCTTATTGATCCTAATTTTATTATTTACATTACATATATCATAAATAAATATGATCATTTGATCATCATTAAATTAGATCATTAAATCATAATTAAACTGGAACATTGTAGCGCAAATCCCTGATAATTTGATATGCATTATTATAAAGAACACAATTTGAAATTAGAAAGTTGTCATACCTTTATACACTTAGATGCAATCTGTAGAGGCCGACATCCAAGAGAGACTCCATCATATTAAGTGGTGCACACAATGTAATTTACCATGCGTCATCGGATGTAAAAAAATACATCAACTAAATGGATGACTTAGCATTGTAAAATATTTAGAGAATCTTTAATCCTCGTAAGTAAACTTAAAAAAAAATTGTAAGAGTTCCATAGGGAACACAATTGAAATAGTTAAAGTCAAATAATTAATTTCAAGACTGAATAATTACATCATTCATAAACGGAGTAATACTCCAAACAAACCTAATTAATGCTTAAGATACAACTTAGTGGGTTGGAGAACTCATTGATACCTACTTAATTGTCTGAAGACTTAGATCATACTCAACTGGTCGATGAGTTAAGACATACATTATCGAATGAAGATTTGAAACATACAGAATATAAATTGTTACAATTTTGCAAAACTACTATTTTTTTAGAGGAGAGGCTAAGAATAATCACAATATCCTTATTGATTATCCTTGTCATTGGTTGAAATTTTTTCCAATGAGCAAGGAACCGACACATCCTTCGATAACCCAAATTTGCATACGACCTCATCCCTTGTTTACGTGACTAGCTCAGTTGAGATCACGGGTCAATTGTCATATACAACGTAGAATGTTTTATAGTTTCTTTAAGTTTGTAAAGGCAATAAATATTTGTCTGTTTCCAGTCAACGAAAGTGTCAGGATTGGCGACGACTGACTGGTCGAGCAGATGTTTCGCCTACAGTCTGTTTATTTCACTCTGCGAGAATAAGGAAAGGGCATGTTTACAAACAAACAGTTCCATCAACCAATCGACCACTTCATTTTTGTCGTAGCTGTCATTGCAGGAATCGTCATGGCGACGTAGGCAATCATATTATAGACCAGTTTAACGTTGACCAATCAAATTTCCTCATTTGATGTGTATAGTAGGAATCATAAAGAATAAACAGGTTTTTCTTGCTAACCAACAGTAATTGAACCAACAGTGACGTCAGCTGCCCTTTCCTTATTCAGCATAATTTTCACAATACTAATCAATTAGATCATTAAAATGTTTGATTATAAGTTCATTAGCATTTTTATTTACCTCGTCGAGGACTGAAAATACGTTGAATGTTCAAACTTTTCCGAAGAAATGATGGGCATGCGAAAGCTTTTCAGCAATAATTAATAAAATATTTTGAAGAATAATTAATCATTTAAATAAATTGTGAATGCCATTACCACGAAATCAGTCATTTTAATTATTTTAGATAGAAATATTTAAAATACTGAATTCTAGAGAATTGTGATTACTAAACTAATGTGACACCGGGGGCTGAAATGGGGGTGGGGAGGACTCTGCATTCTTTGATATCATAAAATGTTTTCAAGGAAAATGAACAGTGCTGAAGTATCAGTGAATGTAATCATATTTCGCGTTACAATTTTGAAAAGTTAAATCTTTTGAAACTTGTTAATAATTCTAATGAGAAAGAAATAAAACTTTCGCGGATGAGAATTTCAATCTAAACTAATAAAAAAAAGTTTCGTTCTCTCTCTCTCTCTGTGTGTGTGTGTCTGTGTCTGCGATGGATAGCGAAATCTAGCGCACCTAGAAGTCTAAAAATTTAGGTGAGGATAGTCCAAAGCCTCTCCTGATGCACCTGAGTCTCAGAATTATAATATTTTAATAATTAACCAAAATATTAATTAAAAACTAATCAATGACTCATTTCTTCCTCTGCGAGCCGGCTTTCAGCACTCGCGCATGCTCAGAACCCGATTTACGACAGCGAATGAGAATAAAGACCCATTTAAATGAAAAATGCATTTATTCTGTTTTAACTACTATCGACTAAACCGTTTGGTTTATTTAAAAACGAAAAACATATTCTGAAAGATAGCACTTTTGCGTCTCGAATGCCGCAATCGATCCAGAAAAAATTATGTTAACAATTTGAAAAACATTTTTGAAAAAGGGTCGTTTTCACCCTTACTGCAACGTTCCTCAAAAGTGCAATTTTAGAGATACAGACAAACCAAAGAAATGCTCTTAAAGGCAAAACCTTCTTCTAATAGAATGTATAACTAGTTTTAAAAAATACGAATTTTAACTCTTTTAAAAAGACAGGCGAACGCAGGTCATTTCGAGCCTCACGAGAAGATTTTTTTTTTTTTTTTTTTTTTTTTACTCTAAAAATTACTAAGCGTTCGTATTTCAACACAACCTTTTTAGGGCATCTTGGTAGACCAGATTTACATCACCTACAACAATTTCGAAACGTTCGGACGAGAAGAAATATTTAAAAAAATAAAATCTGAGAATTTTTCGGAGAAAACCCATAATAACGGGGTGTGTCTGCGCGGTCTAGAGGACTTGGAAAGGGTTATATTCATTTTATAAACGACTAAAATTTCGGAGAGTTCGGATGACGAAAACTATTTTTTTTAATGTTAACGGATTAACAAACCCGACGCACAAAAAAAAAAAAAAAAAAAAAAAAAAAAAAAAAAAAAAAAAAAACGAAAAGAAAACAAATTTATTTTACAACCAGATAACAATATTTCTGACGTAACTTTTACACGGGCTGTAAAACCTTTATATTTATGACCATTGAAATTTCAAAGAGTTTGGACAACAAAAGCTGTTTTTTAAAAACTGTGAAACGTTCCTACGTGAAAAAAGATGAAAATGTTGTCTTAAGAGCACTTTTATCACTAATTATCAGTATTTTTTCGCGATTTTGTCATTAAAAATATAAATTCATACAAAATCGGATTAAAGATATAAAATAATACAAATGTG
The DNA here is from genome assembly GCA_963931845.1 of Maratus michaelseni. Taxonomy (NCBI): domain Eukaryota; kingdom Metazoa; phylum Arthropoda; class Arachnida; order Araneae; family Salticidae; genus Maratus; species Maratus michaelseni. Next base: position 95,616,668 of record OZ007596.1, read on the forward strand.
GAGTTTATTTAAGATTTTATCACGGGCCCGGGCAACGTCAGGCGAGTCAGTTAGTATTAAATAAAATAAATTCATAATGCAAATGCTACTTGAACAGTTGACGTTAAGGTCCGTGATTTGCAGATTTAATCGTAGAATTGAGATCAATATTTATAGCACTTATGGTGAAGTACTTTTATACAGTTTCTTTGCAAGTGCTTAAATTTTATATATAGTGGCAGACAATTGTGAATATATTACAAAAAAAAAAAAAAAAAAAAAGAAAACGAGAAACGAAAAGAAAACATATTTATTTTACAACCAGATAACAATATTTCTGACGTAACTTTTACACGGGCTGTAAAACCTTTATGTTTATGACCATTGAAATTTCAAAGAGTTTGGACAACAAAAGCTGTTTTTTTAAAACTGTGGAACGTTCCTACGTGAAAAAAGATGAAAATGTTGTCTTAAGAGCACTTTTATCACTAATTATCAGTATTTTTTCGCGATTTTGTCATTAAAAATATAAATTCATACAAAATCGGATTAAAGATATAAAATAATACAAATGTGGAGTTTATTTAAGATTTTATCACGGGCCCGGGCAACGTCAGGCGAGTCAGCTAGTATTAAATAAAATAAATTCATAATGCAAATGCTACTTGAACAGTTGACGTTGAGGTCCGTGATTTGCAGATTTAATCGTAGAATTGAGATCAATATTTATAGCACTTATGGTGAAGTACTTTTATACAGTTTCTTTGCAAGTGCTTAAATTTTATATATAGTGGCAGACAATTGTGAATATATTAGGAAAAAAAAAAAAAAAAAAAAAAAAAAACGAGAAACGAAAAGAAAACATATTTATTTTACAACCAGATAACAATATTTCTGACGTAACTTTTACACGGGCTGTAAAACCTTTATATTTATGACCATTAAAATTTCAAAGAGCTTGGGCAACAAAAGCTGTTTTTTTAAAACTGTGAAACGATCCTAACGTGAAAAAAGAAGAAAATGATTTTTTACGAGCACTTTTATCACTCCCGGTCAACGCCGGGTGGGTCAGCTAGTATTAAATAAAATAAATTCATAATACAAATGCTACTTAAACAGTTGACGTTGAGGTCTTTGATCTGCAGATTTAGACGTAGAAATGACATCAATATTTATAGCGCTTATGCTGAAATCTTTTTATGCAGTTTCTTTACAAGTGCGTAAATTTTATATATAGTGGCAGACAAATGTGAATATATTAGCAAAGGCCCAGGAATTCTATCTCCTGGCGAAAAAAACACAAAAGGATGAAGAATCGGTAATTCGATGAACATCTTTTATGGAAGATATATATAATACCATGAGGCGGTCCCCTGTACACAACCAAAATTCTTACGGTCAGTAATCAAGTCAGTTATTTTTCATGCATTGGTCGCCAAGGAGTAATTATAAATATAAAGCCAAAATTTTACGGTTAGGCTCAGAGCCACATTAATTTTTAAAAAGAATTAAGCGAGGGGTGGTTACTGGAATTGGCGATTGATAAATTACAACTTTTAAAAAGCAAACCTTAGACAATTTAGCTGAAAAGGCGTTGGACCGATGCAGTTGGCCCGCCAAAACAAAAATTAGAACATTATGTTCACTTTGTTTAAGTTAAACGAAATTCATCGAGATGGGAAACACAATTACCTAACAGATCAACTGACATAATTCTTTTTCTGGTACTTTTCCGTTATACCAAAACCATGCCAAATTATATGCTAATGCGCCATTTATTTCAACCCTGCCCGAGCAAAGGATTTTTTAAACCTTGCCAAACATTGTGACTCGCTATTTATTGAACGTAAATCATTTTATTATTATTATTATTATTACTATCCGCCACTGGCGACCAGTTTGGTCTCCCTTAAATGTATGTTAAGCACTGTAACACGTTACTTTTATTCATAATTTATATTTTTCCGTAATCCTTTGCCAAACCGGAAGATTCTAATAGACAAATCAAAAACTTTTGCGATCATGGTAGCATTTCGCATATTTTTTGTTGTTATGTATTTCATCTTTCTTGACAAAAACCGCTTAACCAACTTAAGCATTTATGCTTCATATCCGTTTGCTTATCAGTTGCAATATGTTTGCTAATGAGGAGATTCTTAAACATATTAAGTAGTTTTCCGTAATTGGATCCATTGCCAAATGACTTATTTTAGTTAATACGATTTGGTGCAATAAAGTCTATTTTGTGAAAGTCTTTAATGATATCCACCATTTACATACTGAACCATATTGTTGCCAATATTTTTTTGCTTGTTTGTTTGTTTCTCGCTAACTTTGGCTGTAGACTTGATTACGGGAGAATCAAGAAGAAAATCTATCATTATTCTCATTTAAAACGTCTCGAATAATGTGACATAATCGGAGTGCATATTATAACATGTAATTTTCGAGTATGGTTTGGTGAAACATTGAACTTTTGGAAGCCAGTTTTGATAATCACGTAAATACGCCACGCCAACATTACCACCTATAATTCTAATTACAGCAACCCGTTTTTCTCTCTTATATTGCAACTCTATAGTTAATATAGTGCCCCGGTGCGTCTACGACAGCTGTTCCATCAGAACATTTGATAATAAAAGTATCGTTTCTAATTTGCACACGCGAAAAATAAAAGCTGGTATTGGCGATTTTAAAAATTCTATTGGCGAGATTTGCACCCAAATAACACAAAAGTACTTAATGATGTTATGTATTTTGTAAATGTATATTAAATTACTGTTTTGAAAGCGATTGTTCATTAATAATGGTAAATATGATTGGTGATTAACAATCATTTTCGGTGGTCTCTCTTCCTTTCACGTATAATAGATAAATACCAAATTAACTGACAATTTGTTCCAAAATTTGATTCATTAAATATCATTACATGAGTTGTATTTGTTTACATTCAGCTTACATCAAGAAAAGATAAAGAATGAAATTGAGTTGTATAGCACATAATTATGGTAAACTTTGATTGTGTCACTGGTACGAATTATTTTTTTGACGCCAGGCAGCGCTCCAAAAAATCTTTCACGGAAAACTAACTTTACGAACGATTATCTCCAGGGTTTAATGGTTTAATATTTTAAACCTTCACGACGAATGAATCTTTTTTTTTTTGTTGTTGTTGTTTACTTTCATGGATAGAGAATTTGAACTGCGAAGCTAATTTCAATTGAAGTTATTGGAGAATATATACATAATTGAATGTAAGTCATCTCTCAAATATTAATTTATTTTGAACGATCTTTCTAAAAATGTCACATTTATGAAGTTTTATTCGAAAAAATAATTTTGAATAAAAATGGCCGCCTGGCATATGAAAAAGTGAAACGGGCATTCCGGAACTGTTGATGACAGTCACATGACTTACGGTTTTATTATAGAGATTATTATTTAATCGTAATCTCGCGAAACATCTTGATTTGCTATTTTTCGAATAGAAAATATTTATTATTAAGTTATAACTAATTAAGTTATAACTAACATATATTACTGGCGCTGAGATATATTTTGCCATTTGGCAATTACCTGATGATGAGGAAGCTGTAATAAAATTGTTTCAGGACTATGGAATCATACATAAAAAAAATTCTGTTCGAAAAACCATTAAGGTCTTCATTCAACAAATGAAATGTTTACTGCAATGCTAAGAGACATTTAAAATTTCATGCCTGCAGTTTAAATTAATTTTATTTTATTATTTTATTGTAGAATATTTATTTGTTCTTTTATTTTACAGTGTTGATGTATTAAAATAGTTCGTGAAAGTCTGTAATTTTCAAATGTTATATTTTTTAAATGATCACTTTCGCACCAACAATTTTTCTTCAAATGATTCATCTGGAGCCAACTATTACGCTTGGTGACAATAGTGTTGGTATAACGGAAAAGTGCCATTTTTCTTTCTTTTGATTTTTACAAACCAGACACTTGAAGGACTGAAAAAATTAATCACTGAGAAGGGAAATGGTGACATCGAATAAATCGGAGACTCGAATAAATATATTAGAGCTAGGATAACAGATTGCCTTTTGATTAGACTTACTTAAAATAGATTTTTGATATAAGATATTATAGCCGAAATAAAGAAATCTAAATTAGAAAATAAGTTATTTTGAGTATATTAATTTACCAATATATGATTTTGTATGATAGTGCTACTTTATGCATGGAGTTTTTTCTTTCTTTTTTTCTTAGATGAATTATGAAACATTCGGGTCAGAAAATAATAGATAGAAAATAAGAATAGAAAACATTCTTACAAATCCGCCTTTGGGATAATTTATGAGATTTAAGAACAAGTCTTTATCCGAACGGGGATGACTTGAGCTATATGAGCCCTTCCCTTTCTTACGCCCTGGAATCTACGACAATTATTTAAGTAGTTTAAAGTAATCTGCAACTATATTGTGTAAAAAAAGGAGTAAGAGGTTAAAAATAAAAAGAATAGAACTTAACAGATTTGGATGCAAAATTATTAAATTTCCTAAAATTAACCTTTTAATCGAATTGCATACCTCTTACCCCAAGCGATAAGTTTAATCAAAGTTTAAAGATTCTAATTTAAATTTAGTCTGAATCAATAACATAGAGGATAGAGGGAAATTATATAGAGGACCAGTTTCTATCAGATTTTGGATACAAAATTATTGAATTTTCTAAAATTAACACTTCAAACCGACCGCATACCCATTGCCTACAACAGAGAGAGATATTTTAATGAAGATTTACATGTTATGCTTAAGATCGAATATCTCTTCAGTTCTGTTGGAGATAAGTGGGCAATGTAAATTGCAAAAATGTTTAAAGTAAGGTAGGAAATATTATGTTAATAAAATATTTCTGCTATTAATTTTCTATTAATAACGCTATTTAAATTTAATATATGATTCCTCTAAACAAACTTAATCAATTTGAGTCTTTTTTTTTAAATACATCATTATATTAAAAAATTAGACTGTGTTTAATTAAAAGTTGACACTTATGAATATATCAAATTAGAAAAGTAAATTTGAGAAATATTGCAAGAAAGTATAACATGGAAGATAATACATACTTCAGCTTAAACAAAAGATATATGGATGCTTGCAACCATATTAGTAGTAAGGAACTCCAAAACATTTACAGTAATATTATTAGAAGAAATTAATTATTTATTGGAAATGCGTGAAAACACTTTGACAATACTTTCTGAAATTGCTTTTATTGAATAATATTGCTTGGATTTAAAATTACATTTGTTTCTTTATATGACATCTGTCTGTGTAATGTTTAATTTAAATGTGTTTTACATGCAGTTTTTTCTCACTTAAGATATATATATATATATATATATATATATATATATATATATATATATATATATATATATATAAATTTACCAAAAGAACGCCATAGTCAATTTCGGAATGTTAATTATTTTTACAGATGACATAGCATTTTAAATGGTATATGAAAACCCGGCATACGTAGCTTTTTACCTCCATTATAATTCAATTAATTTTAAAAATTCAGATATGCAGTTTTCCTTCAAATCTGCATTGGTTCAAAAGAATCAATTTTCTGATTAACTACTTTTGTCTACAGGGGGTCGTATAAAACTTTTAAAGGTGTAACTTTTGAAAATTATTGACAGGACTATTTCATTAACATAATCATATTTCTTACCTTATTTAGAACACTTTTGAAATTTACATTGCCTACTTATCTCCAATAGGCAAGAAATTAAACGCGTTTCAGCCTTTTTGGCACCGCGTGTACAAACGAATATTGTATAACTTTCTTTCTTTGAAAGTCGATTAAAAAATAAAGTTAACGATAGAAAAAAAAAATCTGAAGGTAAGAACGTGCTTCTTCCTACGTTTTCGAAACATTGTTGTGAAAAAAAAAATTGCGAGTCTGTGTAAATATGCAATTGTTAGTGTAACGGACGAAGAAATAATGAACAGAAAAATATGGAAAGGAAAATCGTTAGCCTCGGGAAAATCATACTTACGTAATAAAAGGGGGCGGTATATCTCTAACGCGTTATAAAATCGCGTTTTCAATTTCTATATAAGAAGAAAGCTATTTTAATTCTGAATATTTTCATACGAAATGTATTTGTTTCAGCGATTTTGCCTTTCAAGAGTATCACACTAATATTGAAGTATAGGCCATTCTTGAACAATACCGTATATTGCGTATAACGCGCATTTTTGAAACAAGAGAATTGATCAAAAATTGCATGTGCACATTATACGTCGGGTAAAAAAATGAAAACTTAAAAATTAAGGGTTTATATACGTTATCATCTTTCAAAAAATCATACGATGATTTAGTCACTATTACTTTTATTATTGCGAAAAGTGTTGTTAGATTTATTGTATGTGTTGCAAGGTGTTGAATTTAATTATGTATGTATGGATATTATATAATGTATCTGTGTAAACAGGTAAGTAAGGAAAGGTTGTTACGTTAATCAGGCCTCGCAGCGTATAGGACAAATTTAATTGTTTCTACCACTATTTTAAAAGAAATTGTGTTCGTGTTATATTTCTATTGCATACGGTAAAGAAATTTATCGTCAAGATTATTGATTAGGGATACTGGTATAAACAATAAAATGTTTCCTATATGCTGCGACCCCTGCCTTAGTGCATGGAGATAATACATTAACTAATGCTTTTTTGAATTTTTTGCTTAAAAAATTCTTACTTCCATATTTACGCATTAAAAGGGGGCTGTGTACATTTGACACGGCAAAATATCGAATGATCAATTTTTATCTTAAAGGAAAGTTATTTTTGTTCAGAGCAGTTTGATATCAAATATATTTTTCAGCGATTTCGACTTTCAAAATTTTAACTCTAAGACTGAACTAAATATTTTTTTTAAATAAAAAGTTTTATCTCAGAATAATAATTTTTATATTGTGAGCGATTTTTGTACAATTACTTTATTAAGTGGCTGGAATAAATTCATAAATATAATAATTTCCAATAGACTGAACATTATTTTATAAATTAAAATGTTTGATGTTAAAATTTCAAAATAATTGTTTAAGAAATGGAAAATTACTATAGATTTTTAAAAAATATTTTCGGGCTTTGTACTGAATAAAAATGAAGAATTCATTATAAAGGTAGTGTAAAAATTAATCCTATATATTATTTCTGTTGCCAACTTCCTTTTTCTAAGCAAATAAAATACACAGAGCTATAAATGAGATACCATATAAAAGGATTTTGAAGCGGCTTCTGACATAGTACACTCACATTTCGTCAAAACCTGTATTTTGATTAAAAATTGCAATTAATTAAAAAATAAATCGGCATTGTTTTCGTAATTGAAATGAAAGATTTTCCTCAAATTAGTGTTGCCACAAAAATAAAATACCGCAACAATGATTAGAATATATAAAATAAATGTTCAATAAAGATAAATTGGGACATAGTTGCTGCACGGGTTTATTTTATATTTATAATTAAAAAGCAAAATTGAAATTCAAATGCCTCAATTTGGTTTTCTTTAACCCATGTTTTTTACTGTTTCGTTCATTTCACGAAATCCTGTTACTTCCGCTTCGTTGTCTGTCCGTCACAGAGCCGGTTCTCAGAAACTATGTAACTTACAGTCATGAAATTTTGTGTACTTATAGCTAAATACCTATTCTGAAGCTCAAAATCATAAAACTTGAAAAAATCGTATTCTTTTAATATATAGAGATAAAAAACCAAAAATCTAACACCCTTTTCCTATTATAAACATTTTTCGTTATAGCAGTTGCCAGCAATTAAAATCCACAATAAAATTCTTTCTACAATAATTAATTTTCTATTGAAAGATTTTCACGTGAAAAATGAAAATGAAATAAAAAGTTTCACCAATTGAAAAAAAGATTAATATGACGTCATATTGGTAATAAAACGGAAATGTTCAAACATTTCTCAATAATACGAGGAGTATGAGTATGAATAAATACAGAAAACAGCTTAATAGGACGTCGTTAGATAATTAAAAAGAAAATTAATCTGACATCTAACATTTTGAAGGTCTCTATACAACATGTTTAATTTTGAAATTGATTTTTTTTTTAATATCGCATTTAGTCCACATGACAGATATTATTATGACAGAGTATAATAGCGGGCCGGTTCAGATTTTCGAAAAAACGAGAAAAATAGACCGGTAAATTTTTACTTTATAAAAAACATGACTCTTTTTTTCTCTTTTTTTTTTTTTTTTTTTTTTTTTTGTGGAAGATAAATTTATTTGGATTTATTAAAGGGGTGATAAAGTGTTTTGAAAGGAATATTAAACGAAACCCTTTGTGCGATTTTCGATCGCCCCACTTGTTTTTTTTTTTTTTTTTTTTTTTTTTTTTTTTCGAAACAGATGATGTCATTTTCTGATGCAGTTAAAATACGATTGATATATACATATATATATATATATATTTTTTTTTTTTTTTTTTTGCGTTTGCTATCTTCAGTCAATTTTTATTGTAATTTTGATGGAATAAATGAGATGATATTCTGGCTTGACTAATTTTGTTTGCAGATAATTTTAGTCCTTAATTTTTCTTTAGAAGTTTAAACCTGCATCTAAAAAATATTAGATATTGCTAAAAAAATATTAAACTGCTGTGCGAAATCTTCGCACAGGTCCACTGGTAAATACTTATTAATCTTATAATCACCCTACATAATAAATTAATTTGAAATTTAGACAGGCCTTATGCTTCTTTCCCTCTTTTATATTTCTGAAATTATTTCTTTGAATTGGAAAACACTTTTTTATTTCATTTATACCGAATCGAATAAATGTTAGCTAAATGAAAGAAAAGATTTAAAGAAAGAAAAAAAAAAAAAAAAAAAAACTCGTCACCCTGTAAGCCTTTTATCTACTTTCCGCTTTAAAAAAGTATTCTTTTATTTCCTTTACTTACTGCAATCGCCCAACAATCTAGAATCGGAACAACAAAATCTTTTGAAATCAGTTTTGTAAAATCCAAGCACTTTGTCAATAAATTTATCTCGAGAAAATACATGTGTTTTCTAAATCTTAATTTTAGATTTCCTTGACCTTATTACTATTACCTTGTCGTGTGAATTTGACGGAAAAAAGAAATCTATCGACAGGTGCAATTTGCGAGCTGGAGGAAAATATTTTTTGTTTGTTTAACAAACTGGTTGTTTTTAAGTGACGGAGTTGCTTGATATTTGCAATCACCGGAAAAATGTAGTACATTTTATGATAAAAGTACTCGATCACGGAAAAAAAATACACATAGTTGTAATGATTGTTGTATTCTGAATTGGGATTAAGGATGATTTTTCAGTAGTGATTATTATTCTCATTTGCTTGTTGTTGTTGGCGTGACAGAGAAAGTGCCAAGGCACTTCTCTGAAAGAAGGGGTGCCAGAGCCTCAAGAGAGGTTGGACTTCTAGAGCTGGTCTCCTAATTTTGAACCAATTCCAGATGAAAGACCTGCACCTGGATTGGCACCCCCAGAGGTAGCGCTTATATAGAACTTGGAGGACTTTTGGAGAACAAGGTATTTTATATATGCTGTATGCATTTAAAATTGTTGTATGTAAGTATAATAGCTGCCAAATCTTCAGATTTTTTAGTGCCACTGTTTCCGAATAGAAGTCGTTGTCTGCTTTAATCGCAAAATTTTGTCTTTAAATAAAGCGAATACTTCTATTCGGAAATAGCAGTGCTCAAAATTTGGAAGGCTTGGTTGCTTATTCGTATATGTTATCAGATGTAAGTATAGAACATGTATGTAAGTATATGAAATGTATGTAAGTATGTAAAATAGATGTAACGTATGAGAGATGCTGAGATACATGCATATAAACATAAATATATAAGTAAGGAAAAGATGAATTTATACAACATTTATCGACCTTAACCACTCTGACGCTTGCTTAAAATTTGCAAATAAGGGAGTATTTTTATCCAAAGTAATATTTTTTAACATTTTTCAACATACTTGAAAAGTGTTTATGAATTCTTTTTGTCTGTCTGTCTGTGCTGTAACTTGCGTAAATATACTCGGATTGCCATGCAATTGATATATGTTAATGGGGTTTACTATGGCGTGTCTAATATTGAAAAGGAAGTATATAGCGTTTATAATTCATTTACAGGGACACTCAAAATAATTCCGTTACGTTATGGTGTATGGGGGAAATCGTTTGCTGTGTGTTTTAATAATGTTACACAATTTCAAACAAATTGAAATTGATATATATCACTGAGGTGTACTACAAGAGACTTACTATAGAATAAGGTGTGCATAGCATTCATCGTTCATTTACAAGGACACACAAAAAATTTTTGTTACAGTACTGTATAAGAACAATAGTTGCTAAAAGTGCGTTTTAAGTTGTGGTACGCGTTTTTAAATTAAACTAATTTTTTGCCTATTACTTGGTGTGTATAAATTCTATAGATGATATACAGGGCAGCGCAAAACATCTCGAGTACGTTTATTGACGAAAATTGCTGAAGGGGTATTTACAACTGTGCTATGTGTTTCCTAACTGGACTAAATTTTAGCATACTAAGTATGTGTGAGCCATTTTCCCACAATTTTAACTTTCAGGAATAAGAAACTTTTGAAATTAAACTTAATAAAATAACATTTTAAACTAATAATTTCTTTAATGATTCAAAATAAAGAAAAGATGGTCAGCATCGATAATTGTTTATAAGATGTTATTTAATTGAGGAATAAAGTACAACTTCCGTGTCTAATTTTCCTTAACCGTCCCTTTGACATTTTACTTCTCTAACTTTTTATTTTCCTCTCAACTTTTACTTATAACGATTTTGCATAGTACTCATAAAACATTTACATAAGAAATAATAACAGTGTAGTAGTTTTAGTACAAAAATTTAGTACAACATTGTCTTAAAGGCTTGAATTTAGCAGTTTATATTATTTTATGCTAAATTATTTTATTTTTTTATTATTTACCTTTAACACACTGACTCCAGGCAATGTTAATTTATTGTATCTACCCACCAGGCTTACAAAAAATCAATAAATTATGTTACAAACATATTTAAAATATTTTATTAAGAATGTCAAGGTTCCAAACAGAAATATAAGAGTAGTACACTGCAAAAAAAAAAATGTTGATTTTACGGTACAATACTGGCAGCTGGGATGTCAGTATTGTACCGTAAAATGATTTTTTTTTAGTGTAGGGACGGTAAGGACTGTATAGCAAGTAATTACAATTCAATATTTAGAACATTGTTTCTCATATTGTTGGTCACGAACAGATTACAGGAGATTGTAGTCAATCGGAATAAAAAATTGCTTATGTACAAAAAATTTTTATTAAATAATATTACATAATTGGTATTGATGCTAATTTAGTCTGATAAGAAAACTTAATGATGTATTAATGTGCAGCTGGATTTGTTTACCGTTTGAAAGTTTATCTACATGTGGATCAACATTTGAAACAGACAGAAGTAAATTATTTTCAAGTAATTTGGTTTTTACTTCAACAAGAAAATGCTTTTTGCATAGGTAATGAAAAGAAAAAATAGAACTATTGTTTTGAAAACGCCCGTTACGAATATTTCATATGAAACAGTGTAATAGATTGCTTGTCTATTTACTTTTTTTTATGAATTTTATAGAGTCTCCATACTAAAAAATTAAGAAACGATGATTATGAACTAAATACGAGTATGAGTCATTCTCCCATAATTTTAATTTTCAAGAATAAGAAAATTGTGAAATTCAACTTAATAAAATAGCATTTTTAAACTTGTTCTTGTTGCTATAATTAAACATGTTCTTATTACAATAATGTTTAATACTGCACCATCCCTGTGAGACCCTTATCATCCATAGGACAGTAAGGAAAATTACCACCTATTTTTAGGAAAATTTCTAACAAAAAACTATAGCCATTTTTTCTCTAGCATAGTTCTGTATCAGAAAAATTTTGAAAAAGATTCTGCGGTTGCATATGGAGTGATTTTCTGCATGATTTTAGCAGGAGGGACTGTAATGAATCTAAAATCTCGGAACAGAGTTAAAAATATAATAATAACAGTAAAAAATGTGTGCAGTCTACTTTTTATTACATATTTATATAAAACAGTAGTTACAGTTTCGTAACAAAAAATAAGTAGAACACTTTTCTTGAAACGATTTTATCCAGAACACTTCAAGAACTTTTTATTACGAGAATAATAATTTCAAAAATTTCTCTCAAAACAAAACCTCTCGAAGACTAATTAATCAATATGTAACTAAAAATAATCGTACGAAGACTCATAATTTTATTTATAACTAGCTATATAGCAACCCTTTGTGTTGTATTTGTATTTTATAAGATCTTTCGAATTTTGGAGCAAATATACTTACCAATCCAGTTTTTAAATTAAAAATGCATAAGTCATAAGCTAAAAACGTAGTTATTACCATTTATAAATCTTGTTTAGACCTTTCAATCACTGTAAGATATTTTTTAACTTGATCAATTAGTTTTCGAGTTTTTGAGCATTGAAAGATTGGTTGATTGATTGATTCTGTTTTTCCCTGTTTTCTCAAAAACTACTTTAGATATCAGAACGCAACAAACTGCAGGTTGTATACAGAATTATCATCTATAAAACTTAATTAGACCGACATTCGCTGTAATATTCCTTAAAATTGATTATTTAGTTCTCGAGATTTTGAGGATTGAAAGAAAGATTGATTGATTCTCCGGTTTTTCCCTGTTTTCCCAAAAACTGTTTTAGATATGGAAACACGACAAAATGCCAATTGTAGCCAGAAACATTCTGTATCTGTCCCTGATAAGTTTAGTGAACCATTTGAGGGTATACCGGACAAATAGACACAACAATAAGACAGACAATAAGAAGTTTTAAATAGTATTTTTATCATAGTCGAATGAACTGAGATTTTTCTAAAAAAATACCACAAAGGCACTCCAATTTAAATTTTATTATAGATAAAAATTTAGATGATTCAATTAAATATAAAGAATTTAGATAAAAGGCATTCTGAGAAAAATTAATTTAAAATCTGAATTACGAGTGCTACATGACTAAAATAAGGTGAAAACTGCAAATCGTGATAAGAATATACCGATTAGTCAGTATCTGCTTTATATTAATAACAATGCATATCGAAGGGGAGGCATCGTACAAAGTCATAGAAATTCAAGATGGCGGCTGTAATTCAAAATGACGTCATTTATCTGAATTTTCTTACTATTCATCATATAAAAGTATATTTAATGTCTATTCCAATGTTTTTTAGATAAAAAATGTTATTTACACCACTTTCCAACATAGTTGAAAAGCTTTATGATTTCAGTTTGTCTGCCTGCCAGCCTTTCCGTGCTCTAACTCACGTAAATATACTCGTACTGCCATGTAATTTATATATGTTATTGAAGTTTACCATAACATATTCGGAATAAAAAATGAAGTGTGTAGCTTTTACAGTTCGTTTACAGGGGCACTCAAAAGAATGCCGTTACATTATGGTCACAGGCAGGAATCGTTTGCAATGCATTTTAAGGATGTTATGCTCTTTGAAACATATTCAAATTGATATACATCACTACGGTGCACTACAAGATACTTACTATAGAATATGGTGTGCATAGTATCTATCGTTCATTTATAGTGACACACAAAAGAAAATAATACGGTACTGTCTATGAGTACAGTGCTGTCTATGTGCGTTTATAACTTGTGTATAAATTCTATAGATCATTAGCTAAATCAACTTTTATTACTGGAGAAGCTAGGTATGAAAAAACCCCACAATTTGCGATTGAGTATCCCGATTGGTCAGTGTCTACTTTATATTAATACAATGCATATAAGAAGGGGATGCAGCATGCAAAGTCATAGGAATTCTATATGACGGCTGTTATTCAAAAGTGTTTTCAGTTTTATTACTATCCATCATATAAAAGTGTCTTTGATGTCAAATATGATGTTTTTTAAGTAAAAAAAAATCCTTTTTAATATCTTAAATTAAAAATAGGACAATTATTAAAGTTCTTTTTTTTCTTTTTTTGATGTCAAATATGATGTTTTTTAAGTAAAAAAAAAAAAAAATCCTTTTTAATATCTTAAATTAAAAATAGGACAATTATTAAAGTTTTTTTTTTTTTTTTTTTTTTTTGTATTTCATAGTGAGTAAAATGAAAAGAATAAATAAATAACAAAAATATATTTTTATTAAATGCCTTAGTTATACAAGATATTAAAAAATTTAAAGTTACATATTAAGTAAGAGAATATAAAAACTTCAGTTTGTATCATGATATTTCTCACATTTTTTTTTGCAGTTGCACAGTAACGGGTAAGATAGTCCAACCTTTCTACAGCCACACTCATTTTTAAAAATTTCGTACATACATTTTTATTAAGTCTTTACAAGAGTCTACAGTCTCTGGCAACTAAGATCTTTTTATTTTTCATGTTGCAGTTATCAAACCACCAAATCCATTCGTTTGGAGAGGGTGGACATACTTCCCACTCATCTTCTTGTCTCCAAATGTGCCCAGCTTGGAAAGCACTAGGTAGAAAATATGGTGTTGTTGGTGGAAAATGTTCAAGAAGACGATTTTTTGCCATAAACAATTCTTGTCTTCGATGATAGACACTTTTGCTGTTACTTGTTGAACAGTACAACAATACTACGAACTTTACTAAAATATTTAAAATACCAGTATATAACCCCCGTCAAAAATGACGGAATGTTACGTTTCATTTCCATAAGACTTCATACAAACAAACAGCATTAAGATGTTATGAAATAATATTCAATCCTTTGATATAGAACAACGACATTCCCGAAGGAAATAAACTCTTTTGATTGAACTTCAATAGTTTAAAGATTTCACTATAAAAAGATTCTGTAAAGATTAAGAACGATAAAATCTTCAAAACATTGTTTAGATCAACAAAGTTGTTTAAACACCCATTGCTGGGCACACATCTCCGGGCCCGCTTGCGCCCTCTAGCGGACTCCTAATTACATCGGGGCGGTGCCTTGCGTACAAACATCGTAAAAAACTGCTCGAATACTTCACCGCGCAGCGCTGCAAAGAATATTTTTAAGCGACATTAAAAATTTCGAGTCATTTCGGCAATCTGCGTCATTTTGATCTTTTAAACTGCCCTGCTATATCAGAGTAAACATTTCATTATTCAAATTCCGATTGCACAACTGCCCAGACAGCACACTCTATCTATAAGATGTCGATTTATAGTCTAAATACATCTATAACGTCCATGACATCTTTTAGATATGCATAGCATTAAACAAATAGATGTCTATAAGCCATTTCTCATTTAGATTTCTATTAGACGTCTATGACCTGCAATAGACGTATTATATCTATCACTTTTTCGACGTCTAAAGGAAATGCTTTTTTCAACCTCCAATGGAAATACTTTTCGATTCATCCAATGGATTTGCGAATAACACGTATTATGCCTATCTTATGGAAAAAGTACTCCTACTTCAATGCAACTGCGCGCATGCGGGAACGGAAAGTCAAAGGTCGTTTGAAGACACTCTCGCGGCCGCGGCTGGGGCTGTTGTTTATTTTGTATACAGCGGCAATCTTGGATGTAATTATACTGACAACTTTTGTAAAAGGTAAGTTATTCATTTCTTTATTTACTTTCCTGTGTAGTTTATATAACACTTAATTACTAAATTCTTGTATCTTACATATATACAAGATTTAGGCTTAATGTTACGATAAGTTTCATCAGTCATATATATATATTGTGTTTAAAAGGAAAAATACATCCGAAATGTCGCTGTATAAATGCAGAAATATAATCTCACAGGTACAAGGAAAGCAATAATGTAATTGTTTTTAGTAGTAATTGAGTGTTAATGAACTACATATTGTTTTGTTTATCACCATTATGAATCCTGACCCCACTGAATCCTTTGAACGCCAGTGTTAGATTATTTATGCACTAAACCATAATATTTATCAGAACTTTCGAATAATATTTAGATTTTACGATGTACATGAACGGAAAAAATAGCTATTATTTATTTTTAAATGAATTTATTTGACAAATTCAGATTTCAAAGGGTAAAAAAAAAAGTTTTGAACATGTTTGCAACTGAAATACCTTGCCCTTAAAGGGGTTAACAGTTTCGTGTATTATTTATCATACATTTTAGACGTACACTAAAATAACTATATATAAAATTTTGCTAAGACTAAAACTAATACTATAAATAATGTAATTCTTGTTTAAAAAATTACTTTTTTTCCCCTGTATTTATTTATAATTTAGTGTCCCATCTAGACCAATATTTAAGGGCGCAGCATCCTGCCTGCTCTAAAATTAGCAAAATGCACCGTACCCTTTTTAAAATATCGAAATGCATCCTTAATTATATCCAGAGGTCTCTTGTTAAAATCTTCCACAATACCAGAGTATTTCTAAATTAATGTATCCAAAAGCTTGCAAAAAATCATAGACCTTCCCTCTTTCTTTAATAAAAACAGGAGATTATTAAATAAATGTTGTACTGTTTTTGGCTATGATGTCTTACACTCACACAGTTTATTTCTTTAATCAGTTATAAAAAGGAAAATAGTTGCCAAACTTAGGGGATTTTTTCCTTTTTAAAGGAAAAAATCCCCTAAGTTGGCTACTATGCTTGTATTTAAATTATTGGTTTGGCATGGGCTTGGAAAGCAGGTCAATCAAAAAGTCACCAAACTTCAGTGCGTGACAGTATCTCGTCTATTCCTTTTTTTTTTTTTTTTTTTTTTTTTTATCGTTACTCAACACAATATTTTTTTTTTCTTGAAGTAATGCCCATTTTCACTGAACAATGACTGTTTTCTGCTTCATTTGTGCTGTTATTATTTTCTAACAACCTGCCCTTTTCTTTCTAGAGTGAACATTGTATAACAATTAAAATTCTGATCCTATATGTATTAAATTTTACATTTTTTTCTTCATTTGTTGTCATTGTTTAACTTGTGTTCCGACACATTTTTTTTTTTTACATACCCAGTAAAAGATATATATATATTTTAATTGTGTATTATATGATATTTATGCTTGAGTATATTTTTTCAAATCACTTTGATACTAATCTTTTGGTACTTGTGTATTAACCATTAGGGATGCACCGAATATTCAGTATGTAGTATTTAGTCATACTGCTCAATATCTAAAGAAAATACTTTTTAAAATATTTTTAAAACCCTAGATAACTTTTATTTTTAACTGTCAATAAATAAAAATATTCAGAAAAATTAAGAAATAGAATCATATTTAAATAACTTTTACATTATTTATTTGCTTATTTTTTTAAAGTAACAAGAAAATTAACTGTTATAGTGCAGGGGTCAATGCAGGTTTTTTTTTGTTTTTTTTGCGGGGCCCATTTTGTGAAAAGTAAAGGTTATTTTTGTAAAATTTTATTATATTTTTGTGAAAAATAACATTTTGTAATGAAAGTCGAAATCCAGCTACTCAAATTCGATCCAAGCGTTTATTAACAAACTTTTTTAAATACTTTTGCTGAAGTTTTCCTCTCTGGTGAACTTGTTTGTTTGCAAATTACACATTTTAAAAGTCAAAGAATAATAAATAATAGGGGAGACTGATACACACTGGACCTATGGGCATAGTGGACCACCCCCCTAATATTTTGTTTATTTAAAAAAAATTTTAAGCTTCTCTTCTATCCTAATAGACAACAGCACTGCACTGATTATTTATAGCGTTCAGAAAATATGTTTAGCTCAGATTGAACTATTTTATCCTAATTGGTTGTTTTGATCTTCTAAAAGTAAAATTTTTCAACATTATATTTCAATTTTTTTAGTAATTAAAGGTTGTAGATAAATCCTATAAAACAGCTGTTTTGCAAAGCTAAGATACTTGTTTTTATTTAACTTTAAAGTTAATATGTTTAAAAGAAAGCTATAAACAATATTAATATGATTATTTATTGAATTTCAACATGGGGCACAGTGGTCCACAATCCACTCTGCTCATGTAATGCAGAATGTTCAAAATATTTAATAATTGCTTATTTTCTATAAAGAAATATTGTTTAAAAGAAGTTATTTAACTGTAAAATAAAGTAAACAAAGAATAATAACAATTTATTTAACATAGTAAGAAATATTTTGTTTTGTATTTACTGCCTGTGATAAATATAACTGTAGTCTAATTGGTGATGATTCTATTCAAGTAAAATTCATGAGATGCAAATTGAATGGAAATCAGTTTATTTTTCCTAAAACTGTAGATGAATCTATTGTTGATGTCAATGATTTCATAATATTGCTCCCAGACCCGAAAGTATTTCAGGAAAATTCCTGGCTCAATCTTACTCATAAGTATTTTGGAATTTCATTTGCAAATTTTAATGTGCGCTGATTTTTTTGTACTTAAGTAATAACTTCAACTAAATTGCAATTGTTCCTGTATTAATCTGTTGTTATTTTCAAAATATAATAATAATATTTTTTTTTTTTTTTTCAAAATGTTACTTGTAAATTTATATTACTATGTTATTTTGCGGATAAAGGGGAAATAAAAAAGAATTAGATTAATGAAAAATAGATTTATATTGCATTTCAGATAATGCCTAACAGCGGTCCACTGTGCCCCGGTGGGTGGACCAGTGTGTCCCATTTCTGGGGCACACTGGTCCAATTTACGGGTGCATATAAAAATTTTTATTTTGAAAAATGTATTGAAAACTATGTTATGAGAAAATTATGATGAATGTATAAAGGTATAAGGAATATTCAAAAATATTTTCATGCAGGGATGCACCCGGTTTGTCCGTTAAAGAGAAAAAAAAAATTAACTGAAAAAGTAGTCCACTGCCAGTCTCTCCTAAATAGTAAGTTTTTATGAAAGGGGGAAATTTTGTTAAAAGGAATTTTGTGAAGGAGCCCATTTTATCAAATTGATTTTTGTGAAGGGTCCCATTTTATTAAATTGATTTTTGTGAAAATTTTTGTCTGGATCGACCCTTGTAGTGTTTTCCCAAGGCGTTTTCAAGAGGGTGCAGCGCCCTGCCTGTTTTTTTTTTTTTTTATAGTTGTAAATGTGCTCTGCCCATTTTTATATAGCTGGAAAAGTGCCCTGATTATTTTGGGTTTGCAAAAATTTACTGTCGCGAATTTCACCAAAAGATTGCGGGAAAATATCGCACAAAAATTTCCCAATATTTGTACTCGTTGGGGGAAAATTATAAATTTTGTTAAGCTATTGCAGGTAAATAGCAAAATTGCTGATGAGTCGTGAAAACAATCATGAAATTTGACCACAATCGCATGTAAAAAAAAAAGAAAAGAAACATGCAAGTTTCACCTGTAAGGTACAGAAAAAAAATGATAAATTCGTTTATCGGTCGCCAAAAGAAAGCAAAATTTATCAATTGGTAGCAGGAAAATATCACAAATTTCTTCAATGGATTGCAGGAAAACAATCGCGAAATTTGTCAGTTGGTTACAGCTACAGGAAATAAATGTGAAATTCATCAATAGTCACGTGTAAAAAAAAAAAAAAAAAGAAACATGTGAGTTTCACCTGTAAGGTGTGGGAAAAAAATTGAGAAATTCGCTTATCGGTCGCCAAAAAAAAGCAAAATTTGTCAATTGGTAGCAGGAAAATATCACAAATTTCTTCAATCAATCGCAGGAAAACATTTTCGAAATTCATCAGTTGGTTACAAGAAATAAACGTGAAATTCTTCAATATGTCGTGTGTGAAAAAAAAAAAAGAAAAAAGAAACATGCCAGTTTCATTTGTAAGGTGCAGAAAAAATTTGAGAAATTTGTTTATCGGTCGCCAAAAAAAAAGCAAAATTTGTCAATTGGTAGGAGGAAAATAATCACGAAATTTGTCAGTTGGTTACAGGAAGTAAACGTGAAATTCGTCAATTTGTTGCCAGGAAAAAACTGCTCAATTCGCCAATAGGATGCTGGTAAATATCGCAAAATTAAGTTAAAATTTGCACGTATCAGTAATATTTTACTAGATATTAATTATTGATATACAGTAAAAGACTTTTTAAACATTGCATGTAATGTTGTACTGTTTCATGTAATATGTGTGATATTTAATGTAAAATTTTACATATCAATGTAGCATTTGAGGTTTTTGACTCAAAAATTTAAATAAAAGAATAAATTTGTAATTTCGGCATACTTCAGGTCTCACAAATCTGAAAAATCGGAGTGAAAGGAAGAGACAAAAAAATCAAAACAGTACTGAAGGGACTCAGAAAGTATTAAAACTAAACTATTCAAGACAGCCATACTCAACAAGCGGGCATGTGGCCTGGCGACCTTTTATGTGCGATCCGAGACCTCAGAGAAAGAATCTACTAGAGAGTACATTCCTTTGTTATATTGTTGAAAAGCCAGTCCCAGGATCAGCTCGGATTTGGCGCTTTAGAAGCTGTCTGTTTTGGCGGTGATCGCTTTCTTGGCAACTTCGATTTCATTCTCGCAATAAAAATAAACATAAATAAACCAAACTGTTGCTCCTTCTAGGATTTAATCTCAGAGGAAGGATAGAAATAAGTTATGAGAGTCCCACCCCTGATCAAAAAAGGATTGTTTAATCTTCTGGATGGATTTTCTTTTTCTGTTTTTGCTGCTGTATTTTATTTTAATGTTATAAAATGGCTTTGTCCTTGTAATAAATGTTACTTAAATTATATTTTTGAAGTGAATACTTCTTTAGGCGTGTTGGGCCTTTTTTGAGATGGGAAAAAACGGGGGGGCATTTGCTATAGAAATCTATATATTTACATTACTATACAAGTATGTGTTGCGGCCCACCTAACGTCGCAAATATACGTTTGCGGCCCGCGGTAATAAAAGGATGAGTATGGCTGATTCAAGATGTTTAGCATGCATAATAATTTTTTTTAAAAAGAAATTTCTTATTGATTAAAATTTAATAACTCAAACTGATTTAAAATTTGAGATTTCTTGAGTTTGACATCCTTGGATCTTTGCGAATAATTGTTCCAAAAAAAAAAAAAGAAAAACCCATAATTAATCATTTTGAGAAAAGTTGGTGTGAAATATAAACACAGTCACATTTTAACTATAATAGATGTTGCTGAATACTAATGAAACTTTCTTTGAATCTTTTTAGACTCCCAGTTGAAACACACCATCACAAACATTTGAAGACAGGAAGACTTGCATGAATATTTGGTTAGTATATTTTTTATTAAAAAATGCCTTGTTTTTTAGAATAATTAGTTTGTTGCGAGATTGCAAAATTTACACTAGATTGCATTATGAAATTCTAGATTAATTTTAAATATCAGATCTTATGTTTTTACTCAAATTTTTTGGAGCAGAGTGGGAAGAGAGATATAAATGGCAATTTATTTACTAATGTATAATTTATAAATCTTAGAAGTTTATACTTTGGAAAATAACAGTACAAGACCTAATTTTTTTAAACATAATATTTAATGTATAATGTAACACATCAAAAATATTTTTTTTCTCTTAAGGTCCAAATCCAAACGGCTCACTTTATGACTTATTTTTTTAATTCTTTTTTTGTTCAGAAACGCATGAAATTTACAGGTATTCTTATTCAGAAATTTTGTAATTGAAAGACGTTTTCCATTTTTCAAATTCCCAATGCTGCAGCACAAAAAAGGTCAGAAACATGTCATCACATGACACAAATCACTTATAACTCGATAAGTGATTTATTGATTAAAAAAAAATGGAAAACTCATTTAGATTCCAAATCCCTTCCATGATCAGACCTGCCAATTTTATGCTTTTGTGTTTAAAAATGAGTCAGAAAGTTTCGTGTTGTTGAGCAGATCATTTGAGAACCAAGAGTAAAAAAAAAAAAAAAACAGAAAAAAAAAAGTTATATACATGAATTTCTGAGTTTTAAAAAATAAAGATAAAACTGACTTGTTTTTTTATGTATTTCTTAATCCGTAACTATGGTGTAGCAGGAGAAGCTGCTAAAGTTAAGATTATTAACTTTAAAGGATTTTGTAAATTTTTAAACATAGAAAACAAACATTTAAAGTTCATCATGTCGTATCTTCAAAACATGTATAAGCATGAGATTTCTATATTTTGCATGTATTTTTGTTTCTGTACTTTCGTATTAACTGCATGCCAGCATTTTGCTAAGCATTTCACTCATTTATTTGTGAAATCATGTATGTATTAATTATGTATCATCGATGTATTCATATGTATGTGTGATGTAGTGGAAAGTTCTGTAATTTGGTTTGCAACCAATTGATGTATTTTAATAAGTGCAACTTGGCACCATTAAGGCTGTTCTCAAATCCAAACAGGCTACTTTATGACACATTTTTTAATTCATTTTTGCTTACAAATGCATGAAATTGGTAGGTGTTTTTATTCAGAAACTATGTAATCTAAACACGATTTCAATTTTTTAGTAAAGGCAGATCTTTTACAAAAGATTGTCAAAGTCGGCATTTTCAACCAAATTACCAAGGTGGTTGGCAGTAAAGTGCGAAAAAGTGTCGCCACATGACCGGAAGCACTTATAACTTGATAAGCAGGGTTGCAAAAAAGCCGGCTAAAATTAATAAAAGCCAGGCCAGCGGCTTTTATTGGTTTTAACCAGCTTTTTTTGGCCAAAATTGGCCTTTTTTGGTCAAAATTGGCTTTTATACGTTGAAGCAATTTATTTATAAACTGTAGATTTTTAAGTATTTTTTAACTAATTTAAAATACATTTTATTGAGTTAGGATTTAATAAATAACTTAATTTCTCAATAATGAAGACATTAATATTGGAATAACACATAGCAGACTGGTGATTTGAGTCCGAATTGTAAATATGTTACCTAAATTTTAACAAGGCATACTTAGTGCTTAACTATTGCTATATTTTTAAAATAAAAGCTTTTTTTTTATTATGATTAATTTAATTTACACTTTTTTTTCAGTTTTACTTCTTTAAATAATTAAATAGGACAACAGTTGTTTAATTACATATTTTATTACTCAACTAATTTTAAAGGCTATTAACCCACTAGTAGAAATAATGCAACATGACAGTGGGCATTGCAGATTTTTGAAGATTAATCTAATAGCTTAAAAAATACCGTACTTAAAAAAAAAAAAAAAAAAAAAAAAAAAAAAGCAAAATTTTACTTTGTCATTGGATTACTGTTATCTTCTTACTGTATTTTCTTCGTAATTGAAAATTTTGCTTATTTAATGGGTTACTATTATTTCTTGTGATAGTAGACATTGTTGCGTCATAGATATATTTTGTTTTGCTGTAGATTGATACACACACAAATTAGTTACTGGGGCTATTGATAGGCAAGTTTTAATATTTCTCATATCTTTAAAATCATACATACAACAATTTAATAAAATTACCATTTTCCACTGTTAAAAACAGTAATATGAATAACATTTGCTTTTCATTTCAACAAGTTTTATTTATTTATTTTTTTAACTGTTCTCTCTTTTTTTATACACTTACATCTACTAAAATCTCCTCAAATATTATATATTCATCCTAATTCCTCTTTCAACGTTGATCATTCCATAATTTAATCTCATCATATGGACTTATCTGGCATGAGTTTTATAATTGTTTAGTAAAAAAAAAAAACATATTGAAATATATTTTTATAAAACATTAGAATACTGATTACTAATATGGATGCTCTCAAGTATTATATATGCTAATTTCATTTATTAATAATATAAATTAAGTTTTAATCCACAACAATTTTAAAAGTAAAAAGCAGTATATGTAAGAATTTTTCCTTTTTGATGGTGATGTTTTGTTATTGTTTAATTAAATATAATCTTTAAAATGAACTGATTTAGTAGTTATTTCGTTATTTAAAATAATAATTGTGTCCTTAAACTGCTGCACCATGATATTAAAAGAGAAAATGCATTGAAAAAATGTTATGTTGCATAGTTAAGTGCAATACATCAATTTCAACTGACGTTATATTCACCAGCCGAGAAGGATAATTAAGAAAAATAATGTAAATAAATGAATATCCAAGTTTGTTTTTTTCTATTTTCATTTATATTGTAATTTTTTTGTGTTTAAATTTACTGATAGTTGACACTTAGGTGAGTGGGGCTTTTCCATATTTTTTTATTGTATTTATTTTGATATTCCAATGGCAACATTCTTCCATTTGTTTATTTGGCATTACTGTTTGGTGATAATTAATTTTTCTTGAAAAGTGGTCGACGGGATAATGGAAAAATCATTTGATTCCAAATCTTCCATAGTCAAGAGTCTGTGCTAGTCACATGAGCTAATGTTAATCCTATGGGAGTGTTAGTTTGAAATTTCTTGTTTGCATTTCAATATTTGTTTGTTATCTTGTTTGTATTTCAATATACAATGGTTCCGTTTTTATTTTTAAAGTACGTAACCCTAAAAATTAAGAATAACAATAGCGAAGGACATAATGAATGATTGTTATTCAAATGAATCATCCCGGCATACACAAAAGCATTGCTGTTTCTTGCTATTTTTGATCAATTAAAACCTGAACTTTTGTAAAACAAAAAGAATTTTAAGAGCCTTGACAACTATGCTTTTGTGCATGCCTGAATGATTCATTCAAATATCAAAATCATTCATTATGCCCATCACTAGAAATCACATGCAAAAAATTAAGGAGGAGGGGGGGCTTACAATTGCTTCATTGAAGATTAATTCAGTTTTCATATAACAAAATGTCATTTTGTGTGATTCGTAAAATGTTATGTAGTAAAACAGTGTTATTATTTTATTATAGGTGCTGCTCGAAGAAATCAGCTCTTACTATTGCAGTGATAATGGAGTAGAATAATAAGAATTTTGTCCTGTTCCAAAGATTTTTTTTTTCAAATAAAATAAAGTCACTTCTTTTTTTTTTCCTTTTTCTGTTATAGTTATATTCTGTACCACCTAGTACTGTCACCTAGTTACTAATATTGCTGATAAGGAAAAAAAAAAGACTTACATTTTTATTAAAACTTTTATTGAGTAGTAGAGCTGACATGTTTAAAAAATGATATGATAATGAGAATTGTTGCAAAATACTGGAGGATTTAGAAATTTCTCACAAGATAAAATTATCAAACTGATTTTAAATACCATATTTACTTGTGTATAATGTGTACCATGTTATTTTAACTTAAAAAAAAAAAAAAAAAAATCTGTAGAAATCATGATTTACAATCTTTTCTCAAATCTAAATTACTTTTGTATGTGCTCATATATATTTTGCTCTCTTATTAAAATATCATAAAATAAAGTTTCTGTAATATGTATATATACTTTGTGAAAATGTGTATGGTTTGATGTATACAATTAGAAATATTCAGTGTATCATGTATGTGTATACTGGATTTTAGACCTGAAATTTTTGTAAAAATGTGTGCATTATGCAGGAGTAAATATGGTAGATTTTTTAATTTAGCTATGAGATTTTAGTGAATTACAGCAGACATATTTCATTCGAAATATAAAAAAAATTAGTTGATGCTTTGATAAAAATATTCCAATATAAATATGGCAACAGTCCCCAAAGCAGAATATGCTTAAGAGTGTGACATACATCACAGAACAATGAACTTAGCATTAATCTGCAGAACATTTCAAATTCTCATTTTCAACACAATTCACTATTCATACATTTGAAAAAGCACTAAATTTGTCTGTCAATCACCAGAAAAACTTCATCAATCGTTCGTTGAAAAAGATTGTGAAATTCATTAATTGGTCGCAGGAAAAGCTCACACAATTTGTCAGTCGATCATGGGGAAAAATCGTGAAGTTCTTCAGCTGCTGCAGTTTAAAAAAAAACATGAATTTTGTCAGTGGATCATCGGAAAAAAAATCTGAAATTCACCGGTCAGTCACATAAAAACCCGCCAACTTTTACCAATCGGTCGCAAAAAAGTGACAAAATTTGCCATCCTGTAGAAAGAAGGTATTGCAAAATTCACCTATCAGTCGCGGGTCAAAAAATGTGAAATACGTTTATCAACCGGATGATTTTTGATTGGAATTTCATGTTTTTTGCCAAGAAAAAGCGCAAAAATTTCTCAATCGGTTGTGGGTAAAAACCATGAAATTTGTCAGTAAATCGTCGAGAAAAATGGGAAATTCGTCGATCAGTAGCGAAAAAAAACCACAATTTTCTCCAATCGGCAGAAAGAAAATATTGCAAAATTTGGCTATCAGTTACAGCTGAAAAAAAACCCCACTAAATTAGTTGATCAGTTTTGGGAAATCCCTCGATTTTTTTCAATCAATTCCAAGATAAAGCGACAAAATTTTCCAATTGATAAAAAGAAAATAATGCAAAATTCGCCTATCAGTCGCAGGTTAAAAAACTAAATTAATCGGTGGATTGTCAAAAAAAAAATCACAATTCGTCAATCAGTCTTGTAAAAACCCACAATTTCTTCCATTCTGTCACAAGAAAATCCGCAACATTTATCGATCAATAAAGAAAATATCGCAAAAGTTAACAATCAGTTGTGGATTTTAAAAAAAAATCGAGACATTCGGATATTAGTCGCTTGAATAAAAAAAAAAAAATGCAATTTTTGCCCATTGGTCCTAAGAAAGAGCTGTACAAATTTGCCAGTCAGTGAAAAGAAAATATCAAAAATATTTAAAATTCGCCAATCAGTCGCGGATAAAAAAAAATGCGAAATTCATCAGTGAAGTGTTGGAAAATATCTCGCAATTCTCGAATTAGTCGTGGGAAAAAAATTGCGGAGTTCGATGATTGGTTCTGAGAAAAAAAAAATGTGAAATTCGCCAGTTACCAGAGAGAAAAATCTCAAAAATATTGCAAAAATAGTCTATTACGAGGGGGAAAAAAAGCGAAATTAGTCATTCGATCGGAGTAAGTGAAATTGTGAAATTCGTCATTTCTTTGGTTTTTGTGTGTGTTAGCGTTTTACGAAATGTCTTTAGCATTTCTATACAAGATGAAATCGCACTCCTACATATACAAGAAAATCTCTCTGTGTTTTATTTTTTTATTCCCACAGAACATTTGTGATCAGTTGAAGGTTCGTTGCAGAACATTGCAAAATATTAGTTTTTTTTTTTTTTTGGGGGGGGGGGGGGGGGAATAATATACTGATATTATTGGAATGAAACATTTAGTATTTTTATCTACAGTTGTCTTTACCAAAATTATTAAGCACCCTCGTATTTTTATCTTAACTTATTTCAAAGTGTTAGCAGGCCCATGCTGGATGTCTGGAAAGGGCGGTGGACAGGGGGTTATGTTGGCACTTTCATATTAAATCATGTGCCATCATTAAGGGTGGTTCAGGCAGAGGGTGCAAGGGCACGTATTCCTAAGTGCCAGCAGGGGCCTGAATATTAGTCGTAGTGTCTGATGTTTAGTAATAGTATTCAAGTAATAGATATCGCATTTATATAAAAAAAATGTTTAATTAAGAAAGAAAATATAATAGTTTATAAAAATTCAATGGCGGTGTATTTTGTACATCAGTGGAGACTTACTGATAAAAATAATGAAAAAGTAGAACAAATTTTGAACTTCAACATTGAAGGATGTTTAGGAAGAGAGTAAATGAAGTGCAAGTGTTCAACACACAATTATTTTAGAATTCACAACTGCTGTCTGTGTCTTTAAAGGTTAAGTTATTACAATTAAAATGACAGCAAACTAACAACTCTGACTTTTAATTAAACAATTTGCTTTAAAAAAAATGAGTTTTTAAAAAGACTAAACTGCTTTGTTTTTCAGTAAGTTTCAGAATTGAAACTTTCATAGTATAGCAATTGTTATGCTATGCTATGCAAGTTAATAGGTAATCATGACAATTAGAATAACTCTTACCGGAAAAGCCAAAGTATATAAATCACTTATCTTCATCAATGAAAATATTTCCTAAAACTTGTATCATTTTTATTAACAGATATTAAAAGTTAAAATAATAAAAGTAACATATAAATTTAAAGTATATTTTAAAAATAAGATTTCTCTATTTTCATTGTTGAAGACAAATTCCTTTATATTTTAACATTTTCTGCAAGAATTATTCTAATTTTCATATAGATATACTTAAGACATGCAAGGAAACAATGTCATTTCATTGGAAATACAGTCTTGGCTGAAAGTATTCAGCACCCCCATATTTTTAATATATTTGTAAAAGTAATAGTTATATACAAATATTTAACTGCATATCATTTAGGAATTTTCTTTTTAAGTTTATGGTTTGTAAAAAAAAAAAGACAGTTAACAAGCAACTCGTCATTTAATGAAGTCATTTTCTTTAAACACCTACTTTTTCAAAACTATAAATTACTTTGTTTTCTGGAAGTTTCATTGTTATGTCATAAGTTAACAGATCATCATGGAAATTGAAATATTTCTTGCCTGAAATGCCAAGATCTCTTCAGCAGCATAAATATTTCTTAAAATTTATTTTTGTTATTAACACATGTTAAAAAATAAAATAATAAAAATTACATATAATTTTTTTTTTTTTTTTTACATAAGCTTTCTTTATTTTCGTTTTTGAAGACTAAGTTTATTTTGTCTTTTCTTACAATAATTATTTTCTTGATTATTTATTAACCGGCTTAACAGAACAACAAAATTTAATTTAAAAATAAGTTTTTTAAAGAAAATAGCTTCATTAAAAGATGAGTTATGCGTTTGCTATCTTTGAAAAAAAAAATAAAAAACTTATTTTTTAAAGAAAATTCTTAATTGTATACAATTTAATATTTGTATCCATCTATTATTTTTACCAAATATATTATAAATATGGGGGTGCTCAATACTTTTGCCCTAAGGCTGTATTTCTGATGAAATTTCTTGGATATCTTAAGTATATCTATACGAAGTACTGAGTATCAATAAATAGACATGCATTAGACGTCTTATAAACGCATATCAGATGTCCCTGGATATCTACAATCCAAGTCTTAAGCACGGCTATAAGACATACTGCAAGTCGAAAAGTGATCTATGCTTGGATGTCTTATAGACGTGGTCTCATAGACTACCTGGATATCTTGGACGTCTAATAGAACTCAGAGAGATCACACATAACATCTCCATAAGAGGTGAAAAGGGTGTATCATGGATATTTGTAGACTTCTTATAGATGTGTCGGTTTTCTTGGGTTTACAGCTTGTAGATGTCTTATAGATGGGTGTGTGCTGTTTGGGTGTATACAACTGTAATAAATTTCGATCATTAAAATAATTTCTTTTCTTTTATTTCTTAATTAAATCGCATCTGTTAATTGTATTAATATGATTGATAATTTTTTTTTCACTACAAAGTTACTATATGTTAAAATTCAAAATTTTATCTGCATTGATATAACTAATACTTGTTGTACCACAGTATTACATTATATTCCTTATATTTTAATTATATTTGATATAAAATATTCCTTTTATTTACAATGCAAGCAATACAGAACAAAGTGCAATTTCAACAGAAAGTTTATTTGCCAAAATAATAATTAAATAACTTAAATTTTAAAAAGTTTATCTCAAATTAAATTCTGCTCTTTATAAACTTGCGTAAAGAAACTTGTGATAAATTTTGATAATTAAAGATAATTTTTTATTAAATAAGTATTTTTTTTTTAATTCTCTTATTAAATTACAAATTTATTTTCACTACAAAGTTTCTACTATGCTAAAATACATAATTTTATTTCATTGATATAATTAATATATGTAGTACACGGTATTGCAATTAGATGTTCCTTATATTCTAATTATTAGTTATATCAATGCAGATAAAATTTTGAATTTTAACGTATTAACTTTGTAGTGAAAAAAATGATCAGTCATATTAATATAATTAATAGATGTGATTTAATTAAGAAATGAAATAAATAAATTATTTTAACGATCGAAATTTATTACAATTGTAAAATTGGAATTTGATAAATGAATGATATAATGAAATGTTTACTCTGATATAGCAGGGTAGTTTAAAAGATCGAAATGACGCAGATTGCCCAAATTACTCGAAATTTTTAATGTCGCTTAAAAACATGCTTTGCAGCGCTGCCTGGTGAGAACAGTTTTTTACGAGGTTTGTATGCAAGGCCCCGCACCGATGTAATTAGGGGTCGGCTAGCGGGCGCAAGCGGGCCCGGAGATGTGTTAACCCCAGCAATGGGTGTTTAAACAACTTTCTTGATCTAAACAATGTTTTGAAGATTTTATCGTTCTTAATCTTTACAGAATCTTTTTATAGTGAAATCTTTAAACTATTGAAGTTCAATCAAAACAGTTTATTTCCTTCGGGAATTCTTGTTGTTTATATCAAAGGATTGAATATTATTTCATAACATCTTAATGCTGTTTGTATGAAGTCTTATGAAAATGAAACGTCACATTCTGTCATTTTTGACGGGGGTTATATACTAGTATATATATAAATAAATAAATAAATATACATATATACACACACACACACACACATATATATATATATATATATATAACCATAAATGAAACATTACCATAACACCAACTTAAACTATGAAATAATGATTAAGTATGTAATAATTAGTTGTCAATGAAAGTATTCCCCAACACACTGAATATGGATACCAAAAACTTATTTAAAATAATAAGAAATTAAATTAAAAATTGAATAAATGAAATTGAATGAATGAAATGAAATTTGTGGAATTTAGACAGAATTTTCAAGTTCCAAATGCCTAAATACCACAAATAAAATGAGTATATATATATATATATATATTCTATCACAATTTGGAGTTTTTTTCACACCTAGTTAAATTTAAAAATGCATATTCTAATTAAAAACGTGCATAGACAGTAGTAGTGCTCATAGACAGTACTGTAACTGTTTTCTTTTGTGGGCCCCTGTAAATGAACGATAAATGTTATGCACACCATATTTTACAGCAAGTATCTTCTACTGCACCACACTGATGTATATCAATTTCAATATTTTTCAAAGAGTTTAACATCATTAAAACGCATTGCAAGCAATTTTCGCCCATAGACCATAATGTAACGGAATTATTTTGAGTGTCCTGTAAGCGAATTATAAATGCTACACACATTTTCAATACCGAACTTGTTGTGGTATACCGCAATAACATATTAAATTATTTGGAAATCTGGGTATATTTACGCGAGTTAGAGCACGGCCAGACAGACAGATGGCCACATAAACTGAATTCAAAAATTCTTTTCAACTATGTTGGAAAGTGTTACAAATGATATTTTAAACCTAAAAACATCTAAATTGACATAAAACAATTCTTACCTATAGCAGTCGGATTATTCGTATTAGACAAAGTTAAACAGTACAATATAAAAATAGTTATCCTTTGATTTGATTGTTGTATTTATATGCGGTTTGAGCCATTTGATTTTAAAAACTGTAAAATAAGTTTTAATCCAAAAAAAAAGAAAAAGAAGGAAGTTTTCGAATTTTTTGTGTTGCCGGCAACTTTAAAAGATTTTTTATTTATTTATTTTTTAGGAGAAAAACGTTAAAACCTGCACAAACTGAATGAAAAATCATTGGGTTGCATACTTATTTCTAATTGTTCTATTTATGTTGTAATTAGATTTTAAAGACAAAAACTATTTCAAATTAACTTCTTTTTTTTTTTCCATTTTTCTAGGTAGGTTCACTATGTGCCTGCATTTTAGGCAACCGAGGTGTACATGTAAAACTTTACGAGTTCAGAGATGGTAAGAAATCTATACATTTAAATTTTTATTCAAAAATAAAGGCTTTAACACCTGAAAAAAAAAGTTTTGTTTTCATAAGGTAGGTGACCCAAAGGCTTTGAGGAGTTTTTATAATTTTCCGGTTGGGTGTGTGTGGCTGAATTTTTGTTTGTAAAATTTCACACTTATATCTAACACATATCTAGTATACTTTTCTTTGTAAAATAAAAATTATTTACTTTTACAATACAATATCAAAATTGTAGCTTGTGGGCCACTTTTGGCGCATGTGTTCCAAAGGTGGCCCATCAATTGAAATCACTTTTAAAATGTGAAAAATCACGTGAAAACTATTTTGCTTACTATCATGCTCTGATGATCCTTTCTTTCTTTTGATATCTTTCGAGATTTTGGTCTTAATCTTCTTATCTTATGACACGAAAAACCTTAAAGCACTTTTTGTGCACGGTAGATAAGGGATTTTCTTTTGGGAGTTACTTTTGAGCGATCTCTGTGTTAACAATAAAGGGTAATAAGTTTCTTCAGATATTTATGTAGAAAATTTGAAAATCACGCTTAATACATTGATTTCAACATTTGTTTTCTAAGGTGGCCACCTTGGAACATGCGTATGGTCACCATTTGCACATCGTAAAAGTATTAATCTGATACATTTCTTAGAGTTGAAGTAAATGTGGTTAAAGAGAAATAAATAAGCTTTCAGAAAACATATCATAACTCAAAGCTCTAAGAATTTAAACACGTATAAATTAAAATATCTTCTTACCTGGAAATTAGAACGACTACTCCTCAAAAGTGAAATCACAGTATAAAATGTCGGAGGATCAAGGTGATATCTTTAAACTCAGCCACGTGCACAGCAGATACATGATTGAGAATGCAGTAGCACCATTTTCTGATTAAAAAATAAATTAATTCTACTTTTGAGGGGTGGGCTACCTTAGGAACACTAACCCCCTTTGGCTCACCCACCTTATATAATTGCCAGTATAAGTATTTATCATCACCCACTTCTTTCCTTTTTCGAATTCACGTTCAACATCGATTTTAGCTAAATACGGTTTTCCTTTTAATACCAAGAAATCCAATCCGGGCTTCTGGGTTGTGGACTGTTGCTTAATGTACATACAGAACATAAGTGAAAACATTTATTATTTTTTTTAAATTGAAAACTTCAATAGATTTTTTATATTTAAAATGTTTTTTTAAAGATTGACTTTATTTCTTCTTTAGATTGTAGATTTTTTTAGATTTTCCCTAACAACACCAAAAATATTTTTTTGTGAAAAATATCAATTATGTATCCAAGTGAAGTTTTGAAATTTATTAAAAGTAATCCTTTCATATTAGCCGCAAGCAAGAATTAATAGCGGAAGAAATCGCCAAAAAATTTCGCTATATGCCGCAGCTTTTGTTTATTCTGATTAGTAAAGCTCGTAGGTCATTTATATATCTGTTATATTTGTGTTTTTTAAATATTATTATGTTATATTATATTATAGTATTTATTTATTTATGAAGTTATGGATATTAGCAGGAAACAAATGTTGAAATAAAAGGGATTAATCTTCGATAATGAAGCAGCACCCAATAGTGGTAGATTAAAAAAAAAAAAAAATCATGTTTGAAAATTATTTTTAAAACCATAAAAAGTCAGTAAATTGAGATACAGTTTTAAAACAAATTACATTTCAAACTATATATCTTTTCTATCCGACGTTGTAAAAATTGAAATTGTGCAGTGTTTAGAAGTTAACAAATGTACGGTAAAAGAAAAAAAGATTCCTCAGGTCGTTGCAACGGTCGCTATAACGTCAGCTTTACTCATGCATATGTCTTGCTTTACAATTTAGATCTGCAACAGAATTACTGGGGAAAGGGGTATACATTTTTTCCATAACTGTGTAACGTCGGGAAAAAAAAGGCATAGTATCCATAGTAATGTCATAAATCATCGTATAAAAATGCGATTAGTCGATTAGTAATAACGTTTATTAATTATTGCTATACCTATTTATTTATTTATTTATTTATTTATTTATTGGGGGGGGGGGGGATCTTCTTCATATAGAAATTGTACCAAACTTTAAATTTTCAATGCTAAGATGTAATTTTGACATCATATTTTGATTCTTTGGTAAATTTTATCTTCGGCTACTACATGGCAAGTCATTCGGTGAAGTAGTTGAGGAATTATGCAGGTTTAAAGTTTAGAACTCCTAATAATAAATTCATTTTTATTCCTTGCAACATAGGCTAAAAAGCGGGTAATTTTTTTGTGTAACTCAAAAACTACTTAGCGGAATGAGCTGTAATTTGGGATTCGTATGTTTAAAGCTTTTAGAAATTGATTTTTGTTTAAAAATTCGTAGGTTTTGACAGTTAATATTTGTTTCGAAAAATAATTTCAAATCGAACTCTAAACTTTAAAATAAGTTTCAACCTTTAAACCCGCATAATTCCTAAACAACTTCGTCCAATGACTTCCTTTTGATATCCGAAGGTAAAAGTTACCGAAGAATTGAAATGTCTGTTCAGCATATTTTTCATATAAAACACGTATATCATATCTTATTATAATGTTTTAAGTTCTTAATTAAAAATTCAGATTAAACATCGGAATCCCAGATATAAACAAACGAACATTGTTGCGAACAATATTGTTTTGGCGCCATCTACCGGCTTTAAAATGTACTTTTATACAATACAAACCTTTCAATAATAAAATCTTCATGCTGTTTGTATGAAGTCTTATGAAAATGGAACGCAGATCAACAATCCGTCATTTTTGACGTCGGTTATATACTAGTCAGATAATAAAATTTGAAAAATAATAGAAATCTTTTGCAGACATCCGTGAAATGGAAGTGGTTCAAGGCAGGAGCATTAACTTAGCTCTATCTGTCCGAGGTCGCTCTGCCTTGCGTTTGGCTGGACTAGAAGAGGAAGTTATAGAACAACATGGAATACCTATGCGAGCAAGGATGGTGCATTCCACAGATGGCAAAAAGACGCCAGTTCCTTACAACAGAGAAGGAAAAGTAAGTCATTCCTTCAATGAAATATGTAAACATACGCATGCTATATAAGCATGTATTTATTTTTTTTTAAATCTGAAGTTTATATGTTTATATGTAAAATTTATGGCATAACTTGATTCTTCTAAGGTTATCAAACGTTCACGGGGCAACAGTTCACATGTAGAGACAAACCTAAGCTCTTTGAATTAAAAAAATATTGAGCTTTAAAAAATTCATAAATTTATGATGATTTAAAAACAGCAAAGCTCTAAAAGTTATTAATTTTAAAATTTTCTCAAAACTGAAACATTTTTATAATTTGTTCATCTTGGATTCTTCATATTCCTTCCTGACATTAATAAGTTTCAAGCAAAAAATACTTTATATCAGTTTCAGTAATTTAAGTCAAGCAGCGACCTTGAACTCTTATAGTGTACATCCAAAATCCATTTTAAACTGTACTTTACTTTGCACGAATCTGTGATCTATGAGATAGTTTACGACAAACCGCATACGTAATTCCTGACAATATGTTCTGAGAATTTGCTCTTCCTTTGTTACTAAGGAAGAGCCTATGTTACTAAGGGAGTTCCAAATACTCAAATTCTATTTCTTAATAAGGCTAATATGAAAAACCTTTCAGAACCAGCCGGCAACGCAGTCCCATCTGCGATGAAAAATACATTTGCAACCTCCTCTTTAAATGCCATTTGATCAACCAGAATTACATTTGCACATCTCAACTTTTTCTTACCAGGATTTTTCTTGTCGAGCTCATTCAGATGAGAGGCCCGTGAGATAGTTTACATTTATACCAAATATTGAAAATTAGTTTTGTGCACAAATTTTTCGCATTCATTCCAGACTTTTGCAGGATACGAACCTGTAATTTTATAAATTTAGTTAATGTATAGATTAAAAAATATCATTTTAAACTCTGTTACAGAAAATATTCTATTGACTATTTATCATTCGCTTGCTGTTTACTAAAAGAAAATTCCACTTCGAATCTATCGAAATCTGTTTCAACTTTTGCTGGTAGTATATAATTAAAAAGCACGTTCCTGTAAAAAAAAAAAAAGATAATTCCCTTTATATTCTGCTGTAAATAATCACTTAAAAAAATATAGGTACCAATAATCGATTGGTAATAATGTCTACTATACAATGCTATATACAAATTATGATTCTGGGACTGTTTACATACTAAAAATTGCACCAACTTTCATTTTTTCAAACAGAAACACCTATTTTTGACATTTTATTTAAGTTCCTTGGATCAAGTCAGCCCGGGAAAGTACGTATATGCACTTTTTCTTTAAACTTCATAGAAAAATAATTTCGGGATTTGTCCATAAATTTAGCAAAAAAAATTAAGATCTTATAGGGAAAAGTATCGGGAACATTCCATTCGTGACTGGACGTTTTTTTCAGAAATTCAAAATATAATATTATAGAGTGAAATAACAACACAAACATGGCATATTAAAACAAAAAGCAATTAAAGATTCAATTTCTGTTTTTATTTATGGTGGATGCTTCAACTTATCTGATAGAATAGTATTCTTACAGCCCCAAGTATACTCTATCATATTATATCCATAGACTGTCTCGTATTAGCCCCATATGCTGTCCCACATTAGTCCCCTGATTTTGTTGGCTTATAGCTCAGACTATGTTAGGTAAATACCCAAAGTTTAATGGCTAAAAAGACTCGCCATTCTTTACTGAATAAATGCCAATTAGAATAATTTATCTAAGATTTTACTTAAGTGTTGTACAACAAAAGTTTTGAAGTCTGATAGAAAAGTTTTTCTGGTGAAAAAAAACAAGGTTATGTAATGTATATTTTTTCTTAAATTATGCGTGTATTCGTAATGGATATAAACAAAATTATGTATTGCTTACAAAATAATCACAAAGCCAATTTTATCACCATAAAATTTGGTAAATTATTTTGCATGTCTCACATTAGTCCCATTTTTTGCGGGTGTTTCATATCCGCCCCCCACGGACCCTACTTATTTTTATGTAAGAAGTTATTTTTAAATGAGAACATTAATATTGAAACAAAAATTTTAATTAACAATTTTTTACTGTGCACTTTCGGTATCGATCTCGGGTGGCATCCGGCTCTGACTATATAAATTTTTTCGGGCTCGGGCTCCAAAGATGAGAGACCGAACCCATCTGTACTTACGCCACAGCCCGCGTATGCACTTTTCGAGGAACCTTTTCATCATACGCTATTTCTAAGACAATTTATGCATAAAAACATTCGTTATTACTCATTCCATTCAAAGTTAAAGGCAGTTTTTTCAGTAATATAATATTTCATTTCTTTATTTATTTCTTTATTTTTTTTTACTTTTGACAACTTTTATTCTAACACAACAATTTTCAAAAATGAAACAAAGACAGGAAAGAAAATAAGACAAATTTTTGATGAGCAAAAAAGAGCAGAGATGTGAATAAATTCTCATTTAGGTTAGCAAAATATGAAAAACCCAAAGTTTAAAATTTCTTCTTCCTCGGTGCTTTGTAGTTTTTATATATGCTTCTTTAGTCTCCGATACTTTGTGCAAGTAAATCTGAGAAAATAACTCTTTTATGTTCTTAAGGCTGTTTTCAAATCCAAACTGACTACTTCCCGACACATTCCAAGGCCAGTTTTATTCTTAAATATACCCAGTACGAAACACGGAGATTTTCTTATTCAGAAAGCAATAAATCAAATAGCATTTTCTACTTTTTGATAAAAGATCTTTCAAAAAACGCTTCCAAAGTTGGCGTTTTTAACTGAAACGGAACCTGTCCTTAGCGGAATAGCTGTCTTAAAAGGAAAAACAATATAGCCCCGACAAAAAAAAATATATCATACAATTATACTTGGAGAGGCAGATATCTATATAAAAAGGAATTGCACTTATTTATTACTTATTATTATTATTTATTTACTTATTTATATTAACTAATGCACTTATTTTAATCAAACTTCAAATTCAGTTAGACCTTAACATAAATAGACGCTGATTGCGTTTTGGTGTAGATATCCCAACAGGTGGCGCTGCTATACCACTTTTTCATGATTTTCACGATAGCTATATCTCAAGAACTAATGCACAAAATTTCATCAAACTTCAGATTCTGTTAGAGCTTGACATAAATAGATGCTGATTACGTTTTGGTGTAAATAGCCCAACAGGTGGCGCTGCTATGCTACTTTTTCATTATTATCAGGATAACTATATCTCAAGAACTAATGCACGAATTTTCAACAGACTTCATATTCAGTTAGAACTTGACATAAATTGTTGTTGATTAGGTTTTGGTCTAAATCTCCCAACAGGTGGCGCTGCTATGCTGTATTTTGCAGGATTCATACGATTTTAGCAATAGTCATATATCGAGAACTAATGTGCAGAATTTAATAAAACTTTAGATTGAGTTAGACCTTGATATAAATTGGTGCTGATTCTTTTTAGTGTATGCGGAACCTGTGTGAGATAGAAGAAAGTTTTAGGTTTGGCACATCCGACTAGTTTTTTTATTATTATCATTAAGGTTTAAACACGAAGTAGGGTTGCAAAAGTTTTAATTTTATTATTCCAAAATTAATTATATCTAATACTTATCTTTTACAGGTCACTCAATGATTATTAATTTGTAATGCACTATTGTTTTGGGGTTTGCTTTATGGTTATATGCTTTATGGTATAGATAAGCTGAAAAAAAAAAAGTTTTATTTGCAAAAACGTGTTTTCCAATACTGGGAAAATATTGCTGGAAAAGATAAAGCAATGAACGTTAGTTATTTTCAAAATGAACAAAAACAATGTTGTATTACTAAACTACTTACTTTGAATTACCTGTAAAAGAGAATAATAAGTAATTAGATATAATAAATTTGGTAATAATAAAATTAAAACTTTAGAAACCCTATTCCTTGTTCCAACTTTAGATGCATCGACACCCTGAGTTTGCTCATTTACTCTAATTTCTTCGCGTATTTTAATTTTAATTTTTTTTTTTTTTTTTTAGAAAACCTATTATTTCCAGGATTTTTTTTTAACCACTTAATCCCAGTTTTTTTTTTTTAAATATACCATAAAGATGATTGCTTTCAATA
Organism: Maratus michaelseni; assembly: GCA_963931845.1. Taxonomy (NCBI): domain Eukaryota; kingdom Metazoa; phylum Arthropoda; class Arachnida; order Araneae; family Salticidae; genus Maratus; species Maratus michaelseni. The sequence goes on from OZ007596.1 coordinate 95,655,621, forward strand.
TTTTAGTAGCTCCATAGGGGGAAATTGGAGGGTTTTTTCTTTTAAGTGCTAAAGGGTGTAAACTTATAACGTAATATAAAATAACTTTTATTTGATTGTTGACATGTTTTGGCTCACTTCGAGCCATTAATAAAAAGCAAATGATAATATTCTATAATTGCACGGTCTTTGGAGTTATTTGAAATGCTATCATTTAATTTTCATGTACTTTTTTAAATTACAATTAATCAAATACTTTTCAAAGACCGTGGAATTATACAATATTCTCATTTGTTTTTGATAATGGCTCAGAGTGAGCCGAAACATGTCAACCATCTAATATAAGTTATTTTACTGTATATTATGTTTTTAGTTTACACCTTTTAGCATTTAAAAGAAATATATTATTACAAGGTGTTATAATTTATTATATTTGAAGCGTTTTTCTTAAAGATTCTCTAACTGGCGAATTATTTCTGCTAGATTTAAACGGTGTATGACTTTAAGTCTTTTTGAATTCTGATGTTTTATTTTTTTCATATCTCTTAAATATTCGATAAATTGTCATTTTCCTTTTTTCTTTATTTTAAAAAGTGTTAACGATCGTTGTTTTATCTCTTCCCGCAATGTTTTCCCAGTATTAAAAAACGCATTTAGCAAATGCTTCATTCTTTAGCCAGCTTATGTTTTAATGCAAACAGAAAACACAAAGACAATGTTTGTGTTAATAATAATTGAATTACCTTTAACCCTTTCCGGCGCGGAATAAATCTGTTTGTAAAATAATGAAATAATGGACTGACACCAGATTTTACAAACGATTTCCTTAGAAAAGAATAACTTGCTGATTTTCCCTTACTTTATAAAAGGAAAATTTTAATTAAATATTCTTGGTGCCGTTTGTCAGTTTTGGAATTAAAATTAGGTGTCCTTTTTTGTGACCACTAAAGGGTTCAAGAGAGTAAAAAAGTATTAGATATAATTGGTAATTGTTGCCGCTAGAAGCGCCGTCTATGTAAAATGTTTAAAAAAAAAAAAAAAAAAAAAAAAAAAAAAAAAACTACAACTTTTTTGTGAGTTGGGTTTGAGATGCCGATCAGTGAAGTTGTGTAAATCTCGGCTCTGGACCATTTTTATTGAGTGTTGTGAGATATTAAATGAGATACAGTCCGCAAGTGAGTTTATTTTATTTTGGGAGTGTGTGTTTTTTATTTGTAGTGATAAATATTAACTGAGCTATCGGCGTAACCATATTATTGGTCTCCTCTCGCCGGAGAAAGAATGGAATTATTCGATGTTTATGTTTTTTCGGGAATCGTCTGCAGAAGATAAATTGTGTTTGGAATTCTATCAAGTAATTAGAATGAGTAAAACGAAAATTAAATCATCGTATTATTTATATTAAAGTTCAAAATATTGTGATTCAGAATTCTCTTTGTGAATATTGTGAATAGAGTGTGAATATAGAAGAGTGTGAATATTGTGAAGTGTTTTTTGTTTCCAGAAGAAAAATAATTTCGATTAACCTGGAGAATTTCGTAATACGGAAAAATGAACTGTGAATATGTTTACGCAGAAAAGAACCGATGTTCTTTATTATTGAGCTAATTTGAGAATTGAAAGAGTGGATTAAATCTTTTCAATGTGGAATTATCCGATTTGGAGATTTATTAATAGATAAAGGTATGTCAGTTTTATTTATTTATTTATTGTGAATTGTATTTATAATACAATGTTTAAAGGTGCAAAAAAGGAAGATTATCAGCGAATTGCTGCTGAATTAGACATAGATATATCAGATTCCAAATTAACTATTTATGATTTAATAAATTTAATAAAGGAAAGTTCGAAGTATAAAGCAGATAATAAACTGGTTGAAGACATAGCAAACAGTTTTATTGAGGAAAGAAAAAATGAAGAATCAAAATTACTAGATCTTGAGAAATTAAAAATTGAACATGCAAAGTTAGAAATTGAGTTGGTTAAGGCCCGTGCAGAAACTAAAAATGATAATTTAAGTGATCTCGAGAAAAAAGATAAGAATCTTTAGACTCTCTGATTAAAAGTGTAAGAACGTTAACGATTAAAATTCCATCTAAACCAGAAGGTTGGAGTTATTTTTTTTCATCGTTAGAAAGAGCATTTATTTCTAAAAATGTCCCAGAAAAATATAAATCGGAAATTCTACTAAATCTGTTAGGAGAAAGGGCAACAAACGTAATTATGTACATCAAAGATGGGGAATTAGAAGATTATTCAAAAGTAAAGGCTATAGTACTTAGAGAATTTGAGCCATCCCCCCAAACTTGTTTAGAACATTTTAGGAAAGCACAACGTCATCCTAATGAAACATATGTACAATTTGCATCCCGATTAACAACGAGTTGGGATTATTATTTAAAATTGAGGAATGTGACAGATTTCGAAACTTTAAAACAGTTAATAGTTTCTGATAAGATTTGTCAAACGCTTGATAAAGATGTCATGTATTTTATAAATGTTAGACAAGCAGAATCGTGGTTTTCTCCCATTGAATTATCTCGGGAAATTGATTTATATTATACGTCTAAGGGAAAACCCGTGGTTGACAATTCTAGAGCGAGTAATAAAAATACTTATTATCGAAATGTTTCTAAAGTTTTTCTAACTGACGTAAAAAATTCTAAATGTATTTTGTCATGTAGTGAAAATCATCCTTTGCATAAATGTCCTGTTTATAAAAACATGTCAGTGGGTAATAGAGTTGAGCTTGTAAAATCCAAAAACCTTTGTTTTAACTGTCTTATGAATCATAAAGTGATTGATTGTAAATCTAAATTCTCTTGTATTATTTGCAGGAGAAGGCATCATGTAACTTTGCATTTCCCGCGTGAACAAAAAATAAATAAAGGTGAAAATCCAGAGATAATTTCACAGGAAATGAGTTCTAAAAACGAAGTCGGTAATAAATCTAATTTGGATGCTTCAGCTCCAGTATTCCAGCCTTTCCAAGTTAATAACCAAAGCAATTTATTTTCAACGATATGTAATTTGTCTAACGAGTTAAAAGCTGTGTTACTTAGCACATTTGTTTGTTTAATAAAAGATGAATATGGTAATTTTCATGAAGCACGTGGTTTATTAGATGTCGGTGCAAACTCTAATTTTATGAGTAAAAGGTTAATAGATAAACTAAATTTGAAAAGAGAAAATACTAATATTTGTATTTCAGGAATAAATAATTTGTCTCTTAATGTTAGATCTAGAGTTAACACAACTATTTCGAATAGAGGTAAAGATTTTTATTTAAAATTAGATTTTTTAGTCGTTCCGAAAATTACTGAATTTTCGCCTTCTAGACCGCTTGAGATTTTTATTTCATCGTTAAATAACATCAAATTAGCTGACGAAAAGTTTAATGTGCCAGGCTGTATTGATTTGCTTTTGGGTGCAGAAAATTTCTATGAATTTTTAAGGCCAGGTCAAATTTACCCCCAACCATTAAATACTAGAATAGTGTTACAAAACAGTGTTTTCGGTTATATTGTTAGCGGAAGCCTTCCGGCTAAGGTTGAAAGTAATATACATTGTGGGTTGATAACAGATAATTTGGAGTTAGAAAGAGTAATTCGAGATTTTTGGGAAATAGAAAACATTGAGAGAGAATCTGAAGTTTCTAGAAATAAGGAATCAGAAATTTGTGAAGAACATTTTCTGAAAAATTATTCCAGAACTGCAACAGGGTAATACATGGTAAAAATGCCATTTAAGGAAGACCCATCTTGTCTTGGCGAATCAAAGAAAAAGGCTATGAAAGTTTTAAATTCATTATGGAATCGCTTAGTTAGAGAACCTAAATTTAACGATCTTTATAAAGTCTTTATGCAAGAATATTTAAGTATGGGTCATATGGAAGAGGTGAAAGAATCTGAAGAACCAGATATCACTTATTACATACCCCATCATTGCGTGTTCCGTGCTGAATCAAGTAGCACACCATTAAGAGTTGTCTTTAACGCTAGCTCCTTAACTTCTACCGGAAAATCTCTAAATAGTTTGCAGTATAACGGAGGAACAATCCAAGATGAATTATTTAGTATAATGTTGCGATTTCGAAAGCACAAATTTGTTTTTGTAGCAGATATTAAGAAAATGTACCGTATGATATTGATACATCCGAGTCAAAGAGATTTATTGAGAATCTTGTTTAAACCTGAGGTACATGAACCAGTTAAGGTGTATAAATTATGTACGGTGACTTATGGCACAACGAGTGCCCCCTTTTTAGCAACAAGAACCCTTACCCAGCTAGCTAGAGATGAAGGAAAGGAATTTCCTTTAGCTGCAAATGTATTATTTCGAGACGTATATATGGATGATATTTTGACAGGTGCTGATGATCTAGACACAGCTAAAGAGATCCAACAACAACTGATATCTTTGTTAAAGAAGGGAAGCATGGATCTTCACAAATGGTCAGTAAATAATTCTTCTCTTTTGTGTAATAATGCAATATCTGAATATTCATTTTCCAATGAGACAAAAACCCTAGGAATATTGTGGAAGCCGCAACCAGACTGTTTCGGATTTAATTTAATTATAGAGCTAAGTGAAAGGTATACCAAACGCTCAGTATTATCACAAATTGCCAGAATATTTGACCCGTTGGGTTTGATAGGTCCAATAATTACGAAGGCCAAGGTTTTCCTCCAAAAATTATGGTTGCTGAAAATAGATTGGTGTGATTATCTTCCAGTGAAAGAAAATATCGAATGGACTAATTTTCTCACTTCCTTAAAAACTGTAAATATGATCAATATCCCAAGATTTGTATTTGTAGAACAACCTAATTGTGTGGAATTGCATGGTTTTTCAGATGCTTCTGAACTTGCTTATGGTGCGGTCGTTTATGTAAAATCTATTAATTCTTATGGTGATTCTGCTATCAAACTGGTCACTAGTAAATCTAGAGTGGCTCCTCTAAAGCCTATTACTATCCCTCGTCTAGAACTTTCTGCAGCAGTCCTATTATCTAAGTTGATGAAAAAAGTGTTAAGTGCTCTAAAGCAAGAAGTTTCTAAAACTTGTTTTTGGACAGATAGTACTATTATACTTGCATGGTTAAAAAAGGAGTCGAATGATCTAAAGACATTTGTCGCAAACAGGGTATCGATTATACAAAGTTTAACTTCGATTGATCAGTGGAATTATGTACCTTCCAAGCAAAATCCTGCAGATCTCATTTCTAGAGGCCTAGATCCCATCGAGATCCAGCAATGTGATTTATGGTGGTTCTTTCCATCATTCCTACAACAGCCTAAGGTGGTGGAGTCTCCTGATAGTATTTCTGTTGAAACCAGTGAGTTGTTTATCCGTGAATTGAAAGCACCATCAGTAACTCAAGTATGTACATTAGTTAACACTGTTGAGCCTTTAGACATCATTAATAACAGTTCTTCATTCATAAAACTGCAAAGAGTAGTAGCATGGTGTAATAGATTCATCCATAACTGTAGAAATCCCTTGTATCCCAAAGGTGGAACTTTAACCAGCAGTGAACTCTCTCAGTCCTTATTCTGTATAGTAAAAAACATCCAGAAGACTTCATTCGTGAAGGAAATGCAGTGTTTGGAAAAGGGTAATGCAATCCCTAACAGTAGTAAACTGACAAACTTGTGCCCGTTTTTAGATGATAATGGTATAATCCGAGTTGGTGGTAGACTGAAAAACAGTAACTTAACTGATCATCAAAAATATCCAATGATTATTCCTTCAAAACATAATTTTACTTTTTGTGTAATTAAATATTTTCATAATTTGTATTTTCATGCAGGTGTTGAGACAACTCTTTCTCTCATCCGAAACAAATTTTGGATCTTATCTGCTAGAAATATAGTTCGTAAAATCATTTTCAATTGTATAACTTGTAAAAAGGTAAATTCTAAGAATTCAGAGCAACAGATGGCTGATTTGCCAGCTTCTAGAGTAACAATGGCCCGAGCATTTATGCGTACTGGATTGGACTACTGTGGTCCCTTTGAAGTCAAAAACTTCATAGGTAGAAGTAATCAGGTAAAAAAAGTATTTATTTGTGTATTTGTGTGTTTTACTACAAAAGCCTTGCATTTTGAAATAGTAAATGATCTAACAAGTGAAGCATTCTTAGCATAGCACTTAAACGCTTTATAGCAAGGCGGGGAAAACCTTCTGATATATATAGTGATAATGGTCGAAATTTCGTTGGTGCCAATAAAGAATTAAGAGCAATTCTCAGATCTTTATTTAAAGATAAAAGTGAGGAGGAGATAGAAAATTATTTAGCTAATGAAGGTATTAACTGGTATTTTAACCCCCTTCAGCTCCTCACTTTGGAGGTTTGTGGGAAGTAAATATCAAATCCCTTAAATACCATTTAAAACGTGTTGTCGGTAAAACTATTTTAAATTATGAGGAACTCTTGACTCTTATTATTCAAATTGAGGCAGTTCTTAATTCTCGGCCACTCTGCCCCCTTTCAAATGATCCAAATGATGTTGAAGCTTTGACACCTGCTCACTTCCTTATTGGTTCCTCTTTAATGGCCTTACCAGAACCAAATTATACAGAAATTCCTATGAATAGGTTGAGCAGATGGCAATTAGTTCAAAAATTAACACAACATATTTTGAAAAAATGGTCATCAGAATATTTGAACAAGCTCTTAAATAGACCTAAATGGTACAAGAGAAGGGTAAAGATAAAAGAGGGAGATTTAGTATTAGTAAAAATTCTGATAATTATTGCCCTTTAAAATGGTATTTGGCCCGAATTATTAAAATTCATCCAGGCCAAGACAATATTATAAGAGTTGTCACCTTGAAAGATAAAAATGGCACATATAAAAGGCCAGTGACAAAAATTGTTGTTTTGCCATATGTGAATGATGGTTTATTGAGTACTTAAATTCATACATTTGTTTTATTAAACTATATACTTTTCCTGCAGTGTATTACATTCTTGTGTTTATATTTGTAATTTTAGTATTTTATTTAGTGTAGTATTTTTGAGAAGAAATTGTATTTTTTGAGATTGTATTTTTCACTTAGAGATTGTGTTTGAATTATATTGCATTTATATTATTGAATGTTAGCAACATTCAAGGCCCGGCGGTATGTTGCCGCTAGAAGCGCCGTCTATGTAAAATGTTAAAAAGAAAAAAAAAAAAAAAAAAAAAAAAAAAACTACAACTTTTTTGTGAGTTGGGTTTGAGATGCCGATTAGTGAAGTTGTGTAAATCTCGGCTCTCGACCATTTTTATTGAGTGTTGTGAGATATTAAATGAGATACAGTCCGCAAGTGAGTTTATTTTATTTTGAGAGTGTGTGTTTTTTATTTGTAGTGATAAATATTAACTGAGCTATCGGCGTAACCAGTAATAATAAAGTTACTTTAGTAACATTAGGTTCGCTCTGATTCTGTTAATTACTCTATTTCTTTGCATATTTGGAGCCATTTAATATATATATATATTAAAAGATGATTGCTTTCAATATTTTAGTAGCTCCTTGTGTGGAAATTGAAGAGTTTTTCTTCAAGATTCTCTACCTTGCGAATTATTTCTGCTCTAGATGTAATGGTGTATGACTTTAAGGCTTTTGAATTCTGCTGTTTTATTTTTTTCATATTTTTTTAATTAAATTACTATAATTACAGCACTAATTATCAAAATTATGAAATAGTTTTAAATTAAAAAATAACTAGCATTTATATCACCATAAATGGATTAATGTATAACATAAAATTAAATTTTTTAATAAATAAATATATGAAGCATGACACCAATCCTCACTAATCACTCATTGATAATCAAGAGGTATACAGGGGATTTCAAATGGATGGACTCAATTTCGTGCACTGTATTTCCTGAACTATACATCGTATATGAATGATGTAAATTATATTTGAGCATATTCACATTAAAGTTTACAGATGTTCATTATGACCCCTCTCCTCTAGTTGCACTGTTAACATCTACATAGTAGTTCAATCAGTGTTTTGAATTCAGACACTTTTCTCCGGGAGGGATTTCTGTGGCTCCGGTGTGTGTGTGTGTGTGTGTGGGGGGGGGGGGGGTCGCCCCCGGGCCACCCCCTGAATTCAACACTGAGTTGAATTCATTCCACACGCAATGAAGATTGTCTTAATTGAAATAACTGAATCTGTGATACGGATTTCTGGTTCTTTAAAAGTTGTAGCTGGACGTGGTACATAAACACTACTTCTTTTACGAATCCCTACAAAATAATGATAATAATAATAATAATAATAATAATAATAATAATAATAATAATAATAATAATAATAATAATAATAATAATAATGTTTCAATAAAATCGCTATTTTATTTAACTCACGAGTACAGAAAATCTGGTGGTGTATAGATCCTAATCACAATTACATACCTGATGTGTTGTTCTAAGCGAGATTTAAAAGCCATCCAGAGGAAGTATTTGAAAATTTAGGATATGCTCGATTTTTAGGTCACTCTCATATAATGCATGATTTGGAGAGCATAACCATGTAAAATAGTGTCAATCTTTTTTATCATCCTATACATTACATAAACTTTGAGATATTTTCCTGTGGCAATTAAAAATCATTAAACTTTGAGCTAGATAATACTGAAAACTAAAAGGTCGTCAAGTAATTTGTTGTTAATTAGGATATTTTGGCGCAATGGTCGGAAGTAGTGATCTACTACAAGTAACCGAAAGTACAGTAACCGGTGCTTTTTCTATAGTTTGTATTGTAACATACTACTGTTTCAAAAATGTAATGCAGCAAGTAATACAAGAAAGCACTAATTTGTTGGGAGCATTCATGTTACTTTTAACTTTAATTTCAAAAACAAAATATTATTTTTCAAATCATGTGGTCACCTCTTGCTCGTTTTCGGAAACATTTTCTGTTCGGCGCAACAATCTGCTCACGTCAGTAAAAAATCCTAGTTTTAGCATTTAGCAAAGCATTGTATGATTTTGGTATATCGAAAAGTTTTTGTTTGTCGTATTGTAATTTTAAAATGGAACTTTTGTTAAAAAATTAAAAACTTGTTTTTAATTAAACAGCTTTTACTTTTAATTATTCTGTTTTTACTTTTTTAATTTTTGTTTCAGAAAAGAATAAAACGGATGAATGTTCGGGGTATTACACTAAACAATTTCTTGAGTCAACTAAGTAGCCAAATTTTAGAAATGTTATCTAAAATTATCGTCAGTGTCAGAGAAAGCAAAATTTTAAGGGCTAAAAAAAAAATTCTTGGGTACACACATAAGGCAAACTTAAGAACACAATTGCACAAATGTCAGCATAATAGACAACAAATACAGTGGTTTCTGAAATTTATTTTTCAATTGTCAAAACTATCATTTGTCAACATTCATTTTTCTTCGCCTATTTTACGATTACTCGCATTTCACGCTGTCGCGACGGAGTGCGATTCCTGGGTATTAACAACTGCATCATAATATTATTTAAGGGTCATAGTGTAGGCTGGATTATGTTTTGTATTTAGAGTTGTTTTACTGCAATTCTAGATAGTACAATTAATAAGATCATTAAAAAGTGTGTGGGATACTTACACAAACAAAGCAATTGGTAAATATACGTGTAAGAAGTAAGTGTATATCCCGATGCAATAATTACTGTAAGAACAGTAAATAAAAGTTGTTCAGTGCATGTTTATGCATAAAATATGTACGAGTACTATATGTTATTCAACATTGAGTGTAGATTGAATTTTTAGATAAAATACTACTTCTAAAGTATTGAAGTAGTGACTATTTTTTAAAAGAAAAGTTTCGAAAAGTGTTAGATATACTTGCTTTTGACAAGTCAAAAGTAGTATGTAATCGCTATTTTTCAAAACGTAGTTGTAGTTAACTATATTTTTTTTTATAAAATAGATGTAGTTGTATATTTCGGTAATAAAACTAGTTTTTACAACTAGTGTGTATAGGCGACAAAACCATGCAAAATATATTAAAATAGATGTTTTTAAAGTTGTGATCTTCTTTGTAAAGTGTGGCTTTAAAGTAAATTTGAATATTCGCTTTATTTTGTAATACTATTGGGTTATTCACAAAGTTCTTTCTGTTCGGAAAAGTTGGTTCGTACCGGAAAATTCTATCATTTAATTATTAGACATTAATTACGATATCTAATGTCTAATAACTGATGGGCAGAATTTTCCGGTACGAATTGGTTTTCTCAAACGGAAGGAGCTTTCCAAACAACCCAATACATTAGAAAAAAAAGTTTTTTATCTGTTATCCAATTATTCTTAGAAAAATATTTCATGAATGTTATTAAAAATAGACGCTTATCTACCTTTAATGTAATGATAAGAATTATCATAATTTCCGGCGTGCAAGCCGCGGCTCAAATAAGTCTGTTTCAAACTAGAAATTTCATATCATAAATAAAGTCAAACAAGTACCAAGTACAAATAAGTTTCCTTTTATTAAATAAAATTTCTGGTAAGAAACAGATTTATTTGAACCGCGGCATTTACGCCGAAAATTATAGTAAATAGTCTTAAAATAGTATTAATATTAGTCTTAATATTAGTCTTAAAATAGAAATTAAAAGACGTATTCCGTTTTAAATTAATGTATTTTTTATGTGCTTCATTTTGTGTTAATTTTTACAAATTTAACTTTTAGACTTTTTCTAGTGCATTTACTCTGTTGGAAGACGTTTTTTGAACGAAACCCTTCTGTCAGGTAATTAGCTACTTATTGTTATTTAACTTCATCATCATTTGCTTTGCTTTCATGCCCGGTGTAATTAGCAAAAATGCTAAAAACATGTGTGACAAAGGCTCATGTTGATTGACAGTGGCAGTAAAAAAATGGTTAATTAACGGCTCCAAGAGGATGATTTATTGGCTGGATGTGGGTCCATTTTGTAAAGGATGTTCGTCGTTTGTTTGATATTAGAAAAATAAAACGATATTTGTAAAGGGATGATAAACTGTAATGTTAAGAAATATCCGTTTTCACTTTCAGTCAACGATGGACAGTAAGAAACTTTAATTTTATTTATAAGTCAGCTGTTTAAAACTGGTTTTATTAATATAGTTCTGTTTATAAGGTGAAAACTATTAATATGAAAATAAAATACAAAATATAATTAATTATGATATTATTTAAAATGGTAACCTAAAACACGCAAATAGGTTTATAAATCTTCTGGGATTATTACTGTTAATTTTACTGTGTAATACTGGCAGCTGGGGTGTCAGAATTATACTGTAAAATCAACACTTTTTTTTTGCAGTGTAGTTTACTAATCCATTTTCTCAAACAGGAATATAGGCTTTTTTAATGCTAATCAATTCTCAGTAAATATTTTCATGTTCAACAAACATGATAAATTAACAGCACTAATATTAACATTAAAATTAACATTATTTTGTTACTTTTGCAATGTATAAATTTAATCACGCAGCTGTAAATGTTTAATTGAGAATTGGTACTATCCTAAAAAACCGACATTCCAGTTTTAAAAAAAAAATCCGATTAATCCCTAATAAAAACTACGTGGAAATGTTTCCGAAAATCAGTGGCAGCGAAAGAAACTTTGTTTTTATAAATGCTTCTTTAAATCTCGAAAATACATTGGTTTCTATAAGGTTCTCAGAGGTGTAGGAAAGAAGGGGTAGCTCGGAAGGGGTTACTGTAAATTTTCCGTCATGGTCATAATATTATATTTTCGTAGATTAAGAAACATTTATCATTTCAACACTTTTCAACATAGTTGAAAAGTGTTTATGAATTCGATTTGTCTGTCTGTCTGCCGTCTGTCCGTACTCTAACTCGTGTAAATATATTCAAATTAACATGCAATTAATATATGTTATTGAGGTTTACTATGGCATGTCGTGAATTGAAAATGAAGTGTGTAGCACTTATAGTTTTTTGTCACAACATTACATTTTTTTTTTACATTACAGTACATTTTTAGGGTTTCGTTCATCTCACGAAACCCTATTGCTCCCGCTCCGTTGTCTGTCTGTCACAGAGCCATTCTCGAAAACTATGTAACTTACAGAGTTCAAACTTTGTGTATAAATCAGAATATCAGCTGTGAAGAGCTGAAAATATTAAAATTTGAAAAATTCGTATTATTTTAATAAATAGAAATAAAACACCAAAATTCTAACAGCTTTTTCCTATTAAATTTAAACATTTTTCATTATAGCCGATGCCAAAAATTAAAAATCCACGAAGAAATTCTTTCTACAATAATTAATTTTCTATCAGACGATTTTCACGTGAAAAATGAAATAAAAAGTTTCACCAAATGAAAAAAAAGATTAATATGAAATAAAATTGATTGACGTCATAGTCGTAATAAAACGGAAAATGTCTAAGATTTCTCAATAATACAAGGAGTATGTGTAAGTGGACAAAGCAGATTAATATCACGTCATTAGAGCATTATAACGAAAATCTGACGTCATATGGGAAGTTTAACTAATTTTTCAAATGTTTGAGAATAATACAAAGCGAGTATCAATATAAATAATAGAGAATAGTAAATATATGAGTTTGAGGTTTGAGAAACATATTGAATCGGGATAAAAATCCGATTATGGAAATATTCGCATATTTTAACATTTTGAAGGTGTACAATCTGTTTAATTTTGAAATTATTTTTTTAAATATGCATTTAGTCCGTATTACAGATATTAGTATGACCTTGGCCCGCTATTCGGCTGGTTTAGATATTCGAAAAAACGAAAAAATAGACCGGTAAATTTTTACTTTATAAAAAACAGGGCTTTTTTGCTAAATGAAATTTGTTTGAATTTATTAAAGAAAGGATAAAGTGTTTTGAAAGGAATATTAAACGAAACCCTTTGAGCGATCTTCGATCACACTTACCCACTTGTTTCTTATATTACAGTAAATTTTTTCTTACATTACAGTACACTTTTTCTTATATTACAGTACATTTTTTCTTACATTACAGTACATTTTTTCTTATATTACAATACATTTTTTATTACATTACAGTCTATGTTGAAAAATCGTTTGCGGATTATTTTAATACTGTTTCACTATTTCGAAAATATTGAAGTTGATATATCACTGAGATGAATTTCAAGAGGCTTACTATAGAATACTGTGTGAATAGCATTCATCGTTCATTTACAGGGACGTACAAAATAATTCGCTACTGTCTACACTGTAAGAAAAAACGGCAAAAATTTTGCATAATTTGCTGTAAATTTATGCTCCCAAATTGCCAGCATTTTTTGCTGTAAAATTTAATATGATTGTGGTCGTATTTTCAGTAAAATTAGAATGTTTGAAGCACATTTTGCTGAAAAATTCCAAACATAATGTAATTTAAGGCATATTTTGCTGTCAATTTACAGTAAAATATGCTGGAAATTTCAGTGCATAAATTTACAGCAAATTTTACTGTAATTTCTGCCGTTTATTCTTACAGTGTATTAACAATAATTGCTGGAAGTGCGTTTTCAGTTGCTGAACGCGTTTTTAAATTGAACTCATTTTTTGTCTATTACTTGGTGTCTATAAATTCTATAGATTATATACAGGGCACCACAAAAGTTCTCGAATAAATATCCGTTTATTAACGGAAATTCCAGAAGGAAACTTTTAAACTGTGTTATGCGTTTAAGAATTGAACTAAATTTTAGCATTCCATGTAGTGTAAATATAAATCTATGGATCATATACAGGGCTGCACAAAAGAATTCGGATATTTTTCCGAATATTATTGGTAATTCCTGAAATTGGGTTTTTAAATATGTTATGAGTTTTCAAATTGTTTACTTGGATATCATCGTTCACCTTATTAAAAAGTAATGATTTGTAAAATTATTTTGGAAGTGTTGGAAAGTGTTACATAATCTATGCTTGACGCATGATTTTTCGTTCTTATTTTTTACAATGTGGGGAATGGTCACTAATTTCTTTTCTTTTCTTTTTTTTCTTTCTTTGTTTTTCTTTTTTTAATTTAAGTTTTCAAATAATTTAGAAGATATACCACCTCATATTTTTGCATTAGTAAAAATAAATAAATAAACAAATAAAAATAAAATAAAATAAAATACGTTTCACACTTTAAAAACAGTTTATAAGTTTTTGATGCAATATTTTCTTTTAAAGCATGTATTCTTTTTCTTATATTACATTCTGTTTCTTTTGCTGAAGCTGCTGAAAAGAATTCCAATGTACAGATATTTTTTAAGCACAAATTTCTGGACTGTGATTTTAAGAAGAATAAAGCTAAAATACTCAAGTAAGATAAATTCATTAGAATAAATTATATTTTTCATAATATTAACAAGTTCTTTTTTTCCTGGTTCATTTCATATATACAGGGTGTTTAATTCTTTATGCCCAGACGACTGTACATTTGAAGTACCGTTAAAAATTTTTAATAAAAAAATTATTTAATCCGTCTATTAATGAAAGTATATTTTACTTTTCATACAAAATACTTTGCTCGATCACATTTAGACAGAACAGCGGAACATTCGAAGCCAAATATTTTTTAAAGTGGTTATTTTCACAACCATTTACTTAAGTGTAGCTTTTCTCTTATTAAGAAATGTTATAGGAAAAATTACAATCACACTGTAAGCAGGTTGTAAATTGTACGTCAAACGTGACAAATGAGGTGCGTTCATACTGTTATTATTTCAGTGAGATAAATTATATCGTCTGTTATTATGATATGATTAATTTTCGTAATAAAATAAGTACATTTTAAATTGGCAACATTTTATCTTTTGTTGACATTTACTGAAAATTCCAACGGGAAACTTAAGCGTAGCTTTGAAAGTTTCAGAACTTGAAATCTATATTTAGACTCATTTTCCCTTTAATATCTGTTTCTCTGGACACATCTATCCAAAAAACTGTTGGTGGATTATAGGATTGCTATAATTGAACAATTTAATTTACAAATTCGGTTTTTAAATTTAATAATACGGAAATAATATGGCTCCATCTTAAATTGGACGTAATCACCATGGCAACCTAGAATCATTACCTATCACGAGATATCAATAAATTAATTACGTATGATAAGGTTTAATAGAATGAAGAATATGGCTACAACTTGGTCATAGAGGTTATAAAAGGTCATATAGGACTATAACGTCATACATGTCAGATAACTTGGCGATACATCTCGGTCGCTTGACAATTAATCCTCGGAAGCTGCTATAACAAGGAAGTACCGATTTTTAAAAAATTCAAATTACTTAATAAATATTTATATTAACATCTTTTTAAGTTTTGATTCGATTTTCATAAAAGTTGAAATGACTCCTCAAAATTCTGCAGCGATTGTATATATTAAATTTCAAACCACATTCGGCTGGGTAGTTTTTGCGTTCTTATATGCGGACAGATGGACGGACCAGACGACGACTACAGGTGTTACATATTTATATAATTACGAACGCGCCTAAAAATGATAAATGTTTTTTAATCTAGGAAAACATGATATAACCACGAACACTAATATGCAATAACCTCTTCCGAGTTACCCACGAGTCCGAAAAGCGTTCCTTATCTTTCGAAATCTCAGAAACCTATATACATATAAAAAATATATAAATAAATGTATTGTGATCCTATTCGTAAATGAAAACTTTTTTGTAACACTGTAAAAAAAGACAAGTGTTTCTTAATCTACGAAAATATAACATAACCTCTTCCAAGTTACCAAAAAAAAAAAAAAAAAATTGTAATTTAACAAATTACAACAACCATTAGGAAAAAAAATTATTATTTAAAAATATTCATCGGAACCATCTACACATTAACGCATTTTCCATTACTACAGTTGAAGAGATCCCGGCATTCTCTGTCATCGCAAAAATATTCGTTTGAACCATTGCCTCAGTTATTGAAACGCATTTTCAATTACTATTACCTAATCCTTATTATATATCTTGATATTTTGTCGTGTCCTTCCTACAATAACTTTAACTCTTGTTTAGATTGATATCTGAGCTAAAGGTATTTTGAGGAAATTAAAGTTGAAGACCACGTTTTTTGCTTTATCAGACGATTTCTCACCCGAAGTCCATTTTTGAATTCGGCTTTTTTTCATATCTGATAGTTTGCATCCATCCTTTTTGTAACTTTAACATTTTTGTAACGATCTTATGCATTTCTATTGCCTATTCAAAGAAAAATTCTTCTAAAGTTACAGAATTTCGTTAAAAATTCTTCTAAAATTACAGAATTTGTTTAAAGCGCTTAAAAAAATAAAGTGACGACGCCAAGAGGTCCATTCTCGACCGAGAATAACATCCATTTTCCCAATGGTTAAGAAAAAGATAAATAAATTATCTAGAATCTATCTATCATCTAAAAACCAATATTCCGGAAGAGGTTATTGTATATTTTCGTTCTTGGTTATGTTATATTTTCGTAGATTAAGAAACATTGGTCTTTCTTTACAGCGTTACAAAAAAAGTACAGAGTACCTTTCATTTTCGAATAGGATCACAATACATTTATTTGCATTGTTTTATAAGAATTACGAGATTTCTATACGAGTATAAGCTATAACTACCGATTTGTTAAATATGTTTTAATAGAAAAACTTATGTAAATTTCATTATTAGATGCTTTCGTAATTATATAAATACGTAGCACCTATAGTCGTCGTCTAGTCCGTCCGTCTGTTGGTCTGTCCGCATACCACAAAAACTACCCAACCGAATGGTTTGAAATTTAATATAAGGTAAAGCTAGGATAGTCTGCGCACAATTCAAAAGAATAACAATAAAAAATCTAAATATTAATTTTTTGCTAAGCTATTCATTAATAACTTTTACTTCATTTGTTTTTCATGCATTTCCATTGCTATTTTGTTGTTATGTTGCAATTTAATAGAACAATTGTAATAAAACCAAGAAAGTTATTTTGCGCAATCTCTCCTTATAGGGTTGGTGTGATTGCGCACATGGGTAGGAGAGATTGTTACTTATAATAACTACAATTAAATTGTTAACAGTAATAATTACACTTAAATGGCATTGCTGTAAGGTTTTTGTGAACAAATATTATTGTATTAGGAGTGAATATTTCAACCTAATAATTAAAGAATCAGAAAAAGGAAATAATTTTAAAAACGATTAAAAAATTTTAATTAAAGGAAAAAAAATTAAAGAATCAGAAAAAGCAAGTCCAGATAAGATTAAAAAATAAAATAATGTTACCTAATAACACGTTTAACTTAAAATTAGTCCATTTTCATTTTTCATTTTTTTATGCAAATTTACCAATAAGCTGCGTAATCTCTCCTACCATGGAAACGAATGGGAATACTGCGCCATCTCTCCTAAGTAGCAAATGCGCAAACTCTCCAATTTCGGTAGGAAAGATTGCGCGGCCTTTTATTTAAACATGACTTCTTCTAAAACGAACCGTTGATGTTCACATTGTTAGTCTAGATTAGTAGCTTATGAGAAATCGTTTAAGTTTAAAATATTTTGTACTATTGACATTGTATAGAAATTCTGATGAAGAGCTATGAAAATTCAAGCACTTACTTTGGGAAAACAAAACAAAATAGCAATACTTTATCTTAAACGCTCAAATCAATCAACGTGCACTTTCAAGTAGACACTCCATTACTGTTGTTGTACAACTACCTGGAGTCGCTGCACGCTCACTCTACTCCTTCCCCCCAAACCTCTATGTGCGCAATCTCTCCGACTGCGTCATCTCTCCTGGCTTTACCTTACATACAGCTTCCGAGGATTAATCGTCAAGCGACCGAGATGTATCGCCAAGTTATCTGACATGTATGACGTTATAGTCATGTATGACTAATATGACAATTTTTAACCTCGTATGATCAATTTATAGTCACACTCTTTATTCTATTAAGGCCTATCATACTTAATTAATTCGATGATATCCCATGATAAGTAATGATTCTAAAGAGTCTAAATATGGATTTCAAGTTCTGAAAAGTTCAAAGCTAGGCTTAAGTTTCCCATTGGAAATTTCAGAAAATGTCAACAAAACATAAAATGTTTCCAACTTAAAATATACTTATTTTATTACGGAAATAAATCATATCATAATAACAGACGATATGATTCATTTCACTGAAATCATAACAGTATGAACGCACCTCATTTGTCACATTTGACGTACAATTTCCAACTTTTTTTATTATTATATAAATCTCCGAGGAGGGTTTGTTCTTGTTTCATAATTTGGGCATGAAGGGTTAAAAAAAATCTTTGAGAGGTGATAAAGCACACCCACATGAAACAATGTTTTAAAAGAAACTATAAGATTGCAACCCTTTTAATCAGTCAAAAATACAGGGTGTCTCGCTCCAGTCCGAATGTGAACATTTCTTCATAGCTTTAATAATAATAAAGATTTTTAAATGGAATTTTCAAAAGACTTATCTTGCTGTGTGTGAATTGTAATGAACTTACGAAAAGCACTGGAAGTGCACAATAATTAGGCCAGTGACAACATATTTAATGTCATAAATTTACACATAATTTGATAGAAAACATAATTTCCAGTTGAATGGCTATTTTCGTCTTTTCTTTGACAATTTCAATATTAAAATGTATGGGTGTATTCTCTTTTTCTTTCTTTTTTTTTTTTTGGCCTATTATACATTCTTCTCTGCAGTTATTTAAGAAAAGTTAAGTACTCTGTTTTGATAACGTGTATAATGTCTTAAAAAAAAATTCAACTTTGATATCTAAGATAAATTATTTTCTGTTATCAGACCAGATGGAGAAATATTAGAAGATAGTTCCGATTTGCTCATTGGATGTGATGGAGCATATTCGGGTGTTCGAAGACAGATGTTGAAACTGCCTCGATTCAACTTCAGTCAATATTATATTGAACATGGTTACCTGGAGCTGTGCATTCCCCCGACAGACGCTGGAGAAGTGGGTATATAATTTTAAAACATTCAGAGCGTTCAATGAATTCAAACTTAATAATCTTTCGAGTGGCTCATAAATTTTGAAATATGATTTTCGCAGTAAACCTTCTACAGAGAACACCTAGTTTTGATAAAACACATGAAAAAATAAAAATAAAGGATAGATCATATTTCGAAAATAATAATTAAAATTCTTTGGTTTTGTTTCTCTGAACGAGAAATTCATCGGATTTTATCATACACAAATGAAAGATTGCAGCATTACTGTGAGCAGGCGCTTCTAATTTGTTAACAAGTTAGAAAAATAGTATCATTTACGGTTTATCAAAAGGCTGTTTGCTATTATTGTTTTGCTAAATGTATGTTTTCCATTCGGTGGTGCAATGGAAGACATACGTACTGTAGTAATGTAGTATTCTCTCTGTTGCTCTGAAAGTATAAAGCTATAGCGTATACTTTTTAGCCCAAGGCTCCACAAATTGAAAAAAAATTGTGTAATTAAAAAAAACTCCTGGTCGCCAGTAAAAAATGTTTACCCCTTACTCACTATTGTTGGTTTTAGCCCACACTTTTATTTAATCTTAAAAAGCACATAATAAAACGATTAAAATATTCAAACATATTTTATGAATTGATTGAAAAAGTGTAATCATACTGTAAATCTTGAATTGCCTTAACTCTTCAACTCAATTAATACATTTATTTAGAAAGTTAATATAAATTAAGTTTCTCAACGAAACTGCAGGTGTGTAAACAGTATAGTATAGGTTATATATTTCCACGAAGATTTTTTCCCGAAACCCCATAGGGGACTGTCAACAAATTGAGGAAGAACGAATATCTTTTGGATTACCCTGTAAAAACTAATGTAGCAAAAGCGTTCAAACTCGAGATTATTAATAAGTGGCTTATTGTAATATTACTGTGTTCCTTTTTATGAGGATAGCGTGTATACTCGAAGATAAATTAAGGTTTTTATAAAAACAGTCCCAAATTTCGCCAAGTTTTTTGCTTATAATTTGCAGAGTTCTTAGTATAAAAAAAAGTTATTTTGAAAAAAAATGTGTCAAACAACATTGTACACAATACTCTGCAATCGGAATTAAAAAATAATAAAAATTGGATGAAAAAGGAGCAGGTTTACTAAAAAATGTTTCACTTCGCGCATGCGCGAATGCAATCAAAATATAATATGCATAATGTATTAGCTAAGTATATAGAGCAACTTTTGTGAAAGGCTCAAAATCATAGCGTGAAAATTCTGAAAATTATCGTCGATAGAATAAGCTCGAAATCCGTTGTTCCCAAAAAGAAGCAAAAAGATGAGGGGTTGTATCAAATATCTGTTGATTAGTGCCAAGATAGCATACACAATATTGCACGTACTACTATATTTGGATACAACCCCTCACCTTTTTGCTTCCTTTTGGGAACAACGGATTTCGAGCTTATTCTATCGACGATAATTTTCAGAATTTTCAAGCTATGATTTTGAGACTTTCACAAATGTTGCTCTAATACATTATGTATATTATATTTTTGATAGAGATTGAGCAGAGTTGTAAAGCACAGTGGTTAAGGTCTGTGGTGTGACTAAGTATATAGCACATTGAAGAAACAGTTTATGTAGAAATCAGAATTATATTTATTCATTCAACTTGAATGTTAAACTTAAATAAAGATATATACATAGACCTCCAGCCATTGCTGGGAACTTTGGTATCACATTATAGCAAATAAACATTCAGAAAGGGGGTTAACTGTCCTTCCATCACATCACCACACCTTTCATGGAGTTGTTTCACCCTAGATATATACTTACTCCGTACCTCAAACTAGAATAAAATATGCATACAGTTACAGTTAAAAGAGAGTGCCTTTACGACCGAAATGCAAAAAGAAAAACCGGTTCGAAACGATTTTACTACCGAACAAACCACTTGACAGAGAAAGGGGGACAAGATTTTGTCCAGATTTCCAACATGCGGCCCCATCGGTCGTAAAAACTTCCTCTTTCTTTTCATAGTCAAAATCAAAAATGTTACAAATGGCTCTCTGAAATTTTATATACAGTAGAGGTTTTGTTAGAAAATCAGCCTTATTAACTTTAGAACTTACATGTTTTAACTCAAAAACATGTTCATTTATTAATTGACGAATAAATTGACACTTTATGTCAATATGGTTAGTTTTAAAGTTTTCTTGACTATTTTTAGAAAAATAAATAGCAGATTCATTATCACAGTACTGAACTGGTTTTATTTTATCACATAAATTAAGTTCATTTAAGACATTTGCATACCACGTTAGTTCTTTTACACTTTCAGTTAATGAGATAAACTCTGACTCCATAGAACTAAGTGCAATGCATTTCTGCTTTGATGATTTACAAGCAAACGGAACGTTACTAAAGTAAATTATATAACCACTACTTGAATGTCTTTTAGTAAGGTTACATCCCCAGTTAGCATCAGAATATGCATATAAACTTGAGGATTTTACATTAGACAGGTTTATTTTATAACTTTTTGTAGCAAAAACGTAATTCATTATATCTACCAATATCAACCAATGTTTATATGTATAACCATTACAAAATTGTGACATTATATTTACAGAAAAACTAATATCAGGTCTCGATCTATTTGATAAAAATGACAAACAACCGATTAATGATCTGTATGGATATTTTTTCATCAATTCATTTTCCACAATTTCATTTTCGTTAACTTTATCTGGTAAGATACAGCCAATTTTAAAGGGTAATTTAACATAACTTTTAGGTAAACCTTTATATTTTAATTCTAATCTTTCAATGTAAGTTTTTTGATGAATAAATAATGAATCAGCAATAAGTTCAAAGTTAACACCTAACAAATATTTCGTTAAACCTATTTCAGTAATTTCTAAGCTATTTTTTAACATATTGGTTACAGATTGTAATACATTTTCATTTTCAGCAAACAAAACTAAATCATCTACATAGACAACTAAAATTGCATTACTTTTTAGTTTATATACACAGTTACACCATTTTAACTTACAAAATCCTAAATTATGTAGTATATTGTCCAATTCAAAATTCCATTCTCGGCCACTTTGCCGTAAACCATAAATAGATTTATTTAACAAACAAACTTTATTTTCGGCACCTTACATGACAAATCCTGGTGGTTGTTTCATAAATACAGTTTCTTTTAAAGACCCATATAAGTAAGCTGATTTTACATCTAATTGAATATGATACCAATTTAACATAGAAACTAATAAAATAAACATTAGTTTTATAATTGAAAAATTTACAACTGGTGAAAATATATCATTAAAATCGATACCTGGTTTTTGTTTAAAACCTTGAGCTACGAGACGTGCCTTGTACTTTTTCCCATTTTTTTCTGTGTTTTTAATATTATAAACCCATCTGCTTCCTACTATTGTGGCGTTTTTGGGTGGATCAATCAACCGCCAGACCTTTCTTTTACTCATGATTTCAAGTTCTTCCCTCATCGCGGCGTTCCATTTCCCTCTTTCTGGGTTAACTTGTGCATCCTCAAACGATTTAGGGATTTCAGTATTGTAAGTTTCATGTTGGAATATTTCACTTAAATATGAATCATCCGAATCGCTAGTTGAAGGTTCATTTAAAGTTTCTAGATTAGGATGAGTAGTTTTAGGTTTAAAGTCAAATTTATCCGGTTCATAAGCGATTTTATTTTCTTGACAATATTTTTTAACATCATTTAATGATCTCAGTCTCTTATTTGTTATCGGGGTATAATAATACACGTCAATCCTGTTACTTTTAGTTCTAGGTTTTTCAATTCTTTTCCATTCTGAAATATTTATAGAAGTTAAAGTTATTTTACTCCCCCTTTTCTCTTCGTCTTCATTTAAACTTACTCCTGGTAGTTTATGATTAAGATCTAGAGTCGCGTTACTTAAGCCATTTGATTCAATTTGAGATTCATTAAAATTCAATACAATATCCTTATACTTATTTACTCCAAATAATGTTTCTACCCCCTTTTTGGATTCATCTATACGCACATGAATAGTTTCTACAATTCGCCTTTCTTTTGGCATATAAATCCTATATCCTTTTGTTTTCATGACATAACCAACTAAAATACCGGGTAAAGCTTTAGGTTGTAGTTTATTTCGTTTAACTTTAGGAACATTAACAAATGCTAAAGAACCAAAAATTCTTAAATGTTTTACCGAAGGTTTGAATCCTGTCCATAATTCTTGGGGTGTAAGACCTTGGGTTAAACTGTGTTCGGTTCTATTTTTTGTATGAACAAACGCTAAAAGAGCTTCCCCCCAGAATGATGGTTTTAATCCGCTATAATGCAACATTGCTCGAACTGCATTCATTGCTACTTTATTGAAATTTTCAGCAACACCCACCTGTTCTGGCGTATAAATGGAGGATCTTTCTATTTGTATACCCAAATCAGTTAACAATTTCTCAAATAATTTATGAATAAATTCTAACCCATTATCAGTTCGTACACTCTTTAATTTTTTACCAGTTTGTCTCTCAGCTTTCGCTAAAAACCTTATAAAGTATTCAAAAACTTCCGTTTTATCCTTAAGTATATACACTTCAGTCCTTCTAGAATAATCGTCAATTATTGACAAAAAGTATTTCCCCCCTCCTAACGAGTTAACTGGGCTAGGACCCCACAAATCCATATACACTCTATCAAGAATTTGACTAGAAATGCGTTTATACTGATAATTCCTTTTAAACGAATGTCTATTAGATTTTGCAATTACACAAGATTCACACATCTTATTTTTGTTTTTACAGTTAATATTTTCAATACCTTTAACACAATTATTTTTACTCATTTTTTCAAGTAAAGGCAAATTTGTATGACAAAATCTACGATGTATAATTTCTGCATTTAAACTAGTCGAAAAGGCAAAATTCACACATTTTGAAGCATAACCTTTAACAATATACAATTTATCTACTCTAGGTACAGTAAAACAATATCGATTAAATTTATCATACACAATCATTTTATTATTTCCCCATTGAATGTGGTTTCCTGCAATATCGATGTTGGACCCACCAATTAAATTTCTTCTCATATTTGGAGCATATAAAACATTTTTTAAAGTTATTTCTACATTACCTTTTACATCTTGTATGGTAAAGTCAATATCACCTATACCCAATACTTCCGACGAACAGTCCTTGTCTCCAATCAGCACTTGTTGGGGGGGGAGGTCCTTGTAGGTTACAAATAAACTCCTGTCATTCGTAAAGTGAGAAGTAGCTGCTGAGTCCAGAAGAAATTCGACAATTTTCTCATTTGAAGACATTAGGGCGGATTCCGATTGCCTTGTAGTTTCACTGTAGAAGACTTGCTTCTTCCCTCTATAGTTTATCTTTTTGAAACACGTTGTATCTGTGTGACCAGGTCGTTTGCAGTAACTGCATATTAAACTCGGCCCCATACGAGTAGCTGGTGAAGTACTAGAGCATCGAGAGGGTTCCAGGTCGCTTCCACTACTTGAAAACCATGGCTTTTTACTGGTTACGAAATTCTTCTTTGGAATGGTTGGTCTATCGGTAGGATTCTTAAACTTGGTTGTATAAGCATCACCTACACTGATAACCTCTTTACTTTCGTCCTTACGCTTTAAACAAATTCTTCCATATTCACTAATTAACTGTTTAGAAACATTTTCCAATTTAAATTCTGTATCATCTAACCTGTATAACATTTGAACGAGATTATCATATTCTTCGGGTAAACGACGGATTAACTGGAAGCATACTAACAATTCTGGCATATCAAAACCTGCATTTTTGATTTGAAACCTTTTTTCTTCAATTCTCTTGCAAAATAAACCGATGGTTTCCTCTTGCGAGTTTAACTTCATTTCAAAAAATTCATCCACTAATCCAGCTAAACGTGCCCGTGACGTTGGTTCGAAGTTTAACTTTAGGATATCCCAGACAACTTTTCTGCTTTCGGTCTGAGCGATTAATATCTGGAATTTCCTTTCCATGGATTGATAAATCGTGGTATAAGCTCTGCGTTTACGCCATCCAAAATCACTTTTCTCTCTATCAGATGCATCCTCTTTACATACAATATCGGGATTCGTAATAAACTCCCAGCAATTCCGATCTATCAGTACACATTTGACGTCGAGCTTCCAAGAAAAATAGTTATAATCCGACAATTTCGGGAAAGAATAAGTTAACTCTGGAACTTGTGCCATTATACTTTTTAAGCTACATATATTTCATCTAAAACACACCACACTGCATCTATTTGACCTTTAGCATAACATGGCCCCTTAACCATGATAGAGATTGAGCAGAGTTGTAAAGCACAGTGGTTAAGGTCTGTGGTGTGACTAAGTATATAGCACATTGAAGAAACAGTTTATGTAGAAATCAGAATTATATTTATTCATTCAACTTGAATGTTAAACTTAAATAAAGATATATACATAGACCTCCAGCCATTGCTGGGAACTTTGGTATCACATTATAGCAAATAAACATTCAGAAAGGGGGTTAACTGTCCTTCCATCACATCACCACACCTTTTATGGAGTTGTTTCACCCTAGATATATACTTACTCCGTACCTCAAACTAGAATAAAATATGCATACAGTTACAGTTAAAAGAGAGTGCCTTTACGACCGAAATGCAAAAAGAAAAACCGGTTCGGAACGATTTTACTCCCGAACAAACCACTTGACAGAGAAAGGGGGACAAGATTTTGTCCAGATTTCCAACAATTTTGATTGCATTCGCGCATGCGCAGTGAAACATTTTTTAGTAAACCTGCTCATTTTTCATCCAATTTTTATTATTTTTTAATTCCGATTGCAGAGTATTATGTACAATGTTGTTTGACATATTTTCTGAAAAGAACTTTTTTTTATATTAAGAACTCTGCAAATTATAAGCAAAAAACTAAGCAAAATTTGGGACTGTTTTTATAAAGACCTTAATTTCTCTTCGAGTATACATGCTATCCTGATAAAAATGAATAAAGTATATTACAATAAGCCACTTATTAATAATCTCGAGTTTGAACGCTTTTGCTACGTTAGTTTTTACAGGGTACTCCAAAAGATATTCGTTCTTTTTCAATTTGTTGACAGTCCCCTATGGGGTTTCGGGAAAAAATCTTCGCAGAAATATATAACCTATACTATACTGTTTACACACCTGCAATTTCAGGTTAATTCCTCATGTATTTTTCTAGATGGTTAACAAAACGTCTAAAATCGCAAGTGACCGGTCACCTTTGGCAATATAGTGTATAAGAGTTTTACAAACACTTTTTTGTCATGGTTCTTCAAAATCTGTATTTTTGTAATTTTTTGCTTCTGAAGTACAGCCATATGTCTTTGTGAATGTCTGTATTTTTTTTAATTCAAATTACCACCTAGTTATAGCTTTCTCTGATTTATAATCATTAAGTAAACCGTACAAGTGAATCATCATTAGATCGTTCAATGTTAATACTTTTGGTCACCAGTTAAAATATTTTTGTTGTTGAGCCTTACTCTACCGTATACATTTGCCTATATCATATACCCTCTGTTTTTTTACGAGTACCGTACTGTTCGTACAGCACTATTATCGTACAATCTAGACTAGACACTTTAATGCAGCAAAGCTTTTCTTCAGATACACTGGGCATCATTTTTGCATGTTTCTTATTAATCCGAAGTACGTGTGGTCTGTAAGTGACAAGTGTAGCTTTATCAGTACTGCCATGCTAAGATGAAACATAGTACAGTGCATTATGATAGCTAATGAAAATATGTAATTTTTTAAGGTTGATTTTAATTTCTGACACATATTTAAAAAATATTTAAAAATATATTCATAATGTTGTTTTAATCAAAACTAAATTAACGTTTGAAAAAAATATGACATCACAACAGTATAATTCAAATGTGACAACTTGTGACATAGGGGGAGGGACGGGTAAATAAAAAAACAATAAATCTGCGTGACGTAATTAATGGATAATCCTTTATGGTATATTATTCATTACGATACTTACTGATGTATTGTATTGGTATAAATATTAATGTAAATTCTTCATTTAATTATCTTAGTGCTTTCCCTCCTATTTTTAATTGGAGAAGACTTCAAATATCTCTTTGATGTAGATGCTTATGCGGATGCAGTGGTCCAATATGATTGCAAGTGAGGTTTAGAACTCCGCCTGTTTCGTTTCGGATTGGATTGCAGACGTACAGTTCCAATGTTCGGCCTCGAACGTAGGTGTTGGGCTGCAGTTTTGTCTCTAATTAATCGAGCGCGCTTCCAGAATTTACTCTCTCTAGATACATTGTCTCTAGACAATTTTCTAGATATATTGTGTTCATTGGTTGAGAAGGTATAAAATGAAATTATGAATGAAGTAGTAGTAATTTAATTAGATCAGCTGTTCGAAGCGAAAGTAATTACGAATGTTTTTTTGTTTTTTTTTTTTTTTTTTGTTTTTTTGTAGCTGCTTCAGTAATGTTTTGAAATATATGAAATCTCGATGTTGGAAATTATTCCTGTTACTTCGTGAAATTTCTGTGTATCGAGGAGTTTGAATCGGCCAACCTATTTTCACGCTTTTACATGTGTGTAGATGTATATTTGAGGCATTTTACTATTGTTAACTTCCTGATTCTTCTGAAATATTGAATATTCGTAAAAAATAAATAAATGTGTTCCAAAATACTGTTTTTCAGCTTTTTAAAGTCATCTTTGAGCTCATCCGTCCATAGGAACTTTTGATTTGTTTCAGTTAATTTGTGAAGAGGTCTTCCAATGCTTGAGAAACACTTCACGAATCTTCTATAGTAAATGCATAGTTCTAGAAAACTTCGTAATTGATGGACCCCTTATTTAGGGTAATTCCAGTACGCAACTGCACATATTTTCTCAGATCTTCAGCAGATATGAGAAGACATGTCCGTGATAACTAACTTCAAGACGACGCAAATTACATTCCGGAGGATTTAATTTCAGATTAGCCATTTTAATCTTCTCTAGCACCTCCCGATGTTTCTCAAATGTTTTTTAAACGTTCTTCCTACGATGATGATATTATCAAAATATTCCTTACAGTCTTCATTAGAAAGTCCTCTTAGCAGTCTCAATCAGCGTTCGAACATTGCAGGTACATTATGCAATCCAAATGGCATAACCTTGAACTACCAAAGTTCTTGTCCCGTGTGAATGTATTTTTTTGAGGTTGTCATGATGGTACTGGATATACTTACCAGTAACCGCTTTTCAGATCCAAAGTCGTAGAGAATCATTGATGTCGAGATAGGGTGTCTAAGGTGTCGTCTATTCTCGGAAGAAGGTAGCTATCTTTCTTTGTGATGTCACTCCGAAGGCGGAAATCTACGCATAACCTGGTGGATCCATCGTTATTCCGTAGCAAGGTCATAGGAAAGGCCTAAGAACTAGTAAATAGCTGGATGACGTCATTTTCTTGCATTTCTTTCATCAGTTTATCCTCCTGTTCCGGCTTAGCAAATGATAGCCTTCTAGGATTCTGTTTCATGCGAGGATGATTTTGTGTGTCAGTTCTGAGATGCGTTAGTTTAGTTCTCCCAACATGTTCAGGTGTTTGGGAAAATAGGTACCGTATATTTTTGCGTATAACGTGCACTTTTGATACGAGAAAGATAATGAAAATTTACAGACGCGCGTTATACGCCGGATTTAAAAATTAAAACATAAAAATTAAGTAAAGATGTGCAGCAGAATTGTGATTTCTACATCAATAAACACATCAAATTTATTTACACAAATTTATTTTAAATTTTATTTGTGTTCGTTCTAAAAGGTCCTTACAGGTACTTATTTTTTTGGTACCACTATTTCAGAATAGTAATCTTCGCCTTATTTAATCGCAGAGATCGCCGATTATAATATTCGAAAATAGTGGCACATGAAAAGCACCTCTACGCAATCTGCACTAGTTATTATACTATGAATGTTGTTTATTGTGTTTTCATCTTACATATCTCATGGGAACATTTTTGCAAAAAATGGAGTGTGTGCAATATAGAGAACATACCTAAAAATAGAAAAATACATTCTAAAATTTTACGTCCGCGATATACACTAAAATATACGAGATATTTAAATTTAGTAATTAATTCCTCTGCAGTACGTCTCTGTTTATCATTTAGTTCTACACTCTCAAGTAGTCCTTTCTGTACAACGTCATAAGACTCAGCCATGATTAATTGATCTTGTCTGTTAATGCATTTGGCTGGAGCACAGGTTACTAACACCTCACTTTTCTTGATAACCTTCGCCTTCTCGTTAACATTAGCAACTCTCACATGAATGATGTTTTTCGAAAGATCAACGAGATAATAAGCTACAAATATTCCTTTTATAGTATTATTAGTGGCTCAATGCAATGATGCCGGAGCAAAAATGATTGTTTTCATTAACAGTTCAGGGTATTAATGTATCATTCCTTGGAAGTTTTACGATCTGAATTCCAGCTATTACTCAATAAACAAATTTAATTTCTGGATATTTTGTTTAAACAAAGCCACATCTGCTGATCTCGAGTGCAGCTCACAATTCTTTAAATCCAATTTACAGTTATTTTATTTCATGAAATTCAGTCCGAGAATAAAAGCGTCTCTTGTGTCTCAAATGTGATCTTAAATCTTATTTTTCCATGAAATTGAATTTTATCATAAGTCACAGTTTGGAGTGTAGCACAAGACAGCGTCCAGAGAAGTGTTTCTCCCAAATTTCCAGTTACACCTGTCCTAATAATCGTAACATTGAGTCCTGTGTCCATAATCATACGACAGGGAATTGTATTAGCATGACCCATAAAAATATTCATTAATTACTTCTTTTCATCTAAGAAATTTGAAAAATTTTCAGATGGGTTTTTTAATTTCTGGCAACCTCTGCCCCGCAAAATGGCCACATTCTAGTTTTCTTTCTGTGCATTTAAGTTCATATTTTCGTAACGATGACTTTCTGGGTAGTTCTTTCTCGTGCAGTTCTCTGTATTGGAGTTCCATCATTGAATTTTTCGGTTTCTATCTATAGTCTATTTAAGCTGCGGATTTTCTTTCTGAGTTCTTCGAGATTTTTCTTGAATTTATCGATACGAGAATTGAAAGCATCTGCAGACATAGCTCTAACTGAGACTAACGAAAAAGACAGAATACTGCACTGCGTTACCCGTTCGTCTCGTTTCTGACCGCTTGAGTCACATAGTGCTCTTTTCGTGAGTCATGTGCAGTAAAAGGACGAATGCAGGTGCCTGAAAAGAGCATCGCATGACTTTAGCGGAACGAAGGGAGACGGCCGCGAAACGTAGTGCTGCAGAGTGTTTGTTTCGTTAGCCTTGGCTCTAACATTGTGACGTTCTCTGTGAGAGGCCTGCTGGGATGCCTCAAATTTTAAAGCATACACTGAAGCGGATTTTAGGTCTTCAACATTCGTTAATAGAAGTGCTCTCTGGATTTCTAAATCTAGAACAACATCGACACAGCGCTAGAGAGCTCTCGAACATTATCTGGATAGTCGGGTAAGCTAGATGGGAGGGCCGCTCGACATCTAGGGAGAATTTTTGTAAGCTTTTATCCCCTTTTTGGTAGCGAGACGTAACCCATTCGGTACCAGCGTATCATATAATTTTATTCGGTTGAAAACCCTTTTTTTAAACAGTTAACTTTGCTTATTTTACCAGCGAAATTCCCTAATTAAATAAGACAAATATTACATTTCTTTATTAATGGTTCCAAAAACAATTGCTGTATGCACCTTTTGAAAGTTCATATATGCATACATGGTCCCAAAGAGGTTAAGCTGCAGACGGCTAAAATCTTTCAGACACTGTTCTCCAAACGGTAGTTGCAAAGCATTCGAGAAGGCGTCGAGTCGAAGCTACGTAGCTGTTCGTTTAAAAGCGTCTAAAAACAGCGTCACCCCATGAAAGATGCTGCTAAATGACAAGCCTTGGCTGTCTAGTCCCATCCATTAGCTTCATTTACGATCGAAAATTTGCTCTCGCACACTTTGTTATCTTAAGGAGATAATTTGATTGAAGATCAGGGGATCGATGTTAGTCCGCAGTAAAAATCTTCAGCGATGAATGAATTCATCATATGTTTCTTCAAAAATTCAGTTTTATCATTTACTGCAGATAGTTTCTCTTTAATCCCTTCTCTGATATTCTTACTTATTTTACTGTTAAGATTTTCTTCTATTATTGTGATAAAATTTGCCTATACATTATGATCAAATTTCTCTTCTACTTTATTTTCGAATTTTTCTTCTATTTTACCATCTCTTCTACTTTCAATAACTTAGAGTTCTCCTACTACAAAATATTTGCAGACTCAATGTATTCTTCCATTTACTCTTGAACAGCAACAATATTTTCCATAAGTACATTATTTTCTGTTGGTTAGATTGTATTTCTTTTACCAGTTGGTCTTTCCCGGCTTTCATTTCTTCTTGACTTTTTTTTTCATTTCTTCTGTCATTCGGTTTTGTCTGATTTTCATTTCACTAATGGTCAGTTTGAATGCGCCTCCTGCACTCTGGTAGTCACGGCTTGTGCAATTGCTTATTCAATTAAACTTCGACGAATCAAAAATATCCCTTCTGACACAAATTGTTACGCAATTCGGGTTCGTATAAATTGATAATCGAAGAAAATAATCCATGGTGCGTCACATTTATTTATTTTTACGAATAATAAATATTCCAGAAGAATCAGCAAATTAACAATAGTAAAATGTCTCAAATGTACATCTACACACTCACAAACACTTAAAATCATTTGTTTAATTCTAACTTCTCTGCAATCAGAAATTTCTAAAAGTGTTAGAAATAATTTCTAACACCGAAACTTCAAATGTCTCAAAACACTGCTAAAGCAGCTACAAAAACAAAAGGATATCACCCGTATTTACTTTCACTTCGAACAGCTGCTTTGATTCAACTACTACTACATAATTCCCAACCTCATTTTATACCATCTTAACCAATGAACACGGTGTATTTAGAAAATTCCACAGGGAGGGTGGATTTTAGAAACACGCTCGGCTAATCAGGGACAAAAATGCGCTTTCAATGTTTGATGCCGAATAACAATAGCCAAAAACAATAGCTCCGTATAAGTATCTGCGTTAAAGACATACGAAGTCTCCTCCCACTAAAATAAGAGGGGAAACGTTAAGATGACTAATTGAAATATTTACATTAATATTTGTAACACTGTTAAAATCGGTGATTTACAATCATTCCTTATTTGAAGAAATGTACATGCTGTTTTTCGTTCATATTTTTCAGTATGCCATGGAGATAAATTATTTGCATATATGGCCAAGACATACTTTTATGATGATAGCCCTACCAAATCAAGATAAAACGTATACAGTAACGCTCTTCATGCCTTTCAAAATGTTTGAGCAGCTGGATACGGCAGAAAAATTGGTGGATTTCTTTGAAGAAAATTTCCCTGATGCACTTCCATTAATAGGAAAGTATGTATTTAGCTGTAACTAAATATCGAGATCTTATTGATTTCTTATCGAGTTGCTGTCTCTTTTTTTTCAATTGATTCAAACTAGGCGCAATTTTTGAATGTGTGGACGTATTAAGATAATGTTTTTGTTTGAAAGACTTGTAACTTCCAATGGTCACATATAAATTTTGTTATGGTGCAAGGACGGGTAAAATTCATAAATATTTTTGTTTTAAAAGATATTGGCTCTTACCACCGCTGTTACGCCAATAAAGTCTGCAGATGTAGAAGATTTTTAATGTGTTTAATTGACAAACTCGTTGCAATTTTTCCGTTGCTCTCTTTCCATAAATCGGTATCTGTGTCTTTTTTCATTAACGAGGTACCTTTCTGTCTTATAGAACGGCATGTGAAGTGTATCTTAATTGCTTCACGCATTACACTGTAAAAAATGACCAATGTTTCTTATTTTATGAAAATATACTATAACCACGAACGAAAATATAATATAATCTTCTGAGCTATACGAAATTCCGAAAAGCATGTTTCATTGTCTTTTGAATCTCCAGAAATCAGTACATTTCCAAAATTTAAAGAATTATTTATAAAAGCAAAGTATTTTTTGCTGCCCGTATTTTTCAGAAACGTTTCCGAATAGTTTTTATAGTGTATTAATTAGTTTCCTCTGCTTGGAATATCTGTTTTTTGAATGTTATCAATTCTCAAGTAAACGTTTTCAGCTGCTTAAGTTAATTTATGCAGGAAATATTAAAGAAATAATCTTAATTCTAATGTTAATGTTAACGCTGTTAATGTTGCATGTTTGTCTGTTAAACATATTTGTTGAACATGAAAATGTTTACTTGAGATCTGAGAGCATCGGAAAAAACTATATTCCGTGCTTAGAAAACTGATTAATACACTTTAAAAGCTATTCGTAAACATTTCGGAAGATTACGGTCAGCAAGATAAATTTTGTTTTTATAAATGATTCTTTAAATATCGAAATGACATTGATTTCTGAGGTTTCTAAAGATAAAGAAACACTTTTCAGAATCATGGATGAGTTTATATTATACATTTATTCGTGATTATATTATATTTTCGTAGATTAAGAAACATTTGTCATTTTTTACAGTGTATGATGTAATTAGTAAAGAAATGTGATACATCTTAAATAATTACACGTTTTATTCAAATTTTTGATTAATTGCTCCGTGATAAAAAAAAAAAAAAAAAAAAAAATCCGGCTCAACTAATTTAAAAAGAAAAAAAATCATTTAAATTGCGGATTCTTCCATACTCGGAATATCCTATAACCTGTGGTAGTAATGCATTTTCAACAAACAAAAATAACAGCTACTCTTAAAAAGAAAGAGGATCTTTTTGTTATATTGGTGTTTTTAAGCTAAATAATAATAATAAGAAAGTATATAAAATCATTAACAGCTTAGAATTTTATCCAATGTGGCGAAAAGTTCACAGATATTCTTGAAAGCAGCTCTAACTAGCGTTATAATAGGAAATTTTGCTGTGTACTTTAAGGCATAACGATAATACAAATGTCAAAACTGATATTGAAATGAAATGCCCCAAAATTTACGGTATTGAGTTCAGTTCAAAATTAAGAAATTAAAAACTCAATATATTCAGAATATACTAAAATTTTTAAATAATTTTTGTGGAATTTAGTCGTTATTTATAAAATGATCAATTTGTAATATTTATTTTCTTTTATTCAATATTAAAATATTTTTATTGTATGAAATAAATGCTTTAACTACATATGACTTTTCTTTTAATAGGAATAAACTAATAGAGGATTTCTTCCGCACACCTCCTTCAGCACTTGTATCTATAAAAGTAAGCAAAATTTATGAAAATTGCAAATTTCAAAATATAATAAAAATCTGTTTATAACAAATAGTGTTAAATCACCACATTGTTCATAATTCATCGTTGAAAGTAAATCCACTATTTTCAGTTGCAGAAATTCTTTTTGTGTGATATTTAATACTATTTGTATCATTCATGATGAGACGACCAGATGTCCCAGTTTGCCCTGGAAAGTCTCCATTTTACACTTAATGTACCAGCGTCCCGATATCTCATTTAAATGTCCCAGTTCTCATCGATAGCTCTAAATTTTTGCGATTTCCATAAATTCAACTTAAAAAACTTCAACAAGCTTTTTGATTCTTTCAAAGGAATCAGTGGAAAAAACCAAATGCAATTCTCTATTGACAAAATGTAAAAAAAAAAAAAAAAAAAAAAAAAAAAAAAACTTCACTCTATGTTTAAAAAAAAAAAAAAAAAAAAAAAAAAAAAAAAAAAACATTCGGGGGGGAAAAAGTGCGATTAAATAGAAGTGTAAAATAAACTGAATCTTCACCTTATTTTTTTATTTTATAGATAAATAAAAGGAAGTTTAGGGGGATATTTTTAAAAAACATTAATGTAAATTTCAAATTTGTTTCAGTATTTGAAAACTGTCAGAAAAGTTTGGATTTTTTTTATTTAGAGAAGAGAGAATAAAAGGGAAGGCGATAACAAGTAAAGATTCTGTATTCTGTTGTTGTTGGGAGGAAGGAAGGAGAATCAACCTTTCCATTTTACGTCATGGTTTCTGTTCCCTGAAATCTGGTTACCTTAATTAACGATCTTCTCAATTTTAATGCACATTATTAAGAAAAATCGGGCATCTTATGTCTGCAATAATATATATATATATATATATATATATATATATACATATATATTGCAATACATTGCGTTATTCGGAAACTCTGACTTCTTTCAATTGCACTGACTTTCCAAAAACGTACTAAAATCTAATAAACTAGGCCTGTATCGATGCTCATTAAACGCAATTAAAAAAAAAACTCTTTTAAAGAAAAATTTGCAAAAAAACTTATTTTATTTATTGTGTACATGCAAGATACAATCTTGAAAGAACACAGAGCAAAAGAAAGAAAAAGGTAACTTTTCGTAGAACATGTTTATAATATTAAAGATACTTGATTTTATTGGTGTTTTTAAACGGAGTAATTTTTATTTTGTCTTTTGCAGTGTAATCCCTATCATGTAGAAGATAAAGCCTTACTACTTGGTGATGCAGCTCATGCCATGGTGCCTTTTTATGGTCAAGGAATGAATGCAGTAAGTTTAGTATCTTCCTTCTTGTGGATGTGACTTTAGCTCTTAAATGCATAGTCTATCAAATTTGCAACACTTTTTATTTAACTTTTAATAAATAAATCAAGTTCTTCGCAACCACTATATTTATATAGAAATATTAATCTTGTAAAAATCACATAAATCACATAAATATGCTACTAAATAAATTTAAAAATCTATCTTTAAATTTTTGGTGTCTAATTCTTATTTAAAAAAAAATATATATATGTATTTAAGGGTTAATGAAAATTTTCTATATAGGCTGTATCAAATCATAGTCTGCGTTGATTGCCGTACGTTCATTTTATTTTATAATTTGGAAAAATTTCGTGGATTTTATCTTAATTGTTCCGTTGTTTCTACTTATATTTAAGTACATATTTCAGCCATTTTAGTGCTTATATTATGTTATACAACTATTAATAGTAGTGATTATAATAGTAGTTCCATAACTATTTACTTATTCTACTACCCAGACAATACACTGACATCCTAAAAATATCCAGACGATATCGTATTAAGGATAACCAATATTCTCTAAATGATTGAAATTGTCCTATAGACAGTTCCAGATTATCCTCTGGCTGTTAAAATGTCACTTCTACACACGTCCTACGGATAACTTTTTATGACATTTTTGGGGCAAATATAAGATTAAGTAAGATGAAAGTAAACGAAGGAAGAAGTTTAATGCGCATGTGCGTCAAATAACAGAATTCACAGGATTTTCTGAGAGGAATGAAATTGGGTAATTCGATCTAAATATCCTCAAGATATCCAGTAAATAGTTCTCGTGTGATATGACAATTAATTACAGGATTTGTAGGATCGCTGTAGGACTTCCTGAGAACGATTGTGATTGTATCGGTAGTAGTGGTAATATTAATAATAAAAAGAAGAAGAAGTAGAAGGGAGCTGTAAATAAAATTAATTATGTAATAAAAATACCTCATTGGCATATTTTATTTGCACGGTAGATTCACCAAGATTAATAAATGCTTTTTAACACTTTCCATCGCAGTTGAAAAGTGTTCATTAACTTCTGTTCATCTCTCTCTCTGCACGCGCTCTAACTTTCGTAAATGTACTTGGATTGTTGCGAAATTTATGTATATTATTCTGGTCCATTTAAACAGTGGCGGCTCGTTTTTTTTTTTTTTTTTTTTTTTTTTTTTTAATAAGGGTTCACAATACACAAATTGTCACAATATAATCGATCAGAACGACTTAATGTCTAGGTTGAAATACATTTGAGTTTTCAAAATTTAAATGAAAACAATGCTACTAAACGAAATAACAAGACCTTAGCAAAAGTGTAACATTTTATTTTCTATGGAGGGAGATCATACAATCAAATAAATAAACAAACAAAGTATAATAACTAATTGAATATAGGAAACCAAGAGAGATTTCGGATAAACAACAATCAAGAAAGAGATAGTGAAATATCCGAGCTTTCGCACACAGAAGCTTGTGCGAATGAAAATACATGAATGGCTCCTTTGCCTCACACTCCCCTCGCCGCTTTCCTACACATAAGCTGGTTCGACGGTAATTTTTTCGATCGCACGTGCGTTCTTGGAAAGACCGGCCGCTCGTTATTCATTATTTTCGAAATTTACATCATTACATTAACCTTTTACCACGTACATACTTAAAAGAGATGAGGAGGAGGGATGGGAGCGTATTTAAACTCATCCTGGAAATTGTTAAAAATCTGAAAATTCGATTAATATTAATTTAATTTGTTAATTTATTTCTTCGTTTTTTCTTCGATCCTTCCGGCAGAATATCCCTAAATTCAAAGAGGATCTGTTGGCCATAGTCACAAACATATACATTAAATTTGGTTCAATTCTATTTATAACTTCATAACTTCATATACTTTTCGATGATACAATGAGGAAGACAGACAAACAGACAGACATTTTATAAAAACATGTTTTTCGGAATCTCTGACAACTAAAATGTGTAAATCCGTCGAAAACCGGAAGTCGAAAAAAATTTCGATTACAATACTTTCTTCTATTATAGATAGAAGAAAGTAAAAATATAATTTAAATTTTAAAAAAAGCGCCTTCTTGTTCCTCTTTGCCCCCCCCCCCCCTTCCGACATACCCCAATTACATTTAATTTGAATTCACAGTGCAATATCATTTAGAACGATGTAAGATTTAAAAAAAAAAAAAGATGAAGCATTATACAACCAGAATGAAAGCCAGAAATGATTTTTGACACCATTACAATTGATTTGGGACCACTGTGCGCCGGTCATGCATAGAATACATAAAACAGCACTCTTTCAACGAATGAAAGCAAAAACGACTTCACTGTCGCTATTAAGGATTTTTCCAAATGATGAATTTTCCATAATTCCGATTTAATCAAAAGCTTATTAAATATTCTTTTAAATTAAGGAATATTCCATGATCACTATATATTATAATTTTTACAGTAAAGCTTTTTCAAACAAGCAAAAATAATAATTACTTCGTCGCTAATAATATCAATAATAGTAGAAATAGTTGTAGTAGTAGTAATTTATTAACTCAAAATAATGCCTTTTTTACGTTATTATATTTTTTCATTTCTTTTAAGGGGTAAAAAAAAAAATATATAAACACCTCTTAAAAACCTCACCACTTAGTTTATCGGTATAATTACTAATAGTATATACAAAAGTGTTAGTAGTATTAACACTTCTAACATTAACATAAATAATATTAACGCTGCACAAAATAGCGATCGACTGATAAAGTCAATTGCTGCAGATTGGTTAAGTTTATATATCAAGCAAAATTAACTGAGCAGAAATAATTAGTTTAAAGTTCTACTAACGTATTTTAATAATATAAGTATGGTAATCTACTCGCAGTATTGAGTTTTAATATTTTAAGGGTCTTTATTTTTGAATTTCATTTCTCTATTTTATAGGGCTTTGAAGACTGTGAAATTCTTTCCCAGTTGCTAGATGCCTATTCTTTCGATTTAAGTAAGTAAAATTCTGAGCAGTTGTTTTATAAAATATTTTTTTTGGATTAAATGATCACATTTTACACGATCAAAAAATTAGATAGCAAATGCTTTCATTCTCAATTTCAATCATCAAAATAAAATTTAATGAGGTACCAAGAGGGGGAGGGGGGTGTTAAAATTTTAATTTCTATATTTATAGGTATTTTTAATAAACTTTTTTCCCTTGAAATGTGTCCTTCTATAAATATTACTTTCCAAAAAAGTTTTTTTTGAAAACTTTCAATTTTTTTTTTTTTTAATATTGGATTTTAAACTTATTTAATATTTTATATAATCCATGAACAACTTGCCCGATTTACATGCTTTTTTCACTTTTGTATGTAGAAAAGGTTTCTTGTTAATTTTTATTCTAAATTTGCGAAAAAAAAAACTTATAATAAATTTAAAATTTAAAAAAAGGATTTTTGAGAGTAATTTTTTTCTTCGAGGAATATATTTAAAAAATTTTCACATGAAATTAAAAATCCTGAGGACAATCTATTAAAAAAAATATTACATAAAATATCTGTAGAAAATTTAATACACGTCTTTCGAGGAAGTTTAAACATGATAAAACATTTTTAAAATGACAAATGACTTTTAGACATGACATATGAAAAAATCCATTATGAGATAAATGGGCTTAAAGGGGCACAGGACTGATAGTACAACACAAAAATTGTTGTTGCTGTTGTAATCATCGTAAAAATAGACGGTTTACTTTATTTGATTCATTTAACTTTGTAGTATTTCATTAGAAAAAAAAAAAAAAAGAAAGCAAGAAAATGCATTTTTGTTGTGAGCATTTTGATCCTCGGATACGCTTAACAAACCTCTCTTTTTTTCTGCTTTGTGCTATCCGTGTTACAAGTTATTGTGCTGTCCTCTAAAAAAACCCATTTTTTCAAATTTTCTCTATAGAATTTATAAAAATTAAACATGGCTAAATTTTTACAGCTTGTTCTGAATAAGATTTTAATGTTGAACATTTTTCATTTTATCACTTTATTACAAAATAACAGTCAATTATGCGAGAATTTGAAAAAAAAAAAAAAAAAAAAAAAAAAAAACACTTTTCCAAAAAATAACAAAAAAAAACCCACACCTGACATAATCAACTGAAAATGAAGCATTTATGACGTATAAATGGTTTAACATAAAAAAAAATAATAAAAATTTATGTAGTATTCTATTATAACAAGAAAATCTGTAAAAATGAAGCTCACGTTTTGTCAGAATTCTTCAATTGTTATTTTAAGACTAAATAAGCACTCCTTAGGTATTTTTAACTATTTTTATTATTTTAAATGGTGCATAAAAACAGAACAAAACAAAAAAATTAACTTTAGTGAAATATTTGATGTAGTACTAAGGCGGGTTTTTTTAAGAAAACATTTCACTGTGGGGTTTTTTTTAGAGGACAGCACAATATATTGTTACAATTTAATTGTTGGTGATCGTATACTTTTGCGTTCATA
This sequence comes from Maratus michaelseni, assembly GCA_963931845.1. Taxonomy (NCBI): domain Eukaryota; kingdom Metazoa; phylum Arthropoda; class Arachnida; order Araneae; family Salticidae; genus Maratus; species Maratus michaelseni. Next base: position 95,695,742 of record OZ007596.1, read on the forward strand.
ATGGTATTTTAAGTTTCACCAATAAACTTTACTGTAAATCGCACATCACGTTGTCTGTTAAAGTATGTCCAAGAGAAAGTATTACAAGACGAGAAAATAACAGTAATAATAATCTGGGGCGGATCTAGCACTTCATTTAGAGGGGTGGTCATAAGAAGAGAGGTCTTTTTTGAAGAGAGTGGAGATCACATCTGTACGGAAGCAGATTTTTTTTTTTTTTTAAGTTTGTTTACAACACCAAACTGGCTGTTTTATGTCTCATTAGCGAAATTATTTTCATTTGTAAATACATAAAATTCGCGGGTATATTCGTAAATGCATAAAATTTGCAACTTTTATTCATAGATACTAAGAAATTGAACAGAATTTCCCATTTCCTATGAACTTTCAGAAAATATTGTCAACGCTGGCATTTTAAACCAATTTTCGTGACAGTCGAGTCACGAAATGATAATCATCAACGAGTAATTAATTATAATTGAAACTGCATCACATGTGTAAGAAAATGAAAAACTTTTGTTCAGTATTTTGACGCTTGAGGAGCCTTTAAATTTACACGCATTTCCGTTTTAAATGACTGCATGTGTCAAAAATATGTGCCTTTTTAAGTGGGAACATTTTTTTTCTTTTTCAAAAGCACTCTTAAGAACCTACACTAGTCATGCGAAGAAACTCGCAAGCTAATGTTAAACCTATGGGAGGGTACTTTTCAAATTTCTCGCTTACATTTTAATATTTTGAAATTTATTTTTATTTTTATTTATTTTATTTTATTTTATAGGATACCTGAGGTTGATCTCTAACGGGGCTATCTTTTTACTTTTTCGATTTTGGTGGCAGTTTTTTCTTTCTTTTTTTTTTTAATTTGGGCTATTTTTACTTTCGGTACCGGTGCACCGAATGTGTGAGTAACTTTATTTAAAAAAAATCTGTCACCAAATTCAAAATAGTAAAAAATAGCCCGGTCAGAGTTCTACTTCAGATATCCTATGCAATAAAAAATCATTTAAAAATACTGAAATGCAAGCGAGAAATTTGTAAAGAACGCTGCCATAGGTTTACCATACTAGCGTGCGAGTATTTTCGCGTGACTAATGTAGGCTTTTAATGGCTTACACTACATGTGTACATTTTAAAGAAATGTTCTGTCTGTTGTATAGAAACTTTATTCGTTCAGAAGGGATCATGAGTCCCGTGACCTCCCTATTAGATTCGCTCTTGGTAATAATGGGTAAAAGTGGTTTTAAATACTTGATTAGCGAAAAATAAGTTTCCCATTTCAGAGGGCTTTAAGAAGAATCCTGAACGGGTCGGGTTAAGAATGACCCGATCCGAATTCAAAATTTCTACTTAATGTCAAACGGAAATCCTACCCTTACCTGACAAAAAAAATCTTCATCATGGTGCATTTGTAATTTGAAATGGTACATTTGTAATTTGTGAAATAAAAAAAATTTTTATTGCGAAAATTCATCGAAAGGTGGCGCTGTTTAATTCAAGAAGCTTATACATTTTAATATCCATTATACCTTCAAATGCGTGTTTAATATGTTTACAATAAATGTTCGGGGTGTGTTGGGCCGTATTGCTATAGGAGGATGCCTTCAGGGAGGAATTTTGAAGGGAAAGTGACCCGGATTATCGTTCTCGTATAAGGGAACCCATGAAAACCTGGTTTCGAACTCGCGAACATCGATAAATGTGCTGTAGGGTGAAACCCCAGTTATTGATACCTAACCTGTAACTGACACTTGAGCAAAAATCTAGCTCAAATACCCATTTTGTTGTAAAATTCTACAAAGTAATGTCATCTAGTGGTAAATGAGGCACTTATTTATGTTAAATGAGTCAATTTATTCACCACTAGAAGGCCAAGAACTTATTAAATGAGGAAGAAACTTTTGAGAATACAAAAAGTGCCATTTTGAAGCAACCATCTTATTTCTAAAATTAAGAAAGTGTTTTTCTAGTCTATTTGTGATGCAACCATCCAAAACTTTTCTCTGAAAGTTATACTAGTAGAAATTAGTTTAAAGATGCATATGATATATTAGGGACATGATTTAGGGTTTATAGTTATTTAATTTAGCTTAATAGGGGGTGCCAGTTATTGGTTCCTGGAATTTCATTTCACCAGTCTCTGACAGAGGTATCTATATATTTAAAACGCTAAGCGATTTCTTTCGACAATCCGTTAGAACAAACTACTGCATCAAATTACACCATTCTTTTTTTTAATGAAAGATATTAGGACACAGATTTGTTATCGTGCATTCGTTTGTTCGAAAATTTAATTAATTAGCAGTAATTTTCAATTAAACATTTACTTCTGCTTATGACGTCATAAAGTTGACAACTCCCACTTTTGAGGGGATAGAGTTTTTTCCCTGAACTCTGTGGTTCGCCAATCTTTTGACATTAACTTATATCAACTAGGTAATATTTTAACATTGTAGTATAAAATCTTAAAAAAGAAAACTTAATTAGCTGGAATATAATCATAATAAAATATCTAAACGTAAACATATCAATATGAATAACAAATCTCACGTAAAATGTTGCAATTTAAATTATTCTAATTGAAACAAGATTTGGAGAGTTATCCTTGACGCCCAGCTAACATAAAAGTACCTATTTTATTTTATTTATTTACACACATATTCAAATTTATTATAAAACACCAGGTTGCCATACAAAGCAAAAATCGTCATTTAGGCGCCAAAAAATAACCAGGTGCGTCTGCGATATCTGTACTGATTTAATCAAAATTATTTTGGTTGCACCGCATATTGCAAAATTAATTAAATCCATGATTATTGTTTCATTCTCAGATTAAAAATGAGAAAATTGGTACTTCTCTATTATCCCGTCGACCACTTTTCATAACAAAAAACTATCGCCAAACTGTAACGCCAAATAAACGGGAGAACGTTGCCATTGGAATATCAAAATAAATAAATAAATAAAATACATGAATTTAAGGACACAATTGTTATTTTAATTAATGAAATAACTAATAAATCAGTAAAACATAATGAAAAATAGACGCAAATCTCGAATTAAAAACTACTTGATGACGTAACAAACACGTATAATGCTTCTGACATCAAGTAAATCGGACTGTGTTTTTGGCGTTTAATTTGACAGTTTGGCGATAATTTTTTGTTATGAAAAGTGGTCGACCGGATAATAGAAAAGTACCAGAAAATTTAATGTTTAACGAAATTCAATTATTTGATCGATCGCAAATTTTGGTTCTTTTCCGTTATACCGACACCATGCCATACATGTAAATATATGCTTGGCGACAATGGTGTCCGTATAATGGAAAAGTACTCAATTTTTTCTTAGTTCGGGCTATACCAAAAACAAACATTTTACTGGTAACAAAAAAATCGCCGAAAATGGCTGCTTCATCAGCTGTTATGACAGCAAAGTTGGATAAAATCTAATAACGTGAATTTCACAACGTTTATGCGAAACACCACAGAGAACAAACGCTATTTTTATATAAGTAGGGTATATTTAAACGAATAAGAGAACTAACAACCTTCAATAATATAATGCATGAAAAAGTAAACAACTAAGTGATTCAGCAAATCATAAAAATATGTATTTCTTAATATAACTATAAAATACAGAAAAATATTCTGGTACCATAAAAAATATTCATTATCCCGTCGAAATTCCGTGCATTATCCCGTCGTCCGATTAAGATAAAAAAAAAAAAAACTATATGCAAATTAGGTACTTTTCGGTTAGCCGGTGCCAATAAAGTATATATATATATATATATACATACACACACATAATAACAAACTCCAATGGAAAATTACTTGGAGAATCATTATCACAAAAGCCAACCAAAATCTATAAACCACATAAATTCAATACTAGAAAAACAAAACTATATACATTATATATATTTGTATATATGTATATATATATATATATATATATATATATATATATATGTATATACTTCATTGGCGCCCTGCTAACCGAAAAGAACCTCAAATAATTCGCCAAACTGTAGCGCCCAATAAACAAACGGAAGAATGTTGCCATTAAATCTCAAAAAAGAATAATAATAATAATAATAATAAGAAAATAATTAAGAAAAGCCCCATTTACTAAAGTATCATTTATCAGTAACTTTTAACAATAAAATTTACAATATAGTAATGAAAACAGAATCAAAAATAATCTTGGATATTTATTTATTTACATTATTTCTCTTAATTATGGAAAAGGAATAATCATCCTGATTATGTAAAGGAATGAAGAAACCATACAAATAAATTACACTTGAAAACATTAAAAATCTCCTTTATCTGCAGATTGATTTATTATTGTAAAAAAAATTCTTCATCTTTACATAAAAATTGATTAGCTTAAAACAATAGATGCGTTTCAGAAGATATGGATTTAAAACGAACAATGATTAAAGAAGACATTTTAAAAATTTTGATCAAAACATTTTAAAACTTTTTTTTAACGTCGAATTTCGACGGTGCGTTTGGGGAGAAGCAATGCACATGCGCATAGGAGCTCATTCGGTTGCATTATCACAGGGGGGGGGGATGTGTGCCTTATTTAATATGTTCTTTTATTGACTGAATATGAGATGAACGTAGGGATATGCTATTTGTATGATACTGCATAGGTTCAGGAAATTTTCTTTCTTGCCGTGGGGAATAGGGCGGTAATGTCAAACTGATTTCCATTTTGTTTACGGATTGTTTGTTTGGAGTTTGCATCGGGAATAATAACGTAATTCACTGGGGGAAATTTTTTTTTAAATAAAATATTTGAAAGATTGTTTCATAAGCACCCTTATGTAATAAAGAAGCTTATTTTACTAATATTGCTATTGTAATTTTTTCCGTCAAGTTTTGACGGGTACCATCTAGTTAATTATTGGTTTTATTAAAGAAAATTGAAATCTATTATTTGAACTGTTTGAAAATGCATAATTTTGTATTAAATTTATCTTGTAGTAAACACCGTTAAAATTTAAGTTGTTTTACCTGTGCCTGACACCAGATGTCAGTTACTGGTTCATAAAGGTCAGTTATTGGATATCTGCATTACTAATAATGCAGTACTTACTGCCATATACTTTTACTATGTACTCTGCATTACTATTAATGCAGTACAGTTTACTAAATCCCACTTTTTATAATATATATTAATTTATTTTGTTTTTATAATAAAGAATAAAGTTTTTTTTAAAGCATTTTAATATTTTAAAATAAAAGTGTCAGTCACTAGTTCACTTTGTGTCAGTTACTGGTGTTTTAAAATAGGTATCGATTAAGATTGTCTATATTTATGAATAAAATTAATTTTTAATAATAAAACGTATAATTTTTCGAAATTTTGCCAACAGCATTTTTTTAATATATCTCTACTATCATTTCAAAAACAGAGATAAGTATAAAATAGATTTAAAATTTTGTAATAGTGATTTGAAAAAGAAAGAATCCTTAAAGTGTCAGTTACTGGGGGTTTCACCCTATATCCATCATCATTGTCAGCAACAAGACTCCCTTATCATAGATCAGACTTGACAATCCGGAGAAAGTCTATGGGAGAAAATGTCCGCGGTAATTGCCAACTTTTTAATTGACTTTCTCCGGAAAGTATCGCCGCCTGGTGGATACTACCGACACTAGTTCATAAGCAAATGCATAGAACAAATGGAGCTGTGAAAAAATTTCGTGTTATTTCGTGTCGTAAATACTCCTATTACCATGGAGATCATGCCTATTACTGACGATTGATGGCGCTAGTAGCAGGACAACCATGCGGTCAAAGGAAACTTGCTGATTGTGAGGCCTGATACTATGATAAGGAGGCCTTGGTCAGCAACGTGCTGTAATCGCAAAACTGTACTTTCTATCTCGGTAAGTGCAGTGAATCTACCAAATATCCAAAACTTGTCGATGAATACTTTCTTTCATAGCTGGTACAGATGCATATATTAGTAATTTTTTGAACTACAAAATTTTTATTTAACATATGGCCAACGCATTATTTGAAAAAATGGGAATTCAAGCGCTCGAATACGCCATCTGGTGGAGAAAAGTTATAACTTCTCCCTTCAGGAAAATCCCTTGCAAGCCCATTGCATTACATGCATTTTTAATTTGTTCCTAGTGATTACTGTTTTGCTCAATTTCAGATTTCATGTGATATTTGTGTTCTGTGTTTGTATGACAAGGTAAAAATTATCGAAATTTGAATATCTAACACTTTCAAACACGTTTACAATAAATAATGATTTCAATGGCACTTTAGCATTAGTTAAAGAGACAATTTTCCTGTACCGACGGTTGCGATCAGCGCCTCTATAGGTCGTTTTAAGTCCCAATAACTTAAATTTCATTTGATTCGGTTGGTTGATTTTCTGACGGCCGATTATCTTCACGAGGGATATAGGCCCTATTCGTTTGATTCGGAAGAGTAGAACTGTCCCGCACTGGCGCGGACGGTAAAGCTCGGTTCTCGTAATAAGATCACCGAAAGCCAGGCAGCATCGACCAAGGCCATTGTTTCGGAAGGTGCATCGTCTATCCAGGTGCCAATCCAGATGCAGGGCTATCATCTGGAATTGGTTCAAAATTAGGAGACCTGTTTCCATGTCAGCTATATATAGAAGCCAAAATTGGCTAAATAAAAAGCTGCAAAATAAACAAACAAACAAATGAGTAGAACTTTCTAACATAGTTCAAACGTGTTTATGACTTTGGTTTGTCTGCCGTCTTGCTCTAACTCTAGTAAATATTCTCTTAATTGCCATGAAATTTTTATATGTTGCAGAGGTTCACTATAGAATATTTGGTGTAGCATTTACAGCTCCTTTACAAGGACACACAAAAGAAATCTTTACATTACTGTGCATGCGAGAAAAAGCGTTTGCAGTACATTTTATTGATGTTACGTTACTGCAAATATAATGAAATCGATATGCATCACTGAGAAGGACTACAACATGCTTTCTGTAAGATGTAGAATAAGTAGAATTTATAGTTCCTTTACAGGAATGCATCAAAAGAATTCGATTATATTATGATCTATGAAAAATAATGGCTTGCGGTGCTTTTTAATGGTGTTACGATACTTCAAACAGAATGAAAAGCATATGTATCACTGAAGTGCACTACAAAATGTTTTATAGATTATGGAGAGCATGGCATTTGTCGTTCATTTACAGAGATACGCAAAAAATCGGTTACAGGACTGGCTATGATCGATAATTGCTGAAAGTGCATTCTCATTTGTAGAATTGCATGTTGAAATTTAACTAATTTTTAGTATATACGAGGTGTATAAATTATATAGGTCGTATATTGGGCTGCATGGAAGTATGTGTACGCATTACCAGATATAGAAAGCAATTGCAAAAAGAAGGGAAAAGAAGTATTTTTACTGCTTTAATTGTTTTTTAAATTGTTTATTTTTATATCTCACTTCGTTGTATATGATAAAACGAAATATCTATAACATCTTCTGTTAGTGTTGATAAGTGTTTCATAATCTATGACGGACAGTGGCGTAGCCAGGATTTCTCTTCGGATCCAGAATTTTCCTTCAGATTATCTATGTAGTAAAAAATACCAAGATAAAATCTCAAAGAGTGGTAAAAAATTTCATTTTAGACAGGTTTTAGTTTTAGCAGGTGTAATTGTATGATATTAAATCCGCTGAAAACCTATCTGAAACAAGAATTTTCATCGCAGCGATTATGTCTTAATAAGTCTTATTGCATTTATAAACACACATTATAATACAGTAAAACCTGTAAAAGCAAAACATTTCGATAACGGAATTCAGTTTTAAAAGGAAGAGTTCCAGTATCTTGACGAAACGAACAATGCATTTTATTGAACTAGTGTACCTTAGAGGTGTAATTACTTACACTTCTGTAAACAGAAACCTGTCATAAACGGTAACGGAAAGCATTCATAGTTCCGACGAAAGACATACCTTTAAATTATACCTACAAAGATGGATACCTGTCTAAAACAAAATTTTTCATAGGTTCTTTACGATTCCGTCTTAGCAGTTTTTACTGGTTTTGTATCCACGATTCAGTAAACCAGGCCTTCGTTCGGGAGGGGTCCGGACCCTCTGGATCTCCCCCTTAGCTACGCCACTGATGACGGATGCATGATTTTTTTTTGTTCTTGTTGCGTTTAAGAGGCCGCTTCACTGAAACTCCGCGATCGTGAAATCCCATGTTAATTCACGGGGAAAACTTCAAAGTGCGACTACTCATTACCTAAATAATTGTTGAAACACAGTTTTCACCATCAGAAAGGAGACGTCAGATGCCGATGATGTGCGCTTTAAAAAATTGTCTCCGTAAATTTAAAGTATTTTTAAGAAGATAATAAAGTTTCATCCAGTGGAAATTTCAAATTTTATAGGGATTTTTTAAATACTTAAAATTTAAGGAAACGATTTTTAAAAACGCACATCATCGGCATCTGACGTCTACTTTTTGATGGTGAAAACCGTATTTCAATAATTATATTAGGTAATGAGTAGTCGTTCTTTGAAGTTTTCCAATAGGGTAAAATGAGAGTTTGCGATCGGGGAATTTCAGTGAAGCGCGGCTCCTTAAGCGATTGCAAATGTAGATAACCAGTGTAATTGTGTACTGTTAATTTTATTAAATAAACTGTAATACGCTTAGAAACTAAAGTTTTCGGAGACAAATTATAAAAATTGTATTTAGAGGTTATTTTATTTCATCATAATGTAATCAGCTATATATTTGTTAACTCGCTCCATAAAAAACGATTTTTTTTTTTTTTAATAAAGAAGAAGTAATTAGAGACTTCTTTTTATTAAATATTTATATTAAATTCAAAACACAGTTTTCCTCAAGCTGAATATATTTTATGTAATTTTAATATATTTTTAATTTATTTATTTAACAGAGAAAGTTTTACCAGCATTTACTGAACACAGGAATGTAGATGCAGAAGCAATCTGTGATCTCGCCATGTACAATTACGTTGAAGTACGTAGAATATTTTTAAATATTTATCACATTTTTATATGAATGTCATATAAATTTATCACATCTTTTGATGAATTGATAAATTTTTATCTTTTTTCGGACTCTGGTGCTGCCATCTATGTTTGGTATACAAAACTGCTCGTACTCTGTGTATTTGTAAGGAAACAAGCCGCAATCTGTATAAAATAGTAAAATAAATCTGTACTTTCCATACATAAAATCCTAATTACTTTATTTTGTAAAAAATCTTAATGCTGAATTATTTTCTTTCACACGAAAAATAAAAGTACACGTGTTAGATTTTTAACAGTTTAAAAGAACTTTCTTTAAAAATATATACAATATAACATATTTTATTTTCAAAAACAAAACACTAAAAACTTTTCATCATCTTGAAACAACATTTCTTAATTTCATTGTATTTAAAAAATAAAAAAATAATTAAAAAAAAAAAATACAGAAATTTTGCTAGATTTTCTAAGAAATCTAAAAGAAAATAATTAGTTTTATACGCAAACTTACGCTTTTGGTGCTGCCATCTATCATTCAAATAAAAAACAATCTAGCTACACGCGTCAGAGTTAAAAATGCAATAAATATGTTTGAATGACTAACTTTAAACTATCTAAATTGCTTTATTTTGTATAAGCTCTTAATATTCAATTATTCTATTTTGCCTGAAAAATAAGTATAAAAGTATGTTTTAAACAAGTATAATTTCTTATAATAAGTAATTGTAATAATCTATTTTTTTCCATGAAAATTTAATTCTGTAACAATAAATAAAGTTAACTTTTGTAATGGATTAACTTTTTTGCTAATTATTAACTACAGTTTAAACTAGATATCCTTCCGTCTGAGTGAAAAAAAGCCCAGCTGGGATTTGAACCAGGTGCTGAACCTTTGCTTGAACCTTCTGAAAACTTTGCCTTTTTTAGCCAAAGGTACCTCGTTCTAATCCAAGCCTGGGAATTTTTTCACTTACCGAAAATTTACAACCCGTATGATTTTAAGAATTAGAATAATTGTGTTAAAATTAATGCAATATCTTAAAAACCCCACTCGTCCGTAAATCGCTAAAATTAACTATGGGGGTGTTGTTGTACTCAACGGTACTTATAATCGGTTACTTAAAATAAATAACGCATGTCCTAGTTATGAGGATAGAAAAGTTTGGTTTTTCTCTAGAAAAGCTATAGATTTTTTTTCTTTTTTTTTATTGTAAAAAAGATGTAAAATTTTGTTTTTTCATTAATTGTGATAATTTTTAACGTTTTATTCATGTATCATAAAGTACGCAATGGACGTGTGTGTCTGTCAGAATACAATAGCAAAAAGAAAAAAGTATTTTTTAATGTATTTTTTTATTAATACATTTTATTCAATTTACACATTTATTACATACAATTCATACATTTCATACATTTATTAATTTTTATCAATACATTTTTAATGTATTTTTTTAATGTATTACTCATTAATGACTATGATGGTTAATATTTTTTATTTTTATTTTTAAAATTAATATTGTACAAAACTTATGAAATTGTGATTTAACCTAAAGTGAAAAAAATATTATTATTATTATTATTATTATTATTATTATTATTATTATTGCCACATTTGTTTCTTTATGAATTGGAACATCTATTTTTTATTGCATATAAACATTTATTGTAATACATATATATATATATATATATATATATATATATTTTTTTTTTTTTTTTTTTTTTTTTTTCATTTAGATGCGTCACCTTGTAACATCAAAGAAATTTCTTCTAAGAAAACAGCTGGATAATGCTCTCAATACAGTTTTTCCGCAATCATGGATACCTTTATATACCATGGTAAGGATGGGTATAAAATGTCTAATACTAAAATGCAAAGCGATTAATATAAAAAGTTTAATTTACGATAACTGATGAATAAAAATGTTTATAATCTGATTATAAAATCCTTGAAGAGCAACGAAAATTTCGGTTACGAAAATTTTAATACATTGACTTTTATTAAATGGAAAGAGTTAAAATATGGGTACTTTTCCGTTAGACGAACACCAATCGTCATTTTGCGCCAGAGTACCAAATGTGGCAAACTGCCTATTTCACTTTAACAAGTGTACTCATTCGATTACACTAGTTTACATGACTTTTGTTCATGAAATGAAATATATACGGTTACGTTACTTTGGGTATCTACATCTAGGAAAAAATATTTAAAAAAATCCAGCACGTCAGTTTTTTGAAATATTTATTAAGAAGATTTTTACAAAAAACTACATCTAAATAAACAATAGACAGTTAAAAATGGGTAATTTTTGCTCTTTTTAGGTGCGTTCGTAATTATATAAATACGTAGCACCTATAGTCGTCGCTTGGTCCGTCCGTCTGTCTGTCTGTCTGTCCGTCTGTCTGTCCATCCGTCTGTCTGTCTGTCCGCATATAACAACGCAAAAACTACCCAACCAAATGGTTTGCAATTTAAAATATATTATCTTTGCAGAATTTTGTCGAGACATTTCAAATTTTATTAAAATCGAATCAAAACTTTAGGAGATATTAATAAAAATATTTATTAAGAAATTTGAATATATTTTTTTTTAAATCGGTGCTTTTTTGTTATAGGAGCTTCCGAAGTTGAATCGTCAAGCGACCGAGATACTTATTTTATGACAGAAATTAATCTGCAGACGATATAATTCATTTCACAGAATTAAAAATCATCAAGATCTGAATATTTATATAACTAGCTGATACATATATATCTGAATATTTATATAACTAGTTAAGATATTTGTATGAACAGTGTCATAAAATATATACTTAACTAGCTGTTTAACCCGTTCTACGCACGGGATATCATGAATTTAATTCTAAAACGTGCGTACGAACGCACCTCGTTTGTAACGTTTGACGTACAATTTCCAACTTGTTTCACTTGATAACGTCTGTGAATATTTCTAACGACGGTTAAATTTATAAAGTGAGATATTTTTTAGTCTTTATATATCCAATTAAATATTTTTCAAACAAATTAAATTTAAAAGTTTTTTAATTTAAATGTTTTAATAAAGGTACTTTTTGCACTAATCCACATCCACAGTAGATTTCATGCATAAAAGCAGCTTCAAAATTGCTAAACGCTACTACAAAATACAGGTCTTTCTGTTAAAGAACTGTATTTTATTTTTGCTATGAAACTTTGTAAAACTTCTACGAAAAGTGACCTTTTTTTTTTTATTTTTTTTTTTTTTAAATGTGTATATGTGAGTCAGTTAACTGTTCTTTACACCTATTCCTATTCTTTCGTGGTTTATCTAAAAAAATAATAAAAACAGCTAACATTTATTAATCGTAATTTTTGTTTACCCGAAGAATAGCTAAAATACTATGTAATATCTAGAATACTATGCTTTATTATTGCCAAAATTCGAAATATCTTTAATTTCTGAGGGTTTCGTACCTCAAAAGGAAAAACGGAACTATGATAGAATCACTATATTGGTCCGTCTGTTTGTCAAGACCTTTTTAGGTGCGTTCGTAATTATATAAATACGTAGCACCTATTGTCGAACTACCAAACCGAATGGTTTGGAATTTAAGATATATTATCTTTGCAGAATTTTGTCGAGACATTTCAAATTTTTTAAAAATCGAATCAAAACTTTAGGAGATATTAATAAAAATATTTATTAAGAAATTTGAATTTTTTTTTTAAAAATCGGTGCTTTCTTGTTAGAGGAGCTTCCGACGTTTAATCGTCAAGCGACCGAGATACTTATTTTATGACAGAAATTAATCTGCAGACGATATAATTCATTTCACAGAATTAAAAATCATCAAGATCTGAATATTTATATAACTAACTATAGTACGAACGCACCTCATTTGTCACGTTTGACGTACAATTTCCAACTTGTTATCTCTGTAACGGCTGAAGGTATCAAGTTGAAATTAATATCAAATAAGGTCCACGGCTCCATTGTTTATAAATATTTTCATCTGTGTCTCTCACACAGACCAACAATAGTCACCTAGCATATTTTGGTCCCAAAAACCTTGATAATTTTGCTCAAATGATTTTAAATCTTGGTGAAATCGCTCACCATGTTCATCACTCACACCACCAAGATTTTCTGGGAAAACATCTAAATGGGAATGCAAAAAATTAATTTTTAGTGACATATTTACAACCATACGCTCGTAATTTTGCAATAAATTTTCAACAATCTCTTTATAATTATCATTTTTTTTTATTGCCTAAAAAATTTTTAACAACGCTTTTGAAAGAGTTGTAGGCTGCTTTTTCTACCTCGGTGCAAAGGCTCTCGAATTTTGTATCGTCCAATATTCTCCAGATTTGAGCACCCACAAATATTCTTTTCTTTAGTTTAGCCGCAGAAAGATTCGTAAATACCGAGCAAAGGTATTAAAAGGCAGGTTTGGATTTATCCAAAGCTTTGGTAAAATTTTTCATCAAGCCCAACTTAATGTGAAGCGGTGGTAATATTATTTTTTTTGGGGTCAACTAAATACAGTCACTGATGGAATGTCTGCATATTTTATGCTATCTTTATTTTTTGAGTTAAAACCAAAAGTTTTTGTTAAACAAAAGTAACAATCGGTTACGTGGTTAGTTGGCTCTCTCTATATCATTGGTTTACCAAATTTCAGTGATCTATTTTTACCTGAATACCAGGAGCTGAGAACCAATCTACAATTAGTGCAAATCACATTAGGAACCCGATTTTTATCTTGATTTGACACCGGAAATCCAAAATAATGTAAATAGGCTTTTTGCAATGGTTTTGTTATAGGGAAACCATGATTTAACTGAACAATTTTTCACAAACATAACAAAATCGGTTTGGATGTATTTTACATACTCTAGATGACATTTTTATATAAAAATAAGACTTTTGAATCACACAGTTGTTTACAAAATAAAACGATAAACGTATTTAAACAATTGCGGGTAGATACAAAACAAAGACCTTCATATCTCAGAATGGTGACGTGCTACAAAAAATAAAAAAATATTTTTTTAACTACCGTCCATAGCCTACATAAATAATATATGTTTCATTTCATATACAAAAAAAAAAAAAAATTTTTTTTTTGTAAACTAGTGTTATTAATCTCACATAGTAGTATAATTTTTTCTTTCCAGGTTTGTTGTTTCGTTGATTTTTTTAAAAAAGATTTTATATGGCTTACTCATTTTGGAATTTGCCAAATAATGTATGACATTAAATTTGTCCAAGACATTATTCATACTGTGAGATTTTTTCATTAAAATATACGATAAAAAATATTTTATTAATTTCGAGCCATCAAAATAGCGTTGTTGTCGAAGAATGGAGGTACTTTGAAATGAAACTCCCGTTAGTATGCGGACTTCCATGGGATGCCATTTTTTGTCCGCATTAAATGATGTAACCATTCGAATGGTGTAGAATAACTCCTTTCGTCGAATAAATTAAATTATGTTTTTAGCAGAAATTAAATAGGTTATCAACTTAATGATAAAATAAAAAACTTGTTGTTTAATTTAGTAATTTTAGTGTAAAATCAAAATTATATAGTGGCAATTTGTTACTACAAAAGAACAAATTACGGAGGGCAAAATAAATAAAGAAATTGTTGTACTTACATAATTTAACATTTACTAAAGTAATCTCTCACTTTTATTTGCGTTACTCGAACAAATCATCGTTTTACCAGTTTTGCGACACAGTCGAAAATTCGGTTTGTTATATCACATTTTGATTGTAATATCTGCGAAAAGTCGTTAAGAATTTTTGAACCTCTCACGTTTATGGTGGTAGAAATTTTTCTTTCTCTTCATTATTGTCACTGACAATTTCTTGATCACTCAATAACCAAAATTACATCAAAGTTGCTTTTGAAAAAGTAATGTACGAAAGCAATTCCGTCTCAGCTCGGTCAGTTTGTGAAAAAATTGTCCCGATTACCCAATGAGTAGTACGTTTTAAACAATTACTACAAATAGGAAATAGTTGGGGAGATCGAAATTGTCCTCATTAACCGGAGATACGTCATAAGCGGAGAGTCCACTTTTTTACCACTGAAGATTGATTTTAAGATTTCCGCATTCCTCTAACAACTGTTGTGATTTATAGACTTCTCGTGTACATTCAAAGATTTCTGTGAATATTCTGTAAATTATACAGTTGACCCTTTCTCTGCTAAATCGCCCAAGATGCCCGGGTAAGCAAACTACTGCCAAACCGCCTGAGCGCCTGAGAAACAGGTGTACAATTTTCTCCCTTCGTAAATAGCCAACTATTGTCGCAAAGTAGGGGATTATTGCAATCAACGGGTGGGGAGCCTTTTGTAGTAGTGATCTTAGGCTTCATTTGGTGCGCAAAATTGCCAGTCAGCCTGAGATGGGCATCAGTCAAATTCCTTCCCATTCTTCTCGAATCAATTTGTGATCAGGTATAAAAGAAAGGGAAGATTCAACAAAAGAAATGGGTGGTGTAAACAAGTGTCAAGTGCTACCGTTTTGACCTCTGAGTTTTAGACCATCCTGAGACATCCTGAGAAAGTCATAAAATATCAAAGACTCCGACATACTACAACAAAATAAAGCGAAGTAGGTGTATGCACCGTTTGCACCTTTAAGGAAGTTCCACTTTCTAAGATAGTTGCCTTATTATTGTGCTGACATATAGGCAGGCAGAAGAAAAAAAAGGGGGAGGAAATCTCGCAGTATATTTCTGCGTTCGGCGTTTGCCGTATTTTGATAGATATTGCGATTTTAGACTTCAGTATTCAAAGGGTACAGTTGAATTTATGTTGCGCCACTCTCATGAAAAAAAAAACCCATCGAATATTTTTAGCAGTGCTAAGTGAAATCATCAACATTTATGTTGGCCGTGAAGCAAACTTACCCATTATTTTTATTCCTTGAAAATGTTCTCTGTGTTTTGCATTTAATAAAATATTTATACTTTAAGTTAAACTACACGTATGTCATTAGGATTACAATTCTCATATTCTACCTAAGTTAGCGTACAATTTTCGTAATTATTTGCGAATAACATCCTTTTTTGCTTTAACGCCACCATTTGCACTTGGCTCGAAATGGTATTCGTCTAACGTAAAAGTACCAAAATATGTTTAAAATATATAATACTAGCTGACCCGCCCGGCGTTGCCCGAGCCCTTGTAATAAACTTAAATCTCTTAAAAAATGGAACTCTGGCCACGGTCTACGATGGCTTCGTCACCGTATACCCGGCATACTCGTACGCTTTAGAAAATCTTTTATTTCCCCCTACCACCGCCAGGGGAGCATTCTGTTCTAAACAAACCTCTTTCCGAACGAACTTCTGCGACAGGTCCCCGCTGCCTACGTTAATGTATAGTAGGCGCACTACAAAATTGAGCTGGTTTCGAGAAGATTCGAACATTATTAGCCCAAAAATAACCTTGAGTGAGGTGCAGAGGGGAGGGGATGTTCGAGTGTCCTTCAGAAAATGACTAATTAGGAGGCCCACTATAGTGGGCCTCCTAATAATAGTGGGCGCCCACTATTATTAATTACTATAAATTACTAATATATATATAATATTAATTACTATAATATTTACTATAATATATATACTACTACTATATTACTATAATATATAATATTAATTACTATATCTATATGCATGCATAAAAATTCGTTCGTTTTGTTAAGCTAGGAACTTAATTACAAATTTGGCTTAAACTCTTATTTGTAAATAGTGGTAACCGCTACTCATAAATTTAATTTAATGTTATAAAGGGTGACTATTAAGTTAAATATAATGTTTGGAATCACTTGCGTTGAAATCGGAAAGATAGTTGCTGATATATAGAAACGGGGCATAGTTAGAGAAAAACCTTGAAGGAGGTGCCGGGGGGGAGGGTTGTTCAAGTACCCTTCAGCAAATGACTAATTAAGAGGAGCACTATGCATCTTTCGAAATTCGTTCGTTTGCTTAAGCTAGGAACTTAATTACAAATTTGGCTTACCCAATTATTCGGAAATAATGGTAACCGCTACTCATAAATTTAGTTTAATGTTATAAAGAGTGGCAATTAAGTTAATTATAATGTTTGGAATCACTTGCGTTGAAATCGGAAAAATAGTTGCTGAGATGTGGAAGAAAAAAAAAGAAAACGGAGCATAGTTAGAGAAAAAAGCCTTGAAGGGAGGGCCGGGGGGGGGAGGGGTTGTTCAAGTGTCCTTCAGCAAATGACTAATTAGGAGGACCACTATGCATCTTTCAAAATTCGTTCGTTTGCTTAAGCTAGGAACTTAATTACAAATTTGGCTTAAGCTATTATTCGGAAATAGTGGTAACTGCTACTCATAAATTTAGTTTAATATTATAAAGAGTGACTATTAAATTAATTATAATGTTTGAAATCACTTGCATTGAAATCGGAAAGATAGTTGCTGAGATATGGAAACGGAGCAGAGTTAGAGAAAAAACCTTGAAGGACGGGCCGGGAGGGGGGGTGAGGGGGAGGGGTTGTTCAAGTGGCCTTCAGCATATAACTAATTAGGAGGATCACAATACATCTTTAAAGATTGATTCATTTGGTTAAGCTAGGAACTTAATTTAAAATTTGGCTTAGACTATTATTCGGAAATTCTGGTAACCGCTTTCTAGAAATACACCTTGAAGCTTAAATGTAATTAGACCCTTGCCCCTCTTCATTCCCGCAAATATAAAAAAGAAACTGTTAAATAAAGTTTTCTGTATTAACAATCTCCATCATAATAATAAATGTCATGTAAAAAAAAAAAAAAAACTTAAACCCGACTAATTGTCATGAAGAAAATCGTGCCTGGAAAATATTTCAATCAGGGGGATATATGTGTAATTTGCCATGTGCAGGTGGCGTGACATTCGCATGGCTCTACGTTGATAACTTCAATCCATATTGACACTATTTAGTTAGAAATCCATATTTATGCATCGCTACTCTGGTTTATTTAATTACGTCTTTGAAGAATCGATGCAACCAACCAGTGAACCAACCAACCCAAGAGAAAAAAAGCGTATTTTTGATCAGTTTTTTGCATAAATTAAAAAAAATTACCAACCGAATTTTTCAAAAATCACATAGTCAGATACAGAATATTTTTTTACATATGCTCAGAAATTTTCAAATTGATATCTCAATTAGTTCTTAAAATTCGCTAATTAGTAAAATAATTTCGAATTCGTTCATTTCCGGTTGCAAATCCAATGCGCCGGTTCGTTTCTTTCGCCATTTTGATTTGAAAGATGACATTTTAGAAGCGATGGTTAATGAGAATCTAATTAATATCTATGCTAATTATCAAAATATTAAAATTCTGAGGCTCAGGTGCACATGGCCGGACCTTGGACTATCCACACTTAAATTTCCAGACTTCTAGGTGGGCTAGATTTTGCTAGCCATCGCCAACACACACACGGACACACACACAGAGCGGAACTTTCTTTTATTAATATATATAGATAATAAGTTTTATAATAATATTAAAAGTATCTTTTAAATGAAACTGCGAACTACAATTATTAATCTTTTAATATGTCGCCATTTTGATTATTTTTTATATTACAACTAGCTAACCCGCCCGGCGTTGCCCGGGACCGAGATAATTACAATCTCAGAGAAAGGCGTTAACCCCCTCCTTCCCGATACCCGCAAATATAATGAATAATTTGTTCAAGAGAACCACCGTCACCTACATTAACGCGATCATTAAAAAAAAAAAAAAAAAAAGAAAAAAAAAAAAAAAAAAGAATTACATTTTTCTGATAATTAGAACATAACGATGACGCTGCGCTAAAATAACCGGCAGACGACACCCTTTCCCGACCTTAATTTCAAATCTATATCTTAATTAGTTACCTAAATTTTTGTTCATTAGTAAAAATTGGCAATTATTTCCTTTCATTTTCGCAAACTAAATGGAGGGATCGGCCAGAGAAACAGATCTCTTTGTAGTTCAGTTTTTAATGAAAGCAGATCCCTGTCTGAAACTTTCACGGATCGTTTTCACTTGCGCCGGCAGATTTTTGGCAGTTTTTTACACAAATTAAAAAAAATTATCGACCGAATTTTTCAAAAATCACATAGTCAGATACAGAATATTTTTTTACATATGCTCAGAAATTTTCAAATTGATATCTCAATTAGTCTTCGTAAAATTCGCTAATTAGTAAAATAATTTCGAATTCGTTCATTTCCGGTTGCAAATCCAATGCGCCAATTCGTTTCTTTCGCCATCTTGATTTAAAAGAACATTTTAGAAGCGATGGTTAATGTGAATCTAATTAATATCTAGGCTAATTATCAAAATATTAAAATTCTGAGGCTCAGGTTCACATGGCAAGACCTTGGACTATCCACACCTAAATTTCCAGACTTCTAGGTGGGCCAGATTTTGCTAGCCATCGCCAACAGACACACAAACACACACACACACACAGAGCGAAACTTTCTTTTATTAATATAGATATATAGGGTATTTCAGTACCAGGATTTCAAAATTTCATAGGTGCTACAACACATTATATCAAACAATATTTTTATAGGTGTTCCAATCTACTTATTCATTTACAAATATAGGCTGCCTCACTCGTATCCAAAACCAGATTTTTGTAACGTAAAATAGCATAAATAAAAATATATAAAATGGCAAACAGCTGTTTCGGAGCCCCTAAATCTCCAACATCAGTGCCAAATTCAAAAGATTAAAGCCGAATCAAATGTTTAAGCCATGTAAATATGCTTGCGTCTCTCGCACGCGCCCAAGATTGAATCTTGGGCAATCTTGGTTTTCTATCTGTGGCGCGTGCGAGAGACGCAAGCATATTTACATGGCTTAAACATTTGATTATGTTTTAATCTGTTGAATTTGGCACTGATGATGGAGCATTAGGGGCTCCGAAACATCTGTTTGCCATTTTATATATTTTTATTTACGCTATTTTACGTTGTTCATTTATTTTTAATATAACGGCACAAAGTTAAATCCACCTATTTAGATATAATGGAGATATTTAGCAAAGCTAATAACTGCTGGAAGTACCGCTATCTACATCCGAACAGCGCTGAGTTAGTCGCCGCATATTTCTGAACATAGTTGACATTACATTTGATATCACTACTTGAATTACTATAAACTTCTAGCATTTTCGTGATATTGCACACTAAAAAATGTAAGTCTAGTAAAAATTTCGATAAAATATCTTCATTATTTTTAAAGTCGAAACAAACAAAAATCCGTGTTCGGATTGAAAACCATTGGGATTTGAGAACAGAAAGGTTTGAAATGCCGAAAAAATGTATTTATTGTTATAATAATAAGAATAATTATTATTATTATCATTATTATGAACTTTTAAGAATGTCAGAAGTTTGTCCGATATTAAAAATCTAAAGTTATAGTCGTTCGAGCCGTAAACCATGAGCAGTGCAGACCGACGATAACTGCGAAGGCAAAACTGTAAACTCAATTATCTCGATATGCTCGCTGTTTTTCAGCAGTTTTGCCAAGATAATTTTTCTTGATTTTCAACAAATTAAAGAAAATTAAATCCTTTAAAAACTATAAATGAAAAATAAACATTTCTTCCTTCTAATTATAATAACAAAATAGGATTAATTTTATCAATTTTGATTTACTTTATTATATATATAATTGTTCTTGTTGTTTCAGGTATAATTGAGCGACAACGTAATAAGTATAGTATAAAGAAGACAAGACGAACCCAGACTTTAAAATAGTGGAAAAAATAGTTTTGCGAGATTAATTGTGTCGTAAAATATTAAAACTTTTGTTATTGCTGTTTACAATTTAACCAATATATATATATTTTTATTTTTATAAAATATATTATTATATAATTGCATAATTACATAAATAAATGAATGAAGAAGAATTAATAGTCTAAGTTAATTATAGGTTTAATAATCCACGTTCAAACATCGGTCAAGTTTCGTCATTACAAACATTTCTGGTCTACCCTGGTTTCGTGTACAAAATTGTTTTGTTGTAGTGTGCTCGACAATTTTTTTAAAAATTGCATCCAAAGTACAGAAATAGAGCTGTAACAGACCTGCCAAGTCTCCGGCTTTTTGAATATCAGTAATTTAGTACAGAAAATGTTGTTTTATGTAATCGGAACATTTTGCGATTTAAAGGAACAACATTTTCTCTAAAAAATTACTGGTGTGCAAAAAGCCGGAGACTTGGCAACTCTGACTGTAATTACAATAAGTTTTCTTTTCTATTTTAGGTAACTTTTACAAAACTGAGATATTCTCACTGCATCGCCAGAAGACAAATGCAAGATAAGGTAAGACATGTGCGAGGTAATTTTTAATACATGCGAGACTTATTTGCGAAGAAACTTTAATATATAGTATAAGATTGTATGAGGTAAGTTGATAGATTTTTAGAGAGTTAGCTTCGATACCGTTTTAAAGTTTTAGAAACTACTACATATAAAAGTTCTTCAAATAATCGTTTATTTCCTGCAGGCTTAAAATTAAAGTCCTGAAGATTAGATTAGAGTCCTAAAGAATTTTCGGATTTACCCAAAGATTTTGCTTAGAGGCAACAGGCAGCCTTACCCGAATCCGAAATATTCAAGCCTGAACCCGAAGTAGAAGAAAATTAATCCATATATATATATAAATCTGCAATTATGTCTCTAACATCAATTTTATCATTTTTGTATAAAAATGAACATATACGCATTCCTTAATATAAAAAAATAGTTATTTTTTTTCAACTGAAAAATATTTAGAACTTTCTTTTTAAAAAAGGGTTAATCCCGTACCCGACCCAAAATAATCAAAACCAAAACCGACTCGAACCCGAGACATTCAAAGTTAATTCGAGCTGCAATGAAAAAATATTAGAGTCAACCCTATGCAGGACTCCAGTTCAGATTATATGACTGACAGACTGAAATCTCTAGAATCTACCGAGTTGCTAGATTAAAAAATTTTTGCGTGAAAAATTGCATCATCAAATGAAATATCCAAATATTTTACACATTTTACAGGAAATTGTTGTAGACTATATTATATTTTATTGCATGAAATTGTTTGTTCCATTTTATTTTTTTGGAGACGATAGTCATTGTTATTACTGCGATAATTTTTAATAGAACATTTTTCAATAAGCTTAATATCATTCTAAAAATACCTATTTTTTATCACCCTATATTTTAAACAACGTTTTGAATTGCATATTTATATGATATCCGTCGTGATATGTAGTATTATGATTCTGTCAACTATAGTTAGGTTTGAACGTTTGTGGTAAAAAAAATGATGTCAAATAAATTTAACATCACTATTTCCAAACAATCATCTTCGTAGTATATTTCTATTGCAAATGTTGTAAATATCTACCGCGAATATTTTAATTTTGATATAAACGAAGTTAAAAATTTTGATGACTGTTTTTTTTCCCGCGACAAACATTCAACCAGTGGCGGCCGGCAAGTCAAGTAACAGGGGAGGCTGAGATCGTCAGTAAAACAGAGATCCCCTTTGCCCCCTTTCTTGAATCACTTATTACTGGTTAACATTCGCAGTTGTAGTATGAATGCACACGTTATTGAAATAAGATGTTACTTGCTTGTGCAATATATTTTATTTATCAATAAAACCTGGTTTAAATACATTTAAAGAAATAACATATGAATAAAGGGGCTCTGATACATAGCATACGGCGGTGTAATGCACTCAAACTCTTGCGCTTATAAGAGTCCCCAACGAGACTAAAACTTTTTTATAGATTTTTTTGTAAAACGTTTTGTATCAGATGCTATTTTTATAGAGACGCCCATGTGCCTAAAAAACTTTAGTGTCAACCCATTGACAGTGTTTTAGGGCTTCAAACATTTTCTTGCACCCCGGTCTTTAAGCATCAGTGCTTTCATGCCCCCTCGCTGACTTTAAGGGGCTACTTCACTCACGTGAAAACATCCGCTCTCTAATGTTAATCCTATAGAAGAGTTCTTTTAAAAAACCTCGTTTGCAATTCAGTATTTTTAACTGTTTATTTCATTTATTTTTTATTTTATTTTATTTTTTATTGGATAGCTGAGGTCGATCTCTACAAAGCCAATTGTTTCCTCCGTAGAACATTTTGTTATCCAGGGGGCGCTGCCGAGCGCTCAAGACGGGATGATGCGCGGAGCGGATTCCCATTCCCGCCAGTAGTGATGTTTTTGCTTGATACGTAAGCGCAGTGTACCAACCACTGCCAGTCAATTTTGTTCTCCTTGTAAATAAATGTAATTAGTTAAGTTTAAACTCCACTTTTTATTGAGTACGAAATGATCATCTTAGTTTTCTTAACGAAATACAGTCCAACGATATTAACTGAGCTATCTACGGAACATGTTTTGGTCCTCCGAGCCCCAGCGCTCATTTAGAACACTGCAAAGAATCATCGCCCTTGGATTTTTGTATGTAGTTATAGATAATTATAATGGCTACTATTAAAGGTACTGTGATCCTCAATCGGAAACGCGGAAACATACGCAGCCAAGTTACACGTATATCAAATGCAATAAAATCAAATCTTGGCCAGAAAGAATTGGAACTAAAGTTCAATGCACTTCAAACGTTAAAAAAGAAAACAGATGAGTTACGCAACGAGTCGTATTCGGTAATTTCTGATGATGATTTACCGGAATTTGAAAATTCCTTGACGGAGATAGAAGAACAGTTAGAAGTTCTCGAAGTAAGTCTTCTTGATTTAATAAAGCCTAGTGTTTCTAGTGTTGAATGTCAAAATAATAATGATAGAATTAATGCTAATGAGTCAAAAATTAAATTGCCGTCAATTAATTTACCCCAATTTTCGGGACGTTACACAGAGTGTTTTAATTTTAAACTACAATTCACCACCTTGATTGATAGCAATGACGAATTAAATGATGCTCAAAAATTATATTATTTACAATCGGCTTTAACAGGCCCTGTGAAACAATTGCAAAACATTGATGATTCTTATGCTTCCTTATTCGAAGCTTTAAAAAAACGATTTGCAAACAAACGGTTAATTGTAAATTCTCATATTTCTGAATTATTGAGTAACAACAAAATAAAAATTGAAAATGCGAAAGAAATACGCAATCTGGTAGATAATTTATTGAGTCATTTGAGGGCTTTGCAACAATTGGGACTAGAAAATAATAATTTATCGGAATCAATTTTAATGTATTTTGTGTTACAAAGAATCGATGACGAGTCAAGAAAGGCATTTGAAATGAGTCTTAGTTGTAACGACTTGCCTGAATGGAATATTTTTATTGATTTTTTACTGAAAAGAGCTCAAGCTCTCGAAAACATACAAAAAAGCAACACCGTTACGAAACCTAGGTATGAAATTACTCAGAAACAAAAAAGTTTAGTATTACAGAATGACAAATTTAATTGCGCATTATGTAAACAACCTCATATGATATTTTGATGTCAAAGGTACTTAGATTTATCGGTTCGAGAGAAATTGAACCAAGTAAGGAAGTTGAAGTTATGTTATAACTGCTTATCGTTATCTCACGCTGTTAATCGATGTAATAAATTGCATAATAAGTGTAGGATTTGTTACTCCAACCATCATAGTTCTCTTCATGGAGCTAATTTTTCGAAACCTGCTTATGAAAATAGGCAAGTTAATTGTATTGCAAATGAACCGCAGTTGGAAACGGAAGATAACGTAAATTCTAATTCAATAGAACCCACCGCAACTGCGTTAACATTGAGCTGTCAAAACAATTATGATCAAAATTTGTCTTGCTCCAGTTATAATGGGTTGATTTCGACAGCTGTGATTTATTTAAGGGGAAGTAATAATTCCTTTTTCCCTTGTATTGCGATTCTTGATACTGCGAGTAATGTCTCATTGGCCACGTTTTCTGTAGCAGATATGTTAGGGTTGCAAAAATATAAGGTCAAGTCATTAATTACTGGATTAAATGATTCTGTCTGTAAAATTAAAAGCAGAATAAATGTAGAAATTTCCAACAAGGATAGAAGTTTTAAAAAATTATCCAACATGTTTTTGGTTCCTAAAATCACTGATTTAACCCCTTCAAGCGCCGTAGACATTTCTAATCTGCACTTACCACAGAATTTAACCTACGCGAACCCAAGATTTTTTGAACCTCAGCGAATTCAAGTGTTATTAGGAGCAGATGTATATTACGAATTGTTATTAGCTAGTCAAATAAAAATTCCTAAAACTTCTATAATTTTACAAAATTCTCATTTAGGATGGATCGCGGGTGGAACAATACAAGATAGAAATGAAAGTAAATTCACGTGCCATTTAATAGAAAATCAAGATGAATTAGATTTGAAAACCTTTTGGGACTTAGAGACGTTGGGAATTAAAGATGACCCAAACAGTGTTAAAAACGAGAAAATTTTAGAAAAATTTCATGAAACTGTGCGTTTTGAAAATAATAGATATTAAATCAGTCTCCCTTGGACAAGGGATTGGAACCATTTAGAAAATAATTATAAAACCGCCGAAGCGCGACTCTCAGGTCTTATAAAAAGAATGAAACGTGATACAAAGTTATACGAACAATATTGCAATATTTTGAATGAGTATTTAGAGATGAACATAATTGAAAGTGTACCCAATTTAGAAAACCCTTGAGATAAACCAGTTTTTTACTTACCGCACCATACAGTATTTAGAGAAGATAGTATTTATACTAAATGTCGAATAGTTTTTGACGCAAATTCCCATGAAGCAGGACAATTGTCTTTGAACGACTGCCTTGACGCAGGAACTAATTTAAACCCTAATATTTTTCACTTATTGATTTTTTTCAGACTAAACAAAATTGCCTTTCTAGCAGATATAGAGAAGGCTTTTCTACAAATTGCCATAAACGACAAGGACAGGGATGTTCTGAGATTCTTGTTTATAGATAAGAATCCTGTCGACAATGACGCATTTAATGTTATCGTCTACAGATTTTTACGCCTAACATTTGGCTTGAACTCAAGCCCATTTTTGCTATCTGCTACAATTAAGCCTCATCTTAACAAATTTGAAACGGAATATCCAATAACGACAGAAGTACTCCACAATTGTATTTATGTGGACGACTTAATAACCGGGACAGACACAGTCGAAGATGCGTTGAACATTTCGGAACAATCTCATAAAATAATGAAGGAAGCTAGCATGAATTTACGGAAGTGGATTTCAAACAGTAAACTGTTAATGGAAATATGGGATAATCGTGGATTTAGTACTATGCCACAACCTTTTGAGGATGCTACAATACATAAGGTTTTGGGGATATCGTGGCAACCCAAGCAAGATATACTTTTGATAGATATTGATAATTTGCTCGAATTTTTGCATAATTTGCAAAATTTGCAAATTTGCAGAATTTTTGCAAAATTTTGCGTAACGCAAAAAATACAAAACGTTTTGTATTACAAGTTGCAGGTAGAATATTTGACCCTCTGGGTCTAATTTCTCCGTATACAATACGAATTAAATGTTTATTTCAAGAACTGTGGAGTAGGAATTTAACGTGGGATGAAGAACTGCCCTCCGATATTACAAAGACGTGGGAACAATGGTGTTCCGAACTTCCCCAGTTAAGAAATCTAAAAATTCAAGGGAACATTTTTCAGTTTCCCGATGACTCCAATTACACCCTAACTTTGCATACCTTTGCCGATGCCAGTCCAAAGGCATACGGTGCTTCCGTGTATCTACAAATTGATTCACTAAGTGAATCTTCCTTAAATTTGATTACATCAAAATCCAGAGTGGCACCATTGAAAAAAGTGTCACTTCCTAGACTTGAACTTCTAGCAGCATTACTTGCTGCACGCTTAACTTGTGAAGTAAAAACGGTACTAGACCGCAAGGGACCATCATCTATGTATTTGTGGACAGATTCGCAGATTGTTTTGTACTGGATCAAAGGCTCTGCAAACAGGTGGAAGTCACTTGTGTCGAACCGTGTAAAGGAAATCCAAGCTCTCACAGACCCATCCAGGTGGTTTCACTGTGCAGGGTCCGAGAATCCTGCAGATTTGCTAACAAGAGGTGTCAAGTGTGACCTTCTCGTTCAGAGTTCCAAATGGTGGACTGGACCAGAGTTTTTGAAAGACTTAGATCAGTGTAACAACGACCAGACTTTAGTGATTCCTAACAAGGACATATATATAAACGAACTAAAAAGAGACTCCGTGAACATTATTGATGATGATTTTGTTATATTAACTATTTCTCACGATAAACCGTTAATTAATCATATTTTTGCATGTACTAATAATTTTGTAAAATTAATTCGTATAATGAGTTTTATTTTTAGATTCACCTTCAACTGTCGTACTAAATTGAAGAAAAGAAGTGGACCACTATCCCTCGACGAGGTTAGAGAGGCCGAATCGTTTCTAATTCGGTCAGCACAAAGGGGGGAATTTAGGGAAGAATTAAAATGTCTCGAAAAAGGTAAGCCTGTTCACGATAAAAGTAGATTATCTTCCTTAAACGTATTTGTAGGAGAGGATGGATTAATTAGAGTTGGCGGCCGTTTAGCACATGCAGATTTGCCGCTTAACTCAAAGTTTCCAATTGTGTTGCCTGCAAATCATAAGTTAACGGATATTATTTTAAATTACTTCCATCTCAAATACTTTCATTTAGGCCCACAAGCGTTGCTTTTCCATGTAAGACAAAAATTTTGGCCACTTAATGGCAGGAATAATTGCCGAAGCATTGTTCACAAATGTGTGACATGCTTCAAGAATAAACCTGTTGTCACCTCCCAATTAATGGCTGATCTGCCGGGAGAATGTGTGACACCAAATTTTGTATTTTCGGTGACAGGTCTGGATTACTGTGGCCCATTTTCTATTAAATTTAAAAATCAAAGGAAGGGCGTATTGAATAAAATTTATGTCGTAGTGTGTGTGTGTTTATGCACCAATGCAATACACCTGGACTTTGTTTCAGATCTCACAACTCAGGCTTTTATAGCTAGTCTAAAACGTTTCTTTGGCAGAAGGGGAAAATGTGCAAAAATCCTATCGGATAATGAAAAAACGTTCATCGGAGCTGACATAGAGTTGAAAAAATTGCATAAACTGATTAGTTTCCCAGATGAGGAATTGTGTAATTTTTTAATCCATGAATGTGTCAAATGGGAATTTATTCCCCCCAAATCCCCGAATTTTGGTGGCCTCTGGGAGGCGGCTGTAAAATCATTCAAGTTTCATTTAAAACGGGTAATAGGTGATCAAAAATTAACCTTAGAAGAGTTTCTTACTATACTAGCGGAAATTGAGGGAGTTTTGAACTCCCGTCCCTTTACCCCGCTGTCCTCAGATTTCGAAAATTTTGAAACCTTGACACCCTCTCATTTTTTAATCGGTAGACCTATCAGTTCGATCTCCGAACCACCTTTAGATAACATTAATGAAAATAGATTAGCAAAATGGCAGAGAATCACCAAATTTAGTCAACAAATTTGGAAGACTTTGGAAGCGCGATTATTTAAATAATCTGCAGCAGAGGGGGAAATGGAAATTTAAAAAGGAGGATGTACAGAAAGGAACTTTAGTACTAATAAAGCAGGAAAATTTACCTTCCACCAAATGGCAGGTTGGAAGGATAGTTGAAATTTTTAAGGGAAGGGACAATATAATACGAACCGTAAACTTACGGTTACCAGACGGACGAATTTATAAGAGAAATGTCAGAGATGTCTGTATATTACCAGTTCAGTAACAGATTTCTTTTCTTTCTTTAAGCAATTTTTAAGGTATATATTATTTCTGTATGTAATGTTGAATTATAGTGCATTTATGATTGTATTATTATTGTGTATGTAAGTTGTTATATCTTGTGTTCCGAACTTCCCCAGTTGAGAAATCTAAAAATTCAAAGGAACATTTTTCAGTTTCCCGATGACTCCAATTACACCCTAACTTTGCATACCTTTGCCGATGCCAGTCCAAAGGCATACGGTGCTTCCGTGTATCTACAAATTGATTCACTAAGTGAATCTTCCTTAAATTTGATTACATCAAAATCCAGAGTGGCACCATTGAAAAAAGTGTCACTTCCTAGACTGGAACTTCTAGCAGCATTACTTGCTGCACGCTTAACTTGTGAAGTAAAAACGGTACTAGACCGCAAGGGACCATCATCTATGTATTTGTGGACAGATTCGCAGATTGTTTTGTACTGGATCAAAGGCTCTGCAAACAGGTGGAAGTCACTTGTGTCGAACCGTGTAAAGGAAATCCAAGCTCTCACAGACCCATCCCGGTTTCACTGTGCAGGGTCCGAGAATCCTGCAGATTTGCTAACAAGAGGTGTCAAGTGTGACCTTCTCGTTCAGAGTTCCAAATGGTGGACTGGACCAGAGTTTTTGAAAGACTTATATCAGTGTAACAACGACCAGACTTTAGTGATTCCTAACAAGGACATATATATAAACGAACTAAAAAGAGACTCCGTGAACATTATTGATGATGATTTTGTTACATTAACTATTTCTCACGATAAACCGTTAATTAATCATATTTTTGCATGTACTAATAATTTTGTAAAATTAATTCGTATAATGAGTTTTATTTTTAGATTCACCTTCAACTGTCGTACTAAATTGAAGAAAAGAAGTGGACCACTATCCCTCGACGAGGTTAGAGAGGCCGAATCGTTTCTAATTCGGTCAGCACAAAGGGGTGAATTTAGGGAAGAATTAAAATGTCTCGAAAAAGGTAAGCCTGTTCACAATAAAAGTAGATTATCTTCCTTAAACGCATTTGTAGGAGAGGATGGATTAATTAGAGTTGGCGGCCGTTTAGCACATGCAGATTTGCCGCTTAACTCAAAGTTTTCCAATTGTGTTGCCTGCAAATCATAAGTTAACGGATATTATTTTAAATTACTTCCATCTCAAATACTTTCATTTAGGCCCACAAGCGTTGCTTTTCCATGTAAGACAAAAATTTTGGCCACTTAATGGCAGGAATAATTGCCGAAGCATTGTTCACAAATGTGTGACATGCTTCAAGAATAAACCTGTTGTCAGCTCCCAATTAATGGCTGATCTGCCGGGAGAATGTGTGACACCAAATTTTGTATTTTCGGTGACAGGTCTGGATTACTGTGGCCCATTTTCTATTAAATTTAAAAATCAAAGGAAGGGCGTATTGAATAAAATTTATGTCGTAGTGTATGTGTGTTTATGCACCAAGGCAATACACCTGGACTTTGTTTCAGATCTCACAACTCAGGCTTTTATAGCTAGTCTAAAACATTTCTTTGGCAGAAGGGGAAAATGTGCAAAAATCCTATCGGATAACGCAAAAACGTTCATCGGAGCTGACATAGAGTTGAAAAAATTGCATAAACTGATTAGTTTCCCAAATGAGGAATTGTGTAATTTTTTAACCCATGAAGGTGTCAAATGGGAATTTATTCCCCCCAAATCCCCGAATTTTGGTGGCCTCTGGGAGGCGGCTGTAAAATCATTCAAGTTTCATTTAAAACGGGTAATAGGTGATCAAAAATTAACCTTAGAAGAGTTTCTTACTATACTAGCGGAAATTGAGGGAGTTTTGAACTCCCGTCCCTTTACCCCGCTGTCCTCAGATTTCGAAAATTTTGAAACCTTGACACCCTCTCATTTTTTAATCGGTAGACCTATCAGTTCGATCTCCGAACCACCTTTAGATAACATTAATGAAAATAGATTAGCAAAATGGCAGAGAATCACCAAATTTAGTCAACAAATTTGGAAGACTTTGGAAGCGCGATTATTTAAATAATCTGCAGCAGAGGGGGAAATGGAAATTTAAAAAGGAGGATGTACAGAAAGGAACTTTAGTACTAATAAAGCAGGAAAATTTACCTTCCACCAAATGGCAGGTTGGAAGGATAGTTGAAATTTTTAAGGGAAGGGACAATATAATACGAACCGTAAACTTACGGTTACCAGACGGACGAATTTATAAGAGAAATGTCAGAGATGTCTGTATATTACCAGTTCAGAAACAGATTTCTTTTCTTTCTTTAAGCAATTTTTAAGGTATATATTATTTCTGTATGTAATGTTGAATTATAGTGCATTTATGATTGTATTATTATTGTGTATGTAAGTTGTAATATCTTATAATTTTTTCTTATGATAATTTTTGCAAATTTATATGTGAATGTGTATTGAAATTGCATTTCAATCCCCGGGGGAGTGTTTCCTCTGTAGAACATTTTGTTATCCAGGGGGCGCTGCCGAGCGCTCAAGACGGGATGATGCGCGGAGCGGATTCCCATTCCCGCCAGTAGTGATGTTTTTGCTTGATACGTAAGCGCAGTGTACCAACCACTGCCAGTCAATTTTGTTCTCCTTGTAAATAAATGTAATTAGTTAAGTTTTAACTCCACTTTTTATTGAATACGAAATGATCATCTTAGTTTTCTTAACGAAATACAGTCCAACGAGGTTAACTGAGCTATCTACGGAACACCAATGTTTTACTTTTTCGATTTTGTTTGCAGATTTTTGTTATTAGGATACTTTCGCTTTCGAAGCCGGTTTTGAAAATGAAAATATCCTCATTAAAAGGGGAAAAAACTGCAAACAAAATCTTAAAAGTTTTAAAAAATTTGCCTTTGTAGAGGGCTACCTAAGCTAGTTAGCTATCTAATGCAAAAAGTAAAATAAAATATAATAAAATAAAATAAAATATATAAATAAATAAATATTAATAAAAATATTGAAGATATGTTTTAAAAGAACTCTTGTATACGATTAACATTAGTGAGCTGGTGATCAGAGGCTAGGTTCAAGCCCACAGACTCCCCAGACTTGAATGGCGCGTACATTGTAAACAAGTGAGTAAGTGTGATCGAAGATCGCTCAAAGGGTTTCGTTTAATATTCCTTTCAAAACACTTTATCCTCTCTTTAATACATCCAAATAAATTTCATTTAGCAACCAAAAAAAAAAAAGGTCATGTTTTTTATAAAGTAAATATTTATCTGTCTATTTTTCTCGTTTTATTTTAATATCCAAACCAGCCCGCTATTATATTCTGTCATAATAATATCTGTCATGTGGACTAAATGCGATACTTAAAAAAATTAATTTCAAAATTAAACATCTTGTACACCTTCAAAATGTTAAAATATGCAAACATTTCCATAATCGGGTTTTTATCATGATTCAATACGTTCCTCAAACTCATATATTTACTATTCTCTGTTACTCATATTGATACCCGCTTTGTATTATTCTCAAACATCTGAAAAATTCGTTAAACTTCCAATAGGACGTCAGATTTTCTTTTTAATTCTCTAATAGCGTGATATTAATCTGCATTGTGTACACACACATACTCATACTCCTTGTATTATTAAGAAGTCTTAGACATTTTATTACCACTATGACGTCAATCAATTTTATTTCATATTTATCTTTTTTTCAATTGGTGAAACTTTTTATTTCATTTTCATTTTTCACGGAGAAATCGTCTGATAGAAAATTAATTATTGTGGAAAGAATTTCATTGTGGATTTTTAATTTTTGGCATCTGCTATAATGAAAAATGTTTAAATTTAAAAGGAAAAGGCTGTTAGAATTTTGGTTTTTTATCTCTGTTTATTAAAATAATACGAATTTTTCAAATTTTAACATTTGGAGCTCTTTATACGAAACTCTAAATTATTATATACGAATAATTTATACGAAACCCGAAAACCCGATGTTTCTTATTTTATGAAAATATACTATAAACACGTACGAAAAGATAATATAATCTTCTGAGTTATCCGAGCTTCCGAATAGCGTGTTCCATTGTCTTTTGAACCCCCAGAAACCAATACATTTTCAAAATTTAAAGAATTATTTATAAAATCGAAGTATTTTTCGCTGCCCGTATTTTTCAGAAACGTTTCCAAAGGGTTTTTATAGTGTATTAATTAGTGTCCTCAGCCTGGAATACTTGTTTTTCGAATGCTATCAGTTTTCAAGTAAACATTTTCATGCTCAAAAAATATGTTTAACAAACAAATATGCAACATTAACAGCATTAACAATAAGATTAAAATTAAGATTATTTCTTTACTTTTTCATGTATAAATTAACTTATGCGGCTGAAAACGTTTACTTGAGAATGGATGACAGTCGAAAAACGGGTATTCCAGGCTGAGGACACTAATTAATACACTATAAAAACCCTTCGGAAACGTTTCAGAAAAATACGGGCAGCGAAAAGTACTTTGTTTTTATAAATAATTCTTTAAATTTTTGGAAATGTACTGGTTTCTGGGGATTAAAAAGACAATGGAACACGCTATTCGGAATTTCGGATAACTTAGAAGATTATATTATATTTTCGTTCGTGGTTATAGTATATTTTCATAAAATAAGAAACATAGGTCATTTTTTACAGTGTAGGGATTTTCTCCTATTCGCATTATCCCTCGCCAATTTTTGTCATTCTTTTAAACTGCGATACCGACGGCTAATCCATATCCAGCCTCCGCACAGTTCTGTTATTTGTCGCGCGTTTTCCGCAGAATTTTTAAAAGTTACCATGATGAACATTTATATACTCTCATCTTAAATTGTATTTATATTAGAAATATTTTAAATAAACGTTTGTTTATTTCAAAGCAAGTTAGGAAGAGACATAGTATCCTTTGCCGTCTCTGATGAGCCGGCGTTCAACTAAATTTTTTCCACAATTCCTTTACTGATTATAATCAAAGTTTTAATAATAATTAAAAAAAAACACCCGCAGAAATGTTTACAAATCAACTTTTTAATGATATTTTGCTTTTGCAATATTTTTCTCTTTTGTGGGAAGTTCTGTTATTGGTCGCTAAAATTCTCTAACATAATTTATTTGATTTCAGATTTTGGCCACATTCTTATGGTCTATAGCAGTGGTTGGTCTCTCCATCATAATTGGATTGTTCACAAGAATTTATATTTAAATAAATGTATGTATGTATTACGTTTAGTTCATTTTTAAATAATTTTCCATATTTTTTAATCATCATGCAAAATATGTAAATGAAAGATGGAATAAAAACTATTTTTTCTGCCTTTTCATTTTTTTCCCTCAGTTGCTATCTGTTTTCATTTAAGGATTAACTTTAAAAGATACGGGGGGGGGGGGGGGTCGTACTGAATGCGCCAGTCAGTGAAAAAACAGTTGTGAATTCTAAAAAGAAAAAAAATGTTGATTTTACTGTATAATACTGGCACGAGGTGCCAGTATTGTACTGTAAAATCAACAGTTTTTTTTTGCAGTGTAGGTGTGCGGAATATGCCGCCGATGTATTTAAATAATATATTCGGTTTTCTTTCTTAATTAAACTTTAAAAAAAAATGTAGTATTGCTTTCATACCATTACTAGACATTAGACACTATTCTTCTTTCACATCAAAAGTTCATATTTAGTCTTTAAAAGGTGTTGGCGCATGGAGTACACCACCCGTGTCTTTATGTTACTAAAAACGTTCTGTTACACTAATTCTAATTAAATTATTTTTCTTTTTTTGAACAATACATGTTGATTACTTTTATACTACTACTGGAGATTACCTTAAACAAGGATATCATTAAAAGTTGTTATTTATATTTTAAAAACCGTTGGTGCATAGAGTGTTCCGTCTAAGTCTTTAAGTCCGCATCTTTATAGGTTAATTGTTTTAAATCTGATTCTAGGTATAGCTTTCCCACGATAAGTTGGCTGACGATTAACGTAACTAAAGATGAATTTATTCATTAATTATGGCGACAATAACTATGTGAAACTATCAGAGATTCAATCAGTTAAAATAACAGTATTGGAAAACTGGTGTCAACTGGTATCGAAGTATTAAAAGAAGTATAAAATAAGTCGGCGTTAATGGGTTAATGTTTGCAACTTTCTTAATTAGCAATTTTCCTTCCTCGACGTATCGCGAACTCTTTCAAGGTCACCAGAGAACTTATCGTGGCAATCGAGTACACCAAATCAAGTAAATCAAATTTCATTTTAGTCCTCCAGCTGTAATGATTTTTCATACTTTTATGTTATATTGACATTTTACAATAGACGCTTGGTATGAAGACTGTTTAATATCTTTTTATATTTTACACAAAGTTCTAAGCACGCAAGTCCGTAGTTAAAATTCGAAGTTCGAAAATGTTACTAAAGCAACCATTTTACGTTTTTCCTTTATATATTTATATATATATATTTTATTTTTAAGCTCGCTGCAAGCCCATTGTGCATAATTTTTTTTATTTTGAATTTTCAGAAACCGGTTATGATATATTTAGTACAGGAGAAAAGGATTTCTATCAAAATATACGTAAAGCACTTGACTTTCATAGAGGACGTCTTCATAGAACACTTACAAAGTACCTCAGATTGTGTCAACTAGCAACCTTTTATAATCCTTGTTACAATGTTTGCAAACCTTTCAGACAAACCCTTTAAAAAGCATCTAGTCATTTACATATTTGGGTTAAAAAAAGGTTTTAAAAATCAAAAATTGTTATGGGAACACACCGAAGAGAATATAGCTGTACTTTTCTTCCTTCACTTGCACCCAGGGGCATATTTAAGCAGAATTCGTTGGGGGGGGGGGGGGGGCGTAAATGACGATTTTGCCGATTAACTTAAAAAATATATCTTTAAAATACGTTTCTGTGTCTGTATATGTATCTATGTTCTATATAATATTCAACATTACTAACCAATCGAGATCAAATTTTGCACTTTAGAATGTCGGATACTTCACACTTTAGAATAAAGCTGAAAATAGATTAGTTTCAACCACGTGATCAGTCAAGCTTGGATCCAAGGGGGAGATCATGGGGGTCATGACCCCCCTCTAAACGAAACACATTTCTATAGAACAATACATTTTTTTATATAAATATGTATCAAAGGAGTTTTCAATTTCGTCTTGTTTTCCTGCTTAAAAATTCTAATCTATTTGATACATTCACGGGGTTATTTTTATATAGAAAGCCATGAAAATTGCAAGTATTATTGTTTAAGCAGCAAAGAATCGAACAACGTTTTTAATTTTCCTGTGCATGTGGTACATTTTTATTGCTCCCTCAAGACGATATTTTCAGGATTGCCAAGCCCCAAAAATTGACTTAAAATACGAACTTTGAGATAATTTTCTGAAGGATTCTTTGCTTTTATAAGAAAATGTGAAATTCAGATTTCTTTGCATCTGAATAAAATATGCAAATTTTATACATTTATGAATATACCCACAAATTTCATGCATTTACGAAGAAAAATGAACTCGGGCTTATGTTAGAAAACAGGCAATTTGAACATGATATAAAAATTGCTAATGAAGACTGTGTCCCCCCTCCCCCGAAAAAAAAACATGACCTTGAAATGGGTGGTTGAATTCGGTTCTGGTGATCACAGTCTTCCAATTTGTATTCAATCAATCAAAATCATAAGATTATCAACCTATATTATTACCTAACCAATGAAAATCAACAAAAACCGATAGGCAAACGAAACGCCCATCTGGTTATTAAGGTAGTTGCTCGGGTGTAACGTCAGGTTGAAACTGATCTATATAGTGGACGTTTAAAGATGGACACTTTCACCCCTCCATTTGCATTCCTTTGCTGTAAATATGCCAGCAAAGTATTTTGATATTAAAAGAAAAATCTTTTTGTTTTTTGTTGAATATGTGGACGGAAATTTGTACTTCGGATTAATTAAACAGATTGGAGTTTTTAGTAAGATGCTACTTACAACTTATTCAGAATCAGCTTATTTATTTATATTTACATTAAAAGGAATTAAATCATAGCTTATTTTAATTACATCTTTGTACATTCATTTAACAACATGCATTTTAACCCGCCGCTTCTTTAGACGAACCCATCTATCCACAATAGTGCCCAAATCTAGTCAATCCAAAATGTAATTCTCGTATTTAAGCAACATAAGTGCATTCAGACGTGATTCGGTCATTGTTGCTCTCAGACAGTTTTTCACAATTTTTAATTTACTGAATGTTTTTTCATTCAAAGCAACTGTTACTGGAGGAGTTAGCGCCAGACGACTGACACGGTTCGAAAGCGGTAAAATGTTTTTCAAATATTCTGATTTCTTTGAAATGTCATCCATTGTTTGAGCCTCTGCGCAGAAGTCTGATAAAACTTCTTGCTCCGCGTGTAATGCTTCCATGTCAGCAACTGCCTGTGTTTTAGGAAAGAAATCTGCCGCTTTCTTAACCGGATCTAATGATAATTTCTCTCTTGTATAATGGGAGGATTCATTATTTGATACAGTGGTGTTATTCTGATGGAAGAGTTGAGGCTATCTGCCATCATCACTATAAGGGTATCCAGGACCTTCTTAAACTCCATGCAATAGAACGTTAGAAGTTCAGGAGTAAAGAAATTGTCTCAATTATCGTTTAACTTCTTTGGTGCCAATCTTCGTCGATGCTGTATAGCAAATTAAATTAACGGATCTATACCTTGCTTAGTTGAAAAGAGAATGGACCACAAGCATTTCTGACGTCATTCAACATCACGATGACGTTTTTCTTTTATACAGCTAATCAACGTCCCAAGTTTCCCCACAAGCGTTCAAGAAGAGCCAATCAAATACGAGTAATTTCCCACAGCATTGCGTGCTCCATCCCGTTCGAGTGGTCCATTGCGTTCTGTATTTCTCTGTTCATGTTTTCATCGTCACTGTTTATTATTTTCAGTGATTTGATTTCAGTAAAATTCGATCCACGATTTCTGAAAGCTTCTGCTGTGTGCCGTTGAATTCTTCAGACATGCTGTTTGGAAAATCGTATGACTTGAAAGCTACCTGTTCTATATACAGCTCATTCATCAGTGTTGAATTCAGACACTTTTCTTCCGAAGGGATTTCTGTGACTCCGGGGGGGGGGGGGGGGCATTATAGAGTTCCAGGGGGGATTGCACTTTTTAATAATTAAAAGCATAAAATCTCAAATCTTCCTCAAGGAGGGATAATTCAATGCTCCGGGGAGGAATGTCCCAGCCCCCGGGCCACCCCCTGAATTCAACACTGCGTAAAGATGTGCGATATCTCGCTCGCAAGGCCGACACCGGTTTTATCGACTGCTTCTACAACTTCCAAAAGTCGCTCCTGTGGTTTTTATCTTTGTTAACATATCTCACACCAACAGCCAATCGATCCTGATGCGAAGAATCTGGTGTCGTGTCTGCCATAAAATTCTGCTTCTTGAATCTCGTTGACTATCTTTTTGCGTAATGCTGTCGCAAGAACTTCATATCGTCTTGGGAAGAAGCAGAAAGGTAAGTTGTGTGACATGGCCTGAATCATGCGTCCTCAAGCCATTTCCTCAGTACTGAGTTATGTCTGGAAATTAATTTCACAATTTACTGAAAATTTTCATTTTCGTCTTTGTCACTTCCCCTGATTGCCAGGCTTTGTCTACCCAGCGTTCGCTTAATGTCCATCAAGATTGTTACCACTTCACTGTTGAATGCAAAATCTTGCTCTTCTAGAATAATCTGTTTGCGCTTGTCCTTGTCGAGTAATACATCAACGTGATTATGCGTCATCATGAACTGACACTAACCTGAAAGAGCAATTCGGTGAGAGTTGGAAGAGCAATGTTGCGCAAGCTTTCAGTCCTTTTTTTCCGCTACGCTTTTCATTTTGTGTCATTTTTTTACACAACTCTCAAACCAAGAATTTTGTGTTTTTCTTCCACAGGACCTTCGTGAAATAGACAACAAACAAAACAAAAACAGCGTTGAGTTCTGTGCTATATTCCAGAAACGGATACTCTCTGAACCAAGCGCTGTTGAAACGTCGCCGTCTATCTCGCAGGATGAAATCGTTTATCGGCTATGCACCAAGTTTTGGTGCACTAGACACAACGCAAGTTGTAAACTTACCTGCAAGTTCTCATTTGTCGTTTTTGTATTAACCGCATGTAGACTTTTTGTCTTGCTCATTGAAGCTTCGAATGGGTTAGAAGGAGCACCCGCCATTTTCATTTGGATTCGCATCTCTCTGTGATAGTACTGCTTATGCTTCATCATCGAACTGGCTACCACACTGCAAACATTCTAATTTAACACGTTTACGTGCTTTCTTAGCAGGGGGTTCACATTCCATTTCAATTATGAAATATGATTATCAAACGATCACTACTTCCAAAGTCTCAAACAACTTAGAAAACAGGTAACACGAGACGTGTCGGCAGGCTTTTCCGTGCTCTCCCAGATTGACCAATGAGAAGGTCGCACGGCGCATGTGCATATTGTTTTCTGTCTTATTGCTTGGCGATCAGAGGTAATGCTTCGCCCGCCAACGTGCTGAAAAGCAAAAACCTTTTTTCCTCTAATACCAGTTTTGATAAGAAATTCAAGACAAATGCTAAGGTTTGATGGTTTTTACAGTA
Source organism: Maratus michaelseni (assembly GCA_963931845.1). Taxonomy (NCBI): domain Eukaryota; kingdom Metazoa; phylum Arthropoda; class Arachnida; order Araneae; family Salticidae; genus Maratus; species Maratus michaelseni. Next base: position 95,735,257 of record OZ007596.1, read on the forward strand.
TATTTTCAGAAATTTGAAAAAAAAATCGATTTTTTGAAAGTTGTATCGATTGATACTGACTAACGAGAATTTGCCGACTATGATCAAAATTGCCGACTATGATCGAAATTCCTGACATTGGGAGGGGGGGGGCGAGACACCCTCCTACGCCCCTGCTTGCACCACGGGCCTAAAACCACGCGTAAACATTTTTCTTCAAATGTGAAAAGATCCCTCTATCTTTACAACCATCTCACAACTCACCAAGAACATGGACAATTTTACAACCCGAAACGCTGTGCTGAACGAATTTTCGTCCAACGCCTTTGTAGAGAAATAAATTTATTGCTCCCGCTGAAATAAAAATTCACACGCCAAGTCCTGTGTCGCAAGAGAAGGTCATAAAATCTGTGTGTGTGCTTTCTTTTTTAAGTGCGCAAAATTGCAAGTCAGCCTGAGATGGACATAAATCAAATCCCTTCCCATTCTTCACGAATCAATTTGTGGTCAGGTACAAAAGAAAGTTGCAGATTCAATAAAATAAATGGGTGGTGTCAACAGCTGTCAAGTATTCCCGTTTTGACCTTTGAGCTTTAGACAATCCTGAGACATCCTGAGAAAGTCATAAAAGATCAAAGATTCCGACATACCAAAACAAAAGAAAGCGAAGTAGGTCTACGCACTTTTTATCTCAATCACACAATATCAGAATTTTTGAAAGTTTGACATTTGACCACTAACACCACTCACTGTTTATATTTGAAAAATCTGTCCGAGCGAAACAGATATATGCTACTGCCATCTACCCATATACCGTATTTAAAACTGTGTGTGTGACCTTTCAACACAATTGTACAGTAAAAACTTACAACTGCCCCTCCACGGAAATTCTCATGGGAAAAAAAGACATAAAAAAAGCTACACATTTTCTTGAAAATTGCAATTAAAAGAAAACTGGTACGGACGAAGCCAACAATACAAAAAACATTAAATAATTTAATTTATATAAACCGAAGTAGAGGAAAAGTGGGCGTCCGACCACATGTGGCGGAGCTGTGGAGCCTGAGGAGGGAGGAGGGAGGGCTCTTCAGCTCCACCACTCGAAGTGCAGCTCAGCTCCTCCACTCAAAGTGCAGCACCTGCCCACCTCCCGAAGTGCCCTCCACCACCTAAGATAAGGGGATTAATTAAGGATTAGTGTTAATTAATTTTAATTGCGAGACTTAGAAATTTTTTCGAAGCCATTTTTTTTTTCCGCGGAGAATTTTAAAAGTCAATAAGGGTTTAATTATAAATGGTGAATAATTAATTTTAATTGGGGAACTTAGACATTTTTCGAAGCAATTTTTTTTTTCAACGAGAGTATACAGTTTGAATAGGAGTGTATGCAGTAGAAGTGAATGAATAATTAAAAATAATAATTAAAAAGGGTCATTCATTAATTTTAATTGGGGAACTTAGAAATTTTTTTTCAACATGGTGATTAATTTTAATTGGGGAACTTAGACATTTTTCGAAGCAAATATTTTTTCAACGAGATAGGTTATTTGTTATACATGTTAGAGTATATTACAGGTGAATTTTAAAAGTCAATAATGATTTAATTAAAAAGGGTCATTAATTAATTTTAATTGGAGAACTTAAGAAATTTTGGCGAGATATTTTTCCCTCAACGAGAGTACGCAGTTTGCATGTGCAGTAGAATGGTAGATGCTAGTAATCAAAAAGGTTCATTAATTAATTTTAATTGGCGGACTTCAACATTTTTGAGGCAAACAGGCGCGTTTTAATGAATTCGATATAGGTTGTAGTAAAAAATATAGGGTCCCGCATGAATTATACTGTACTCAATTGAATAGCTCTCCCCTCCCCCTCCCCCACCCTTTTTTACCCAGAGGGGGCCCTTCGATAGACTAACAATACACACTTCCAAAAGTATAGAGTACTATAAAAAGAATTTTAGCGTATATGTAAATAAACAAGTATGTAAAATCAGGCATAGCAGCATAATTCATGAATCACTTTCCAACATTATCGAAATGTTATGTGAACAAAATATAATTTTACCATCTAGTGCATTAGTTAATTAAAATAGTGAACAGTTACAGATCCCCTTTTTAATAAAAAGGCCTAAGGCCCTTCACAAAAAATCCAAAGGATTCAAGAAAAAGCTTTACACTACTGATAGCCAAAACATATAGGATTCTTAAATGGATTGAAGTATACAAATAGTTTATACAGGAATACATTTATTTAGGTTAGCATGCAAAAATAGTTAAAAGTTATAGGGAAGCCTTCGAATGGAGTGATTATACGTTTTGGGGACCCTTCAAAAGAAACTGGAAACAGTTATAGATATTGAACCCTTCACAAAAAATTGGACAAATCCCCTTTTTAATAAAAAGGACTCCTTCACAAAAAACCAATTATGCATAAGATCCCTTCCTAAAATCAGATAATTTACACCTTACCTTTTTTTTTTCAATTCAAGTTAGGCTAAAAGTACAGCTTACGCATCGATAGGTTCAAAATACAGGGACCCTTCAAAGTGTGAACTCGCATTAGACTATAGGGACCCTTCATAAAATAAATGAGATACATACCCTATTCGAATAAAAAAAAATCCCTTCACAAAAACTGTAGGGATTCCCTTTTGGAATAAAAATGCCCCTTCAGAAAAATCCAATTATACATAAGAACCCTTCCTAAAATCAGGTAATTTACACTTTCGACTTTGTTTTTTTCAATTCAAGTTAGGCTAAAAGTACAGCTTGCGCGTCGATATGTTCAAAACACATAGTTATAGATATTAAGCTACCTTCACAAAATAAATTCAATAGATTCATGTTATATTATGGCGACAGAAATACAAGGGATACTGACCTTCCATGAAAATCCGAGATCACTGTTTATATGAAAAGGCTCCCTTCGGAATGCACCCTGTAAAAATATTTTAAGAAATAGACTGCTATTCTGAAATGAATACGAATTCATGCAATATAAAAATAGGTTTTACACGAATACATTTTTAGTATAACGTTCAAAATATAGATTTTAGAAAAAAAAGTACATATTTCACCAAATTTATCATACAAGTCTGTAAAATAGGGTAGATCGTTTCATGAAAAATAATTGAATTTTCGAATGATTATGCTTTAAAATACATATTTATAACTGCAACTAAGATTTGAGTGTTACCCCCTCAACATGCATATCGCTGAATCATAATGAGTCATATTATCAGATAAACGAAGATCTTGCTTTGACACGGTGAATCACTCCGCGATAAGAAATACCTGTTACTCGTAATTTCTGACACATTTTTTGTAGGTAAATGAACTATTTAAAACCGTCAATGTATACACGGTATTATGTAATTATTTCGTGTAGTCCTATATAATTATTAATCTGTTAAGTTTTAAAATGCTTCAATGAAAAATAAGAACTAGTCTTAAGTCACCCTTAAGAATTTTGAGGCAAACAGATGTTTAAATGAATTTGAACCTGTTTAAATGTACCTGTGTTTAAATGAATTTGACGCATGTTATGGTAAAAAAAAAATACAGGGTCCCCTATAAAATATAGGAATTAAACTTTAAATATTTTAAAATTACATTAGTCTATGCTTTTTATATAGAAAAATTCTACTAAATTGGGTTTTTAGTATTTTAACTTAAAAATTTCTTTTGAGGAATGAATAAAATAACTAAGCTTTGTTTTTATAAAATATATATTGTACTATTTAGTTAGGGTATTATTTCAAAAAAAATGTTTGTTTTTAATATTGAAAAAAAAGTTATCTTACCTAAATATTTAAACCCTAATGTACTGTGGACTTCATCCAAATTCGAATGTATGCTTGTCTTACAACAACTGAACGGTAATGTGTTTGCTTATCTCTTAAAACCACGGGATATTATGACGTCATGATAAGGCATAGGGTAGAATACAGAATGAATATGTATTATAAAGCAGAATCATAAATTTTGCATACTTTACACTTGCACTATGTGAAATGATTGCTACTATTGCCTATATGAGAAAATGAATCATCAACGAATCTTATTAGTGTATGTTATATTTAACCAACAGGCTTGAAATGCGTGAATTTTGACTAGAATTAATCATTGAATGTAAAAATGATTTATTTTTAGATCTAATATGTGTATCGTTTAACATTTAAAAATATATACATAAATTAATCTTACCTTATTCACAAACTTGCAATCCCGTCTTCAATATATGACTACAGCATGAAAAAACATGCGTGCTACTTGTATAGCAACTAGACCAGAAATGATTTCAGTACAAGTCCATTATCTTATTTTTAATCTATAGATTAGTAACATCACGTGACTGATTGCGATAACATTCTATATAAGATTTACTGATAAGAATACATTTCAATTCATTTCTCCCAAAAGCAAGTGTATGAGTTGGTTGTAAGATCTAGGTAAGTATCCTTACTTTATATGTTTAAAGTTATAATATATGAATAGATATAATATTAATGTATTTTTTCAATATGTATGGTAGGCTAAAAGGAATAGGTAAGCAAAAAAGAATAGGTATTATTGCATGTTTCCTCTAATTTATTTTAAAAATAATTATTTTAAAAATTCATACTAACAATTTATGCGATGAGTCACACAGCGTGATGGGACGATATATGAAATTTATTTTTATATTATACAAGCTCCTATATACAATTCATATGCGTGAGCAAGACTATTTTTAGACTAGAATTATTCACTGAATGTAAAAAAAAATGATCTATATTTAGATCTAATATTTATATCGTTTAACATTTTAAAATCCTATTAAAAGTATATACATTAGTATGCTTGTGAAAGGCCTATTGTTAATACGAAACGTTGTTTGAAGTGTCCTGTTTTAGGGTTAAAAGTTTCGTGAAGGGGTCTGTTTGAAGGAGCCTGTTTCGAAATGACTTAAGAACGCACAATTTATTCCTAAACATTCAACTCGATTCGTTATATATGCTTTATTAAGTATTCAATAAAAAAATAATAACTAAGAAATAAAATTAAAAATAGTAATTAAGAGATACCCTTAAGAATTCTTGCGATAGGAGATTGGTTTTAATTAAATAGGTTAATGAATCAAATTCGATACAAGTCTTGTTAAAACAGAGATTATAGTTAAAATACACATTAATTATACAGTATTACACTGTATTACACAATGCGCTACCTCACCTATATTATCACAGAAATACCTTCGATAAAATTTAGACTAACAATACACACCTAAAAAATATATACAGAGTACCCAGAAAATGATAGGAATGAATGAAAAATTTTAACGTAAATTATAAAATAGGATCTACAATAAGTGACAATAAATAAATATGAAGGAAAAATCATGAGTCATGGTATACTTTATGAAACACTTTCCAATGCTATGTGACTATCGTTAAGAATTTGAAATAAGTGAATTAGATTTAATAATTCATACTGGAAATGTATTTAAAAAAAAATTAGTAGCTTCGCCTACTTTTAAATCATTCAAGACATATGATGAAGGCTTGGCTGCTGTAGAAAAGCTTAATACTTGTATTGATTTGTATAATATATATAGATAAATTAATACATGATTTTTCTATTATTTCGTAAAACAAGGTACATGTGCTATGTATTACGAAATAATACATAGAAAAATCATGTATTAAATTATCTATATATATATTATACAAATCAATTAAAGGTAAATTGTTAATTGCAATTAGCAATTGTTTCTTTTATGACCTAGTCACGTGATCTCTGACGTCATTGGTGACGTATTGAATGATACCACATGGTCACGTGATATCACTTAAACAGTGACGTCACATGTAACGTGATCAAGTCTTATCAGTGATTATATTAGCTGATAAGGTCCTGAACAAGCATTCACTTTTCTCAGAGCCTTGGTGTGAGACGGTTGGGTGCTTAGCTAGCTGGCGTGTTAGGTAAGAATAGTATTTGTATATATATATTTTTAATATGACTTTAAATTAATTTGATACCTACTATGTAAAACGATATGAATATGTTTTGAATATTAGAACTAAAAAATAATACTTTGAAATAATAGACTTACTAAACAGTAAAATTTAAAGCTGTGTAGATAAATTTCCTAAAACTAAGTTGAAATGAAAATGGTAAATGTTTAGTCAGTTTCATGTTAGTGTTTATCATATTAAATCTACAAAAGAAATTTTTAAGTGGGAATACTAATAATCCAAGTTACCATATAGGTATTATAAGTTAGTAGATTCATAAACTAATGAGAATGTATATAATTTTAATAAACTATGCTAATTTCTGCAGATATTTAATAAAATACAAGTGAGTTTTCGAGGTACATAGTTTACCAATTTACTTCCTAGCTTTATCTTACCATAGGCAATGGTCTAAATCAAGTTAGGACATATACCTTGGAAATCATATTCATGCGACTAAATAACCTGGGGCTCACTCAGCCCAGTAGTTAGCGTGATGGTTATGAAATACCTGGGGCTTAATCAGCCCAGTAGTTAGCGTGTTGACTATATAATAAGTGGGGGCTCACTTAGCCCTGTGGTTATCGTGGTAGCTATAAAATAAGCGGGGGCACACTAAGCCCAGTAAACGTGGTGGTTAGAAAATAGCCTGGGGCTCACTCAGCCCATTAGTTAGCATAGTGGGTATAAAATAGCCTGGGGCTCACTCAGCCCAGTAGTAAACGTGATGACTATAAAATAAGCGGGAGGCTCACCTAGCCCTGGGGTTATCGTAGTAGCTATAAAATAGCCTGGGGCTCACTCAGCCTAATACTCAGCATGGTGACTATAAAATAAGCGGGGGTTCACTCAGCCCAGTAGTTAGCGTGATGGTTATAAAATACCTGGGGCTTAATCAGCCCAGTAGTTAGCGTGTTGACTATATAATAAGTGGGGGCTCACTTAGCCCTGTGGTTATCGTGATAGCTATAAAATAAGCGGGGGCACACTAAGCCCAGTAAACGTGGTGGTTAGAAAAAAGCCTGGGGGTCACTCAGCCCATTAGTTAGCATAGTGGGTATAAAATAGCCTGGGGGTCACTCAGCCCAGTAGTAAACGTGGTGACTATAAAATAAACGGGAGGCTCACCTAGCCCTGGGGTTATCGTAGTAGCTATAAAATAGCCTGGGGCTCACTCAGCCTAATACTTAGCATGGTGACTATAAAATAAGCGGGGGCTCACTTAGCCCTGTGGTTAGTATGGTGGCTATAAAATAAGCGGTGGTTCACTAGGCCTAAAAGTTAGCGTGATGGGTATAAGTTAGCCTGGGGCTCACTAAGCCCAATAGTTAGCGTGGTGGATATAAATTAGCCTGGGGCTTACTAAGCCCAATAGTCAGCGTGGTGACTATAAAATAAGCGGGGCTCACTTAGCCCTGTGGTTAGCGTCCTGGTTATAAAGTGACAAGTCTGATTATATGTTTGTGGGTTCGAAACTTGTGCGGTTTAGACGATGGGATTTCGAGTATTCAGAAAAGTCGAAAAAATCATGATGGTGCTCCATATCCTTTTAAATATTATGTGTTTGAATATGATAAGTTAAGGAATATATATCCGTAAAGAGTATAACTGCACGATCTTTGTATGTTTTCTTTATAAAATTGTAATGAAAATCATACATAACTAATTTAGATAATTCTAAAATTGTGAATCCGACATAAATAGGTCGATTCATTAAGATACAAGTATTAAGCTTTTCTACAGCAGCCAAGCCTTCATCATATGTCTTGAATGATTTAAAAGTAGGCGAAGCTACTAATTTTTTTAAAATACATTTCCAGTATGAATTATTAAATCTAATTCACTTATTTCAAATTCTTAACGATAGTCACATAGCATTGGAAAGTGTTTCATAAAGTATACCATGACTCATGATTTTTCCTTCATATTTATTTATTGTCACTTATTGTAGATCCTATTTTATAATTTACGTTAAAATTTTTCATTCATTCCTATCATTTTCTGGGTACTCTGTATATATTTTTTTAGGTGTGTATTGTTAGTCTAAATTTTATCGAAGGTATTTCTGTGATAATATAGGTGAGGTAGCGCATTGTGTAATACAGTGTTATACTGTATAATTAATGTGTATTTGAACTATAATCTCTGTTTTAACAAGACTTGTATCGAATTTGATTCATTAACCTATTTAATTAAAACCAATCTCCTATCGCAAGAATTCTTAAGGGTATCTCTTAATTACTATTTTTAATTTTATTTCTTAGTTATTATTTTTTTATTGAATACTTAATAAAGCATATATAACGAATCGAGTTGAATGTTTAGGAATAAATTGTGCGTTCTTAAGTCATTTCGAAACAGGCTCCTTCAAACAGACCCCTTCACGAAACTTTTAACTCTAAAACAGGACACTTCACACAACGTTTCGTATCAACAATAGGCCTTTCACAAGCATACTAATGTATATACTTTTAATAGGATTTTAAAATGTTAAACGATATAAATATTAGATCTAAATATAAATCATTTTTTTTTTACATTCAGTGAATAATTCTAGTCTAAAAATAATCTTGCTCACGCATATGAATTGTATATAGGAGCTTGTATAATATAAAAATAAATTTCATATATCGTCCCATCACGCTGTGTGACTCATCGCATAAATTGTTAGTATGTATTTTTAAAATAATTATTTTTAAAATAAATTAGAGGAAACATGCAATAATACCTATTCTTTTTTGCTTACCTATTCCTTTTAGCCTACCATACATATTGAAAAAATACATTAATATTATATCTATTCATATATTATAACTTTAAACATATAAAGTAAGGATACTTACCTAGATCTTACAACCAACTCATACACTTGCTTTTGGGAGAAATGAATTGAAATGTATTCTTATCAGTAAATCTTATATAGAATGTTATCGCAATCAGTCACGTGATGTTACTAATCTATAGATTAACAATAAGATAATGGACTTGTACTGAAATCATTTCTGGTCTAGTTGCTATACAAGTAGCACGCATGTTTTTTCATGCTGTAGTCATATATTGAAGACGGGATTGCAAGTTTGTGAATAAGGTAAGATTAATTTATGTATATATTTTTAAATGTTAAACGATACACATATTAGATCTAAAAATAAATCATTTTTACATTCAATGATTAATTCTAGTCAAAATTCACGCATTTCAAGCCTGTTGGTTAAATATAACATACACTAATAAGATTCGTTGATGATTCATTTTCTCATATAGGCAATAGTAGCAATCATTTCACATAGTGCAAGTGTAAAGTATGCAAAATTTATGATTCTGCTTTATAATACATATTCATTCTGTATTCTACCCTATGCCTTATCATGACGTCATAATATCCCGTGGTTTTAAGAGATAAGCAAACACATTACCGTTCAGTTGTTGTAAGACAAGCATACATTCGAATTTGGATGAAGTCCACAGTACATTAGGGTTTAAATATTTAGGTAAGATAACTTTTTTTTCAATATTAAAAACAAACATTTTTTTGAAATAATACCCTAACTAAATAGTACAATATATATTTTATAAAAACAAAGCTTAGTTATTTTATTCATTCCTCAAAAGAAATTTTTAAGTTAAAATACTAAAAACCCAATTTAGTAGAATTTTTCTATATAAAAAGCATAGACTAATGTAATTTTAAAATATTTAAAGTTTAATTCCTATATTTTATAGGGGACCCTGTATTTTTTTTTTACCATAACATGCGTCAAATTCATTTAAACACAGGTACATTTAAACAGGTTCAAATTCATTTAAAAATCTGTTTGCCTCAAAATTCTTAAGGGTGACTTAAGACTAGTTCTTATTTTTCATTGAAGCATTTTAAAACTTAACAGATTAATAATTATATAGGACTACACGAAATAATTTGTATACATTGACGGTTTTAAATAGTTCATTTACCTACAAAAAATGTGTCAGAAATTACGAGTAACAGGTATTTCTTATCGCGGAGTGATTCACCGTGTCAAAGCAAGATCTTCGCTTATCTGATAATATGACTCATTATGATTCAGCGATATGCATGTTGAGGGGGTAACACTCAAATCTTAGTTGCAGTTATAAATATGTATTTTAAAGCATAATCATTCGAAAATTCAATTATTTTTCATGAAACGATCTACCCTATTTTACAGACTTGTATGATAAATTTGGTGAAATATGTACTTTTTTTTTCTAATATCTATATTTTGAACGTTATACTAAAAATGTATTCGTGTAAAACCTATTTTTATATTGCATGAATTCGTATTCATTTGAGAATAGCAGTCTATTTCTTAAAATATTTTTACAGGGTATATTGTGAAGGGAGGCCTTTTCATTCAAACAGCGGACCATGCATTTTTATGAAAGGTCAATATCCCTAATATTTCTGTCGCTGTAAAATAACGTGAATCTATTGGATTTATTTTGTGAAGGACTCTGAGATTCGAATAAGGTTATATTATTTGTGAAGGGCACTGGGTAGTCGCATTATTTTATGAGCAGGGCTTAAATCTTTAACTTTTTCTAGTTTCTTTTGAAGGATTTCAATATTTTGAACCTATCGATGTGTAAGTTATACTTTTACCCTAACTTGAATTTAAAAAAACAGGGTAAAGTGTAAATTATCTGATTTTATGAAGGGTCCTTATGCATAATTGGATTTTTGTGAAGGGCTTCTTTTTTTCCAAAAGGGAACCCCTACAGTTTTTGTGAAGGGCTTTTTTTTATTCGAATAGGGCATGTATCTCATTTATTTTATGAAAGGGCCCTATAGTCTAATGCGAGTTCACACTTCGAAGGGTCCCTGTATTTTGAACCTATCGATGCGTAAGCTGTACTTTTAGCCTAACTTGAATTGAAAAAAAAAAGGTAAGGTGTAAATTATCTGATTTTAGGAAGGGTTCTTATGCATAATTGGATTTTTGTGAAGGGCGCCTTTTTATTAAAAAGGGGATTGGTTCGCTATGCACTCGATGGTAAAATTATGTTTTGTTCATATAACACTTCGACAATGTTGGAAAGTGATTCATGAATTATGGCGCTACGCATGATTTTTCATATTTGTTTATTTACACTTTTATATATACGTTAAAATTCTTCTTTTTTACCACTATGTATTTTTTGAAGTGCGTATTGTTAGTCTATCGAAGGGGCCCTCTGGGTAAAAAAAGTGGCGAGGGGAAGGGGGAGCTATTAAATTGAGTACAGTATAATTCATGCGGGACCCTATATTTTTTACCATAACCTATATCGAATTCATTAAAACGCGCCTATTTGCCCCAAAAATGTTGAAGTCCGCCAATTAAAATTAATTAATGACCCTTTTTAATTACTAGCATCTACCATTCTACTGCACATGCAAACTGCGTACTCTCGTTGAGGGAAAAAAATCTCGCCAAAATTTCTTAAGTTCTCCAATTAAAATTAATTAATGACCCTTTTTAATTAAATCATTATTGACTTTTAAAATTCACCTGTAATATACTCTAACATGTATAACAAATAGCCTATCTCGTTGAAAAAATATTTGCTTCGAAAAATGTCTAAGTTCCCCAATTAAAATCAATCACCATGTTGAAAAAAAATTTCTAAGTTCCCCAATTAAAATTAATGAATGACCCTTTTTAATTATTATTTTTAATTATTCATTCACTTCTACTGCATACACTCCTATTCAAACTGTATACTCTCGTTGAAAAAAAAATTGCTTCGAAAAATGTCTAAGTTCCCCAATTAAAATTAATTATTCACCCTTTATAATTAAACCCTTATTGACATTTAAAATTCTCCGCGGAAAAAAAAAAAAAAAAAAAAAAAAAAAGGCTTCGAAAAATTTCTAATTCTCGCAATTGAAATTAATTAACACTAATCCTTAATTAATCCCCTTATCTTAGGTGGTGGAGGGCACTTCGAGCGGTGGGCATGTGGGCAGGTGCTGCACTTTGAGTGGAGGAGCTGAGCTGCACTTCGAGTGGAGGAGCTGAGCTGCACTTCGAGTGGTGGAGCTGAAGAGCCCTCCCTCCTCCCTCCTCAGGCTCCACAGCTCCGCCACCTGGGGTCGGACGCCCACTTTTCCTCTACTAACCGATTTTATTTATTTATATAATTTTTTAAATAAAATGGGAGAGGGAGAGAGGTATGAGTTACACATTGCCATAACAATACAAACTTTAAGGAGTGGAAGACACACTCAGGAAATAATTTTTGGGTAAGAAACCGTGTTTCATTTAAAATCGAACACGAATTTTTGTTCATAAATTTAATAATAATGAAGCTATTTAACAAAATTTTCATTAGATTCATGTTAAATGCAACGATATCAGAAAAACTCGTGGAAGTTATCATCATCCGCGTCCAAACAGCGCTGAACTAAGCGCTCCATATGTCGAAATGAAGTCGAAATTCAATACGATGTCATTTATCGAATTACTGTGCATTTCCAGCATTTTTCATGATAGCCTGAGCAAGGTAAGTCTGTTGAAATTTCCCTTAAAATATCGTTTCATTACTATTAAATGTCTGCATAAATGTCAGGGCTCGGCTAGAAGTAGGTATATTTTTGTTGGATTAAATTGATTGCGACTCTGATTGCGACAAAAATTGTTTGTTGTAAGTTTGCTCCACAATTCCTTACAGTGTTCCGTGTTTTTTTTACACATCCTGTATGTTAGAAATAGTTTATTTTTTTCCCTTTGAAAAGGAGAGAGAGGTCAGAGGAAGAGATCTGCACGGACCAAATTTTCTAATGTCGGGCCAGACTCGGCTCAGTCCATTATAAAAGCTAAAAGTTTAGCCCGGACCCTTTACAAAAGCTTTATTGACTGTTCTCGGTTCTTACCAAAAGTTAAATATTTAACCTGGTTCCAATTCGTGCTGTTTATTTTTTTCGTAGTTTATGGTTCTGGTCCGACCGAATTTCTGCAAAACATGCCGATATTTCTTAGCCAATATTATCCCATAATTAAAGTTCTTTTAAAAGAATATTACATACATAGTAAGTAAGCATTTTAAGGTATAACAGCAGATTATATGTTCGCAATCTATGAAATACGGAATAACAATATTAATGGTCCTTTAGAGACAATGACTTACATCAACACGCATTGAAAAATTAATGTAGTTTGGATTGAAAGAAAAAGTTGGTTTATAAATTTAAATTACATTTTTAAAGCTGTTTGAAAAAACTGATACTTGGCACCTGTGATTTAAATATTTTCTGTTATTTTTTAAACCAAATTAAATTTCTAAGGATTGTTTAAACAAATATACAATATCAGTACTATTTTTACAAGAAAACTACCACCGCAACGCAAGATCGCACAATTTTTCTTTCATTAGACGTGGCCCGGGCCTGGAAAGAATAAAGTCAAGTTTCGAACCGATCCGAGGTTGCAGAAAAATGTTAGAACCAGTCCCGATCCAATATCTATAGAAGAAAAAGTAAGACAGTACCCCGCTGCTGAGTCTCATGAAAGAAAATTTGTCTCACACCTAAGATGGAATAATAATAGATAATTTCTAAAGAAATCAACCTATTTATTTAATAATAAAAAACAGGTAAAAGAACCCACCTGTATTTTTTGATAAAGGCACGAGATGCAAGATTTTACTAAAGAAAATCTACTAATTGTGACACATTTTGTAAATACTAACTACTTCTAATTTTAGAAGTAAATTGTTGACTAATTGTACTATAATGTTATGATAACTTATACACAGAAAAAGAAAACATTAATTTACATTAATTTCAAATATTTATATACAAATGCTTTAAGGTTAACATCTTGAAATTTTTGTCTGATGGCCTGACTGTCCGTACTTATTCCAAATTCAACAGTTCTACTTCTTTCCGGTCAAAACAGTTCATTTACGGGCGCAGACATACGTTGTGTAGAAGGCGCCGCTAGTGATGGTTTGCCAAGGAGGTAAAATCAGCTGTTCGCGACACATATATTCCGACTCGTGTACTTTTTCTAAAGAATTCATTTCGGATCGTCGAATAATTGACCAGACAAAAATGGGGTGATTTTAGTAGCACAAATAACCGGAATGTACAAGTATACCCAGAGAAGACATACACTTTGAGTGAATCGAATACACAGTCTCATACGTTTATAAACGATGAGAGTAGAAGCAGTGCAATACTACTCAGCAATGGATGGCTCTCTCTTTTATTGCAAAATCCACTAAAGTCTTTGCCTTTTTCAGATTTTTCTGGCATAATTTGATTCCATTTTTTTTGGACTTGCTAAGAAGTACCTGCTTTTTGCATGCTAAGACGTACTAGTTTGTTACGACAAAATCCATTTGAATCTTTTTCTTTTTTCAGATGCTTTTGGCGATATTTGAATCCAGATGTTTATCCCTAGGATTGTCAATGACATTAAGACAAGACAGGCTCCTGCGGTTGCGTACCAATCAGGATATTCGTGGAAAAAAATAATTTGAAATACAGTGATCACTAAAAGTTCGAAAGAAGACTTTTGCACGGCGAATAATCCAGCAGGTTGATGCTGTACAGCCGCTGTCATCATCCAAATGGCACCGAAACCAAATACTGCTATCATTGTATACAAAAAATGATCCCAGCCACAATCTGAAGTGACAAACGAAAACATACTTGCGTTAACAGTAGCAGTTTCGACCATGCCAACGAAACCTGTATACAGCGTTATTATTGAAAAGTGAGTATTTTTTAATTTACGAATACCAACAGTACTTAGAGCGATGCATAAAACGAATCCAGTGGCAGCAGCGTAGCCAATCAAATAATGAACATCAAAACGAAAATTATTGTTGGTGAGTAGTATTTCGGGCAACCTTATGGATAACAATACTGCGCAAACAGTAATAATTAAGCTTATGGTTTGAACGACACCAAAAGGTTCTTTTAATATGATACGAGCTGCAAGTGCTGTCACAAGAGGTAAAGTAGACATCACAATAGATGCTTGGACTAGTTGTAAATATCTGAATGCTGTAATTTGACAAATCCATCCAGTAGCTGCTAAAAATGCTCTAAGGAGTAAAAAACCTCTGCTTCTTTTTTCTCCCAGAATTTGATTAGTATGCAAAACTACCAATGGTAAAGAAAACGAAAAGACCCCTATACATCGAATAAGGGAAAGCTGACATATACTAATGTACGAGACTTTCTTTACAACGACAGATATTATCTGTGTAAATAGAGCGTGAATAAATGTATAAAGTATACCTATAAAAGGTTTAGAATTTGTGACTGAACTTTTTTTGCTGTTTGTTTCATGAGTCGATATATTTTTATTTTTCTTGTCTTTTTCGCAGTCTATATCTGAAGACGTCTCACCAGGCAACACCTCTAATGAATATGTTTTATCCGTAGCAGACATCACTGAATTTTTTCTATTTATTCTTTTCCAGACATTCCTAGAATTAAAAAACATAAATGAACAAGTTTAAATATAGTTGGAAGAAAACAAATTGGTAAACATTATAAATAAACATAACTTTGTTAGGAAAACATTTATTGTAATAAAGCTTAAATCATTATGTTCAAGAAACCTTAACTCACAAAATATATAACTTTAAAAAAAAAAAATCTTTTCACCATTTCGAGAAATACACTTTTGTAATTTTCTTTTCACAGAAATGAAAAAAGCTTCTAAGTAGTAATGGTCCAAAAAATCCACAACAATGAGATCTTATTCCTTAATATAGGTTGAATTCTCTTTATAAAGAGGATTCTAATGATAACTCGCTAATTTTTAATAGGACGGAAATCTTAAAGCTTTAGAGCTCTTACATTTTTGAATTCCATGAACCTTAAGAAATTTTACAGCTTGATACTTTTTTTGAGAACCTATTTAAAATAACTCTTTCAAAATTCTACTAATTGTCCATCGAAAGAATGCTTCATTACGTTTGCATGTGCTAACTTCGCAGTAACTTTCAGTTTGTATTTTGGACGAAAAGCTGCAACTTTCGCCAGACGATGTCGATCATTCCCGTTTAAAATGTTCTTTAGGTCATGATTTTTCCTTTGACTAAATGCCATTCCCCTATCCAAATTTTCCATCGTTCAGTTACATACTTCTAAGGGGTATCCCTGCTCTTGGATTAGCTTTTTCCCCCTCCCAGGTCGATCGAATACCGCGTTAGCTTAGAAATTCAATCTGTTTCAGATTTCTGTTTTCATAACATTTTCATTGTTATTATATTTTTATAACAAAAGTACTATTTTTAGGAAAATAAAATGACTGTACCTCATGTAATGTCATTAAGTAATGACTGTAATGTCATTAAGTTGCCTTAAGTAGAATGCAACAATATCAAAAGATGATATGTGCTATTGTATATGTACTATATATGTATATATATTCTATATGTACTAGTCTTACCTGCAAAATTTTTTTTTAACTTTTGATTTTTGTAGGAATTTTTTTTTACTCATTTTTTTTATCGCTTGTAATATGTCGACATAAGATTTGAACAACAACAAAAAAGAATCTAGAAAATTAGTCGGATGTGCCAATTCCAAAACTTTCTTCTATCTCATGCATTTAATACGCCAACATTGGCTATCACAGCGTCAATAAAATCTATTTTCTTCGATAGTCTGTTGTACGTCAGCTGCTTGCGAATCCTCTGGATACCTGGATGCAAGCACTCTTCGTTGCACTAGCTTACTATGTACAACACAACTACGAAAAGTCCTTCTGGCCTGTTCAGGCAGGAATAGATAGCCTCCCTATTCCTTAGTTTTTAGGGTTTCGTTCATCTCACGAAACCCTATTACTAACGCTACGTTGTCTGTCCGTCACAGAGCCGGTTCTCAGAAAATATATTGTGATAGATCAACGATGTTGTGTGTTTTAAAAAGGGGTAGTGTGTAGCCTTTTAGTATGGATCAACTTCAATACGAGTTTCGAAACGAATTTTATTATAAAGTCGTTCTCGAATTTCTTAAAGTTACAATCTTACACAACAATTTTTTTAGCGGGTTCGTTCAACTTACAATCATTAACAAACAATGAAAATTGTCCAGTCTCATACAGAGATTTGTATTTCCAAAATCTAACTAGAGTTCTCCATCAATCTTCATGAATGTTCAATCCACGGCTTTTTCGTTGACTCGAGAGAGATCGTCTTCTCTCTTCAAAAATGTGTCAGCAACGCTCTCCGTCCCTACCAGGATGGGAATCTCCTGAGATGCGTGTTTCTCCGCCACACTTTGCTCTCGTCAACTCCCGACTGTCTCCCCTCGTTCTTTTGTCCGAACACCTTTCCGAACAATCGCCTCTCCGTTCACCAATCAAAGAAGTTTTAGTTCACGTCATCAGCTTAAATTTTTAAGACATTGGATAAGGGTTCCTTTTGGGAGGTCTTACTGATATCCTAAATGTTCTCACGGTGTAATATTCCCACGAAGTGGACCTCCCGTGAAGGCGGCTAGATGAGAGAGAGAACTTCTTTGCTCGTCCATTCTTTTTGCTGCCTACGCAGTTTCAGGTGGCAAGATTGATAGAAGCTTATCTATGCCTTTGGAGTTGGCGACATTTTTGTGACTTAGCAGAAAAAAAAGAGGAAAGTTTCAAACACATGGGAACTCCTATACTTGATTATCCTGCTTGATTAGCAGACTGTGAGAGATTTAATGAATTCGTCACAATATATACATCAACATCATATATTTATATAACTGCTGTCAACATATAAAGCTACATATTAAAGCTAATATGTTAGTTTTAGTGACATATAAGTTGACAGCAGTTATATAAATATATGTTTTGTACAAAACAATGCATATAATAAAATAATTAAATAATAATTAAATAATAAGTTTAATTTTCTATAAGCAGTGCACCTTTAACTAACAAGGAGAGGACTTTCGGATCACAGATTTGTCTAAAACACAGTGTTGGTGTGAATAAAGATAGCAAATAGCTCTAAGTGTAAACTCTCTCTCTCTCTATATATATATACACTGCTCAAAACAATTAAAGGATATTGCAGTTTTAGGTGGATTTTGTATCTGGGAAACATTTTAGCTGATTGATACATGGTCGACAGACATAGTAGGTTATATGAGAATAAATTACGCATGTTTGGCAGAAAAAAATGCATTTTATTGCGCATTTGTGTACAAAAGGAAAAAAACACAATTTGTGCATATGAGAAAAAAAGAATAAGAAAAGGTGTTTTCTTCAAAGAAAATCATTTTCAGTAGGGGGTATGGTTTCCACGGGCGGCCAGCAACGTTGAACACCTTTGAGGCATGGACTCAATGAGGCTATTAATGACGAGTTGGGGTATTCTGCCCCACTCTTCCAGAAGAGCTCTTTCCAGTTCTTGGAGAGTTTGTGGGGGTTGTTGGCGGCCAGAAACTCGTCTTCCTAGAGCGTCCCAAACGTGCTCGATTGGATTCATGTCTGGAGAACACGCTGGCCATTCCATTCGAACGATTCTTTCCTCGAAAAAGAAATCCTCCACCAGGTTTGCACGATGTGGCCTGCAGTTATCGTCCATTAAAATGAAGTTATCTCAGATTGCTGCAGCGTAAGGGACTACAATAGGTCTGAGGATCTCATCCCTATATCGGCGACCAGTCAGAGCTCCATCTCGAATGATGTAGAGGTCAGTGCGCCCGTCAATGGAGATGCCACCATACACCAACACTCCTCCACCGCCAAATCTGACAGTTTCGTGCGCGAACGCAGGATTATTCCTACTGCCACGGTCCCTCCAGATGAAAATACGCCTATTATCCAGATGCACAGAAAAACGGGACTCGTCAGAAAACAGAATATTGCTCCATTCATTTCTCCTCCAGTTGACATGCTCGATTGCCCACTCCCTGCGGTCGCGACGATGCCTTGATGTTAATCTAATACATACCATCGGTCGGCGAGCATACAGACCTACAGCATGGAGCCGGTTTCGGACAGTCTGAGTTGAAATCGTGGTGCCTGTAGCCGAGCGAAGGTGTTGTTGGAGAAGAGTAGCGTTCATGTTTCGGTGTCTCCGAGCTGTTAACGCTAAATACCGATCTTCATTGGGCGTTGTTGCCCGTCTACGACCTTGCCCTGGTCTTCGGCCTGCACATCCACTCTCCAAAAAACGGTTCCAGATCCTGGAAATGACACTTTGTGACACTCCAATGGCTTGCGCTACTTCGGCTTGAGTTTGGCCCCCTTCTAACCTACCAACAATTCTCCAAGCTTCTGAATCTGTCAAATGACTTCGCTGAGACATCGTACTCATCGAAACAAAGCAATCACTGAATGCCGATCATCCTTGTCTTCATTCTCTTTTATCCAGTTGAAAGTCAAATTTCATTCGCTGCCGCTGAAGCGAAGTTTTTGACGTCGAACTCAAAATTTGCATACTTCACAGTTTGAAAACCAGAAAAATTTGCATTTGTGATTCTCTTCTTCTATTTTCGGCAAAAAAAATTTCGTTTATATCTTTATTTTATATAAAACTTCAAATATCCTTTAATTGTTTGGAGCAGTGTATATATATATATATATATATATATATATATATAATATTGTTACGTACTTAATTTTACAGTCATTTGGGTTGTACTACACAGACGAGCCTGGACGGTATGGATACAAAGTTCTTGCTCGCCTTTTATTTCAGATTTTTTTTCTATTTTTATGAATTTAAAAATGATTTATAAGTTGCTCTATATTTTTTGAGATAAATAGAATACTTTTTATAAATCAAGATTGTGATATCAACATGTTATGAGATTTATTTATTGTAATAGTAAAATAAAATCTTTGTTAAAATTTGATAAATAAAAGCTTTTAAACATTTCATTAAAATATCTTTTTCGATAACAACATTGGTGAAACATAAATATACAATTAGCAAAATTATTAATTTCTAAAAATATATTTTACTTCAAATTAATTTTTTGATGTAAATTTCATTATTTATTATATTTCAATAAACATAATAAAACACGAGAAACAAATGCCAGTCAATACTCAAAACCATGTTTAGTATATGCAAAATACTTACTTATACGTTCAGTAGAAAATTTATAAACATTCTAACTATATTTTATTCATCACGAAACGGTAAACCACATGTATTTTACCTCTTTAGAAAAATATATACTGATATTTCTAGTTTAAATAATGTATATTTTTTACATTTTATTTTTATAATATTTTTCACATTGATTAATACATTGTAAAATATGCTTTGCATTCTATTCGTAATAAAAATCCACTTTTGAAATACTCATTATAAAAAACCTGGAGAAGTTAATCCTACGTACAAATGGATATTTTCATTTTATTTTTTCGTTACTTATTTTTCATTTTCTAAAAAAAAAATATATAATGTTTCAATATTAAAAGGCACTGTAATGTAAAATTTTAATCGTGAAATAGTTCAATCGATCACATTTAAATAAGTATTTTAGTCATTGATATACGTCTGTAATTGTCATTAATATCAAAATTAAATTTTATGAAATATATACCATTTATCATGAAAAATACAAAGTAACCGATAAAAACTTTTTTAAATAAAAAGTTGAAAAATAACCAGAAAGGCAGGATAATCCAACCCGTACCCTCCAGAGTCAAGCTCAATGCACTGGCCATTCGCCCACCGAGTTCCTTTCTAGATTTCAACAAAATATCATTAAAATACTCACCATAATTAGTCAAATAAATGTTCCAAACGCATGCCGCCGTTCAAGTTCATTATGATCATTCACAGTAAAAAACACTCCATATTTTAGTCTCCCTCGCCCGCACGTGACCTGATCGACCTCATAAAAGTTAGCCCCCCCATGACGGAAAATGAGAAAGTGACAGATGCATTTCGTTTGATCATCGTTTGATCAGATTTGATCAACAATTTTTGTCGTTTGATCAACTTTATTTAATGAGTTATAATTAAAAATGCACAGGGAGGGCTAACTTTTAGGAAAATTAAAAATGCGCAAAATTAAAAAAAAATTAGTGATTCTTATCAGAAATCGTTAGATCAGATTTGATCAACCATTTTTAGCGTTTGATCAAACCCGGAAGTACCCGAAAAATCGATATTTATATAAGCTGTCCCCTACAAGTTAGCCCCTCCCTTGACGGAATTTCGGAAATAAAACGGTGTCATCCGACGTAGAGTCGATTGATAAGACTTGATCAACCATTTTTAGCGTTTGATCAAACCTGGAAATCTCCTAAAAATCGATATTTCTAAATAAAAATGCGCAGGGAGGGGGGGCTAACTTTTAGGAAAATTAAAAATGCGCAAAATAAAAAAAAATTAGTGATTCTTATCAGAAATCGTTAGATCAAATTTGATCAACCATTTTTAGCGTTTGATCAAACCCGGAAGTGCCCGAAAAATCGATATTTCTATCTGGAGACACCCTAAAAGTTAGGCTCCCCTTATGGAAACTGGCGGAAATGCGGAACAAATTTGGTGTCATTGGACGTAGAATCATTTGATCAGATTTGATCAACCATTTTTAGCGTTTGATCAAACCCGGAAGTGCCCGAAAAATCGATATTTCTAAGTGCAGACACCCTAAAAGTTAGCCCCCCCTTATGGAAACTGACGGAAATGCGGAACAAATTTGGTGTCATTGGACGTAGAATCATTTGATCAGATTTGATCAACCATTTTTAGCGTTTGATCAAATCCGGAAGTGCCCGAAAAATCGATATTTCTATCTGGAGACACCCTAAAAGTTAGGCTCCCCTTATGGAAACTGGCGGAAATGCGGCACAAATTTGGTGTCATTGGACGTAGAATCATTTGATCAGATTTGATCAACCATTTTTAGCGTTTGATCAAACCCGGAAGTGCCCGAAAAATCGATATTTCTAAGTGCAGACACCCTAAAAGTTAGCCCCCCCTTATGGAAACTGACGGAAATGCGGAACAAATTTGGTGTCATTGGACGTAGAATCATTTGATCAGATTTGATCAACCATTTTTAGCGTTTGATCAAATCCGGAAGTGCCCGAAAAATCGATATTTCTAAGTGCAGACACCTTAAAAGTTAGCCCCCCCTTATGGAAACTGACGGAAATGCGGAACAAATTTGGTGTCATCGGACGTAAAATCATTTGATCAGATTTGATCAACCATTTTTAGCGTTTGATAAAACCCGGAAGTGCCCGAAAAACTGATATTTCTAAGTGCAGAAACCCTAAAAGTTAGCCCCCCCCCCCTCGAAAGAATTTTGGAGCAAAAATGGTGTCATCGGATGTAAATTCATTTGATCAGATTTAATAAACGCTTTTTAGTGTTTGATCAAAGCTGGAAATGCTCGAAAATCCGCTATTTATAGAAGCTGATTTCGAAAATCGAGTTGAATGAGCCGAACCCCGTTGTGATCTGGCCCATAGAACCCGAAATAGGAATGCGCCCCCATTCTGGTGGAAAGTGATACTAAAGTCTGTAAATCTATCCAAAATCAAGTTGAATGAGTCAAACCCCATTGTGATCCGGCTCACAGAACCCGAGAAAATAAAAAATCCTACCTCTGGAGATTAATATTCTGAAATAGCGGTAACCTAGGCCTGAAGAGGTGAAAATTAAAATGACAATTTGTCCCCCCCCCCTCCTCGTCCCCTTCTAATGTCTCTGGATTGAAGATAGGATAAAAACACAATAAATTTCTTTTCTCATAAAAAATAAGGTTTTTGAAAAAATAAAAATTTACCGGCCGATTTTTTCGATTTTTTGAATTTTTTAAATAAAATTTGATTTTGCGTACCGATGCAAATTTTCAAATCCCTATCTTTTAAAGTTTTAAAAATTTGAACGTACGTTAAAATCTGTGAGTGCGGCTTTTAATTAATCTTCGCATTGTCTCATTTTATTTTATTTTTATACTTTGTATGTCAAAGTAAATGAAATATATATTTCACTCACACAATGCCTCACTATAATTGTTGTACTTGTCTTCCCATATCATCTTTATTATATTTAAATTTTATTTACTTATTTAAGTTATCTCATATTTCAACTATTATTTGCTTTGCCAATATTTTACCTTGTTTATTTTATTTTATCGTCATCTAATAATAGATGGTAACACTAGTATTTTTATTTAACTTGTCTACAATTTCAGCTTTTATTTACAATTCACTGGGCTAGATGGCAGCACTACATAACTTTATAACTTTATATTATCATCTTTTTCAGCATTGTTTTAGCAACGATATGCCACCATTTTTGAGTAGGTTGATTTTCAAGTACCTTAAATCCATCTACATCTACATTAAAATTTGTCTTTTCTGGTGAGTCTTAAACATTATTTTATGTTCATATTTCTATTTAAGTTGCATAATTGTTTATTTATCTAATTTCTGTTTCAGTAGCATATTTATTTACTTGTTTTGTTATTTGGACCTCATGTTGTTTTTTGATCTTCTGGTTTCATTTGTGTATGTTATTAGGGGCTTAATATTCTCGATTTTTGGCATAATGCTGACAATATTTGATGAAATAACATATACTTACTATGAATATTCTTATAAACCCTTCTAAAGTTTCTATAAGATATTCATAGTTTTCCAATTTTGCTTTTTCATGCTTTTGGGTATACTTCCTTCAGTGATCATTCCATAGCTTTTTATAATGTATTTTCCTTCGTTCTTCACATGTGTTTTCATTTTTAAATACATATATATATAGAGAGAGATAGATAGATAGATAGATAGATAGATAGATAGATAGAATAAAAACTTACCGGCTGTTTTCTTCGATTTTTTGAAAATCTTAAATAGAATATGATTCTACGTATACATACAAATTTAAAAAATAGTACCTAAATTAAAAAAAAAAAAAAAATCTATAAGCCTTAAAATTTCGCAGTCCTTTTAATTGTCAGTCCTTTGAAAAATAATGATTTTTAGTTAATATCTTAGCTAATAATCATCCGATTTCTACGAAAATTACATTTTTGGATTCAGCATTAAATTTTAAGCAAGAATGCGTAATTTTCAAATCAATAAATGTAATATTTGTAGTAATTGTATAGAGCCCAAAATTTCCCAGTATCTGTGGTTTATTACTTTGAACTTGAAAATCTTTGTCCCTTCCTTCTCCTTATTAATTCATTTGTTACTTTTGCGGTTCGATGTTTCTTCAGTGCCATTTTCAGATAAAAAGATCGCATTTTTTCGATGTTTAAAGAGTTTTTAATTAATATTTCGACTAATTTTCAAAATAATAAAATTCTTTTTCTCAGGTGCACCAGGGCAGGTTTCGGACTATCATCACCTAAATTTTCAGACTTCTTGGTGCGCTAGTTTTTTCTAGCCATCTCCAACAGACACACAGACCGGAACTTTATTTTATTAGTACAGGTATTCACATTTCATTTTATACGCAGGCAAGCAGGGATTAAAGTTTTTTTAAGTAAAATTTAAACGTAATTTTCTCATTTCAAAATATCTTAGAATTATATGTATAATTATCCTGCTTTAAAATATCCATTATCTTTTATTTGATTTAACACATCACAAATTTAATATAAAAACATTTATGACGCGATAACACACGATAACACTATTAACGCGAAAACAGTCGCAAACTAATGTTAATCCAATGGGAGCGTTTTTTTTCTCCAAATTCCCTGTTCGTATTTCAATATTTTGAAATAATTTTTTTTTGCATAAAATATCTGAGGTCTATGTCTTACCGGGTACATTTTTTACATTTTTGATTTTGGTTGCAGATTTTTTTTTTCTAAGGATACTTTCATTTTCGGAACCTTTCTGAAGTGTCACGAGAAAAAAAAATATATATATCTGCGACTAAAACCGAA
Organism: Maratus michaelseni; assembly: GCA_963931845.1. Classification (NCBI taxonomy): domain Eukaryota; kingdom Metazoa; phylum Arthropoda; class Arachnida; order Araneae; family Salticidae; genus Maratus; species Maratus michaelseni. Next base: position 95,760,066 of record OZ007596.1, read on the forward strand.
AAAGTACAAAATGTACCCGGTACGATACCTCAGATATACAGTAAAGTATCTCTGATATTCTATAAGATGAAACATATTGAAAAGCAAATGATAAATTTGAAAAGAACGTTCCCATTGGTTTAACATTAGTTTGCGCATGTCTTCTAGAAGTTTGCACGGGCCCGGGGTCAGAAAAACCGTTTGTTGAAGAGAAATATGCATGGCTCAGTTATAATATTTATTTAAGATTTTATCCTTTAATTTCCCTTCTAATTGCTGCCCATTCCAACATAACCCTTTTGCTGGGACAAGTTGATCAAAATTAAAGCTTAGAATTAAATACATAAAGGTTTCTCTGGGGTTGGCTAATAGAATAAATTAATTTATTCAGAAAATAATAATAAAAGGAATCCATAGAGATTAAATTTTGGATATGTTCCCCCCATTGCATTGTGTAATTTCGAAGTAGCCCATTACCCTTTTTGAGAATGATCATTCTTGCCCTTAGCTGACTTTTAAAATGGAAATCTAAATAAACAAACACATACTAGATAATTTAAATGAGAAGACTCCAAATAATTAACACTATTATTTATTTACAATATTTACAGTTATTTCAAGAAAAAAAAGATTTATCAGAACACATCTGATTTAATTTCCTAACAAAATTTCTCCTATAATATTGGCATTAACACTTTGATCCTTGCAAAGGATACTTATATTTGTTTGTATTTATATTTAAATTGATCTTTGACAACATTATTTGTTTACAATTAAAATACTGACTTCCATTTGTGACTAAGGTCACACTACCAGCTTCTCTTATAATATTTTGATAAAATCAAATAAACTGGGGAATTACTTAGGTCAGAGTCATATTTACCTCTACACATTGATTGAAGAAGGTTTCTCTTTGTATCAGAGCACTCTTTCCGCTAACTAAATAGCACTGCACTTATTGAAAATGTTCATTTCACAAAACTTAGCTTAACTTCCCCACTCTCCATATATGTTGTTCGGGTTCGTTGCTTTCTTACCATCAGAATTGCCACTCACTCTATTTTCCTCTTTCGGACCGCACAAAATTCATCGCGTCATTTTATTTCACCTCTTCCTTTCGCTTCTGAGATCGATGTGTGTTCTGTTTTCATTCTTTTTCACAACTCCTTTTTCATCACCACGGTGGGCCGTACTTCGTTCTGCCCAAAATTTGCATGACAGTGCTTTAAGCCCATCCTTCTTTTTTTTCATTGGGTAGTTGATCTCCCGTTTTAACTGAAATTTGCATAACAGAGGGTCAGTTTCACCTCCTCCTTACCAACCCCAACCAATGGCTATGCATCAGTTGTTTCTGTAGCGTGTTGTTTTCTTTCTCGGAACTACGTGTGTGTTCTTTGATATTATCTCCCAGACCAACTTAAATCAAAGTTCTTCTTATTTGACTTTTATGGCTTAAAATTGTCGCCAGCGAGTCTCTGGTCATAAATTTGCCATCCTAAATCTTTCAACTGAGGCGACTTATGGGAAAGTCCCGATAATGTACTTTCCTTACATTATCTTTCCCCCCCGTACTAAAAGAAAGAAAACGTCCAGTTTTCTTTAGCATTGCATTTCCAAGACGTCCATCACCCTTGTAGATAATCTATAGATCACATAGATGATATCAGTCCACGTTCATCTATACAGAATCATATTGTAGACTAAAGTTCATGCAGAGGAAAATGTTCATTTGTAAATTACTTGTGTGACTTTAATAAAGAACAGTTCATATATGTACACATTTCCTAAGTATTCCCAAACAATTTAGAGATAAAATATTATCATTAGTACAAAAATTTTAAATTTTGTGGTTAAATATAACCGGTGTGTCTAAGATAGAGCACTCACCAAATTCAAAATATCTAAATAGCCAAACAGACCATACAAAACAAAAAGATATAATACACTGTGATATGTAAGGATCAGTATTCAACTTTACAATGATTCTTGATAATTATTTTTAACACAATACATGCATCATACAATATATAAAACCCAATTCAGGCAAAATCTTACAATTACACATACATAACTGAATATGTAAGATACCTGAGAGAAAAATTATGATAATGAGTATACATTCAAAATATGTATATATATATACATATTTATATAGAGCAAAGAGTTTAATCCAATATAAAACTGTACATCCACATTCTCAGATTTTCTCTATTTTTTTTTTTTTTTTTTTTTTTCAAATTATTTAATTATATCTAGTGCTACTAAAATTGAAACCAAAATTAGGCCAAAACAAACCAAAAGGAACAAATGTATATCTATACATACATATATATATATAATAGCAATACTCTTCTGAGTTCGATGAAATGGCATGTCTTCCACTTTACAATATTTACACATATTAATGCATGAATTCAGCACTAAATCTAATTAATAAATGCAAACAGACAAATATTTTAGATGGACACAAAAACAGTCCTAGCAATCTGAAAACATGACACATTCATGATGTTGTAACTTTATGATATTCATCTACTACTTGACCCAATTTTATGGATTAATTCAGTTACCATTTGTATTGTCCATTCATATGATTGTTGTAATTTTATTATATACATACAATTCTTTCGAATTATTAAACAACAAAGAATGAATAAAAAGAAAAAAAGTGAAATTTTTCTTTAATAATTTTCCCTTCTTTCCTATTTTATTTATTTTTTTATTTATTTCTCTATTTCCTTTTCTTTTTCTTTTTTTTTTTTTTAAACGCCTAAGCGTAAAAATTCTCATGTTAATTCTAACATGTTGAAAATAATAACTCCCCGTTCTGTCACTGTTAATTTTTTCTGTCCGACAGAAAGAAAAAAAAAAAACTTCTACTCAATGATAAGAATCGGAAAGCTGCGTGACCTCAGGTCAAACACTCACCCCGTTACTGTCAATCATGTAGCCCTACTGAACAGGTGATTCATTCCTTCCTCGTACACCTGAAAATGCTGGCCTAATCCCATACCACGACCGGTTCAACACCTAAATGCTTCCTTACCTGGGATAATGCGTTTCTAACACGCCCCCTGAACGCACCCTTTTTTTTTCAACCCTGCAGGTGAATAGCGTTTGCGATCCTTCCGTATGCATAACACCTCAACTCACCTCAGATCTACCTTCCTGATTTGCCCCGTCACATGGAGTATGGCTGCGAATTATGATGTAAGTTTACGAGTTATTATTCTCATTATTTATTTATTTAATGATATTTATATCTATATATATAATTTTTTGATATATATTAAAAGCTTAATTATTAAAACTGACTATAAGCCAATTGTTTAAACTAACCCTTCGTCTTGACCCGTAAATTGAGATCACCAAATAACATGCACGTGGTCTTTCATGCAATTCAATATTAAGACAAAAATCCATTTCCCGTTAAATATGTTACCAAATTACCACCTTTATATAAAACAAATATTCCATTAAAGTTTATTATCATCTAATCACGGCCTTATAATTACAAACACTTAGCGAGAAGGAGGGAAAAAAAATGACTTCAAGCCTACAAGATCATGTGAACTAAGTCATCTCCACGCTAAATGATTATTAAATGGTATATGTCCACTACCGGAATGCCATACATTTATTTCCTAAAATCCGTTATCGAATTAATTTCATAAATATGCATATGGGAATCTTATCAATTTCGGTTCCCCTTTAGATGAGCAGCCCACGTTGAAATGCATAGTACTTAAAAGCCTCTGAATCACTGACAACTTTTAAGATTATCTCCAAATGCTCATTTAAAAAAAAAAGTTTGAATATATTAAAACCGATAAAATTTATTTATTTATTTATTAATCATTATAATAATTATTAATATTATTATTATTTTTTTTTGTATTATTATTTCTGTTATGTATTTATTTATTTATTTTTTTTTTTTTTTTTACTACCTATCTACTTATTAAGAAATAATATCTTAGAACATTTAACCTAACTTAAATGGAAAAAAAAAACTTTTATTTATTTATTTATTTATTATTATTGTTTTTAATTACATATTAATTGCCCGCCACCAATTACTGCAGTTAAGAAACTTTTGCCCGCAAAAATTTCCAATTAGTGTTGGAACTTAATATGCAATTAGCATCCTAGTAATTAAAAAATTTTACACAGCTGGAATTATATGTATATATACTTTATTATTTCTATTATTATTATTTATTTATTCATTATTAATAATTTTTTTTTTAACTCAGCTTAACGAATTAGTTAATGAGATTAAATGTTAAATCCAAATTGTTTAGTTAAACTAAAAAAAAATAATGTAACTTAATTAATTAATTAATTTTTTTTTTTTTTTTTTTTTTTTTTTTTTTTTTTTTTTTTTAAACGGCTTGGCTTTACCATGCAAATGTGAATGAAATGATCTTTTGACCGATTCATTTCCCAATTTCATGCAGTCTTTTGAAAAGTGAGCCTTAATTTATAGAAACAAGAAAATAAATTATGTCATTATTATCATTATCACTTAATTAATTAACTGAATTATTTCCTTTCGTCTTATTATTATTATTATTATTATTATTATTATTATTATTATTTTATCGTTCTCTAAGAGTTTAAAATCGTTATCTAAATTTTCCAAAAAAAAAAACACGAAATTAAAACAAAATGATACCCTGAAAAACGAATGTTCGATATTTGTTTATCTGTTTACAGATTTCGTTTTTTTTCCTTTTTATGATGTGGCCCCTGCCAACCTGACCAAGCGGACGAGCTAGGAACCAACTGCTACCGTTTCACGCCCCTGGAGGAAACAGAAATTAACGTCCAGAATGTATCAGTGTCAACAGGAAAAGACCGGGGGACGCATACGGAAAACTCCCCCCCAGTGTGTGTGTGTGCAATTTATTTATTTATTTATTTATTTTGGTGTAATATGGAAAAAATTGGTGTGTGTCAGGGACGCGATTTTACAAACAGTCACGCGTAGAGCGATTACAGGCGGTGTCGAATGGTGATTGGCTAAAAGATGGCTACGTAAATATTGAGGGGAGGAGTTAAAACGTATCAAATGAAGAACTTTCTTAAAAGCTGATAATTTTTATGTCAGATTTAGTATAGTGGTTAGAGCACCAGGCTTGTAGTTTTGAAGTTACATGTTCTGTCCTTACTGGATTTTTTTTTTTTTTTTGCATTTTTAGAGTTTTGCTTTGATCTTTATTGAATTAGTTAATAAAGAATATTTATTAACAGTGCTTCTTAAGCACTGATATAAAGAAACTTGATTTTTATCACTTGCTCTGCAATATTTTATTGTCAATTAGGTAATTAAATTTTAATTAGAATTAAGTTAAACAAAATTATAATTAGGTTAAATAAAATTAAAATTTTTATTACATAAAATAAAATTTAATATTAGATAAATTTCAAGAATTAAATTAAATTTTAATTCATATAGGCTATATTTTAATAACTATACGAACATTTATTAAAATGCAATAACTCCTAAACTTTCACTAAAAATACCTTTATATTAGAACTTTAGTAACAGATTATTATCAAATTAGCAGAATTAATTAATAGAAGTTTCCATCTTTTAAAATTAAGAATTATTCTTAAAAATCTCTATTAATTTACTAAAATTATTTGTACCAATTACTGGTTGATTTGTAGTTATAAAGTTGTGGAAGATCACCATATTTAAAGATTTTTTAAGCTATTATTTTGTTATTTAAAATTTTAATTAATATTTATATTTAAATAAATATAATTAATATTTTTATTTAAATATATGCAATTAATATTAATAAGTATTATTATTTAAGCATATAATTAATATTAATAAATATTATTATTTAAATATATACAATTAATATTAATAAGTATTATTATTTAAGCATATAATTAATATTAATAAATATTATTATTTAAATATATAATTAATATTATTATTAAAATATATAATCAATATTTTTGCTTAGCAGTTTGTTATGCATTCTCTTGTGATTAATTAGCAAGATTAAAACTATGAGAAAAATAAACCAATCTATGTTAAAGAAAAACTAGGGTTTTTTTAGACATAGCTTGAAATATGATCTTTTGTTTCGGATGATACACTTTGTATAAGCCCAACCATTACATGTATATGTAAATGTTTTAATATTAATAATGCGTAATGGGAAAAAAAAACTTCTTTGATCACTATTAAAATCCGGAATCTATGACTTTTTGTTTTCATTATGACATGTTGTTTTTTTTTTTTTTTTTGAATGTATGTATGTATATGTTGTCTACATTAGTAATATACTTTAATGTCATTGAGATCTCAAGAATTTTATGAAAATTGGAGTAGCAGATAATATCAAATCATATACAGGGATTGCGTTGATTTCAAGATATTACATGTTAATTTTGGTACATTTAGGCTAAAAACAATAACAACCAAACTATATAAATTAATATAAATGGATTAAATAAATCATAATTTATATTTTTGTTTTAATGCTTCATTTTATTGACAGATGGCACCACTACACATTTTGTGAGTATTTTTATTAAATATTCCAGAGTTTATGTCTCATAATAAACCATTTAAATTATTTAAATAAAAAAATTAATATACATGTGTGTGTGTATTTGTAACGGCTTAGAAGTTTTATGGGTTTTAGGCGTTCGAGTGTAATTTGTATAGCTTTTTTAATTATTTAATTACTGGATGAGTTTTTTTTTTCAGTTAAATTTTGCCGTGGATACATGCAATCTTTGCAAGCTTTTAATTGTAAAAAGAAAAAATAATTAAATATATTTCAAAAAATTAAATGAATTTGTATGACAAATTTTGTATTTTACGCTGTCTTGACTTAAAGATATATAGAAAATAGTTTGTATAATAAGCATTTAAGTTAAATAAAAAAGCCTTTGATTTGCTATTTCAAATTATATTTGTACATATGGATTGTTTTCTTTTAATTAGATTTAGTTAATAATTTTTTAGTAGACACGTTTAATATGTCCTAAGCATCATTAAAAATAAACAAAACATGAATATGGAAGCTCAGACGATCTTATGAATCTTCAGCGAAATAAAAAATATCCCCTTCAAGCGCATTAAGCCCCTCCTACAACGTCTCGGGCAATCGACCAATCACCATTCGACAAAGCCTTTAATCGCTCTACGCGTGACTGTTTGTAAAATCGCGTCAGGGACGCCTGGATTTTCCCCCAAGGAATAGACACACACCCAAAGAGTGCACCCTCGCGAAGAAGACATCAACCGAGTAAGTGATACCCTCATTTATCTATTTTTATTTATTTATTTTTATCTTTACTGACCCTTCCTTCCGCGAAGTTGTCAGCAATGCTTGTTGACATGGCAACTGGGGATGTTTGTTGATAAACAAATCCCCACTCCGCGCCTACCTGGTACGTCACCAAAATCTTTCACACCGCCTCAGAGATTTTATTGCCCTGCGTAACCTAGCCTAGGGATTTATTATTACTTACTTGCTTATTTGTCTTTATCCAAATATTTATTCAATTGATTATGTGATTTTCTTTGTTTTTTTTATTATTGTTTGTGATACCTTGGGTCGCTTTTACTATGAAATTATTTCTTATCAAAATTTGAAAAATGTGCCAGGGATATCTTATTTAATGTTATTTTATTTTACTTATTTATTTATTTTTTTTTTCAACCCTAGTTGAGTATGCCATCGCTGTTTTGAGAATATTTAAATTTGACAGTTAGTAGAATTCTGCAAACCGCAACTAAAATTTTTACATAAACTGTTTAAGCTATTAGTCTTTCTGTAACAGTAACATCTTACTACCCCTTTTTAATGGTATTTTATTCCCACTATTCTTCCTCTGATGAGCTTGACTCCTCTGTTTTGCACCTGTCAGCATGCTTTGGTGCCCAGAGTCTGTCAATGTGTCTTTTTATAGTTCCTTTACTTTCTTCCGTTACATCTTGTAAAATGTAATTGTTATTTCGCACTTTTCGAACCACCTTAAATGGGCCTTCAAATTTTTTTTGTAAAACAGTAGGGTTAATGGACTTAAGGTAAACTTGTTGTCCTAGTTCAAGTGTTGTAATTTTATGAAGGTCTTCCTCTTTCACATATTCGGCCATCATTTTCTCCTGCTGTGCCAACGCTTGCAGTCTAACCTCCTGCATGTGGTCCATTCGGTTTTTGACATATGTCTGAGTGTGAATTTGTTCTGTAATTAATGTATTTACTTCCCCAGTGTCCTCCGAATCTTTGATGTTTAATGCCATTTTTCTTCCTTTGAATTTAAGATACTTCTCTTCAAAATCTAGAACCATTTGATTTTCTTTTAAGAAATCGTACCCTAGTAATAATTGATATTTGCTGCCAAAATCTTTATTTGTAACATAAAAAGTTCCTTTTACAAAAGTGTCCTGTAATTTAAATGACATTCTAATGCACTGTTTGAATGTAATCAGTGAATTTGTAAGTGTTTGAATCTTAATTTGATTTCCCAAATATTTAAATTTTATATTTGCTTGTTTTAAATTTTCAAACAAAAGCGGTGAGATCAAGCTCACCTGTGCGCCTGAGTCACAAAGGCTGTTAATTACAATATCTTTAATTTTAAATTTAATTAGAGGAAGTTCATTTGTATCGTTCTGTACACTTGCAATAGTTTTATCCCTTAAAGTATGCCCGCTATCGTGAGACTTGCTCGGGTCTTCTTTATCTGTATTTACAAGTCTCGTATTTAGTTTTCCGCATCCTTATCTTTGTTCTGCTTGTATCTTTTATAATTGCCCCTCTGAAATTTACCCCTTTGATTACTATCCTTGTTACTGTTTGTATGATTTTCTCTGTTTTCCCTAGAGTTCGTATATTTATTGCGATAGTTATTCCTCTGTGCACCTCTATAATTTCCTCTCTGTTGAGTGTAATACCCCTGTGCATCATAATTATTAAAGTCAGGTTGATAATAAGTATACGGCGTGTTGTAATGTTGTTGTGGTGGGGGTGGAAAAGGTTGAGCATTTGGTACATGATTATAGTAAATATTACCCTCCGGAAATGCATTGTGAGAATCGTGTCTTTCATACTGGTTATAATTCTTGTAATTTGCTCTGTAATTACCCCTATTGTTTACAAATCTATGCCTATAATTCTGGTTGTTGTTTTTATTAGCTTTATTATACCAACAACTATCCTCATTGTGTGACCCCTTCTTGCATATATTACAAAATTTTTCGACTTCTTCTCTTTTTTCGATTGTTCCCAATTTTATGTTATTTATTTCTTTTGATAAATTATTAATCTGCTCCGCCGTTTCTACATTTAATTTCAATAACTTCTCAAAAAGTTGCGATTCATTGTTAGCTGTTATAGTATTTACCTGTTCTGCCCCTATATTATTGTACGCCTCTTCTAATTTAATTGCTGTTTTGCAAGCATCCTCAAAATTATCGGGAAAGGTTTTCCTTAAATCCATACTTAAATCCGGTCTAATCGCATCCAAAAATCGTGTCAATCTTACTAAGTCCAAAAATTTCCCGTTTCCGTTCGGATCAACTTCTGTATGGCTTTTCTCTATATAAAGAGACGCTGCGTTTTTGAATTCGCTAATAAAACTTGTTAAGTCTTGTCCCGGTTTCTGTTTCAGATTGAAAAACTCAGTCTGTACCTGCGTAAATGATTTCTTGATTTTGAATAAATCTAACAATTTCTTTTTGAATTCGTTGTAGTTTTTCTCTTCTATAAGCGATTTATTTTGTGAGAGTTTCTCTCTCGCAGTACCCGACAATTTTGCTTTCAAAATTGTAAGCTTCGCATCGTCTTTTAATATTTGTTTAGTTAAGTCCTCAAATTGTCTGAGAAAATACTCGCAATCACTTAACTTTTTCCCATCGAAATTCGGGATTAGAGAAATTATTGTGTCCACTGATGGATCTGCCATCGTGTTACTCGAATCAATTTGCTTTTGTTTATTTAACTTTTTTATATGCCCTCGCGTTAATACGCCAGAAAAACTCGAGTTCAAGCTATTTCTATGATTTCTACGATTCTTTTTTGGCATTCAGCTTTTTGATAATGAAAATTTATTTAGATACTGAATTCTAAATCTAACTTTAAAAATGCATGGAAATTCTTACCCCTAAAAATATTATTAAGCCAAGTGTAAACATTTGCAAAATTTTAAAGATATCAAAATATAAATGCATTATACAATAAAGTATACAGTATCAAAATATATATGCATTAACAATCTACTAATACACTATTTTATCTGCTACATAAATCCTTATCTTTTTATTTTTTTTATTATTCATATAATTTTACGCTATCATTTGATTTTTTTTTTATGATTTACTTTCTTAGCACAATGTTTCAGTATACTGTTAAAGATCAAATGCAAAGTTCATATAAGAGTAACATAAAATATACATACAATTACGAATATACTGATTTTTCTAAGTTGAATACTGATATTTACGAAATCACCGACTTGCTGGTAGTGGAGCCTTTTAGAGGAAGTCAAACAAACCATCAAAATAAAAAAATCTCCATTTAATCTTCCAATAACTTATCATTAAAATAAAAGAGTTGAAATTATTCTAATTAACAGTTTCATAATTATTATTTTGCAATATACTATATAGATTGCAAATTTCCACAATTTGAATATAAAATTTTAAATTGATTACTTTTAACATGAGCCTGTATTTTAGAATACATTAAAGGTATTTAACTTAATGTTTGACAATAACCCAGTTGCAATTTTTTAATCATTAAAATTGAAAACTCAATTAACAATAATTAAGAACTGGACGGCACCAGTGAATTATATAGGAATTGCAGATGTTGAAGAGAAATATGCATGGCTCAGTTATAATATTTATTTAAGATTTTATCCTTTAATTTCCCTTCTAATTGCTGCCCATTCCAACATAACCCTTTTGCTGGGACAAGTTGATCAAAATTAAAGCTTAGAATTAAATACATAAAGGTTTCTCTGGGGTTGGCTAATAGAATAAATTAATTTATTCAGAAAATAATAATAAAAGGAATCCATAGAGATTAAATTTTGGATATGTTCCCCCCATTGCATTGTGTAATTTCGAAGTAGCCCATTACCCTTTTTGAGAATGATCATTCTTGCCCTTAGCTGACTTTTAAAATGGAAATCTAAATAAACAAACACATACTAGATAATTTAAATGAGAAGACTCCAAATAATTAACACTATTATTTATTTACAATATTTACAGTTATTTCAAGAAAAAAAAAGATTTATCAGAACACATCTGATTTAATTTCCTAACAAAATTTCTCCTATAATATTGGCATTAACACTTTGATCCTTGCAAAGGATACTTATATTTGTTTGTATTTATATTTAAACTGATCTTTGACAACATTATTTGTTTACAATTAAAATACTGACTTCCATTTGTGACTAAGGTCACACTACCAGCTTCTCTTATAATATTTTGATAAAATCAAATAAACTGGGGAATTACTTAGGTCAGAGTCATATTTACCTCTACACATTGATTGAAGAAGGTTTCTCTTTGTATCAGAGCACTCTTTCCGCTAACTAAATAGCACTGCACTTATTGAAAATGTTCATTTCACAAAACTTAGCTTAACTTCCCCACTCTCCATATATGTTGTTCGGGTTCGTTGCTTTCTTACCATCAGAATTGCCACTCACTCTATTTTCCTCTTTCGGACCGCACAAAATTCATCGCGTCATTTTATTTCACCTCTTCCTTTCGCTTCTGAGATCGATGTGTGTTCTGTTTTCATTCTTTTTCACAACTCCTTTTTCATCACCACGGTGGGCCGTACTTCGTTCTGCCCAAAATTTGCATGACAGTGCTTTAAGCCCATCCTTCTTTTTTTTCATTGGGTAGTTGATCTCCCGTTTTAACTGAAATTTGCATAACAGAGGGTCAGTTTCACCTCCTCCTTACCAACCCCAACCAATGGCTATGCATCAGTTGTTTCTGTAGCGTGTTGTTTTCTTTCTCGGAACTACGTGTGTGTTCTTTGATATTATCTCCCAGACCAACTTAAATCAAAGTTCTTCTTATTTGACTTTTATGGCTTAAAATTGTCGCCAGCGAGTCTCTGGTCATAAATTTGCCATCCTAAATCTTTCAACTGAGGCGACTTATGGGAAAGTCCCGATAATGTACTTTCCTTACATTATCTTTCCCCCCCGTACTAAAAGAAAGAAAACGTCCAGTTTTCTTTAGCATTGCATTTCCAAGACGTCCATCACCCTTGTAGATAATCTATAGATCACATAGATGATATCAGTCCACGTTCATCTATACAGAATCATATTGTAGACTAAAGTTCATGCAGAGGAAAATGTTCATTTGTAAATTACTTGTGTGACTTTAATAAAGAACAGTTCATATATGTACACATTTCCTAAGTATTCCCAAACAATTTAGAGATAAAATATTATCATTAGTACAAAAATTTTAAATTTTGTGGTTAAATATAACCGGTGTGTCTAAGATAGAGCACTCACCAAATTCAAAATATCTAAATAGCCAAACAGACCATACAAAACAAAAAGATATAATACACTGTGATATGTAAGGATCAGTATTCAACTTTACAATGATTCTTGATAATTATTTTTAACACAATACATGCATCATACAATATATAAAACCCAATTCAGGCAAAATCTTACAATTACACATACATAACTGAATATGTAAGATACCTGAGAGAAAAATTATGATAATGAGTATACATTCAAAATATGTATATATATATACATATTTATATAGAGCAAAGAGTTTAATCCAATATAAAACTGTACATCCACATTCTCAGATTTTCTCTATTTTTTTTTTTTTTTTTTTTTTTCAAATTATTTAATTATATCTAGTGCTACTAAAATTGAAACCAAAATTAGGCCAAAACAAACCAAAAGGAACAAATGTATATCTATACATACATATATATATATAATAGCAATACTCTTCTGAGTTCGATGAAATGGCATGTCTTCCACTTTACAATATTTACACATATTAATGCATGAATTCAGCACTAAATCTAATTAATAAATGCAAACAGACAAATATTTTAGATGGACACAAAAACAGTCCTAGCAATCTGAAAACATGACACATTCATGATGTTGTAACTTTATGATATTCATCTACTACTTGACCCAATTTTATGGATTAATTCAGTTACCATTTGTATTGTCCATTCATATGATTGTTGTAATTTTATTATATACATACAATTCTTTCGAATTATTAAACAACAAAGAATGAATAAAAAGAAAAAAAGTGAAATTTTTCTTTAATAATTTTCCCTTCTTTCCTATTTTATTTTTTTTTTATTTATTTCTCTATTTCCTTTTCTTTTTCTTTTTTTTTTTTTTAAACGCCTAAGCGTAAAAATTCTCATGTTAATTCTAACATGTTGAAAATAATAACTCCCCGTTCTGTCACTGTTAATTTTTTCTGTCCGACAGAAAGAAAAAAAAAAAAACTTCTACTCAATGATAAGAATCGGAAAGCTGCGTGACCTCAGGTCAAACACTCACCCCGTTACTGTCAATCATGTAGCCCTACTGAAAAGGTGATTCATTCCTTCCTCGTACACCTGAAAATGCTGGCCTAATCCCATACCACGACCGGTTCAACACCTAAATGCTTCCTTACCTGGGATAATGCGTTTCTAACACGCCCCCTGAACGCACCCTTTTTTTTTCAACCCTGCAGGTGAATAGCGTTTGCGATCCTTCCGTATGCATAACACCTCAACTCACCTCAGATCTACCTTCCTGATTTGCCCCGTCACATGGAGTATGGCTGCGAATTATGATGTAAGTTTACGAGTTATTATTCTCATTATTTATTTATTTAATGATATTTATATCTATATATATAATTTTTTGATATATATTAAAAGCTTAATTATTAAAACTGACTATAAGCCAATTGTTTAAACTAACCCTTCGTCTTGACCCGTAAATTGAGATCACCAAATAACATGCACGTGGTCTTTCATGCAATTCAATATTAAGACAAAAATCCATTTCCCGTTAAATATGTTACCAAATTACCACCTTTATATAAAACAAATATTCCATTAAAGTTTATTATCATCTAATCACGGCCTTATAATTACAAACACTTAGCGAGAAGGAGGAAAAAAAAATGACTTCAAGCCTACAAGATCGTGTGAACTAAGTCATCTCCACGCTAAATGATTATTAAATGGTATATGTCCACTACCGGAATGCCATACATTTATTTCCTAAAATCCGTTATCGAATTAATTTCATAAATATGCATATGGGAATCTTATCAATTTCGGTTCCCCTTTAGATGAGCAGCCCACGTTGAAATGCATAGTACTTAAAAGCCTCTGAATCACTGACAACTTTTAAGATTATCTCCAAATGCTCATTTAAAAAAAAAGTTTGAATATATTAAAACCGATAAAATTTATTTATTTATTTATTAATCATTATAATAATTATTAATATTATTATTATTTTTTTTTGTATTATTATTTCTGTTATGTATTTATTTATTTATTTATTTATTTTTTTACTACCTATCTACTTATTAAGAAATAATATCTTAGAACATTTAACCTAACTTAAATGGAAAAAAAAAACTTTTATTTATTTATTTATTTATTATTATTGTTTTTAATTACATATTAATTGCCCGCCACCAATTACTGCAGTTAAGAAACTTTTGCCCGCAAAAATTTCCAATTAGTGTTGGAACTTAATATGCAATTAGCATCCTAGTAATTAAAAAATTTTACACAGCTGGAATTATATGTATATATACTTTATTATTTCTATTATTATTATTTATTTATTCATTATTAATAATTTTTTTTTTAACTCAGCTTAACGAATTAGTTAATGAGATTAAATGTTAAATCCAAATTGTTTAGTTAAACTAAAAAAAAATAATGTAACTTAATTAATTAATTAATTTTTTTTTTTTTTTTTTTTTTTTTTTTTTTTTTTTTTTTTTTTAAACGGCTTGGCTTTACCATGCAAATGTGAATGAAATGATCTTTTGACCGATTCATTTCCCAATTTCATGCAGTCTTTTGAAAAGTGAGCCTTAATTTATAGAAACAAGAAAATAAATTCTGTCATTATTATCATTATCACTTAATTAATTAACTGAATTATTTCCTTTCGTCTTATTATTATTATTATTATTATTATTATTATTTTATCGTTCTCTAAGAGTTTAAAATCGTTATCTAAATTTTCCAAAAAAAAAAAAAACACGAAATTAAAACAAAATGATACCCTGAAAAACGAATGTTCGATATTTGTTTATCTGTTTACTGATTTCGTTTTTTTTCCTTTTTATGATGTGGCCCCTGCCAACCTGACCAAGCGGACGAGCTAGGAACCAACTGCTACCGTTTCACGCCCCTGGAGGAAACAGAAATTAACGTCCAGAATGTATCAGTGTCAACAGGAAAAGACCGGGGGACGCATACGGAAAACTCCCCCCCGGTGTGTGTGTGTGCAATTTATTTATTTATTTATTTATTTTGGTGTAATATGGAAAAAATTGGTGTGTGTCAGGGACGCCTGGATTTTCCCCCAAGGAATAGACACACACCCAAAGAGTGCACCCTCGCGAAGAAGACATCAACCGAGTAAGTGATACCCTCATTTATCTATTTTTATTTATTTATTTTTATCTTTACTGACCCTTCCTTCCGCGAAGTTGTCAGCAATGCTTGTTGACATGGCAACTGGGGATGTTTGTTGATAAACAAATCCCCACTCCGCGCCTACCTGGTACGTCACCAAAATCTTTCACACCGCCTCAGAGATTTTATTGCCCTGCGTAACCTAGCCTAGGGATTTATTATTACTTACTTGCTTATTTGTCTTTATCCAAATATTTATTCAATTGATTATGTGATTTTCTTTGTTTTTTTTATTATTGTTTGTGATACCTTGGGTCGCTTTTACTATGAAATTATTTCTTATCAAAATTTGAAAAATGTGCCAGGGATATCTTATTTTATGTTATTTTATTTTACTTATTTATTTATTTTTTTTTTCAACCCTAGTTGAGTATGCCATCGCTGTTTTGAGAATATTTAAATTTGACAGTTAGTAGAATTCTGCAAACCGCAACTAAAATTTTTACATAAACTGTTTAAGCTATTAGTCTTTCTGTAACAGTAACATCTTACTACCCCTTTTTAATGGTATTTTATTCCCACTATTCTTCCTCTGATGAGCTTGACTCCTCTGTTTTGCACCTGTCAGCATGCTTTGGTGCCCAGAGTCTGTCAATGTGTCTTTTTATAGTTCCTTTACTTTCTTCCGTTACATCTTGTAAAATGTAATTGTTATTTCGCACTTTTCGAACCACCTTAAATGGGCCTTCAAATTTTTTTTGTAAAACAGTAGGGTTAATGGACTTAAGGTAAACTTGTTGTCCTAGTTCAAGTGTTGTAATTTTATGAAGGTCTTCCTCTTTCACATATTCGGCCATCATTTTCTCCTGCTGTGCCAACGCTTGCAGTCTAACCTCCTGCATGTGGTCCATTCGGTTTTTGACATATGTCTGAGTGTGAATTTGTTCTGTAATTAATGTATTTACTTCCCCAGTGTCCTCCGAATCTTTGATGTTTAATGCCATTTTTCTTCCTTTGAATTTAAGATACTTCTCTTCAAAATCTAGAACCATTTGATTTTCTTTTAAGAAATCGTACCCTAGTAATAATTGATATTTGCTGCCAAAATCTTTATTTGTAACATAAAAAGTTCCTTTTACAAAAGTGTCCTGTAATTTAAATGACATTCTAATGCACTGTTTGAATGTAATCAGTGAATTTGTAAGTGTTTGAATCTTAATTTGATTTCCCAAATATTTAAATTTTATATTTGCTTGTTTTAAATTTTCAAACAAAAGCGGTGAGATCAAGCTCACCTGTGCGCCTGAGTCACAAAGGCTGTTAATTACAATATCTTTAATTTTAAATTTAATTAGAGGAAGTTCATTTGTATCGTTCTGTACACTTGCAATAGTTTTATCCCTTAAAGTATGCCCGCTATCGTGAGACTTGCTCGGGTCTTCTTTATCTGTATTTACAAGTCTCGTATTTAGTTTTCCGCATCCTTATCTTTGTTCTGCTTGTATCTTTTATAATTGCCCCTCTGAAATTTACCCCTTTGATTACTATCCTTGTTACTGTTTGTATGATTTTCTCTGTTTTCCCTAGAGTCCGTATATTTATTGCGATAGTTATTCCTCTGTGCACCTCTATAATTTCCTCTCTGTTGAGTGTAATACCCCTGTGCATCATAATTATTAAAGTCAGGTTGATAATAAGTATACGGCGTGTTGTAATGTTGTTGTGGTGGGGGTGGAAAAGGTTGAGCATTTGGTACATGATTATAGTAAATATTACCCTCCGGAAATGCATTGTGAGAATCGTGTCTTTCATACTGGTTATAATTCTTGTAATTTGCTCTGTAATTACCCCTATTGTTTACAAATCTATGCCTATAATTCTGGTTGTTGTTTTTATTAGCTTTATTATACCAACAACTATCCTCATTGTGTGACCCCTTCTTGCATATATTACAAAATTTTTCGACTTCCTCTCTTTTTTCGATTGTTCCCAATTTTATGTTATTTATTTCTTTTGATAAATTATTAATCTGCTCCGCCGTTTCTACATTTAATTTCAATAACTTCTCAAAAAGTTGCGATTCATTGTTAGCTGTTATAGTATTTACCTGTTCTGCCCCTATATTATTGTACGCCTCTTCTAATTTAATTGCTGTTTTGCAAGCATCCTCAAAATTATCGGGAAAGGTTTTCCTTAAATCCATACTTAAATCCGCTCTAATCGCATCCAAAAATCGTGTCAATCTTACTAAGTCCAAAAATTTCCCGTTTCCGTTCGGATCAACTTCTGTATGGCTTTTCTCTATATAAAGAGACGCTGCGTTTTTGAATTCGCTAATAAAACTTGTTAAGTCTTGTCCCGGTTTCTGTTTCAGATTGAAAAACTCAGTCTGTACCTGCGTAAATGATTTCTTGATTTTGAATAAATCTAACAATTTCTTTTTGAATTCGTTGTAGTTTTTCTCTTCTATAAGCGATTTATTTTGTGAGAGTTTCTCTCTCGCAGTACCCGACAATTTTGCTTTCAAAATTGTAAGCTTCGCATCGTCTTTTAATATTTGTTTAGTTAAGTCCTCAAATTGTCTGAGAAAATACTCGCAATCACTTAACTTTTTCCCATCGAAATTCGGGATTAGAGAAATTATTGTGTCCACTGATGGATCTGCCATCGTGTTACTCGAATCAATTTGCTTTTGTTTATTTAACTTTTTTATATGCCCTCGCGTTAATACGCCAGAAAAACTCGAGTTCAAGCTATTTCTATGATTTCTACGATTCTTTTTTGGCATTCAGCTTTTTGATAATGAAAATTTATTTAGATACTGAATTCTAAATCTAACTTTAAAAATGCATGGAAATTCTTACCCCTAAAAATATTATTAAGCCAAGTGTAAACATTTGCAAAATTTCAAAGATATCAAAATATAAATGCATTATACAATAAAGTATACAGTATCAAAATATATATGCATTAACAATCTACTAATACACTATTTTATCTGCTACATAAATCCTTATCTTTTTATTTTTTTTATTATTCATATCATTTTACGCTATCATTTGATTTTTTTTTTATGATTTACTTTCTTAGCACAATGTTTCAGTATACTGTTAAAGATCAAATGCAAAGTTCATATAAGAGTAACATAAAATATACATACAATTACGAATATACTGATTTTTCTAAGTTGAATACTGATATTTACGAAATCACCGACTTGCTGGTAGTGGAGCCTTTTAGAGGAAGTCAAACAAACCATCAAAATAAAAAAATCTCCATTTAATCTTCCAATAACTTATCATTAAAATAAAAGAGTTGAAATTATTCTAATTAACAGTTTCATAATTATTATTTTGCAATATACTATATAGATTGCAAATTTCCACAATTTGAATATAAAATTTTAAATTGATTACTTTTAACATGAGCCTGTATTTTAGAATACATTAAAGGTATTTAACTTAATGTTTGACAATAACCCAGTTGCAATTTTTTAATCATTAAAATTGAAAACTCAATTAACAATAATTAAGAACTGGACGGCACCAGTGAATTATATAGGAATTGCAGATGTTGAAGAGAAATATGCATGGCTCAGTTATAATATTTATTTAAGATTTTATCCTTTAATTTCCCTTCTAATTGCTGCCCATTCCAACATAACCCTTTTGCTGGGACAAGTTGATCAAAATTAAAGCTTAGAATTAAATACATAAAGGTTTCTCTGGGGTTGGCTAATAGAATAAATTAATTTATTCAGAAAATAATAATAAAAGGAATCCATAGAGATTAAATTTTGGATATGTTCCCCCCATTGCATTGTGTAATTTCGAAGTAGCCCATTACCCTTTTTGAGAATGATCATTCTTGCCCTTAGCTGACTTTTAAAATGGAAATCTAAATAAACAAACACATACTAGATAATTTAAATGAGAAGACTCCAAATAATTAACACTATTATTTATTTACAATATTTACAGTTATTTCAAGAAAAAAAAAGATTTATCAGAACACATCTGATTTAATTTCCTAACAAAATTTCTCCTATAATATTGGCATTAACACTTTGATCCTTGCAAAGGATACTTATATTTGTTTGTATTTATATTTAAACTGATCTTTGACAACATTATTTGTTTACAATTAAAATACTGACTTCCATTTGTGACTAAGGTCACACTACCAGCTTCTCTTATAATATTTTGATAAAATCAAATAAACTGGGGAATTACTTAGGTCAGAGTCATATTTACCTCTACACATTGATTGAAGAAGGTTTCTCTTTGTATCAGAGCACTCTTTCCGCTAACTAAATAGCACTGCACTTATTGAAAATGTTCATTTCACAAAACTTAGCTTAACTTCCCCACTCTCCATATATGTTGTTCGGGTTCGTTGCTTTCTTACCATCAGAATTGCCACTCACTCTATTTTCCTCTTTCGGACCGCACAAAATTCATCGCGTCATTTTATTTCACCTCTTCCTTTCGCTTCTGAGATCGATGTGTGTTCTGTTTTCATTCTTTTTCACAACTCCTTTTTCATCACCACGGTGGGCCGTACTTCGTTCTGCCCAAAATTTGCATGACAGTGCTTTAAGCCCATCCTTCTTTTTTTTCATTGGGTAGTTGATCTCCCGTTTTAACTGAAATTTGCATAACAGAGGGTCAGTTTCACCTCCTCCTCACCAACCCCAACCAATGGCTATGCATCAGTTGTTTCTGTAGCGTGTTGTTTTCTTTCTCGGAACTACGTGTGTGTTCTTTGATATTATCTCCCAGACCAACTTAAATCAAAGTTCTTCTTATTTGACTTTTATGGCTTAAAATTGTCGCCAGCGAGTCTCTGGTCATAAATTTGCCATCCTAAATCTTTCAACTGAGGCGACTTATGGGAAAGTCCCGATAATGTACTTTCCTTACATTACCGTTTATATGCAATACTAGCTTTTTGCACAAGTACAAATCTTTGCAAAAAGCATAAAAACTGTACAAAAACTGCCAAAAATTGAAATGAAACATAACAATATTAAAAATAGTATGTGAGATCCAAAATAAAACAATTTATTATCTGATCTTCACAGGGGTAAAATGGCTAATTTTCCGTTATCGCATCTGTAGCCATGATTGGCGTCAAACAAGACAACACTATACCATTTTAAATGCGTGTGAGTTACAAAAGTGAAATTAAGTAAAAGTTAAAAGAATGAACTACGTCAATCTGCAAAAAAAAAAAAAAAAAAAAAAAAAAAAATGCGCATTATCTACCCAGAGTGACGTCGATTTTGCATGTGGAAATATAGCGAATGAGTCTGAATATTTATTGGCTTATAAAAACAAATTACATGCGTTAGCATTTTTTGTAACTAGGTGCTCTAAAAACACGCTAATTTGCTCTGTTTTGAAAAAAAGCTGTTTTCTAATCGCATCTGTCTGTACAGGTGTCATATAAATACAGAACACTGATTTCATGTGAAATTTGAAATTGTGTAAAAAGAAAAAAAAATTATGAACAAATTAAAAATACATGTAATGCAATGAGCTTGCACGTTATTTTCCTGAAGAGAGAAGTTAAATCTTTTCTCCACTAGATGGCATATTCGAACACTTGAATCGGCAATTAACTCCATTTTTGACAATAACAGCAGTCGATATAAATCCGGTATGAAAAAGTGAAAAACGCATTTCAAAATATTTGAAGGCTTTAATATGCTTTTACAAATATTTTTAGAGCAGAACAGGATGTTAACCTGTATTTTTTTTAATGAAGCGTTCAAAGAGTCGTTCATTTGTTTCCACATCTGGAATTTGTAATCCTGAATGGCAACAGTGTTTGTTTGTTTATATCTGGTAAACCGATGTTTGATCTGATAATTTTTAATTTAGAACTTTAAACATTATAATTGGATGTGATATACATGTTTTATATGGAAATATGCCGAACAGACATGATTTCAAGTAGAAGAAATTATTATTTAGCTGTCATATGTTAACATACGCTTTTCATTAAGCCTAACATGGCGTTTTGCTACGGTCGATTCACAGACCAGAGTGGTCGTACCCGGCATGGTTACCAACAGACTCCTAAACTTTGCATTTTATTATAAGATACTGTATACAAATATAGAAAAATACATTAAAAAAGAATAAATACTAAAGTTAATGAGTTTTTTTTTCGTAGTTATTTAGTGACAAGGATTACGTATTCAGATTTTTCAAAATCAAAGCTATGGATGTAGCAAATCTGTTAATAAGCTGAATTATCTATATCATATATAATTATCTAATTTAAGCATTCTAGTATAATTCATTTGATTATTTTTACAAAAATTCAACTTTATTGGAACTTTACTTTTAAAATAAAATAAAATGAGAAACTATTTAAATTAATAATAAACTAACAGAATTTTATTAATTTTTAACAGAATTCTAAAATCCAAAAGTACATATATAAATGTTACTCAAACATTCTACGCTATATATAAAAAATAAATAGATTTCTTTGCAGCATTTCATAAGAACGTTTAAGATTACATTAGTTGTGCCAAATTGCATCAACCTAGCGTTAACAACTGAACTGAGCACGAAAACATCTTATATAAATGCAACATAACATTCTATAAATATATACAAAGAATAGTGAAATGTTTCTAACATTTCTTTTACCATTACTAGTTTTTGAATTAGGAAACAAGGAAATTGTTAAAATATTGCATATAGAGGTTTATACTGAATAAATATAAGATACACCATTTTTGCCTTCTTGTAAGTGGACATTTAAATGAAAGTTTTACAAACTTCGAATGAAATAGCCGAAAATATCATTTCTGGAGTAATAGTACATTTCGAAATGTATTGCTCAGCTGTAAATTTTATTTCTCACAATTGTACATAAACTTAAATTTTACCCTTCCCCTCC
This sequence comes from Maratus michaelseni, assembly GCA_963931845.1. Taxonomy (NCBI): domain Eukaryota; kingdom Metazoa; phylum Arthropoda; class Arachnida; order Araneae; family Salticidae; genus Maratus; species Maratus michaelseni. Next base: position 95,782,637 of record OZ007596.1, read on the forward strand.
CTCTGCGTTTGTTCATTGATAACACATTTCTAATTGTAAGTCTAGAAAAGAAAATGCAAATTAATACTTCACAGACATTTATGTTACATATTAAAAAATAATTTTCTTGGTAGTTTTATAAAAAATTAAATAAATAATAAGAAACGATAGATAACAACTTTTAAGGACTAATATAGAACACACTGAGTTGTATATTACTCTGTAAAAAATTGTTATTTATCGTTTGTTTTCTTAAAAGTTTTATGCAACAAGCAGCATAATAGTATTTTTATTAAATTTATTAATTGATCACACATTCCAAAATGCAATACAAATATAAAAATGCAATGAAGCGACATCCCAGAAAGGAAAACACCAGCTTTCGGAATAACGCAAACATTTCAAGGCAAGTAAAAGTAAAGTATTGTAACGTATCAATTTAAGGGGACTCGCTACCTTTTGTACTCTTTTATTGTTATTATTTACTTATTTTCTAATATCTTAATGACGCATTATTAAACGATTTTATGAAGGAAAATAAATTTTAGAAGCAAGAAGGTAATTTTTCTAGTAAAATTTGAAAAATTTCAGTAAAAAAATAAAATAAAATTTTAAAACACTTCTCTTACAGTTTTGAACACTTTGTTAAATACTTCTCTTAGTGCTAAACTGTAACGATCACATTTTCAAAAAGTTATTAGTTTAAGAAAACATAAATAAAATGTTATGACATATATAAAATAAACAGTAAAAATGATTATTTGCTTAACATTTTTACTTTTCAAAAATAAAATTTATATTTAGAAAATCTGCTTCTTGGTTTTATGAAAACACCTTAAGGATCCTACACAAAGAAATTGCCAGTGAAAATAAAATATCTGTTGCAGCTTTGTCATTTGGAATATATAGCTATATACCGAAACACACAAACGCAAAAACACGAATTTAAAGATCGCAACACTGGATTATTTAATGGGAAATGGGTGGAAGCGTTTTGCCTATTTTTAATGATCGCAAAACACAACCGCAGAAACACGAATTTAAAGATCGCAACACTGGATTATTTAAAGGGAAATGGGTGGAAGCGTTTTGCCTATTTTTAATGATCGCAAAACACAACCGCAGAAACACGAATTTAAAGATCGCAACACTGGATTATTTAAAGGGAAATGGGTGGAAGCGTTTTGCCTATTTTTAATGATCGCAAAACACAACCGCAGAAACACGAATTTAAACATCGCAACACTGAATTATTTAAAGGGAAATGGGTGGAAGTGTTTTGCCTATTTTTAATGATCGGATCTTTACAGTACTTGCTGAGAATATATACTACGGATGTATAAATTCATTTTACAAAAAAATAAAATAAAAATAAATAAAATTAAATAAAAATTGATATTTTCGTAATTTTTCGCAAAATGAAAGGCAGTGAATCCCCTTAAAGAATACACAAAAATAAATTTAATTTTCCACAAGTATTAAATAAAATTTCAAAAGAATAATATTTAAATATATATATATATATATATATGCTTTAATTAGAATGTTCAAATTTTCACACAATATAAAGGCAATACGAAATCTAACAATGTATAACATATTTACACTGCTTTCAAACATTACTTTTTTTCAACACTCCATTCAAACATTATTTTTTTTAAATATTACGGCTAATAATAAAATGTATTTAGCTTTGAAAAAAAAATAGATATTGTCTATTATTCTTTCAGTTTTGAATCAGTTTTCCTTTTTTAAAAAAAGAAAGAAAGGAAAATATAAGAAAATAAAAATAATGTAAAGTAAATTCAAATGTTATATGCACACAAAAATAGTGGATATGTAAGGTAATGTTCGCTCAGATATATTCACATTCAGATATTATTTACAAAACTTTTACATTGTATATTGACATGTGATAATGCACTGTAAATACGCATAATAATACTGATAATACACGTAAGTAAATATATACATTGCATACGTATTTATAGTTTTTATTATTGGTACAATCAGAGAAAAAAATATTTGTTCCTTATTTTCCGCAAATTTGGAACCGTGAAAATTTACTTAAATGAAAAGTAAACAAAAATATATCGACACTATGTCTGTAATGCTTAAATTACATTCATTAGTTATTGTAAAATTTAAAAAAAACACATGCATATAAAATTATATTTTTAAAATGGGTATAAATGAAATTAAATAGCTAAAAATAATTACCTGTAATTAAACATTACTGTATGTAATCTCAGGAATCAATCAGGGAATTAAAGAATCTGGTTCCCCGACCTCAATGCAGCGACCAAGGAAAAGTTTTGCTTTCTCAGAACTAGTAAGTTCTCCAGTATTCTCCGTATTTCCGCATGTGTCAATTTTACAAAGAATCAAGGTGTTTACAATAATTTCCTCAAGTTCCTTATTTGACGTACACTTGATCATTAATGCAATGCACCTTATGTAAAACTTTCTAACTAAACGAGCTGTATTGTCAAAACATTTCCATCTGCTGACAAATTTGATTAAATGGGCGACGTCAATTCTTAAATAACAACGAGGTTTTTCTCTCAGTTTTCCTTGCAAAATAGAAAAGGCTGTACTTAAATAACTTTTAATGCTACATTCATTAAAAGCTCTGCATGAAGCCCCTATTAAAGCTAAAGAAAAATCTGTTATTGATTCTTGCGGAATTTTTTTACGTCTTTTATCCATTTATTTATCCAATATTCAATTGTTGCGGTATCGTGTGCTTCGCTTAGCATCTGGCACACACTTACCGGTTTATTGTCAAGATGAATGACAATCTCATACAAAAAAATATGATTAGAAATCCGTTGGTCATCTTTAATTCTTTTTACTAAACTCCCAGTTGCATCTATGTGCACTTTGCAGTACTTTCCAGTATTTGCGTAATTTTTATAAATATGGCTTTGGGATTTTGTCCAATAATGGATGAAAAAACTATCATAAGACAGGTTGTGGAGCGAGCCTGCATAATTCTGGGAATATTTCATTTCTTGAAGTGCACATAAAACACTTTTGTTTTCTGGGAGCCCGTACTCTTTTTTCTTCGCTTCCTGGCGTATGGTTCGGCACACCGATATCGACGGTAATACTGGCGGTTCAGATTGTCCAAATTGCATTCGTTTTCTAGCCTCTTCTCTTCTCCAATTTGAAGGAGCTGTATATAATAATGTTTGGGAAATTTTCGATCTTCGAGAACCCGTTACCGAACGTTTCAGATGATGAGTAATGTTTCGGGTATCAACTGCTTTTATAGTTAAATTAAGACATTCAGGATAATTTGGTTCGTTTTCAGCAGTTATCAAGATTGGAGCTTTGCATTCTTTGCATTTACCTTCTGCATGCAAAAAATTTGAGCTTGAATTTTCATTTACGCGAACTTTATTTCTTTTAAATGAATAGGCACATGGAAGCTGGTATTCATCAAAGAAGTGTTCAGCAATGATATTTGTCCATTCTCTCTTTTTTAGAACTTTTCTCTTTTTCATACGATCACCTTCTTTGTAAAACATCACAGATGGCTCCATTTTTGAATATTCATGAAAAGGTATAGATAGTTTAAAGGTGCTTTGTTCACTTAAATGCACAACTTCTGCATTACATGGAATTTCAATGTCTGAGGATGAACTGGAATTTGTTTCAGAGGAATATGAATTTTGCTTTTCTGTAGGAAATCCAAATTCTACAAGCAGCTTTTTTAACAAATTATATCTGTTTTGATACACGTAGTCATGAATTTGCTTTGCTTTGAAAATCGGTTTTCCCGAAATTTCGCAACCTTCAATTTTTTCTATTAACAATGGATGTACAATAATTTCTTTCCACACAGGATGAGTACTTGTCGTTAATTTACCATCTGCAGTAAATATGTCTTTGAAAGACTTTAACGCCTCAAAGAAATTCGATTTGTCGAAAGATGATTTTCTTGGCATTTTAAATTTGATTAGAAAAATATCTTCTCAATTCTATTAGATTATGAGATAATTTTTTAGGGAGATGTAACTTTTTCAAAGTCATTAGAAAATTTCACTCTGGGCACTAGACTGGGACTCTAGATTCACTGGGCACCTACTAAATTGATCGAAAGCTTTTAACATTTTACTATAATAAGGTCTCACCGACATTATCGCAGCGTGCTGAGTCGGATATCCAAAACAGAAATGAGGATGACCATAAAAATTGCCTACTTTTTGGAGATAAGAGTTGGAAAATAAAACATAATAATAAATAAAATAATCCAGGAGAGGATCCGAATGGTAAAAATCAAAACTGACATGTGCGTACCAAGCTGAAACAAAATTTAAGAGTAAATACATAGGCCATATACTAGGTCGTTAATTACCGGCCGAAGTCAAGTGCCCCACTCACGTCTATAACATTTTTTTTGAAAAGCGCTGACATCCACAAAACACAGAGTTACCAGATTCTGAACAGAAAAGCTGTTTTTCTAACGAATCTGATCAACATGTGGGTGCAGGGATTTTATTTTTGTATTTCAAATTCTTTCAGATTTGATAACGGCATTTATAGATTTGAAGTTACTGATAGTTATTTTTAATACTGCTTTAATAGGAAATTTTTCAATAGAATAACTTAAACAAATCAATTTTTTTTATTTGTTAAGAATAAAATATCAATGATCTTGCATATTTTGTTCTTTGTTTACATTATCAAAGGAGGAAAATATTCCAACTTTTTTTGCGCAATTTTAATATCTTGAAGAATTTGGTTACTAATTCATATTAAATCGCGAAACTTTTATTAAGAAAGTCATTTTTTTTAAGAATATAGCAATTATACTACTTAGGTTGTATACAGCCAAGCCTAATTGTGTACCTTTTTAATGTTCTATAACTGAAGTAATAATGATGCTGCAAAGCAAATTATCTATAAAATTAATTATTTTATATATTATTTAAAACATGCTGAATAATTTTTATTTAAACATAAATAGTTAAGTAAAATCTCGTTAAATATAGCTATGCATATAATGACATTGTGCACAAAAAATATTTAAAATATTTTTTGGTATATGAAGTCAAATCATTGCGTTCAGTACTTTTTAATATATGGGAAAAAGAAGTACACTCGGCATAAAGAAAAACAAGAAGGAAAATCATACATTAAGCATAGGTAATGAAACACTTTCCAACACTTCCAGATTTCTTTAACAAACCTTCGCTGTTTAATTACTTAAGTAAACATTTTAGAAAACGCAAAACACATCTGGAAACCAGATTTCGGTAATTACAAGTTATAGCCAGAAAAGTACTGCAATTTTTTTCTGCAGCCCTGTATATAATCAATAGATTTGTATGTACTCTTTATAATATGCTACAATTTAGTTTAGTAAAAAACACATAACATAGTTGAAAATTCACCTTCAGTAGTTTCTACCAGTAGACGGAAACACATTTGATTTTTTTTTGTACAGCCCTGTATATTGCCTAAAGATTTTTATACACGACACATATTAATCTAAAGATTAATTTAGACAAAAACATGCTGTGTAAACTACTGAAATCACACTTCCAGAAATTATCATACATAAGCGGTCATTTATCCAGTATTTTGCGGGGCCCTGTATATGATTTTATTTATATTCAACAAACAACTCTTAGTATACTAAACATATTTTACATTCAAAAGTCATAACTCGGTTAGAAACCCCTACGCAATTTACGCCGATACAGAGTAGAATTCCTTTGCGCGGTTCTGTATATGATCTACAACATTTATGCATACCACATAGTATGGAAAAATTTAGTTAAACGCATACCTAACTGAAAGCGCACTTCCAGAATTATCACTTATAGAAAATACTTCGGATATAGCCCTGTATCCGAAATCTTTTATGTGTCTCTGTAAACGCTATGCACATCATTTTATACAAAAGGAATCTTGTAGTAAACCACATTAATGTATATCAATTTCATTACATTTGAAACAGTGTAACGTAATTAAAATACGCTTCAAACATTTGTCCCCTGTACACCATGTAACCGAATACTTTTTTGTGACCCTGTAAATTAATGATAAATGCTTTACACTCCATGTTTTACAGAAAGCATGTTTTAGTGCATCTCAGAAATTCATATAAATTTCATTATGTTTGTAATAGTGTAACATGATTAAAATGCACCGCAAACGACTTTTCCCCATAGACCATAGTATAACAGAATTATTTTGAGTTTCCCTGTAAACTAATTATAAGTGCTACACGTATAATATTCGATAGTAAGCATCGTGTAGTGAACTTCAGTGATGTATATCAATTTCAATATATTTGAAATAGTGTAAAGACATTAAAATACACTGCAAAGGATTTTTCCGCACAGACCATAATGAAACGACATTCTTTTGAGTGCCCCTGTAAGCGAAGTATAAGTGTTGCATACTTCATTGTCAAAAATGAACATGTCATTACATATATCAGTATCATATATACATTTCATGGCAATCCGAGGATATTTACGAGAGTTAGAACACGGACAGACAGACGACAGACAGACAGAAGGCAGACAGAAATTGAATTTATTAAAACTTATCAAACATTTTAGTAGGTGGTAAAAATGTAACAACTAATATATACGGTTAAAATTAAAACATTAAATACAGCAAAAATTACGTACAAAGATACAAAAATGAATGTAAAACAAAACTTTTTTTTTCTAAACACCATCAAAAAGCAGAACACGTATGGAAAGAAGTTAGTCATTCTTCATCAGGCGTAAAAAGATATGCTACGACTTTGAGAGCAGGAAAAAGACTCATGTGTTTATTGTTAATATGTTACTGTTTCTGATATGTATTTTAGTATAAATTTGCCTTTTTTAATGCAGGTTTATTCATAAATTTAACTTAAATTTATTTTTGCCTTCCGTTGCATAAAATAATGCTATCGAAAACAAATGGCTTTAATACTGTCTAAAAATGTGAATGCTATAACTAAGCATAACTATGTATAATAAATAAATTTTTTCATGCAGTTTGATTAAAAAAAACCCACTAACAATCAAACCCTAAAAATGGTTGATAAAATCTGATCAAACGATTCCACGTCCGATGACCTCAAATTTGTTCCGAATTTCCGTCAGTTTCAATAAGACGGGGCTAACTTTTAGGGGTATCCGCCCTTAGAAAAATCGATTATTCGGGCACTTCTGGGTTTGATCAAACGAAAAAAATGGTTGATCAAATCTGATCAAATGATTCTACGTCCGATGACACCAAATTTGTCCCGAATTTTTGTCAGTTTCAATAAGGAGGGGGGGGGGGGGAGTAACTTTTAGGGTTTCTGCACTTAGAAATATCGATTTTTCGGACACTTCTTGGTTTGATCCAACGCTAAAAATGGTTGATCAAATGATTCTACGTCCGATGACACCAAATTTGTTCCGCATTTTCGTCAGTTTTCATAAGGGGGGGCTAAATTTTAGGGCGTCTGCACTTAGAAATATCGATTTTTCGGGCACTTCCGGGTTTGATCAAACGATAAAAATGGTTGATCAAATTTGATCAAATGATTCTACGTCCGATGACACCAAATTTGTTCCGAATTTCTGTTAATTTCAATAAGATTGGGACTAAATTTTAGGGCGTCTGCACTTAGAAATATCGATTTTTCGGGCACTTCCGGGTTTGATCAAACGATAAAAATGGTTGATCAAATCTGATCAAATGATTCTACGTCCGTTGACATCAAATTTGTTCCGAATTTCCGTCAGTTTCAATAAGAGGGGGGCTAACTTTTACGGTTTCTGCACTTAGAAATATCGATTTTTCTGGCATTTCCGGGTTTGATCAAATGCTAAAAATGGTTGATCAAACCTGATCTAACGATTTCTGATAAAAAACACTAATTTTTTTTTTTTTTTTTTTTTTTTTTTTTGCGCATTTTTAATTTTCTAAAAGTTATCCCCCCCTGCGCATTTTTAATTAGAAATATCGATTTTTAGGAGATTTCCGGGTTTGATCAAACGCTAAAAATGGTTGATCAAGTCTTATCAATCGACTCTACGTCGGATGACACCTTACTTTACGTCGGATGACTTTTATTTCCGAAATTCGGTCAAGGGAGGCGCTAACTTGTAGGGGACAGTTTATATAAATATCGATTTTTCGGGCACTTCCAGGTTTGATCAAACGCTAAAAATGGTTGATCAAATCTGATCTAACGATTTCTGATAAGAATCACTAATTTTTTTTTAATTTTGCGCATTTTTAATTTTCCTAAAAGTTAGCCCCCCTGCGCATTTTTAATTAGAAATATCGATTTTTAGGATATTTCCGGGTTTGATCAAACGCTAAAAATGGTTGATCAAGTCTTATCAAACGACTCTACGTCGGATGACACCGTTTTATTTCCGAAATTCCGTCAAGGGAGGGGCTAACTTGTTGGGGACAGCTTATATGAATATCGATTTTTCGGGCACTTCCGGGTTTGATCAAACGCTAAAAATGGTTGATCAAATCTGATCAAATGATTTTACGTCCGATGACACCAAATTTTTCCCGAATTTCCGTCAGTTTCATTAAGGGGAGGGGGGGGGGGGTAACTTTTATGGTTTCTGCTCTTAGAAATATCAGTTTTTCGGGCACTTCCGGGATTGATCAAACGCTAAAAATGGTTGATCAAATCTGATCAAATGATTCTACGTCCGATAACACCAAATTTGTTCCGCATTTCCGTCAGTTTCCATAAGGGGGGGCTAACTTTTAGGGCGTCTGCATTTAGAAATATCGATTTTTCAGACAGTTCTGGGTTTGATCAAACGCTAAAAATGGTTGATCAAATCTGATCAAATGATTCTACGTCCGATGACACCAAATTTGTTCCGCATTTTCGCCAGTTTCCATAAGGGGGGGCTAACTTTTAGGGTGTCTGCACATAGAAATATCGATTTTTCGGGTACTTCCGGGTTTGATCAAACGCTAAAAATGGTTGATCAAATCTGATCAAATGATTCTACGTCCAATGACACCAAATTTGTTCCGCATTTCCGTCAGTTTCCATAAGGGGGGGGCTAACTTTTAGCGTGTCTGCACTTAGAAAAATCGATTTTTCGGTCACTTCCGGGTTTGATCAAACGCTAAAAATGGTTGATCAAATTTGATCTGACGATTTCTGATAAGAATCACTAATTTTTTTTTTAGTTTGCGCATTTTTAATTTTCTAAAAGTTAGCCCCCCTGCGCATTTTTAATTAGAAATATCGATTTTTAGGATATTTCCGGGTTTGATCAAACGCTAAAAATGGTTGATCAAGTCTTATCAAACGACTCTACGTCGGATGACACCGTTTTATTTCCGAAATTCCGTCAAGGGAGGGGCTAACTTGTATGGGACAGCTTATATAAATATCGATTTTTCGGGTACTTCCGGGTTTGATCAAACGCTAAAAATGGTTGATCAAATCTGATCTAACGATTTCTGATAAGAATCACTAATTTTTTTTTAATTTTGCGCATTTTTAATTTTCCTAAAAGTTAGCCCCCCCCTGTGCATTTTTAATTATAACTCATTAAATAAAGTTGATCAAACGACAAAAATTGTTGATCAAATCTGATCAAACGATGATCAAACGAAATGCATCTGTCACTTTCTCATTTTCCGTCATGGGGGGCTAACTTTTATGAGGTACCTGATCGTCGTTCGCGAACAGAGCTCTAGTCTCCTCCGACATTAACAATATCGAAATCAAATTATCAGTACTCAGAATAAGACTTTCATTTTTAGTTTGAAGTATCTTTAATCAATTTGAATTGTGTTCTAAATCGTAGAATATGATCGTTAATTTTCTTTATATATACACATAAATAAATATCTCAAAACCGTAGTTATAAAAACATTGTTAATTTATGTTAAAGTTACTTAAATTTGTTGAGTAGGAAGAGTAGAATAAGTTTTTCCTAAAAGAGTATCTATCTATCTATCTATCTATCTATATTATAAAGGACAAACATGTCCGTGCGTAACGCTGACGTCATTTTGCGAATGGCAACACTTTCAGATGAAATGTCGGTTTTGCGATTTTTGTTACTGCAATTTTTTTAATTTCTCAACATCGCATATTTTCAATTTAGACCATTGTGCAGGGGAAAAATCTACTTTAAAATGCAATTTGTTTGAAAACTGTATCTTAATGGACTGATTTATGATAGAAAATTATCCTAAGCATTTAAATTAAATTTCAAGCATAATTTTTTTTTTTATCTCTGTTGCTTGCAGACGATTGCAAAATATTAATTAGTTTACACTTTAAACAATATAAGAAGTTCAGCATTTGTTTCCTTCCAGCTAATATTCCAAAACGAAATTAAAACTCCATTAAGCAATAAATAAAATAGCATAAATAAAACACAAATTTAACAGACATGTAATCGAAATAAGCGTTTAAAACCGCTGAAATTATCAGAATAATTTTAAAAAAACTGCTCTAAATAACTAATTTTTTAGCGATTTCTTCGGCTATTAAGTTCTGGCACGTACGAAATGACCTCTTTTAATAATTTACAAAATTTTATTTGGATATATTATTGACATATTTCGTATAAAAATGCTCTTTGGTGCTGTTAGGGGTTTAATCTAAAAAAATTAAATGTAAAAAATCTATTAGAGTTTTCAATAAAAAAATAGATGGTATTGACATGTATTCTCTATCCCGGGAAGCCTGGGTTGGATACCCTAGTATATATAAAACACAAACGGAAATTTCGTTCCGTTCCTTAACACGAGTTCCGCTGAATGGATTTTGATGGAACTTGCACTGTTCGATAGATAATTTTTCAGGGAAGGTTTTAGTATATAACACAACGTTCTACGTACTTTCGTTATAGAATTATGGTGGAAAGTTCTGTTATTTGGCCGAAAAGGTTACCATTGGTCGTTTTTTGGCGACCATTATCGTTGGTGAAAGAATTGAAACTGTTATATAATTTAGAAAATAATACAAACAGATCGAAAAATAAAAGAAAAAAGTTACTAATTTTATTTTAAATAAAAAGGGGAAAAATGAAAAACAGTTTTGATGACAAATAATGTTGTAAAACGAAAATATATAATTTATATATGAAAAAGAATGTTCGTAATGCTTACAAAATTATTCAATGAGAAATATTGCAATTAAAACCACATTTGGCGATTTGTCGTTTGCGCCAGGTTAAGAAAAATACTTCTAAAAGTTTGATTTGATAAAATCTGAGTAACAATTTTGTTTTTGATTTGTTCTTCTTTTTAAAATTTTATTTTTAATAAATCTAACTCCTTCATCATGTGACTTACAGAAGATACTTACAGCTGCAATTATAAAAATGACTGTATTTGTGAGTTACCTTTTATTTGTTTATTTACGATTTTGATTTTATTTTTGTCGCTAAAGAATTTGATTTTAAGCCAAAAAGGCATAAGCGTGAAATCGGTCCGAGCGATGTTATAAAAAACAAGTGGGTAGGTGTGATCGAAGATCGCTCAAAGGGTTTCGTTTAATATTCCTTTCAAAACACTTTATCTTTTCTTTAATAAATCCAAATAAATTTCATTTAGCAACATCCAAAAGTCATGTATTTTATAAAGTAAAAATTTAAGTCTATTTTTTTGTTTTTTCGAATATCTAAACCAGCCCGATAGCGGGCGAAGCTCGCTATTATATTCTGTCATAATTATATCAGTCATGCGGACTAAATGCGATATTTAAAAAAATAATTTAAAAATTAAACATGTTGTACACCTTCAAAATGTTAAAATATGCGAATATTTCCATAATCGGATTTTTATCACGATTCAATATGTTTCTCAAACTCATATATTTACTATTCTCTATTACTCATATTGATACTCACTTTGTATTATTCTCAAACATTTGAAAAATTCGTTAAACTTCCAATATGACGTCATATTTTCTTTTTAATTCTCTAATGACGTGATATTAATCTGCTTTGTGTACATACACATACTCATACTCCTTGTATTATTGAGAAATCTTTGAAAATTTCGTTTTATTACCACAATGACGTCAATCATTTTTATTTCATATTAATATTTTTTTCAATTGGTGAAACTTTTTATTTCATTTTAATTTTTCACGTGGAAATCGTCTGATAGAAAATTAATTATTGTAGAAAGAATTTCATCGTGGATTTTTAATTTTTGGCATCTGCTAAAACGAAAAATGTTTAAATTTAATAGGAAAAGGCTGTTAGAATTTTGGTTTTTTGTCTCTATTTATTAAAATAATACGCATTTTTCAAATTTTAATATTTTGAGCTCTTTATAGCTGGTATTCAGCTATATACACAAAGTTTCAACTCTGTAAGTTACATAGTTTCTGATAATAGCTCTGTGACAGACAGACAACGGAGCGGGAGTAACAGGGTTTCGTGAGATGAACGAAACCCTAAAAATGGTGTTTTTTCAAGTATATGACAGCATTTTTAGTATAATTTTTTATATTCGAATGTATATTATATAAATATCAGTTAATATTATAAAAATGAAGTCAAATATTTAAATTTTAATGTAAATTATAACACATATTTAAAAGGTTTTTCACCATTCATTTCTTTTTGGTTTTCTTTGCATACGTTTTTTTCTTTGATGGTTTTTAAAATATATTGGAATAATCTTTTGTAATCAGGTCACCCGCCAATCAACGTACATATTATATTGTTGGAAATTTCGGAATAACTGTCGCAGACGCTCCGGGGTTGGCGCTATATTTGTTTTCGCCATTTTGGCTCAGAAAAACCAAGACCAAAAAAAACAGAAAAACCCCAAACCCGGTTTTGCACCCGTTAGGCATAGATCCCTAAAGCAGCATACTAGTTTGATTTTATTATGAAACACACACAATTTTTATTATAAACACACACAAATATTTTATTTTAAAATACACACAGTGATTAATTTATTATAAAACTCGCATTATTTAATTTAATAAAAAACCGATAGAATCTGCTCACCGGATTGCTATACGAAGCAAAATCTTGCCAAAATCGTCGGATTGCTCAGGCATAAACTCAGCATTTTGGCGGCAAATGGATACCCCGGTGCGTCTGCGACATTTGTATCGAAATTTCTTTAGGGGACTTTGGACGGTAAATCAGATTGGAGAAGATTAGACGCAATTTGTACTCAGCAATTAGTAAATTTATGTATTTTCATTATGAAGCAAACGGAGAAAAGAAGATTTACTATTCTATATTTTTTCACTGTCAGTTATTTTACTATCACTAAACAAGCAATACTTGCAATGTACCAAAAAATCTTGGACATGTCAATGGTGGCCAAGTAACAATATTTGCTGATGTATCATTTTAGCCTAGAAAGAAAAAAGTATATGGAATTCAGATTAGATACAATTTTGATCATTACAATGCAATTTCTGCTAACGCACAGCTCTAGCCGCCAAACTTAGGGACAAATTATCGATTATGTTCATTATACGGTTTATTTAGACAACAAACTGAAGAATAATCTAATCTTCAAAATAAAAGAAATTGCAAGACTATTTATTTCTCCGTGTTATTATGCTCATTAGAGAAATGAAAAAAAAAAAAAAGCTTCGGGTATTTACCAAAAAAATTATTACTAAAATTTTTGCCTAACTAACTTTACTTATCATTCTCAAGTAGTTTTATTGGTGAAAGATCTATAATTCAGTCAACAGTAATTTGACATTATTTAATGGAACGTAGTTTGGAGCGTAATTAACTTCGTTTTATAGCTAACTCTGGTACAATTGTAACCATATCGCTGCAAAAACTTCTAAACTTTGACTTCCAACTTGGCTGTGGACTCGATTACGGAAGACTAGGAAGATTTTATTTGATGCAAACTAGAGGATTATTTTTCTATCAGAATTAAATTTCGAGGTCTTTTCCAGGTTAATGTTTACATGATTGCAACTGGTATATAAAATGAAAAGGCAGTAAAAAGAACATAATTTAAATTTTATTCAAACAATTCGTCTTTAAAAACCCACTTTTTTAAGATTCACATTTCTTTTAAACATGAAAGTTAAACACTGTTCTTTATGTGCAAGTAATCATAGAAACTCGACAGAGTTTCTCGCCAAGCATAAGAAACAGCAAAGCATTGAACCGTAAATTAAAGGAATTTCCGCCAATGGATGCCAAACGATTTTACAATTTTTTTTTTTTTTAACTCTGTCTAGTTTATATTTTGCGGACGGGACAAAACGGGTTTTTGACACATCTATATCTCGTATCTCGCGTTCTATTTATGATAGAAACAAAATTCTTGATTCTATGGAATGGGGCGTGCCCAGTGATTCAGAATTCAAAAGTAAAGCAAAATCCGACGAATAGGTTTTCAGTAAATGCGATTTTAAAAGTGCTGTTTTTTGCCCTTTTTAAATCTTGTTCCGGCCAAAAACTGTTGACAGGGCTACAGCAATGTGTAATTATCGGATTTTTACGCAGTTTACGTTATTTGAATCGTTTTTATGAGTAGTTCAAACCTTTGTAAGTTTCATATAAAAATATTAATTAGTTTTCGATTTATATCAGTTTAAAGTTATTGATTCCTATACTTAACATAGAGCAAAAAACTGTTGACAGGGCTACAGCAATGTGTAATTATCGGATTTTTACGCAGTTTACGTTATTTGAATCGTTTTTATGAGTAGTTCAAACCTTTGTAAGTTTCATGTAAAAATATGAATTAGTTTTTTATTTATATCAGTTTAAAGTTATTGATTCCTATACTTAACATAGAGCAAAAAACTGTTGACAGGGCTACAGCAATGTGTAATTATCGGATTCTTACGCAGTTTACGTTATTTGAATCTTTTTTATGAGTAGTTCAAACCTTTGTAAGTTTCATGTAAAAATATGAATTAGTTTTTGATTTATATCAGATTAAAATTATTGATTCCTATACTTAACACAGAGCAAAAAAATAATAAATGACCCAACTCTTTTAGAAATGGTCGTATACACATGATATTAAGATATGTTATTGCAGTCGACTCAAGTAAGCTCCTTATTATAAAAAAATATTTCTCAATATTTTTTTTACATATTTCACTATAATAAACTTTTAGTTTACATGTATTTGATACTCTTAGTGAATGCTCATTGTTAATGAAGATCTTGCCATATCAGTGATATTATATTTCTTCATATTTTCTCAAAATGGTTTACAAATGGCGAACTAAGTGTTCATTAAAATTTTTATTGTACTTCACATGATCCAACTTATAATTGTAAAAATGTATGTTCTTCCAACAAATCACTTTAAGTGTATAAATTTCAATTATAAAGGAATTTCCTTCTTGAAAAATACATCAGTTTCAAAAAGTTGAATCCCGTCTTAAGCCTTAAATTGTAGTGGAAGAACTATTGGTAATGCTGTTCAAAAGCTCATTAGATTTTGCTGTAAATCAAAATACTTTGTCTTAATGATTTTGTCTGTTTTTTAGAAATGTACCGAAGTGCATGAAAATTATAGTAAGAAAATGGCGTTTTAGCTTTTATAAATTTTGTAGCATTAAAGAAATGCACAATAAACAAAATTAACCTACTTATGATTATTGATTATCATGATGAAATAAGCGATAAAATGTTCTATTCCATATTGCTTTTATACTAATATGTTTGAACGTTATAGTATAAGATTCAGTTTTCTATTTATTATAAACTTTTTTGGTAAAGAAATGCATATAAATAAATATATGTACTTTGATTAGAGTTTGTCATACGGCAATAGCTGAATAATGGAATCTTCAATTTCGTTTTGATTACTCATGTTGAATAAAATATAATTTATGTATTTCTTTTACATTTAAACCAATTAAATTTTTTAATTTTTCATACAGGTTTTACATGTATTTTTTCTGTCTGCTTTTCTATATGTATACTTCATGTACTCAAATAGTTTTTTCATCAGTCCAAACTTTGCAATTTATTCAATTTAAGCCATTCTACAAATGTAATATAGTCAGCAAGTTTTTTTATTAAATAGCTTTTGATTCAATATTTACAATCCTTTTACATAAAATAAATTTGTTTACAGTCTTATAGAAATTTTTTTATGAAGTTTTCATTTAAAAAAATTAATAATGGGAGTCGTAAAATTAATCGATTCTATTATTTAGGACTTTTTAATTAAAGAGTGGTTATCGATATGGCATAAACAGCTTTTAGATATTTTTACTTAGGTATAGTGTTAGAAATTTTTTACAAATATGACCGAAATTAAGGAAAATCTTTTCATAACGATAAACTATCGAATAGCTAATCTTTATTGAAATTAATTATAATTTTACCAAAGAATTATCATCCGAAATTTGTGAGAAAATATTTGCAAGATGTACGAATATAAGTATGTCCTGTCAACCACTTAGTAAAACAGACTGAAATGAATAATCAGTTCCTCAGCCGCGCTTATCGCAGGGACGTTTGATTTTTTTTTCCTGAATAAAAATGTAATCTGTATAATTGAAATTAAATACCTTACAAAAAGGAGTGATATCTCATCAAAAACAACTCGTTGTAAATGATCCCGGCAAGCCACAAACCTAAAACGTCAGTCACAAAAAGAAGTGATATCAAATAAAAAGAAGCGATATAGAAGTGCATACTCCGAGTCCCGTGTAAAAATCTATCACCACTCATAATGTTTCCAAAGGACTCGGAGTGAGGTACAGTATGTGAAAACTGCTTGGCGACCTGCAGGCTTTTATAATGTTTGCGTTTCCTGAAATTACATATGACTATGTTATTATTTTTATTTTTATTTTTTTTATTTTATTTTATTTATTTATTTATTTATTTTGCTCCCATAAAATTGTAAAAAGTTGAAGTTTCTGTGTTTGCATGTCCTTTCTTATTTATGAGATTGAAAAATCAATTTGTTGATTTTATTTACCATTATTTAAACTAGAAACACCACTCTTACGAAGAGGATTTTTAAGTAAACATGTAAAGATTTTGAGTTTGCAATATATATATATATATATATATATATATATATATATATATATACATAATGGTCATACGCATATTAATAACAATGCACCTTCAATAAACTTTAAACTGAATTGAGATATATTGCAGTAATTCTAGAGTAAGCGGAATCGCATGGATCTGGTGAAAAATCCGTTCTGTTTAAGCCATTCTAGTCTGTTTTATTAGTATTATATGCAATAATATTCTTTGTATTGGAAACGCATATATTTTATTTATTTTTTAAGAAATAATTCCGGAATAAGAAGTAATTTCGCCCATTTTACCAGTTCCCTTAGAAACGGTGATTTAACAATATTTGTAATTAAATTTTATGGTAAGAAATATTGGAAAGTATAATTGTAATGATTATCACACTTATATACTTTTTCCTGCTTGTTTCTCAACTATTTCTGTTTTTACATTTTTTTAGCATGCAAATCTACCCTATATATATAAAATCCTAATGAAACGAATTTGTGAAACGATTTTATGAAACGAATTTATGAAACGATTTTATGAAACGACTGATTAAATGACTGATTATGTTTCAGGGCTATTTTTAATAAAATATTAAACGCTTCATGGTGAAATTAATACCAATTGTCCATAAAAATCCGGGGATGTCAAAACTGGCAATAGAATTTTGAAATTGGAATTAGTTTTCGAGATATTAATTTTTTTCTAATTTTAATGACATTTCTGTAATGATGGCAACTAATTACTCAGTTTTTTTGTGACAAAAAGGGAAAAAAATTGAAAAGGATCCCGATAGGGATTATTGATTTCTTTTTATTCGTCGTTTTCAAATTGAAATTGAATTTATCTTTTATTTCAATCTTTAATGAAGACAAGATTGTGATTAAATTTGTTTTACAGGAAAATTTGAAAAAAAAATTACATTTCTATCGTCAGGATTCAATCGTCTGTCAGCATTTAATTTAATTGATAAACTGAAAATATTTTGAATAAATTCGTCCAAATGACGTCATTTATGTTAACGCAAAAGAAAGGGGGGGGGGGGAAAGGAATTAATAGTAAATATTATTTATTGGTATCATTTTGTTATTTTTTTGTAAAATTTAATTAAACGAATTTATAAAATCACTAATTCGGATATTTGAAACGAATATATAAAATAATAATTGCCAACTGAACGGAAGGAGAATAAAATAACTTGCTTGGTTTTCTTTCCAATTTTAATGAGAATATGACATCAATTATGGTAAAATGACATTTACATCTTTCTCTCTTTTATTGGCAGCAAGGAAAACAAGAACGAAAAATCATGCGTCAAGCATAGATTATGTAGCACTTTCCAACGCTTCCAAAATAATTTTACAAATCATACCGTTTAATAAGCTAAAAGATAACTTCTAAGTAAACAATTTGGAAAACGCATAACATATTTAAAAACATAATTTCAGGAATTTCCAACATATACAATATTCGGAAAAATATCCGAATACTTTTATTCAGCCCTGTATAGGATATATAGAATTGTATATATACTACATAGGATGCTAAATTTTAGTTCAGTTAGGAAACGTGTAGCACATTTTAAAATTCTCCGTCTGGAGTTTGTCAATAAACAGAAATGTGTTCGCGAACTTTTGTGCTGCCCTGTATAGGATCTACAGAATTTATACACACCGCGTAATAGACAAAAAGCAAGTTAACATTAAAATCGCGTTCAGTAACTTAAAACGCACTTCCAGGAATTATTGTTAACAGACAGTAGATAATTCTTTTGTGTGTCCCTGTAAATGAACGATGACTGCTATACACACAATATTCCGTAGTAAGTCTCTTGTAATGCACCTTAGTGATCTATATAAATTTCAATGCGTTTAAAATAGTGAAACATTATTTAAATAAACCGCAGACGATTTTTCTCCATAGACGTAATGTAACGGAATTATTTTTACTGTCCCTGTAAAGTAACTATAAGTGCTATGCACACCCTGTTCCATATTAAGCTTCTTCTAATGCACCTTAGTGATATATATAAATTTCAATGCGTTTAAAATAGTGAAACATTATTTAAATAAACAGCAAATGATTTTTCCCCATAGACCGCAATGTAACGGAATTCTTTTGAGTGTCCCTGTAAAAAAACTATAAGTGCTACACACTTCCGTTGAAATAGGGAACATGCTATAGATAACGATAATAACATATAAAAATTGCAGAGCAATCCGAGCATATTTACGGGAGTTAGAGCACGGACAGACGGCAGACGGCAGACGGCCAGACGGCCAGACGGCCAGACGGCCAGACGGCCAGACAAACCGAAGTCATAAGCACTTTTCAACTAGGTTGGAAAGTGCTAAAAATGCTCCCTATATATTAGAGAAATGCTATTAAAGTTTAAAACAAATGAATATTTCAGTAGCATTACTTTTTTAATAATGAATTATATGTTTACACATAAATAACAAAGAGAAGAAAAAACTACAAATAATTAAATTATTATACTCGAAACACACTTAAGGTGTAAATTACGTTATATATTAAAATGATTTTAGTTTATTTTCCAATTTAGGGGCCTTCGCGAGATACAGAAAGTGACCTTGGCGATGAATTGAAATCTTGCAACATGTTTTCTAACAATCTATTCGCTTTTTGATATACACAAGCAATTATTTCGATATTTATACAATTTATTTAATATAAAGAAGCCATTTATCTATTTTTATGTACAAAAAGAGGTAAATTGAAAGACAATTATAAATAAATTGTATATATACATATAAATACATGTATAAACAAGCATAAAAGTTCGGTGCTTTTCCAGTATATGGGGCCTTGACGAAACAGAGAAAATAGCCTTGGCGGAAAAGGAAATTTGGCAACATACTTTCTGTCAAGCGTATATCACTTTGTCATTTCGTATTCAGAAGCATTTTTTCAATATTTATACAATTTGTTTAGCGTAAAATGTCATTTATCCTATTTTATATATAATCAGAAGTAATTTGTATAGAAAAAACAATAATACGTATAATTAAAATGCGCATATAAACAAAAAAAATTGTCGAATTTGTTTCCATGGTTGTTTATGTCATTTGGCACCAAATCTCACTGTCTGATGCCTGAATTGCGCCAAGCTTTTTAAAAAAGCGTCAAGACCTCTATAATCGAAAAGCACCAAAAGTTCACTGGGTTTGTTTTCATAACTTTTGGCAACAAATCTATGTATATTAACGAATCTATCCTATCCCTTTTTGAAGTTCGAATTACGCCAAATCTAAAAGCAAAGGATCCTATACTGGAAAAGTACCCGATTTTCTCATGGACAATATTCAAGTGACATAACATGGTGTAAAATAATCGTGGATAGCAAATTTGTTTAAATATCTCATCAATTCATGCCGAATAAATGCAGGCATGCATGCACAAAATATTTAATTAATTTTGTATGATAAATAATTATTAGTAAATTCGTATATACATATTAATTAAAATAAATAATTTACATATTTAAAATAACATGAAAATATGCATGATGGTGCACTAAAATAGTGAGAAAAATAAAAGCTGTTACTGAAAATGTCTATAATATAGTACTTTTCAATACCGTGGTTCTTAATGTTATTCACAAACAGATGAAATTTTTCTCATCCTTAAACGCAAAGGAAGAATAGAATACAGATCGTTGTTATAAAAGGCCGAGAGGTAACCACAATTTAAACCTAACCATTTTATACAAGCTGGTTTTCAAGTTGTAATTGATTTTACTTATCAATCCCGAAAACAGTCGTCAGTTGTCGCAACAGCTGTGTATGAGACCATGATAATCAAAAAATGCCCCATTCAAACGTTAAAAGCATGGCAACCCAATTACAGATTTACCAATATTTTTAAAACAAAGCACGCTGTCATGTTTTTAGAGGCCTCGAAGTCTGAGCGGGGGTTGGCGAGCGTAGCTCGCTGGGGGTAGGCCCCCTAGTATATTTATAAAAGTGATATAACAAAAATTAAAAATTTATTTTTTCAATTTTCAAAATTGATATACTGCATATATTATAAAAGCCTGCAGGTCGCCAAGCAGTTTTCACATACTGTCCCTTACTCCGAGTCCTTTGGAAACATTATGAGTGGTGATAGATTTTTACACGGGACTCGGAGTATGCACTTCTATATAGCTTCTTTTTATGTGACATCACTTCTTTTTGTGACTGACGTTTTAGGTTTGTGGCTTGGCCAGATCATTTACAACGAGTTGTTTTTGATGAGATTTATTGCTTTTAGGTAGATTTCGTAAGATACTACCTATTACATTCTCCCCTAAGTTGGAAATTTTGAAAAATTTTTGCAGATCTACGCCGATCATGACTCCCAGAACCCAAAACCACCCCCAGTTCAAAACTTTATATATATATATATATATATATATATAATTATAATATCTATGAATTTCAAAAAACATATCAAGTTCTTGTAGAATATATATATATATATATTTGTCTATGTCACTTTTTTATGGACACGATAACTGGAAAAATTCTGCGTAAATCTTTTCCAAACTGATACATAAAATCAAGGGGTATAAAATCTCGGTCAAGTTCGTTAATGGGCAAAATCGAACCAAGGGGGGGGGAAATGGGGGGGGCTTTTTGTGAAAACAGAAAAAAACCCATAATTTCTTAATTATTGTACGTATCGAATACGTTTAAAGTTATTATTACTTCTAGGAAAAGGGCCGAAAATTTATGTATGACAAATTTTTGATATAATTAAAAATGGCCCCAAGGGGGGAGAAAAGGGGGGTTTTAGAAGAAAAAAAAATCATAGCTTCGTCAATTCACACGATATCAAATCCGCGTAAATTTATTATTAATCCGCTTAATATTATCTAAAACTTTTATATTGACAAGTTTTTTATAGAACCAACCGTTATAGCAAAAAAAAAAAAAAAAAAAAAAAAAAAAAAAATTAAAAAAAAAAAAAAATCCCGGCCGGCTCTGCCTGCAAACAAGTTATTTTTCGAAGTAGGCGGTTCCATCTCCCGCATCTTTTCGAAACTGATACATAAAATCAAGAGGCATAAAATCTCGATCAAGTTCGTTAATGGGCAAAATCGAACCAAGTGGGGGGATGGGGGGGAGGGCTTTTTGTGAAAACAGAAAAAAAAAAATTTCTTAATTATGATACGTATCGAAACCGTTTGAAGTTATTATTACTTCTAGGAGAAGGGCCGAAATTTTACATATGACAGATTTTTGATATAATTAAAAATTGCCTTAAAGGGGGGGGGGGAAGGGGGGTTTTAGAAGGAAAAAATTCATAACTTCGTCAATTCCCAAGATTTCAAATCCGCTTAAATTTATTATAAATCCTCTTAATATTATCTAAAACTTTTATATTGACAAGTTTTTTATAAGACCAACCGTTATAGCAAAAAAAAAAAAAAAAAAAAAAAATCCCTGCCGGCTCCGCCTGCAAACAAGTTATTTTTCGAAGTAGGCGATTCCAACTCCCGTATCTTTTCGAAACTGATACATACAATCAAGGGGCATAAAATCTCGGTCAAGTTCGTTTAATGGGCAAAATAGAACCAAGGGGGGGATGGGGGGGGCTTTTTGTAAAAACAGAGAAATCCCATAATTTCTTAATTATGATACGTATCGAATCCGTTTGAAATTATTATTACTTCTAGGAAAAGGGCCGAAAATTGATGTATGACAGATTTTTGATATCATTAAAAATGGCCCCAAGAGGGGGTGGGGAAGGGGGGTTTTAGAAGAAAAAAATTCCTAACTTTTGTCAATTCAGAAGATATCAAATCCGTTTAAATTTATTATAAATCCTCTTAATATTATCTAAAAGTTTTATATTGACAAGTTTTTTATAGGACTAACCCTTATAGCAAAAAAAAAAAAAAAAAAAAAAAAAAAAAAAAAAAAAAAAATAATAATAATAATCCCCGCCGGCTCCGCCTGCAAACAAGTTAGGTTTCGAAGTAGGCGGTTCCAACTGTCGCATCATGACAAAAAGGTCATTTCTTCCGCAATTCCCAACAAACAGGGCCCACGGTCTGCGTCTTCGAAATCTACCTGTGCCTGTAGGCCGAGCCGTCAGGGTTTTTTTTTCACTATGTTTACTCTGCTGCAATCCAAAGATAGAATAAACTGCAGTAGATCTGCCAGAAGATAACGTATATTACGAAATATAATGTAACGTAGAGTGAGATTTTAGTTAAACTACCAGAACCACGCATAGCGCCAAGCTGAGAGGCCCTGAATTCAGGAAATAACAAACGAAAATGAATAACCCGAACATTATTTAAATTCAATGGTCAATCTCTGCAATGATTGTTCTCTTTTTTAGTAGTAGGGTGACTAGATGACATTTTAATTTCTGTTGGTCATAACGGCCAACATTTGTCTACCAAAATCTACTATAAATGATGTAATAAAAGAGTTGCTTCTTAATAGCCTGAATTATGTCTAACACCTAAGATAAAATAATAGCGCAATGGCATTCGCATTGTATTGAACAATGCGGGAGGATTTGCCAGGTTAAGGTCCAAATTAATTGAAAATACATGGTCGAATTCATCATTTCATTTTATTCAAGGTTCATTTGGAAAATTGACCAGCGCAGCGGGCATAGCCTGCTAGTTTATCATAAAAGCGTACTATTATTATTATTATTTTAATTTCATTGTGCCATCAACCAACGATAAATCGCCAAAAATATGAATTTTTCATAATTTTTTTTATGAACGTTACATAGAGGTTCCGCAAGAATTTTTTTTTTGCAAACATATGTATCCTCATGAAAAGAATATTCTGTAATTAAAAAAAAATTCTGAGTATGAGCTTATGGAGACCTTTCTTGTTAGTAAATAATCTGCGGTCCGGATTGAGACGCAGATTAAGACCTTTTTTCCGAAAAGTTGCTTCCGAGTATTTTGTTATTTAAATACACTTTTCATGATAAAAAGAAATGGAAAATACAAAAATTCTATTCATTTTATTTTAAAAAAAATTTGAAAACTTTATTTTATTTATTCGCTAAGAATGCGCTCTGGGGACCTAGACATTTGTGGAACATACATATGTATGTGTGCATACACACACATATATATGTGGAAGAAATTTAAAAATAGCAAAAACGAAATTCAGAGAAACTCAAATGTTAAAATATGCCAATATTTCCATAAACGCGTTCTTATCATGATTCAATACGTTTCTCAAAGTCATATGTCGTTATATACTCACCTGCTGAAGTCATATTCACATTCTTTCTGTACTTACTCATATTTATGCTTCTTGTATTATTCAGAACTCTTTGAAAGACGCCATATTCATCTTCTTTTTAACTGTTGAAACTTTTTATTTCATTTGGAAATCTTTCAATAGAAAATTAATTGTTGGGGAAAGAATTTTATTGTGGATTTTTAATTGCTGGCAACTGTTATAATGAAAAATATTTAAATTTGATAGGAAATGGCTGTTAGTTAGTGTTTTTTTATTAATTAGAAATTAACTATACTTTATTTCGATTCCGGATTACTTTTGTTGCCTCTCCCGTGTTTTAATACACTTGTACGTAAACTCTTGGATTTCAAAACTGTGGATTTGTATAAAATTACAAACAGACAGACAAATTTTCATTTTTATGTACTAGATTATTGATGTAAAAGAAAAAATTATGCAATGCACAATAAAATATAAACGCAAAAACACGTTTTTAGTGCCTGAAAATTCATAAAATTGAAAGTAACATAAATCGGTGCGTTTCGGTCATAAATATGGAATTTTTATTGTTTTACTTGTTAGAGCAGGGAGAAATGTTTTCTAAATATAACTTACAGGACACCAGAGACGGTAAAAAAAAAAAAAAAATCAGTTCGTTACATAAAAAATTAATAATTATTTTTACGTAAATGGATTTTTATATGATGAACAACAATTAATGCATTTTTACAACTGGAAATATGCCCCTAACATGATTTAGGAATCAGCTATTGGTTAGCGATAAGAAGGCGCACTTTATAACTTCTTTTATTGAAGTCGGTTAAAAGAAAAATACACCATCCCCGAAAAAATACACTCTCCGCATGTAAAGAAATCGAGTAAAAATAAATTTTATGTATCTCTCTATTCTAAAAAAAAAAAAAAAAAAAAAAAAACGTAATTGACGCTGCCGCCGCCGCCGCCGCCGTGAATTTATTGTGACTTTTAACTTTCTCAGTTCATGATGAATACAACTATTGCATATAAAAACATGAAAACTGGTAATTGTACAGAGAAATGTATGAAAAACATTCTGAAATAGACAGTTCTTAAATCGAAAACATATTTCAAGCGCTATTTAATGTTAAAATTGGTCAAAATAGTTCAGTTAAAAAAGTTTTTTAGGATCAAAAACTATATGCATAGCAGTTTAACCATCTTTTGCAGGCACATACCGAACTAGATTGTGGTGTGCAGTGTCCAATCATTTTTTTAAATTTGTTCAATCATTTTTTTGTATCCAATTTGTATTCAAAACTTCATTATCTGAATAGATATTTAATTTATAATTTGAAATAGCTCTTTTTACCTACTTTCTGCCGGACTTTAAAGCTCAAATAATATTATTTACAAACACTTTCAATTGAAAAATATATTTACACGTGAATTTAAAAAAGAAAGCAAATTTTAAAATAATTAAATTATTACGTGCGAAAAGCATTAAATGGTGAAAAATTACGTCATATTTAAAACGATTTTCATATAGCATCTAAAATAAAGCTTTTCTTCTAGACGTAATTATAAAAGTCCGGGAGGCAGCGACATTTTAACTTAATAATTTTATACAAGCTGGTTTTCAAATTTGTGATAAATCTTACTTAATCAATCATGAAAACAGCTGTCAGCTGTCGCGACAGCGGTGGATGCGACCTTGGACATCAAAAAATCTCCAGTCAAAGGAAATGAATGGCAACCCGATTACAGAAGACCGCCACTGATTGTGATAATATCCAATATTCCATAATCGGGTAATTTTTTTAAATCATAACAAATTAGCCTGTTTTTAGAGTCTTGCGGGGTCTGAACAGAGGTACGCGAGCGTAACTCGTAGGGGACAGAGCCCCCTACTGAAAAAAAAAGAAGAAGATTAAGTGCGAAACTTAAAAAATAGCAAAAATTTTACAAAATAGATAATAGACTATATGAAAATTCTTATTATAATCTTACCTTTTTCCTGTACAGTAAATTTATCTTAAAAAAGGATTGTACATGCAATACACATATTATATAATAAACATATCGAATAGAAGATAAATGTCACTAGTCGAAAAAACTCTCACTATTATGAACACCAAATGTTTCAAAATGATTTGTGTTGAGCTAGCTTGTTATTTCTTATCAGTATAGTCGACACATTTTCTTTTGTTATGCTTCATCTGTACAAATATTTACTTAAATGTCCTTCTGTAGACGTGTAGCCGGTAATTAAATTACAAGCATGCGCACTTAATTTTAATATGTAGCAAAGTTTTATCTTTTTTTTTAAGACGGTTGCCGTTTTACTTATAGAAGTGTATAATGCGTAAAAAAAAGCAATTTTGTTCCATTGATTAAATAGTAATAAACCGCACGAAACGGAAAAATTTGTTTATAAAAAATTGCATTAAATTAAAATCGCGTTATATATATATGTGTAATGTATGTATGTAGGTTAGACGAGACGGGCTCAGCCCGTGCCCGTGAGCTCGAGACCGGGCCCGACACGAATCTGGCTCGATTTTTATACCGGTCAGTCGGGCTCGGATTCAAATGGAAATTTTATTTATTCACAAATTAAAACAAGTTGGAAATTGTACGTCAAACGCTACAAATGAGGTGCGTTCCAACTGTTATTATTTCAGTGAAATGAATTATATCGCCTGTTATTATGATATCATTAATTTCCGCAATGAGGGTGAATTAATGAAATGTCACCTAAGTACTTTTCCAGAATTTTTGAAATACGTTGGAAGATTTATGAAAACATTAAATAAATTTTAGAAATACTTCCTTTATCAAAATGAATAAACTAAATCGGTATATCTGAAAGAACGATGATTAACCCTAACCTGTCGGGGTCGGGCCCAATTCGGATAACTGAACTGGACAACAGATAGTACAAGTAAAATAGACCAAAAATTGGAGTAATAGACGGCAACTGGAAGTATGAACCCTGGGTAGGATCGTCCGGTAATTATAAAATAAATTATCCAATTAAAAAAAATTCTACAACGAATAATGAATGTTTTTGGAACATGGTGAAGTAAAGCATCTATTTTTCATCCTAAATTATATTATTGACAATGAACGTGTTAAATGAATTTTATAACAATCTATATATGATAAAGGACAAACGTGTACGTGCGTAATGCTGACGCCATTTTGAAGTTGGCAACACCTGACGATTAAATTTAGATTTTGCAATTTTAGCTACTGCAATCTTTTAAACACTTAAACATTGCTCATTTTTAATTTTTACACCGTCATATAGCAAAAAAAAAAAAAAAAAAAAAAAAAATCAGATGCAATTTATTTGAAAACTGTATCGCAATTTACTCATTTACTAAGGTTTTTTAAATAATTTTCAAGCATAATTTTTCTAATTTATCTCCATAGCATGCAGGCCATCCATTACAGGCGTATTCATTACAGAAGAATAATAAATCATTTGCACTTAAACTAATGTAAATATTTCAAAATTTATCTCCGGCTAATTTTAAATACCGAAATTAAAACTTCATTAATAAATAAATGAATAAGTAATATAAAATAATTTAAAACACAAATTTAACAATATATAAGGGATATTTAATAATATATAAGGGAACAATTTCAATTTTTACACCGCCGAACAGGGTGTTGCGTTTACCTCTGCTTCCATGGTCTCCATTTGTTTGTAATCATTTTGATTTACGCCTTGCGCAGACGATATAGTTTTATGTGTTTGTTGACAAACGATTTTGTTAGAATTCCAAGATTTTGAATCTGATTTACATATTTAAGATTGATTTGATTTGCTTATTTAAAAGTTCAACTCAAAAGCGAAGGATGATTTCGCGGGGTGGTGCCACCTTGGTACCATCTTTGCTGATGTAAAAGATAATGCGCGCAAATATTATGCTTTGTATTTGTGTTGTTATTCTAATATACGTTTGTGTCATCGATTAGCTTTTGTGATTATTGACTGAAACGAAATTATTTTACACGAAACATGTTTTAAGTATATTCATCTCCAAACAACAACAAGAAGAGAGGTAAGCCTAATTACTCACTTCCTGTATAGTATTGATAATATATTTTAAAACGAATGACTATTGATATTAAACTATCAGTATATTAATATTGAACATAAAAATTTTCATTAAGTTCAAGATTCAATATTAATTGGCATCCAACTGCTGAGATATATTATTTAAGAAAGTAAAGTAAGATAATGGAACAGGATGAATATGGGATGAAAAAAAACAAATAAATGATAAATATGATTAAAAAAATTTAGAACTCAAGAAGCTCTTTTACGCGTATATACCTAATTTACTTGAGAACAGTTTTAATTTAGAAATTAAGCATGTTGAAGAAATTGTGATTTTATATGCTCTTTTAGGAGAAAAATGGGCAGAACTACGCCCGAAAGAAAAAGCTAAATATTCTTTTAAATATTTAGCTATATTATTATATCATGTTCTCCGGAAAATTACAATAAAGAATACGAAAGTTTTAGTTTGTGTGAAGAGAAATTTATCAAATTAAGAACGAACGTAAAAATATTTTAAGGGGACAGTGGACTTTCAAAATCACGAAATTCGACTATAAAATAGTTTTTTTTTTTTTTCGAGAATGAAACTAGATGCTCAAATCTGTCTGATACAACAAGAATTTTTCGATTCTGAAACTTCTTCACAGATATATAAGCTGTTATATATTTCTAAAAACTCTATATTTATACAATTTTTGTAACTTAAAATGCTGTTTTCTCAAAATTGAAAATTTCGCACATTTCTAACTTTTAAAACATTCCACGCACATTTCTAATTATCAGATTCTTTTGAAATTTATACTGAATATACTCTATACAATTATAAATAAATGTTAGCATAAAAAGTTGCATTTCATAAAAATAATTTTTTCTGCTTATACATTCAGCGAACTTTTACAATTTATGCTAACTTCCATTGTAATACATAACTAGTCGTTGGGGGCCACCGTAATACTTACCCATCATGGATATGCATAATGTAAAATATTAAAATAAAAATTGTGTAAACTACTTATAAAATGCATTGCAATTCAAATAAAATTGAGGCTTGATGACGTCACAAACTTTAAAGGCTCGATTACTGAATTGCTTGAAAGAAACATCGTTATAACTCCAAAAATAAGAATCCTATTAACTAGCGGTTTATTGCATCTGATTAAGCGTCAAATTTCCAATTAAAATATATCTTTAAAGTGAAATTTGGATGAAATACAGGGTCATGAAAAATCGAAGAGTGTGGCAAATTGGATTACAAATATCTCGGCAACTCATTATCCGATCGACTTCATGCTTTATGCAAAATTTATGTTTTTTTATTGTATTTTATATTAATTTCTTAAAATAACCAATTTTGAAAATTTTTATATACCTTTTATCAGAACGAATATTTCGAGAGTCCGAAAAAAATAGTTCCGGTTAATCGAGGTTATTGAAATGAAATAGGCTTCTTCCCATTATTACATACTAAGTACATACCAAATTGCAAGTCTCTATCTCAATTTTTTCGGGAGATAGAGCGTTTACAGACACACAGACACACACACAGACGGACGGCAAATTTTTTTTTCTAAAAATATGTTTTTCGGAATCTCCAGTGTCTGAAACGTGTAAATCCATCAAAAAAAAATTTTTTTTCGATTTTCAAAACGATTACAAGACTTACCCTATACTACGTATGATGGGTAAGTAAAAGGATCTCGTAAATAAATATTATCAGATTTTATGCAAAAGAAATGCGCATGGAACATTTTAAAATATGACAATTATTCGTTATTATTAAATTTTTAAAATTGAATAATTTAAAAACTTTTTATTATTTTAACACCAAATTTTGAATATACAATGAGGTTGCCATTAACAAGTCCGCCAATTTTCAAATGAATCCATTGAAAATTGAAGGATTTGTGTTTTTAATGGCCACTGTCCCCTTAAAGGTTTCCGAGACTGAAAATATCACGTAACGAAAGTTTAAACTTCCTAAGATAGAAATTAAGTTATTCGGGGGAGATATTAAAGATAGGTTGGCCTTTTGGGCCTAGTTCGAAAAAATACATAATGATGACGAAATCGCGAAAGAAGATAAATATTAGTATTTGTTGCAAGTAACTGTAAAGGGTTCAAGAGAAGAGAAATTGTTGAATCGTATCCGGCTACTGGTGATAGTTATGAAAATGTTATAGAGTGTTTAAGGGCTCGTTTTGACCGCACTGACATGTTAATAGAAATTTATATAAGGGAAGATCTTGCATTAATGATGAATAATGCACTGGGTAAAGGCCCGAGAACTCCTCCTTTTAAATTATATGACAAGGTTGAAACGTACTTCAGTTCAGATCGTTAAAAATGTTAGGGGTTTCAAGTGCAAGTATTCTGCAATTCTTTATCCTTTGATTGAATCGTGTTTTCCAGTTGAAATATTGAGAATTTGGGAGAGAAATTTAAACTCCATGACATAAAATTCGAAATAAGAAAGCGTTAACAAATTAGATTCCTTGATGTAATTTTTACGGCACGACATCGAAAGCGAAGAAAAGGTCCGATTGGCTAGGAGTGGGTTTAAGCTAGAAAATGTAAACAAAAAATCTATCCTGCGCCAAGTAAACGAGAAAGAAATGTTTCGACGGCTTCGGAATTATGTAATTTTTCGCAAATGAAAAAAGAAATATGTGTATTTTGTAATATGTCACATTTAAGTAACGAATATAGATATGCTGGTGGTTTATCACATGAAGAGAAAAAGCAAATATTAATGAAAAAAGGAGCCTGTTTCAAATGCTTAACGATAAAGAAACACATATCCAGTTTTTGTAAAATGAAAGTACCACCCTGTGATTGCGGTAGAATCCATTTCAAGATAATGTGTCCAGCAAAAAATAATTATGAAAACCCGATTACGGAAAAGTTAGATGTCGAAGCTAGTTCTTTTGGAAACACTTATTGTCCATCTTAAGTGTTATAATAAGATGAAATATATAAGAGTATTAATTGATTCAGGCAGCAGTAAATCTTATTTATCAAGTTTCGCACTGGTCGAGATGGGATATGACTGCATAGGGGAAGAAAGTTTGACTCATATTTTTTTTCGATGGCACAGAGACTGTAGTATCGCATAAGAAGTATTTGATTCGTCTTAGCGACTTCTTTGATAATTATCGCTCTTGTGTCAAAGTGTTAAATAGAAAAAACTGGTTTGATATTCCGAAAATTCCTCGTGGCTCATGTATTAGTGAAATTGAGAAAGAAAAAGTCTTTCTGTATGATTTGAATAACCAAGTTGAATTGTTATATCAATTTTCTTCTAATGAAATTTATGGGATCATAGGAGCTGATGTAGCAAGTAACTGAAACAGTACAACTGAAACAGTTGAGCTCTGGTTTAATATTAATGGAAACACGTCTTTGTTGGACATTGATGGGAAAAACTGGTGTAATCAACACTTCAGACAACACGAACAGCATCATGTCACTACATGTAAATAATGCAAAAATTCCACACTTGTGACGCCTAGCTACACTTGCAATTCTTTAACCTGGTGAAAGCAAAATAGCAAGAACTCGAAATGACAGCCGAAGACCATTTTAACTAAAGTATAACACTAGATGCAGATGGAAGGTATGAAGTGAACCTCCCGTGGATTCAAAACTATCCTCTTTTACCAAATGGCAGAAATGTCGCTGAACATAGATGGAAAAATTTTGTTGAATCACTGAAGAAAACTAGAACGTTAGAAGAGTATGAATCTGTATTAAAAGAGTGGATTCAAGAAGGAGTTATTGAAGAAGTTAAGGACTCCTGCAATGATGAGAGTGAGCACTAATTGCCGCACAAAGTTGTAATTAAAGAAAATTCAACTACATATAAGGGCTAGATCAGTATTCGATGGTTCAGCAAGACAAAAGGATTTACCTTCAATCAATGTTTGTTTAGAGAAAGTTCCTAACACCGTAGAACTCATACCAGCCATCTTGAATATATTTCGATTAAAGAAAATAGGAGTGACAGCGGATATTCGAAGTGCCTTTCTACAAATCTGTTTAATGAGCGAGACAGACCATTTCTGAAATTGTTCTGATGGGAGGAAGATGACCCCGAAAAAAATGAAAATTTTGCGGTATAAAAGGATTGTTTTTGGTATTACATGTTCGCCTTATTTGCTTGGTGCAACTATTCAATATCATCTGAAGAATGTGCCTGCTAAATTTAAAGAATCGGCAGACAAGTTGTTACAGTCCTTTTACGCAGATAACTGCATCAGCAGCGTTGATAACCATTAATAACTTGACAAATTTGTTGAAGAATCTAAAGTCATTCTCAATAATGCTAAACTTGAACTTCGATGGTGGGAGTACAATCTACATAAAACAGAAGCAGAAAACTTTCCATTATTAGAAGAAAAGAATATTCCAGTTCTAGGACTGATGTGGAATTTAAAAATTTGTACTTTGAAAATAGATTTAAGAAATATTTTGAAGATAATACTCCTGTGACGAAAAGAACAATTATGATTGCTGTGCATAGAATTTTCGATCCCATTGACTTCACGTGTCCAGTTATCTTGGGGTCAAAGATTCTCCTTCAAGAATGTTGGAAATTGTAACTCTTGTGGGATACTGAATTGCCTGAATCTATTGCCAATAAATTTGAAAAGTGGCAAAAAGATGTCTATGAATTGAAATAAATAGAAATCCCTCGATGTGTTACATCCGATTATGAGGTACCAGAAAATCGATCTTTGCATATATTCTGCGATGCCAGCAAGAATGCATATACTACCTGTATATTTTTAAGAAGTACGGCTGAAAATTCAATATCATGTCAGCTTGGACAGTCCAAGTGCAGAGTTGCTCCAATGAAAATCATTTGCATTCCTCGGTTGGAATTATTTTCTTGTAGTATAGGGGCTAGACTAGCACAGAGTTTGATACATGACCTTCAATTGAAACATTTCCCGAAATTTTTCTGGTCTGATTCAGCAAATGCTCTATATTGGATCAAGGGAACTGAAAATTGGACTCCTTTTGCCTTTAACAGAGTTAAAGAAATCCGATCTCTGACAGAACTTGAGAATTGGTACAACGCCCCCTAGAGATAATGCCTAAGGCAGGCCGCACACTGACAAGACAGAGTGACATGAAGCTTAAGTCATGAGACATTTTCACCCTTTTAACAAAGAAAAACCGGTTTGAATATCAGAATTTGTCTCGTGTCTTGCGCTACATGTCGCTCTGTCTTGTCGGTGTGCGGCCTGCCTTAGAGCTCAATTTTGACGTCACGGTAGATCGTCTGATGATTCAACTGATTACATCCTACCATTCCTGCAACCACAATAAAACAAAATTCTAAATGACTTTTTTTCTTTAACTTGCATAATAAAATTGAAGATCAACTAATTCAAAACAGACACATTTACATTGCTTACACACCCAACCACCCCCCCCCCCCCCCAAAAAAAAAAAAAAAAAAAAAAAAAAACTGTAGGATCTAGTATCAAGAAAATTTTGTTTTATGTAACAAAATTTGAAATACAAAATAGTAATTTTTATTGAAAAATAAAAGCTACTCTTGAGGTTTCATTAACACATTTTTTTTGTTGTTGTTAATGTGCAAATGAAAGCTCATACTTGAATTCTAGCATATTTTCATGAAAATTAATAATATTTCGGTGTTAAAGATTAGATTGCTGTCAATTAAAGTAAGTACTTATTTACAGTATATATATGCATTTTTATCAATATTAACAATGTTAATCATCATCTATTAAAATATGTTTACTTTGTCACTGCTGAATACTTGATTGAATATTTGCAAATTTCATTTATCTTGCCATCTATGCAGTTTTTTTTTTTAATAATCCCCAATAAATATCACCAGTAGTAGTTTACTATTATTATAAATATTAAATATATATTTTAGTTATGTGCGATTGAAAAGATATAGTTTTGTTTTGGTTTATATTTATATATTTTGTTTTTGTTATGCAAAACTTGATAAGATAAAAACTAACTTTTAATTAGTTTTTAAATATTTTTAACACAAGAGTAATTACAAATTTTAAATATCTCTAAAAAATTTGCTAGATATCTGCATTTTATACACAACACACACACATATGTTTTTTTTTTTAAAATGCAAAGTGTAACCAAAGATGTTTTATTATATATTATAATAATTCTACTTATAGAATAATTATTATAAATACCTAAAAATCCATATAATGTGAATATAATTATGAATTCCATTTATCGTGGTCATCTAAATAATATGATTATTATATTTAGATAAAGTAAATGTAATCCCAAAAATATAATAAATTATATTAGTGGTCGATGCAGGTTTTTTTTTCTTGGGGCCGATTTTGTTAAAAGTAAAGGTTATTTTGTGAAATAAGTTTTCTTCTCTGGTGAACTTGTTTGTTTACAAATTACACATTTTAAAACATCACAAAATAATAAATGGTAAGTTTTTATGGAACAGAATTTTGTGAAAGGACCTATTTTAATAAAAGGAATTTTGTGAAGGGGTTCATTTCAGCGAATTGATTTTTGTGAAGGGACGCATTTTATTGAATTGATTTTTGTGTAGGGGCCCATTTTATTGAATTGATTTTTGTGAAGGGGCCTCAAATAGGCCCCAAATTTTGCCTGGATCGACCCCTGTATATAATAATAAATATAAAAATAAAATAAATTGTAATCGGAATTATGATGTTTTAGACCTTATTTGAAGAGGATGTAATCAGTGTGGTATACATGTAACATGCATTTATATAACAAATAAGTAATTAAAAAAACATTTTTTAGCTAAGTGTAGTATATTTAAGGCAAAGGCAGATTTGAATACTAGCCGTAATAATTTCATTTGAACATTAGTAAAAATATATATTTAATATTTTCTAATAATAGTAAAATATCTGTGGTGATTTTTATTGTGACTATAGAAAAACTGCATATATGGCAAAATAAATCAAATATGTAATTATCAAATGATAGTGCATTATATTAAGTCTTATCTTACACTTTTCACTAACTGATATAATTTTGTATATTAATTAGTGACAGGATAAGCATTTAATTAAGTTAATAAATTTATAATTTAATCTCTGTATGAAAAAATATATTAATATTTTAGCGATAAAATACATGAAACATGAGAGGGGAGCATCAGAATGAAACAATCGTGAGTTTCTCAAAATTTATTTTTATAAATAAAATGTACATTTTTTTATGAGAAACAAATGTTTTTGAATTTTTTTTAAAAATTCATAGCAGTATTAAAAATATTTGCATAAATCGTGCGAAGTCTTTAAAAAGAATTGCATTGAAAAATATGAAAGCTATCATAAGCGAACAAATATGAAATACATGAAATTATTTATGCACAATTTTTTATTCATATGCATGAAAAGAATGGCAGTTTTTAACTAAAAAGTATTACATTTAAAAATAAAGCATATTCATATTGAATACAAAAACTGTTACGCGAGATGCTAATTATTTACTAAATAAACAAATAGTGCCAAAAGTAATACGATACTTTTCACACCACCAGCTTCGGAAAAAGCTGTGGAATTAAGCCTACTCGGGGAAAAGAACCAAAGTAAACATATTTTAATAGATATTGATTAACATTGTTAATATTCATAAAAAAAGCACATATATACTGTAAATAAGTACTTACCTTAATTGAAAGCAATCCGGTCTTTTATATAATTAAAATTAATTTCCATTTGACGGCAAGAACTTTCTGATTACGAAGCACGTTGCCGCTACAATGCACGGTATGTGAGTTACTCTCCCACTTCCCGTCTCCTTACGCTGCAGTACGACGAAGGGCGAATGGCCGATCTGAAAATACGTCAATCAATCCAGTGTTGCCAGTCCTGAGGCATTATCTCTAGGGGGCGTTGATTGGTACCACGACTCAGGAACATTGAATGTAGCAGACCTCCCTTCTCGCGGTTGCCATGCAGAAACATTAGCGAAATCTAGTGGAAAGGTTCGGAATGCTTGCAAAGACCGATTGAAGAATGGCCGAAGTCCCACGCTGTTCCTGATTTCAACATATTAAATTCAGAAAAGAGAAAAACTGTTATTAGCGATACAAATCATTAAAAATGAGCCGAAAGAATATGTAACAGATTTTCGTCATATGAAAAACTGCTGAGAATTATTTCTTGGATTTATAGATTTATTTACTAATTGTAAAGTTGAACATGCCACCCAAATTTCTAGGACCTTAACCATAGAAGAAATAGAGCTGAAATTTCTTTGTTAAAAATAGTACAAAAAGAAACATTTTTAGGACATGAAAATAAATGCTTGAAATCACTTTAATGTTATGTAGAATCCTGATTTTGACATTTTGAATTCATCGTCTATTAATAAGAGACATGCCTATAGACAGCGAGTCAAACAAGATTTATGAAAACGATCCCTAAGCAAATATCTGGGATTTTAAAGACAATACTCGAACTTTGACAAAGATCAGAGACCTATACAGATTGAAGATGCTCTTCTAGCAGCCAGTAAGAACGTCGAGAAATTAGAATGGCCACTAGCCAAAGTTATTATTAAACTTTATCCTTACAAACATGGACATGTGCGATTGGTAAAGGTAAAAAGGAAAGGTGGGGAATTTCTATGTCCAGTACTTAGATTGATTCCTCTAGAAGTCACTCATGAGAAAAAAACTTAAACTGCATTCTACAGAGCGAGACTCGATATCTCCCGAACAGACTGTT
Organism: Maratus michaelseni; assembly: GCA_963931845.1. NCBI lineage: Eukaryota > Metazoa > Arthropoda > Arachnida > Araneae > Salticidae > Maratus > Maratus michaelseni. The sequence continues at coordinate 95,819,607 of OZ007596.1, forward strand.
CAACCGAATGTTAAAGAATTTCGGTACTTTTCGGTTAGCCGGGCGCCAGTGAAATTTATATATCTATGTATACATATATATACATATATATCTATACATACACACATTTATATATGCATGTATGTATATATACATATATATATACACATACATATATGTGTGTATGTATACATAGATATGTATATATAGATATATACATTTCACTGGCGCCCGGCTAACCGAAAAGTACCAGAATTTCTTTTAGATCCTATTCCCACTAAACCAGTGTCCAGCTGACTGATAAGAACTGTCCTTTAGATCCTGTAACTAGTTGGCCGATGATTCATCACACTGCTAAAGATCGCTTTTTAGAGACTGAATCTACAGAGCCCATTTCCCAAAGGACTGTTAGTGACTCCCCTGTAGTGACTGTTCCTGAAAAACGATCCAGATATTGTCGCTTATTGAAACCTAAAATAAAGTTTGAGTTTTACTGAATTCGAAACTCAAAGGTGGGAGTGCGTTGCGTTTACCGCTATTTCCATGATCTCCATTTAATTGTAATAGTTCTGATTTGCGCCTTGCGCAGACTATAATTTTTTGTTTTTGTTGACGAATGTTTTGTTTGAATTCCAAGAACCTGAATGTGATTTATGTTTTTAAGATTGATTTGCTGATGTAAAAAATAATATGCACAAATATTATGTTTTGTATTTGTGGCGTTGTTCTAATATATGTTTGTGTCATCGATTAGCTTTTGTGATTATTAACTGAAACGAAAATACATTTACACGAAACATGTTTTAACTGTATATTCATCTCCGAACAACAAGAAGATAGGTAAGCCTAATTGCAAACTTCTTGTGTAGTATTGATAACATATTTTAAAAGAATGAATATTAATAATAAAGTATCAGTATATTAATATTGAACATAAAAATTTACAGAGGGAAAAAATAGTCGGATGTGCCAATTCCAAAACATTCGTCTATCTCATACATGTTAAGACTTCAAAATTCGCTATCACAGTGCCAAAATTAAATAACAATCTATGCCCATCACGAGGTTTCTAAAAGTATAGGTTCGTTGAATTGCGTGCATGTAAAAAAGGAGATATAAACATCGCATTAAAAAAAAGAAAGGAAAATTATAATTTAACAAATTACAATAACCATTGGGAAAATGTTCCGAAAGTTTAAAAAAAAAAATACCGTACTTTCGTCTTAGAGCGCCCCCCACAATTATGATTATGCCAAGGTTGCAGATATGATTACCAAGATCATCGCAAAGCTTATATATGCATCCTATAATACCCATTAGCTTTCTTTTTTCTTTAAAACAAAATTCAGGCAGTAGAGGGCGTCAATAACCATTTGTATTCGTCTATTGGATCTCCCTCCCCACTTCCGGAAAGTTATTCGCATTTCAGATTGCGCAATTAGCTGCACCTGTCATTTTAATCTGTGAACATATGCGGTGTTGTACTTTATGCAACGCGCGCCTGCTTGTGAAATTCTCTCTCAGTATAATCTTTCTCAGTGAAATTCTAAGTTGTTTTAGTGGGATTTGAGTTAGAATAATGTCTAAACGAAAACGGTATTTTAAAGATAACAAAGAAATGGTGGATTATTTAACGAAAATTTTGAATGAAGACACTGATAGTGATGATATTGATATTGAAGAAGATCTGCAATTTCCTGAATGTGACGAAGATTTGAGTGATGAAAATTTAGAAGAGGAAAATCACAGTAGTGACTCTGAACTAAATGCATCAGATGATGAGATTACTGAAAATATTAATGACGAAAATTTTTATATGGGTAAAGATAAAGTCACAAAATGAAAAAAAGGGGAAATCGTAAAAATCTCCAAAACCAAGAAAAAAAAATATTATAAAGAAAATGCCTGGACCAACTGCATATGTGAAAGGAACTGCTCCTGAAATCGACACTTTTCTAAAATTGATTGATCTGAAAATGATTGATGAAATAATTGATTGCACTAATAAATATATAGAAAGAATTGAAGCTAAATATAATCAGAAGCGTGATTGTAAACAGACGTCTAGAAGTGAGTTTATGGCTTTGATGGGACTGCTTTATTTTATAGGCACAATGAAAAGCCAACATGCAAATGTTCAGCAACTCTGGGCTGCTGATGGGACTGGAATACAAATACTCAGAGCAGTTATGAGTTATAAGCGGTTTTTGTTTTTACTTCGCTGCATTCGTTTCGATGACATAGATACTAGATCTGAAAGAAGGAAATCAGATAAACTAGCTGCTATCCGTTCCATTTGGGAAACATTTGTTCAAAATTGTTTGAAATCTTATAATACAAGTGAATTTCTAACAATTGATGAGATGTTACATCCTTTTAGAGGACGTTGCTCTTGGATTCAATACATCCCAAGCAAACCTGCGAAGTATGGCATCAAAATATTCACATTATGTGATGCTAAAACATTTTACTGCAGCAATATGGAAATTTACGTCGGTAAACAGCCTCCTGGACATTTTACTGTAGAGAACAGACCATTAGACATTGTCAAACGTTTAGTAACGTCTATTGAAAACTCTAATAAAAATCTTATAACCGATAACTGGTACTCAAGTTTTCCACTAGTTGATTACTTATTAGAGAAGAAAATCACATTCATTGGTACAGTAAAGAAAAATAAAAAAGAAATTCCTTTAGAATTTTTACCAGGGAGACATAGAGTTGTGGGTACTTCTATCTTTGGTTTTCAGAAAAATAAAACACTGGTTTCATATGTACCAAAGAAGAACAAAGCAGTGGTATTAGTATCAAGCCTTCATGATAAAGCTGAAATTGATCCAGAGAGCGGAAAACCTGAACTAATTCTTGATTACAACATGACCAAAGGAGGTGTTGACACCTGCGATAAAATGTGTGCAGCTTATTCTGTATCTCGAATAACAAGAAGATGGCCTCTCGTCATATCTTATACTATGATGAACATTGCTGGGATAAATTCACGTGTATTATTTCTACTGAATAATGCTGATGAAGAGCCAAGCCGAAGAATTTACTTTTTTGAGAACACTTTTAAAATCGCTTATGAAAGAGCATGTCATATCCAGATCACAAATTCCGTCTTTACCTCGAGATGTGTCGGCTTTCCTTGATATATATCGTTCCACAGAAAATTTGGAAGAGGAAACTTCAAATAAGTTTATATGTCCACAAAAGAGGGGTTCTTGTTACATGCGTGGCCGAAAAAAAATTCCTCGTCTACAATTAAGTGCAACAAATGCGTAAGGTTTATCTGTAAACAGCATTAAAAAAAGCAAATCTTATGCCTACCATGTGAAGAGAATAATGTAGATGAAATGTATGACTAATTCTGTACGTCTGAAATTACTTAATTATTGTTTAGTAATTCATTATTATTTTTATCCTTTTTATTGTAGTAGTAAATAGTCTTTTATACATTTAAACTTCTGATTTAATATATTTTAACAAAATAAATATAAGTGTATTGCGAAATAATTTCATAAATTGTGATCAGAGATAACATATATGATATTTGTATGCTAAATTCTCTGTAAAATTAAAATAAAGCAGCAATAATTGAATATTTTCCCCCTGTTGTACAATTTACAACGCGCGCCCGCTCATGTGATGAAAATTTGCGCGCCCGGCGAAAGGTTAATACAATGCCAAGAGGAAAAAAAGTTATCCGATGGTGAACAAATTAAAATATTAACTTTAAATGAAGCTAGAATGTCTAGTTCTGATATTGCAAGAAAAATAGGAAAGTCCAAGGCTGCAGTAAACAGTTTTCTCAGAAATCCCGAAGATTACGGCAGTAAGAAGCGTACAGGAAGACTGAAATCCTTAACTGTAAGGCAATTAAGACAAATCCGGAAGCTAGCTTGCGAATAAAAAATGTCGTCTGCCCAAATTCAAGAACAGTTACAATTACCATGTACAAGCCGAACGGTAAGAAATATTTTAAGTAACAATCCCATTGTTCAATTTAAAAATTTTAAAGAAAAACCCCCTCTTTCTAAGCAATACAAAAATGCTCGCTTAGACTTTGCACGAAAACATTTAACAGAAGGCACAAATTGGACAGATGTTGTCTTTTCCGAATAAAATAAATTTAATTTCGATGGACCCGACGGCTATAAATATTTTTGGCATAATTTACGACAGGAACCTCATATTTTTTCAAAGCGTCAATTTGGAGGTGGCTCGGTAGTTAATGGTCTCAGGGTTAATGTAGTTATTAATGAATTTATTTTTTCTTTACTTCCTTGTAGCATATAATATATATGTATGAAATTTCATAAATGTTCCATCTTTTGCTTTTTAATTATATCATATTTTCAAGTGGCTTTATAATTTTTTCCACCACTGTAACGTGAAATTTGAATAAAGAACTTCTTCTTCTGCTGTTGCTTTCTTTGAAGCTCTGTAAGTGAAATTGCAGATAAAGAAACTTTAGCAGTATTTATGTAAATTTTTAGCTTTTTATAAACTGTTACCATTTTGAACTTCGATTAAATTGCTAAATTCGTTAAATAAACGGTAATTTTATTTCAGTATTGATTCTTCAGTTTTTGAAACTCTCTTTTTCGAATACATAGCGCCACATATTCCCCTGGCGGTGACTTTTGGAACTAATTTTTTTTTTGCGGAATCCTTCGTCCTCCGTCTTGTTTAATCTTCCTACAAAATTTGACCCAATTCTCGCAATTAGATCGCGCTACAGAACACTCTGAGTACCGTCAGTTTAATTATGGCCACCTTGTACCTCCCTAAATATTATTTAATTTAGTCGTACTTAACTTATTTATTCATTTTATTTTAATTTATCTGACTCCAATTAAACAATATTTCAAAACTTAAAACTTTATTCCACATATCAAAACAAACGCCATTTCATTCTCATGACAACAAACAGTTCCGTTGCCATTCACGAAAAAATTACAATCTACTTTCAAGAACTATAGCGTAAAATAATTTAATTGCAGACGATATAAAAATATTTCAGCGTTACTTTCAACAAACGGGGTAAAAATTATTTTATAAAGTGTGGTAACTTTGGTGGCTTGAAACCCACGTATTTTGATAGATGGATACTGAAATTTTATTACACATATTTATTTCAACATTTACCACAAAATTTCATTACATTCTAATATTTCCATATTTATATTAGAAGCAAACAAAAATTGATATAAATCTGTTGATTATTCGATCACAAGCTGTTAAAACAATTATTGAACCTCCAGTAGTTCAACCCCTTCGGCTACGTGGCGTACGACCTTCATTGACGTGACCTCGCTTTGATCTGGCGGACACCTCGGCCATATATCTTTGGACGCTTTCTATGTGTGCAGTTTTGTTAATAACAAACATTCCGTCATTAAATAAAGCTAAATTTATTATTGAAATTTTCAGGTATGAATTCAAATTTTCTGAATTACGGAATTTCTACAACGCATTCTACCATGGGAATTAGAGGGTTAAAGGACTGTCGACTCAGCTAAATTGTCAAAGTTTAGTCATAGACTTGTTTCTGTATTTTTACCTGTCCCTATTCAAATGAGGCTTAACATTCAAACAAAACACTTATTTGCAAGTTTTACATTCTTTTATTTAACTCAACATGGTTTTTGTATGTAAAAATGGAATTTTGTAATCGATTTTTCCGCACTCCCCGATAGGCTAGAATTAGAAAAAATATGAACAACATTTGGATATTTTTAGAACTTAGTTATAAATTAATAAATTAATTTAAATGCATTTTTCCGTTGGTCTGCCAGCTCACAAATCGGCAAATATTCTTTACGGTTATAATTGTATACGAGTTAACGAGTTAGAGTAACAATGAAGCTAATAATGTCCCAAACCACGCTCGCAAAAAAGGCTAGCTGGCTGTGAAGCTGTAACAATGAAATGCTTTAAAATCTATTAACAGGGTGGCTAGTGGTCAGGGAAAAATACAGTAAAAAAAAATGATAATTACCAGTATATTCTTATAGAAAAATTCAAATTGATTATTTGATCGAATAATCAACATAAATTTTTCTATAAGAATATACTGGTGTTTATCACTTTTTTGACTGTATTTTTCCCTGACCACTAGCCACCCTGATTAAGAAGGAAATGTAAATAAAAATAAAAAGTGTAATATATATATTTAAAAAATACGCTTTAATCAATTAATAGTTCCATATTCATGAAATTAAGATTATACGTTGAGAAATCAATTTAGACATCCTAAAAAAGATAGTTTAAATAATGCTTTTTTTCCCCCTTCCATGTTGCCCTATCTTAAAAATGAAATACAGCAAAAATTATAATTTTTTAAAAATAAATTCACTAGCTCGCTCTTTCTACCAAGCATAAAAAAGACGATGAATTTTCCATAATCGGATTCGGTTTTCACGCCAAATTAATGTATTGTAACTGATTAAAAAAAAAAAAAAATCAAGAATTGGAATCATGAAATTAGACGTGAATTTCAAGAAAATAATTGAATGCTTATAAAAGAATGTATTTTTAAAAAAACTATTATTACATTTATACTTGTTTGGTTATAACAAAAACTAGGACTTACTTGTAATAGATTAGCCCATTTTCTGTTGACTTAGTTTTAAATACAGTTTTAAGAACAAATAAATTCAAACTCTTTTTTTTTTTTTTTTTTTCTGGTTTGCTAGAATAGCTATCGTAAGTCAGCTTTCTTTCGTCGATTCTGATTTCGAATATGTTTAGCTATAAGTAGCCTACACTTAACTATAAATTTACATCCTTTATCATCTAAAAGGGTTTCGTAAGTGCGAATGAGATTTTTATCACTATCTGCTTAGAGTTGCCCTAATTCTTATCGAGTGTCGCTCAACGTACGATTACTATCGTATTTTTCCGGAATTTTTCTGACATTATTAGTATAACTAGGGCATCCAACCCGGGCTTCTCGGGATAGAGAATATATGTGAAAACCATTTTTTATTTTTTGTTACTGAAAACTAATAGATTTTTTACATTTTATAATATTTGATAGATTGCCCGCTAACAATACCAAAGAAATCGCTAAAAATTTCGTTATCTACAGCAGTTTTTTTTAATTCTGATAATTTCTGCAGTTTCAAGCGTTTATTTCAATTACATGTTTGTTAAATTTGTGTTTTATTTATATACTATTTTATTTGTTGTTTAATGAAGTTTTAATTTCGTTATTGAATATTAGCTGGAAACAAATGCTACACATTTTATATTGTTTAAAGTGCAAACAGATTAATACTTTGTAATCGTCTGCAAGCAGTAGTGACATATTTTTAAAAAATCATGCTTCAAATTTAATTTAAATGCTATAATAAATCGGTCAATTAATATATAGTTTTCAAACAAATTGCATTTGAAAGTAGATTTTTTTTCCTATATAACGGTGTAAAAATTAAAAATGTGCGATGTTTAGAAATTAAAAAAATTGCAGTAGCAAAAATCGCAAAATCGAAATTTCATCGTCAACTGTTGCCATTCTCAAAATGACGTCAGCGTTACGCACGGCCACGTTTGTCCTTTATATTATAGATAGATAGATAGATATGGGCAATAGCATATCAATTACTGTATTTAATATGTATATACAGTAAAATAGTATAATTATTTTTGACTTTAATCCTATACTTATTTTTGACTTTAATCCTATAATTATTAAAGTTTAAAATCGGCCCAGACCTAAGCCGCCGGGAAATTTTCTTTTTAGACAGGCTTTCGTTTTAGCAGGTGTAATTTCGAGCTATTATTTTCTCTGGGACAATAATCGTTTTATTTTTAAAGCATGATTCTTCAGGTTCTGTTTTTACACATATTACTGTACGATAATAATTTCTTCAAAATGTGACTCTAAAAAAAAAAAAAAAAAAAAAGGAAAAAGAAAAAGCTCTATAATATAGGAATATTGTATGTATTTATTTATACGTGTATAATGCGTGTCTTGTTTTTGAAAAAAACTTTTAACCCTCGTTTGTGCCTGACAGGCGCGCTGTCAAGGCTTAGTGAAGGCTGTCTCGGAATTTATTTAGTGTTTTACTATTACATATAAAGAAACATAAAAAGTCTTGATTGCGTCCATTAAAATTAACGCCATAAAATATATTCCAAAAAACCTTCAAAATATATACAAAAACACCTTAATTGCTTGAAAGACGTCAAATATCAATAAAAAAAAAACATTAAAATATTGACATGTTTTGATTGATTCAATCAATCATCATCAGAACACACAAAACACAAATACAATGTACACAGGTGTACACTGTATTTGTGTTTTGTGTCTTAACTTCCATCTCGATCAGTCATCACAGGAGAAATGAAAAAACAAAAAAAAAACAAGTTGGAAATTGTACGTCAAACGTGACAAACGAGATACGTTCGTACTATAGCTCGTTATATAAATATTCAGATCTTGATGATTTTTAATTCTGTGAAATGAATTATATCGTCTGCAGATTAATTTCTGTGGTAAAATAAGTATCTCGGTCGCTTGACGATTCAATCTCGGAAGCTCCTATAACAAGAAAGCACAGATTTAAAAAAAAAAAAAAAAATCAGATTTCTTAATAAATGTTTTTATTAATATCTCCTAAAGTTTTGATTCGATTTTTATAAAATTTGAAATGTCTCGACAAAATTCTGCAAAGATAATATATCTTAAATTTCAAACTATTTGGTTGGGTAGTTTTTGCGTTGTTATATGCGGACGGACGGACAGACAGATGGACGGACCAAGCGACGACAATAGGTGCTACGTATTTATATAATTACGAACGCACCTAAAAAAAGACTGTTTGCTTATCTCACGGCATGATGTGACGCGATGATCACGTGACTTTCTTATCACTAACGTCACCGTTGCGATAAGGTATTAAAGCAACGTGTTTGCAATTTTAAATTCTGTCTTCGTGTGTGCTGGTTGGTGAGAAATTTTTTGCTGAGATTTAAATGTCTACCATTCATTATTTTGAATATGAACTTCATGTCCACTTCATATTCACTTTTATTGAGAAGACCCAAGCTCAGACTTATTTGGAGCAATTGGAAAATGACCTTTCTATACCCAAATATATATTTTTAAATATGAGGTAAAAACATCAACCAATAAACATTAAGTTTTAACGTTTGTACATGCTAAACCTTTAGAGTTGAGAGATAACAAGTTAAAAAGAACATGGATGCTTATTCAACTACTTCTTCTCAATTTATATTTTGATGGTTGAAGTTCTGTTTCACAACATAAAGATATTAAAACCATTATCGTCACAATATTATTTAGGTTCCCCCACAATGTTATTTATTTAAACTAGAAACTGCCATTTTTATTCTCTCAAATCCAAAGCCATTAAATAATAAGCCCAGTCAGATAAATGGGAAACTTTTCGCAAGTTGAAAATAGCGCCATCTAGCGGTTGGGAGTGCTGCAACGAGCGGATGGTAGATTTGTCGTGAAGGAATGGCAACACAATGACGGGGTAAGTTAAGTTCTATGTTTTGATTTTCGATTTTGCATATTCAAATTTTTTATTTTTATTTTACTGTTTCTTTATTTAACATTGGTTAAATAATTCATATATAAATCAATTTTTTCTCAAGTAAGATTAAATTAATTAAATGTTTTTATTTTCGGTTTGTAAATAGTTTGTATACTGAAGAAATGGCGATATGGAATTGGTTTTTCCCTTAGAATTCAAAACTTCTTTAAACAACTTTTATAATTACTAATTAATAAAACAAATATGAAATAAATTAAACTGGTTAAATGTTATAAATATTTCATAAAATGATTTCAAAATAAAACTGCGGAGCTGATGTAATCTGTCTCTGATATGCAGATTTATAAATGTAATTAATATTTATAAATATATTATTCACACAGTTGTTATATCGGAGCTCGACCTTTGAAGGCTGAAAATAAAGTAATAGTTTTCTAACGATTCGGTACTTAAAAATTACGCTGTTTCCAATAAATAGCTAATTCCAATATGTATGTGTAAAATATCATGATGTTCGCTATTTTCATATACTTGATATTTATTTTCAAAATACTGTGTATGATATTTTCAGTCAAATAAGTGTAAATGAATTTTTCAACTGTTATTAATTGTGCCCTTTTTTAGAGCTAGAAATATATTTTCCTAGTTTGAAGTTGATAATTTAAATGTAAAACCAATAATTATGCGAGATATTATTTACATGAAATAGCCACTGAAAGATAAATTGTTTAATTTAGATATACATTATTTAAATTTTCATTTGAAATAATCTTTTCTTGGTTTGATTTATTTTAGTTTAAACTGCAATATCTGAAAATATTTATAATCGTCAATACATTGTTTATTTTGAAAATATCGGATATTTTTGTGTTTATATATATGGTAGATGTGCCAGTAATGGACCGCCTTCCAGTAATGGGCCACCTTCAACATTTTTGGTTTGTAAAAAAATAATCAATGAAAATTCAGCCTTTTTTATTTCATTAATATGCTTTCTTTAAATTCTAGTTTTAAATAGAATCATATCATTTTGTGGGGTGTCCATTACTGGAATTTAGGCTGTTTTGATTTATACAAGTTGTAAATTTCCAACTGGACGAAAAATGTCCGGGCCAGGTCATTTTTTTTTATATTTGTGTTAAAAAATATTCCAGTGTTTTGATTTATTTCTGTTATTTACAATTAAATTTCGATTCACTTTGGGAAATGTGACTATGAGCATGGTTAAATATTGTGGGTAGATTAATATAATATTAAAAAATGTGGAATATAACAATTATAACTATTAATTAAAAAATAATTTTTAAAGAAATTTCGGTACTTTTCGGTTAGCCGGGCGCCAGTGATATATATACATGTATATATATACACACAAACACATATATATACATATATATATACATACACATATATACATATATGTATGTATATATATATGTGTGTGTATATACATATGTATTTATTACATATATCACTGGCGCCCGGCTAACCAAAAAGTACCGAAATTCCTTAAAGGTGTCCATTACTGGCACATCTACCCTACATATATATATTTGGTATAGATGCTGCAGTGGTCTGCAAAATATACGCGAGAAAAAATCTTTCCAACTTTGGCGATACTCGCTAAGTTCCAAAATCTGGTCCTAGAGAAGTGAGATTAAGATACGATTTTGTATATTCAATTTTTTTATTTTACTGTTTATTTAACCTTGGTGGCTAAGATGCTTTACACTCACGCAGAAAAAAAAAATTAATCGGTTAAAAAAAGGAAAAAAAGTCGCCAAATTTAGGGGATTTTTTCCTTTAATGGCAACCTAGCCATTGTATTAAAATTAAGTTATTCGTTTGGCGCGGTCTTGAAAATCGCGCCAACCAAAAAGTCGCCAAACTTATGTTTATATGTTTGCGTGAGTGTAAAGCATCTGTTCCACATTGGTTAAATAACCCATATTATGTAAATGAATTTGTTTTTGAAGTTCTGTGTCTATATATTGTGAACAGCTATTATTACTAATTATTAATATGCAAATATTTATTTTATCAATATTAACAGTTTATCATTAAGGCGATTTACATAAAAAATACTTTTCTCTGCTCAACTATGTTAAAATTCCTGGGCACAGATGTTATATACAAACCATGTTGGCGCAATTGCAACAAAATGGCAATTTTATGCCTCACATGGTAAACCGATTATTTTGTTTAATTATTTTTATTTTTATTCTATAAATTATTTTTACTATGTTTATCAATAGAAAAGTATCACAGTAACATATTTATTTACATCAAACTACCATTTATTTATTTTTATTATATTTTATTTTTATATTGAAATAAAAAATCACGTGCTATTATTGCATACTATTTGTAACTAATATTCCAAAACAAAGTTTTCGCCAAATTGGCGAGAAAAAAAAATTCAACATGGTGCGTCTGTGCCAATTCCTGACATGCTCATACTTTTCTCTCGTTTTTTAAACATTTAAAGTATGAAACAGATCCCTATTTCTGTATTATTTTTATGCTGATATGATTAAAATTTGGGTACTTTCATGTTATCACGGGTTCCAAAGATGAATCGCCAAGCGACCAAGATTTATCGCCAAATTATAAAGCATGTATGGCATTATAATAATATATGATATATATATAACATTTCTTGACGTATATGGCCAAGTTATAGTCATATATAATGCATATATGACGTATATATATGACATGTGTATATGATGTATATGGCATATATAGGAGTGTTTGGAATATATATATATATACTATATATATGCGTATCTAGGATGCTTATATAAGCTTTGCGATGATGTGGGCGAAATCATAACTGCAACCTTGGCAGGCATTTTTTTAAGCTTTCGGAACATTTTCCTAATGGTTATTGTAATTTGTTAAATTATATATATATATTTTTTTTGACATGGTGTCAATGTTGAATTCCCCCCCCCCCCCTCCCAATCATCAGATAACCATTTTATAGCACTCAACTGCTTTCTCGGACATGCCAGTTAATTCGGCCTTTACAGCATTATTTTTTTTTTCAGAGATTATATTACAAAAGGAAGTTTATGTTATCTTTCTGAATTTAATTATATGTTATTCTAAATTTTTCTCAATTCATAAAATAAAAATTTGTGTTTTGTCAAATTACATATATATATATATATATATATATATATTTTTTTTTTAACCTGCGAAATGTTTTCTTCGTTACTAGATTTTATTAAATTTGTTAAGTACAGGTCGTATATGACATGTGTATACGATGTACATATGGCATGTATAAGTAACAACACATGCATTATTAAGGGGCTGCTTCACTGAAACTCCCGATCATGAAATCTAATGTTAGTCTACGGGGGAAATTTAGAAGCGTGATTACTCATTACCTAATATAATTATTAAAACAAGATTTTCACCATCAGAAAGTACGCGTCAGATGCCAACAGTTTACGTTTTAAAAATTCTCTCTTTTTAAATCGTTAGTATTCCTAAGAAGATGATAAAATTTCATCAAGTAAATCTCCCCTATTCAACCTGTAAATATCCACAAATTGTATGCTCATAATTTATATTAATTCAAATTTGAATTCTTATGTCTCCCTTAGATGTCAGCGATGGATAAAGCTTATTGGAATTCGGGAAAAGAGTAAGTCGGAAATCGGTTTGTATAATAATTACAGACTTTGTGGTGATCGTTCTATATCATCATGGTAATGAACTTTACTGACACCAGAAGCACACACTCTGCAAACAGCTATCTTAATCTAATATGTCAAGATGTAAATATTTTGCATCTGTGAGCTGTATTTTATTATTTCAATTAAATATAAAGTATCACAAAATAATATAATTTTGAAACATTCATTTTTATTTATTGTTTGTCTTTAAATGTTTAATAAATGTGTTTGTTCTTTTAAATGATCATCTTTATTGTCTATCAACCACATAACATTGTTATCCTTTTGTAGTTAATTACTTTGATTAAATGTTAAGTAATAGGAGAAGTCAGTAATAAGAAATAAGGGGAAATCCCTAGCTTACTTCTAATTTAGAAGTAATGTTCTTTAATCGCAAATCTTTAAGTAAAAAATTCAATATCATGAAAAGCAACTTCATTTGAGAATTCACTTCTGCTCTTGTAGTGATATTACTTTATTTTTTAATGCATGATATTTTTACCGATGGTATAAATGTACCTTACTAAATAACTATACTTTATTATTTAAAAGTTTTTTTTAATATATTGTCTTGAAAAAAAATATATATATCGTAATATCTAAAGATCTGATAAGAATTCTTTGAAATAGTCAAGCAATGTGGTGATTTTTTTCTTATGTATTATATTTATTCTAGAACAATTTTAATTTATGTAATGTTGTGTATATCTAAACTATGGTAAGCTGATTAAAAATAAGATCTATCATTGATGTAAATCAATGTTGAAATTTTATTCTTGAAAAATTTAAACGACCTTCACGTTATTTAGATTAAGTAAGCCAAAATTTTTGCTCTACTATGCTTGATAAATTAATACTACTGTTGTTTATTCTATAATATCTTTCAACTTTTATCTATGTTTGTTTCACAACGTTTGAAAGCACAAAATACAGATAATAAAGGCTGGAAGTCTACATATGTTTATAAATGATCAATCAAAAAAAAAAAATTATATGTTTTCTATTGAACAGAAACTTGAAAATTCTTTTAATAATATAAATAGATAAGATTTTTTTTCTTTTTCTGCTGATTGTAAATTTATTAAAACATATTAAAGTACCTGAAAATACCATGTTCACTATAATATTCTACACAAAGACACATATTAATGCTTCTACTTAATAGTAATAATTAAGTAAAGTACTAAATAAAAATAAAAGAATACAAATAACTGCTATTTTTATGTTAGCTGGGTGCCAATGATTACATCTCTATATAATTGACATCCGGCTAACATAAAAAATACCAAATATATTTAGAAAATTCTTTCCTCCAAATGAATAATAATACTAAAAAGTACAAAATGATTGAGAAATTTTTCAGGTGTACAAAATACTTTACATCTAGATATGAGCTGACAAAAAAAATAAATTTTATTTGTATTATTTGAGTTATAACAATAGAAAAGATACAAAACAATCTGAAATAAAAAGTACTTTTTAATGTATATTTGTAAAGTAAAATTGGGGAAATTGTTTTTGAAGTTAAAGATTATCTGATTTCTAAACAATTGTATACAGTATTTTTCTTTTCTAAATATTGTCTTAGTTTACTTTTAAATGATCTGTATGTTACTAAATTACTTCTGCCAACTCAAAATATAACATTGTTCCAGAATTTGTCTTCATTAAGACAGCTTGATTTATAATAATAATATATTTATATATATATATATATATACATTAGTACACATTATTTTAGTAAGATTTTTACAAGAATACCTGAAGTATGAAGACAGATTATTTTTAAAACCTCGTACAAATCTAAGTTCCTTAATTAAAAAATCCTTAATTAAAAAATCTGATTTTAATTTTTGAAAAGTATTTTTTTTCTCCCTTTTTTTCACACTTTGATCTAAAACAACCCTTGAACATCCTTGAAAAGTGCTTGAATTTTATTTGATATATTTGTATTTTGAGAAACAACTAACTTATATAACATAAAAAATATGTAGAATTTTACCTTTTTAAAAACACTCCATACAAAATGAAATGCATTAAATTTAATATTATTATTATTTTTGGTTATGGGTACTGTGAAGGTCAGTGTTAAAACAAAAATTCTCCTCCAAAAGGGGAGGGGGGGGGGTGAACATTGCACTTCTACAACAAATATAAACATAAAATCGTTCTCAAGTGTATGAACCATGAACTTTGTCGTTTTATCTGTGTTTTTAGAGACAACTTACTTATGATATAACTTTAAACATAAAAAATTATATTTATAAGCATAAAACCACAAATCCTCCACTGTGTGTATCCCAAGCCTTCTGCTGAATTCATCACTGCTAAGACGAGAGAATAGTTAGTATTAAACAATGTTTTTGAATTATGTCTATTCAGTTCCATGTTGATAATTTTTCCAATTCATTTCAATTAAGAAAACCATTTAAAGATAAAGCTAAATTGTTTTCACCAGATTTGTTTTACATTTATATAACAATTTACATTTTTCACAAAAAAAAAAAAAAAAAAAAAAAATGTGCTTTTAAGGGTGCGGGAACATTTTAGCAGGCGAAATGGTTTGTTTTGGACAATTTTGCTTTTGTTTTTATCTTGACTGAATGTATTAAGGATACGTATACACGCAGATTACAAATAAACAAGAAGTATGTTATGTATATTATGAACATAAAAAAGTGTACTTGTAACAAATAAATAAAATTTAAAGATGAAAATACGTTAAATTGGACCATTGTAATACAAAACATACCAAAGTAATCTATTTTATAATCTTAACATACTTGAATTATTCTTATTACCCATTTATCTGTAATTCTGATTGTGTGAATAGGCATGCACAAAAGATTCTTAATAATATTGAAGTTAGATAAAAGGAAACAAAAATAGTGTCCAAGAGGTGAGTATTTTCATCTGTCATTGTTCTTACTCCTTATAAGGAAAAAGTCTTTATGATACGGGATTTTTTTCTGATTAAAAAAAATATATATATTTCCATAAAGAAAAGAAAGTTACTATTTTACAGAGGTATTTTTACCTTTTTCAAGATTCCCGAATGAATAATTCAGAAATGTTTCTTTTTTAAAAAGGAATGTTTTATGTCTATTCTTTCAAAACTTTTTTGTGTGAATTGAAAGTTATACAGATTTATAGGAATTGATTCTATTATTAAAGATGAGTTTACTTATTGATTTGGGAAGCTTTTGTTTATACATAAGGAGAGATTTCATTAATCTACAGGAATTTATTCTGTATTTAAAGATAAGTTTCTGAATCAAAAAGGAAAAGTTTCTTGACAGAAAGAAACAACTTTCTATTTTTCCAGATTTTATTCCTTGTAGGTTCGGAAAAGTTTTCTTATCGATAAGGGTAACTATAATTCCATTTCCAACGGGAAACTTTTTCATTTTTTTTTAAGTGCACAATCTTTGTCATTGTACCTGTGTTTTGAATTACAGCTTACTTATAATGCCTTATGATAACAATTTTAACATAATATAAAAATAAAAGCATAAAATTGCAAATCATCTGGTGTATGTGTACCCTGCCCCAACCGCTGAATTCATCTCTGATATAGTATATAATTCACATACTAGAGGCAATGATTCGATTAAATTTAACATATGCCACAGAGAAATCTATACAAATGTTGATAGTTAATTATCTGCTAATTAGTCATTAAATACATATATTGGGTTATTCAGAAAGTTCCTTCTGCTTAAGAATTTGTACCAGAAAATTCTGCCCGTCAATTATTAGACATTAGCTATCTGATTTAATGTCTAATAATAGAATTTTCCGGTACGAACCAACTTTCCGAGCAACCCAATAGTTACATTAAAAGTTTGAAGTCTTATTATTTTTTAAAGTAGAATCTTAGCTGCAGTTTACTAAATTATTAAAATCATAAGTTTTCTTTTTCTTTTCTAAAGTTTCTGTGGATATTTGAACCAAAAAGTACAAGAAATTTTTTTTACAAAATTTCATGATGATCTGTTTTTACATAAAATATTTATTTAATGAAAATTCGTAGTTTTTTAAGAGAGAAGGGTCAATTATATTGATTTCTTTAAATAAGCTTTTTACTAACAAGGGAACCTCTTTTGGTGCAGCTCGCACCTAGCATTGAGACAGGGTGGCATTTTAAAGCCCTATATTACGAAATTTGAGAATTGTTGAAAATTTTGTGTTAAAATCATTTTTTTATTTTACAGCAGCATAACTTTCAGAAAATACAATTTTCGAGACCATTTATTGGACTATTAACAGAGAATTTTTTTAAATACTTTAAAATACAAATTAGTTAATAGTAAGAATAAAATATTGAAAGAAGTTTAAAAAACTCTTTAAAAACCTACGAATTTCATTTTGAAAAATTTCAACATTATAATTGCATTTTTGGTGGCGTGACATTGACTGTAGGCTTTTTTCAGACAACCCTGGACGAATGTCATACTTTTCTGCTGTGTCAGTAGTGGTTTGGATTCATAGCACCCTATTTGGCGATTTGACTCGCTTTTGGCATGAAATTATCAATTAAAAATCCAATAAAGAAAAAATAATATAGTATAAAAAAATTTAAAATATGACTTTAACAGAGAAATTTTGTCAG
The DNA here is from genome assembly GCA_963931845.1 of Maratus michaelseni. Taxonomy (NCBI): domain Eukaryota; kingdom Metazoa; phylum Arthropoda; class Arachnida; order Araneae; family Salticidae; genus Maratus; species Maratus michaelseni. The sequence goes on from OZ007596.1 coordinate 95,837,420, forward strand.
TTCTCTAACTTTTATGTATAGGGCTACGAAATGTACGATGTATGGATGCATTACCATAGTATGATGCACCATACATGAGTACCATGTATGGTGCGAGCTGCACCAAAAGTGGTTCCTTTGTAAATATAATTTTTAGCAACTAGAACTAGATCAATGTATTAAAAACAAGAACAAAAAATTATGTGTGATTATGAAACACTTTCCAACACAGCCAGAAAATTGTAATGAAACTTCACCGTTAAATAAGGTGAAGGGAAATATGTAAGTAAACATTACAGAAAACATATAACATATTGAAAAATACAGTTGTCAAAATTACATTCCAGTGTCAAAAAAGTAGTCGAATTATTTTGTGCAGCCCTGTATATGATCAATAGATGGTGATATATAGCATGATAAAATTTAGTTCAGTTAGAATATTCACATTTAGCAATTTTCACTAACCAATGAAAATGCACTCAAAATCTTTTGCACAGCCCTGCATATTATCTGAAGCTTTTGTACACACCGATAATTAAGCTAAAAAGCAACTTAAAATTCACTCGCAGCAATTACCAACCCTAAACGACAATGTATATTTTTCTTTGTGTAGCTCTGTATATGAATTTATTTATATACTACAAACTTTTATTAGTCTACTAAACATAGTTCAGCAGGAAAATGGTTAACACAATTAAAAACTACCCTTAAGTAATTCACTCCCATAATCTGTAATACTTACGGATTCCCTTGTGTAGCCGTGTATATGAACAACCGAGTTTATAAACACACGTACTATGAAAAAATTTAGTTAAACTTAAAACGCAAACCAAAGTTGAAACCCACATATCACACATTGACTCTAAATAACACACCTGTACTGTAACTGATATCTTTGTGTCTCCCTGTAAATAAATGCAATTCACACCACTTTGATGAGAGAAATTAATAAGTGCACCTCAGTAATGCATATAATTTTCATTATGTTTGAAATAGTGAAATATCACTATATTAACCTACAAACGATTTTCCCCCATAGAACAATGTGTAACAGAATTCTTTTGTTTGACCCTGTAAATGAATAATTAATGTTTTGCATACCATAGTCTACAAAACGCCTGTTTTGATGTGCTTCATAATTATATATCAATTTCATCATGTTTTAAATGACGTAGCATCATCAAAATGCACTTGAAATGATTATTTCCCATTGACTGTAATGTAACATAATATTTTTGACTGTCCCTGTAAAAAAACTATAAGTTGAAATAGGGAACATGCTATAGCAAACGACAAAAATTTCAGGGCAATTCGAGTATATTTATGAGAGTTAGAGCATGGACAGACAAACCGAAGTCATAAACCCTTTTCAACTTGGTTGGACAGTGTTAAAAAATGATACGCTGAATACAAAATTGTGAGATGTTATGGGCAATTTAACATGCACTTCCTTTAAATGCTTGCTAATTACTGGGGCCTTTTACATTAAAGCTAAAACTATTATGAAAATAAAAATAAAATTGGAATTTTAAATATTTCTTTGTATATATTTTTAACAAAAAACTAATAATTTATCAAAAATATTTCATGATGTTAAATTTTATTTATTCTTTTCGTTTTATATTTTATTTATTTTATGAAAAAATTTCTGATAAATTGTAAAATTTTTAATTGCATAGTTCTTAAAAATCCAATAAAATATAAAAATGTTCAGTTTTTTTTTCTATTCTAGTTATCCTGTATGCATAAAATCTTTAAATAATCTTCATTCTTATTGAGTAAATATTTCAATTACTAGATTTTAAATTATTATTAAATTGCTAAAAAATCTCAAACATTTAACATCATGAAATATTGTTATAAAATATTCTTGTTAAACTATCAGTTTTTTGTTAAAATGTGTACAAAAAAAATATTTAAAATTCCAATTTTCTTTTTATTTTCATTATAATTTTAGCTTTAATGTAAAATATCCCAATAATTAGCAAGCTTTTAAAGGAAGTGCAAAAACAAAAAATCGATACAAACGATAAAAATCGTATAAAATATCGATATAAATAAATCGTATCGTTTCTCTGCGACGCACTTGTGTTTTGTCCTCCTTCCGCAGCAGAGGAATGGCGCTAGTGTCCCCGCTAACAAATTTAACACTATCTGACTGGGCTTATTATTTAATGGCTTTGCTCAAATCTAAGATAATATTTATCTTTATTTTAACTAATGTTAAAAAATTGCGTTGAGTTGTTTTCACCCTTCCTTTCAGTAATCCTTGAATTTCTTTAAAAATCATAGTTTTATTTGTAACAGACATGTCACTGGGGTTCATAATGATGAATGCTAGCTAAGTCGAATAGAGCACAAGTTTAAGTAAAATCAAATAGCTTTTAGTTTAAAAAGTTTAAAAGGAAAGGGATTTGAGAAAGCACTGCTTTAATTTGCCTTATGCCGAAAGGAAGTCGATCACAAAATACTTCACTCAGAAAATAAAACTTCAATTTGCAATATCAATAAATAGATAACTTCAAAATATGACTTACGAATTGGACGAACGTCAAAATGTCGGTTGAGATGCTTTCCGAAAGATTTAACTTCCACTGTGCAAGTCTAGCTATCGTTAGTCCAATTCCAACGTCTAAAATGTGCGCCTATAGCAGCTCTGAAATCGACACTCCGTGAGCGCCAAACTCTTTTTATTCAATTAGAACAAAAATGAGGTAAAATTTAGTCTTACCAAATGAAGGCACGCTTTCTCTACTTCAGAATAGTTGAGTCAACTCAATAGAACTCCCAAGGCCACAGTGGGGAAGAATTCGATCCAAAAATTCCACTTCCCCAGCGCGTGCCAGTGCTTAAATACTGCTATATCGATTAACCAGATGCAGAAATTTGCATAAGTATGGAAACGAGAAAATTCACAAGTTCCGAGGTTTCCACTCTCATTAATAGAAAGTTAAAGAAAGGTACCCTTAGATATCGCTTTTACGCACATTGATTGTTATTGAACAAAAACTACGTTCCCAATCGAAACTGCGCCTACTCTTATAAATCAGAGTAGTCTATACATCATGATTTGTTTTTAGAACATTAATTAATAGAACATTAATTTATTTTTAGAACTTAGCAATATACGTATAAAACAAAGTATTTACCTAATAATTTATTTTTATAACAATGCATACGTGGACAATAGGTAAAAAAGGGCAACAGAAACATTTTTCATCAAAATGACCAATGAAATTTGGTTTGAGTTACTCTATTTTTACACTCTTTTATAACTCAACTTTGTTTTTGTCTGTAAAAATGGAATTGATATTTAACCTATTTCTTGATAGGCTAGAATTGTAACTAGTCGGATGTGCCAATCCCAAAACTTTCTTCTATCTCAGTCATGTTAATACTTCAAAATTCGCTATCACATCGCCAATAAAATCAATATTTTTCGTCATTCTGTTGTACGTCAGCTGCTTGCGAATCGTCGGGTTACCGGGATGTGAACAATCGATGTATACTAAACTACGAAAAGTCATTCTGGCTTGAACGACAGGAATAGATAGCCTCCCTATTCCTTTGTTTTACGATTTTAGCTAATTTTACTGGAAAACACGAAGGTAAAATGCGTGGAACCTAAATAAAGAATACTCAATCCCAGTTCTCGTCAACATTGACTTTGAATGAGAATATCGCCAAATTAGTCCTCTACAGCCAAGTTGGCTTCATTTATGGCAATTTACTTTGGTCGCTAAATTTGTCGATATTCCGCAAACTGTCGCCAAGTTTGGCGATAATTTGACGTTGGCGAATATAAATATATAGTGATAAGCATATAATAGGATTAATGGTTACAACAATGAAAGAAAATTTGCCGAAACCATGTTAACTAAAACTCATAAATTAAACCCGTTTATGGATGAATTCTGCTGTCTTGTTTGAAAATGTCAGCCACCCTAAAATTTCAAACCGCTCTATCTCAGCCATTTTTTTAAGATAGAAGCAAAACAAAAACTGCTCCGGATTCTCCGGATCAAGGCCGAACATTTAACGAAAAAAAGTTTTAGGATTTCTAATTTTTTTTAATTTGCGCATCTTTTTTAATTTTATATCTTTAAATGGCTATCACAGCGCCCCCTTTCGTCGAAATATCCCCAAATTGTAATAGAACCTGCTTACCATAGCCAAAAACAGAGAAAAAAAATGTGGTTCAATTTAAAGCAAAACCTTATACACTTTTCGATGATACAATAGTTAAAATGGAACAAAAATATAGATCACAGCGCCCCCTTTCGTCGAAATATCCCCAAATTCTGACAGAACCTGCTTGCCATAGCCAAAAACATAGAAAAAAAATTGTGTTCAATTTGAAGCATAACATCATACACTTTTAGATGGTACAATAGTGAAAATGGAGCAAAAATATCGATCACAGCGCCCCCTTTCGTCGAAATATCCCCAAATTCTGATAGAACCTGCTTGCCATAGCCAAAAACATAGAAAAAAAATTTGGTTCAATTTAAACCATAACATCATACACTTTTAGATGGTACAATAGTGAAAATGGAACAAAAATATCGATCACAGCGCCCCCTTTCGTCGAAATATCCCCAAATTCTGATAGAACCTGCTTGCCATAGCTAAAAACATAGAAAAAAATTTGGTTCAATTTGAAGCATAACATCATACACTTTTAGATGGTACAATGAAGACACACAGACGGACGGACGGACAGACGGACAGACAGACATTTTGTAAAAACATGTTTTTCGGAATCTCTGACCTCTAAAACGTGTAAATCCGTTGAAAACCGGAAGTCGAAAAAAATTTCGATTACAATACTTTCTTCTATTATAGATAGAAGAAAGTAAAAATCATGTACACTGGTGTGTTTTCGATGACAATACAACAGTTTAATATTTTTAGATCTCAATTTTAAATTAATAGATTAATTTTAAGGCATTTCCCCGTTAGTTTGTCACAGGTGATAAATCGTCAATTATGCTTGAGGGTTACAATTGTATACGAATTAAAACAACAATAGATTTAATGAAGTGCCAAACCAAGCTCGTCAAAATATGCCAAATGGCTGTGAAACTGCAACAGTGAATCATTTTAAACACTAAAAAGTAGAAATGAAATATAAATAAACAAGAACGAAAAATCATGCATCCAGCATAGATTATGAAACACTTTCCAACACATCCGGAAAACTGTAACGAAAATTCACCGTTAACCCTTTCCGACACAGACAAATTCTGTTCGTAAAATTGGAAATTACTGACTGACACCGGAATTTACAAACGACTTTTTTAGAAAATAAGAACTCCTTATTTTAAGCTTTCATTGTAGAAACAAAATTTTATTAAAATATTCTTGGTGCCGTATGCAAGTTTGGAATTAAAATAAGGTGTGCCCAGAGTGGGATCACTGTGCCGTAAAGGGTTAAATAAGGTAAAAGAAGATATGTAAGTAAACAGTTTAGAAAACATATACCACATTGAAAAATACAGTTTTCGAAATTACCTTCCATTGCAAACAATGTAGTCAAATTATTTTGTGCAGCCCTGTATAGGATCGGTAGATTTGGATATATAATACATAGCATGATAAAATTTAGTTCAGTTTGAAAACTCACATTTAGGAATTTTCGCCAATCGATGGAAATGCACTCGAAATCTTTTGTACAACCCTGTATATTATCTAAACATTTTTGTTCACATCACATATTGAGCTAAAATTTAATTCAGGTAAAAAACGCATAAGGTAACTTAACACTCACTTCCAGCAATTACCAACCATAAACGACAATGTATTTTGTTCTTTGCATAGCCCTGTATATGAATTTATTTATATTCCACAAACTTATATTAGTCTACTAAATATAGTTTAGCAAGAAAAAGCGTAATACAATTAAAAACTACCCTTAAGCAATTCACTCCCATTGTGCGTAATACTTATGAATTTCCTTGTATAGCCCTGTATATGATCAACCGAATTTATACGCACCACATAATATGAAAAAAATTAGTTAAACTTAAAAACGCATACCAAAGTTGAAAACGCACTTATCACACATAGACTGTAATTGTCGCACGTATACTGTAACCGAATTCTTTTGTGTTGTAAATGAACGATAAACGCAATGCACACCATACTTTTAAGGTAGCAATTTATAGTGAACCTGAGTAACGCGTATAATTTTCATTATCTTTGAAACAGTGAAACATCGTTAAATTACACTGCTGACGATTTTTTCTCGTCGAACAATGTGTAACAGAATTCTTTTGTTTGACCCTGTAAATGCATAATAAATGTTTTAATGAATAATAAATGCATATTCTACAAAAAGCATGTTTTAAAGCGCTTCATATATATATATATATATAAATTTCATCATGTTTCAAATGGCGTAGCATCGTCAAAATGCATTTGAAACAGTTTTTTCCCATTGACTGCAATGTAACGGAATACTTTTGACTGTCCCTGTAAAAAAAAAAACAATAAGTGCTACACCCTTCATTTGAAATAGGGAACATGCTGTAGTTAGACGACAATAACATACAAAAATTTCAGAGCAATCGAAGCATATTTACGTGAGTTAGAGCAAGGGCAGACGGCAGACAAACCGAAGTCATAAACACTTTTCAACTAGGTTGGAAAGTGTTAAAAATAAAGAGTGTAATATTTTTAAAAAATACGCTTTAATCAATCATTAGCTTCATGATAATTAAATCACGATTATGCGTTGAGAAATCAGTTTAAGAAATCCTATAAATATAGTTCAAATAATGCTTCATTTGTTCTTTCCTGTTGCTATATCTTAAAAAAGGAACACAATAAAAATTTTGTTTGTTTTTTTAAATAAATTTACTTGCTCGCTTTTTCTACCAAGTGTAAAAATAGCAGGGAATTTTACATGATCGAGTTCATTGCTTTCGCCAAATTAATCTATTCTAATGATATTTTTGGGGGGAAAACAGGAATTGCAGTCATGAAATTAAAATGGCGTGACTTTGAAAATCATATTGAATGTTTCTAAAAGAGCGTTTTTCTGGGGTCGAAAAAACTACATTTTTACTGTAGCGAACTGCAACTACAACTACTTCATCGAAAATGTTTTTAACTACAACTACTTGTTTTAAAAAGTAGCGAATACAAACTTCTTTTTAAAAGTAGTCACTACTTCGCAACTTTCACATTTTGTCAAAGGATTTTCAATTAACAGTCGAAATTGAAGACACGGTAGCGTCGGTTTTCACTATAAAGTAGCGTCGGTTTTCACTACAAACTACTGATTTTTTGTATCGCGCTACTCTCTATACTATATTATTCGAAATGTAAGCGTACTACATTACAAACTACTGCAAAAAGCAGCGAAAACTGTAGTTTCGTTACTTATAGCGCGCTGCTTCCGACCCCTAGTGGTTTAAAAAAAATCTGTTTTTATTTTTACACTTATTTCTACTTAAAATGCACCCTTTTCTTTCCAGTTGAAACAAATAGAAAGTAATTTTAATTTTAATACTACTTTTTATAACCATAATTAATTATTGAATCACCAATTAAATATTTACTTAAGAGTTTAAGCATTTAAATAATTTTCTTTTTAAAGTTAATATTCGTTACTTTCCATTTTAATATTAACAATTCGAGCTGTAATTATAAAGCTGCAATGTTAACAACTTGGCTTGCTGTTTGGACGTACGTGCACTACAAAAAAAAAAAAAAAAAAAGTGTTGATTTTACAGTATAATACTGACACCCCAGCTGCCAGTATTATACCGTAAAATTAACAGTAATAAACAGTAAAATAAGCAGTAATACGCTACCGCGCAATACACTACCGCGCATGCGAGTAGTGTATTACTGCTTATTTTACTGTTTATTACTGTTAATTTTACGGTATAATACTGGCAACTAGGGTGTCAGTATTATACTGTAAAATCAACACTTTTTTTTTTTCAAATAGATTTTCTTTAGAAAGGTTTGGTATGTCTAAAATGCATCTTATTAAACCAGACATGAATGATAATATTTAAAAAGTGATTGGCTGTATTAGATTATTTTACTTTTAAATTCTACGGAAACTTAGTTTAATGGTCAACACAAAGACAGAGTTATATACATAGGAATAATTAAAAATTCATACATATCTGGGATAGGACTAGAGAAATGTGTAAATAATTAATGAATTTATAGTTTATCGTTAAGTAGTCGTAGTTTTGGGAGATATTCAACTCTATTGTTTTATTTTCGTTTTCTGAAGATAACGCTTTTTGCAAAGCGCATATATTTTATCTATAAAACAAGTATGACATACTCTTTTAAAAAAAAAAAAATCTTTGTTGAATTCAAATGATAAAATAGAGTTTGATAATCACTCATTTGATTTATTGATCTCAGTGATATCATATGCATTTACGTTATAGTTTTGAAAAAAAGTAAGGGCAGTAAAATTCCATCATTAAATGGGGATTTATCATTTTATTTTCTTAAAATAGCAATAATTTAGTTTTAATATTAAAAATTTGAAATATTGGAGCATTTGTATTACTTTTAAACCTTTATTTAAAATACGTAAGACATGTTTATCTAATACTCAAGTTACAAAGGTCTTCAAAATAATACGCTCACCAATGGCTGAGAGGTTTTCTGTCTCTCAAAGCTGGCAGGCAGACGGGAGTTGCTGTGATCGAATGTATGACACGCTCGTCGGCCAGACTATTTGGAGTTTAAAGTCGTTTTCTTTATAAATTCCCTTACAATGACCTCCCACGGCAGTCGATCCCCCCCTCCTCCCCCCCGGCCTTTATCCCTCGCACAAATAATCGTCCGTAACAAACACCCACCCAATCAAAATGATTACATTTATTTCAGTGAAATTTTGGGTGTTTCTAATATTCCTTAAGGGGCTAATATTCCTTAATATTCCTTATAAGTACATCGTTGACTTATAAGTATATAGCATACATGAAATGGAAGGCAATGGATTTTCAACGTTAATCTAAAAAATATTATTTTTTTAAGTTGGGAGGAACTTAGGGACGCTAACAAAAAGCAAGAGGAAACATTAGGATAATGGGGACGACGCCATCAGAATCCACGTTGCTCAAAATATATGTTCCCATTTTTGAATTTTTAAAAATCACATTATTAGTTAATAAATAATAGTAAAAAAATATATTTTTAAAATGTGCATGCGCGTTACCTTTAGTCTTTTACAAAGCATTATATAAAACAAAAAGTAAGAAATTACATAAATTATTTATTGTTCGAGTTATTTCTGAATAACCGCCGCTTCTTTCATCCATTAGTTGGTTATTTAAGAAAACAAAAATTTAAATATTTTACTAACTAATCAATCAAAAGTGATAAAGTTGTATACATTTCCAAGTTTTTTTCATATTTAACAAATATTTTATGTAACTATGGTGTTGTTATTGAGTTTTAATAATTTAGTTCATTTTTAATATGTTACATGAACCCTTATGACAAAATGGACCACATACAATAATTAAGAACAATCTACGGATATAAAAGGTACTTTCTTGTTTTTATGGCATCAATTAATCTGAAATTATAGCCATAATAGTGATTTCTTTTTTCTTTTTGTCTACTATGCAATATTTTATACATTTACAAATACGCATAAGATGGATCGAACATAAGTCATTGCAACCATGTTTTTTATAGCATAAAAATCTCAGGATCGCAAAATATGCTTCCGTGCCGTAGTGTTTCTTCCTAGTACTACATGAAACTAGTCGTTCGTCCGTAATACTTACCCATCATGGATATGCATAATGTAAAATATTAAAATAAAAAATGTGTAAACTACTCATAAAATGCATTGCAATTCGAATAAAATCGTGGCTTGATGACGTCATAAACTTTAAAGGCTCGATTACTGAATTGCTTAAAAGAAACATCCTTATAACTCCAAAAACAATAATCCTATTAACTAGCGGTTTATTGCATCTGATTAAGCGTCTCATTTCCAATTATAATATATCTTTGAATTGAAATTTGGATGAAATACAGGGTCATGAAAAATCGAAGAGTGTGGCAAATAGGATTACAAATATCTCGGCAACTCATTATCCGATCGACTTCATGCTTTATGCAAAATTTATGTTGTTTTATTGTCTTTTATATTCACTCCTTAAAATAAACAATTTCGAAAATTTTTTATATACCTTTTATCAGAATGGATATTTCGAGAGTCCGAAAAAAAATAGTTCCGGATAATCGAGGTTACTGATATTCAATAAGTTTCTTGCCATTGTTACGTACTAAGTACATACCAAATTTCAAGTCTCTATCTCAATTTGTTCGGGAGATAGAGCGTTTACAGACACACACACAGACAGACGGACGGCAAATTTTTTTTTTCTAAAAATATGTTTTTCGGAATCTCCAGTGTCTGAAACGTGTAAATCCGTCAAAAAGTTTTTTTCGATTTTCAAAACGATTACAAGACTTACCCTATACTACGTATGATGGGTAAGTAATAATTTGATGCTAGGTTATCGCATGATGCAACAGAGAAGATTTGCTTAGATTCAGACAGAGTAGTAGTGTAAACTGAAATTAACTGCGTGTGAAACGTCGGGGAATTAACACATTGGCGTTGGTATGTTTTTGTGTAATCTGGGTTTTAAAACAATAGAAGCTCCTCACTCTTCTGAAAGTCTTTCGTAAATTGTTTCATACATAGTTTTCTCAAGTTTATGCATCAGTAAATATCAGTCAAGGTACGGATATTTTGTAAAATATCTTACAATATAAAAATATATGGGCAATTTGATATAAATGCATTTTCTGTAAATGCATTTTCTATAATGTGGAAGACACGCTCTTAGTTAATGAACTTTTTAACACTTCCCAAAATAGTTGAAAAGTATTTATGACTTCGGTTTGTCTGCCGTGTACCGTCGTTTGGCCGTTCGTCCGTGCTCTAACTCTCATAAATATACTCGGATTGCCCTGAAATTTTGTATGTCATTGACACTTAATATAGCATGATCCCTATTGAAAATGAAGTGTATAGCATTTGCAGTTTATGTACAGGGACAGTCAAAAGTATTCAGTTACATTACGGAAAAATATCGTTTCAAGTGCATTTTAATGATGTTACACCATTCGAAACTGGGTGGAATTGATATACAATTATGTAGCGCACTAGAATATGCGTTTCTAAAATATGGTGTGCAAAGCATTTATTATTCATTTACAGGGTCACACAAAAGAATTCTGTTACACAATGCTCTATGGGGGAAAATCGTTTGTAGTGTAATTTAATAATGGTTCACAATTTAGAACATAATTAAATTTATATGTATTACTGAGATGCATTATAAATTGCTCACCGAATAGTATGGTGTGCTTTGCGTTTATCGTTCATTTACAGGGACTTTCTGACTAGCTATTTATTTATTTCTATATCGGTTAACAAATTATGCATCTAAGTATCTCTGACTTACCTCCTCTCTCTCTATCTTAATATCTAAAAATATACCGTGCGACAGTAAATAAACGCCCCAATAAGAAATTGCAATAAGTCAAAAACTACTGCACATAATTTGTTCAAACTTTGTGGTTAAACAAATATTAATAACAAAAACTAAGAAGATTATATCTATTTTCTGTAATATGAATTTTTTTTCTGAATAACCTGTTTTTGTCATTGTATTTTACTTTTGGGGTGCTTTTTCATTGTCACCATGTGTATGTGTATATACTTGTATACATACATTATATATATATATATATATATATATATATATATATATATATATAAGCTTTTTGCAAATAAAAAAAAACCCTTTCTAAATCACAAGATAATTAGTATCATAGATAATAGATATCACTTCATACTAAACTATAAACAGTACATACAATCAAACAAATTGAAAACATATATTTTACGTAAAATAATCTAATAGCAGTACTTTATTTCCGCCTAAAATTAGACGGTTACTTATTATTTTTAATCCTGACGTACTCGAAAATGTAAAATTTTGATTTTGGTTTATCTTTAAACTGATAATTTCAATTCATTTATGGCGAAATCTAATGTGAAATCATCAATATATACATTACATTAATTATGATTAATTACCACATTTAATATATCTCTTCCCATTGTTATCTTTACATTAGGCTAATAAAATTGCCTGCAAATTGAAGATACATTTTAAAGGCTGACATTTTCTTCGCAAACCTACTAAAATCCTAAATGAATGCCCAATGTGCAAAATGATTTCTGTAAAATGGACATTTTTACTTTCTGTGGTTACTGCTGCAACCTTGTTAATATTTTGTTGTGGAACAGGAAAAGAACTGGGTAATCAGGGCTATATCAGAAGATCAATATTTCAGAAATCGGATTCTCGGGAACCTCAAGGTAATTTTTAACAATATCTTTTTAACACAGTTCTGTGAATAAAGAAATAATAAAATGTCATGTAACTTCTGACAAAATGTAAGCTATTTAGTAACTTATATAAATCTTCTAATAATACAATTATCTGTTTTGTTATTCCTTTACTTTACAATTACTCTTAACATTGGTTAAATTTTACAATAAAGTGTCTGCAGGTAAAAGGATAATAAATAACAACAATTTCTTAAAATTCCAAACCTTGTTTTAAAAATATAATCATTCAGAATTGAAAATTACATGTAGTTTTTTTTTTTTTTTTTTTTTGGAAAAAAATAATTTTTATAACTCACTCATCTTTGTAGGTGAAGCATAACTTTGTTTTTTTTAAGGCCTGGTTGCAATGTTTATGTTTACCGCACTCATACTTAGCCTTAGGATGTAAATTTCAAAATAATTTAGTGATGAAATTAGTTATATTTTTGATTTATGATTACCTTTTAACGTAGGTAGGAATAATGTGTCTGCAGGTGAAAATGATTGATACATTCTTTTAATTCCAAAAATTATTAACAAATTAGCTTAAAAATGTCTGAAATTACAAAAAAAATATGTAAAAATTTATTATTTTTGAGAGCAATAACTTTATAACTTACTTTATAATTTTTCATGAAGCATTATTGCCGAACACATGCTTAGCATTATGAAATAAATTGTTGATACTATTCCTATTTTTCATGTATTTTCTGAGTTTGATTGTAAAGCAGTGGCTTTAAACTGATTTCTTAAAAGTATAACTGAAAATTAGTTCTTAAGATATTTGAAAAAAGACTGAGATGTTACTATATTGCTTAAATTTCATACAAATCTGTATTGGATATGATCCCCCTATAATAATTTCGTATGCCAAAACTTCATATTTTAAAAATCTTAACATGCAAGGAGTAACTTTTTTTTTATTATTGTTTTTGAGAACTGATGACCATTTAATAAGTTATTAGGAAAATCCGATAAAATGTCAGTTAACTTACTGCCGAAAATTTCGTGCCTGTCACTCTTTCAACTTTTCTGTCGGTTTCTGGGTGTAGACCACACCAACATTCGATTATTTAAAATCTGATAAATGTGTTCTCTGTAATTTATTTTTCGTTAGCTTTATCTGTTTGAACATGAACATCATGCCAGTTTTATAAGATTCACATGCATTTTTCTTTTACTAATAATTAATCATGACTTTGCTGTCCATACATATATATCCCTCTTATCCTGATGTATAAATTTCATTGTGGAAGAACTGTAATACTGAGTGAGCTAATAATATTTTCTATCCTTTCGGGCAATCGGGTGATTTTCAGTCTCGAAACTTAAGAAGCTACTTCACTTACGCGAAAACACCAACTCGCTAATGTTAATCCTATGGGGGAAATATTTTACGATAACTCGTTCGCATCTCAATATTTTTAAATGATTTTTTTTTTTTTTTTTTTTTTTTTTTTTGCATTGGATAGCTGAAGTTGATCTCTATGCAGACCCTTTATAGTTTTTCGATTTTGGTTGCAGTTTTTTTATTGAGGATACTTTCACTTTCGAAACGAGTTCCGAAAGTGGAAGTATCTTAATAAAAAAAAAACTTGTAATCAAAATCGAAAAAGTAAAAAGGGACTTGCATAGAGATCGACCTCAGCTATCCAATGAAAAAAAAAATCATTTAAAAAAATTGAAATGCGAACAAGAGATCGTAAAATATTTCCCCCATAGGATTAATATTAGCGAGCGGGTGTTTTCGCTTGAGTGGAGTAGTCTTTTAATAGACGAACGAATTGCAAACTAATTTGACAGACGGACGGCTTTCCTGTTACTGCTTATAGTACAGTTCAGTCAACTTCCAAGGAAGGTCTCCTTAAAGCGCACTCAAAACATTTTTTTTTTTAAATTCTAATGAAATTATTTACGTACGTGAAAAAGGAGCAGTCAAATTTAGCTGCGGAATCCCAGTAAATAATCTTTATAAAAATAAAATACTTTCGAGTATTTAGCGCGAAAAGACGAAAGCACCGTGCGATTATTGGAGCAACAAAGTTTGCCTCGCCAATTTTAATTTTGAAATTGCTTGTTAAATGAATGTTTAAATGCGTAGTACTTATGTATTTAAACATATACAATAGAATAGTTTATTTAAATTTACGCAGTTTCACCGGTTGGATAAATTTTAAGGGTATTTTAAAAGTAAAGGCCCGATTAAGAACGCTGTCATTATACATTTCGATATCGAAGAAGTCGTTGTTTCCATGGCAACAATACTTTTCTCTTGTTGTCCCCGACACTAACAATATCAATATCGCATTGACAGTTTTCATAATCGGACGTTAATTTTGAGTTTGAAACAATTTTAATCCATTTAAATTTTGTTCTAAACCATACACCTTCGTTAATTTTCATTATACATATAAATGTAAACGAAAAATCTGTAATTATATAATTGTATTTATTTAAATTAAACTTAGTGATGTAAACCACAAATGATGTCATGCTTGGAGGGGGTGATGGGGGTTTCTGAAATTGTGACAGTTTGTGACAAGGGGGTGGGAGGGGGGTAAGAAGAAGTGTGACATCACACATTTTGGTTAAAATAAAATCCTTTAAAATCAGCAGATTAAATTTTGAAGTTATTTTGAAATTACCAGAATTTAAGGGTATTTTTGAATCGGACTAAAACAACTTTCATGTGATTTGTTTTCACTTAAATTCTTTCTTTTCAAAAAAATATATTAATATTTTATTACTAATTGTATTACTTTATTGTATATTAATTATGTTTTCTGTTGTAAACCTTAATCTTATTTCATACAAAACACGAATCATTTTTATTGTTATGCTCACAAATGTCATTAAAACCCATAGTTAAAGTTTAAAAATAAAATTTGAAATATGATCTATAACGCAGTGCTTTGTTTCTGAACTGCAAGTATATGCCTATGTAATATAGCGTGACATGTGACGAGGGGTGGGGTGGGGTAGGGTGAAGTGTGACTAAGGGGGGGGGGGTCAAAAATACTGAAAAAAAGTGTGACATCGATTATGGACAGCCCCTTACTTAAGCTAGTTTAGTATGAAGATTAGAAAAAGTTTCCCCTCAAAGAGTATAATAACATAAACGCGTATTTCATTGTGTCGTCAACGGCAATAAATTAACAAAAAAAAAAAAATGAAATTTTCATTTTTTTACGGACGATGTACATAGATTACACAGGAATTTTCTTCTATAAACATATGTATATCCTCACGAGACGAATATTCCGCGTTTTTTCCAAATTTTCTGAGTATATGCGCTTTTGAAGACTTTTCCTTGTTAGAGGATTTTGTAAAAGAATAATGATAAATGAGTCAGAAAATATGTCAGAAAGTTTCGCGTTGTTGAGTCGGGAATTTGAGAATCATCTTAATAATAATTAGTATAGAAAAGTTCCGTCCAATAGATGCTTGTGAATTATCTTTTGTTTTTACAAAAAACATTGTGTGACAATGAAAGTAAGAAAATGCAAGTTTTTCAAGTTATAAGCTGTTCTCTTTAAATGATTGGTTAAGTTTTCAATATATATATATATACACTATATGGCCATTAATGACCGGCAACTTTCAATTTTAGACATTTTGTGGAATAGTTAAAAATGTACTTGTCAGATTCTTCTGGAATTTTAGAATTAAAAAGAACAGGTTTGACTTCATATTTATTAACGTCGATTTGATAAGGAGTATAATTAGGGGGCCAAAAAAAATTAAAGAAAAAAAAATAATACTTGGGATCACCCTGTAAAATAAAATGCACCAAATGATCTATCGCTACAGAATATACATATAGGCAGACATTGTACAATATGTGTATTCATTTGTGTAAGAATAGCATGTATATTAATAGAGATATAGCGATTTTTTTTTAAAAATTAAAAAAATTCTTGCATATTTTTTCCTTATAACATACAGGGTTTTTAATCAAATTTAACGCCAGTTTCAGAAAAATTGACAAAATATAGTAGAAACAATATAGTGCAATTGAAATGTAAATATATTAAATATTTAAGGAAATATGGGCAGTTGTACAACATATTTTGTATCTGCGCATGCGCGAACGATAAAAAGGAACTTTTTGCATAATTTAATAGTCAACTCTATGGAGCAACTTGTTAAAAAAAATCAGTCAAATATCGTAAAAATTCAGAGAAATATCGGCGTTAGAGTGAGATGTTTTTTAGTTTCTCGCTAAATGATAAGGGATTGTCCACAAATTGTCATGTTTAATTTTTATACTATATTTCATTTTTTATTGATATTTTAGTTCGCCTTGGAAAACTTTATTGCACCAGGTTATAATACTTTTGAAATGGATCCTTAATTTTGATAATTCTTTTTTTGTCCGAATAAGCTCGTTAGGGTAGTTTTTCAAAGAGAACTAAAGTATCATTAAAAATTGGAAAATAGTATAAAATAAAAAATGACAATTTGTGGAAAATCCCTTATCATTCAGCGAGTTTTAGTGAGAAACTAAAAAACAGCTCACTCTAACGCCGATATCTCTTTGAATTATTACGATATTTGACTGATTTTTTTTAATAAGTTGCTCCATAGAGTTGACTATTAAATTGTGCAAAAACTTCCTTTTTATCGTTCGCGCATGCGCAGATAAAAAATATTTTATACAACTGCCCATATTGCCTTAAATATTTAATATATTTATATTCCAATTGCACTATATTGTTTCTACTACATTTTGTCAATTTTTCTGAAACTGGCGTTAAATTTGGTTTAAAACCTTGTATGTTATAAGCAAGAAACATGCAAGAATTTTTTTAATTTTTTAAACAAATCGCTATATTTCTATTACTATACATGCTATTCTTACACAAATGAATACACATATTGTACAATGTCTGCCTATGTATATTCTGTAGCGATAGATCATTTGGTGCATTTTATTTTACAGAGTGATCCCAAGTATTATTTTTTTTTCTTTAATTTTTTTTGGCCCCCTAATTATACTCCTTATCAAATCGACGTTAATAAATATGAAGTCAAACCTGTTCTTTTGGATCCTAAAATTCCAGAAGAATCTGACAAGTATATTTTTAAATATTCGACAAAATGTCTAAAATTGAAAGTTGCCGGTCATTAATGGCCATATAGTGTATATATGTATATATATATATATATATATATATATATATATAACTATCTAACTGCATACATGCTGATGACTGATGACTGATATGCTGCACTTAAATATATAATAAATTATGGTGTTTCTGTAGATTTTTAAAAAGTTATGTCAATTTTTACATGTAGATGGTCGTTTATTACAAAATACACTATATACAACGATGGAACTGAAGTTACGGCCATAATTTGGATTTTTGTTTGCTTATGGTACCTTAGGTATATATAAGGAAAACCCACACAAAAATATTGAAAACATTTTACCGTATAGCATTAAACAAAACTAGCATTTTTTCTTTTTTCTTTTAAAGCTTTCTTCTGATAAAATACAATACAAGAAAAGTTCATAGTATAGGAAAATTAAATGGATGGGTTTTTCTATGCCATTGTTTCATTTTAACTTTAGAGCTTAATTTTTAAAATGTATCTTTAGAATTAATTTAAAAAAATTCAATAGTATGTTTAATATGTAAAAGACACATTATGGAAAAATAAATCACTTATAATCAATATAAAAGGGCTTTGTATAAATTAAAACAACGTTTATTTTTTTTTTGCATCAATTATAACTAAAGTTATAGCCACAGCGTTTGTTATTTAACCTACATTTCATACGTGTTAGCTTTCCGTCCCAATTTATTGAAGAATAAAACTGTACATTTTAAAGAAAATTCATATAGGGTGAAACCCCCAGTTATTGACACCTAACCAGTAACTGACACTTCAACAGAAATCTAACTCAAATAAACATTTTCTTGTAAAATGCTGTAAAGTAATGTCATCAAGTGGTAACATGTTTTTCTCAACTGTTATAACTTACTTTTTCAGCTATTGGTTTTTCAAAAAAGGTATAGTGTCAGTTACTGGAGATATTGACTATACAGGGTGTCTCAAAAGGTCGTTTACAAACTTAACATGCTGGTCTGTCATATCATGATAAACAAGATTTACATAGGAACTTGTGTTCGAAAATGCAAACTGTGACCGCTAGAGGGCGATTTTCATGTCACCGATAATACCAGCCCAAACGTTTACGGCGAAACGTTGTTGACGTGCATGGGCACTTGTACAATTTGGGTTTTCATGCACCCATATGTGCATGTTGTGCAAGTTCAGGACACCGTCCTGTGTAAAACAGGATTCATCCAAAAACAAAATCCACGATGGAAAATCCGGCTGTGTGACCCGCTGTTGCAAATACCAGGGTGCGAATGCAACGCGTTGGAGATAATCGTCAACGCACAATGCCTGTACTCTTTGTAAATGGTAGGGATGTTGCGTCTCCTCATGCAGTATGCGCATAATGCTGGAACGATGTACAAACAAGACGCGTTCGTTTGCTCGTAGACTTGTTTGCGGGTTTTTGTCAAATTCCAGAAGCACGGTTTCATCTACGACAGGTGTGCGTGTAGTGCGTTCTCGACCGATGTGGCTACGTAATTGGAAATCTCCTGCTGCACGCAATCTGCGGTGCAATTGTCCAAAAAAACATGACTTTGCTGAAGTCTGCTTGGGAAGCGCTCAAGGTACATCCGTACCATGGCTCGTGCATTTCCATCCCCGGCGTCATACACATAATGCATATCGGCCAATTTTGCGTTACTAAACCGATTCATCCTTTTCCTGCAATGTCCTCGCATGAAATGATTACGCTTCCCACTCTCCCGTAAGCATGTGCTCATAGCCCTCTAGCGTTCGCAGTTTGCATTTTCGAACACAGGTTCCTATGTAAATCTTGTTTATCATGATATGACAGACCAGCATGTTAAGTTTGTAAACGACCTTTTGAGACACCCTGTATTTATGACAAAAATTAATTTTTAGTAATAAAAATTATTTTTTTTTTCAAAATTTTGTCAATAATAATTTTTACTACAATGTATTTTTACTATACTTTCAAAAATAAAGATAAGTATAAAATAGATTTAAAACCTTTTAATTGTGATTCGAAGAAGAAAAAATCCTTAAAGTGTCAGTTACTTGGGGATTTCACTCTAAATTATCAAGAAACATTTTTCGGTAAAATTTCTTTTCTATATTTGGGTCGAAAAATCTAAGTATAGACTGGTATATTTAGATTTTTGCTGAAGGAAACCTTTTTAAGTTTTTTATATTAAATATTATTTAATTTTCAAACAAAGTTATAATTTTTGTCAATATTTTTTTTACATGTATCTGATAACTTGGACGTCATTTTTTTTTTCAGTAATATACTTTAATGGGAGAAATTTACTTTTTATAGTGTGTTATTAAATATATTTTTACACATAATTTTTAACTTGCTTTAGCCTATATATATATGTAGGATTTCAGTTTTAATACTTCAATTGCTTTATGACGTCATGATCGTCAACTTAACTGACGCTTTAGTACTGTTACTGTCATACATGATTCAAATTCACGAGGTATAAATATTTTGGATCGCGAGATTTGGCAAAGAGCCGGTCTTATAATTTTTATCATCGAAGAAGCGTCGAAGTGTGAAAGAGTCAATTAGGGAACTGCTAGGCCTAATTGGACTGTGTGACGATAAGGATATTGTATGTTTTATGTTAGAAGTGTAAGATTTTTTGAAGAAATAACCAACGAAGCGTTGTGGAATTGATTTCCTAGAGTGGTATTAAAGTTCTTGCTTTTGTTATTTTGAAGTCTAGTTGTTCAATTAATTCAGTAAATTAACTTTTTACGTATCACCTTTCTACACACACACACACACACACACACACACACATATATATATATATATATATATTAACACTTTTTCTGAAATTAATACAACTTTAACTACAGCAATATTTATGGAAGTTTACTTTTTTGGAATACATATTATTTTGATGTATAGCTTCAATCTCATTTTAGATATTGAATGTGACACAGGTGAATGTAAAAGAAATGTATGTAATTGCTGTCCTGGATATGCTGAATACAAACCTTGGTTAAAAGATAGAAAATGTAAAAGTAAGTATAATTCTTTTTTTTGGTATCAATCAACTATTACTACGTATGCAAATTAAGATAAAGCTGAGATGCTTGCAAAATTATATGTTCAGCACTTTACACCAAATACCTTACCCGTGGCCCTAATTCTTTGCGCACCAGTTTAAAGGTGAAGTTTTTCAAAGAAAGAACACGCAAACTTAATTTTATCTAAATAAACAATCAAATTTGTGAAATGTCAGACAACTGACATTTCACGAATTTGATTGTTTATTTAGACAAAATTATATATATATATATATATATATATATATAATTTTGCGTTTTCTTTATTTGAAAAACTTCACTTTTAAACTGGTGCGCAAAGAATTAATTGACATTTCACAAATTTGATTGTTTATTTAGACAAAATTATATATATATATATAATTTTGCGTTTTCCTTCTTTGAAAAACTTCACTTTTAAACTGGTGCGCAAAGAATTAGGCCACATGTAATATTCGTCACGTCTTTAACTATACCGGCATAACTCATGTCAGCGATACTATCAAAAAGTTCTTTGCCACTCCTCCCATCCAGCCTGTAAAATTCAGCCAATTGTTGTAATTCATAATATTATTGAAAAATGGGGGGGGGGGGGGAAAGTTAAAGTCCCTGAGTAAATTACTAATACTGCTTTTAAAAATATTCCTTCTAACTTTATTTTTATGTTATCAAATGAACTAATTCTATTTTCAAAATTTCGTATTTTCCTACTCCTTGGAAGACTTCAATCATTTCACCTATCTCTAAATGAAATACTGAACTTAAATATCCTGCCAATTACCTCCTATATCATTTATTTTCTCTCTCAGTAAAGTTGTTAGAACGAATCATGATAACTAGCACTCCACCCAGTAGAAGCTGCGTCGTGTTGTGGAATTTCTTTTTGAAAATCTCAGCATGAGGATTCCAGCTACTTCTATTTAATTATACGTTTATAAGGCCTCTGATAATGTGTAGCATGGGGCCTTTTTTACAAATTAATTCAGCAAGGCACATCTGCTACACTTATGTACTTAATATATCTTTTGAAATGTAATCATCATTCTTAGTAATCATCCCTTTTCATTCACATTAACAATATCCTCTCAACACTTCACCTTATTATCTTAGTGGTATTGAAAGGCAGTATCTTTGTCCTACATTATTTAAAATGCACTTTAATGTCATCTCGCATACACTTAGAACAGACTATGGAGTCTATGTCAAGCATCTTCAGACACATACTGACGTTTTCATGAGCTGATATATTCTATAGCGTGTTAAAATTAATGAAAATAAAACTGTTACAGTATTCGTTTCCAGATCTTTTTCTCTTTTTAAAAGAATAATATTTTTACAATATTACTATCACTTGAAATGATGATGATTCAAAGTACCTGGGAGTTTATCTGGATAAACGGCTGATAAGGCTTATTTTAACTCTTAGAGGAAAAGTAGCAAAGACATCAAAATTTCTATTATTAAACATCCACCCTCTTTTCATCCCCAATAAACTTCCTATCTATAATTATTTTGTTTTAGTTCTTATAAATTTCGCTTGTTAATCTAGCGTAAACCTTCTGAGTGTCTTACATGATAAGAGTATTTGTAAAATTATAAATGGATCTCAATTCCTTGGAAAATCTACGATATGTAAGGGAAAAAAAGGGTTAAAAAATATTCGAATAATTCCTATGAAAATTTAAATAATATTTCGAATGTAACAATCGCTGATCTGTCCGACTAGGAGATTCCCGATACTTTCGATAGAAATAAATATCTAACAACCTTTGAAATTATCGCATTTCTTTACAACTGTTTATTTATTTTTTATTTTTTATGTATTATCATTTTTTTCTTTTTGCAAAACTTTTTTCGCATTTTTTTATTGTAACATTATGTTATACACAAAAAAATGTATGACTCTAAGAATCTGCTTTTAATTGTCTTTGGATCTACTTGGTGCCACTTTTTCCTATTTTATGAGCCTATATATCATAGTCTAATTCTCATTTTTGTATTATATTTTTAATTTTTTCAGACTTTTAATATTATAATTCTATACTTAAAATTTAATTCATTTTAACTTAAATAATATACTATTTAAACTCTCATTTATGTAATTATTATTATAAGCAGAGATTTACAAATTTGATAAAATCTGGTAGCCAGGAAAACAGTCGAGTCGCCAGTAAAAAATGTTTAACCTCCTTCCTTCCTCCGTCATTGATTTTCAAAAAACACAAAAGTGATTTATGAAATAATTGAGAAAAAATAATAATAAGCATAGTTTAGAATTATTAGTTACATAGTTTAGAATAGTAAATAATTTAGAAAGTTAATATAAACTATGTTTTTTAATGAAACTTATCAAAATTATAATCACTTATATGTTGACAACTTATATGAACACAAAAATCTGATTTGAAACTTACAAAAAAACTAGATCATTTTTTTGCATTGCATCTAATTTTAGATGCCAAAGAGGTTGGACTAACAATATTTCAAAAAGTACAATTTCTTACGGTTTTATTGAAATCTTCCCCTCTCACCACATCCTAATCACCTGACATATGCTAGGTGGCTAGAGCTGAAAACAATGGTGTTTTCTGTGCATGACAGGGAAAATACCTTTTGAACTTGGTTCTTCCTTGAAAAGTACGAGAGAAGAGGAATATCACTGCTTGACGCACAAGAGTAGAAATAGTGAAGGAAAAAAAATTCCATTTGTGCTCATTTCTTAGGTCATTTTTTTTACAAAAAAAACAAAAAAAAAAAAACAAAAAAAAAAAAAAAACCGCCACCTTAAATAACTTGGTCGCCAAATCAAAAAAATTGGTCACCACTGGTGACCTGGCGACCGGATTTGTCTCGCCCTGGTTATAAGTAATTACTGTTGCACTTAATTTCTTATGGTTTCCAATGTATTTGCAATACACTTATTTTTAATCCGATGAAAAGTTTCAATTTTTTATTTTAAAAAGGCTATAGTAATAGGAAATCTTCAAAAGGATGTCACGAAAACTTTTAAATGGCGCATGGCGACCATGTGCGCCGCGTTGGATAGCCCTGTACTTAAACTATAGTCAACATATGTGAAACAAACAAAAGTAATTTAGATGCAAGTATTCCATATTTAGCACAAAATATTTTGATTAGGGAAATAAAGATTATTTGCAGCAATTAATACAATAACATGTACATACATACAAAAAAAAATCACCTTATGTTTAAGATTTTGATATAGTTGCGGAGAAAATTTTACCGATTGGGGAAGTTGCCTTTTAAGTATTTGAAAAAGAATAGCCAAAGATAGGCAGTTGAATAAAAGAACATTAAAAAATATGATGAAATATGGTGATAATTATAATAATTCAATAATGTTATTGTATTTTCTTTCTTATTTGTTGAATCTATTTTTAAAAATGTTAAGTTGTATTAATCATTTAAAAAATGTATATTAATAATAAGTAAATTCATTAACGCATTCAGATACGGAGATTTGTAACAGTTAAAGATACTAGAAAGTTTCAAAATACTATCTTGAATATGAATTCATTTTCAACTGTGAAGTACAGTTCTTAGGTTAAGAAGAAATTTTTCAAATATTATGTTAACAAATTTTCTAAGTAAGAATTTACTACGGCCTAGGTAGAGAAAATATTTTATTCATGACGGCTTGTATAATTAAAATCGTACAAGATATTGGGTATTCAAAAATTAGAATAAAATTGCTTCTTAATTAAAAAAAAATCTTATTATTTTGAAAATGTATGCTTTAAATTAAATTGTGAAAAAAGATAGGTTTAAATATTTTATAACACATTCGAAACCAAATTTTTTTAATTACACAGGAAAATGGGTACAAATCGATATAAAATTTGCTTGAGATATCAAAGTTTCATAACAAAAAATAATGCTTAAAAACATAATGTTTTATCAATGTTTAATTTAATCATGTAACACGCAAAATAACATACTTACAAAAATTAACAAGCTTAGCTTTATACGAATTTGTTTTGACAACGGTTTTCTCCCTACCCTTTATTTGCTCGACTAATTATGACTGAGTAACATCCTCAACGGAATGCATCCTCACACACATGTATACATTATATATCTATATATATATACATAAGAGGGGGGGGGGGGGGGTAGAAGTTATTAAGAAAATAATTTTTATTATTATTTTTTTATATTTTATTTTAGAATGCAACTGTGGTAAAACATTTAGCTGTGAATTTAACATTGTTACTG
Organism: Maratus michaelseni; assembly: GCA_963931845.1. Classification (NCBI taxonomy): domain Eukaryota; kingdom Metazoa; phylum Arthropoda; class Arachnida; order Araneae; family Salticidae; genus Maratus; species Maratus michaelseni. Next base: position 95,862,198 of record OZ007596.1, read on the forward strand.
GTAGAAAAACGTGTCTATGCCCAAACGGATACTCTGAAATTTCAGCTTCCTGTAAAGGTGAGTGGAGAAAATAAGAAACTACGCAAGCATATATTTGATTAAATCATGACGTATTGTAATTTTTGTACTAAGAGATTTTATTCCATACAATCGAGAACTACTCGATTGTCTGGCATCTTCAATATTATGTCGGTTAAAGTAATATTAATCTTTGGGTAATGGTTATTAGCGGGAGCCTTACTGTAAAATTGGTTAATAAAACCGAGTTATCTTTAATGCTAAGTGGGTTTAAATATTATATTTAAAGGTAAAGGAGTATTCTGCTGAACATGATATATTTCCAAGTGCAATATCCACAGGTGTTGAAAAATTAAGTAAGGAAAAACATGCCAATTTTCGAGCAGTATTTTCACCTATTCAGATGCGATGCCTGCAAATAGAAAATGTAGCTTAAAAATGCGTTAGACTGAATGAAATGTTTGTTTAATAATATTTTAGAGAAATGTAACAATGTAAAGTACCTTCACATGGAGGAAAAGGTCCAAATACTGGCTAGGGTCCAAATACTGGCTAGTAGGTGTTCTGAGAATTGAGCGCAGCGCAGACTAGCGGCGATAGACAGAGTTTGTACCTTTAATTGAGAGATGAAGGACACGAGCAGTACGTAGCTGAAGTTTGTCTAATTTGCAAACAATAAGAGCAAAAGTGTCGACACGAATGAAATCTGAGATATCAAAAGTTTTCAAGTATGTGTTTCGCTTTTTTTATATAAAGTACTGATCATATTTTGGCCTGAATTGACGATTAAATTGTTTTCTAGACATATTTAGCTCTCAAATGCCTCAAAACACGTTATTGGTATTTTACTATAAGAATGAGTAACACTGGTTTTAATTTAAAAATAGCGGCGGTCCAAATACCGGCCACCCAGAGTGCGGTCTAATACCGCCTAGCCGATATTCGGACCTTTCTGGGTTTGCTCCGCGTGAAGGAAAGGAAAATATATTAATTTATGGGATCACGACGCTGTGTTGCTTTGTTGCATTATGTTACAGTGTATGGCTATGGTTACAATAGTGTCCAAAATCGTCCGCCGTAAATAGGAAGAGAAAAAAAATGACGGAGGAAAAACTAAGAAAATACAGGCGAAAAGGGCAGAGGTTGGATTTAAAAAAGGAAAATATTCTACAGATGAAGATGATTCAATTTGTGTCTTTTGCGAGGATGCTTTCTCTGCAGACAAGAAGGGAGAACTCTGGTTTCAATGTTTAGAATGCGATATGTTAGCCCATAACGACAGCACCGACGCAGTGGGAGATTAATACATTTATAATTTTTGTAAAGCAATCTACATTTCAAGCAGCAAGCTGTTTTTTTGTTTAAAACGTTAAAAAACAAAACTAGGAACAGAATGTAAAGAAAACAGCCAGAGATAGTCGTTAAGATTTTTATACATTTCACAAATATGTTTGTTTATTAAAACTTCCATGTTCTTTTTGTACATATTAAATGTTATTAATCAATAAAATTTATTAAACAATGTTCTTCTATCTTAATTAGCTATATTAGCGCTATTTGTTTAATTCTTAAAAAAAACTGAGGTAGCCGGTATTTAGACATATTTTCAAAATTCAAAATTTGCAGACTTTCTGAATTTTTCTATTTATAAAAAGAAAACGCTTTTTAAAGTGAATGTTTTTTTTCTATGAGGACGTGAAATCTATCAAGGTACCCTATCATTCTTTTGTTCTCCTCTAACTTTCAAAATAGTAGGATCTAGATTGAAAATAAAAGTGGTACCGGTATTTGGATCTTTTGCTCTATCAATAAAGCACTTACCCTTTTAAACAGCTCCACTATTGGCTATAAACATTATTGAAGATCACTATAAAAAAAAATTGAGGTTCCATAACACACTTTTAAGAGTAAAGTTTTAAGAGTACAGTCTGTTCATTAAGAAAGTGGTCGTTATAGTCTGGAAAAAATAATAACTATAATTATTCTTTTTTTCATTAAAGTGGACTTTATCAACTATTTCACAATTACCTAGTATTTCGTCCAATCACCTTCAGTATAGAATATAGATTATAAGTGGACAGCTTTTTTCCAGATTTTCGACGGGGTTTTCTACGTATTCATTTCGTAAAGATTGCCATATCTTCTTGATTTTACATATTAAAAGCTTCATTTTGTTTTACGACTACACATTTGCAATCGGATTTGCATCTGGGAACATCGCTGGGCATTCCATCACAGTGACGTTATTTTGCTGTTTCCATGTACCACATTAATTTACTGCGATATTTAGGATCAGTATCTTCTTGCAGCATCAAAGCTGTTCTACTAGAACCTGAAACCTTTCCAGCAGAGAAGTATTTTTGATAGATGGTTCTTATTTTATTTGTCAACAAAGTCGAAAGAAAGTCGCTCTTTTATCTTCCACTAATTTTCATACTGTTAAGAATTCTTTTGGCTTTGTTGACAAGATTAAACGCCTTTTTCCTTGCAGTTATAAAAATGGTTTCCTTAGATGTTAAATCGATTTTTACTAACGTTCCTGTTCAAAGGGCAATTGATTGTTTGGAAGGAAGACTTCGCGAATTTCATTATTCTTTCACTGAGATTGGTGAAATCCTGCAATTAGTTAGTATTTGTATCAAGCAAACCGCCTTTTACTTTAATAATTCTGTCTCAAACTGATATGATGGTTTAGCCATGGGTAATCTACTTTCTCCTCTTTTATGTGATATTTATATGCACTATTTTGAAGAAAATATCTTCAATTTGTATAAATTTATTCTCTCTTTCACTTGTTAATTCTATTTATTCTTGTATTCAATTTACTCTCGAAGTCGAAGAGAACAATTCTCTTCCTTTCCTTGATGTCTTGGTTTCGAAACACCCAGATCAGTTCTCTACCTCTGTTTATAGAAAACCTTTCGCTGTATGTCCCCTTCCTCATGCTCTTTCAAAGCACCCTCCGCAGCAAAAAGTGGCGTCATTTTATACATTTGTTTTCAGGTCGTTACGTATTTATTCTGACTCTTCTGCTCTGTATAACGAAAATAATTATCTCAAATCTCTTGCCCTTTCCCGCGGTTATAATCCTCTTTGATTTATAAAGCTTTGAATAAATTCAGCAATCCTAAACGTCCTGTTTCGGACTCTAATAATCCTGCTAATTTTAACTCTATCATTCTGCCATTTTATTCTCCTCTCTGTTTGAAAATTTCCAAAATCCTTTCTCGTTTCAATTTTAAATATATCTTCAAACCTATTAAAAAAATAAAATTTCTTCTCTGAAAGATCCTATTCCTACCGAGAACCGTCGGGCGAGTATTTTATTCCTTGTTCTTGTAATTTATGTTTTATTGGTCAAACTAAGACAGCATTAAAGTTCAGATTAAGCGAGCATCAAAGGTACATATCTAATCAAGAATTTTCCAAATCTTCGATTGCCTCTCATTGGTGGACACTGTTCACTGTTTCAATTACTCCATGGTCAGAATAACTTCTTCACCTGTCTCTTCCCCTTACTTGCATTTTCACGATGTATTTTATATTTTTAAAAACTCCGGTAATCTTCTCAATGATCTCTCATCATCTGCTTTTCTCACTTTAGCTTGGAAATTACTTTTGTAATTTTTTTTGTCTCTTTTATTTTATTATTGTATTATTTTATTTTATTTATTTATTTATTTATTTATTTATTTTTTTGCTTATTTATTTATTTGTTATATTTTTATTTATTTATTTTTAATGTACTTCTTTTGATGTTTTTATTCTCTCTCTCTCTCTCATTTTTTCACTTTTATTTTGGCTACATTTTTCTCTTATATTTGTGCTTCTCTATGGCTGGTGTTTTCCTTTCAGCTAGCGCCACCTGTCGCATTCTTTGTAAGCTAAGTTCCCTCTTTGCCCTTCTGTACTTTTGCGACCTTGTCTTCTTACGGACACGTGTTTGCTTTGGCTTATGACGGGCTGTTAAAAATTTGCAGCTCGAAACGCGTACTGTGTCTTGTTTTGTTTTTATGGTGATTGATACAAAGTTTCATTATTTAATTGAGCTTCTAGAACGTTTATCGATATTTTTCTGCCTCCAGATTGTACATTAAGGTGGTTCTGAAATGATCTTCTCAACAACTCGAAACTTTCAGACACACTTTCTGACTAATTTATAAGCGTAAAATAATAAAATTGGCACGCTTGACTATGGAAGAGATTTGGAATCGAAATGAGTTTTACATATTTTTGATAAATAAATTACTTATGAAGTTATAAGCGATTCGGATCACTTGACGACATGTTTTTCTCGTTTCTCAGGCAGCCGCGTCGGGAATTCAGTTCAAAATGCCAACTTTGGCAGTATTTACTGAAAGATCTGCCTTTACCAAAGAATGGAAAACGTGTTTCAATTACAAAGTTTCTGAATAAGAAGACCTGCTGCCAATTTCATACGTTTTCGAACAAAAATGAATTAAAAAATATGTCATAAAGTAGACAGTTTGGATTTGAGAACAAACAGCCTTAAGAAGAGATTATTCAAAAGTTGGTTTCTATATAGTTTATTTTGATCGATCGTATGATCCCCAAGTCACAAGTTTGACTGTTGCATGTACAACTGGCAGGTAAAAATTCCATTCACACATTGTTTAACTTTAAATGTACAACATGGGCTGTACATTGATCAACAAACAAAATAATCTTCGTTTCTGTAAGCGCATTTGTTGTCTAATTTGGGAAGAAAGTTTTCAAAAATCGTTCTTGTCACCCATACATTTTGGTTTGAGTCATACTCATTAGGAAAGTTCTTTACATTCTTGGAACATATCGGTTTTTTGGATTTTCCAACAACTAATGGTGTTATCTTTTCACTCCTGTCAGCATTCGTGCATATCAAAATAGTCAATTTCAGTTTGGATAGTTCCCCACCATGGCTGTTTTCACCCTTTACTGCAGAAATCTTATCAGAAAGAAGATTGTAAAACAATCCTGCCTTGTAAGCTTTGAAAAAGTCTTTATTAACAATTCTTGTATCAAAGACGGCAATGTGTTCTCGATACACTCTTGGCATTATCGGAATCAACGCCAGCAGAATCGCCTCGAATAGACTTACTTATAAGATAAATTGTGTCTCTTTTTAAAGCGGTCTATCCACCGATCTGAAGATATAAATCCTTGAATTCTCATTTTAGAAGCACTTCTATTGCTTTTTCCTTTAAAACTGGACCATTTATAGTTATGTTTGTTGCACAAACTTTGTTGAACCATATAAAAAAAAATCCCTTTCTTTTTGACGTCATATCTTTACAGTCGAGGCTAACGAAAAATACAGGCTACCGCGGTGCATTCAGCTTATCTTTTTTTACAGACCGCTAGAGTGACGTGATGCTCTTTTCGTACATCTGCATTGGTGGATTCGAGCATCACGTGACTCCCGCGGTCTGTAAAAAATGATACGCGTAAAGCACCGCGGTAGCCTTTCTTTTTCGTTAGCCTCGTTTACAGTTTAAAGCTAACAACGTAAATCCTTTAACAAATGCTATCACGATATCAGCTCTATTCTATTACTAGACGTTAATAACTGGGAAGCTCTACTTGCGAGCAACCAATCATAGTAATCCAACGGAGGGGGCTTCGCAAATGCGCAAGAAAGCAAAAATCCAGTCCCGTTCTATGCGCTCGAGCCCGTTCGTATCGTTTTCTAAGTGAATGAAACATTTTAATCAAAAATTCCCATGCAAGAAAATGTTTTAAAAAATATCAGCATAAAAAGAAACAAAGAAATTTAACAAGTAAAAAATATTAATCACTAAAAAAAGTTTCTACCGACATTTTTCAAAAAAAAGATATTTGAAACAGTCATCTCTTTTCTTCATCATGTGGTGAAGTGTATGAGGGGGGAGCTCTGACTTCTGTTAACTGCCGTTTAACATAGATTTTAAACACGTGAATGTAAAAATGAAGACCGAACTAACAATTAATATTCATAGGGAGTTTAGGAGGCTCCACCCTCCCTCTCTTAGTGTGTTTATTATTTTAAGTCTCTCAAGAATAAATTTTACCATTTTTTGTTTCAAACTCATTGCAATAAAATAAAGTTAATTAAATATTGTTAATGGGTTAACTTATTAAATTTCTAAAGAATTATGAAACTTTCTAAATGATTTTACTACCGAACCATTTTCTTTCCTTTATGTCAAAGGTTGGCGAAACTTTAGCATTACAAACTCTGAACTTGTGAGTAGATTCTCCCAGCTGCTAAGCTCTAGAAAGCAAACTCCATTCGGATAAAAGGGGAAGGGATGGAAGGGGGGGGGGTTGAATCTTGCACCTGCACTTGGTAAGAAAAAAGTCCTTCCTACCTGTACAGGGAGGAAAAGGTAGCTTTCATAGTTCATGTCTTTAAAAATTCAACTAATTTTACTCAAACACCCGAAGATAAAATGCTTGGAACCCGATTATAGAAGATTCAATCCCGGTTTTCATTAATATTTTATTTGAATGTAAATTTCAGCATGAAAGTTACAAACAAAAATCAGATTGTTTCAAAATGTCAGCCACCCTAGCATTTCAAACTGCCATATCTCATCCATTTTTTAAGATAAAGCCAAAACAAAAAATGTTCCGCGATTATTGTATCACGATCTAACACTTAGTGGAAACAACTTTTTCAATTTATAATTTTTTATGCATATTCTTGAATTAAAAAAATTATTTAACTTGCCGCCATTTTCAAACAAGATGGCATGAAGTTGTCCAACGAACTCGGTCTAGACCTTGGTATGTTCCGTACACATAATCAGTCACATTCATATCGGTTCATAAATACGAGAGTTACAGCATAACAAATAACAGATTGTTTCAAATTCTCATCCGCCCTAGAATTTAAAACTGCCATATCTCAGCCATTTTTTAAGATATAACCAAAACAAAAAATGTTCCAGAATCCTTATATCACGTTCAAACACTTAACAGAAACATTTTTTTTTTCATTTTATGATTTTTTGTACAAGATACAGCTTTTTGAATTTTTAAAAATATTTTTTTTTAACTGGCTGCCATTTTGAAACAAGATGGCGGACGAAGCTGACCAACGAACTCGGTCGAGACCATGGTATGTCCTATGCACACACTCAGTCACATCCAAATCGGTTCATAAATAAAAGAGTTACAGTATGACATATGTCAGATATATATATATATAAATCAACATTTGAACGGAGGGTGGTTTGGGGGTCATGATCGGTGAAAATATACAATTTTTTTTTTTTGGAATTGCCTTCCTTCGAACAGCTGCAATAGGTAGCTTTTTGTAATGAAAGCTACCTAAAACAAAGAGGGGGAGGATTCCGAGTTTTACAAGTATTGCTTTTGTATGCATTTTTAATGAGAATTTCTGATTATTTTAGGAAAATTTCATAGTTTTTTCCGCTGAAAAAACGTTAAATGCGGGAAACATTTCAAAATTATAATGTTAAATATGAGTATTTTTTAACATTACAAGCATTGAAAATTAATTGAGACTAATGAAAGATAACGTTATATGCGGGAAATCGTTAAGTATGTGCTACGTTAAATCAAGGTTTCACTATATATTGGATTGAATTTGAATATATTTTCCAGCTCATAAGATTATTTTGAAATATGTTATGTATGAATATGTGTCTGAATTTATGTTGTGTTTTCATTCTCTAGCTGACTGCAAAATAAACCCTTGTATTAATTCCGGAAAATGCATTGTAAAAGGTGACGACATCGTGTGTAATTGTTCAAAGAATTACGTTGGAAAATTTTGTGAGGCTAGTAAGTAGATACTTTTTACTCATTTTTTTTTTCTCTGAAATAACAAAAGAAAAATGTTTTATTTACGTAATTTTATTTTTTTGTGGAAGGGTAATAGAAAAATTCTTTTTACTTCCAAATAAGCTGAAAAGTTCCAAATTATTTCGACAAATCTCAAATAAGGATGGCTTGGTTATTTTATATATTTTTTTCATAGGCAGTGCAAATCTGAAAGCGTTTCGTATGCCCGGAACTCTGGTGTTTCTGCTACAAAAGTTACATACCTGTAAAGAAGAAGCTGCTAATAACTAATAATATATTTATTTACATATAATTATTAATAGTATTAATTATAAAATATGGAAATAAACATTCAAGATAAAAATTACAATAAAAATAAAAAATTAAAATTAAAATTAAAATTAAAATAAAAAATAAAAATAACGTACGTAATTTTTAAAAAGTACGTGTAAAATTAAATGATTGCGTTTCAAATAACTTCTTAGACCGTGCATTTATAGAATGTTTTTGTTTGTGTTGATAATGGCTCAGATTAAGCTGAAACATATGTCAACAAACTAATAAAACCTATTTTACTGTTTATAATCTTTATTTTACACCTTTTAGCAATTAAAAAGATTACAGTCTTAAGGATCAGACTATATAGTAAATAAAATAGCTATCAGAAAACAAAATTCCGAATTCAGATTACAGTGTGATCAGTAACTGTCAAAATATCCTCAAAATGTTTTTAAGAAGTGTAATGTTTTTTTAAAACAGACTACAATAGTATAAAACATCCACAAACTTAGCCAATGAGAAAATATTCCATGCTACTATTTAATCACTTGTAAAAAACAACTGCGATAAGTGAATTAAATCGTAAAAATTGTTGTGAATTTATTTAAAATAGTTTTCAGATTAAATATAAATATAAATTTTAAAATACATACACATATACGCATATGTTACTTACCCATCATACGTAGTATAGGGTAAGTCTTGTAATCGTTTTGAAAATTGAAAAAAAAATTGACTGATTTACACGTTTCAGACACTAGAGATTCCGAAAAACATATTTTTAGAAAAAAAAAAATTTGCCGTCCGTCTGTCTGTGTGGACTTCTTCTTTGGTGTCTGTAAACGCTCTATCTAAACAAATTGAGATAGAGACTTGAAATTTGGTATGTACTTAGTATGTAATAATGGAAAGAAGCTTATTCAATTTCAGTAACCTCGATTATCCGAAACTATATTTTTCGGACTCTCGAAATATTCGTTCTGATAAAAGGTACATAAAAATTTTCGAAATTGCTTATTTTAAGGAGGGGATATAAAAGATAATAAAAAACATAAATTTTGCATAAAAAATGAAGTCGATCGGATAATGAGTTGCCGAGATATTTGTAATCCTATTTCCACACTCTTCGATTTTTCATGTCCCTGTATTTCATTCAAATTTCAATTCAAAGATATATTTTAATTGAAAATGACACGCTTAATCCGACGCAGTAAACCGACGCAGTTAATCCGACGCAGTTAATATGATTATCAATTTTGGAGTTATAAGGAAGTTTATTTTACTCAATTCAGCAATAGAGCATTTAAAACGAGGATCACATGTTTTATTTTCATATTTTATGTTATGCATATCCCTGATGGGTAAGTATTACGGTGGCCCACAACGACTAGTTTACATATGTTTACGTATTGTGTAAGTTTGTATATGTATAAGTATGTGCGTATATGTGTATGTAGGGAGAGTGCGAGGAAAAATGTGGAAGTTAATGATAGAGGATAGATAAATACAGTGAGGGATAAATGTTATATATAAATAAGAGAATTGTCCTATAAATAAAGAATATTTATTAAGAAAAACACGCACACTGAAAAAAAAAAAAAAAAAATGTTAATTTTACGGAATAATACTGGCATTTCAGCTGCCATTATTATACCGTAAAATTAACAGTAAAACAGTAAAATAACGCATACGCGGCAGTGTATTACTGCTTATTTTACTGTTTATTACTGTTAATTTTACGGAATAATACTGGAAGCTGGGGTGCCAGTATTATACCGTAAAAAATTTTTTTGCAGTGCACACTCAAGAAATAAACACAATAAGATGCAATTCCGTAACAAATTTTACTATAAAAATTCACTTTGTTTTACCATTTCTTTCTTTAGTTTTTCAGGAAAGGCGTTAAATTGATTAAACTATTACCAAAAATTGTTTTTTGTGTGCCATAGTAAAAAAAGTTGAAGAAAGTAGTATACTAAATAAAAATGTTTATTATTTCTAGAAATTTGGTTCGCACAAGATACTAATGATTATTTCTCGATTTTAAACTTATTTTTGAAATTTAAAACCTTTTTATCTTTGAGATGATAAAATTTTTATTATTTTTTTAATTTTATTGAAAATATATTCTATGTAAATGTATCGTTACACCAAGATAGACAGCTCTGATTGCCCTGAATTATGGTATGTTTATTCTATGCATTTAGAAAATCGAATGATGAAATAAAAGCACGGTAATAATTGGATGTCCAAGGTACAAGTCGGCAAAATATGTAGCGCAACAGAAAATTGCCTAATTACTGTTTTGGACAGAAAAAGTGGATTACCATGTCTTCAATGAATATAAGTTCTTGATGATGAATTGTGTACTATATCGACCATAACTGCTGAGCTGGGGTGTTTAATGTTATTGTGGGCTGTGATAACAAGTTGCAATCGGCACATCATTCTCCTCAAAGTGCTTAATATGTGAGAAATCTTATAAGTCAATTGATTAAACAAGTCTCTCACACGCACAAAAACATGGAATAGTGGGTCTTGCCGTAAATGATCGGGTATTAACATGCTAGAAAATCATAATGTTATGTACTCAACAGCACATTTCATTAGATAAGGTCTATAAATCATTTAGCAGTGCTATATGAAGGGGTTAGAATGACAGTAGAGTAAGTCAAAAATTTGGAAAATCCAGATAGCCATAATTTCACTTAAAGTATATTAATTTCTGTTAATTGTGACAGTGAAATAAGTCATAATTCACTTATGCAGTCGCTAAATGGCAGAATTAGTTGGACCACTTAATGCAACGGGTTACAGCAACTTTCACTAAAGCCCTTCATTTCTTAAATCAGTAAATCGTGACTTACTTCACTGTCAATCTAACCCTCTCATATATGGGATCAAATTTTCAAATAAAACTACATCATTTATTATAGAATGACGTTTACTGTCAATCGATAAATCAAAACGGTCAGACGTGTGTTCTCTCTGGGTGCTCTCTAGGATGTCTTTACATTGATCTGCGATTTTCATAGATGCAGAGAATAAATTATTGAAGGTGATTTACCGCTGAAGACGATTCCCTTTCCAACGAAGATATAAATAATTATTTCGACCAGAGCACTAGCGTTGTCGTTAACCCCTTCGCGACGAGTGTCCTTTACAGAAATTTTAATCTTTTTCCACCGGTTTTTCAAAACAAAAATTTTCCTCTAATTGAATCGCAGAAATGCCATCATTAAATAAGGCAAAGCTTACAATAAAAATTAATTGGTGGGAATAATCGAGGATTCTGAGCATCTTATGCGTCATGTATACGTGTCGCTCGTCCCCAAGGGGTTAAAGACGGCCGGCGATTAGAATCTAAGAGTAATCGGTATAATAGTAGATGCGAAGATGGATTGCATTACCACAACTGCTATTTAATGGTTACCAGTTAAGTGGTTGTTAGAAACGCAGATAATATTAAAACAGCTAGCTAAACAATTACATCGTCTTTGACTAGATGGCGGTACGAACAGAGTTGCAAAGGCTAGAAACAGCTTGACAAATAGCCTCATCCAGCTCGTCGAGTGTTAAAAGATTGTTGCGGTAAACAATGTCTTTCAGTGTCACTACAGAATTTCTTTCCCTATACACTGATAGCAATCGCGTTTCAACGGGGAAATTTTCGACGACTGAGATTTGACATCTGAGCTCTCTTTACAGGGATCATGGCCAAACTCGATTCTCCCTCCCCTCATATAAAGGGAAGGAGAAAATCGAGTTAGGCCGTGCAGGGATCCATAATGCTGTCTGCAGCGCCATTTATCGGCGCTATTCTTAACTAAAATTTTAAGGTTTCTGTATCAGATTCTTACGTTTTTTTTAAAATAAACCTACCACTGGTTTCGTGCTTCTATCTATCACCGTTTCCAAGTTATTTATTTTCAAAGTAGGGGTCCTTCGTGAAACACCCGGTATATATGATGTTTTGAAAGTTCTAAAGTATTCCTTTCTGGTTGTTAATATTTTTGTTTTGCAGTATATGTAATGTAATGTATTTGTTGAAAACAATAAAATAATAATATGCTGAATCGTTTCAGATAATCCCTGTTACCCGACGAATCCATGTATGAATGGTGGAATTTGTAGTGTTTCCGGAATTAGAGCAGTTTGCAAGTGTCCGGACAAATTTACGGGAGACAAATGTGAAACAGGTGATATATGCTCATGAAAACTTACACATATTTTATTAGCATGTTTATATTTCTATTAATATATTTTTAATTCTTAGCAAATGCTAGCAAGGTTTATTGCTTTTTACTCATTCAATAAAATAAGCAGAGTATTATTTCGCACAATGTTATTTGTTACAGAGTACTTTTGCAGAACATTATTTAGTAACATTTTGTGTACATCGCGCAAACAATAACTCTGACATAATTTAATATAGTCCATGGTAACACAGATGTTACATATTTTTTTAGAATTTATGTCACTTAAAAGAGAAGGCAGATGGGGATTGCTCTAATCCTAGCTGTTCGTATTCTATCTACATTTAAATAATGGTCGAACTTGAACTTATATTCACATGCTATAATCGCATTCATATATTCTTTGCTAAATAATCTTGGAGATACATGAATCTAAACTGAGAATAAAATCAGCTTGAATATTAATGCCCAATCGAATATTCAAATTTGCTTTTGTTTTCAACAAAACTCCGATGAATATCTGAGTTTCGAAAAAGATTCATTTTCGTTGAAAATACTGTCGTCTTTTAGACCCTAACCGAAACTGCTTATTCAATAAATGTAGTAATTCGTCCATGAATTTTCAGCATTGATTAATGATTCGAATTGCGTCAGCGGAAATGAGATCTTAAGGACCGACCAGAGTGCGGTCTAAGTTTGCGGCGTCTCTTATGTGGCGAAGCACTCCCTTTCATCTTTCATGAATTTCTTAGCATGTCTTAACGTCAGAGGTCAAGAACGGAAACCGTTGACAGCTCGGGGAACATATACCTTTCTCTGGCTAAATCTCCCCTTTCTTTTTTCAATAACCACAAAATGATTCGAGAAGAATGGGAAGAGTTTTGATTTATGCCCATCTCATGTCGACTTGCTCAAAATCGCTGTTAAACGCAGCTTTAGATCTCATTCCGACTGGGTCTCAGAAACCGAAAAATCCGCTTAAAGGAGCGTTTATTTCGCATCCTGAGCAAGTCAGTCTAAGATGGGTATCAAACATGTCCCTTCTCATTCTTTTCTAATAAATTTGTAGTTGCAGACAAAAGAAAGATGTGATGTCAACGACTCCCGCTTTTGACCTCTGACCTTTAGACATGCTAAGAAAGTCATAAAAGATCAAAGATTCCGACATACTACAATAAAATATTCTGACCTAAGTCTGTAGGTCTGGACGATCCGTTGGCGTTGAATGGGAGAGTGTTAAGGATCGAACAGACGTCGGTTTCTTTTCTTGTGGTGTGTTGGAATCTTTGATTTTTTTATAACTTTCTTAGCATAACTAAAGTTCAGAGGTCAAAGCAGGAGCAGATGACAGGTGGGGACTAAGTTAAGCAGAGTAGAAATAAGCAGAGTATTATTTCGCACAATGTTATTTGTTACAGAGTACTTTTGCAGAACATTATTTAGTAACATTTTGTGTACATCGCGCAAACAATAACTCTGACATAATTTAATATAGTCCATGGTAACACAGATGTTACATATTTTTTTAGAATTTATGTCACTTAAAAGAGAAGGCAGATGGGGATTGCTCTAATCCTAGCTGTTCGTATTCTATCTACATTTAAATAATGGTCGAACTTGAACTTATATTCACATGCTATAATCGCATTCATATATTCTTTGCTAAATAATCTTGGAGCTACATGAATCTAAACTGAGAATAAAATCAGCTTGAATATTAATGCCCAATCGAATATTCAAATTTGCTTTTGTTTTCAACAAAACTCCGATGAATATCTGAGTTTCGAAAAAGATTCATTTTCGTTGAAAATACTGTCGTCTTTTAGACCCTAACCGAAACTGCTTATTCAATAAATGTAGTAATTCGTCCATGAATTTTCAGCATTGATTAATGATTCGAATTGCGTCAGCGGAAATGAGATCTTAAGGACCGACCAGAGTGCGGTCTAAGTTTGCGGCGTCTCTTATGTGGCGAAGCACTCCCTTTCATCTTTCATGAATTTCTTAGCATGTCTTAACGTCAGAGGTCAAGAACGGAAACCGTTGACAGCTCGGGAAACATATACCTTTCTCTGGCTAAATCTCCCCTTTCTTTTTTCAATAACCACAAAATGATTCGAGAAGAATGGGAAGAGTTTTGATTTATGCCCATCTCATGTCGACTTGCTCAAAATCGCTTTTAAACGCAGCTTTAGATCTCATTCCGACTGGGTCTCAGAAACCGAAAAATCCGCTTAAAGGAGCGTTTATTTCGCATCCTGAGCAAGTCAGTCTAAGATGGGTATCAAACATGTCCCTTCTCATTCTTTTCTAATAAATTTGTAGTTGCAGACAAAAGAAAGAGGTGATGTCAACGACTCCCGCTTTTGACCTCTGAACTTTAGACATGCTAAGAAAGTCATAAAAGATCAAAGATTCCGACATACTACAATAAAATATTCTGACCTAAGTCTGTAGGTCTGGACGATCCGTTGGCGTTGAATGGGAGAGTGTTAAGGATCGAACAGACGTCGGTTTCTTTTCTTGTGGTGTGTTGGAATCTTTGTTTTTTTATAACTTTCTTAGCATAACTAAAGTTCAGAGGTCAAAGCAGGAGCAGATGACAGGTGGGGACTAAGTTAAGCAGAGTAGTAATAAGCAGAGTAATATTTCGCACAATGTTATTTGTTACAGAGTACTTTTGCAGAACATTATTTAGTAACATTTTGTGTACATCGCGCAAACAATAACTCTGACATAATTTAATATAGTCCATGGTAACACAGATGTTACATATTTTTTTAGAATTTATGTCACTTAAAAGAGAAGGCAGATGGAGATTGCTCTAATCCTAGCTGTTCGTATTCTATCTACATTTAAATAATGGTCGAACTTGAACTTATATTCACATGCTATAATCGCATTCATATATTCTTTGCTAAATAATCTTGGAGCTACATGAATCTAAACTGAGAATAAAATCAGCTTGAATATTAATGCCCAATCGAATATTCAAATTTGCTTTTGTTTTCAACAAAACTCCGATGAATATCTGAGTTTCGAAAAAGATTCATTTTCGTTGAAAATACTGTCGTCTTTTAGACCCTAACCGAAACTGCTTATTCAATAAATGTAGTAATTCGTCCATGAATTTTCAGCATTGATTAATGATTCGAATTGCGTCAGCGGAAATGAGATCTTAAGGACCGACCAGAGTGCGGTCTAAGTTTGCGGCGTCTCTTATGTGGCGAAGCACTCCCTTTCATCTTTCATGAATTTCTTAGCATGTCTTAACGTCAGAGGTCAAGAACGGAAACCGTTGACAGCTCGGGAAACATATACCTTTCTCTGGCTAAATCTCCCCTTTCTTTTTTCAATAACCACAAAATGATTCGAGAAGAATGGGAAGAGTTTTGATTTATGCCCATCTCATGTCGACTTGCTCAAAATCGCTTTTAAACGCAGCTTTAGATCTCATTCCGACTGTGTCTCAGAAACCGAAAAATCCGCTTAAAGGAGCGTTTATTTCGCATCCTGAGCAAGTCAGTCTAAGATGGGTATCAAACATGTCCCTTCTCATTCTTTTCTAATAAATTTGTAGTTGCAGACAAAAGAAAGAGGTGATGTCAACGACTCCCGCTTTTGACCTCTGAACTTTAGACATGCTAAGAAAGTCATAAAAGATCAAAGATTCCGACATACTACAATAAAATATTCTGACCTAAGTCTGTAGGTCTGGACGATCCGTTGGCGTTGAATGGGAGAGTGTTAAGGATCGAACAGACGTCGGTTTCTTTTCTTGTGGTGTGTTGGAATCTTTGATTTTTTATAACTTTCTTAGCATAACTAAAGTTCAGAGGTCAAAGCAGGAGCAGATGACATGTGGGGACTAAGTTAAGCAGAGTAGTAATAAGCAGAGTAATATTTCGCACAATGTTATTTGTTACAGAGTACTTTTGCAGAACATTATTTAGTAACATTTTGTGTACATCGCGCAAACAATAACTCTGACATAATTTAATATAGTCCATGGTAACACAGATGTTACATATTTTTTTAGAATTTATGTCACTTAAAAGAGAAGGCAGATGGGGATTGCTCTAATCCTAGCTGTTCGTATTCTATCTACATTTAAATAATGGTCGAACTTGAACTTATATTCACATGCTATAATCGCATTCATATATTCTTTGCTAAATAATCTTGGAGCTACATGAATCTAAACTGAGAATAAAATCAGCTTGAATATTAATGCCCAATCGAATATTCAAATTTGCTTTTGTTTTCAACAAAACTCCGATGAATATCTGAGTTTCGAAAAAGATTCATTTTCGTTGAAAATACTGTCGTCTTTTAGACCCTAACCGAAACTGCTTATTCAATAAATGTAGTAATTCGTCCATGAATTTTCAGCATTGATTAATGATTCGAATTGCGTCAGCGGAAATGAGATCTTAAGGACCGACCAGAGTGCGGTCTAAGTTTGCAGCGTCTCTTATGTGGCGAAGCACTCCCTTTCATCTTTCATGAATTTCTTAGCATGTCTTAACGTCAGAGGTCAAGAACGGAAACCGTTGACAGCTCGGGAAACATATACCTTTCTCTGGCTAAATCTCCCCTTTCTTTTTTCAATAACCACAAAATGATTCGAGAAGAATGGGAAGAGTTTTGATTTATGCCCATCTCATGTCGACTTGCTCAAAATCGCTTTTAAACGCAGCTTTAGATCTCATTCCGACTGGGTCTCAGAAACCGAAAAATCCGCTTAAAGGAGCGTTTATTTCGCATCCTGAGCAAGTCAGTCTAAGATGGGTATCAAACATGTCCCTTCTCATTTTTTTCTAATAAATTTGTAGTTGCAGACAAAAGAAAGAGGTGATGTCAACGACTCCCGCTTTTGACCTCTGAACTTTAGACATGCTAAGAAAGTCATAAAAGATCAAAGATTCCGACATACTACAATAAAGTATTCTGACCTAAGTCTGTAGGTCTGGACGATCCGTTGGCGTTGAATGGGAGAGTGTTAAGGATCGAACAGACGTCGGTTTCTTTTCTTGTGGTGTGTTGGAATCTTTGATTTTTCATAACTTTCTTAGCATAACTAAAGTTCAGAGGTCAAAGCAGGAGCAGATGACAGGTGGGGACTAAGTTAAGCAGAGTAGTAATAAGCAGAGTATTATTTCGCACAATGTTATTTGTTACAGAGTACTTTTGCAGAACATTATTTAGTAACATTTTGTGTACATCGCGCAAACAATAACTCTGACATAATTTAATATAGTCCATGGTAACACAGATGTTACATATTTTTTTAGAATTTATGTCACTTAAAAGAGAAGGCAGATGGGGATTGCTCTAATCCTAGCTGTTCGTATTCTATCTACATTTAAATAATGGTCGAACTTGAACTTATATTCACATGCTATAATCGCATTCATATATTCTTTGCTAAATAATCTTGGAGCTACATGAATCTAAACTGAGAATAAAATCAGCTTGAATATTAATGCCCAATCGAATATTCAAATTTGCTTTTGTTTTCAACAAAACTCCGATGAATATCTGAGTTTCGAAAAAGATTCATTTTCGTTGAAAATACTGTCGTCTTTTAGACCCTAACCGAAACTGCTTATTCAATAAATGTAGTAATTCGTCCATGAATTTTCAGCATTGATTAATGATTCGAATTGCGTCAGCGGAAATGAGATCTTAAGGACCGACCAGAGTGCGGTCTAAGTTTGCGGCGTCTCTTATGTGGCGAAGCACTCCCTTTCATCTTTCATGAATTTCTTAGCATGTCTTAACGTCAGAGGTCAAGAACGGAAACCGTTGACAGCTCGGGAAACATATACCTTTCTCTGGCTAAATCTCCCCTTTCTTTTTTCAATAACCACAAAATGATTCGAGAAGAATGGGAAGAGTTTTGATTTATGCCCATCTCATGTCGACTTGCTCAAAATCGCTTTTAAACGCAGCTTTAGATCTCATTCCGACTGGGTCTCAAAAACCGAAAAATCCGCTTAAAGGAGCGTTTATTTCGCATCCTGAGCAAGTCAGTCTAAGATGGGTATCAAACATGTCCCTTCTCATTCTTTTCTAATAAATTTGTAGTTGCAGACAAAAGAAAGAGGTGATGTCAACGACTCCCGCTTTTGACCTCTGAACTTTAGACATGCTAAGAAAGTCATAAAAGATCAAAGATTCCGACATACTACAATAAAATATTCTGACCTAAGTCTGTAGGTCTGGACGATCCGTTGGCGTTGAATGGGAGAGTGTTAAGGATCGAACAGACGTCGGTTTCTTTTCTTGTGGTGTGTTGGAATCTTTGATTTTTTATAACTTTCTTAGCATAACTAAAGTTCAGAGGTCAAAGCAGGAGCAGATGACAGGTGGGGACAGACGTTGACATCAACCCTTTTTTGTTGTTGAATATCCTCTTCTTTTTGTACCTGACCATAAAATGATTCGAGAAGAATTGGAAGTTGTATGAGTTATTGGTATCTTAGACTGACTTGCGCCAGAAAGCACTAAACTGCGCCTTAAGAGTCAACAGAAGTTGGCGATTTTTCTGTTTCTGATCCACAGTCTGGATGAGCTTTCATAATAGAATTAGAGAAGGGAGGCGTCTCATGAAGCTCAAGCTCACCCTATTCAAAATCAATACAAAATTTTTAACTTAAAATTCATATGAAATGATTCGAAGAGCATTATTTTCGGTTTTTACATACTAAATTAGTAGTAATGTAATACTTGACTTAACCTCTTAAAGCGCGGTGGGATATTATATATTCCCACTTAATTTTAATATCCAAATGACACAGTGGTGTCAGAATTTTGGCATAAAATTTTACTTTTATAATCTACGTAAGCAAACGCTATTACTTATTTTCAAATAAATTTGTTCACGAATCATGGTGTCATTTCAACATTCTAGCAACAGAAGTACTTTGCCCCTGAAAGGGTTAATGATGCTAATGATTAATTTAATGATTAATTATTCTAATAAAATTTACTATTTTTGAATAATCCTAATTATTCAATTAATTTCTTTATTTAAAAGCGATTGAATTCAGTATTAATACATTTATACTGTATAATATTGTAATGAGAATAAATTGCCACATTTCATGCAGGTGGTTTATTCATATTCAAATCTTAATATTATAAAACTGTTATATGAATATATAAAATATTTAAATTCTTATGTTACATATTTTCTAAAGGTAAATAACATAAATAAAAACAATATTTGTATTACAGAAGTATATATTTAAACAAATTTCAAAAATAATAAATAATAACACATGCTTAAGTTTATATAAATTTTATTTTTTGTGAAAGTTGTAACAAACGTTTCAGGACTGTTAGCTTCAAAGAAAGGCAAATTAAAAACTAAAACAATAGATTTTCAAATCACTGTAAGAAGAGTAAGAGCAGTGGAGTAAATAAGTTCAAGTTAGATGGCTCCAAGCAAGTGTAATAAGAAAAATCTAAAAGGAGAAAACACATCCTTGAAGATAGCCGTTTTTGACAGAAAACCTTTTTTAAATGTAGCTGATGCTTCATGTACCAGTAAGACATATTTAAATTTTTCGTCTCAACTATGACGGCATATTAACTTTTTATTGCATTTTCATTATTCACGTGTATATGTTTCAATTCAAAATCAATTGCTGTTGAAAAAATATTATAGCAGGCTTTGGAGAAATGTCAACTATAAAAAAAATGGATAAATTTATTGGAACAGTGCCATTGATTCTCTATGAAAATATAGAAATTGTAAAGTACTATTACAAAAAGTATTTAAATAAAGTAAATATAAAAATTAGCCTAAAATCATTATAAGTTAACTATATAGAAAGATACAACAGAATTAAACCACTCGTTTTCACACCGATTTTAGCCAAACATTCATACACACTTTCACATTTACAATATTATTAGGATAAATAGAAACTAGTCGTTGGGGGCCACCGTAATACTTACCCATCATGGATATGCATAATGTAAAATATTAAAATAAAAAATGTGTAAACTACTTATAAAATGCATTGCAATTCAAATAAAATCGTGGCTTGATGACGTCACAAACTTTAAAGGTTCGATTACTGAATTGCTTGAAAGAGGTTTTTCCTTATAACTCCAAAAACAATAATCCTATTAACTAGCGGTTTATTGCATCGAATTAAGCGTCGAATTTCCAATTAAAATATATCTTTGAAATGAAATTTGGATGAAATACAGGGCCATGAAAAATCGAAGAGTGTGGAAATTGGATTCCAAATATCTCGGCAACTCATTATCCGATCGACTTCATGCTTTATGCAAAATTTATGTTTTTTTTTATTGTATTTTATATTCATTTCTTAAAATAAACAATTTCGAAAAATTTTATATACCTTTTATCCGAACGAATATTTCAAGAGTCCGAAAAAAATAGTTCCGGTTAATCGAGGTTATTGAAATTAAATAGGCTTCTTCCCATTATTACATACTAAGTACATACCAAATTGCAAGTCTCTATCTCAATTTTTTCGGGAGATAGAGCGTTTACAGACACACAGACGGACGGCAATTTTTTTTTTTTCTAGAAATATGTTTTTCGGAATCTCCAATGTCTGAAACGTATAAATTCGTCAAAAAAAAATGTTTCGATTTTCAAAACGATTACAAGATTTACCCTATACTACGTATGATGGGTAAGTAATAGATATTATCACTTAAAAGACGTTATTAAAAAAATATTTAAAATGTACAGTAATGGAGCAATTTTCACTAATGTAGTCTGAAGTGATAAGAAGGCTTTCTAATAATAATAAAAGATAACAGTAGTTTGTAGTTAGATACAGAGATTGTTAATTTTATTTACAGAGAAATTCATCCATATGGCGATGTTAAAACAATAGAAAGTTTGTAAATAATGTATCTTGTGCAATTTAAATTACGAACGCACCTAAAAAGCATACCACAATTACAAATACACTTCCCGCAATCATTGCTTATTCACAGTACTGTTGTCGAACATGTTTGTGCGTCCCTGTAAATGAACGATAAATGCTATCTACACCATATTCTACAGTAAACATCTTCTAGAGCTCAAATTACGTATATTAATTTCCATATGTTTGAAATATTGTAACACCATTAAAGTACATTGCAAACGATTTTTTCCCATAAACCATAATGTAACGGAATTCTTTTGAGTGTCCCTGTAAAAGAACTAAAAATGCTATACACTTCATTTTCAATACCCAATATGCCATGATATACATCAATAACATATACATATGCATCAAAATCTCGGTGTATTTATGCAAGTTAGAGCACGGATAGACTACAGAGAAACACATAAACCGAAATCATAAACATTTTTCAACTATGTCGGAAAGTATATTAAACAGGAAAAAGAAAAAGAAAGAAGCAAGCACATATACGCCGGCAACTACATCTAAACCAACAATCTCAACCATCGCAACAACTCTATCATCACAACCTGTTTTTAGGTGCGTTCGTAATTATATAAATACGTAGCACCTATAGTCGTCGTTTGGTCCGTCCGTCTGTCTGTCTGTCCGTCTGTCTGTCCGCATATAACAACGCAAAAACTACCCAACCAAATGGTTTGCAATTTAAAATATATTATCTTTGCAGAATTTTGTCGAGACATTTCAAATTTTATTAAAATCGAATCAAAACTTTAGGAGATATTAATAAAAATATTTATTAAGAAATTTGAATTTTTTTTTTAAATCGGTGCTTTTTTGTTATAGGAGCTTCCGAAGTTTAATCGTCAAGCGACCGAGATACTTATTTTATGACAGAAATTAATCTGCAGACGATATAATTCATTTCACAGAATTAAAAATCATCAAGATCGGAATATTTATATAACTAGCTGATACATATATATCTGAATATTTATATAACTAGTTAAGATATTTGTATGAAGAGTGTCATAAAATATATACTTAACTAGCTGTTTAACCCGTTCTACGCACGGGATATCATGAATTTAATTCTAAAACGTGCGTACGAACGCACCTCGTTTGTAACGTTTGACGTTCAATTTCCAACTTGTTTTATTTTATCATACTGGCAACCATATCTTAAAGCTTCAGTTCAAAATCTCAGTTATCTTGTGGTCAAATCTTGATTGGAACCGCCCCCCCCCCTCACACACACACAAAAAAAATGTTTTTAAATTTTACAGCTTTTTTAAACTTTAAAGCGTATTTTTTTCAACATTTCTATCAAATTCCTATTTAATAATTTTTATAGTTTCTACATAACGCTATACTGTTGTCTTTCAGAAGCAAGCACATATACGCCGGCAACTAAACCTGAACCGACAATTTCAACTATCCCCACAATCCAAAAAACAAGTGAGTAAATTGTTTTATTTAATCATACTGGCAACGATATCTTAAAATTTCAGTTAAAAAATTTTCAATTATCTTGTGAGTTAAAGGCTAGTCAAAACTTGATGTAATTACCACAAAAAAAAAAAAAAAAAAAAAAAAAAAAACTTTTTAAAATTTTACATTATTTTTAAATTGCGCGTTTTTCTTTAAACATTTCCGTGATATTCTATTTAATATTTTTTATTGTTTTCATATAACGCCATTCTGTTGTGTTTTAGAATCAAGCACATATACGCCGGCAACTACAACTAAACCAACAATCTCAACCATCCCAAAAATCCCACAAACAAGTGAGTATTTTTATTAGTATTATTTAATCATACTGGCAATGATAACTTAAAACTTCAGTTCAAAATTTCATTTATCTTGTGAGTTACACGCTAGTCAAAACTTGATGTAATTACCCCCCCCCCCCCCACCAAAAAAAAAAAAAAAAAAAAAAACTCTTTTAAATTTTACATTATTTTTAAATTGTGCGTTTTTCTTTAAACATTTCCGTGATATCCTATTTAATATTTTTTATTGTTTCTATATAACGCCATTCTGTTGTGATTTAGAACCAAGCACATATACGCCGGCAACTACAACTAAACCAACAATCTCAACCATCGCAACAATCCAAGAAACAAGTTGAGTAATTTTTTTGAATCATACGGGCAACCATATCTTAAAGCTTCAGTTCAAAATCTCAGTTATCTTGAGCGTTATAGGATAGTCAAAACTTGATGTGATTACAAAAAAACAAAACAAAACAAACAAACAAAACTTGTTTTAATTTTACAGGTTTTTTAAATTTTTCAGGGTATTTTTCTTACACATTTCTATCAAATCCTGTTTAATTTTTTTTTGTTTCTACATAACACCCTACTGTTGTCTTTCAGAAGCAAGCACATATACGCCGGCAACTACACCCAAACCAACAATCTCAACAGTTGTAACAACTCAAGAAACAAGTGAGTAATTTGTTTTTATTTAATCATACTGGCAACGATATCTTAAAGCTTCAGTTCAAAATCTCCGTTATCTTGTGGTCAAAACTTGATTGGATCCGCACCCTCACACACACAAAAAATGTTTTTAAATT
Source organism: Maratus michaelseni (assembly GCA_963931845.1). Lineage (NCBI taxonomy): Eukaryota > Metazoa > Arthropoda > Arachnida > Araneae > Salticidae > Maratus > Maratus michaelseni. Next base: position 95,885,966 of record OZ007596.1, read on the forward strand.
TTACAGCTTTTTTAAACTTTAAAGAGTATTTTTTAAACATTTCTATCAAATTCCTATTTAATAATTTTTATAGTTTCTACATAACGCTATACTGTTGTCTTGCAGAAGCAAGCACATATACGCAGGCAATTAAACCTGAACCGACAATCTCAACTATCCCAACAATCCAAACAACAAGTGAGTAAATTGTTTTATATAATCATACTGGCAACGATATCTTAAAATTTCAGTTAAAAAAATTTGAATTATCTTGTGAGTTAAAGGCTAGTCAAAACTTGATGTAATTACCACAAAAAAAAAAAAAAAAAAAAAAAAAAAAAAAACTTTTGAAAATTTTACATTATTTTTAAATTGCGCGTTTTTCTTTAAACATTTCCGTGATATTCTATTTAATATTTATTATTATTTCCATATAACGCCATTCTGTTGTGTTTTAGAATCAAGTACATATACGCCGGCAACTACAACTAAACCAACAATCTCAACCATCCCAAAAATCCCACAAACAAGTGAGTATTTTTATTATTAGTATTTAATCATACTGGCAATGATAACTTAAAACTTCAGTTCAAAATTTCATTTATCTTGTGAGTTACACGCTAGTCAAAACTTGATGTAATTACCCCCCCCCCCCCCCCCAAAAAAAAAAAAAAAAAAAACTCTTTTAAATTTTACATTATTTTTAAATTGTGCGTTTTTCTTTAAACATTTCCGTGATATCCTATTTAATATTTTTTATTGTTTCTATATAACGCCATTCTGTTGTGATTTAGAACCAAGCACATATACGCCGGCAACTACAACTAAACCAACAATCTCAACCATCGCAACAATCCAAGAAACAAGTTGAGTAATTTTTTTGAATCATACGGCAACCATGACGGAAATTGCAATTAAAGGGTAATCTTCTATTCGGAATCAACTACTCTTCAATCGTCAGATAATAATAAAGTACTTTAAATTTGCAGTAAACAACTTTAATTATCTCGTCGGATATACCAACTCATAAACTGTTTTCAACTCAGCTAAGTACATGGAATAAACGCCCACGTGAAAGAATGATTATCACGTGCTATCATGTGCTTTTTCCCAGTGACGTCATCCAAGGCTACCAAGGACATGAAAAAACTCTTTAGACTTTAGTCAGTTGTTGTGTGAATTTCTTTATAAAATGTAGTGTGTGAAAATGTCAGAGCGATGTAAATGCTCTGTGTAATTATGTAATCAAAAAACGTATATTAAACCTAAATTTAATCGAAAGGAAATACTCTATTAATTCTACAGTGATTATTCAACGAAACTAATTTTATTATTTTGCAGAAGTGATCTTATAGATAATCCGGAATACTCTAACGGATAATAATATACGTGAGGAAGTTGCAACACGTCACCAATCTATTTATTGGATATACTAAATGCTTTCATCGCCCAATCAGGTAAGCGAATGCATGCTTACTTAACTCTATTTACGAAGTATTATTTATACAATTAAAGAAACTATTTTACACATTAAATAAACTGCGCTGCCGACAGATTATGAAAGACTGATATTATGTATTAAATAAAAATTTTAAGCACATTAGCTATATGCTGAAAAAACTCGCTTTATAGAAAATAAAAACGAACGCAAAGAAAAGCGATTCGTATAAAATTAAATTAAATATCTTTAAAAATAATTAAAGATAGAAAATAAAAATGGCTACATTTAAAGAAAGCCAATTCATCGAGAAACTAAATTCGAGCAATTATTCCAACTGGAAATTTAAGCTCGAAATGCTTCTCATTAAAGAAGACTTATTCGAAGTAATAAGTGATCAACCGCCAACTCCTTTAAATGAGGATTGGAACAAAAAAGATAGAAAAGCAAGAACTTTAATTAATCTAAGCATAGATGATGCACAAATTGTGCATGTAAAAAATTTTACCACAGCCAGGCAAACCTGGGAAGGTCTCAAAAGTACGCATGAAAGAGCAAATTTGAGTAGCAAACTGTATTTATTACGAAAACTGTACAGTACTAAACTGCCCGAAAACGGCAATATGATTACTCATATAACAAATATTCTACAAATAGTAGATAAATTATCCGCCATAGGCGAGAATATAAATGACTCACACATATCTGCACTATTTCTATGCTCATTACCGCCCAGCTACAACACGCTTATCACAGCATTAGAGGCAAGGCCCGAAGCCGAATTATCCCCAGATTTTATCAGAAGTAAACTCATAGATGAGTATAATCGCAGACAAGAAATGTCTGAACAAAACAACAGCTCTGAAAAGGCATTTAAAACACAAAGAAAACACACTTATAACGACTACAAAAGAAATTCAAAATATTGCAGTCACTGTAAGATGACAAATCATAATAATAGCGAGTGCTATCACCTCAAGAGCAGATACACACAGCACAACAAAAACAAACACACATATCAAAATGTGAATAACTTTAATAATAAAAATAAAGCTAAACCTTTTTCATCATCACTATGCTATGAAAACACAGAGAATTATAAAGAGAATACTGACTGTCACGATAACGCGAATGATAAGAAAATAAGCTCAAAAACTAATCAATCAGAAGATCGCGTACTAATAACAGAAAAATTAGGAAAACAGAACTGGATACTCGACAGTGGCAGTACCTCACACATTGCAAATGATAAAAGGTTATTTGATAAATTTAACAATTTTGAAAAATCATCAGTCACCATCGCAAACGGCAACAAACTCGAAGCATTTGGTTCAGGCGACGTTTTAATAAAAACGAAATCCCCAAATGGAGAAATAAAACTCACAAGACTACAGGAAGTCCTATACGTCCCAGAACTAGAATCCAATTTAATATCCGTAAGCAAAGCAACTAAAAATGGATGCAAATTAATCTTTGAAAATGACAAATGCGATTTAACGTTCGACGGTGAAATTTATATAAGAGCGAAGAACAAAAATAATTTATACATAATCGAACAAACAAACCACTCAGAAAATGCAGAAAACTATGCAAACGTCACACTAAGCTGTAATAATAATAAAGAATGTTTAGAAGTATGGCATCGAAGACTAGGACACCGTGATTATGAAGCAATCAAAACAATTGTAAACAAACAGCTAGCTACCGGAATAAAAATTAAAAACTGCAGACACAATAATAAATTATGCGAAACCTGCATCAAATCTAAATTAAACGACGCGCCATATCCAAAATCGGCTACAAATAGAGCAAACAAAGTTCTCGATTTAATACACAGCGACGTCTGTGGACCTATAAGTACACCAACACTAGGAGAAAAACAATACTTTCTCACATTCATCGACGATTACTCGAGATATACAACTATATACTTACTATCTAAGAAAAGCGAAGTAATTGATAAATTAAAAGAATACATTGCAATGGTAAATAATCAATTCGGTAGAAAACCAAAAGAAATAAGATCCGATAATGGAGGAGAATATAATAGCAACGAAATAGACAATTATCTAAAGGAAAACGGGATATTACACCAATTCACAATTCCACACAACCCGAGCCAGAACGGCGTGGCAGAAAGGAAGAATAAAAGCCTACTCGATATGACACGTAGCATGCTTTTAGAAGCAAATTTAAATAAACAATTTTGGGGAGAGGCAATACACACAGCGACATATTTACAAAACAGATTACCAACAAGAGCGAACGACAAAACTCCATACGAACTATGGAAAGGTATCAAACCCGATCTCAAACATTTAAGAACCTTTGGATGTAAAGCATTTGTTTACATTAATAAAATACATCGAGGAAAACTAGATAATAGAGCGCAAGAAGGTATTTTTCTAGGTTACGACACACGTTCCAAAGGATATCGCATACACACAAAAGACAAACAAATAATAATTGCCAGGACTGTAAAATTCATAGAACATGAAATAAAACACTCAAACAACATTGAGGAAGATTCAAATCTCGAAGAAATCTCCACTGATGATAGAAATCAAGAAGAGAAGAATAAAAATTACATTGAAATTGACATTAATGATAAAGAAAAACAACCATGCGAGTCCAAACAAACACAAATAGAACCAAGAAGGTCAAATAGATCTAACAGAGGAGTACCACCAGATAGATTTGTCTGTTTAGTTAAAGACACACAATCAAATGAACCAAAGAATTGGAACGATATCATGGAAATGAAAAATCCACACGATAGGGAAAATTGGCTCAAAGCCACCGAAAACGAAATCAAGTGCCTAGCTAAAAATAAAACTTGGACATTAGTCGATCCGCCACCAGGCAAGAAAGTGATAGGTTCAAAATGGACTTTTAAATTAAAACGCGACAACCTAAACCAAGTGCAAACCTATAAAGCACGACTCGTGGCACAGGGATACAGTCAGAAATTCGGAGTAGATTATGACGAGACCTTTGCTCCAGTTGTCTCTCATACCACAATCCGTGCATTTCTCATAGCAGCATTAAATCATAACCTTAAAGTTAATCATATCGACGTGAATACAGCGTTTTTACACGGAAACCTACAAGAAGAGGTATACATGAAACAGCCGGAAGGCTATATAGCTCCAAATCAACAAAACAAAGTATGTAAATTACAAAAAGCAATATACGGGCTCAAACAAGCCGCCAGAGCATGGCACACGAAAATCTCCGAGAGTCTTAAAGCATTAAATTTTGTACAAAGTACATCTGACTCATGTCTTTTTATACGCGAAAATGGTGAAAACTCGACATACATTATAGTATATGTGGACGATTTGTTAATCGCCGGAAAAAACGAAGATATAATTGAATTAATAAACAATCTCAAAAGGGAATATGAATTGAAAGATTTGGGAGAAGTCAATAACTATCTCGGAATAAATATAAAAGGAGACGATAAAAATTTCTACTTAAACCAAAATTCAAAAATTGAAGAATTGGTAGATAAACTCAATCTTCAAAACGCAAAACCTTACAGCACACCTATGGAAGCAGGTTACAATCGACTCAACGATGATGAAAATTTATTACCTAACAATATTAAATTCAGACAAGCAACGGGAACATTACTCTACATCTCAACATTAACCAGGCCCGATATTTCAGCAGCGGTCAACATACTCAGCCGTAGAAATGAAACCCCTCGAGAAAAAGACTGGAAAGCAGTCAAAAGAATCGTAACATACTTAAACAACACAAAACACCTCAACCTGACGCTAAGTTCGAAAAATAAGCCTATTCTCGAAGTTTACGCAGATGCAGATTGGGGAGGTGATCCAGAAACTAGACGATCCACCAGCGGAAATATATTTATGTTAGGAAAATGTCCCATACATTGGACAACGAAAAGACAGACATGCGTTGCTCTGTCATCAGCAGAAGCTGAATACATTTCTGTAAGTAACGCAGCACAGGAAATACTATGGATGATAAAACTCCTGGAAGATTTAAAATTACCACAACAGAAACCCATAACAATATACGAGGACAATCAGCCATGTATAAAAATGGTTGAAAGTGAAAAACATACTCGAAAAAGTAAACATATAGATATCAGATTCCACGCGATAAGACAACTCAAGGAAGATGGAATAATAGATTTAAAGTATTGTCCCACAGAATTTATGACCGCAGATTCACTCACCAAGCCCAACCCCAAACCTGAATTCATTAAACACCGAAACAATCTGAACTTACTTCCTTATCCTACATAGAAGATTAAGGGGGAGTGACGGAAATTGCAATTAAAGGGTAATCTTCTATTCGGAATCAACTACTCTTCAATCGTCAGATAATAATAAAGTACTTTAAATTTGCAGTAAACAACTTTAATTATCTCGTCGGATATACCAACTCATAAACTGTTTTCAACTCAGCTAAGTACATGGAATAAACGCCCACGTGAAAGAATGATTATCACGTGCTATCATGTGCTTTTTCCCAGTGACGTCATCCAAGGCTACCAAGGACATGAAAAAACTCTTTAGACTTTAGTCAGTTGTTGTGTGAATTTCTTTATAAAATGTAGTGTGTGAAAATGTCAGAGCGATGTAAATGCTCTGTGTAATTATGTAATCAAAAAACGTATATTAAACCTAAATTTAATCGAAAGGAAATACTCTATTAATTCTACAGTGATTATTCAACGAAACTAATTTTATTATTTTGCAGAAGTGATCTTATAGATAATCCGGAATACTCTAACGGATAATAATATACGTGAGGAAGTTGCAACACGTCACCAATCTATTTATTGGATATACTAAATGCTTTCATCGCCCAATCAGGTAAGCGAATGCATGCTTACTTAACTCTATTTACGAAGTATTATTTATACAATTAAAGAAACTATTTTACACATTAAATAAACTGCGCTGCCGACATTTTTGAATCATACGGCAACCATATCTTAAAGCTTCAGTTCAAAATCTCAGATATCTTGAGCGTTATAGGATAGTCAAAACTTGATGTGATTACAAAAAAACAAAACAAAACAAACAAACAAAACTTGTTTTAATTTTACAGGTTTTTTAAATTTTTCAGGGTATTTTTCTTACACATTTCTATCAAATCCTGTTTAATTTTTTTTTGTTTCTACATAACACCCTACTGTTGTCTTTCAGAAGCAAGCACATATACGCCGGCAACTACACCCAAACCAACAATCTCAACAGTTGTAACAACTCAAGAAACAAGTGAGTAATTTGTTTTTATTTAATCATACTGGCAACGATATCTTAAAGCTTCAGTTCAAAATCTCCGTTATCTTGTGGTCAAAACTTGATTGGATCCGCCCCCTCACACACACAAAAAATGTTTTTAAATTTTACAGCTTTTTTAAACTTTAAAGCGTATTTTTAAACATTTCTATCAAATTCCTATTTAATAATTTTTATAGTTTCTACAAAACGCTATACTGTTGTCTTTCAGAAGCAAGCACATATACGCAGGCAACTAAACCTGAACCGACAATCTCAATTATCCCAACAATCCAAACAACAAGTGAGTAAATTGTTTTATATAATCATACTGGCAACGATATCTTAAAATTTCAGTTCAAAAAATTTCAATTATCTTGTGAGTTAAAGGCTAGTCAAAACTTGATGTAATTACCAAAAAAAAAAAAAAAAAAAAAAACTTTTTAAAATTTTACATTATTTTTAAATTGCGCGTTTTTCTTTAAACATTTCCGTGATATTCTATTTAATATTTTTTATTGTTTCCATATAACGCCATTCTGTTGTGTTTTAGAATCAAGCACATATACGCCGGCAACTACAACTAAACCAACAATCTCAACCATCCCAAAAATCCCACAAACAAGTGAGTATTTTTATTATTATTATTTAATCATACTGGCAATGATAAGTTAAAACTTCAGTTCAAAATTTCATTTATCTTGTGAGTTACACGCTAGTCAAAACTTGATGTAATTACCCCCCCCCCCCCCAAAAAAAAAAAAAAAACTCTTTTAAATTTTACATTATTTTTAAATTGCGCGTTTTTCTTTAAACATTTCCGTGATATTCTATTTAATATTTTTTATTGTTTCTATATAACACCATTCTGTTGTGTTTTAGAACCAAGCACATATACGCCGGTTACTACAACTAAACCAACAATCTCAGCCATCACAACAATCCAAGAAACAAGTTGAGTAATTTTTTTGAATCATACGGGCAACCATATCTTAAAGCTTCAGTTCAAAATCTCAGTTATCTTGAGCGTTATAGGATAGTCAAAACTTGATGTGATTACAAAAAACAAAACAAAACAAGCAAAAAAAAACTTGTTTTAATTTTACAGGTTTTTAAAATTTTTCAGGGTATTTTTCTGAAACATTTCTATCAAATCCTGTTTAATTTTTTTTTTGTTTCTACATAACACCCTACTGTTGTCTTTCAGAAGCAAGCACATATACGCCGGCAACTACACCCAAACCAACAATCTCAACAGTTGTAACAACTCAAGAAACAAGTGAGTAATTTTTTTTTTATTTAAACATACTGGCAACGATACCTTAAAACTTCAGTTCAAAATCTCAGTTATCTTGTGAGTTGTAGGAGAGCCATAACTTGATGTAATAAAAAAGAAAAAAAAAAGACCCTTTTTTAAAATTTTACAGCATTTTTTAAAGTTTAGAGAGTATTTTTGTTGAACATTTCTATCAAATCCTATTTAATATTTTTTATTGTTTGTATATAACGCCATTCTGTTGCGTTTTTAGAATTAAGAACATATACGCCGGCAACTACAACTAAACCAACAATCTCAACCATCCCAACAATGCAAGAAACAAGTGAGAATTTTTTTTTATTTAATCATATGGGCAACCATATCTTAAAGCTTCATTTCAAAATCTCAGTTATCTTGTGAGTTATTGGAGAGTCAAAACTTGATGTGATTCACACACACACAAAGAAAAAAAAAAGACTTTTTGTTTTTTTTAATTTTACAGCTTTTTTTTTAAAGTTTAGTGAGTATTTTTGTTAAACACTTCTATCAAATTCTGTTTATTTTTTTTTTGTTTCTACATAACACTATACTGTTGTCTTTCAGAAGCAAGCACATATACGCCGGCAACTACACCCAAACCAACAATCTCAACAGTTGTAACAACTCAAGAAACAAGTGAGTAATATTTTTTTTTATTTAATCATACTGGCAACGATATCTTAAAACTTCAGTTCAAAAACTCATCTTGTGAGTTATAGGAGAGCCATAACTTGATGTAATAAAAAAGAAAAAAGAGACCTTTTTTTTTAAATTTTACAGCTTTTATTTAAAGTTTAGAGAGTATTTTTGTTAAACATTTCTATCAAATCCTATTTAATATTTTTTATTGTTTCTATATAACGACATTCTGGTGTGTTTTAGAATCAAGCACATATACCCCGGCAACTACAACTAAACCAACAATCCAAGAAACAAGAGAGATTTTTTTTATTATTTAATCATATGGGCAACCATATTTTAAAGCTTCATTTCAAAATATCAGTTATCGTTTGAGTTATAGGAGAATCAAACCTTGATGTAATTACAAAGAAAAAAAAAGACTTGTAGTGTTACCAGAAAAGTAAAAAAAAAAAAAACTCTTTTAAATTTTACATTCTTTTTAAATTGTACAGTGTATATTTTACAACATTTCTATCAAATCATATTTAATATATTTTTTTGTTTCTACATAACACCATACTGTTGTCTTTCAGAAGCAAGCACATATACGCCGGCAACTACACCCAAACCAACAATCTCAACAGTTGTAACAACTCAAGAAACAAGTGAGTAATTTTTTTTTATTTAATCATACTGGCAACGATATCTTAAAACTTCAGTTCAAAATCTCAGTTTTCTTGTGAGTTAAAGGAAAGTCAAAACTTGATGTAATAAAAAAGAAAAAAAAGACCCTTTTTTCAAATTTTACAGCTTTTTTTAAAGTTTAGAGAGTATTTTTGTTCAACTTTTCTATGAAATCCTATTTAATATTTTTTATTGTTTCTATATAACGACATTCTGTTGTGTTTTAGAATCAAGCATATATGCGCCGGCAACTACAACTAAACCAACAATCCAAGAAACAAGAGATATTTTTTTTTGTTATTTAATCATATGGGCATTCATATTTTAAAGCTTCATTTCAAAATATCAGTTATCGTTTGAGTTATAGGAGAATCAAAACTTGATGTAATTACAAAGAAAAAAAAAAGACTTTTTTAATTAATTTTACAGCTTTTTTTAAAGTTTAGAGCATGTTTTTCTGTCAAATCCTATATAATTTTTTTTATTTTTTATTGTTTCTATATAACACCATTCTGTTTTGTTTTAGAATCAAGTACATATACCCCGGCAACTACAAATAAACCAACAATTTCAACAATCCCAACAATCCAAGAAATAAGTGAAATTTTTTTAAATTTAATAATACGGGCAACCATATCTTTAAGCATCATTTCAAAATCTCAGTTATCTTGTGAGTTATAGGAGAGTCAAAACTTGATGTGATTACAAAAAATAAATAAATAAATAAATAAATAAATAAAAACCCTTTTTTTAAATTTTACAGTTTTTTTTTTAAGTTTAGAGTGTATTTTTGTTAAACATTTCTATCAAATCCTATTTAATATTTTTTATTGTTTCTACATAACGCCATCCCGTTGTCTTTCAGAAGAAAGCACATATATGCCGGCAACTACATCTATACCAACAATCTCAACCATCGCAACAACTCCACAAACAAGTGAGTATTTTTTTTAAATTTAATCATACTGGCAACGATATCTTAAAACTTTAGTTCAAAATCTCAGTTGTCTTGTGCTGAGTTATGTGAGAGTCGATTACCAAAAATAAATAAATAAATATATATATAAATTTTACAGTTTTTTGTTTAATTTAACAGCTTATTTTTTAAACATTTCCATCAAATTCTATTTAATAATTTAAATTTTTCCTACGTAACGACATCCTGATGTCTTTCAGAAGCAAACACATATACGCCGGCAACTACACCTAAACCAACAATCTCAACCATCGCAACAACCCAACAAACAAGTGAGTATTTTTTTTAATTTAATAGTACTGGCAACGACATCTTAAAACTGCAGTTCAAAATCTTAGTCATCGTGTGAGTTATAGGAGAGTTAAAACTAGATGTGATTAGATACACTGCTGGACAATTGCTAAGGACGGATAACACTATCACCCATAGCAACCACAAAATGAAAGGAAGCAAAATGTAGAAAAATAGAATAAGTGCGGGATATAGTAAGAAGAGGTGTGCGTAAGCAAATTTTCTTTTCCACGTCTATTCATCACGTGATAGCGCTGATAAGGGCTTTAAAGGATTTGAGGCGTGTGGACAGTTGTTGTTCCAAGTCAAAGTTTTACAGGAAAGACTTAATTAAAGAACTTGAAATTTTCGGCATGTCTTCCCGATGTCACTTAGATGATTTTATGCGTGACCAAATTATTGCAAAGATCGAAGAAGGGCGAAAAATAACAGATGTTGCCAGGGAGTTCGACATCCGCCCACAGCGTTGTTTCACGGCTGTGGAAATCATTTAAAACTACTGGAATGTGTAGCAGGCGTCACGGGGAGGTCGTGTTAGAAGTACGACGCCTGCAGGAGATAGATACATTGTCTTATCGGCAAAAAGTAACCGACGCACCACAGCTCAGCAGGTGGCAAATCAGTTTCTTGCTGCCACAGGACAGCAGATCTCCTAAAAAACTGTAGCCAGGCGTTTGAGGGACGGAGGATTATACGCCCGCAGACCAGTTGCGTGTGTTCCATTGACCAGACAGCAGCATACTGCCCGTTTGCAATGGCGTCTTGAGCATCTCAACTGGACTGAACAGGACTGGGCCTTCGTACTATTCTCAGATGAGAGTAGGTTCAGTCTATCATCGGATTGTAGACGCCAACTGATCTGGCGTGAGAGTGGTACTGCTTATCGTCCAGAAAATATCCAGGAAAGGGACCGATATATGACATGCAGTGTCATGGTATGGGCCGGCATCATGATCAATGGCCGCACGCGCCTACATGTGGTTGTGACTGGAACTATGACGGGACAACGATACATTGATGAAGTTCTACTTCCTCATGTTCGCCTTTTCCGTGGTGCTGTCGGTGATAAATTTGTTTTCATGGACGGCAACGCACTATGTTATCGAACACTCGCTGTTCATGATTGTCTAGACAAAGAGGGTTTTCAACGCCTCGTATGGCCAGCGCGTTCTACAGATCTAAACCCCATTGAAAATGTTTGGGATGCTTTGGGGAGGCAACTCGCTAGACGAAACTATCCTCGAACAAACAAGAACACCCTCATCCGTGCACTGACAGAGGAATGGGATAAATTGCCTCAACAGCTGCTGGATAATGTTGTGCAAAGTATGGTACGACGTGTAGAATGTTGCATCACACTCTACGGGGGACATGTCCGTACTGACACCTTTCTCTAAAGTGCCTGCTGACTTTCATATGTATTGTTCCATTTCTTGGTAATCAGCATCAAATGAACATTTTTTTTTTCTTTCAGATGTTTTATAGCCTTTTGTATTTTCCAGAACAATACATGTCCTTTATTCTAATGTCTGAACAGTGTGGCAACAATGTTTTATCCTACTAGGCCTCATATATCGCTTAATGTTATGCTACGTTGCAATTTGTGATCCGTCCTTAGCAATTGTCCAGCAGTGTATATAAAATTGGTTTATGGCGTCAGGTGCCGTCATCCGAAAAATCTACAAGATACCACTCCATTTCTTTCGTTCAATTGCCCATTCCTTCTCCAGACCCTTAGCTCTCATGGCTTTTTTTTATACCATACATCCAGGTCTTTCGTGGTCTTCCTCGTTTTCTTTTTTTGTTTTTGTTTTTTCTATAATCAGAAGCGATTTAGATTAGTCTCTCATCGCTCATTCTTTTAAACATGACTATACCAGATTAATTTTTCTTTTGGAGATAGTCTAATATTTTCATTATTTTCATCATTTCTTTGATTTCTTATTTTTCTATCCTTGATATCCTGCATGATCTTCTTAGGGCATCCATTTCCACTGCTGTTAATTTAATTTCTTTCTGTATCCATAATTCTCCATCCCTCTGCTCCATATAACAGTATGTTCTGTACATTACAAATTTATATATTATATTTTCTTTTCCTTGAGATCTTCTCACTCCACAAAATAGAATTTAATAGTTTTACAGCTTTTCTTCCTTTACAGATTTTGTATTTAATTTCCCGTGAGTCCGTGTTTTCTCTATTAATGTCTATACCAAGGTATCTCTAATACTCGCAGCTTCCTATTTTTATGTTATTATTTTCTGCCTCATTTCCTCCTATACATAGATGTTTTGGTCTTACTAACGTCCATGTAAAGTCTCCAAACTTAAAATTCTGCAGCATCTATCCGGGGCCTCCGAGATGTCGCTGTGTGTCCTACACCGGGCCTGCTACAGGTGACGTCACAACCTGCTGACGTCAAAACAGTGATCCATAATAACTTAAAAATTTTCATGTACTTTGTTCGTTTGTACGGATTGTTTATGATAGTATTTTGATTTTATTTATTGCTTTATAAAGTAATTAATAATATTTTTCAGTGTATTTAGATTATAATGCTATCAATAATTATTGATTATAATTATTAAAGAAAGTGTAGATTATATATATAAAATAATGAGAAGAAAATGTTGTGCTCCTAGTTTCTAATCTAAGTCTTCAAATTCGCTACTGATAATGAAAAGAAGAAATTTTAGCTACGAAAATTACCTTGTGATAATTATTTTTACATTTCAACAGAAGTAGTCTGCATTAAATGTTTCGATAAACGTTTCAATTCGTGAAGCTAGAATTAATATGATTGTATTGAGCTTGCTGTGCAGAAAAAAAAAAAAACGTAACAACAAATGTCTAACCTACTGTAATGGAAATATTCTGGCATATTTGAATGAATTTGTACTTCCAAATCAAAAAGAGTCAAATGATCTTTAGAAAAAAAATAAATAAATAAAAGAAGCAGACGATAAACAGTTTAAAAAATGATTTTGAAAGAAATACTGTAATAAATTGACTAATATCTGGATACATTTAGTTAGAAGTGAGTGATGTGCTTTGTTTATAAAATTAAAAGTAACTGATTTACACAACTTAGTAATTCTACGTAGTTCAATTTAACATTTTAGCTAACTTAAGTGTACAAATATATTATGAAAATAAATCTTTTGATAAGTTAATTTGAGTGGTTATTAGGTCCTAGACCCAAGTACAATAAATAGACAATTTTTAAAATATTACAAATCAGTTACAAAGTCAAGATAGAAAATTGGGTACTTTTCGGTTAGCCGGGTGCCAGTGATATATATACATATATACACACACATATATATACACATATATCTACACACACATATATATACACATATCTACACACACATATATGTATGAATTAATATATATATTTATATATGTACATGTATCACTGGCGCCCGGCTAACCGAAAAGTACCGAAAAAGGATATGGCGAGAGAAGGAAAGTTGCAAGATATTTTCTGGCAACCTATTCGTAGTTTCATATAAATAAGTATTTTTTTTTCAATATTTATATAATTTATTTAATACAAAGAAGCCATTTATCTCTTTTTATATGCAGGTAGAACAGGGTTGGGTTGATTATTGACGGCCAATTATCTACACTAGGGATATAGGCCCGGGGGGAGTGCCCTTCGTGGGGGTCTTTCTAAGGGAACCTAACCCGTATTTACGCATGGATAAATCCACGGCTCGAAGAAAACCACGAAAACTCCGAACGATTAGGCCGACGGGCGCGATTGGGATCGAACCCAGCACCTCCCGTCTACCAGCTTCGAGAGCACAACCTCTCAGCCACTGGTGGGGCGCAGGTAGAACAGAATTGTATATATAAATAATTTTATATATATATAAATAAACATAAAAGTACATTAGGTTTGTTTTCATAATTGTGTATATAATTTTAAAACATATCTAACTTTCTGAAGCCCGGATTACGTCAAAGCGTTAAAAAAAAGTGCCAAGGTCTCTTTAGTTGAAAAATGTCTATTTCTCTATTTAAATTGACATTTATTGTGTTTTGATGGTTAAATTATGGTATGCAGCTGTAAAAGGGAGGAATGGGATTGATTTTGTAAAGTTTTTGGTAGATTTATTATATTTTTTGTACGTATATTTATTGTAAAATAATGTAGGAAAAGGTAAGTCAATGGGTTCAATCTGATTTATTAATCTTAGCATTTTTTTTTTATTTAAAACTTTTAATTTCCTTTAATAAAACAAGTGTATTGATTCCCTTTTATTTCACGATTATGAAATTTAATATTATTTATGTAATTACATATTATAAGAGCGAAAATGCTCTTTTTATTACATCTTTCTGCTGCGATACATTGACCAAAGTGGATCACTATTGTGACGTCACTAATACTTGTAGCAGGCACGGTGAAGGACACACAGCGACATCTCGGAGGCCCCGGTCTATCTTTTAAACATTTCCATAATGTTCCATTTAATAATTTTTATTGTTTCCACATAATGCCATCCTGTTATTTTCAGAAGCAAGCACACATACGCCGTCAACTGCAGCTAAACCAACAATCCCAGCCATCGTAACAACTCAACAAACAAGTGAGTAATTTTTTTTTTATTTAGTCATATTGGCAACGGTACCTTACTTCAATTCAAAATCTCAGTTATCTTGTGAGTTACAGAAGAGTTAAAACTTGATGTGTTACCAGAAAAGTAAAAAAGAAAAACTCTTTTAAATTTTACATTCTTTTTAAATTGTACAGTGTATATTTTAAAACATTTCTATCAAATCATATTTAATATATTTTATTGTTTCTACATAACACCATCCTGTTGTCTTTCAGAAACAAGCACATATACGCCGGCAAGTACACCTAAACCAACAATCTCAACCATCTCAAGAACTCAAGAAACAAGTAAGTATATTTTATTTATTTATTTACTAGCTGATCCGCCGGGCGTAGCCCCGTCCCGTGATAATAAATTAAAAAGAAACTCAAGTTTTCGATATCAAGTCGAATGACCCAAACCCTGTTCAAATCGAGCCCATGGAACCCCAAGAAAAGAAGGAACCCAAAGGCGGTGTAATGTGTCCCCTGTAAATTTAACTAATTTCCTGTAACATTAACACGATATTTAATTTACGGATGAAATTCCCTCGCCTCTCTCTAAACTTAACTACTTATCTTTAACAGTAACACGATTTTTAATTTACGCCTGCAGTGAGTAAACGTAAGTTGATCCCGAAAAAGAAGATTAATATTACGTGTTTAGTAGTTTATAAAATAGCTGGAGTACCCTAGAACTATGTTAATCAAAATTGCAAGAGAATCGGATAATTTTTTAAATCTGCATCAAGGGCCCAATGAAGGAGGTTAATATTCAAAATTGGTGGCAGCTGAAGTCCGAGAAATTTTTTTGTCATGCAGATAGTAGTTGGAAGTTCTGAGAAGTTGTTAGGAGGAAAAAGCTAGTGAATCGGACGATTTTTAAGGTAGCTATAATAGGGGGCCCAAAAGGGGCCAACTGATAATTTTGAGCAGGACCCAAAGAGGAAAACATCTTAAAAAGGTCCTAGTACTTAGCACTTTAGAACTTTAATTAATCGAAATTAAGTATAGGGTAAAGATTAATTATTAAAATAAAATTTTAAAGACATGCTTAAAAAAGGGCCCTAGGGTTCCGATAAAAATATGAGGATGGTGGCCCGGGTCGAGAAGTCCGAAACTCAACTTTAAACTTGTACATTGAAATGGTGTCAAAATTAGGGAGGGGAGGAAAATGTATGTCGAACAAAAAGTTCAAGGGGCACCTGACAGTGTCCCAGGGGACCACGATCCTAACTGGAATGTAGAAATGGGGGAATAATTAAATAGAGAAAAGGCCCCAAAAACGAAGAAAATCGCATTAAAAGAAGGCAACATTAACATTTTAGGGAACAACAACTTCAAGGGGCCCGGATCTTGCAATAAAAATATTTTTGTCGTTCATGTAGTAGCTCGAAGTACTAAGAAATTGTTAGTAAAAAAAAAAAAAAAAAACAGTGAATCGGACGATTTTTGAGGTAGCTATAGTAGGGGGCCCAAAATGGGCTACTGATAGTTTTGAGCAGGGCCCTAAGATGAATGGACCTAACTGGAATGTAGAAATGGGGGAATAACTAAATGTAGAAAGAGCTACAAAAAACAGATCGGATTGAAAAGGGGCTGACATTTTAGCGAAAAAAAAAATTCAAGCGGCTTAGGGAGCCCGGATCTTCTCCGAAATTTTTTTGTCTTTTATATAGCAGCTGGAAGTACTGAGAAGTTGTTAAAAAAAAGCTAGGGAATCGAACAGTTTTAACGGGAACTACAGTAGGGGGCCCAAACGGGGCTCGCTGATAGTTTTGAGCTGGGCCCTAAGATGAAGGTTCCTAATTGGAAAGTAGAAATGGGAGAATAACTAAATGGAGAAAAGGCCCCAAAAACGAAGATCGGTTTAAAAGGGGGCAAGGTATTAGCAATTTAGGAAACAAAAACTTCAAGGGGCACAGAGGGCTCGGATTTCCTCAAAATTTTTTTTTATCGTTCATGTAGTAACTGGAAGTACTAAGAAGTTGTTAGAAAAAATATCTAATGAATCGGACGGTTTTAAAGGGAACTATAGTAGGGGGCCCAAAAGGGGCCAGCTGATACTTTTGAGCAAGGCCCTAAAATGAAGGGTCCTGATTGGAAAGTAGAAATGCGGGAATAATTAAATGGAGAAAAAGCCCCAAAAACTAAGAAAATTGGATTAAAAAGGGGCAAGTTATTAACAGTTAAGGAATCAAATACTTCAACGAGCCCGTACCGTCCCCAGGGGGGCAGAGTCTTAAGTCGAATCTAAAGTCTTAAGTCGATAAAATCTAAATGGAGAAAAGGTACTAACAAACGAAGAGGATCAAATAAAAATTGGTCAAGTTATTAACAATTTAGAGCAAAAATCTTAAAGGGGCCCCAGGTGGCCCGGGTCTCAAAAAATTAAAAATCCGAGCCTCAGGTGCATCAAGACCTGCCTTGGACTATCCGAATCCAAATTTTCAGACTTCTACGTGCGGTAGATTTTGCTAGCCATCGCACACAGACAGACACACAGACAAACAACTTTCTTTTATTAGTATAGATACTGTGACAACATTATCTTAAAGCTTCAGTTCAAAATCTCAATTTTCTTGTGAGATAGTTAGAAGAGAATCAAAATTAAATGTGATTACAATAAATATATAAATAAATTTTACAGTGTATTTTTTAAATATTTCTACATTTCTATCAAATCTTTTTTAATAATTTATATTTTTTCTACATAACGCCATCCTGTTGTCTTTAAGAAGCAAGCACATATATGCCCTCAACTTCACCTGAACCAACAATCACAACCATCTCAACAATTCAAGAAATAAGTAAGTAATTAAAAAAAAAAAATCTAATCATACTGGCAGCGATGTATTTATACTTCAGTTCATGGTTCTCCCCATTTTACATAGAATCGATCGGCGCTAGTCTGGGACAAAATTTTAAACTTTTAAAATTACTTTCGATCTGTTGACCCTAGACTTTTATCTACTAGGGTGATAAAAGATAAAATATAAAAAATGCCCCCACAACAATAAGTTAACAACCCCACAAAAATAAGTTACTAAAATTTACTAAAGTCGGGTGCAACTTAAACCGACTGTAAAATTTGTAAGAATAAGGAATTCAGAAAGATTTAGTAGGACTAAATTGAAATTTAAAATCAGTAACAGGTGTAAAAGTTCTTATACAATTTGATATTTTTTTATTATATGAGTTTAATCTTCTGTAATTTTTTTTTTGTATTGAAACTATTTTGTTTGCATTTAAATATTTCCTTTTGTTATTCATTAATTATATACTTTTCCAGCTGGGCCCTTCAACAGCATAGGTAATTTTCTTTAATTCTTATATTAAGTTAGTATCTTCTCCAATTTGTTTTAATTCTGTTCACGTATTAATATTGAATGTCTTTTAAGTATTAAGACTGGTACTAGCTGAATTGAAATTTCTTGTACATTTTAATTTGCTGATATTTTATGCTTGTTTACTCTAGTTTTATTATTCATTCATTATTGTTCATTTAGTACTTACTTCTATCCAATATTATTATCTACTTCAGTATTATTCAGTATTATGGCAGTATTATTGCTGTATCACATAGTATTATTTACTTTCTTTTATACTTTTTCTTATATATACAAGGTGTCCCAGGATTATTGGGACAAACTTTAAGGGGAGGTAGGGGACATCACAAGGATTCAGATTTGCATAGCAACCCATGGTTGGAAACGGCTTCGTTCGCCGTTAGGTGGTGTTGTTCACAATAGCATTGGAGCACCTCTAACATCTGCATATTATCGCATCTTTTTGTAAGACGTGGTACCAAGCTTACTTGACACTATGCCACAACATGTCAGAAGACATATGTGGTTTCAACATCATGGGGCACATCCCTATTATGGCAGATAAATGTGTTCGTGAACATTTGAATCAGGTGTTTGGTCACCGATTGATTGGCCGTGGTGGATCGGTTCCCTGGCCACCACGCTCTCCTGATTTACGCAGCATAGATTTCTTTCTTTTGGCGTGCACTGAAAAGTGCTGTGTACGCAACGCCTGTGGATTCCGATATGGATTTGGTTGCAAGACGCGTCTGTGCTGCTGCGGATATCCAACAAAATCCAGGTGTATTTGAGCGAGTCAGTCAATCCATGGTCCGACGGTGTAATGCATGCATCGCTAGCAATGGTGAAAACATTGATCATCTTTTGTGACGTTTTCACATATCATATACCACAGTACATGTAATATCTTTGACCAATAAATTATTTCAGATGATCTCAGTCTTGTGCGTTTCTTATCCCTGTCATACTACTTTCCCATGACTTTTCGGATCATGTTGAAAACACATATGGCGTCTGACATGTTGTGGCATAGTGTCAAGTAAGCTTGGTAGCACCTCTTACAAATAGATGCGATAATATGCAGATGTTAGAGGTGCTCCAATACTCTTCTGAACAACACCACCTAACGGCGAACGAAGCCGTTTCCGACCATGGGTTACTATGCAAATCTGAATCCTTGTGATGTCCCCTACCTCCCCTTAAAGTTTGTCCCAATAATCCTGGGACACCCTGTAAATATATATATTTTTCTTTTTTTAAGTATAAAGAATGTTGTGATCTCAACCAGTACTGTAAAAACTAACTTTGTACTAATTTTATTTTAATCTCTAATGTAATATTCAACATCTGTACACTAAAATAGGAATTTTCAATAAACATTTCCCCTCGTGGAGAAAAGTTCCTATGCTTAGCGGCTAGATCTCCACGAGAGGGTGATTTCGTTATTCACACATAACCAGTAATTGACACTTCAGCAGAAATGTAACTCAAATAAACATTTTCTTATAAAATTCTGCATAGTACTGTCATCTAGTGGTAACTTATTTGTCTTAACTGCTATAACTTATTTTTCAGCTATTGGTTTTTCAGAAAGAGATGGTGTCAATTACTGGAGATACTGACCATATTTATGGCAAAAATTAATTTTTAGTCATAAAAATAATAATTTTTTCAAAATTTAGTCAACTATAATTTTTTAATGTATCTTTACTATACTTACAAAAACGAAGATAAGTACAAAATAGATTTAAAACTTTGTAATAGTGATTTGAAGAAGAAAAAATCCTTAAAGTGTCAGTTGGGGTTTCACTATATGTATATATATATAATACAAACGGAAATTTCATTACCACTGTTTATAACTCGAGTTCTGCTAAATTGATTTTGATGAAACTTGCACTGTTAGATAGATAATTTTTCGGGGAAGGTTTTAGTATATAACATATTATTCTACATTGATTAGAATATGATGGAATTAGGATGGAAAGTTTTTGTTATTTTCGACGTAAAGGTTACCATTGGTCATTTTTTGGCGACTATTATGGTTGATGAAGCAATTAAAACGGCTATATCATTTAGAAAATAGTACAAACACCTCGAAAAATAAAAGAAAAAACTTTTACTAATTTTATTTTTTTAAGGGAAAAAAACAGTTTTGATGAGAGATAATGCTATAAAACGAAAATATTTAATTTAAACATGAAAAGAAATTTTCGTAATGCTTAAAAAAATATATTCAGTGTTAAATATTGCGATTGAAACAATATTTGGCGATTTATCTTTTGTGCCAAGTTAAGAAAAATGCGTCCGAAAATTTAATTAGATAAAATCTGAGTTACAATTTTGTTTTTGATTTGATCTTTTTTTTTAATTAAATGTTTATTTTTATCCAAGTCCTCCATTATGTGAATTACAGAATAAACTAGCAGTTGTAATTATGAAAATGACTATACATGTGAGTTACATGTTATTTGCTTTTTGCGATTTTGATTTTACTTTTGTCGCCAAACAATTTGATTTTAAGCCAAAAAGGCATAAGCGTGACATCGGTCCGAGCAATGTTCACAATATGGTGTTTTTTCAAGTGTACGACAGCATTTTTGATTAAATTTTTATATTCAAATGTAAATTATATAAATAGCAGAAATGTTATAAAACTGAAGTGAAATATTTAAATTTTAGTGTAAATGTCTGCCACACACAAATTATTAATACACATTTAAAAAAACAATTCCATGCATTTCCTTTTAGTTTTCTTTGCATATATTTTGTTCTTTTTGAAGGTTTTTAAAAGATATTGGACTAATCTTCTGTAATTTTGTCACCCGCCAATTGGCGTATTTACTATATTGTTGGAAATTTCTTTTATATTTAAAAGAACTCTAGAGAGTGAATCCGATTGCAGAAGATTACACAAAATTTGTACTGAGCAATTAGTAAATTTATGGTTTTTCATATGGAAACAAAAGAAGATTCACTCTTATATATTTTTCATCTGCAGTTATTTTACTATCACAAAAAAAGAAATAGTTGCAATGTACGAAAAAAACTTTGAAATGCCAATGGTGGGCAATGGAACATTATTTACTGATTTATCATATTAGCCTAGATGTGAAAAAAAATCTGATATTCAGATTAGATAAAATTTCGATTATTATAAAGAAATTTTGGCTGATGCACATCCCTAGCCGCTATAATAGGTGACAAATTAACGATTATATTCAGTATAGGGTTTGTTTAGACAACAGATTGGAGAATAATGTAATCTTGAAAATAAAAGAAATAGCAAGCCTATTTATTTCTCCGTGTTATTATGCTCATTAGAGAAATGCAAGAAAATCTTCTGTTCAGGTATTCACCAAAAATATTATTACTAAAAATTTTGCACAACTAACATTATTTATTCTTCTCAAGGAGTTTATTGGCGAAAGATCTATAAGTCAGTCAACAGAAGTTTGGCATTATTTAATGGAACATAGTTTGGCGCGTAATTAACTTCGTTTTGTAGCTAATTCTGGTAATGTGATGTAGTTATTTTGTGCAGTTTAAAGATGATTACAGCCGTGATTTTATAACTTTTGAAAAGCTGTAACATTGCGTATATTTTTTTATCAATAACCACCAGTTCTCGTCCTGACATAGAGAAACATAGTCCAAGAAAACAAAAACACCAAGTTACTAGAAGTAACGAATATATTTATTGTCCATAATCATACTGTAAATGAGAAGAAATATCAGGATAGAAAAGAGAAAGATGGCCTCATCGAATTTCTTACAACCTTACAGCAGCACCGTCGAAATCCAAGTGCATCAAGTAACATTCGTTCATATCGCCAACATAAAATTTTTATCGAGCCGTGGTGAAATAAAATAAGGCCAACTGAAAGAACCGTTATGAACTAGCAATATAAATTTCAAACAAATACAGCCCTGCAATTTGGCAAACTTTATCTGAAGCTTAAAGATGAAATAAATTATGGTAAACCTGTACAAAACAGTCATTTAGCTATGAAATAATAATTATAATTTTATCGAAATGGTCTTAAACAATTCAATTGATTGGATTCTGACCTATATTATCTATATAAATCTCTAATGTTTGATTCTCAACGAATTGCGTAAAACGTGAAATATGAGAGATGAAATTATATTCGATTATTAAAAAAATGTGTTGACAGATTTATGATCACTAATATTAGGATCATTTCACAAATAATGTATAACATAAATGCAGTTGAATAACATAAATGCAATCGTGACCGTTAAGTAGAAAATTAGATAACCAAGGAAATTATTAATTTTAGTTATATAGTGGCATTTGACCGAAAGGAATTGCAGAAGTTAAGAAGATTTTAAAAAGTCATTATAACATTAATAATATCGCAATGCAATACGATTTATTTATAATTAAAGGTAAAACGATTTAGCTTAAAAATTAAATTAGAAAGATGATTTTCTTTAATTTACATCAAATAAAGAGAGGTATATTATTTAAGATTACTTTAAATTAAAAATATATGATTTGTATCATAATTTGTAACCATATCGTTGCAAACACTTATTTTGTTTGACTTCAAATTTGGCAGTGGACCCGATTAAGGAAGATTAAGAAGACTTTATTTGATGCAAATTAGAGGATTATTTTTCTAACCATAATCAGTTATCGAGGTTTTCTCTAGGTCAGTGGTTCCCAACCTTTTTTTAACCGCGCCCCACCAAAACATCTCTAAAATGATGATGCCCCCCCCCCTCCCCCAATAATATATAATTCTCATAAAATTTTTAAAGGATTTACTCCTGACAGAGTAAAAAGCATTTAACATTGATCCTGAAACGTTCCGAAGGTAATGGATGAATCAAATATTTTTTATACTCATCTGATACTCCTCGTAGTTTACTGGCACACGGTCGCCACGTACGCGTGATGTATAGAGTGCTCAGAATCCTTGATTAGAAAAATCAATAATTTTGAATAAAACATTTTTGTCTTATTTAATCACAGTATTTCTGTGATTAAATTACTAATCAATTTCTAATCAGAATGAAGCATGATAAAAGATTCGGTAAAGGAAGGTCGTCAAGTAATTGTTAAATATACACTTGAATAGTTTCATGCGCATAATTGATTTTCATGTGACATATTGCAGTGCGACTCATTCAATAAATAATCGAAAAAGTTGTTTAAAATTCTAAAATACTTATAAATCAAAAAAATTATAAAGAATTTTTAAATATATAAAAGTATCTAAATATCTTAAAATATTTTCTCTATAATTATTCTGGTGGGACTGTATTTAAAACTTTTGAATGGATACTTTTTAAAAATTGAATAAAAACTATTTCTTTTAATTTTGTTTTTGAAATGTATAACTTTTATTTTCTTTTCAGTCTACAACATTGCTATTAGAAAAACAATTCAGAAGGTATGGGTTCACAGAAATTCTGAATTGTCCCCTTGAAAAGTTAAATTGCCCCCCTGAAAAGTCAAATTGCCCCCCTGTGGGGCGTACGCCCCCCGTTGGGAAACACTGCTCTAAGTTAATAGTTACTTGATCGCAACTGGAATATAAAATGAAAAGGCCGTGAAAATGACGTTATTTTAATTTTATTTAAACAATTCAGCTTTAAAATTCCACTTTTTCTATGATTCACATTTCTTTTGAGTATGAAAGTTAAACAGTGTTCTTTGTCTGCAAATAATTTATTATATTTTTGGCTGTATTTACCCTGCTGGAATCCAAAGATTAAAAACTGTAGTAGACGTATGTAGACCGGAAAATGACGTATATTACGAAGTGTAATGTAACACAGAGTGAGAATGTATTTAAGCTACCAGAACCACACATAGTACCAAGCTGAGAGGCCAGGAGTTCAAGAACTAACAAACAAAAATGAATAACCCGAACATTATTTAAGTTCGGTGGCCGATCTCTGCAATGATTGTAATGCTATCTTTTTAACACTTTCCAACCTAATTGAAAAGTGTTTATGACTTCTGTTTGTCTGTCCTTCTGCCATCTGTTCGTGCTCTAACTTGCATAAATATGATCGGATGGCCCTGAAAATTTTGTATGTTATTGTCGTTTACTATAACATGACCCCTATTGAAAAAGAAATGTGTAGCGTTTATAGTTTTTTACAGGGGCAGTCAAAAGTATTCCGTTACATTACAGTCAATGGGAAAAAATCGTTTCAAGTGCATTTTGATGGTGCTACGCCATTTGAAACATGGTGAAGTGCAGTAAAACATGCTTTTGTAGAATATTGGGTGCAAAGCATTCATTATTCATTTACAGGGTCAAACAAAAAGATTTTGTTACATATTGTTCTATGGGGAAAAATTGCTTGCAGTATAATTTAATGATGCTTCACTATTTCAAACATAATGAAATTTATATGCATCAATGAAATGCAATATAAATTGCTCACTTAGAAGTATGGCGTGCATTGCGTTTATCGTTCATTTACAGGAACACACCAAAGATATCGGCTACAGTATACTTGCAATAATTATAGTCCATGTGTGACAAGTGCGTTTTCAACATTCGAATGTGTTTTTAAGTTTAACTAAATGTTTGCATAGTACGTGTCGCGTATAAATGCGATTGATCATATACAGAGCTACACAAGGGCATTCGTAAGTATTACAGACTATGGGGGTGAATTGCTTAGGGTAGGTTTTAATTGTGTTACGCATTTTCCTGCTGAGCTATAGTTAGTAGACTTACAGAAGTTTGTGGAAAATAAATAAATTTATATACAGGGCTACGCAAATAACAAGCTGCATTATCGTTTAGGGCTGGAAGTTTGTGTTAAGTTACCTTATGTGTTTTTTACGTGAATTAAATATTTGCTTAATACGGAGAGTGTACAAAAGTTTTTATATTATATACACGGTTGTACAAAAGATTTCGAGTGCATTTCCATCGATTAGCAAAAATTGTTAAATGTGAATTTTCTAAATGAACTAAATTGTGTCATTCTATGTAGTATATATCCAAAATTATAGATCATATACAGGGATGCACATAATAATTCGACTATATTTTTGACTAAGAAAGGTAATTACAAAACTCACTTTTAAATGTGTTATATGTTTCCTATACCGTTTACTTAGATATCTTTTTTCACCTTATTTAATAATAAAGTTTCGTTACAGTTTTCTGGCTGTGTTGGAAAGTGTTTCATATTCTATGCTTGACGCATGATTCTTCGTTCTTGTTTAGTAGTGTGTTGACTAGAGAACATTTTAATTTATGTTGGTCATAACGGCCACATTTCTCTAACAAACTGTAGTATAAATGATCAAATAAAGTGTTGCTGTTTAATCGCCCGAATTTTTTCTAACCACTGGTGTCCGGAAATTAAGGGGTGGTAGCCAATTTCAGACGTTACGTCAAATATCTTACTGAAACTCGTGATGGAATGCCCTTGAACTTTGAGGATGTAAAGAACATGTTTCACTTCATGTTTTTCAGTGAAGATTTTGTCGCGAGAACAATTAGGGGGGGGGGGGTCAATAATAATTTTAATAAAAAAATGATATTTTCGATCACCCAAGTAACAAAAAATGCTAAAAATGGTCTGTCACTGCAGCAAATGACTATGTAGGTCCTGTTCAACATTTGTGTGCATTTGTGTAAGCATAGCACGTATATTCGTGAAGATGCTAACGTTTCTGTAAAAAATTCAAAAGGTTTTTTTTTATAGTATGGGAGTTTTCAGCCGAATTTAACACTTCTTTCCAAAAACTTGACAAAAAATCGTAGAAATAGTATACTGTGATTAAAATACAGGGTCATTCATAATTCCCTCCGGGGTTTCGAAACGTTATAGTAAAAAAACGAAGACGAAATATGAAAAAAAGAAACATATGAAATTATTCCGAAACTATTCAAGTTTTACTTACATACATTACAGGTGTTCTATGTGTGAACCCTTGGTCACACGGCATACATCCATGCGATAGTCCAGTTCCTGCCATACTCCGTTTCTTTAAATCTGAATCAGTGGTGTCAGTTCAACGGGCCTTTCGTAATAAATATCGCAAACAGGGACCAACTGACAAAACAATTCATGTGTGGTACCGGAAATTTAAAGAAACGGAGTATGGCAGGAACTGGACTATCGCATAGATGTATGCCGTGTGACCAAGGGTTCACACATAGAACACCTGTAATGTATGTAAGAAAAACTTGAATAGTTTCGGAATAATTTCATATGTTTCTTTTTTTCATATTCGTCTTCGTTTTTTTACTATAACGTTTCGAAACCCCGGAGGGAATTATGAATGACCCTGTATTAATATATTAATATTTGATGAGATATAGGTATTTTTATGAAATAAATTTTAACTGCGATGCGCGAACTACAGCAAAGATTTTTCGTCATGATTTGATAGTCAATGCTATAGGGCAACTCATATGAAAAAACCAGTGAAACATTGTGAAAACTCAAAAAGTTACAGCAATAATTGAAAAATTGAGGAGGAAATCCCATATAATCAATCTTATGGGATATTCTCCTCAATTTTTCACGATTTTTGCCAAGTTTTTGGAAAGCGGTGTTAAATTCGGCTGAAAATTCTGCATGCTATATAAAAAAAAAAAAAAAAACTTGAATTTTTCTCAGAAACGTTAACATCTTCACGAATATACGTGCTATGCTTACACAAATGCACACAAATGTTGAACAGGACCTACATAGTCATTTGCTACAGTGGCAGATAATTTTTAGCACTTTCTGTTACTTGGGTGATCGAAAATATTATTTTATTATTAAAATTGTTATGTCCCCCCCCCCCAATTGTCCTCGAGACAAAATCTTCACTGAAGAACATGAAGTCAAACATGTTCTTTACATCCTCAAAGTTCAAGGGCATTCCAGGCATTTCCTCACGAGTTTCAGTAAGATATTGGACGAAGCGTCTGAAATTTCTCCCTGCCCTTTAATTTCTGGACACCAGTATATAATAGCGCAATGGCGTCTGCATTTGCCAATTTTATAGTACGCAACTAAGGGTTAAAATGGTAACATTAGTGGAAAAAAAATTCTAAAAACGTTCTAACTTACGATGTTTTTGGAATTGTAGGGCTAGAACTTGAAATGTATAATAAAACTATATTTATTTTTACACCAAACAATCGAAAGATCTCATGCAGTTTACATGCAATACAAAAGGTTGTTATGCAGCTAATCATATATATTTGTTTAACGGAAACACACTGCAAAAAAAAAAAAAAATGTTGATTTTACAGTATAATACTGGTATTCCAGCTGCCAGTATTATACCATAAAATTAACAGTAATAAACAGTGGTAGCGTATTACTGATTATTTTACTGTTTATTACTGTTAATTTTACGGTATAATACTGGGAGTTGGAGTGGCAGTATTATACTGTAAAATAAACATTTTTTTCTTTTTTTTTCTTTTTCTTTTTTTTTTTTTGCAATGCACGTAAAGAGTGAAATCTAAATGCTATTATAATAGAGATATTCAAATTTAAAATCGTTAAAATTCATAGCCTTAAAATTATTTTATTACTTTAGGAACTAAAGAAGTCCAAATTGCCCTTATAGTGATGTCAACAATTCTAGCTCTTTTGGTTCTGTTTTATACTTACAAGATTTACAAACACAGAAAGTAAGTATGTTTCTTTACATATGGTGCCGAATAATTTAATCAAAATCATGGCAAAAACAGTTATTCAACTATTTTTGTCATGAAATACTGTACATAATGAATCAATTCATTAAAATTCTTTGAATATCAGCAATTTTCTGATTTTTCTGTATGTACATTACAGAGATGCCAAACTACGGAAGTTATATTAGTAAAAAGAATTTTTAGTTTCAGTAATCGCTCACAGATTTTCAGTAAATTCAGCAGGATTAAGTTTGTAGCAGGATGTTTATAGCAGGATTAGTTTTCTTTTGAAGAAATTAAATGATGCTACTAATTTTAAGTAAACAAATTTCAAGGATCACAAAGAATCTGTAATTGTCAGTTTATCATACATGTAATGTGTCTAGAAATATTGAAATGTTGATTATGTATGTCTTCTTGGAGGTAAATAGGTAATATAAATCGAAAAAGAGTTCAAAATAAAGTAGAAAAAAATCAAGGTAAAGAATTACTCCTGCCAATAATTTTCAAATAGTTTCACATTTTAAATTTTTAGGTGACCTTTCCCTCCTATCAACACTAGACATAATTCGTCATTTATTTATTTATTTTTTTTGCCGCAGCAAGATCATTACATATTCATATAACCTCATAAAAACTTTCTTTTACTTCAGTAAAGTGTCACACAAAATACATATGAAGGAGTCGGGACAAGAGAGTGCCAAGCCACATTTTTGATTTTCTGAGATACTTCAATTTGAAAATTTGATCAAATACTCAAATCAAGATTATAACATAAAGATTTTTCGCATGTCTTAGTAACAGTTGAGATATTCTGAGTAACAATATGGCATTACTTTAATAATATTACTATTACGTTCTTTGTACATTAGCTATCTTCATTGGGGGCATAAACATCTGGGGTAAAAACGAAACCTGTGGCATATGCTGCCACCAAGTGACATTAGAAACAAATTATATGTAGGATATTACAATTTACAATATTAAGCAACAGTTTACAATGTTACATTTATTTCACCAAAAATGTGGCTTGGCACTTTCTTGCCCCGACCCAATCATGTATAAACAAATAAACCACTTGACATGTTTCGGTTTCATTAGAGATAAAAACCATTATTACAAAAATTTAATATCGATCAAGACGAATGACATCGGACAACGAAATATATACAACACATAATATTTCGTTGTCCGGTGTCATTCGCCTTGATCGATTTATGAATTTTTGTGATCATGGTTTTTATCTCTCATGAAACCGAAACATGTCAAGTGGTTTATTTGTTTACATATGTATTTTGTGTGACACCTTACTTAAAGTGGTTCTCAAATAACCTACTGAAAACAACGCAAAAGTTTCTGACACAATTTTTAACTCATTTTTAAACGCAAAGGCCTAAAATGGGAGACCTGACTATGGAAACGATTTCGAATCGAAATGAGTTTTCCATTTTTTGATACATAAATTACTTATCGAGTTGTAAGCAATTCGTGTCACGTGACAACACGTGTTCTTCTTTCTGGCGCTGGAGCATCGGAAATTCGGTTTAAAACGAACAACTTTGAGAGTGTTTTCTGAAAGATCGTCTGGCCTTTACCAAAAAATTGAAAACGTTTTTCGATCACAATGTTTCTGAATAACATCTACCCGTTTCACAAATTTCTGAACAAAAATGAATTAAAAAATGTGTCTGAAAGCAGCTCCTTTGGATTTGAGAACAACCTTAATTTAAAGAACGTTTGTATGAGTTTATATGGTTATGTAAAGGTGATGTTCTCTTTTAAATTTTAGGATTTAAAAAAAACATTTTTAGTATCATCACATATTGTAATATCAACTCCCGAACGATATCGAGCATCAAACGAAGCTTTGGAACTAACCAAAGATGTCAATTGCAAGAGTGCTTAACATTTATCATTAATATCTATTTTGTATTCAAAGACCTCAAGCGCTCCACTCCCTGAAAGTTTTCAACTGATTCACCAGTCAACAGAATGTAGATTCAGAAAATATTAACAACATTCTGCAGGCTTAAGAATTCCTTATTATAGAATGGAAAGCAAGCTATAGCTACAAAATTAACGATTGAAATATTACGTTGTTGTTGTTTTTGTCACAGTAGCGGAACAATCGGAACAGATGTCGCAGACACACTGCTGGGATTCGCGTTATTTTTGTTTTTGCGCCATTTTGACGAGAAAACACCGTTTTTGAATACATGTTAAACCTAGCCTGAGAAAACAGTATGTTGGTTTTATTTTAATATGAAACAATTTATTTTATTATACTACACACATAATTTTACTATAAAACACACACAATTTATTATAAAACACACACATTTTTTTTTTTATAAAACACACACATTTATTTTATTATAGTACATACAATTTTGTTATAAATCAAACATTTATTTTATTATAAAACAAGCACACTTTTATTATAAACACACACAATGTTAAGTTATTATAAAATATACACACAGACACACATTGTCAAGAATACAACAGACTCAGCTATTAATACCAGAGGGCTTTCATTAATATGCACGATCTGGTCAAAATCGCCAGGTTGCCCCTCCAGACACAAAATCGCCATTTTGGCGCCAAAAAAAAAAAAAAAAAAAAAAAGAAAAAAAAAAAGAAACCCGGTAGCTCTGCGGCATCTGTGCCTAACAGTCCATTTACTGAGGTGATAGCTGCCTAGGCCTGAAGACGGCCATATCGTATCTTTCCATATCGTCTTGATTACCTAAGTTTACTCATGAATAGTGCAGAAAGCCAAAAACAACGTTTTACCATGGACATCAATTAGCGTAGTTACGTTGCAGTTTGAACACCATCACATTACTCTACCAGTGAGTTCGGAGTTTTCCGTGTTGTTCTCTGAACCTTGTCGTAAATACGGGTTAGGATCCCTTAGAAAGACTCCACGGAGGGCACTCCCCCCTAGGGTCTATATCCCTCGCGTAGATAACCAACCGTCATAAATCAACCAACCAACCAAACAAACGGTACTGAAACTGAATATTTGAAAGTGTTGCCAGTAAAATGAACGTAAAACAATATTATAAATAAGATGACGCGCATTCAAAATAGGCTGTAAAACATGATAAATTTCCTTGACAATAAATTTCATAAACAGTGGAGTCTCCTGATATGAACCCTTTTGTAACTTTACTTTTGATGTCGGACTCCAACAATGGTTGAGCAAAATAGATAATGAATGGTTGAAATAATATTAGGAAGGAAGAACGTCATAATTTTCACAGAAGCATTATTTGAAAACTTCAGCTAAGCACTGGATTTGAAGGAAAGTATTCTGAAAATTCTTTTTAATTTCTTTAAATCGTATTCTAGGATTTTGAGCTACATTTTTGTCTTTTCGCTATCTTGGTCTATATAATGCTGAATGTTGAGTATTTGTAATGTATTTTTTCACACCTGTTAGCACATTTTTTTAATCTAAATTGTGCATTCAGCAGTTTGCATATATGGTTCCAATTTTTCATGTTAAAACATAAAAAACATATTCTAACATATGCAACAAAATATTTTTTCTATCTTATTTTACTTTTTATAAATATTTGAAATTTTGAGAATGTCAAGATTTACACGTGATAGATTTATCACGAAAATTTTAAAGAAATTTATTTCAATCATATAAATCGAGAAAAATGAAATAATTTAGGTTTAACTAGCTGATTCGCCCAGATATAACAAACAGATCAAGAAAACTATTCCTGTCCCTGTCTATAACCTGTACCAATGGTGCATAAAACTGCCATTTTTTTCTAGTTGGGTTGGGTTGAATATTGACGGCCAATTATCTACACTTGGGATATAGGCCCGGGGGGAGTGCCCTTCGTGGGGGTCTTTCTAAGGGAACCTAACCCGTATTTAAGAATGGATAAATCCACGGCTGGAAGAAAACCACGAAAACTCCGAACGATTAGGCCGACGGGCGCGATTGGGATCGAAACCAGCACCTCCCGTCTACCAGCTTCGAGAGCACAACCTCTCAGCCACTGGTGGGGCCATTTTTTTCTAGTAATTAACAATTAAGGAGAATTCTAAGGAAAAATTGTTTTTCCCCCCATTCCCAATCTTTTCTTAAATTTCATTTTTTTTAAAACTAGGTTTTTTTTTTTTTTTTTAAAGAATTTAATCCTAAACAATAGTGACCCCTCCTTTTTCTTAAATCGTTGTTGTTCTTAATATAAAATTAACGAAATTACTCTGCTTGCTTAAGATATGTTAAAAAAAATTATAAAATTAATAAAATATTTTTGTATATTTTAATTGTGGAACATTCTCTAGTATATATATAAATATAAAAAACAAAAACAAATGAATACACATATAGATAAAATATACGAATAAAATAATGAAAACGGGGGTTGAAAAGGGTTAATGTTTGTTACTTTAAAGACAAATGTTATTGAAATAAAGAGAAACGATTTAAATATTAATTATGGCTCACTTATATCAGATGCAAACCCATGTAAGATGCATGACATTTTACTACTACAATTTAAAGTGTAATAAAAATGCACTTAAAGAGGATTTAATTTATCAAACATAAAGACCTTCCTTTAAAAATATACTTTGTTAATAGTAGAATTAAAAATTGTTGCAACATTTTCAACCAAAAAAAAAAAAAAAAAAAAAATTAAAAAAGCAAGAAGTTAAATATGATGGGAGATTGTCGAGGAAACATATATTGAATTCCAATTTAATAAATAATTTATACGTAATATCGAAATTGGTAAAATCAACTATTATAATTTTTACAAAAGTCTAGGGGAAAAAAAACTCCATAAAAGGCTTATATTAAAATTTACTAGTCATAATTAGAAGAATGATTGTTCGTGATTAAAAATAACATTTATACAAATGTATATTTAAATTGGGTGTAAAGCCATATGATTGGGTTGTACAAGAAAAGTTAATGAATTATTAAAGACGGGAATGGAGGGACTCAAAAAACAAAATGCTGTAAAGACTTACTTTGTTTATGACTTTCGATACATTATATTCATTGTTCTATATCTCCCGAGGCATTTTCTTTAACGACAAATTATTTGCATAAAATTTTTTAAGGATTTCAAAAAATCTGTAACGGATTTACAAAACATGATTTTGAGAATTACTTTATTTAAAATATAATCTTGAAGTAAATAAACATGCCACTAGATGTCAGCAGCAAAGTTGAGTAAACAGTCTTGTTCTTGTATCGCATTTGTTAATTTATAACCGCTATATAATTTTGGGGATACGTATTATTTTTACGGAGGTAGTGGTCGAAGCAGCCACGTTTTACATGCATCATGAATCTTTAAAATAATAATTATAAAAAAAAGACACTGCAGGTTTTGAGTTCAACAAACTTTTCATCAGTGGGAAAGTACAGCATCGAAGGATAAGATTTTCATACCAGTCACTACAGAAATACAATGCTATATCTTACACCTCAGGATAATTGCAATGATATCCCAGTAAAGACGTGTACGTAAGCTCACCATATTCCGCAACTACAAAAAAACAAAAAAAAAAACAGGTACTGGTAACGTCTGGTAACAGGTAAAGTAACAGGGACTGGACTCTGGGACTGGTAA
This sequence comes from Maratus michaelseni, assembly GCA_963931845.1. NCBI lineage: Eukaryota > Metazoa > Arthropoda > Arachnida > Araneae > Salticidae > Maratus > Maratus michaelseni. Next base: position 95,919,714 of record OZ007596.1, read on the forward strand.
TGTCACCGCAAATGAAGTCCGTGCTTTCAACCACTCGGCTGTGATTTCCGGTAAACGTTATCAAAAAAATAAATCTTAGTAGACTGAAATCAAAGCATCAGAGTGGTTCAGTTTCAATTATAAAAATCAATGTTATGAAAAAAAGTATTACACTAACCTAAACACAAGAAAGATTTAACGATGTAATAGAACTGTTTGTTTCTTTCGTTTTTCGTTAAAGACAGAAGAATTGTTATTAATGACGAAATTTTAAAGCTTGGTAACTCAAAAATAAAAATTGTTAAACACATTTGTGTAAAACTTTAAAGAAATATTTAAACACTTGTCTGAATTTTTATTTTTAAGAAATTAAATATATTTAATTTTTATTAATTGCGTGGAACATCGATGTATATTTTATGCATTGCGCTCAGGATAATATTTATGTAACTTACTCGTATGATCTAGCTTTTATTGTAATACTTAGACAATAACTTTTAATGAAAAATAACGACTATTTGTATAAATCTTTAATGAAATATGAATTGTACTTTTCCAACCGGGTGAAAGTGGCTGAGAGGTTGTGCTCTCGAAGCTGGTAGACGGGAGGTGCTGGGTTCGATCCCAATCGCGCTCGTCGGCCTAATCGTTCGGAGTTTTCGTGGTTTTCTTCGAGCCGTGGATTTATCCATGCGTAAATACGGGTTAGGTTCCCTTAGAAAGACCCCCACGAAGGGCGCTCTCCCCGGGCCTATATCCCTAGTGTAGATAATTGGCCGTCAATAATCAACCAACAAACCAACCTTAACTCGTATTTACGGCAACGTTCGAAAAAAAAAAACCCACGGAAAATTCTGAACGGTTAGATCGACGAGCGTGACAGGGGGTTGAATCCAGCACCTCCCGTCTATCAGCTTTGGTTGGTTGGTTGATTTTATGACGGACGATTATCAACACGAGGGATATAGGGCCCGGGGGGAGTGCCCTCCGTGAGGGTCTTTATAAGGGATTCTAACCCGTTCTATCAGCTTTGAGAGCAGAACCTCTCAGGCACTAGTGGGGTATGTGCATATGTGAAATACGCGCTCGGGCTCATTATAATATTATAAAATATATTTTAAATTTATCTAAAATAAGTATTGAATGATTTTATATTTTTAAACGAAAATCGAAGTGAAAAGAGTTTACAAGAAGCGTTCTATTATTATTTTTTTTTCATGGATTACTATCAAATACATTTAAACTTTAAAAAATATGAATTTCTTATTGACAACCATTTATGAAATTTTATTAATTGTAAATGGTAATGTTTCCGAAGCCTGTGTGCAATTTTCGTGCTAAAATATTAATGTAGTTGTAAAAAACAGTGATTTTCTTCTCACTTTTTTTTCTGTTTTCCGCATCGAAATCCTAAATCGTATAGAGAAAAACCAAATTCGTCAAAAGGAATTTTGGGAAATGTTTTTCTTTCAAAAACTTAATATTCGCTAAAAAAAAAAAAAAAAAAAAAAAAAAAAAAAAAAAAAAAAAACGTATGCATAACATACATAACGTATTGCACTGTTGTTTGATTTCCTAAGCCGATGCGGCCCCACCAGTGGCTGAGAGGTTCTGCTCTCGAAGCTGGTAGACGGGAGGTGCTGGGTTCGATCCCAATCGCGCCCGTCGGCCTAATCGTTCGGAGTTTTCGTGGTTTTCTTCGAGCCGTGGATTTATCCATGCGTAAATACGGGTTAGGTTCCCTTAGAAAGACCCCCACGAAGGGCACTTCACCCGGGCCTATATCCCAAGTGTAGATAATTGGCCGTCAATAATCAACCCAACCTAAGCCGATGCGTAATTTTGAAGCATACCGAAAAAAAGGTTGGAAGGAGGTCATCGGGTACATTAAATGTTTTTAAAATATAGTCATTATTGTCCAAACTGTTTGATTATTTTATTTTATTTTATTTTATTTTATTTTTAGATAAAAATATAATTTTCTCTGTAGTCTGTGTAAAAAATTCGTGAAAAAAATATTGATAGTTAGTGATAAAAGCACATGTAAGAAAACTTTTCTTTTTACATCTGGTCATTTAGTAATTTAGCTCTTATTGTCCAAAACCTTTGAAATTTTTATTGGTTATACATGTAACCCTTTTAAAGTCTGTGTAAAAATGTCGTGCAAAACTACGGATATTTAGTCGTAAAAACATGAGCCGATGCCGCACAAATGTTCACGTTCTGACAGAAAATTTGGCTTGAAAATTAGTTACTTTTAACGTAGAAAAAAAAAAAAAAAAAAGACTGTCTCCGGGAGCGCTAAGTGACCTCTAGTTGTGATTTTTAGGTAGCTTTCAATACAAAAGTCCTTCCGGCCTGTACCGGGAGGAAAAGGTAGCTTTCCTATATCTTCGTTTAAAAATTTTAGCTAATGTTACACGAAAACAGCAAGTTAAAATGCAAAGAAACGTTTACAAAAGATTCGTTAATACTGAATTTCAATAAGAAATTCGCCAAATTATTGAGCAATAGCCAAATTAGCTTCATTTATGAAGACTTATTTTGGTCGCCAAATTTGGCGATATTTTGCCAAATGTCGCCAATTTTGTCGCCAATGTCGCCAATTTTGGCGCTAACGGATATGAATATATAGTTTTATGCATATGATTGGGAAAATTATTACAACCATGAAAGAAAATAATTTGCAAGTAATGGCGTTAATGTGCTGTTAGGTAACTTTCAATACAAAAAAGTATAAAGCTACCTAATGCAGCCGTTCGGAGGAAAGCAGTACCGGAAAATTTTGATATATTTTCACCGATCATGACCCCCAGACCCTAAAACCACCCTCCGTTCAAATGTTGATTTATATATATATATATATATATATATATATATATGGAGATATATATATATATATATGACCTATGTCATACGATAACGCTCGTATTTATAAATCAATTTTGATGAAACTAATTGTGTATATTAAGCTCACCAATGTCTCGACCGAGTTCGTTGGCCAGCTTGGTCCGCCATTTTGTTTCAAGATGGCGGCCAATTAAAAATTTAAAACTAAAATAAATATACAAAAAAGTTAAAAATTCAAATTTATTTTTTAATTCAGTGTTAGGCCTTGAAACGAGGATTCCAGAGCATTTTTTGTTTTACCTCTATCTTAAAAAACGGCTGAGATAGAGCAGTTTGAAATTCTAGGGTGGCTGACATTTTGAAACAAGACTGCACATTACAAAAATTTTCATTGTTGTAATAATTTTCCCAATCAAACGCATAAAACTATATATTCATATCCGTTAGCGCCAAATTCTCGCCAAACTTGGCGACATTTGGCGAAATATCGCCAAATTTGGCGACCAAAATAAGTTCATAAATGAAGCCAATTTGGCTATTGCTCAATAACTTGGCGAATTTCTTATTCAAGTTCAGTATTAACGAATCTTTTGTAAACGTTTTATTTACATTTCAAGTTGCTGTTTTCATGTAACATTAGCTAAAATTTTAAAACGAAGATATGGGAAAGCTACCTTTTCCTCCCGGCACAGGCCGGAAGGACTTTTTTGTTTCAAAATGTCAGCCACCCTAGAATTTCAAACTGCTCTATCTCAGCCATTTTTTAAGATAGAGGTAAACCAAAAAATTCTCTGGAATCCTTGTATCAAGGACTAACAGGCAATTAAAAAAGAAATTTGAATTTTTATTTTTTTGGTATATTTATTTTAGTTTTAAATTTTTAAATGGCCGCCATCTTGAAACAAAATGGCGGACCAAGCTGGCCAACGAACTCGGTCGAGACATGGGTGAGCTTAATACACACAATTAGTTTCATCAAAATCGATTTATAAATACGAGCGTTATCGTATGACATAGGTCAGATATATATATATATGGATATATCTATAAATCAACATTTGAGCGGAGGGTGGTTTTGGGGTCTGGGGGTCATGATCGGTGAAAATATATCGAAATTTTCCGGAACTGCTTTCCTCCGAACGGCTGCAATAGGTAGCTTTATACTTTTAGGTAGCTTTCAATACAAAAAAGTATAAAGCTACCTATTGCAGTCGTTCGGAGGAAAGCAGTTCCGGAAAATTTCGATAATTCGAAGTTAAATACGAGCGTTATCGTATGACATAGGTCAGATATATATATATATATGGAGATATATATATATATATATATATATATATATATATATATATAAATCAACATTTGAACGGAGGGTGGTTTTGAGGTCTGGGGGTCATGATCGGTGAAAATATATCGAAATTTTCCGGAACTGCTTTCCTCCGAACGGCTGCAATAGGTAGCTTTATACTTTTAGGTAGCTTTCAATACAAAAAAGTATAAAGCTACCTATTGCAGCCGTTCGGAGGAAAGCAGTTCCGGAAAATTTCGATATATTTTCACCGATCATGACCCCCAGACCCCAAAACTACCCTCCGTTCAAATGTTGATTTATATATATATATATATATATATATATATATATATATATCTCCATATATATATATATATATCTGACCTATGTCATACGATAACGCTCGTATTTATAAATCAATTTTGATGAAACTAATTGTGTGTATTAAGCTCACCAGTGTCTCGACCGAGTTCGTTGGCCAGCTTGGTCCGCCATTTTGTTTCAAGATGGCGGCCAATTAAAAATTTAAAACTAAAATAAATATACAAAAAAGTTAAAAATTCAAATTTATTTTTTAATTCAGTGTTAGGCCTTGAAACGGGGATTCCAGAGCATTTTTTGTTTTACCTCTATCTTAAAAAACGGCTGAGATAGAGCAGTTTGAAATTCTAGGGTGGCTGACATTTTGAAAGAAGACAGCACATTACAAAAATTTTCATTGTTGTAATAATTTTCCCAATCAAACGCATAAAACTCCCCAAAATTCTCGCCAAACTTGGCGACATTTGACGAAATATCGCCAAATTTGGCGACCAAAATAAGTCGTCATAAATGAAGCCAATTTGGCTATTGCTCAATAATTTGGTGAATTTCTTATTCAAATTCAGTATTAACGAATCTTTTGTAAACGTTTTATTTGTATTTTAAGTTGCTGTTTTCGTGTAACATTAGCTAAAATTTTAAAACGAAGATATAGGAAAGCTACATTTTCCTCCCGGTACAGGCCGGAAGGACTTTTTAGTATTGAAAGCTACCTAAAAAAGTATAAAGCTACCTATTGCAGCCGTTCGGAGGAAAGCAGTTCCGGAAAATTTCGATATATTTTCACCGATCATGACCCCCAGACCCCAAAACCACCCTCCGTCCAAATGTTGATTTATATATATATATATATATATATACATATATATCTGACCTATGTCATACGATAACGCCCGTAATTATGAATCGATTTTGATGAAACTAATTGTGTGTATTAAGGTCACGAATGTCTCGACCGAGTTCGTTGGCCAGCTTGGTCCGCCATCTTGTTTCAAGATGGCGGCCATTTAAAGATGTAAAATAACTTAAAATCTAAAATAAATATACAAAAAATTTAAAAATTCAAATTTATTTTTTAATTACGTGTTAGGCCTTGATGCAAGGATTCCAGAGCTTTTTTTGGTTTACCTCTATCTTAAAAAATGGCTGAGATAGAGCAGTTTGAAATTCTAGGGTGGCTGACATTTTGAAACAAAACAGCACATTAACGCGATTACTCGCAAATTATTTTTTTTCATTGTTGTAATAATTTTCCCAATCATACGCATAAAACTATATATTCATATCCGTTAACGCCAAAATTGGCGACATTGGCGACAAAATTGGCAAAATTGGGCGACATTTGGCGAAATATCGCCAAATTTGGCGATCAAAATAAGTCTTCATAAATGAAGCCAATTTGGCTATTGCTCAATAATTTGGCGAATTTCTTATTCAAATTCAGTATTAACGAATCTTTTGTAAACGTTTCTCTGCATTTTAGCTTGCTGTTTTCGTGTAACATTAGCTAAAATTTTAAAACGAAGATATAGGAAAGCTATCTTTTCCTCCCGGTACAGGCCGGAAGGACTTTTTTTCTTTAAATGGTTAACATTTATATTTTTTAAAACGAATTGCCCCGCCGTAGATAAGAAGGTGCCCGGTTTAAGTGGGCATTTTTTGTTTATCCGCGTCTCTGAAATTAACCCCGATGAGAAGTTCGATAAAAGAAAGGAAAAACCTCGCAAAATCGAATGTTTTTGAAAAAAAAAAGTTAAAGGGTTATCAATATATATATTTTTTGAACAGATTACGGAGATTTAAACATAAAAGAGTCGTCATTATTTGGGTATAATATCTTTTTAGAAATTTCAAACAGTTCGGCAGATACGCGTTTAGAAAAACGTGTAAAACTAGCCATTATTCCATTCTCGATTCTTCCCTGCTTCGGCTATTGCGGAAGAGGTCTTTTGCACGCAACGTGCGACGTATTCCCGGTAACTACTTTTTAATTGCCGGTTGTAATTAATATATCGGCTAATTATTAACAAAATGAACGATATGAGCCTCTGGTTTATCAGGACCTGCCTTGGGCTAAGCGGGTCCATTTTTTCCGACCCGGTAGCTTTTCTTAGCTATCGCAGACAGACTCATAGCACAAAAACATCTTATTACTTACCCATTATACGTAGTATAGGGTAAGTCTTGTAATCGTTTTAAAAATCGAAAAAAAAAAAAATGACGGATTTACACGTTTCAGACACTGGAGATTCCGAAAAACATATTTTTAGAAAAAAAAAATTGCCGTCCGTCTGTCTGTCTGTGTGTCTGTATGTCTGTGTTTTTGTGCGTCTGTGTGTCTGTAAACTCTCTATCTCCCGAACGAATTCAGATAGAGACTTGAAATTTGGTATGTACTTAGTATGTAATAATGGGAAGAAGCTTATTGAATTTCAGTAACCTCGATTTTCCGGAACTATTTTTTCGGACTCTCGAAATATTCGTTCTGATAAAAGATATATAAAAATATTCGAAATTGTTTATTTTAAGAAGTAAATATAAAAGACAATAAAAAAACATAAATTTTGCATAAAGAATGAAGTCGATCGCATAATAAATTAACTAGATATTTGTAATCCTATTTTCCACACTCTTCGATTTTTTATGACCCTGTATTTCATTCAAATTTCAATTCAAAGATATATTTTAATTGGAAATGAGACGCTTAATCCGACGCAGTAAACCGTTAGTTAATAAGATTATCAATTTTGGAGTTATAAGGATGTTTCTTTTACGCAATTCAGTAATAGAGCCTTTAAAGTTTCTGACGTCATCAAGTCACTATTTTATTCGAATTGCAATGCATTTTATAAATAGTTTACACATGTTTTATTTTCATATTTTATATTATGCATAACCATGATGGGGAAGTATTACGATGGCCCCCAACGACTAGTTTTTATTAGCATAGATAACTTTATTTATTATTAGATAAAGGTTAATTTCCAATCCATTACAAATCAACTGAAGAATGTTTCCTGAAACTAAATGAAGATATTCTTTTAAGAAACTTTAAAAAAAAATCTTGGTTATTATAAAATATTTCTGAAATAAAAAATATTTTTTCATTATTTTGATATGTGGTAATAGTTTAGACTAAATTGACCTCTAATAGTGATGTTTTATTATCCTCTTTTAGACAGCAAGTTATTGCAGAAGACGCACTACTTGGACGACAATACCTGTATAGCAAGCATGGTCACAGTGACGTGTACATCACATCACATCTGTGACAAAAATGCCAGTACTCTGGGATATGACACTGTGACCAAAATGTGAACATCTTGGAGATCTTAAGAAAACGTAAAAGAAACTTTAAAACATCTTATGGCATCAAGAAAATTACTTTACGACAACTTTGAAAATGTGACCAAGAAGTAAATTTGGAAAAAAATTAATTTATTAGAGCAAAAAATTAAATAAATGAAGAACTATACTTTTTGTTTAATCTCATAAAACATAAAAATATGTTAATCTCTCACGTTGTCTCTGACTATTTAATCAAATTCATTATTTTAAAAATAAACTATATAATAAATAACTGTCTCCGTTGAAGATAATTTATTCACATTTTCATTTCAATTTTCAAGAAATAATTATAATAACAAAATACCACATAGTAAACATGCAAAAACCCTGAAATACAAACTTAATAACACAGACAAGTTGTTGTAGAAAGTCATTGTGAAATAGAGCTCCATTGTGATAAAATTGTTAAGAATTTAAAGTTTTGTTAGCACTTTAAACACAGTTATTTTCATTATTTTTCACTGCCACATGAAATGCATCTGATAATTTTGTGATACTAAAAATATTTCTTTAAAAATCTCCACTTTTCATTAATCATATTTAGCCCAAGTGGTCAGAGCCGTCCTTAGCGAAAGCGAGGCCAAGTGGTTGAAATTTTGCGACCCCCATTTCCACCAATGTAGCCAATTTAGCTGATTTTTTTTATTCATCTATACCAGAAAATTCGAATAGCATTTTTTTGTTTTATTTATGGACAGATATTCCGTGATTAAATAAAGTGAAAGTACTATTTGGAAATTGGGGTTGATATTTTGAATTAAAAAATCCGCTGAATTGGCAGCACTATTTCCTACAATGCAATCATCTTTTGGAAAAGCTCCCATGCAGTGGCGCACTGAGGATTACGCTTTTTTGGGTGGGGGTGAGATTGGGTGGTATGTTAAATTACATGTTTATACAGACTCGGGCCAAATTTCCTTTTATAATATCGCATTCAGATTATGATAGTTAAGTCACTTTAACTTGAAGTTTTTTTAAGAAAACGGCCCGGAATCACGATTTTTGACTTGAGCAAGTTTCTGAAACTCACTTAATTTTGAGATCATCTTTTAACTAGGAGTTGAGTAGAACTCTGCCTTCTGAACAATTTGTCTTAATTAAAATTGCTTTTAAATTCGGAGTTGAGTTCAACAAGTAATTAATCAGCTTTTCTGAATGATCCTTTCAATCGTTTATTTTAACACGCCGCAAAGGACGAAAACAATAATAATTATTTACAGTTAGAAGTTGCACTTACAGATTCAACGAACTATGCGCATGCGCAGACATCTGTTTAGCTAAGTTAAAATGTTTGGTAATTGGAACGAGTGAAGCCTAATTCAGGTTGTCCAGTTCAAAAAAAAAAGTTAAGCTACTGTGTGGCTGAGATAAGAAAGACTCAGGAATCGATCTCGGCTGAGTCCTGTTGCCTGGTCAGTCGACTTTGTTTTAGGGAAGTCCGGCATTTTCTTTTCATGCCAATTTTCTCCCGTTCAATCGGTCATTCCGAGAATTATCGCAGACTTTGTCCTTCCGCTCCTACGGACGAAGTTCCCTCCCTACAAGTTTTGGAACCTTCGAAAGCAGGAAACCTACTGAGGGTTTTTCTAATCTCAGCCACACAGTAAATGACTTGACTTTCGTCATGCGAACGCGGTATAACACTCGGACTAGGGTCGGGCTGATCTTTTTATTGCAGATTTGGGTATCCTCATGTCGGAGCGGCATTTCTTTCTCTCTCTTTTGGTAAATTAGTGATTTTTTACAGGCGTTGAAAAAATGATAGAGCAAGAGAACATTCCCATGCTTTTTAATCGCCAAATTGTCGCAAAGAGATGTGAAAGTTCGACTGGAAATCGCGTCTACTTTTTCAAATTTGAACACAAATTTTGAAATAGGGTTTTCTACCTATTAAAAATTGTATCGACTTTAAATTTTGCAATTGTAACATCTACTTTTTGCACTATCTTTTAGTTCATTTGATCAAGGTAGCCCAGAAAAAAGGCACCGATTGTATATTTTCTCTTAAATATTCCTAGAGTTAGATGAATTTGAAGTTTGGGGATGTTAATGTTAATTCACGTGGCAAACTTTTATTTATTATCTTTTTAAAAAATTACCCGATTGATTTTTTTTTTTTTTTTAACGCGATACAATGCATATACTGAAATACATTTCATGCATTTTTTTTCAATCCAAAAAAGAATTTTGAATTATGAAAATTGTTAATAAATTCATTTTTAAAAAATTATGAATTTTGACCGACATTAAGTTTTACAGAAAATGAGCCAAAAATGGTAAAAACATGGATATGAAAGTAGTGTACAGCTCATTCCAATAATTTTTTTTTTAAAGATATAGATAAATTTTACATTTTGATGACCTAAAGTCCTGTTATTAAAACATACACGAAAAAAAAAATGTCAGGATTTATCTGAGGGGGGAAGAGGGGGGGGATATGGTTTTTTCTTACATGTGTAGTTTTAAACTAAAAGAATCTGATGTATATTTATTCTGGTAACTAAATGAATCTTCCCGATTCATCTCCTTATAAAATATTTTTATTTTTCTAAATTTATAGATAAACACCTGACACATTTTTTTTTTTTGTTAACTCTATGAAGAATTAAGAAAAAGAAATATACAATACTTTTTTTTTCGAGCTGCTTTTATTCAAGGAACTCAAACATGGTGTTACCATTTGAAAATTTAAAGTTACCTTAATTTTTAATAAGTAGACTATCTTTATTTCAAAATTTATATTGCTATTCGAAAGGTATACGAAACTCCGTGTTGAAAGGTACCTCTCGCATCTCTCCGCGATAATTTGGCAATTAACATCATGATTTATGTCGAAAAATCGTATGCGGTGCATTTTGAGCATGTAGTGATACTTGAAACATAATGATATTTAAAAGGATAACTAAGGAGCAAACAAATATAACACAGGTACCAATAGTAACTACCAAAGTAAAACAGAATTGTGAAGGAAAGGGACACACGTGTCCCTTATGTACTAGCAAATCTATACACACTGTCAACGCCTCAACAGACAGGCACCCAACTACAACTTATTTTCTATAAATTATGGAGTTCGTAAGATTTATCGTTCATATACAGAGACGCACAAAAGAATTCGGTTAAAGGACTTACTATGATCGGTAATTGCTGGAATTGCCTATTCTGCTGTGGTAGGCATTTTTATGTAATTTTTAGTGCATTTTGTGTTGAGTACATGTTTTTTAGATCCTATACAGGGCTGCACGAGACACTTCGAATATGGGCAGCAATTGCTGAAAATGGATTGTTACTGAGTTATGTAATTTTTAAATTGCTTATTTATACATCTCGTTTCATTCTAAGAAAAAAATAATTTTCTTAATGAAAACCTGTTAGTGTTGGAAAGTGTTTTATAATCTATGCCGGATGCATGATTTTTTTTTCTTGTTTAAGTAGTTGAACAGATTTCACCAAATTTGTAGTTTGAAGTCTGAAAAACAAGAGTAAATTGCAAAAATAAAATGTTAAAGTGAGTATGTTTGCCAATTTTTTGCACATTTCGAGGTTTTTACGAAAGTTTATGATGTATATCAGTTAGAGAAACTCCGTGAACCTGAATAACGTATATTAGACAGCAAATTGTTTAAGCGTTTGAATAATAGTAAAGTTGTTTTGGTTCATCGCGTCCTTCAATGCGAAATAAAATTAAATCCTTGCGGGATGTTTCATGGCCGTTTCTCTCGGATAGAGTACCTTTTTTTTATCAGAGTAGTATCACAGAACCTGTAAAATTTGATTAGACAACAGCAAACTAGAAGAATCTGCCATTATTGCCAAACTAATGTTCATTTACTGTTCTAAAACTCGTTCAAGCATGCATCACATCTTTCTCTAATGAGAGTTACTATTGCTTGGGAAAAAACTGCAAACATCCACATGTGTCTTCGACGAGGCTGATGAAATAGAAAGACTGCCGTACTGCATTTCACGTAGACAGCTTGAGTCACGAGATGCTCTTTTGATGACGCAGATGCTGGAAAAGCACAAATTCAGGTACACGAAAAGAGCATCACGTGACTCCAGCGGTCCGAAAGGAGACGAACGCGAAACGAAGTGCAGGAGACTGTCTTTTTCATCAACCTCAATCTTAGACATATGTCCCTACTCTGATAAATAAAGGTATTCTGGTTGTGAAGTAAAACCTATGATTGACGACAGTTTGCAACTAAAAGTAAAAAACTAAATGCGGAATATGCACAATCACTTAAAAATGGTGCAACAGGGTGGTCTAATGACAATTTGCTAGGTAAATGTTACGTAAATGTTTATTTAAAAGATTTTGTAATAAAAATATAATTTCAAAATATTTATTTTTCTATAAAAATAAAAGTAATTTTACAAATAACCATATTTTATTATATTTTCACGTGTATGCTACCTAAGAAAAATTATTGTATGTGGCATGGCCGATGGGCGAAAAAATTTCCCTTATCTACAAGTGTCCTTTACATTGGCTTCTTATCAAAACATACAGGATGAACCATAATTAACTCAGCTAGATTTTTTGCTTAATAATCTGTTACCAATGCCTTTTTACATACAAAAGTTACTCCAAAGTAAAATTCAAGAACTGCAAATATAAAAATTAATAATGAGCGTTTGTTTGTTTATTGGGTATTTCAAAGCTTCGTGCTGTTTCTATATAAAATACGATGAATATTTCTTTTGGGAATTTAAATGTGTTCCTGTAATAGGCATGACTGAGACAATGATGGTTCCGATTCTAGATTTTTACATAAGGATTTTTTTAACGCAAATAATTGTTAACGCTTTAGTTAAAAAATTCAAAATATTGGAGATGATTTTTATGATTATAATTGCAAATCATTTATTTCTCTATAAAAATAGCACGATTAATCTTTTTTTAATGGACACCAAGCAAAATGCCAAAAAACTACACAAAATATTCCAACAACCAATATAAGTATAAAAGAGTATTATTCTATTTTATTTTTATAACAGAAAATAATTTGCATATATTTAATTTTATTTTGATGTATATTTTGTGTTTATACATTTTTCCCCCCCAAAAAAACATATAGGGTGGGCCGTAATTAACTCAGCAAATTTTTTTGTTTAGTAATGTTCTAACCCATGCTTTTTTACATATAAAATTTACTTCAAAATAAAATTAAAGAAGTAAAAATTATTTACAAGTATAAAAACGAATAGAATAATAAGCGTATGTACAGCGTGTCCGATAAAAATCTTTGTTATTCTAAAGATTAATAACAAAAATGCATACATGTCAAATGAAATGCAGATTGCGGCAAAAGAATGAAGAAATCTATCAGGTTTTTTACAGTAATTTTCAATGTAGCTCTAGGTGATCTCCGTTACTAGCATGCAGAATGCTGAATATGTAATCAATTTCCCACCATTATTTTGTAATATTCCCGGTATAACGGTGAATATTGGGAATTTCATCCTTTCCTTTAAAATGAAAATATCAGAAATAGGTGTTTGATAAACAATGTCTTTAACGTAATTCTGCAAAAAGAAATCGCAGATGCCAAGGGATTGGTCCTCAATGACCACTTCATCGTTCGGGAGACACTCTATCAAGTAATTCACGTCCGTTAATAGTCTTCTCTACAAAGAAGAATGGACCAATTGCAATTGATACGAGAAAAAAACTTTAGATACCTTCATTCTTTTGCCACAAACTGCATTTCATTTGACCTGTTCGTATTTTTACTATTAATCTTTAGAATAATAAAGATCTTTCTCGGAAACGCTGTACATTGGGTGTTTGAAAGCGTCGTGCAGATTTTATATGAATTACGATGAATACTTCTTTTGGAAATTTAAATAAGTTCATACAATAGGCGTGAAGGAGAGAATGATGGTTCTGTTTCTACATTTTTGCATAAATAATATGTATTTTCTGAACGCAATGAATTGCTAACGTTTTAGTTAAAAACCTTAAAATATTGTAGATGATTTTTTTTTCAATGTTTTTTTTTTTTTTTTTTTTTTTTTTTTTCAGACACAAGGAAAACTGGAAAAAAACTATACAAATATTTAAACAACAAGTTTAAAAATAAAAGCTAATTATTCTATTTGTGTTTAAATTTTCAAATAGTTTGCACATTTTGAATTTTGTTTTGATGTATACAGTAGAACTTCCCTTTAACGAAGTCCCTATTTAACGAAGTTTTCTACTTAACGAAATTTTCTGCAGAACTTTGACTTTGAACACCATAAACATATAAATTAATCTCCATATTACGAAAAATATATTCTATATAACGAAGTTTAATAAACTTTTTTACTTGTACAGAATTTAAACTAAGAGGTTGCTGTTGCGATGGATATGCGAATTTATTTCAGCGGATTGTATGGAAATGAACGCATTTAAATAATTTCCATTTTGCTTGGTGCTAAAAGCATAATGTAACTTCTTGCTTGGAGCAAAAATTATCAATTAGAGTCAGACAGTTACCATTCTGACCTTCCATTGCTGATAGACAATTGCTTTGTACATCCACAAGAATGTGCTTCAAACTGCAAATCGAAGAACATCAAAGTTATTTGTATTCCTGCCAATACATTTTCTAAACTTCAGCCATTAGTCTATGGGAGAATAAAAAATCTGGAAGTACATTATCGAATAAACAGAAAAAAAAACAATGTAGTGAAAACATTAGTTTGAGAACCTGTGTATCAGAGCTAATGAAAGCTTGAGCCAAAGCTTGGGAATGTGGCGTGATTTCTTCGACCGTACACAACTGTTTTGTAAAAGAATTTTGAATCAAATGCTTCTGAATCCAGTACCTGTTTGTCATATCTGAAGGAAAAATTTCATGACTTTAAGTTGATTTCTATTTAACGAATTTTCTTCATAACGAAGTTTTTAAGTGTAACGATGAGACTTCGTTAAATGGAAGTTTCACTGTATTTTGTAAATATTTGTAACGAAATAATAATATCTTTGCTGCATCAATTATGGCTCATCTTGCATTTACAAGAACTCTCGTGGTTCTTTTCCCGAACCCTACTTTCGTATTTTATAATTGACATTCTAATGATGTTATGAAGGTAATAATTGAAGTTAGGAAGTAAGAGCTATATTATTTCATCGGTTGTCGTATTTCTATTTTTAACAAATATATTTTGATTACAGCTCCAGGCAACAAGCTGACCCACTGCCCTCCCTCCCTTTTATCGATGCAATCTGATATCTCTTATCTGATAAATCAGAAACAAAATGGCGTTCTAAAGGAACAAAATGGCCGCCATCTTGGACGTCTGACGTCATCAGTGACGTAATCTGGACGTCTTGCGCAATCATTTACGTCATTTTCTGGACGTTTCAAAGGTCACTTGGACGTTGGACGTCTTCCACTAAGGTAATACTAATCTTAGTGTAAGACAACGTCCAGACTCGCAAGCTGGTTTCAACATGAAGATGGTACTAATTATACAGGATTTTCTTGTTTTAAGCATACAGTAAATAAAAAAGCCTGAACTTAATAATAATTAAATTATATTATAAATTATTAATTAAAATTAAAATAAATAACACAATTTTAGATTTCAAAGTGCTAATGCACGCATTTATTGAAAATTATTATCACAAATCTGCTTGAAATATTTACAAAAATTAGGCTTTTTTCATGAAAAACAGCAGGTTGAATACAAATACGAACTCTATAGCTGGTTCGGAACGGATAAATCACCGGCACTTTTTCCGGACAGGCTGGAAATCGTCATATGAACACACGCCCGCATCGGCGTTCGAACTCGAAACCTCACTTTCACAAGGAACACTGCAGGGCACAACACAGTTACTGGCCACGGAACACAGTACACTTGCACTCACTTGAATTAATTAGGATCTGAATTAACACCGGCCACTTTTCTGATTTTGGCACTCCATCTTACTTGAGGTCCTTTTACATCTTTGAGATATCACTGTAGGGTGTTTGTGCTCTATCTATTGTCTTGTCTTCTTGCGATGTGCCCAGCCCATTTCCATACATATCTTTCTATATATTAAAAAAAAGTAATGGTTTGAAAATGGACCAATGAAAATCTGCGTAGATATTCCGGGTTATTCTCATCGCTTTTTTAGGGACTTTTTGAGGAGCGATTACTTTTTTTTCTAGCCATCCTACGGATTCGAAAATCATACCACCAGACGCGAAATATAACAAGCTTTCAGAAATTAAAAAAATTATCCTGGTCGGACAATAAAAACTCAAAAAATAATTAAAAATCGAGTAAAAAATCTGTTATTGAAAAAGTCATTTTTTATATTGTTGCCAATTTCTAAATAAGTGCAAAAGATTATGTTTTATCTCAAATGAAAAATGTTTTGTGCGAGACTATTAAAAACAATAATGAAAGTTTAAAATAATAATTAAATGATCACGTGTCGAAAGCAGGAAATAAAGAAAATTACGTCATAAAAATTGTGTTTTCACATGAATATTAAAAATAAAAAAGATGAATTAAATGAAAAAGCTTTATAACCAGTTAATTGAAAGAGCATTATAACCTGATTACAGAAGATCGCCGTTCGTGATATCATCATCATCATCATCTTTTTAAAATAGGATACATTACCAGGTTTTAAGAGGTTGTGAAATCAGAACGGGGGTTGGTGAGCGTAGCGAGCAGGGGTAAGAGCCCCCTAGTATATATATATATATAAAATCCTAATGAAACGAATTTGTGAAACGATTTTATGAAACGAATTTATGAAACGATTTTATGAAACGACTGATTAAACAACTGATTATGTTTCAGGGCTATTTTTAATAAAATATTAAATGCTTGATGGTGAAATTAATACCAATTGTTCATAAAAATCCGCGGATGTCAAAACTGGTAATAGAATTTTGAAATTGGAATTAGTTTTCGAGATATTAATTTTTTTCTAATTTTAATGACATTTCTGTAATGATGGCAACTAATTACTCAGTTTTTTTGTGACAAAAAAGGGGAAAAAATTGAAAAGGATCCCGATAGGGATTATTGATTTCTTTTTATTCGTCATTTTCAAATTGAAATTGGATTTATCTTTTATTTCAATCGATAATGAAGACAAGATTGTGATTAAATTATGTTTTTCAGTAAAATCTGAAAAAAAAAAAAAAATCACATTTCTATCGTCAGGATTCAATCGTCTGTCAGCATTTAATTTAATTTATAAACTGAAAATGTTTTGAATAAATTCGTCCAAATGACGTCATTTAGGTAAACGCAAAAGAAAGGGAGGAAAAGGAATTAATAGTAATTATTATTTATTGATATCATTTTGTTATTTTTTTGTAAAATTTAATTAAACGACTTTATAAAATCATTAATTTGTATATTTGAAACTAATATATAAAATAATAATTGCCCAACTGAACGGAAGAATAAAATATCCTGCTTGGTTTTCTATCCTGCTTGGTTTTTTCCGCCAAGCTTTTTAAAAAAGCGTCAAGACCCCTATAATAGAAAAGCACCAAAAGTTTATTGGGTTTGTTTTCATAACTTTTGGCAACAAATCTATGTATATTAACGAATCTATCCCTTTTTGAAGCTCGAATTACGCCAAACCTAAAAGAAAAGGATCCTATAATGGAAAAGTACCCGATTTTCTTATGGACGATATTCAAGTGACATAACATGGTGTAAAATTATCGGGGATAGCAAATTTGTTTAAATATCTCATCAATTGATGCCGAATAAATGCAGGCATACATGCACAAAATATTTAATTAATTTTGTATGATAAATAATTATTAAAAAATTCGTATATACATATTAATTAAAAAAAATAATTTACATATTTAAAATAACATGAAAATATGCATGATGGTGCACTAAAATAGGGAGAAAATTAAAATCTGTTACTGAAAATGTCTATAACATAGTACTTTTCAATACCGTGGTTCTTAATGTTATTCACAAGCAGATGGAATTTTTCTCATCCTTAAATGCAAAGGAAGAATAGAATAGAGATCGTTGTTATAAAAGTCCGAGAGGTAGCCACAATTTAAACCTAACCATTTTATACAAGTTGGTTTTCACGTTGTAATTGATTTTACTTATCATTCCCGAAAACAGTCATCAGTTGTCGCAACAGCTGTGTATGAGGCCATGATAATCAAAAAATGCCCCATTAAAACGTTAAAAGCATGGCAACTCAATTACAGATTTACCAATATTTATAAAATAAAGCACGCTGTCATGTTTTTAGAGGCCTCGAAGTCTGAGCGGGGGTTGGCGAGCGTAGCTCGCAGGGGGTAGGCCCCCTAGTATATATATATATATATAAATTACACACATAACAATTCCTTTCTGTACTCAATCATTGTTCGTGTTTTAAAGAAGCAGGTATCGCATGAAGATAAAGCCGAGTGTGATAAAAGAGAGCAATACACAAAGCCATTTTTCTGCTTCTGTTTCAAGATAGGAAAAGTTATTTTCCAGTTATTTTAATGGGAAATGCCAGTTTTTTTTTCTTTTTTTCAGCTGTTTCCTTTCTATGATACCATATCCCTCGTCAACTGTCAGTGTGCCTTTTTCTGCGCCTAATGGGCCGTCGACTTATTTTTACGGCCTATGTTTGGGGGGCACACTAGCAGATAAGAATTCACACTCTTCTGTTATTTATACCTTTTTAACACTTTCCAACCTAGTTCCCTACAGACTATGGCAGTGAATTGCTTAAGGGTAGTTTTTAATTCTGTTTACGCATTTTCTTACTGAACTATAATTAGTAGACTCATAGAAGTTTGTGGAATATATATAAATTCATATACCGGGCTACGCAAAGGAAAAGATACATTGTCGTTTACGGTTGGTCATTGCTGGAAGTGAGTTTTAAGTTGCCTTATGCATTTTTTATCTGAATTAAATTTTAGCTTAATATGTGATGTGAACAAAAGTTTTTAGATAATATACAGGGCTGTACAAAAGTTTTCGAGTGCATTTCCATCGATTGGCGAAAATGGCTAAATGTGAATTTTCAAACTGAACTAAATTTTATCATGCTATGTATTATATATCCAAATCTACAGATCCTATACAGGGCTGCACAAAATAATTCGACTACATTTTTTGAAATGGAAGGTAATTTCGAAGACTGTATTTTTCAATGTGTTATATGTTTTCTAAAATGTTTACTTACCTATCTTCTTTCACTTCATTTAATGGTGAAGTTTCTTTACAGTTTTCTAGCTATGTTGAAAAGTGTTTCATAATCTATGCTTGACGCAGGATTTTCCGTTCTTGTTTCTTTCTGGCGGGAATGAAGATAAAATAAAATGGCATCTAAGAGATACAACACAGTATTGAAGATTTTCCATATGAAATAATGGTGACTTTTAAAAATTTTAAAAATTAAATAATAGTCATTACCAGGAAGTCTGCTCTTTTTCTCGTTGGCGCTCGCGACCTTCCCTCCCCCCCCACACACACTCTAAGCCGTTCTAAAATCGAAATAAATTGGACACTTTCCATAAAGTTCTATTCAATTAATTTCTATTAATCAAAGAGTTTCTCGTGTGCATTATTAAAGCGTTATTGTAAAATACCAGAGGATCTCGCACTGACAGCCGATTATTTTTTAGATAATAGGTTTAAACTTCTACAGAAAAATTAAGAATAAAAATATCTGAAAACAACATGATTCAAGTCAGAACAAAATTTATTCCATCAAAGTTACAGTAAAAAATGATCGAAGGTAGCAAAAGATACGCGCGAAAAAAATTAACAATTCTTTTTCAACTGCATTAAAAGAGAACGTTATTCGCCTCGGGAAAAACAAGGGACAAGGAAAAATAAATTGAATACATATGAAATACAAGTTAATCTAATATAACACAGCATACCTTTAAGATTTATCATTTGCAACCGAATAATGAAAAAAAGGCCTTAAAATTAACTTATTAATTCATAATTAAGTTCCAACAATATTAAAATGGCGTATTGACATGGAAAACACACCTATGGGCACAATTTTTATAATTCTAGCATATCAGAAATTGAGTGAAAAATCGATTATAAAATTTCATCTTTAAATATGCGATCCAAATTAAGTTCAAAAACGAAAAAAGAGCGTCAAAAAAGGCCCTAATCCATCTTTCACCTTTGAAAAATTTCCCAAAATAGAAATTAAAAACCTTATAAGTTTTTTTTAAAATTAAAATACTATAAATAACATTCCATTAATTTTAATCCTTTAATTCCTCTTATTTACATGATAAGGTGACGTCGTATAAAGAACGTGAATTTTCATTTTCTCTGTAAAAAATTTGGTCAAAAATTACGGTACATATACTGGCAACTTTGTAACCAGTATATGTACCGTAATTTAACTGGACGGTATATGTACATTCTGCACCCTCCGCGCCTCTCCTGAGGCCTGCACGCATTACGCAACAACAGCATCACTTCAGGGGGTTATCGTACACCGAGGCGGGGATACTAGCTTTTTCTTTACTGAAAAATAATTATTTTCCGGTATAAATGGCAAGTTTTTACTGAAAAACAATCATTTTACGGTATAAATACCATCATTTATAATCGAAATGGCACATATGCTGTTCTTTTTACGCTTAATATACCGTAGAAGTACGGTGCTCATACCGTAAAGAATGAAAAAGGTACAAGTTCCGTAAAATTTACGGTACATCTACTGAAATTTTACGAATATTTTTTACAGTGTACAAAATACGAATTTTAAATTTGATGTAAATTTACTTTTAAGTTCTACTTCAATAAAAGTGTGTTTTTAAAGAACTGTTTTTACTTTTATTGCTAGCTTAACTTCCTAAAACATGGGTATTTATGTATTTATTTATTACTTTCTTCTATCTATAATAGAAGAAAGTATTGTAATCGAAATTTTTTTCGACTTCCGGTTTTCGACGGATTTACACGTTTTAGGGGTCAGAGATTCCGAAAAACATGTTTTACAAAATGTCCGTCTGTCCGTCCGTCCGTCTGTTCGTCTGTCCGTCTGTCCGTCCGTCCGTCTGTCCGTCTGTCCGTCTGTGTGTCTTCATTGTATCATCGAAAAGTGTATGAAGTTATACTTCAAATTGAACAGAATTTTTTTTTCTATGTTTTTGGCTATGGCAAGCAGGTTCTATTAGAATTTGGGGATATTTCGACGAAAGGGGGCGCTGTGATCGATATTTTTGTTCCATTTTCACTATTGTACCATCTAAAAGTGTATGAAGTTACGCTTCAAATTGAACAACATTTTTTTTCTATGGTTTTGGCTATGGAAAGCAGGTTCTATCAGAATTTGGGGATATTTCGACGAAAGGGGGTGCTGTGATCGATATTTTTGTTCCATTTTCACTAT
Source organism: Maratus michaelseni (assembly GCA_963931845.1). Lineage (NCBI taxonomy): Eukaryota > Metazoa > Arthropoda > Arachnida > Araneae > Salticidae > Maratus > Maratus michaelseni. The sequence goes on from OZ007596.1 coordinate 95,940,851, forward strand.
TGTATCATCGAAAAGTGTATGAAGTTATGCTTCAAATTGAACCACATTTTTTTTCTATGTTTTTGGCTATGGCAAGCAGGTTCTATTAGAATTTGGGGATATTTCGACGAAAGGGGGCGCTGTGAACGATATTTTTGTTCCATTTTCACTATTGTACCATCTAAAAGTGTATGAAGTTATGCTTCAAATTGAACCAAATTTTTTTCTATGTTTTTGGCTATGGCAAGCATATTCTATCAGAATTTGGGGATCTTTCGACGAAAGGGGGCGCTGTGATCGATATTTTTGTTCCATTTTCACTATTGTACCATCTAAAAGTGTATGAAGTTATGCTTCAAATTGAACCACACTTTTTTTTCTATGTTTTTGGCTATGGCAAGCAGGTTCTATTAGAATTTGAGGATATTTCGACGAAAGGGGGCGCTGCGATAGCCATTTAAAGATTTCGAATTCAAAAAGATGTACAAATTCAAAAAAATTAGAAATCCTAAAACTTTTTTTCGTTAAATGTTCGTCCTTGATCCGAAGAATCCGTAACAATTTTTGTTTTGCCTCTATCTTAAAAATTGGCTGAAATATAGCGGTTTGAAATTTTAGGGTGGCTGACATTTTCAAACAAGACAGCAGAATTCATCCATAAACGGGTTTAATTTGTGAGTTTTAGCTAACATGGTTTCGTTCAAATTTTCTTTCATTGTTGTAACCATTAATCCTATTATATGCTTATCACTATATATTTATATTCGCCAACGTCAAATTCTCGCCAAACTTGGCGACCAAAATAAGTTGCCATAAATGAAGCCAACTTGGCTGTAGAGGACTAATTTGGCGATATTCTCATTCAAATTCAATGTTGACGAGAACTGGGATTGAATCTTCTTTATTTAGGTTCCACGCATTTTAGCTTCGTGTTTTCCAGTAAAATTAGCTAAAATCATAAAACCAAGGAATAGGGAGGCTATCTGTTCCTGTCCAGAAGGACTTTTCGTAGTTTAGTATTCATCGGTTGTTCGCATCTCTGTAATCCGACCATTCGCAAGCAGCTGACGTACAACAGAATGACGAAAAATATTGATTTTATTGGCGATGTGATAGCGAATTTTGAAGTAGTATTAACATGACTGAGATAGAAGAAAGTTTTGGGATTGGCACATCCGACTAGTTTTTTTAACTGCAGTAGAAACATAGATTTAGAAAAACTCAAAAGAATGTATAGCTAAATAAATGTGTTTTTCCAATGCATTTGGATAAAGAATCTTTTGTTTTGTTGCTATAGAAATATAATACTTAAAATCGATTGGAAACTCGAGTTGTTGTGCAGTGAAAATAAACAACTGCGTTTCTATGAAGCACAGATTTCATAATAAATCGCTTAGTCATTCAGTGAGTTTGTCAGTTAAAGTTCTTCAAAAATACCTTCTTTTAACGGCACGGTCAACTTTGAAATGAGTAAAAATAGACCAAAATACGAAGTTTTGATATGTGTTATCCATTTTTCAAAATAAAAAGGAATATCAACATATTGTTCTAAATTTTTCGCAGGGAGTGTGCTTTTATACTTATTAAAGGTAAGTAATGAAAGTATCATAATGTATTTCAAATACGCTTTTCTGAAAACAATTTTTTCACAGTCTTTTCTTTTCTTTGTATCTTTTTCATCTTTAAAAGTTTCCATGCGTTTAATTTCTGTTCAAAATCCACACTATAGCATCTTGAAATATACTTCAATAGTTCTGTTTTGGAATATTGGTTTATGGATGTCCTTAAAAATTTAAAAGGTAAATTAACATGTTTAATGGAAATTTAGTTTTGTGCCAGCTATTTATTAATTTAAAAAGTAATAAGAACTGTTTGGTAGATTAAACAAGTACGAGAAATCATGCATAAGGCATAGATTATGAAACACTTTCTAGCAGTAACAGAAAATTATTAAAAAATTTCATTTTTCATAGAATGAACTGAGATATCTGAAATAAGCAATTAAAAAAAAAAAAAAAAAACCGCCTAACTCAGTTAAAATCAATTTTCAGCAACTGTTGTCCGTATCCGGTAATGTGTACAAATTTTTTCGTGTATCCCTGTATGCGATCTGTGCAATACACTCAAAATTATACAAGTTTAACCCTCTCACTGACAAGAATGCGTTCAGGAAATTCCTTTTAAAAATTGGCGATTCATGCCAAACTCGCGGACAGATTCTCTCAGATCCCCTGCTGTCCCCTGACAGCCCCTACGAACGAACATGTATGAGAAGGAAAAGAAAGCTAAAACGCAAAAAACTAATCTTCTAAAATGCGGCATTTTTTATTCTTTTTTTCAGAAAAATACCCTCTCCTCAAAAACAACCCAGGTGGTAATAATTACAGACGCTCAAAAATATTCCAGGTGATGATTCATCTCAAGATGACACTTCTGAAACCATTAAGTGATTTAAGAGAAATCGTATCTTGTCGATTATCTTTCTTATCAGTTCAACTTGAAAAATTCCATGAAATTGTATTTTTTCAACAAAATAGAAAGTCTTCATTTTGCATTACAAATATATACTTATTTTATATAAGTACAATTATTTTATTTTATTTTAATGCTTGTGTTTTATATGCTTTGTCTGAAAGACAAGTCAGAAATTGGTGTATTTTTCTGACAATAAATAATGGTTTTGCAACAACCTTCTTGTTTGCTAAAATAATTAAGAAATGTTTTTATCTCGCATATTTAATGCATTGATGATGGTAATAATAATAATAATAATAATAATAATAATAGTAATTAATAACTTCATAATTTCATTATCTCAATTGCATGTTACTGATTACGTATAGCAATAAAGTTTAATTTTTCAATCATTTGAAAAGTTGAAATTAAACAATAGTTAAAAATAATATTTGTTTTAAGAGTTAGGCTAGCCAAAATAATATTGATTAATTATTGTAATTATTTTTCTTATTTTTTTTATAAATTCAGTCAAACAGTTCTTTTAAACGTTTTCATTCGTCGAATTCGACGGATTTCGACTCGTAATAATAATAATAATATAATTATTACTACTAGGAATTCCCTCAAAGGGATTAGTCTGAGTGATATTGCTGAGAACATATAGGGTTAACAATTACAATATAAAGAAAAAGAGCAAATTAAATGATAGAATTACAAAATATCATATATAAATTCATATACACTGTTAAAAAAAAATAGAAAAAAGTACCGTTCATCAGATGTGTTGTCATATTTTTTTTTAACATGTGGCAAAGAATCTCATATTCTTAAGCGCGTATTGCGCAAAACTTGGAAAAAAAGGGAAAAAAACGCCGGATCTTTTAAAACGCCAAGATTTTTAAAGTTACGTAATGGGATTTGCAACCAATAGATTATTCTATCAAGCGTGGCTTAACGCAAATTTTATTTCATTGTTGCACCTTTTTTTGTGTGTGAATTTAAAATTTTTCTTCCTTGATTATATATCTATTATTTGTATAACTGTTTATAGAAACTCTTGCACTTCAAACCACATTGATAGCATACTTTGCTACAAACCAGATTGCAAAACTATAGTTTAAATTACTTTTAAAGTATACAAAAAATCTTTCAATGACTTCTGTAAAATAACTTTTACATTAAATCTCCATATCGGCAAAATTGAAAAATTATATATATTTCAAAGTTAAGCTTAACAGATACTTCTTGATTATTCTCTTGGAGGATCTGCCCCCTGCGCCTTTACTGCGCCAATCCGCAGACTTTTCTTTTGCCTGTCTGTCTGTCTGTCTCTCCACAATCTGTCTGTTTCCCTATCCGTTCTTCTGCCCGTCTCGCTAACCGATTGTCTATCTCTCTACACTTCTCTCTACCTGTCTCTATATTTCTCTACCGGTCTCGCTACCCGCCAATCTATTTCTCTAGCAGTCTGTCTATCCGTCTAACTACTTGTATGTCTAGCCGTGTCTCTATCCACTTCGCTACCCATTTGTCTATATGTCTCACAACTTGTCTATCTGTGTCTCTACCCGTCTGGCTATACGCCTCTCTACCCATCTTCTTACCCATCTCCGTACCCATCTACTGTCTCTCTACTCGTCTGTATACCCGTCTCACTATCCGTCTGTTTTTGTACCCGACTCGCTACCAATCTCATTACCCGTCAGTCAACTCGTCTCTGTACTCATCTCTCTACTCGTCTCTTTATCTACCACGCTACGCCTCTCGCAACCTTTCTCGCTACATTCCTGTATACCAGTGTCGCTACCCGTCTTGTGACCCATCTCGCTACCCCTCTGTCAACCCTCTTTTTACCTTTCTCTCTAGCCGTCTGTCTATTCGTTTCGCTACCCGTCAGCCTACCTATGTCGCTACTCGTCTCTCTACCCGTCCTCACCCGTTTGTTTACTCGTCTTTCTACCTCTCGCCACATCTTCCCAATATTTAAACAAATCATTTAATATACAGAAGCCGTTTATCAGTTATTAAATGCAAACAGAAGTAATTTATCTAATAAGTGTAATCAGAAGCAATTTTTTTTTAATTACATACATAAACCTGAATAATAATTCATCAGTTTTGTGTTCGTAGTTGTTTATATCATTTGACAGTAAATCTCAACTTCTTAAACCTGAATTGTCTCAAGCTTTTAAAAAAAAAAACACAAGGTCTGTATAACTGCAAAGTACCCTGAGGGCTATATTAGCTACATGTTATTAAGTGAAAGTTTCGTTATCGCGTTTGCAGCCAATTGCTTATGTCAGAAAGCGTGGCTTAACGCCATTTTAAATTCATTACTGTAACTTTCTTTTCTTTTCTTTATGTTTTTTTATTTATTTTTTTTTTTTTGGGGGGGGGGGGTAGGGGGGGGAAGGGTTTTAAATGTATATATTTAAATTAAAACTTTTGCCTCCATGTCATTAGTGTTGTTTGTATTTTTAACTAATACCTTGTAGACCGAGCTTCATTTGAAACAAATGTAAAAGACTTCTTCTACAGTTTTTTTTTAGGAGAAACTTTCGTAATAGGGCCCAAAGCCAATCGGAGCATTTAATATCATTATTGTAACTCTTATAGAGTTAAAACAATATTGTTGCTAGCTTTACTCTTGTTTGAGACCAGCCTTGCCTGTGTATATGAATGGGGAAAAGTTTCGTATCGTATGTCGGTTGGCGAAAATTTTTTTAAATGGTGCCAAAAGGTAGTTTTAGCATCTTACAAAATTTTTCAAGAGAGCGGTAAAACATGTTTTTCAAATATTTACAAACATACGTTTATTAAAGTATGTTTTTGCACCATCTTAAAAATTTAAGCACGGTGCTAAAATAAAATTTTATCGCCATATTCGATATTTTAATAAGTAATGAAAATACATAAACAAACTTATTTAACAATCATAAGAGGCATTTTTGTGATAAATAATTGTTACTGTCAGGGGGGTAAATTGTAAACAATTAATGAACGGCTAGTACATAATAAATAGCATTTAAAATCTAAAAATGGAAAAGTGGTCCGTATAAAAATGCAAAACATAACATTATACGCTTGATATGTAAATCTTTTTTGTTATTTTTTAATATTTCCGAAGGCACAGATAAAAAGATAAAAATCTCTTTTCCAAATAGAAAATATACAAAATAGAATACCAAATATGCGAAATAGAAAAATATCTGCAAAAAAATATATTTACTACATAATACTACATCTGTAAAAAAAAAGATTTAGAAAAAGTAAACCAAATCCTGCAGATCCCAACAATCAAATCGAAAAACTTATCACCAAAAAAGAACTCGCCAAATATTACGGCACAGGAGATGGATTTTTCCCTCTGAATGCAGAATCTTAGTTTTTTTTCTTGTACGATTGGTGATCTCTATAATAAAACTGTAAGTCATGTGACTGTCCTCAACAGTTCCGGGATGCCGCATCGCTTTTTCATATGCCAAGCGGCTATTTTTATTCAAAATTATTTTTTCGAATAAACTGCATAAAAGTTACATTTTAAGAAAGATCGTTCAAAATAAATTAATATTTGAGAGATGACTTGCGTTCAATTATGTATATATTCTGCAATAACTTCAGTCGAAAGATTCGCAGTTCAAATTCTCTATTCATAAAAGTAAACAAAAAAAAAAGATTGATTCGTCGTGAACATTTAAAATATTAAATCATGGAGGTAATCATTCGCAAAGCAAGTTCTCCGCGAATGAATTTTTGGACCGCTGCCTCGCGTCAAAAAAATAATTCGCACCAGTGAGACAATCAAAGTTTACCATAATTATGTGCTATACAACTCAACTTTCGGACCTTTTCTTGACGTAAATTGAACTCATGTAATAATATTTAATGAATCAGATTTTTAGCATTTTTAAAATCGCTAATACAGCTTTTATTTATCGCGTGTACAAATTAGAAATGATACTTTGATTTTGAAATCAAATGTTTTGATTTATGATATTATTTCTTATTTATTTATTTATTTTCTCTTTTAAATGAAAAGTGTGAAGTATTTTAAATTTATGTAATACTAGCAAGCTACGCCCGCTACGCTGGTCAATTTCTCTTAACGAACCTTTAATCAAACAAAATATTGACATTTCATAGTTCACTTTTATATTTTAACAGAATAATAAGGCTACTATAATTTGTGACTCGACCTATAGCCAATATAAACGTCAGGACACGTCGCCCTTATCATTATATTTTCGCTATGGTACTCCATTGTGAAATTTGGTAATTTTTGAAATTCAATATTTGAAAAATGGCATAATCATTAAATTTGAAATTTATATTAAAAAATATACAATTTTTTACCTTTTAAAGGCAGTTTGTTTAACAATTTTCTGACAAATACTTTTCGAGCTATTATTTTTTTCAGTAACTTCAAGTGTTTCATTTTCCGAGATTAATCTGTGGCAAAGATTAGCGAAAAACCCAGTCGTCAGAAACGCATAGCTTTATATTAAAGAGGATGTTGGAGAAGGGATTGTCACCATCACTTTTGAAATCGGTTCTGTAGTTCCAGAGATTTCATAGAAATTGTAATTTAGAATGATTTTAGAACGCTTTTCGCTCATTTCACCCTTTTAAATTTCGATTTTTTAAAAAATTTATTCTTAGAGAGCATTTACATCTTATAAGTAACTACCATGCCAAAATTCAAGTTTCTAGCTCCTTCAATATAAAAAAAGTCGCAATTTTCGAAATTTTTTCACTCCTGCACACCCCTAGGATTAGTGGTACCGACATAAAATATAGCCTATGTTGGAGCAGGAAGTGTCATCATCAATTTGCCACCATCACTTTTGAAATCGGTTCTGTAGTTCCAGAGATTCCATAGAAATTGTAATTTAGAATGTTTTTAGAACGCTTTTCGCTCATCTCACAGTTTTAAATTTCGAATTTTTTTCGAATTTGTTCTTAGAGAATATTTACATCTTATAAGTAACTACCATGCCAAATTTCATGTTTCTAGCTCCTTCAGTATAAAAAAAAAATCGAAATTTTAGAAAGTTTTTCGCTCCTGCACCCCCCTGTGGTAGAGGCACCTACATAAAATATAGCCTATGTTGGAGCAGGGACTGCCACCATCAATTTGCCACCATCACTTTTGAAAACGGATCTGTAGTTCCAGATATTCCATAGAAATTGTAATTTAGAATGTTTTTAGAACGGTTTTTGCTCATCTCACATCTTTTAAATTTCGATTTTTTCTAGAATGTGTTCTTTGAGAGCATTTACATCTTATAAGTAACTACCATGCCAAATTTCATGTTTCTAGCTCCTTCAGTATAAAAAAATCGAAATTTTAGAACGTTTTTCGCTCTTGCACCCCCCTGGGGGTAGTGGCACCGACATAAAATATAACCTATATTGGGGCAGGGACTGTCACCATCAATTTGTCACCATCGCTTTTAAAAACGGTTCTGTAGTTCCAGTGATTCCATAGAAATTGTAATTCAGAATGTTTTTAGAACACTTTGCGCTCATCTCACCCTTTTAAATTTCGAATTTTATTAGAATTTGTTCTTAGAGAGCATTTACATCTTATAAGTAACTACCTTGCCAAATTTCATGTTCCTAGCTCCACCTGTATAAAAAAAAAAAAAATCGAAATTTTAGAACGTTTTTCGCTGTTGCACCCCCTTGGGAGTGGTGCCACCGACATAAAATATAGCCTATATTAGAGCAGGGATTGTCACCATCAATTTGCCACCATCGCTTTTGAAATCGCTTCAGTAGTTCCAGAGATTACCCCCTACAGACAAACAAACAAAAAACCAGTCTTTACTACTTTATAATATTAGTATAGATTTCATTAATTAAAATAACAATTGTATCCTTACAGTCTTATACTTTATTTATTTATTTATTTTGATATTTCAATGGCAACGTTCTCCCGTTTATTTGGCATTACTGTTTGGCGATAGTTTTTTGTTATGAAAAGTGGTCGACGGGATAACAGAGAAGTACCCAAAATGGTAGCTAAAACGCCAATTGGCGAGGTATCTGATTGTGGAAAATTAGCCCGAAATCGTATGAATAACTAACTACCCAAAGAAAAGGGGAAACATGGCTGAAGACTGAAAACAAATAAAGAAGCAATATATAATACTAAACACACCTTCGAAACTTTATTTTAGCAATCACGTTTTATTTTAAATCGTGGCGTTTGCAGAATTAAAAATTACACACAATTACATAATTACATAAATATCCGTAAGAATAATATTCCATTCCCAATTGACAGTTAATGTTTCTATCTGTAAAAATAAACAAAATAATAAAATAACAAAAAGATTTAATTTGAATTTCTTCCATTGCTATAGTAACGGATGTATTTTTAGAAATTCGCACTTGTATTGTTAGAATTGTAAGATTTTGACGTCAAAGACTTCGCCAAATTGGAAAAATTTGCAATATCTCGCGAACTATTTGACTTAGGAGTATTTAATTGCTACCATTCGATTCAGCACACAAAAATACATTAAAATATGTTATCATTTGTCACGTAACTATAATACCCGATTTTTAAGGAATTTTTTTAAAGTTTGTTCCCCTTTTCACCCCCCTTAGGGGTGGAGATTTTGAAAATCCCGTCTTAGTGCACCTCTACATACTATGAAGTATTTTTCCTGCAAGTTTCGTCGTTGTAGGTTCAGTAGTTTTGGCTGTGCGTTGATCATCTAGTCAGAAAGGACTTTCTTTTATATTTATGTAATATAAGCATTTTAGATTAAAGTTAAGTATTTTAAATGAAATGAGTGACAGGTTTATAATTTAAAATTAAATTAATTGTAGTATGAATGACGGTGATGGGAACGATATTTGGCGAATTATCTGCTCCCGGCTAACAAAAATACTCATAATTAAAAAAAAGAATAAAAATAAATAAATGATAGTTTGTTGTAAATAAATATTGATATACATATCAAAAATAATTTATAGAATTAAAATAAAAAATAAAAGTAAATGAACAACAATTTCCATAACAAAGTTTTCGCCAAATTGGCGGGGGAGGGGGGGGGGGAATAGCGCCAACGTGCGTATGTGACATTTGTGCCCAAAAAATATGCGAAATGCTACCATGATCGCAAAAGTTCATGATTTGTCTATTAGAATCTTCCGATTTGGCGAAGGATTAAGGGAAAATTAAATTATGAATAAATGTAACGTGTTGCAATGTTTAACATACATTTAAGGGAGACGAAACTGGTCGCCAGTGGCGGCTAGTTATAATATAATTGTTTCATTTCACGTACTACATACCGTTTGATATATTGGTACTTTTATGTTACCTGGCGCAGTTGATAAATCGCCAAATATAGTTCCTATAACATTTTCATATTGAATTCATTTCATTTAAATATAAACCTTTCACTCATTTAATTTAAAATACATGCCTTTCATTAAACCTATTTAAAATGCTAAAAAGAGAAAAAAAAGGAATAATGCCATAAATCGAAACCTTGTATTTAAACACATAAGAATTTTTTTTAATTTACACACGCGAAATAAAAAAAGCTGCTATTACTGAGATTTGCGCCAAATCTCTAATACCAAGTCTACCAAGTTATTGAGGGTTTTTTCTTTCAAACAGAATAAAATCCAGATTAATTTTTGATTTCTACTAAATTGAAATGTATTTTATTGTGCTGAATATTAGTGCGTGCATATTTTTTTGCTCCATTTACTCCATGAACTTTTCAATTTCGATTGTCTACGAAAATCTCCCGCCGGTGAAAATGACGTACGCACAAAATTTTCGTGACATATGTAATTTAATTGTGCATTTTTATCTATTTTTTAATATAATTTCCAAACGGTTTGACATTTATTCTTGGTAATAAATAGACGTCGTTGTCACCTTTATAGGTACCTGCTGTAAAAATTTGAACGAAATCCGTTAAATATTTTTTGAGTTATGCTTGACGAAAGGTTTTAATATCCATCGTAGCTATATATGGGGCAAAGTAATACTGCGCTGTGCATGAGTCTTCGTTGCACTCAGACAATTATATTATATATAATAATTATTATTATCATATATAATTTAATAATATTATATATAATATAATATATAATAATAATATTATTATTACATATAATTATTATAAAAATAATTATTATTACATTATTAATAATAGTAGTAATAGTAGTATTTTCTACAGATTAAATAAATATTGAAAAAAATTCTACTTACTTTTATGTTACCAGAATAAAAGTAGAAGGGAAAAAAAAAGACCTTTGTGTCAGTTTTCGTTCTATTCTAAAAAGATAAAAATAACTAACACTCTGTCACTGCCCACCGCTGCCGGCGTAAATGAATTTTTTGTGACCGGAGGTCTTTCTTCGCTAATATTAAGAAAACTACTACACAAAAATATATGAAAATTGGTAGTTATACAGAAATCTAGAGAATTATAGAGAAATCTTTAATAAACACGCGGAAGTAGACAATTTTTAAATCGATGAATTACTTAGAGAGATTTTTAATGTTAAATTCAGTCAGAATCTTTCCATTAAAAAAGTTTTTTTAAGAACAAAACTATGATAGGAATTTAATAATTTTTGTAGTGTCCTTTTGTAGGTAATTTTTTGTACTTCTAAAGTTAGCGGTGTGCAAACTGCATTATTTTTTTTAATTTTATTAATTTTTGAAGGGTTTTTTTTTTTTAATTTTTTATCTGGAGGCACGGCCGTAAGCATACTTTTCTGGAAGCAACTCAGGGCACTTTTGATCCCCCCCCCCATATCTCCGCGCTGGAGTATCCCAAAAATTTGAAACTACGTTTTTCTAGAGTATTTGGCACACAGGACCAAAATTTAAAATTACAACTTTCTGTCTTTTCTAGTTCAGACGATATATGAACTCAAACATTCGATTTTTTGTCACTCACTCACTCACTCGGTCACGCGTCATCAAAAAGATTAGGTAGATCCCGTAGCCCTAGAAACTTGACATTTGGAAAAAAGGTAGTGTTTAGGATACAAAGAAAGGAAAAATTATAAAATCCGGAAAATTCGAAAAAAAAAAACATTCGAAAATTCAACAAATTCCATCAAAATTGAAAATTGAAAATAATACGATCTTATAGTCTTAGAAACTTAAGATTCGGTGTGAAGGTAGTGTTTAGTATCCAGAAAAAGAAAACATCAAAAACACCACAAAAATCAAAAGCAAAATTGAAAAAATCGAAAAAATCGAAAAAAATCGAAAAATTTCAAATAAATCGATTTTGTTGCGCTAGAAACTTGGAATTCGGAATAAAGGTAGTATTTAAGATGCAAAATAAGGAAAAATAAAAAAAATCCGGAAAATTCGAAAAAAAAATTCAAAAATTCGAAAAATTCGAAAAAAATTGAAAAAATTAATTTGATTTTTTAGCCTGAGAAACTTAAAATTCGTAGTTAAGATAGTGTTTAGGATTCAGAATAAGTTAAAATAAAAAACGCAATAAAATTCGAAAATAAAATCAAAAAATCGAAAACATCGGAAAAATCGAAATATAAGGAAAATTTGAAAATAATTCGATTTTATAGCACTAGAAACTTGAAATTTGGAATAAAGGTAATATTTAAGATACTAAATAAGGAAAATTTCAAAAATATGGATAATTCAAAAAATACCCATAAATTAGTGCAGACGATATATGAACTCAAAGTTTCGATTTTTTGTCACTCACGCATACTCACTCGCTCTCGCGTCATCAAAAAGATTGGGTAGATCCCGCAGCCATAGAAACTTAAAATTTGGAATAAAGCTAGTGTTTCGGATACAAAGAAAGAAAAAATTATAAAATCCGGAAAAAAAAAACATTCGAAAATTTAAAAAAAATCGAACACAATTGAAAATTGAAAATAACACGATCTTGTAGTCTTAAAAACTTAAAATTTGGTGTGAAGGTAGTGTTTAGAATTCGGAAAAAGAAAACACCAAAAACACAAAAAAAAATTGAAAATAAAATCGAAAAATCGAAAAATTTCAGATAATCCAATTTTGTTGCGCTAGAAACTTTGAATTCGGAATAAAGGTATTATTTAGGATGCAAAATAAGAAAAAATTAAAAAATCCAGAAAATTCGAAAAAAAAATCAAAAGTTCGAAAAATTCGAAAAAAATTGAAAAAAATTAAAATAATTTGATCTTTTGGCCTTGGAAACTTAAAATTCGCGGTAAAGATAGTGTTTAGGATTCAGAATAAGTTAAAATAAAAACGCAATAAAATTCGAAAAAAAAATTAAAAAAATCGAAAGAAATCGAAAAAAAAGGAAAATTTTAAAATAATTCGATTTTATAGCTCTAGAAACTTGAAATTTGGAATAAAGGTAATATTTAAGATACTAAATAAGGAAACATTAAAAAATATGGATAATTCGAAAAAAAAAAGCGAAAATTTCAACAACAAAAAAAAAAAAAAGAAAGAAAGAAAAAGAAAAAGAAAAAGTGAGAAATTGAAAATAATATGATCTCGTAGTCTTAGAAACTGAAAATTTGGTGAAAAGGTAGTGTTTAGGATTCAGAAAAAAACACAACAAAAATTGAAAAAAAAAAATAAAAAAATCGAAAAGAAAAAACGAAAATTTGAAAATAATTCGATTTTGTAAAGCTAGAAACTTAAAATTTGGAATAAAGGTAGTATTTAGGATACAAAAAAAGAAAGAAAGAAAAAATCTGTAAAATTCGAAAATTCGAAAAATTGAAAAAAATTCGATTTTGTAGCTTTAGAACTTAAAATTCTGCGTAAACTTACTGTTTAGGATACAGAAAAAGGAAAAATTAAAACACAATAAATTCGAAAATAGAATAAAAAACTCGAAAAAGATCGGAAATTTCAAAATAATTCGATTTTGTAGAGCTAGAAACTTGAAATTTGTAATAAAGGCTACAAAATAAGAAAAAAAAAATACAATATCCAGAAAATTATAAAATTAAAAATAATTTTATCTTGTAGTCTTAGAAACTTAAAACTTGGTGTAAAGGAACAATTAAAAAATTAGTTAAATTCGAAAATAAAATCGAAAAATCGAAATATCTGTAACAAATCGAAAATTCGAAAACAATTTGATTTTGTACTGCTAGAAACATTAGTTTTAAGATAATTGTCCTATTAGCTAGTACAACGCCCCTAATTGTTTTATGTTATTTCCCCCGGATTATGGTTTTTTTTTCTTTCGTTTACGAATTTCGTTATAGAAAAGTTCCGCTATAGACTGGCTACGTTATAGGCGATTTCTTTATAGACAGGTTTGTTTTCTTTCACAGGTTGTACTCTATTTACTTCACATATGAAATATGGATTGTTAAATTATGTTAGCCCCACAAAAATTTTCACAGCTCCCCCTACCTTCCCGACATTACTGGCTGGTTATGGCTTGATAGTCCTTTCTAAATAAAATCATGGTGACTCTAAGATTCACTTGATGTATCTCTAAATTGAACCTAAATGATCCAGAGAAGACGGATCAAAGAATTACTATATTGGCATGACAATCAGGTAACTTAGAATTAAAATCGAAAAATCAATATATTTATAAAAAGTCGAAAATTTGAAAATAATCCGAGATTGTAGTCCTAGAAGCTTGACATTTGGCAGAAAGGCAGGGTTTAGTATACAAAGTAAGGAAAAATTAAAAAATCCGTAAATAATAATAATTAAAAAAAAAAAAAAAAAAAAAAACGAAAAAAAAACGAAAAAATAAAACATCGAAAAAAGGATTTTTGATTTATTGGAAATTTCCGGAAATTTTAATTTTGGCTTTATTTTTATACTAAAAAGTTATTTTATGTTAAATATCAAGTATCTAAGGCTCGAAGTAATATCTCAGATGAATAGCACCTATCCTGGAAGCAATTGAGTGTACTTTTGACACTCCCCTTCCCATAACTTAGTGCTTACCTAGGAACCTGAAATCTTTTTTTATTTACAGTACTTTGGAAACGAAACTAAAGCTTCAAATTTTTTATACCTGTAAATAATAGGGACAGAGTGTGGGCTTAGCGAAAATCAGTGGATGACCTCCAAAAAGAACCCAAAATCAAGAAAAGGAGGATTACTTACAAAAAGAAGTGAAATCTCATCAAAAAGTCACCTGTAAAAAAATGCAGCCAAGTCTCGTAACTCATTTACTGTAAAAAGTACTGAGATCGTATAAAGCCAAGTTTAACTATCTTATTAACTCTGAAATTTTCATTCACAAATCACTCCTAGTCTCTACATCTTTAGTTAATTATTATTTTGTGACTTGGCAATTACGCAGCACAGGGAAGTTATTACACTTTAATATGTTATAGTATTATTTGATTAAGACTAACTATATACATCACATTCTCGTGTTGCGTGATTGCCAAGTCACAAAATAATAATTAACTAAAGATGTAGATACTAGGAGTGATTTGTGAATGAAAATTTCAGATTTAATAAGATAGTTAAACTTGGCTTTATACGATCTCAGTACTTTTTACGGTAAATGAGTTACGAGACTTGGCTGCATTTTTTTACAGGTGACTTTTTGATGAGATTTAAATTTTCATTATTTCAAGAGATATTATTTTCATATTTAGAAAAGGTCTTTTTGAACACTTTCCAACCCAGTTGAAAAGTTTATGACTTCGGTTTGTCTGCCGTCTGGACGTCTGTCCGTGCTCTAACTCCCGTAAATATGTTCCGATTGTCTTGCAATTTTTATATGTTATTGTCGCTATCTATAGCACGTTCCCTATTTCAACGGAAGTGTGTAGCACTTATAGTTTTTTTATAGGGACACTCAAAAGAATTCCGTTACATTACGGTCTATGGGGAAAAATCATTTGCGGTTTATTTTAATGATGTTACACAATTGCAAACACATTGTAATTGATATATATCACTAAGGTGTATTACAAGAAGCTTAATATGGAATAGGGTGAGCATAGCACTTATAGTTACTGTACAGGGACAGTCAAAAGAATTCCGTTACATTACGTCTATGGAGAAAAATCGTCTGCGGTTTATTTAAATAATTTTTCACTATTTTAAACGCATTGATATTTATATATATCACTAAGGTGCATTACAAGAGGCTTACTACAGAATAGTGTGTGTATAGCAGTCATCGTTCATTTACAGGGACACACAAAAGAATTATCTACTGTCTGTTAACAATAATTCCTGGAAGTGCGTTTTAAGTTACTGAACGCGATTTTAAATTTAACTCACTTTTTCTTTATTACGTGGTGTGTATAAATTCTGTAGATCCTATACAGAGAAGCACAAAAGTTCGCGAACACACTTCCGTTTATTGACAGAAACTCCAGAAGGAGAATTTTAAACTGTGCTACGCGTTTCTTAACTGAACTAAAATTTAGCATCCTATGTAGTATATATACAAATCTATAGATCCTGTACAGGTCTGAATAAAAGTATTCGGATATTTTTCCGAATATTGTATACGTTGGAAATTCCTGAAATTACGTTTTTAAATATGTTATGCGTTTTCCAAATTGTTTACTTAGATGTTATCTTTCAGCTTATTAAACGGTATGATTTGTAAAATTATTTTGGAAACGTTGGAAAGTGTTACATAATCTATGCTTGACGCATGATTTTTCGTTCTTGTTTTTATGTTGATGCCAATTTGTAAAACTGCGCAAAAATTATATTTCCTCTCAAATAAAAAAATTATTTACACGTGGCTATGAAACACAGAAATGAAACTTTAAAATAATAATAAAATGATCACGTGTTAAAAGCTAGAAATATGGAAAATTACGTCATACAAATTGTATTTACACGTGAATATTAAAAAAGTAAGAAAATCTTAAAATAATTAAATTATTACGCGTGAAACTCATTTAAACGGAGGCAATTATGTCATATGTAAAATGCTGAAATATTAAATATCGTCATATGAAAAATGCCTAAAATAATTAAATTATTACGCGTGAAATACTTTTAATGGTGAAAATTAGGTATTTTTTAAAAAGTTCAAGTACTGATATTACCAAACATTTTTAAATTGAATAATATATTTTCACGTGAATCTTAAAAGAGAAAAAAATCTTTAGTTAAATTTTTGCACGCGAAAATTAACGGTGAAAATTACATCACATATATAAAACAATTTTCTTAGGACAATATTAATGTGATGTCACATTGCGAACCACACGGTATGTACAAGTAGACGCGGCTGGCAAATTTTTTTATATATTTCATCACTTCATGCAACATAAATAGAGGTAAATGCATGCGCAAAATACTTTCGATTTATTTTATACCAATTACTATTTGATAAATATATTAGAAAATTCGTATATACTTATTAATTAAAATAAACAATTTACATTTTAATAATAACATGAAAATATGCATGATGGTGCAATAAAATAGAGAAAAGACTTTATGCATAAGCTATATCTCTTCCTGAAAATATTTAATATATATTATAATATCAATATTGCAGTAATGGTTTTAAAGTACACAATATTAATAAATTGATATTGGATATTGCCAATAATAAGAAACTTGAAAACAAATTCGATTCGCAAAAATATAAACTTTATACACTTTATACTCTTCAAAATTATACATGTTTTTTTCTGTTTTTTTTTATATTTTTTATATATTTTTTTATTTTTTTTGAAAAATTAAAATACAGCCGTAAACGTTTCAGTATCTGTTTAATAGCCAACCCCCCTCAGAAATTAAAAAATATCATTTGCAGTAAAATTGACCCAATTAATTTTGAGAATTATTCAGAAGTATATGAAATGCCATTTATTAAATAAGATGGATAAAAGAAGTACTATATTGGCAGACAAGCAGGAAGTTTAGTTTACAGAAAAAAGGAACCTATAGCTGATATTAAGTATAATAGAAAAACCACAGTCCTGGCAAGATAGTATCAAGCCGAAACCATTCAAATAAATTTCAATGAAAGTAAAATAGTTTTCCCCTGTGATTTATACTATCCATCCATTATAAGAGAAACCATAGATATTGTAACACGTAAAAGTACAATATGTAACGATGCAGCATCATTTAATTTACCAAAATTGTGGCTCGAGTGACTCCGTGGTTACAAATATATAAATAAACATCCAAGTAAAAAATAAAAATAACGTGAGTAATTTTTTTAAAAGTACGTACAGAATTTAAAAGATTGCGTTTCAAATAATATCATAGACCGTGCATTTATAGAAAATTTTGTTTGTTTTGATAATGGCTCAGATTGCGCTGAAACATATGTCAACAGTCTAATAAAATCTATTTTACTGTTTATAATCTTTTTATTTTACACCTTTTAGCAAAAGAAGTATTTAAAACTTGATCAAAACATGAAATATGAGAGTAAAATTTCAAAACGCAGTGCTTTTCAATACCGTGGTTCTGAATGTTATTCCCAAGCAGACGGAGTGTTTTTAACCTCGAACAAGAAAAAAGAATGTTGTCCATAGCGTCGTTATAACAATCCGAGCGGCAGTGATATTTTAAACCTAACCATTTTCTTCAAGCTGATTTTCATATATGTAATATATCTTACTTATCAATCTCAAAAAGAGCCATCATTTGTCACGACAGCGGTGGGTGAGGCCATAGTACAGCGCATAGAATACATAGTGTGGAAAACGGCTACAAAATAGTACTAAAAAATTCAATCCGATAAATGTAGAAGGATGCCGAAAAGATAACGGGTCGATTGCAGCGACATCTTCTAGCAGTGGCATAAACAGGGTGGAGGTCCAGATGGTTTAGATACCACTAATTTTAGAAAATTTTTTTTGCCTTATCTAATTGGAGAACTTTCTGCAATATTGAAGGTGAAGAAAACTTTATCTCATCAAAAACGTCACCTGTAAAAAATGCAGCCAAGTCTCGTGACTCTTTTTCCGTAAAAAGTTCTGAGATCGTGTAAAGCCAAGTTTAGCTATCTTATTAACTCTGAAATTTTCATTCACAAATCTTTCCTAGTCTCTGCATCTTTAGTTAAAGATTATTTTGTGACTTGGCAATTACGCAGCACAGGGAAGTTATTACACCTTAATATGTTATGGGATGGCATGGTATTATTTGATTAAGACTAATTATATACATCACATTCTCGTGCTACGTAATTGCCAAGTCACAAAATAATATTTAACTAAAGATGTAGAGACTAGGAGTGATTTGTGAATGAAAATTTCAGAATTAATAAGATAGCTAAACTTGGCTTTACACGATCTCAGAACTTTTTACGGAAAAAGAGTCACGAGACTTGGCTGCATTTTTTACAGGTGACGATTTCGATGAGATTTCACATCTTTTTGTAAGTAATTCTCCTTTTCTTGATTTTGGTTTCTTTTTGGAGATCATCCACTGATTTTCGCTAAGCCCACACTCTGTCCCTATTATTTACAGGTATCAAAAATTTGAAGCTTTAGTTTCGTTTGCAAAGTACTGTAGATAAAAAGAGATTTCAAGTTCCTAAGCAAGCACTAAGTTATGGGAGGGGGAGTGTCAAAAGTACTCTCAATTGTTTCCAGGATAGGTGCTATCCATCTGAGATATTACTCGCAGCCCTAGATACTTGATATTTAGCATAAATGTACTTTTTAGTATAAAAAGAAAGCAAAATTTAAATTTCCGGAAATTTCCAATAAATCTAACTATATTCATTTTTTCGATGTTTTTTTTTTTTTCGTTTTTTTTTTAGTCTTTTTTATCATTTACGGATTTTTTAATTTTTACTTACTTTGTATACTGAACCCTACCTTTTTGCCAAATGTCAAGCTTCTAGGACTACAAAATCGAATTATTTTCAAACTTTCGACTTGTTATAAATTTATTGATTTTTCGATTTTAATTCACAGTTACCTGATTGTCATGCCAATATAGTAATTCTTTGATCCTTCTTCTTGGGATCATTTAGGTTGAATTTAGAGATAAATCAAGTGAATATTAGAGTCACCATGATTTTATTTAGAAAGGACTATCAAGCCATAACCAGCCAGTAATGTCGGGAGGGTAGGGGGAGCTGTGAAAATTTTTGTGGGGCTAACATCATTTAACAATCCATATTTCATATGCGAAGTAAATAGAGTATAACCTGTGAAAGAAAACAAACCTGTCTATAAAGAAATCGCCTATAACGTAGCCAGTCTATAGCGGAACTTTTCTATAACGAAATTCGTAAACGAAAGAAAAGAAAACCGAAATCCGGGGGAAATAACATAAAACAATTAGGGGCGTTGTACTAGCTAATAGAAAAATTATCTTAAAACTAATGTTTCTAGCAGTACAAAATCAAATTGTTTTCGAATTTTTGATTTTTTAAAGTTATTTCGATTTTTCGATTTTATTTTCGAATTTAACGAATTTTTTAATTGTCCCTTTTATTGAATAGTAAATACTACCTTAAGTTTTAAGTTTCTAAGACTACAAGATAAAATTATTTTCAATTTTTGATTTTTTCGAATTTTTTTTTTAATTTTCTGGATTTTTAAATTTTTTCTGATTTTGTATCATTTATTACAAATTTCAAGTTTCTAGCGCTACAAAATCGAATTATTTTGAAATTTCCGATCTTTTTCGAGTTTTTTATTCTATTTTCGAATTTATTGTGTTTTAATTTTTCCTTTTTCTGTATCCTAAACAATAAGTTTAGGCCGAATTTTAAGTTCTAAAGCTACAAAATCGAATTTTTTTCAATTTTCCGAATTTTCAAAATTTTTTTCCGAATTTTACAGATTTTTTTTTTTTTTTTTTTTTTGTATCTTAAATTCTATTTTTATTCCAAATTTTAAGTTTCTAGCTCTACAAAATCGAATTATTTTCAAATTTTCATTTTTTTTTTTTTTCATTTTATTTTCGATTTTTTCATTTTATTTTCGATTTTTGTTGTGTTTTTCTTTTTCTGAATCCTAAACACTACCTTTAAAACAAATTTTCAGTTTCTAAGACTAAGAGATCATATTATTTTCAATTTCTTACTTTTTCTTTTTCTTTTTCTTTCTTACTTTTTCTTTTCTTTTTTTTTAATTTTTAACTTTTTTTTTCGAATTATCCATATTTTTTAATGTTTCCTTATTTAGTATCTTAAATATTACCTTTATTCCAAATTTCAAGTTTCTAGCGCTATAAAATCGAATTATTTTCAAATTTTCCTTATTTTTTCGATTTTTTCGATTTTTTTCAATTTTTCGATTTTATTTTCGAATTTTATTGCGTTTTTATTTTAACTTATTCTGAATCCTAAACACTATCTTTACCGCGAATTTTAAGTTTCTAAGGCTAAAAGATCAAATTATTTTAATTTTTTCAATTTTTTTCGAATTTTTCGAATTTTGATTTTTTTTTCGATTTTTCCGGATTTTTTAATTTTTTCTTATTTTGCATCCTAAATACAACCTTTATTCCGAATTCCAAGTTTCTAGCGCAACAAAATCGGATTATTTGAAAATTTTCGATTTTTTTTATTTTTTCGATTTTTCGATTTTATTTTCGATTTTTTTTGGTTTTTTGATGTTTTCTTTTTCTGAATTTTAAACACAACCTTCACACCAAATTTTTAGTTTTTAAAACTACAAGATCGTGTTATGTTCAATTTTCAATTTTGTTCGAATTTGTTGAATTTTCGAATGTTCTTTTTTTAGAATTTTCCGGATTTTATAATGTTTATTTTCTTTGTATCCGAAACACTAGCTTTATTCCAAATTTTAAGGGTCTTTTCTATGGCTGCGGGATCTACCCAATCTTTTTGATGACGCGACAGTGAGTGAGTGTGTGAGTGACAAAAAATCGAAACTTTGAGTTCATATATCGTCTGCACTAATTTATGGGTATTTTTCGAATTATCCATATTTTTTAATTTTTCCTTATTTAGTATCTTAAATATTACCTTTATTCCAAATTTCAAGTTTCTAGCGCTATAAAATCGAATTATTTTCAAATTTTCCTTATTTTTAGATTTTTCCGACTTTTTCCGATTTTTTTATTTTATTTTTGAATTTTATTGCGTTTTTTATTTTAACTTATTCTGAATCCTAAAAATTATCTTTACCGCGAATCTTAAGTTTCTGAGACTACAAGATCGTATTATTTTCAATTTTCAATTTTGATGGAATTTGCTGAATTTTCGAATGTTTTTTTTTCGAATTTTCCGGATTTTATAATTTTTCCTTTCTTTGTATCCTAAACACTACCTTTTTTCCAAATGTCAAGTTTCTAGGGCTACGGGATCTACCTAATTTTTTTGATGACGCATGAACGAAGTGAGTGAGTGAGTGACAAAAAATCGAATGTTTGAGTGCATATATCGTCTGAACTAGAAAAGACAGAAAGTTGTAATTTTAAATTTTGGTCCTGTGTGCCAAATACTCTAGAAAAACGAAGTTTCAAATTTTTGGGAGACTCCAGCGCGGAGATATGGGGGGGGTCAAAAGTGCCCTGAGTTGCTTCCAGAAAAGTATGCTTACGGCCGTGCTTTCTCGACTTGGCAGAGGTATTGCCGTGCCTCCAGATAATATTTCTAGTTTCCAGAGCATTTGGACTATCCTCTCTGGCTACGCCACTGTCTGAAAGCTCTTTTCAACGCAAAAATTGTATTAGAATCAAACTGAGAAAACGTTTCAGCTGATGGTAATTTTTTTAAATAATTAAATTATACCCTATTTCCTTTGACTTGGATAGTGATTTTCATAAGCTTTGAAAATATGAATGATATTGATCATGGCCAAAAAACTTGATACGCATTATTTTGACTTGGTTGCAGTACTCGATACAAGACAGTAAACGAGAAACTATCCCTATTTAGCATACCAAAGGATGAATCTCTGCTAGAAGAGTGGAAAAGATTAATTCCCTGATAGGATAAAGAATTAACTTCAAAATCATTTACATCTGAAATATGGTTTGTTCCCACGAGAGCCAAAAATAATAAATCATGAGTGAGAGTAATTGAGAGTAATTAGGAATGAATAATGATATGTACAGAAAAATACGGAAGTACGCAACGCGATATACCAGGCCGTAAAATACTCAATTTTCGAACGTGCAGTAGAGAATTTTCACCATGAAGAGAGCGAAGATAGAGATCTATCTCCATGATTTTCACTCTCCAAACACAAGTCATCCCCTATCTTGTAAAACTGAACGAAGTTATCTTTCTTATCTTGTTTTAAATATTGTTTAGTAAATAGTTTTTTAGGGATAAATAAATAAATCTTTTTCAGTATATCATCGTGTCACATTAGTTGCATACATGTGTAGGATAATAGTAAGGAATGTAATACGATTATTTTTCTGTAAAATTAATATTAGTCATCTTGAGAAAGATGAAAAATAATTTCTAAATAGTATTATTTCTTTTATTGTTGGCGAGCTGTATCAGAAGAATTTTAATAAAAGAAAACTGCCCAGTTAAACTGACGGCATTGAGCTCACAGGCTGTTCACACTAACTGTAAATTATATTCTTATTTCAAAGAATTTGAAATAAGCCCTCGAAAAATGAAGAAATCGACAATATATTAAGAGGGGGGAACCATCCCCCGTTTCTCCTTCTTATAATTAACCAATGAACCCATAAAACTAATCAGAGAAGCGCCTTACCACAATGAACCTATATACAACATTTGAAAAAATCGGATAATTCTGCATGAAATGTCCATTTATCTAAATTAAGGGGGGGGTTAGCCCCCCGTCCCCCCTTTATACTTAACCAAAGAACCCCCAAAACTAATCAGAGAAGCGCCTTATCACAATGAACATATATATAAAATTTGAAGAAAATCGGATAATTCTGCTTAAAAAACCCATTTATCTTTATCAAGGGGGGTTAGACCCCCCGTTCCCCCCTTTATACTTTACCAGTGAACCCCCAAAACTAATCAGGGAAGTGCCTTACCACAATGAGCCTATATACAAAATTTGGAGTAAATTGGATAATTCTGCATGAAAAACCCATTTATCAAAATTAAGGGGGGGCGGTAGCCCCCGTTTCCCTCCTTTACACTTCACCAATGAACCCCCAAAACTAATCAGGGAAGTCCCTTACCACAATGAGCCCATATAGAAAGTTTGAAGAAAATCGGATAACTCTGCATGAAAAAAATCATTTATCTAAAATAAGGAAGGAGGATTAACCCCCCGTTACCCCCTTTATACTTAACCTATGAACCCCCAAAACTAATCAGGAAAGAACCTTATCACAATGAACCTATATACAAAATTTGAAGAAAACCGGATAACTCTGCATGAAAAAAATAATTTATCTAAAATAAGGGGGGGAGGATTAACCACCCCGTTACCCCTTTTATACTTAACCTATGAACCCCCAAAACTAATCAGGAAAGAACCTTATCACAATGAACCTGTATACAAAATTTGAAGAAAATTGGATAATTCTGCATGAAAAAACCATTTATCCAAATTAAGGTGGGTTAGCCCCCCGTCCCCCCCTTTATAGTTAACCAATCAATCCCCAAAACTAATCAGGGAAGCGCCTTATCAGAAGGAACCTATAAACAAAAGTAGAAGAAAATCGGATAACTCTGCATGAAAAAATTCATTTATCTAAATTAAGGGGGAGGATTCCCCCCCTCGTTAGCCCCTTTATACTTAACCTATGAACCCCCAAAACTAATCAGGAAAGAACCTTATCACAATGAACCTATATACAAAATTTGAAGAAAATTGTACAATTCTGCATGAAAAAACCATTTATCTTAATTAAGGGGGGGTTAGCCCCCCGTTCCCCCCTTTATAGTTAAACAATCAATCCCCAAAACTAATCAGGGAAGCGCCTTATCACAAGGAACCTATAAACAAAATTGGAAGCAAAACGGTTATTTCTGTCAAGAGTTATCGCGTTACGTACGTACATACGTACATACATACATACATACATACAGAACGGGCGGGCACATAAGCTCTCAGGCTTTGATAGCCTGTGAGCTAAAAAGCATAAAAATTGCAACAAAACTAAAACAATTGTTTTTTTTTACGCTTTTGTTAATGATCAGTATGAGTTACAATGAATTTCATTTAGTGTTTCAGCATTTATAGAAATATTTTGTTAACTAATTTTTAGATCTATTATACAAAAATCTGCCTGTCTGTCTGTATTTCACAATTCCTACGTAGTATGGAATGCAGCACGGTGAAATTAACATCTGTTATTCGCATGAATTCGAGGATGTCTTAATAAATACCAGAACTTTAAATTTTTAATTAGTATCCGAGATATTAATTTTATTTTGCAATTGTAATTTTTAACTGGGTTTCTCAAAAATGCAACTAAAATACTTTAATTGTACGGAGAGAAAAGGAAGAAAGAGGTAAATAATACTATCCGAAATTATGAATAAATATCATTATTTTTATTTTGTTTAAATATATCGATTTAACGATTTTTAGTTTACGCTTTCCGAAAAAATGTAATGCAAAGCATGATAATATGGTTTCTTCATTTAAAAAAATTATCAAAAAGCTGATATATTTTCATACTATTAATCCGTATAAAATAATATTTTCCGAATTTGTTTAAAATGTAAGTAAATGTAGAACTGTAAATATCATGCCCATGTAAATAACTTGAAATTTTAAGCATGGATTGAGCATACGTATATTCATATATTAAAGTTTTTAAACAACAGTAGTTTTTAATCAACAATAGGTCAGCCACCTATAGAACATGACGATATTAGTTTGGTCGAATTCGCTTAGGGCAGCACTCAAAAATTATTTTTCTTTGCTTAGCTCTGTGCAACTGTAAAAGACTGTAAAGAGAACAACTTCTGGATGTGTGTGTGGACACTTTTGTGAGCACTCACATGGTGGATTATTTTTTGCATCTGTTTGAATCATTACAACACTTTTTTTGGTGGTGAGTTGTGTGTTCTATTTTTTGGTGTTTTAGCAATTGATTTTGAATAATTACTTATTTTTTGGTTTTTCTTTTAATATTTCTTGGTATTCATTTGATATGTTATAAAGGGCATAATATTGTCACTCTTAGGCTTAATGCTGACGCTGTTTAAGGAAATAATACATCTTTACCAATGAATTACTATACTTATGAAGCTCCTCTGACGAATTCATAGTATTTCATTTTTATTTTCATCTTTTTGGGTTTTATTTCGTTTTATTATTTCACTTGTGTTTTGTACTGTCTCTTCCTAGTTATGCATGTGATTTCATTTTTAATACATACTAGCTATTAGCCGTGACTTCGTTCACGTAACATTTAAAGAAAATTAATGCATTAATTAAGCAATATATATAATTAATAAACTCTTTATCATATTTTACAGTAGATAATACTTCTGATAATCACAATTTGCGTATTTTTGTTTTTATATATATGATCATTTAAATTTCTTTCGTTAACGTGAAATTTCATACTCTTTCAATAAGATTAAGTGTGGAACACATTTTTTTTTCTTTGTTATTCTATTTTAGCATTTCTATTTATTCTATTTTACATTTATTGCGTTCATAGAAATTGATTTAATTTAAGTTTTCGTCTCAAAGAATACTTTTTAGTGTGATTATATTAGTAAATATTTTTGAGGAAATTTGTTAATTAACATGTCACTTTATATATGATTTTTATTTGATTAGAATAATTTAATAAAGAAAACTACCCAGTTAAACTGAGGGCATTGAGCTCACAGGCTATTCACACTAATTGTATATTATGCTATTTTTTCAAAAAATAATGCCACTTGAAAAATAAAGAAATCGACAATATATTAAACGGGGGGGATAAGCACCGGTTCCCACCCTTTATACTTAACCAATAAACCCCCAAAATCTAATCATGCAAGCGCCTTACCACAATGAATTTATACACAAAATTTGAAAAAAATCGGATAATTTTGCTTGAAAAACCCATTTATCTAAATTAAGGGAGGTGAGCCCCCCATTCCCCACTTTATACTTAACAAATGAAAACCCGAAACTAATCAGGCAAGCGCCTTACCACAATGAATCTATATACAAAATTTGAAGAAAATCGGATAATTCTGCATGAAAAACCTATATATCTAAATTAAGGGGGATTAGCCCCCCTTTACCCCCCTTTATACTTACCCAATGAACACCCAAAACTAATTAGGGAAGAGCCTTATCACAATGAGCCTATATACAAAGTTTAAAGAAAATCGGATAATTCTGCATGAAAAACCCATTTATCTAAATTAAGGGGGGGGGTAGCCCCCGTTTCCCCCCTTTATACTTAACTAATGAACTCCCAAAAATAATCAGGGAAGCACCTTATCACAATGAACCTATATACGAAATTTGAAGAAAAACGGATACTTCTGCATGAAAACCCATTTATCTAAATTAAGGGGGAGTTAGCACCCTCCTTTCCCCCCTTTATACTTAACCAATGAACTCCCAAAACTAATCAGGGAAGCGCCTTATTAGAATGAACCTATAAACAAAATTTGAATCAAAACGGATAATTCTATCACGAGTTATCGCGTTACGTACATACATACATACATACATACATACAGAACGGGCGGGCACATTAGCTCTCAGGCTTTGATAGCCTGTGAGCTAAAAATCAACATAAATTATGTTTCTTTTCCAAAACAGTTTATGATATGATATTTAAAGTTATATGATATTTAAAAAGAAAATTAAATGTGTGTGGAGCATAAAAGTTTAAAAATAAATAAAATAAGTAGAAAAACACCTTTAACCCTCATATATTTGAGGTAATTTTATTTCACAGTGCCACACTTTTAACAGCTGTGGATCTAGCAATAAAATCAAAATGTTTATCACTCTCCAAAAACTTTCAAAGCCTAAATGCTTATTTGTTAAGCAATAGAGTTGCTTATTTATTTGAATGCCGAAAACAATCTTGAAAAAAGTACCCAATTATGGAGCATTGCCATATTGATTGTTGTGTTGTAGTTTAGGATTATGGGATTTTCGAAATTTGATAGGAATGTATTCCAATAAGGGGAAAAAATTACCTTGCAGAGATATTTTTAATTATAGATTTAGATATTTTAAAATGATACTTACGTGTTATCTGGGCCAGGTTAGATACAACTGAGCCAAGCATGACGCCAATTATACTAATTACAGTAACCCTTATTTTTTGACAAGTATATGGTTTAGTTATTTATTGTAGTGTACAGTTTTTCCGTATAATTTATAGATTATTATTTTATTATAGTTTACAGTTTTTTTAATTATTTTTTATCGATTGTATATTATTTACCATTTTAAACAATTTTATGTATTTAACAAATAAAATTACTGTTTTGCACATTATTGGCAACGATAAACAAGATTGGCAATTGACAACCATTTTTGGCGATCTATCTCCTGGCCCGGATAGTACGTAAGTACCTTTAAAATTATAAAGAATTATATAAGTATCAGAGAAACAAAACTAATAATACTTGGATTTTTAATTGGCTTTTTAATTGGCTTTTCTCGTGCTATTTTCCATAATCATGGTGCTTTTAAAAAATAGAAGGGGATATTTTCTTGTTTAAGTAATGGCGTTGACTCTTCTTTAAATTTTACGTGAACGATGTCAAATGCAAATTCCATTCTCCAGTGAAAATTGCATATGCAAACAACTTTTAGATTGACTTTAATATATTTATTAAATTTTATCGAAATTTAATATTCTGGAAGATTGTACGGTACAAGGATGTTAAACTTACGCTTTGGCGAGTAATACATTATGTGGAAATTACGCTACTTTGTGTAAATGCTATAAAATACTACTATTTTCTGAATGAAAACAGGCACGTGATTTAATATATGAAGACACTTTCACCGGGGATAGATTTTCCTATGAACCGATACTTGTTTAGATAAAAAAAATTATTTCACTTCATTAATCATGTACAAATATACATTTATATTTATAGATAATGTGCATTGTGCATGTTTGTGAACTTAACGTAGGCAAAACGTTGAGCTAAGTTGCTTGAAGTTTCTCGTAATTTTCAAGCAGTACATACATTATACTATGTGTAGTAAATAATACATTATGAATTACTAACTATGGAAGAAATGTTACATTTCGCCTACAATAAGTTCAGAAAAACGTCTTTACTTGACTGTGTGACGTCACATCTACATTATCTATTTAAAACATGAAAGTGTTTAAAGAAATCCAATACTACTGTACTCATAGAAAAATTTTAAACATTAATATTACCAGTAAATCTATAAATCAGAGGCCTCAACGTCAGCCTTACAAATCCTTGTTCATTAATCTCACTAATTTTTAACATTATCTGCATAGTATTTGATATCCTAAAATTCAATTTTTTAAAGTTATTTATACGTTTATAAAAATATAAAATTTATCGAAAGTTCCGGAAATTTTAGAAGTATCGCATTAAACATAATGTTATGCAATGATAGGATAAACTACTTATTACTGTATTTTTTCAGAATAACAATACATTACTTCAGGGGGGCTCTGCCCCCCTAAACTCCCCGTTGTCGCTTTCATTTTATATTCTTAGTTTCCAGTAATTATGCTATTTCATTTCTTGAGTATATGTCTGAATATATTCATTATTTTAATTTCATTAGAATAAAACATCTCTTTGTACAAGAGATTTGATCCTATCCTTAAAAGAATGCTATATTTCAACCACTAAACATCCTATATTGCTAAAATTGAATAAAATTTCGTGAATAAAATATACTTATATAAATGTAAATTCCTCTTATGTGACCTATATTCAATTTACACATTCAACGTTTCTATTATTTTCATTTGGAAAACCGATTTGGTAGTCTTCCTTTAGTAGTTAAAATAAATTCTCATCTATTTCATTAAAAAAAGCATATTAAAAACCCAAAAATTAGCTATTTTGTTAATAAAATTTCGCGTCAAAATAATGCGATTAACTTGAATTTTCCTTTGTCCATATTCTTTGAAATATAGGTGCTTAGCAATCATTCAAGGAAGGAGGGGAAAAAAATGCACTAGAATATTTTGTAGAAAATTAGAAATTAAAAAGTTTCATATCTTTTAAATTAATGCATAAAATTTCCCAATAATTTATACAGTTAATTTCGAAATTCTAATAAGTATATTGGGAAATTTTCAAAGCGATTGGATTAAATTGAAATCTCCATTTCGTAAATTTAGCATCCATAATTTAGCATTTAAAATTATCCCAATGCGACATTTTCTTTTCGGTGAATGTTGCAACTAAAAAAAATCGCCTGCCTTCCCATTGAAAAGCATTATGACTTAAAAATAAATGTTCAATATTTTTCGAACGAATGAACACAATGTAACAAAAAACTATACAGCTAATTTCGAGTACCTCGCCAACATACCTACCAAAAATCAACCTAATCGGATCATTTTTGCGGCAGTTATCGCGGAACAGACATACAAACAGACGCTGATACAATTTTAACCCCCTCTTCAGAATATATCCTGGCTTACTTAAAAATGGAAGTTTTACATGCATACTTGAAAACGAAAATGTTCTTCACTCAATAAGATTATCTTTTCAGAATGGGGCCAATCCTTCAGACTATTTCCATTCACAGGGGATTATTTTAATCCCACAAGTATGTGTCCAGTTTACAATGTCAACTTGTCACAATACGCAAATGCCGTCAAATATCTTCATCGCTTGAGAACTTGATTTGCGAATGGTTAAATTCATGGCCAAATATTTTAACGTTCACGATGAATGAATCTCTTATGTTTGTTTACTTGATAGAATGAAATATTGGGCTGTCAGCTAATTTCAACTAAAGTTATCTCAAAATATAAACATATTTTAATGTCAGTCATCTCTCAAACATTATTTTATTTTTGAACTATCTTTCTAAAAATGTAACTTTTATGCCGTTTTAATTAAAAAGAAAATAATTTTGAGTAAAAATGGTCACCTGGCATATTAAAAACGGAGTGGTCGCACCCGGTATGGTTACCAACACTCTTGGATTTTATTATAAGTAGATGTGTGTGTATGTGAGTGTGAGTAAACAAACATGCACACATTTTTTTAATCAAAAGGAAAATTAGGTACAGTTAGAAAATGTGAAAAAGTTTGCCACGCATAGGGATGTTGCCCCTATGTATGCTCACTTCATGTGCGCATGAGTGCAGAGCTTCCGAAAAGAGCAGCGCCACCTGGTACAGCGCCATCTCGGAAGCCCCGATCAGTGGTTCTTTCTTACATACAACTAACTCGGTATTAGTACTCATTACTCAGTACACAACTGTTCCACATATACTTCCTAATATATTTAGTTAATTCACTGTTTTTTTTTCTTCTTTTTATGGCGATCTATAAATGCGTTTCATAAAATTGCCTAATACAAAAATTTAACTTTTACAAATAAAAATGTTAAGTAAATACTCCATTTTACCGTACTTTTTTTACGTGTCATGACATCTATATATTTAAAACGCTAAGCGTTTTGTTTCGACAATCCGTGAGAACAAACTACTACATCAAATTACATCATTCTTTTTTTAAATGAGATATTTGGTCACAGATTTGTTATCGTACATTCGTTTGTTCGAAAATTTAATTAATTAGTCGTAATCTTAAATTAAAATTTTACTTCTGCTTATGACGTCATAAAGTCGGCAATCGGATTAACGCCCACTGTTGCGACGTACAGAGTTTATTTTCTGAACTCAATGATTGCGAGCATAAAAAATAAATATTAAATATTAAAAGCACGTGACTTTTAGGCCGAATTTTTTAATTTGTAAGTTAAAATATAGTTAAAATGTTTAAGTATTTTGGTAAAAATATTTATCCGTGTGTTTTATAAGCAAATAAAAATTCATATTTACTGTGACGTCACGGAAATATTGTCCATTGGGTTCATTTTATCATTAAGCATTATAACTTTGTTGATGCCATTTTTTTCATTACAATTAAATGCAAAATATATTTTTATTTGTATGCATGGTGCTTAAGCATAAATGTACGTGTGAAAAGTTTGTACCGGTGAAAATGACGTTATGCTTTAGCTTGAAATGCATTTTAACATTGATAAAACTAAAAAGAAAAATTTATATGATTGTGTCAACATGGCGTAATATTAACTGATATTTCAATTTTTAATTTTAAAGATTAGAACTGGAGCCTTTATTGGTTGCTTCATCTTGATTGCATACCTTGATTACATGTTACCGATTACTTTTTTTGAAATTATAGGATTAAGTTATAGGAATTATAGGATTTAAATTATTAAGATTTCCTTATTTAATAAAAAAATTCACAAAAGAAATTCAGGTAAAGATGCAAAATATTGTAAAGAATTTCAGGAAAAAAAACTTGAAATAATGATTGTATTTTTAGCTAGAATAAACAATGTAAGGCTAATATTTTATAGGAATTATTTTGGTAGGTTTGTTATAAGTTCATTTAACAGTTCCTTATTAGCGGCAAAGTCTTATTTCTTTCACTGTGAATTTTTCTTTCGATGTCAAAAAATTGTAGTCTACTTTTGGACGCCAAACAAAACACAGTGGCAATATCTAGAAATGTATAACGGTTGTGACAACAAATGGCACTATCGCTTTAGCTTTCATCGCGCTTACATCACTTCTAAATACTTCAAATTATCAATTTATTTACTACATTTTACTACATTTTACAATTTTAGTTCTTACATCATCAATTAGAAAAAAAAATTAGTTTTCGATTGAAATTTATTTGAAAACTGAATTTTTAAATAATTTTCAAGCATGAAATATTTTTCAATTCTATCTCAACAACGACCATCCGTTTGTTTTAATAATGTAAAATAGCCCCTTGGAAAGTTGCAACAATTGAAAATAGGTATCCCTAACCTTCATGAAAAGTGAAAAAATAAATAAATAATAAAAACCTGATAAATCATAAGATCAGATTATCCATAAGATAGAGTATTTTGGCGCTAATATAAAATTTGTCAAAAGAAAAAAAACTATTTTTAGTTTATGATTAACATAAAATTGATATGTTGAATTCTTTGATGTATATGTTGAATCAGAATATGCTAGGAACTGTTATTTATTATTTTTTTAAAGATCCATTGGATATTTAACTGTACTAGATGGAACCCGTCAAAATTTGACGGCAAAAAACTTGATAGTACCATAAAAATAAAATTCATAGCTGCTTTAAAATGTTTGAAACTTTTGCAGAATAATTCAAATAAATAAAAAACCCACTTTGAATTAAAGCTAGGTTGAAGAACAGCAATTGGCTAAGTTTCACTGGCACATGTACTCGCGGAATTTCTTTCATCTGACACATTTAGTGCTGTTGTGCAAGTAAATGGTAAGTGCCCCCTTGGGGAGGGGGAAATGGCGGGATGGACCAAGGAGATGCATAACATGAATAAGCAGTCAAAGACCTTTCAAACAATATGTAACATGAGGGGTGTGTGCAAAATTTTAAAAAGTACCCCCTTGGGGGGGGGTAAAGTAGGGGATGGACACGGAACATGCATAATATGATTAAGTGGTCACAGACCTTTCCAACGATATATAACATGAGGGTTGTGTGCAAAATTTAGAAAAGTACCTCTTTGGGGGGGGGGGCAAAGCGGGGAGATGGACATCAGAGATATGCATATGATTAAGCAGTCACAGACCTTTCCAACGATATATGACATGAGGGTTGTCTGCAAAATATTTAGAAAAGTACCCCCTTGGGGGAGGGGGGGGGAAAGTGGGGAAATGGACATTGGAGATATGCATATGATTAAGCAGTCACAGACCTTTCCAACGATATATGACATGAGGGTTGTCTGCAAAATTTAGAAAAGTACCTCTTTGGGGGGGGGGGCAAAGCGGGGAGATGGACATCAGAGATATGCATATGATTAAGCAGTCACAGACCTTTCCAACGATATATGACATGAGGGTTGTCTGCAAAATTTAGAAAATTGCCCCCCTTAAGGAAGGGGGAAAGTGGCGGGATGGACCCCGGAGATGCATAACATGAATAAGCAGTCAAAGACCTTTCCAACAATACGTAACATGAAGGGATTGTGCAAAATTTACAAAAGTACCCCCTTGGGGGGGGCAAAGTGGGGGGATGGACACCGGAGATGCATAATATGATTAAGCGGTCACAGACCTTTTTAACGATATATAACATGAGTGGTATGTGCAAAATTTAGAAAAGTGCCCCAATTGGCAGGGGGGGGGGATGGACCACACAGATGCATAACATGAAAAGGCAGTCACAGGCCTTTCGAACGATATATCATATGAGTGGTGTCAACAAAGAAAAGTCTCCGCCCCGTGTAGGCAAAACATACTCCCTCCCCCGCCGCCATAATTATTGATGTGGACTCATTTTTTAAATTCGTTCGCACCCCGCTTCTCCCGCAAAATGTTGTGAATTTTAAAAACTCCCCTTCCGAATTTTTTTATACCAAAAGCACTTATGTCCGTCGTCTACATGCAGAGTTTTATGCTTACAGACGCCAGACACAACAACACACACACAGACAGACGTTTACCGACATTAATAGTATAGATGATACTCAGTGCCTACACATTTCACCCTTTATAATTCAGCCAATGAGTTGACGGTTGTTCATTTCCAGAAACGAAACAATAATTCTTTAGGATGAATTTTGTTTGTTTGATACACCGTGGCAGAATGCGTGCAATGAAGCGACAGGCGTCACAAACTTTTTAGGGCACCTGCAGACTAAAAACATATAATCAATCTTCGCAGGAAAAAAATCCTAGATTTCGTCAAATGATCACGGGAAAAACACTAATTTCATCAAAGGATCATGTAAAACGTGAATTTTGTTAAAAGGCCACAGAAAAACGCGATTTACACAAAAGATGAGCAAATTTTGTCAAAGAATCGCAAAACAGGAAATTTCACCCAAAGATAGCGCTTTCTTGCCAAACTTCGTCTAAAAATTGCGGAATAAAATGTATTTTATCAAAAAATCGCTGGAAAACGCACATTTCGTTAAAGTATCGCGAGAAAAATGCGAATTTCTTCAAAGATTGCTGAAAAAACGCAAATTTCATCGAAGGATTGCTGAAAATTCATGAATCTTATCAAAAGGCAGCAGAGAAAATGTGATTATTATCAAAGCATTGCGAAAAAAGAAAATTTCGTCTAAGGATCACAGAAAAACGCAAATTTCATAAAAGAATCGTGGAAAAAAACGCAAATTTCGTGAAAAAAAAATCGCAGAAAAAACACAAATTTCGTCAAATTATCGCTGAAAAAAAAACACGAATTACGTCATAGGATAGCTGAAAAAATTATGAATCTCGACAAAAAAAAATACAGAAAAAAATGCGAATTTCATTAAAGAATCGCGAAAAAAAATGCGAATTTTGTTAAAGCATTGCGCAAAGAATGTGAATTTTTTGAAAGGTTCGTGTGAAAAATGAAACTGTCTGTATTAAAAACAGCACACACACAAACATCTATACAAACCTCAATACACACAAACATATTATAGGCAGGGCTTGAAATTCAATTTTTCCAAAGACGGGAGTCTCCCTACCAACATTTTTAAATGGAGGGGAGTTGTAATGTTTGGGAGGGAGAAAAAAAATCTTTAAACCCCACTATTCTTTTACGTGCTATTTAAAGAATTACATTAATGCAGACATGACAAAATACCATTGAAAAAATTAAGTCAACTGAGAATGATTATGTAAAATGTTTATTTTTATTATAAAAAAGGCAAGAAAGTTAAGTTTTATATATGCAGTGTATTTTTCAAGTTCCATTAAATGTGTTAGGGACCCTTAACAATTAGGTTGTTAAATAAATTTCTGACTTTAGATTTTACTTGATTGAGATTCACCGATCGATCGTAGAAAAGACGCAAAGTTCATCAATCTGTCGTGGAAAAAACGCTAAGTTCGTCGATCTGTCACCAAAAAACGCAAAGTTCGTTAATCAGTCGTGGGAAAAAAGCAAATTTCGTCGATCGATTGCAGAATAAACACAAAGTTCGTCGATCTGTCCCTCAAAAAACGCAAGGTTCGTCGATCAGTCACTTAAAAAACGCAATGTTCGTCTATCTGTCGCAGAAAAAACGCAAAGTTCGTTGATCAGTCGCAGAAAAAAATGCAACGTTCGTTGATCTGTCACGGAAAAAACGCAAAGTTCGTCGATCAGTTGCGGAAAAAAGCAAATTTCGTCGATCGATTGCGGAATAAATGCAAAGTTCGTCGATCAGTCAGGGAAGAAAGAAAAATTTCGTCGATCGATTGCGGAATAAACGCAAAGTTCGTCGATATGTCCCCAAAAAACGCAAGGTTCGTCGATCAATCGCTTAAAAAACGCAATGTTCGTCGATCTGTCGCAGAAAAAACTCAAAGTTCGTTGATCTGTCACGGAAAAAACCACAAAGTTCGTTGATCAGTCGCGGAAAAAACACACAGTCCGTCAATCAGTTGCGGGGAAAAAAAATCACGAAATTTATCGTTCGGTTGCAGGTAAATTAAATAATGCAAATTTCTCCAAAAATGCTGAAATTTTTTGGGCGGGAGGGTCCCGCTCATGATCTTTTTTGGGCGGGATTTCAAAATTTTCTGTGCGAATCCCGCCCTGAAATTCAAGCCCTGATAGGTATAGTTTTAATCTGAAATAATATACTGAACTTGAACTAACTTTTGAAAAATCGGGTTAACCCAAATCCAACTTGCTGAAATCTACACTCAGTCTGAAATCGACTCGAACCATAAAGACAGTTAACCCAACTTGCAACAAAAATAATTATTTTCTGTGAATTTTCTGATTTTTTCTTTTCTCAGAAATGCTGTAGTCATTTTGTCCCCCAATTTTGCCCTTTACAATTTAGCCAATGAGTGGAGGGGGCCAAAGGAGCGTTCCTTATCACAAACGAAAGATGAGATACGTTCGTTTGATGTCGTTGTTGAAAATTTATGGATTTCTATTATTAAAGTAATTTTTTCATTTTACCGTATTTATTTCCTTTTTGTGTTGTATGTATTTTGCTACTTTGAATTTTTTTAAACTAACCCTTTTTTTTTTTTTTTTTTTTTTTTTTTGCAGAGTGAGAGAGAGAGATTTAGTAATTTGGTGACACGAAGTTCAGCAAATTCTTAAAATCCACAAATCGTTTCCAATGTAAACAATGAAATTTACAATTAAGTTGCAAGTGCAAAATTTCAGTTTTTTAAAATTTTCATGTCATTCTGTACACATTTTAATATGTCATTCTGATCATTATACATATTTAGTTATGCATTATTAATTATTTACTTGACCTTTACTTTTAATATTTTAAATATTTCAAACTTACAGCTGAATGTAATTATTAAAACATTTGAAATACTGCATTCGAAAAATGAAATTTCAGCTTAGAAACTCGACAATTAAAAAATTTAAAGTAGAAAGTACTTATGATATAAAAAGAAGAAAAAAAAATACACCAGAATTTATCTGTATTACGAAAGCGGGAAAAATGATTTTCTGTGCTATACGAAAAGATATCCAAATAACTCAATCATGAACATAGAAATAGGTATCGGTTTTTATGTTCAGGTGCATTCAATCCAAACTTGAAACTTTTAAAACGGTCATTGAATGAATGAAATTAATCTCCGCCTTTCACATCCAGAAAACTTGCTGTGTCGCCAATTATGTTTATATTTTATATATATATAAAAAAATAATAATTCAGGCACTTTTCCGTTATACGGACACCATTGTCGCCAAACATACATACATACATACATTTTGGCATAGTATCCGTATAACAGAAAAGTACTAAAGTTCATGGTTTAAAATCACAATAAAATATCATGAAATTTATTGATTAGTTGTGGGAAAATATCAGGGAAATAATGTGTTTTTCATGAATTTTTTGTTTTGTTAACAATGTGGTTAGAGAGACAGGGAGAAATCCAGAAAACTTGCTGTGTCGCCAATTATGTTTATATTTTATATATATATAAATAATAATTCAGGCACTTTTCCGTTATACGTACACTATTGTCGCCAAACATACATACATACATTTTGGCATAGTGTCCGTATAACAGAAAAGTACTAAAGTTCATGGTTTAAAATCGCAATAAAATATCATGAAATTTATTGATTAGTTGTGGGAAAATATCGGGGGAAATAATGTGTTTCTGTGAAATTTTTTGTTTTGTGTTGTTGTGTTTAATTGTAAGCATTCATTATAATTTTCAGTGCATTATTAAATTGAAATTTTTGTTTAAAATATGTAAACAAAACAGTGACCAGAAACCTGCACAATTTCTAATATAGATAGATAGATGCATGCATGTAGTACTTTTAATTATTTGGTAAAAATACTGTGATCGTCACTGAGAAAACCTGAATTTAACCTAAAAGTAATTGTCGAGTGTTTAAGCTGAAATTTCATTTTACGAATACAGTATTTCAAATGTTTTAATAATTACATTTAGCTGTAAGTTTGAAATATTAAAAGTAAAGGCCAAGTAAATAATTAATAATGCATAACTAAAAGTAATTGTCGAGTGTTTAAACTAATTTCATTTTACGAATACAGTATTTCAAATGTTTTAATAGTTACATTCAGCTGTAAGTTTGAAATATTAAAAGTAAAGGCCAAGTAAATAATTAATAATGCATAACTAAAAGTAATTGTCGAGTGTTTAAACTAATTTCATTTTACAAATACAGTATTTCAAATGTTTTAATAGTTACATTCAGCTGTAAGTTTGAAATATTAAAAGTAAAGGCCAAGTAAATAATTAATAATGCATAAGTAAAAGTAATTGTCGAGTGTTTAAGCTGAAATTTCATTTTACGAATACAGTATTTCAAATGTTTTAATAGTTACATTCAACTGTAAGTTTGAAATATTAAAAGTAAAGGCCAAGTAAATAATTAATAATGCATAACTAAAAGTAATTGTCCAGTGTTTAAGCTGAAATTTCATTTTACGAATACAGTATTTCAAATGTTTTAATAGTTACATTCAGCTGTAAGTTTGAAATATTAAAAGTAAAGGCCAAGTAAATAATTAATAATGCAAAACTAAATATGTATAATGATGAGATTTTTTTTTTCTTGAATTATTCAGTGAAACTCGTCTTATAAATGTACGCAAATAATTCACATCAAAATCTTAAAATAACAAAGTTTTCTTTCGTGTTTAGCTATGCTTAATAACCAAAAAAGCTTGATTAATACAAAAATTATTTGGTAAAAATACTGTGATCGTCGCTGAGAAAACCTGAATTTAATCATATCACACAGAATTACATATTAAAAGTTTAAAATTAGTTTGTTTACATCGGAAACGATTCGCGGAATTTCGTGCCACGAAATCTCTCTCTCTCTCAAAAAAAGGGTTAGTTATAAAAAATTCAAAGTACTAAAATACATACGACTTAAAAAGAAAATAAATACGGTAAAATGAAAAAATACCTTAATAAAAGAAATCTATAAAGTTTCAACAACCGAACAACCAAATGGAACACATACGCTTCTAGAGAGAGGAAAAAGCCTTCACCTCATTGGCTGGAACATCGCGTCTGAAGATAGTAAAAGCCTCTAGCTGATTAGCTGAATGCTCGCGCATGCGTATAAATAGCATTTTTGCACGAAAAACTAAAAAGCAGGTTAGCTTTAAGTATATGGATAAGAGACCGATTGTGATGGAAAAGGAATAATCATCCTGATTATTTAAAGGGATAGAAGAAACCATACAAATAAATTACAATTGAAAACATTAAAATTCTCCCTCATCTGCATATTAATTTATTATTTTTAACAAAAATTCTTCATTTTTACATAAAAATTGATTAGCTTAAAACAATGGATGCGTTTTAGAAGATATGGATTTGAAACGAACAACGATTAAAGAGGACATTTTAAAACTTTTAATTTAAACATTTTAAAACTTTTTTTAACGTCGAATTTCAACGGTGCCTTTGGGCAGATGCAATAGATATGCGCATAGGAGCTCATTCGATTGCATTATCACAGAGGAGGGGGGGGGGGGGGTGCTTTATACTATGTTATTTTATTTACTGAATATGAGATGAAAGTAGGAAATTTGTATGATACTTTATGATAGGACTATTTGTATGATACTTTATAGTTCCATGACCTTTTTTTTTGTCGTGGGGAATATGGTGGTAATGTCAAACTGATTTGCATTACACATTTGTTTACGGAGTGTTCATTTGGAGTTTGCATCGGAAATAGCATTTCACTGGTGGGGGGAGGGATTTTTTAAAATAAAATATTTGAAAGACTGTTTCATACGAAGCCCTACTTAAATAATAAAGAAGCTTATTTTACTGATATTGTTATAGTATTTTTTTCCGTCACGTTTTGACGGGTTCCATCTAGTTTTATTTATGTTTACTTTTTGGAAATCTAATTCGTTATAGAACAACACACTTCTTCTAAGAAATATCTTGAAATATCATAGAAAAAATTCCATGTAGTGGAAAAATTAAATTTTTAAAATCTCCTAAAATATAAAAAATATATAAGAATATATTATTTAAATTTTATCCCACGAATTGCATTTATTCTTTTGATTAGCTGATCCACCCGCCAAAAAATAGCACAAAACGCAAGAAGACTCTAAAAATCACAGTAAAAAATCGCGAATTTTTAAAAATCGCGGCAAGAATTTTATTGAAATTTTATTGAAAAGAGTACAAAATACTGAGCTTGAAGTTTGAAACCGGATTCCTATTTCTGATTTTAGAAATATCGCAGTAAATCGCGAAAAAAAACCCACTAAAATTTTAAAAATCGGAGAGAACAAAATTTACTGTATTTACCTAAAAGATTAAAACAGTATTTCTGTTACGAATGTAGAAAAATCTCTGCGAGACGTGAAAAAGAACTCAAAATCATAAAAAGTTCACGAAAATCTTTTTAAAATGTTGTATGAATTACTAGCAGGCTATGCCCGCTCTGCTGGTCAGAGCGTTAGCGTGGCGTCACATTCAATTGACATCAGATGCGTTTGTTATGTCATCGAGGATTTTTATTCGACATTTATCTGTATATTTAATGATATTTTACCCACTTATTAGTTATTTCATTAATTTAAAAAATAATAACGACCTTAAACGACGCGTCATGATATTAAAAGAGAAAAAGAGTTGAAAAACGTTGCTATGCATAGTTACGCGCAACAGATACGTTTCAACTGACGTCATAAACACTTATCCATCAGCCGAAGGGGATAATTAAGAAAAATATTGTAAATAAATAAATATTTAAGATTACTTTTCTTTTCATTAATTTTATTGTTTAAAGTTACTGATAGTTGATACTTTAGTGAGTGGAGCTTTAGATTCCAATGGCAACATTCTTCCTTTGGTTTTTTTGGGCATTAGACGTTGGTGAATAATTTGGTGATAGTTTTTTTTTTTTTTTTTTTTTTTTTTTTTTTTTTTTTTTAAACTGGAAAGTTGTCAACAGTATAATGGAGAAGTACCGAAAATTGTTTTCAGTAAGATGTTTTAAATGTGTCGTTTCCAATATGACGTAATTTTCAAAGTTTTCTTCCTATTATTAAACTTTAAAATATTTAATTGAAGGGAAATATTATTATTTACGCCGTTTTAAAATTTGCAATAATAGGTAGAATATTTTGTCGAAATAAATTAATATATCCAGTAAATGTATTTTTATATTGAAACTGTTTGGAAATATAGTTATTTGAGCATTTTAAATAGGACTATTTAATGCTTTGAACGCGTAATAATATTTCTATCTTTAATATTGGCGCAGCTTGTCCCCAATGGGACCTTGCGCCATAAAACCCTGTACAACCAACCAAACAACCCATCTTTAATATTGACGCGCAAATATATTTTTTATTACGTAATTTTCTACTTTTAATAATTTTAACACGTGGTCATTTAATTATATTTTGTTTTTGATAGTCACGTGTCAATACATTTTTAATTGAAAGGGAATTTTATTATGCGCGCTATTTTACAAATTGGCAACAATTCAAATAAATTCTGCGCTCTAGTTGAATGTTTTTATCCATTAATGATTGGGTTTTTAAGGTTTTAATTAATATATTGCGTTAATGAAGATATTTTCAAAATTTTATGATTTTTAGCGTGACAGTAGGTCTTCAGCTGTAAGTACACAAAATTTCAAGTCTCTAACTTAAACAGTTTCTGAGAACCGACTCTGTGCCGAACAGACAGAGAAGCGAGACGAATAGGGTTTCGTGAGATGAACGAAACCCTAAAAAGAGAGCATTACAATTATTGCAGTGATTGCGTCCATTGAACTTAAGTAATGTTCGGGTTATTCAATTCCGTTTATTAGTTTTTGAACTCCGGGGCTCTCAGCTTGGTGGTATTTGTGGTTCTAATAGCTTAAATATAATCTCACTGTACGTTACATTATACTTCGTAATATACGTCATCTTCTGGTAGTTCTACTAAAGTAATCTATCTTTGGATTCCAGTAGAGTCAAAAATGTAATAAATTACTTGCACACGAAGAAGAGTGTTTAACTTCCATATTTAAAACAAATTTGAATCATAAAAAGGTAGATTTTTAAAATTGAATTGTTTGAATAAAATTAAAATAACGCCATTTTCACTGCCTTTTCATTATATCTCTATATCTATAAAACAGTAGGTGTCTGTCTGCCTGCCCGAGGATTTCTCCGTAATTATAACACCTCGGATTCTGAAATTTTTGTCATGTGTAGATTTTTGTCATGTGGAAAGTGTACCTCGCCGCCGGATTTTTAAATTTTAATTTAGATTTCTTTTTTATTAAAACGTGTATATGGAATTTTGGGTTCGAGGCTATTTCAAGCACTCCGCATGAAATAGCCTCGGCAACGCCATCCGTGGCAACGAAGCAGCCAGCCAATGAGAGCAGGTGTGATTAGGTCATGATGCAGGATCTAGCGACGACAGTTTAGTTCGTAGCTTACGTGGCTGTTTAGTTACAAATTCCATTGTTTTGTTTATTTTTTAGATTTATTTTAAAGAAAAGGAATATATTTTTGGCTAATTGAGGTTAAAGTAAGTTAGTTTTGATTGTATTCATTCTTTGTATGTTTAGTTGCCCCCATATATTATGTGTTTGGTAAGAATATAACTTGCATTTTACTGAATGTTTTCAAAACGTTCACATATCTGCTCATGTTCTGAAATGAAACAAACTGTTTTCAATAACAAATTTAATGTATCAAATTAATCTTACACTTTACTATAAAATGTACAGTTCTACAATTTATCGCATGTTACAACATTCTGGGGAACTAAAAATGTAGTCATAAACTGTAACAGGAAGATTGTAAATTAACAAACTCATATTATAAGATATAACTTTAAACTGATATGCTTCATCAACTGTTGTCGAAATCAATGTAATGTAAATATTTCTTAAATATTATGATTTTGTTTAAGAATTGGAAACATTCAGTGAAGTGTAGGATGTATTTTTTCATCAAAACAATTTGATTTGTAAGTATGAGGTAAAAAAAAAATCACCGTTTTCTCATATAATGAGTTTCATCAGAAAGTAAAACAATAAATAAATATGAATGATTTGCGGAGCTGTCTCAAAATAATTATAAAGAATAAGTCTTTAAAAATGTAAAATAAATGCTATTTCTGGCCGAGTTTTTTTTAAATAATTATAAACCATTTTAATTTGTAAGCAGGTTGTAAAAAAATCACCATTTTGTGACAAATTTTGAGTTTTATAAGAATCGCCCAAGAACGGACATGCAATGTGGTATAAAATTTATGTTGTCATCGCACTCTTTATAATTATTTTTGTTGAGGGTTTTTGGGCGATGTGATTGAATTTTTGATAGAAACAGCTCCGCAAATCATTCATATTTACTTAATGGTTAACTTGCTGATAAAACTCATAATATGTGAGAAAACGGTGATTTTTTTTTTTTTACTTCATATTTACAGATTAAATTGTTTTGAGGATTGTAAGTATGAGGTAAAAAAAAATCACCGTTTTCTCACATAATGAGTTTCATCAGAAAGTAAAACAATAAATAAATATGAATGATTTGCGGAGCTTTTTCAAAATAATTATAAAGAATAAGTCTTTAAAAATGTAAAGTCAATGTTATTTCTGGCCGAGTTTTTTTTTAAATAATTATAAACCATTTTAATTTGTAAGCAAGTTGTAAAAAAATCACCATTTTGTGACAAATTTTGAGTTTTATAAGAATCGCCCAAGAACGGACATGCAATGTGGTATAAAATTTATGTTGTCATCACACTCTTTATAATTATTTTTGTTGAGGGTTTTTGGGCGATGTTATTGAATTTTTGATAGAAACAGCTCCGCAAATCATTCATATTTACTTAATGTTTTAACTTGCTGATAAAACTCATAATATGTGAGAAAACGGTGATTTTTTTTTTACTTCATATTTACAAATTAAATTGTTTTGAGGAAAAAATACATCCTACACTGCACTGAATGTTTTAATTTCTTAGCAAACTCATAATGTTTAAGAATTATTTACATTATATTGATTTCGACAACAGTTGATGAGGCATATCAGTTTAAAGTTCTATCTTATATATGAGTTTGTTAATTCAATGATGTGAAATTTATGATTATTTATTTATTGTTATTTACGATTTTTCTTTCTGTTACTGTTATTGGACTACATTTTTAGTTCCCAATAACGTTGTAATAAGCGATAAATTGTAGAACTGTACATTTTATAGTAAAGTGTAAGATTAATTTGATTCATTGAGATTTGTTATTGAAAACAGTTTGTTTCATTGAAGAACATGAGCTGATATGTCTAGCGCTATGAAAACA
This sequence comes from Maratus michaelseni, assembly GCA_963931845.1. NCBI lineage: Eukaryota > Metazoa > Arthropoda > Arachnida > Araneae > Salticidae > Maratus > Maratus michaelseni. The sequence continues at coordinate 95,985,076 of OZ007596.1, forward strand.
TTCAGTAAAGTGCAAAATATATTCTTGCCAAACACATAATATATGGGGGCAACAACGCATACAAAGAATGAATACAATTGAAACTAACTTATGTGAACCTCAATTAGTCAAAAATATATACCTTTTCTTTAAAATAAAACTCAAACATAAACAAAACAATGAAATCTGTGGCTAGCCGCTTTCAGCTGTGAACATGAACTGCCGTCGCTGGATCCTGGATCACCCCATATTCACACCTGCTCTCATTGGCTGTCTGCTTTGTTGCTGTGGATTGGCGGAGAGCATGGAATAGCCTCGAATCCAGAATTCCGTATGCACGTTTTAATAAAAAAAATCTAAATTGAAATAAAAAAATCAGGCCTAGGTGTTATAATTACGGTGCTTTCCTCAGGCAGGAAGACAGAATTAGGTTTGTTTGTATAGAGGTTTGTGTGTGTGCTGTTTTTAATAAAGACAGTTGCATTTTTTCCGCGACCCTTTCACGAAAGTTTTTTCTGCGAACCTTTCACAAAATCAGCATATTTTCCACAATCCTTTGACGAATTTCGTATTTTTTCTGCGATCCTTTGATGAAATTCAAGTTTTTCCTGCAATCATTTGACGGAATTTGTTTTTTTGTGATCCTTTAACGAAATTCGTGTTTTTTCTGCATCCTTTTGTCGAAATTCATGTTTTTTCAGTGATCTTACAACGTAATTAGTATTTTTTTCAGCTATCCTTTGACGAAATTCACGTTTTTCCTGTGATCCTTCGGTGAAATTTGCGTCTTTCCCGCAATCCTTTGATGACATTCGCATTTATCCGTGATCCTTTGATGAAATTTGCTTTTTTAATAATCCTTTGACAATATTCGTGTTTTCTCGATGCCTTTTGACGAGATTTATGTTTTTTTAGCGATCCTTTGACAAAATTCGTGTTTTTTTCAGCGATTATTTGATGAAATTCGTGTTTTTCTCGCGAACCTTTGACAAAATTCGCGTTTGCCAGCGATTCTTTGATAAAATATGCTTTTTTCTATTATGATAGGGAAAAGCGGATTAGGATAGGTAGATAGGGAAACCCCGTTATCGGATCGGGACATTAGATGTAATTAAGAAACATTTGTATATTTGTAATAATTAGCTTGAATGGGATGTTTGTGTGTGTGCTGTTTTTAATAAAGACAGTTGCATTTTTTCCGCGACCCTTTCACGAAAGTTTTTTCTGCGAACCTTTCAGAAAATCAGCATTTTTTTCACAATCCTTTGACGAATTTCGTATTTTTTCTGCGATCCTTTGACTAAATTCAAGTTTTTCCTGCAATCATTTGAAGAAATTTGCTTTTTTTGTGATCCTTTAACGAAATTCGTGTTTTTTCCACATACTTTTGTCGAGATTCATGTTTTTTCAGTGATCCTACGACTTAATTCGTGTTTTTTTCAGCGATCCTTTGACGAAATTCACATTTTTCCTGCGATCCTTTGGCGAAATTTGTGTTTTCCCCGCGATCCTTTGATGACATTCGCATATTTCCGTGATCCTTTGATGAAATTTGCTTTTTTAATGATCGTTTGACAATATTCGTGTTTTCTCTGCTGCCTTTTGACGAGATTCATGTTTTTTTAGCGATCCTTTTACAAAATTCATGTTTTTTCAGCGATTATTTGATGAAATTCGTGTTTTTCTTGTGAACCTTTGACGAAATTCGCGTTTGCCAGCGATTCTTTGATAAAATATGCTTTTTTCTATTATGATAGGGAAAAGCGGCTTAGGATAGGTAGATAGGCAAACCCCATTGTCAGATCGGGACATTACATGTAATTAAGAAACATTTGTATATTTGTAATAATTAGCGAAAATGGTGAGATAAAGGGGGTGGGGGAACGACTTTTTATTAAATATCGCATTTATTCTACATCAACTTCCTCTCACCACCAGGGGGTGCTTTGCTATCTCTGTTTCTATGGGCTGGATCACGACGGGGTATGGCTCTTTCCACTCGACATCAACAGAGCTTACTGATTTTAGTTCGGATTTTCACCACTGGGGGCGCTTTCGTATCTTTGGTTCTATGAGCTGGATCATGACGGGGTATGCCTCATTCGACTCGAAATCGATAACCTTAATGATTTCAGTTATGTTCGTATAGAACATATTGTGCCCCATGGAGGTGGAAGGTGTAACTAAAGGATTTTGCAGCTAACTCGGGTTCTATGGGTCACATCACGACACGGTTTGGCTCATTCGACACAACATAAACAGAGCTTACCTATTTTTGTTCTGAATTTTACCACCAAGGGGTGCTTTCCTATCTCTGTTTCTATGGGCTGGATCACAATGGGGTTTGGCTCTTTCCACTTGACATCGATAGAGCTGACTGATTTTACTTCGGATTTTCACCACCAGGGGTGCTTTCCTATATCTGGTTCTATGGGCTGGATCACGACGGGGTATGGCTCATTCGACTCTACATAGATAGAGCTTTTCGATTTTCACCACCAGGGGCTCTTTTCTATCTCTGGTTCTATGGGCTGGATCATGAAGGGGTATGGCTCTTTCGACTCGACTTACGGTAATATATAGGAGTGTGTATGGCACGCCCAGTGTTTGCTGTCTAAGGTAGTGGGACCTCCACAATTAGATTTGTTTAAAAATAAAAAAAAATTCAACACTGATTTCAGGTACATTTAAGGTTGTTGGCACGGGCAACGCCGGGCGGGTAAGCTAGTCAAGAATAAAACGGACTGTTGAGAATTGATTTGATCACATGATGTCTGTGGGCGGAGTTTATGACTTTCGCTGCCACCCGAACTGGCCCCGAACTGGCGAGAAAACTATTTTTTGTTACGAAAAAAAAAATATCTCGAAGAAGGAACTTTCTTGAAGTGCTCCCCTGGAATTAAAATTAAGTTTATTTAATTGTTGATATTTAATATTCGTATTTAAGTTCTTTGTTAATAAAAAGAAGAAAAGACATTCAAGACATTTAACCTGATTATAACCACAACATGGCACCAGAACTCTTGAAATATTTTTTATAGGTAGTTTCGTTTCACGAAATTCAATTTATATTACTGGCACTTGAACTCACATTCACCTTGCTTTTAAACTTTGGGAAAAACATTTATTGTATCGGCATTATAAATAATACAAAAAATCCCGATTACAGCAGGTGAAGCAGCTAAGTTTAAAATAAGCCTTATTGAGCCAAATTACGTCAAACAATTAAAATCAGACCTATAAAGTTTGTATATGCAAGATGTGTACATTCCTTGGAAATTCCAAGGAGAGCCTAGCACAAGCATTACTGTTTTAAAAATTTTTATTTAATATTAAAATGTCAGAATTTGCAATCCCCTCGTTTAATTGTAGATTTTGTAATATTTTTCTTCGATTAAATAAGGCAAAAAATAAAATAAAATAAATATATATTAAAAAATTGCAATAAAACTCTACACACCCTGTTATGAATTTCAAATAGCAAAATAATGATATGAATATTAAGCTTTTAAATCACATACACCAAAATAAAATTCCATATTGGTAATATTTAAAAGAAAATAACTACATAAAAAATAAGACAAAACATTAAGATCTAATATGCCTAGATTTTTGTTTGTGCGGTCATTTATTATAATATCGAAATCAATATTGTAAAATAATCACAATATCAAGCCAAAAAGAGATAAACATATTAAAATAAAAAAAAAACATAATATTCCTACTAAAATCAAATAGAAAATGTATGATATGAAGAGAAAATTATATGATAATTTGAAACTACATACATGAAGATTGTCACGTTAGTACTTAACTAGCTGGCTTCGCCCGCTAGCGGCCCCCTAATTTACATCGGTGCATCGAACCTTGTAAAACCTCGAATCTTTTGAATTCTCCATTTGTATAAAACATCGAAACGAACGAACCTTCGACTCGCGTCCCCCTCGTACCAAACGATCCTCCGACCCGGGTTCTCGCTGACTTCGGAACCTGATAATTCCTTAATTTGCACATAGAATAGTATACCTCTAACCGAACGAATCTCCCCACCGGGTCCCTGCTGCCTTCGGCACCGGGTAATCCATTAATTTGCATATCGAATAGTATAAACCTCTAATCGAACGAACCTCCGACCCGGGTCCCCGCTGCCTTCGGCACCGTATACCGGTCGGGCTATGCCCGCACCGGATAATTCCTTAGTTCCACCTTCGACCGCCGGGGTGCGCAATCTGTTATACGATCATAACTGAAATCGTTCAGATTTTCGATGTCGAGTCGAATGAGCCATACCCCGTGTTCATGCCCATAGTACCAGAGATAGGAAAGTGTCCCCTAGTGGTGAAAATACGAACTAAAATCGGTAAGCTCTATCGATGTCGAGTCGAATGAGCGATGCCGCGTCGTGATGGTACCCATACAACACGGGTTATCTGAAAAACTCTTTAGTTACACATTCTACCACCAGGGACGCAATCTGTTCTATACGAACATAACCGAAATCTTTGAGGCTATCGACGTCGAGTCGAATGAGCCATACCTCTCCGTGATCGGGCTCTTAGAACCAGAGAAAGGAAAGCATCCTCTGGTGCTGAAACATCTTTAATTACACCTTCCACCGACAGGGGGCGCAATCTGTTCTATACCAACAGAACCAAAATCTGTAAAGCTATCGAAATCCAGTCGAATGAGCCAAACCCCGTCGTAATCGGGCCCATAGAACCCGATTTATGGAAGCGTCCCCTGGTGGCGAAACTTGGAATTAAAATATGTAAGTGCTATCGATATCGAGTCGAATGAGCCAAACTGCGTCGCAATCGGACCCAAACGACGGGAGATAATTTAAAAAGAAATAGCAAATTCCTTAGCTTTTTCTTTTTTTTCCTATATAAAAATTGGAATTTTGCTAAAATAAAAAAATATGCGCCGAATTCGAAAATTTTTTGAATCCCTGAAATGTCAGTCCACTCTAAGCAAGGATGCATATGTTTCAGATTTGAAAATCCGATATTAAAAAAAAATACATATAGCCCATGAAAACTGGAATCATTTTAAAATGCATCTTTTTATCAATTTATCTCTTTTGGCAGAAAGGCGTCCAACTATCTGATGGGAACACCTGCAAATATTTTGCTTCTACCCAGTTTGAATAGAAAGAAATTAATTTTCCATTTTCATTAATGAGTTTTAATTGATATCTTTAAAAGTTACTGGTCGATTTTTATGAATTTTTTTTTGTTGAATTTGCGATTTTTTTTTTACACATGTTTGCAAATTTTCGTGAATGTAGAGTAATTATTTCCACTTGTTTCAAAAAGGAATGAAGCGATTTGACCTCGGATGTGTCAACCCGGCATTCTCTACAGCAGCAACCTTTTTCCCGTCTGGGATCAATATTTGATGTCTGGTCAGTTTTTGGCCGAAATAAAGAAAAGTTACTGTCCGAATTAAAAAAAATTTGAATTTTTGGAACGACAAAAATTGGCCGCGTGTGTACCCTGATTTTCAGATTGATACCTCCGGTAGATTTTTTTTATTCGATGATGCATCAAAAAGAGGCAATTTAAATGTCTGCGAGTATCAAAACGGAAATTTTCTTTTCGGGTTTCGATAAAACTGTTCCTTGTTTTGCTAATCTTGATGAGGTTTTTAATTAATAGCGTTCTTAATTAGAGGCAGATTTCTTCGATACTGAGTATCACCAATCCCGGGATTTTTCCAAATTTTTTTAAACAAAAAGCGCTTCACTACTCGCTACGGTTGCAGAGTTTTTCCACGTACAGACACACAGACACACAGAAGTTTCTGAACATTAATAATATAGACTAGCTGGCTTCGCCCGCCAGCGGGCCCCTAATTTACATCGGTGCCTCGAATTGTAGAAAATCTCGAATCTTGTAAAACCTCAAACCGGACGAACCGCCGACCCGGGTCCCAGCTGCCTTCGTCACCGTATACCGGTCGTGCTACGCACGCACCGGGTAATCCCTTAATTAGCACATTGAATTGTACAAACCTCTAACCGAACGAACCTCCGACCCTGGTCCCCGCTGCCTTCGGCACCGTATACCGGTCGTGCTGAGCACACCTCAAACCGGACGAACCGCCGACCCGGGTCCCCGCTGCCTTCGGCACCGGGTAATCCCTTAATTAGCACATTGAATTGTACAAACCTCTAATCGAACAAACCTCCGACCCTGGTCCCCGCTGCCTTCGGCACCGTATACCGGTCGTGCTGCGCACGCACCGGCTAATCCTTTAAATTGCACATAGAATAGTATAAACCTCTAACTGAACGAACCTCCGGCTCAGGTCCCCGCTGCCTGCGGCACCGTATAGCAGTCGTTCCGACCCTGGTCCCCGCTGCCTTCGGCACCGTATGATGGTCGTGCTACGCATGCACCGGATAATCCCTTAAATTGCACATGGAATAGTATAAACCTCTAACTGAACGAACCTGCGGCTCGGGTCCCCGCTGCCTGCGGCACCGTATAGCAGTCGTGCTGCGCACGCGCTGCAGTATACGTTAGTTCCACCTTCCGCCACCAGGTGGCGCAATCTGTTTATATGATCATAACTGAAATCGTTAAGACTTTCGATGTCGAGTCGAATGAGCCATACCCCGTCGTTTTCATGCCCGTAGAACCGAAGATAGGAAAACGCCCCCTAGTGGTGAAAAAACGAAATAAAATCAGTAAGCTCTATCGATGTCGAGTCGAATTGATTTAGACTACCTGAGTTCTAGTTCAAAGACAGGGACCTGTAGAAAAACTTAAAACTTAAAAAAAAAAAAATCGATAGCGGGCGAAGCCCGCTTTTCCCTATCATAATATCTGGATAGGGGGTCCTTATTACTTTAATTATGATGTTTGGAATCAGTTTGGTGAAAATCCGTAACATAGTTTCTTAGTTATAGAAACGGACCACAGTTAAAAGAAAAAAGCGGGGGGGGGGGGGGGGTTGGCGATGACACTGCTTTTCCTCAAACAACTTATGTAGACTACCTGTGTTCTAGTTCAAAGACAGTGAGCTGTAGAAAAACTTAAAACTAAAAAAAAAAAAAAAAAATCGATAACGGGCGAAGCCCGCTTTTTCCTATCATAATATCTGGTTGCCACTCTAAAACAAAAACTGAAAATACTCGTAATGCAGTTTTTAGACGCGGCCTACTTCTTAAAATCGTAATATCTAGCCGGCACTGTAATGGAAATCTTTCTTTTGCTTTAATTATACAAATAACGATGATTAATTATACAATAAAATAATATATCGGCTCGTAATGAAGATATGGCAATAATTTTTAGATATTCTGAAAGCAGAATCTATTTAGCATCGCCCTATCAAAGTTTGGAATTTCTGCGCCTCTTAGAATCAGAGATGCCCCCCCCCCCCTCTGTAAAACCCCAATTGAACGTCATGTGACCTGACCTCCGCCAAAGAAAATGCTGATCCAGACAATCGTCTGGCCGTGCGTCTCCGATCTGGGAATCGCAGCTCGGAAAGAAAAGAAAAATAATTTTTTATCGATTGATTTTTAAAGGATTTTTCCGGTTCTAAACGTCGCACGGAAACGATTTTTCGAATTTATGAGACCTGACGACGTCCCGGTTGCGTACGTGCGACTTACGAATTTCTGGCCCCCCGACTTCCGGAGATAGGGGTCGGACCTGCGCTGCGGTTTGGGGCTTAAATCGCTCCCTGGGAACCCCCTGCCTTTTCCTTCCTGGACCGGACGTGTACCGGCAACCCTCGGCGGAGGCGAACTTTTCGCTGTTTTGACTTCTCTTCCAACTTCGGTTTCGGTCGGTAATTAAAACACTTTCGCTCATTAATAACTCCCCGGGTCCGGGTCGGAATCCCGACCCGATCGAAACTTGAGCGTCGCGCCTTTTTTGCGAATTTTTCGGTCCGCGTCCGCCGTCCGTGTGTCGCCTGGTCCCGGAGCCTTTGCGGGTACAAAGGTGGAGTGCACAGACAGAAACACACACACACAGACGTTCACGGACATTAATAATATACCCGATATTTAAAAAAACACAACTATCAACAGTGAAATAAATAATTCGGTATTTAATTAGCTTTGTAACATGTCTATTTGAAAATACGTATTTTTATTGTACTTAAAAATAATTAAAAATCCAGATAGATACACAACGGTATAGTACTTACTATTACTATAAAAATATATGCACAATGTTATTACTTACAGGGGAAAAACAATAGTTCAGTACTTGCAACCATTGACGCAGTTAAAATACTTCTTAACCATTTACGCTCTGGTAGAGGAATTTCTTCCACTTAATTTTAACCCCCCTCCCCCGCCTCAAATGCCAATGGCACCAGAATTTACAATCAGTAAGTAAGTGCATTTCTTTGTGTACATAAGAAAAAAATTAGTTTAAAAATTCTGGTGCCATTGTGACATTTGGGGATTAAAATTAAATGGGCAAAAATTCACTCAAAAGAACGTAAAGGATTAAACACAGCTAGATATTTGGAAATATTTCAATTAATTTATTTTTGTGAATGTGATTTAAAACGTAAACGACTATCATCCTCCTTTCCTTTTTACGATATTCCTAAAACTAGTAATTCGTTATATAAATTATCTAGCATCGGTTAAATGAATATTTTGAAGTTATTAAAAATAACGGTCGAATTTACATTGGTTATTGAAGAAATATAATATGAAAAATTGGAAAAAGTTACTGCAGTCGTTTTGCGATTTAAACTTCTCAGTGATAGATTTTTGGCCGATAGCCGTATGTTAGTTAAAGGCCTCGAATTCAATTTTATGTTTATGGTTCATTAAGGGGTTATATACTCATTATGTGACACTTTAAGTGAGGTGTTCACAAAGTGTGACACAATGTGACAGGTATGCGGGAGGTAACATTTTGGTGACATCCGATGTAAGTTATAAAAGCATTGAGGTAGGAATTGTTTGCAAGCAATAAAAATTACGTTCATAAAAAATATGTATTTCTATTCAGAAAGTATGCATTGCAGAAGCTTGGAGGTGAAAATCCCCTCAAGATGTTGACGATTTTACACTATCCGTTTCAGCAGATAACCTAAAGCATAAATAAACAATAATCGCGATGTAGTTTCAATCAAAATGAGCTCTCAATAACAGTTGCTAAAAAGGCGACGTCAGAACAGCGGAGGTGGGATAACACGAGTGTAACAACATGTGAGATAGGGGAGGGGGGGGGTCAAAAGGCCCGTAAACTTGCATGACGCAATGGATGGATGGACACTTACTGCCACTCTGGCATGCGAAGTGCCCGGTTCGGCGCTGTTTGGACGCGGATGTTATCCACCACTTCTGCTCGTGTCATCACAGACAACAACAGAGAACAGATACAATCTTTTGAAACTACATCACGACACAATATCATACCAGCCAACCTCGTACTATTCTCCCGTAAAATGTGGATTCATTTGACCCAGGTTAAACACGTTTAAAACCAGATTTTTTTTTTTTTTTTTTTTTTTTTTTTTTTAAGAAATGAAATCAAATAGGTTCCAGATGGAAACATGAAATTAAATATGTAACGTCAGATCCAATAAATTTTCTGGTTAGAAACGTCTTTAACTTGGATCAAAATAACTCTCATTTTACGCAAGTTTAGTGGAAAGTTGGCAAGTATGATCTACTTTAAAGTTGAAAATTTTCAAATGAATCTGGATTCGTCTTGGATTCATACACTCTGTATTTTGACTGAATAAATGAATTGTGACCTTGCATTCACATACAAAAATGTTTTCTTTAAAATATTCTCCATTCTGTAAAAACCTAATTTTTTAGGGTTTCGTTCATTTCCCGAAACCCTATTCGTCTCGCTTTTCTGTTTGTCCGTCACAGAGCCGGTTCTCCGAAACTGTATAACTTACAGACTTGAATTTTCGTGTACTTACAGCTGAATACCTTCTGAAACGCTGAATATAATAAAAAACCGTATTATTTTAATAAATAGAGATAAAAAACCAAAAATCTAACAGCCTTTTTCTATTAAATTTGAACATTTTTCGTTATAGCAATTGCCAACCATTAAAAATCTACAATAAAATTTTTTCTACAATAATTAATTTTCTATTAAAAGATTTCCACGTGACAAATGAAAATGAAATAAAAAGTTTCACCAATGGAAAAAAAAAAAAAGATTAATAGGACGTCCTATGGATAATAAAACGAAAATTTTCAAACATTTCTCAATAATACAAAGAGTATAAGTATGTGTAAGTACAGAAAGCAGTAAAACAGAATTCGTAACTTTCTTAAATCATACAAGACAATAAAAGTAAATAAAAGGTTTGATCTCACCTAATTTTCTGGTTCGTGTTCTATTAGCTTCTTTAAAGGTAGAAACATCTTTTACTAATGAAGATTATTTATTGGACAGGTAGACACACTTAATGACGATACAGAACAAATACACGACAAGCTATGTACAAACGTAAAAGTAAACAAAACAGTCAGTCAGTAAAAATCGTTCTACGCGCTTAGCGCCATTTGGTGGTTCCTTTTCATTTTGCAACAACTTCCGCCGGGCGAAGTTCGTCTGGAGACGAAAGTGTTGAAAGTTCAAGTGGGCAAAGAAGCTGCACCGGTCTTCTGATGATGGCTCCGTTTGGCAACCTCACTGTGCATGCTCTTGTCCGACCATCACGTCCAGGATGAGTCTGGATTATAACACCCATTTTCCATATGAAGCGTGGGGAATTTTTCTTTATAAGAACGACGGTGTTTTCCTTAAGTTCGCTTGGTCGGTCAACCTGTTGGTGCTGGTGAGCAGATTTTAATTCTAGTAGATAGTTGGATTTCCATCGTTTCCAGAAACCTACCCACCAAGCTGCTCTTTCAACTATGAAATTCCATTTGATGGACGATCCACTAAACAAATCTTTCATTTCTTCATTTTTCATAATCTCCTATAGTAAATTTAATTCTCGTTTTGCCTTATGGAACGTTTTCGCGTTATCACTGTAGATAGTGCTGCATATTCCTCGTCTTCCTACAAAATTTCGGAACGCTTGAATGAATGTTTTTGTGATCAAGTTCGGAGTTAATTTTAAGCGTACTGCTCTTGTTACAGCACATGTGAAGAGCAATATGTAGGTTTTCTTAGTCTCATTGTGATCTTTAATGTACAACGGACCTAAGTAATCTAGGCTTGTAACTTGCAATGGATAGGTTTCATTTATTCTGTCGGCAGGTAGAGGTGCAGGAATATGGGTGGCAGGTTTAACACGAAGTTTTTCACATAAATTGCATCTAAATATCCAACTCTTGATTCTTTGTCTTGCTTTCAATATCCAAGTTTTTTCTCCGAGTTGTGTTAAAGTTTCCGATACACCACCATGTCTTGATTTTTCATGACAATCTTTGATGATAAGATTTGATAAATGAGATGTACTAGGTAGTAAAACTGGATGAGCTTCGTGGTATGAGATATTAACTTGCGTCCACCAATCAAGATTATTTTTCTTTCATTTAAAATTGGATTGCACGGTCGAATAACTAAGTTTGCTGGTACTGGTTTCCCTTGCGTCAGCGCTGAATATTCTTCGAGAAAATGCTCCATTTGTGTAAGTTTAAACCAGTATTCTTCGGCAAATTCAAATTCTTCTGTAGCCAAGGGACCACTTCTCTTACTCTGAGGATTCCTTGTATTGTGGATAAATCTTTGAATCCATGCAGTAATTCGTAATATTTGTTTAAGTTTGCTGAATCTTTGGATATCGAAAAGAGCTTCAAGTTTCGTTGTCAGGAGCATATTCACCACTTCATATTCTTTATTTTCTAAGTTGGTTTCCTGATTGGTATGAACGTTGGATTGTGGCCATTGACTTTCGCACTTCCTTAGCCACGGTGGCCCAAACCACCAAAGCTCCAGGTCCTTTAGACTGGTTAATTTTTCACCCCGTGTTAAAATATCAGCAGAGTTATCCTTCCCACGACAGTGATTCCAACAACCAGGATCGGACATTTCCTTGATTTCATCTACTCTGCTACTTCAAATTGCCCCCAGAATTCCAGCCAATTTTCATATTTCCCATCGAAAAGTTGTATTGTAAGTTTCGGTAATCTTACGTGAGAATAATTCTTTAATTCATCAGGTTCTGTGGACAATAGAATAGAAGAGTTTAATTTACTTTCGTTAGGAACATTACGCCTTAAATATCTATCGATTTTAGCCGTCGTTTTGGTAATTTTTTCGCGATATTCTTGACTGGATGGTACATGTTTTTCGAGTGTCTCTAAGTTATCTACAAGTTTCTGAATTTCTGAATCTAATTTGTAAACTTGTTCTGCATTCTCGATTAATTGAATTGTGAGATCTTCAATTTCGTCGTTATCTATTTCGTCTCCTGCCAAAATATTCAGTTATTTTGTTAATAATCTTCGTTAAAGATGTTCTAAGAGACTTACGCATGCTTTTTGATTTATCTAATTCGCTAGGTTACGCCATTTTCTAAATGTCAGCTTGGGAATTTCGGCACCATAAAGCAGAATTCGTAACTTTTTTAAATCATACAAGACAATAAAAGTAAATAAAAGGTTTGGTCTCACCTAATTTTCTGGTTAAAGGTAGAAACATCTTTTACTAATGAAGATTATTTATTGGACACATAGACACACTTAATGACGATACAGAAGAAATACACGACAACAAACGTAAAAGTAAACAAAACAGTCAGTCAGTAAAAATCGTTCTACGCGCTTAGCGCCATCTGGTGGTTCCTTTTCATTTTGCAACAACTTCCGCCGGGCGAAGTTCGTCTGGAGACGAAAGTGTTGAAAGTTCAAGAGGGCAAAGAAGCTGCACCGGTCTTCTGATGATGGCTCCGTTTGGCAACCTCACTGTGCACGCTCTTGTCCGACCATCACGTCCAGGATGAGTCTGGATTATAACACTCATTTTCCATGTGAAGCGTGGGCTATTCTCCTTTATAAGAACGACGGTGTTTTCCTTAAGTTCGCTTGGTCGGTCAACCTGTTGGTGCTGGTGAGCAGATTTTAATTCTAGTAGATAGATGGATTTCCATCGTTTCCAAACTTGAGTCAAAATATTTTCTTGATATTTTCTCATTTTTATAATTTGGTATTTATTGGATTGGGGAACTGTTACCTTTGAGTGAGGTAGAGTTAACAATCTTCTGCCAATCAAGAAATGGCCTGGTGTGAGGGGTTCTGGCTCACGAGGATCACTGAAGACGTAGGTGAGAGGTCTAGAATTGAGAATTGCTTCTACTTCAATCACAATTACTTCCAATTCTTGAAAAGAAACTGAGATTTTTCCAAGGATTTTTTCAGAGACATCTTAACTGATCTTTCAAGACGCTCCCAGAAACCTCCCCACCAAGCTGCTCTTTCAACTATGAAATTCTATTTGATGGACAATCCACTAAACAAATCTTTCATTTCTTCATTTCTCATAATCTTCTATAGTAAATTTAATTCTCGTTTTGCCTTATGGAACGTTTTCGCGTTATCACTGTAGATAGTGCTGCATATTCCTCGTCTTCCTACAAAATTTCGGAACGTTTGAATGAATGTTTTTGTGGTCAAGTTCAGAGTTAATTTTAAGTGTACTGCTCTTGTTACAGCACATGTGAAGAGCAATATGTAGGTTTTCTTAGTCTCATTGTGATCTTTAATGTACAACGGACCTAAGTAATCTAGGCTTGTAACTTGGAATGGATAGGTTTCATTTATTCTGTCGGCAGGTAGAGGTGCAGCAATCTGGGTGGCAGGTTTAACACGATGTTTTTCACGTAAATTGCATCTAAATATCAAACTCTTGATTCTTTGTCTTGCTTTCAATATCCAAGTTTTTTCTCCGAGTTGTGTTAAAGTTTCCGATACACCACCATGTCTTGATTTTTCATGACAATCTTTGATGATAAGATTTGATAAATGAGATGTACTAGGTAGTAAAACTGTATGAGCTTCGTGGTATGAGATATTAGCTTGCTGTAATCGTCCACCAATCAAGATTATTTTTCTTTCATTTAAAATTGGATTGCACGGTCGAATAACTGAGTTTGCTGGTACTGGTTTTCCTTGCGTCAGCGCTGAATATTCTTCGCGAAAATGCTCCATTTGTGTAAGTTTAAACCAGTATTCTTCGGCAAATTCAAATTCTTCTGTAGCCAAGGGACCACTTCTCTTACTCTGAGGATTCCTTGTATTGTGGATGAATCTTTGAATCCATGCAGTAATTCGTAATATTTGTTTAAGTTTGCTGAATCTTCGGATATCGAAAAGAGCTTCAAGTTTCGTTGTCAGGAGCATATTCACCACTTCATATTCTTTATTTTCTAAGTTGGTTTCCTGATTGGTATGAACGTTGGATTGTGGCCATTGACTTTCGCACTTCCTTAGCCACGGTGGCCCAAACCACCAAAGCTCCAGGTTCTTTAGACTGGTTAAGTTTTCACCCCGTGTTAAAATATCAGCAGAGTTATCCTTCCCAGGACAGTGATTCCAACAACCAGGATCGGACATTTTCTTGATTTCATCTACTCTGCTACTTCAAATTGCCCCCAGAATTCCAGCCATTTTTCATATTTCCCATCGAAAAGTTGTATTGTAAGTTTCGGTAATCTTACGTGAGAATTATTCTTTAATTCATCAGGTTCTGTTGACAATAGAATTGAAGAGTTTATTTTACTTTCGTTAGGAACATTACGCCTTAAATATCTATCGATTTTAGCCTTCGTTTTGGTAATTTTTTCGCGATATTCTTGACTGGATGATACATGCTTTTCGAGTGTCTCTAAGTTATCTACAAGTTTCCGAATTTCTGAATCTAATTTGTAAACTTGTTCTGTATTCTCGATTAATTGAATTTTGAAATCTTCAATTTCGTCGTTATCTATTTCGTCACCTGCCAAATATTCAGTTATTTTGTTAATAATCTTCGTTAAAGATGTTCTAAGAGACTTACGCATGCTTTTTGATTTACCTAATTCGCTAGGTTACGCCATTTTCTAAATGTCAGCTTGGGAATTTCGGCACCATAAAGCAGAATTCGTAACTTTCTTAAATCATACAAGACAATAAAAGTAAATAAAAGGTTTGGTCTCACCTAATTTTCTGGTTCGTGTTCTATTAGCTTCTTTAAAGGTAGAAACATCTTTTACTAATGAAGATTATTTATTGGACAGGTAGATACACTTAATGACGATACAGAACGAATACACGACAAGCTATATACAAACGTAAAAGTAAACAAAACAGTCAGTCAGTCAAAATCTTTCTACGCGCTTAACGCCATCTAGTGGTTCCTTTTCATTTTGCAACAAGCAGGTTAATAGGACGTCATGAGAGAATAAAAAAGAAAAATTATCTGACGTCCTATTGGAAGTTTAACGAACTTTTTGAAAAGTTTGAGAATAATACAAAGAGAGTATCCATAAGAGTAATAGAAAAAGCAAGTAGATAGAACGTCAGCAAGTGATTATATAACATCATGAGGAACGTTTTGAATCATAATAAAAACCTGATTATGGAAATATTGGCATAATTTAACATTTTGGTGGTACAATATCTTTAATTTTGAAATAATACAACATTTTTTAATGCAACATGTTTAATTTCTCATTGATTTTTTTTTTTAATATCGCATTTAGTTCACATGACAGATGTTATTATGACAGAGTATAATAGCGGGCCGGTTCAGATATTCGAAAAAACAAAAAATTTGACCAGTAAGTCTTTATTTTATGAAAATATGACTTTTGTTTTTAAATGAAATTTATTTGGATTTATTAAAGAAAGGATAAAGTGTTTTGAAAGGAATATTAAACGAAACAACTGAAAACGAGAAATGGTTAAAATTTAAAGACTTTGCCTACTTTAAAAGCTTTTTTTTTTTTAACAATTCAGTTACATTAATTTTTGAATGATTGACATAAGCATAATTTTTCAAAGAACAGTTATAAATATATTGATAAACTTTTTCTAAGTAAATTAACAAATAACATTTCTATTAAATATATTTACTTACAGAAGATGGAGCATTTTAATTATCATAAACGGAAACTTTTAGTTAAAGCGTTTGCTTTCTCGCTTTTTTTAAATAATTGTTTTTAGAAGATTGGAAGATTCTTGGTGATTATCATGATCTGTAAACGCTATAGGTAGAAAGTTTAAACTAGTGCATTTAGTCTCAATTTTAAAAGAAAATAATATTATATGAGTGCATTTTGTAAACGAGTACCTTAAGAAAAAAAAACTTTGAGAAATAACTTCATGTTTTTTAAAAAAGTTTAGAAATATTTGTGTAACTGATTCATAAAAATGTTTTTAGAACAAAAACTTTTGGTTTGATTTTAACAAATGAATAGATTCAATTTTAGAAAAGGAAAAATTTATGAAGTTGCTTAATTATTTTTTAACAAATTAATTCTTGAACGATTTTATTTTTTAAAATGTTTATGAAGAAATTTTAAATTAGATACGTTCTGATTAAAAGAATGAAAAAGATTTTTTTAAATGATAAACATGTTGTATATATGTATGTTATATACATATGCTATATATGTTATATATAACATGTGTTACATATGTTATATACATATGTTACATATGTTACATATGTTTTATACATATGTTTTATACATATGTTACATATGTTATATATGTTTTATACATATGTTTATACATATGTTACATATGTTTTATACATATGTTAGGTATGTTACATATGTTGTATACATATATTACATGTGTTGTATACATATGTTACATATGTTATATATGTTTTATACATATGTTTATACATATGTTACATATGTTTTATACATATGTTAGGTATGTTACATATGTTGTATACATATATTACATGTGTTGTATACATATGTTACATATGTTGTATACATATGTTACATATGTGTTATACATAAGTTAGATATGTTACATGTATTTTATACATATGTTACTTATGTTTTATACGTATGTTATATATGTTTTATACATATGTTATATACATATGTTAACAATGCTTCAAAAAATATCAAGCTTTTCTATATGTAACAGAAAAAAATATCAAACTCTTTTAAAATGTAATAAAAAAATAACAAACTTTTTGTATATAACAGATTGCCACAGGCTAACACCTGCCCTGCAGCTAATTACGTGCTCCTCTCTGATTGGTTGATCTGTTATCTCTGATCAAGATTAGAGATAACCTCTTGCCCAGCCTGCCCACGTCATTCTCTAGATGGCGCTTGTGAGGTTTTGACTTATGTTTTTTGGCTCTCGCTCATCGGACATCTACAGTCTCTCTTGCGGCAAACCCTTGGATTATCTGCCGGGTACTTTTTTGCTTGTTTACCATTAGCCGCTAACCTACCGTGTTTTTCGTAAGTATAAGTTTAATTTCTATGTTTTTCTTAATACTGTTAAAAGTAAGGTTTAAAACAACACTTTTATTTCATTTCATCTGCTTTATTTTAATACATTAGATTTTTCTCCGTGTGTTTTTGTAAGTATGGGTTTTTTAAAATGTTTTATAAATATAAGTTTTATGTGTAACTATTAAGGGTAATGTATAAAAGACAACATTTTGATTTCGTTTCATCTGCTTCATTTTTAATCTTCCCATTTTAATACATTCAATTTTCTTTTCTTTTGAGCTACAGAGGTATTAGGTATAACAACATCTGATTTTCTTTCTTCATTAACTTGGGTATGCGATAACAGATATCTATTTTTTATAAAAGTTTCAAGTATATGCATCTCTTGTAAAGCCTGTAACAATTCCTTCTGGGATTTAATAGGGGCTTTCTTGTTCACAGAAAAAATAAGATGAAATAAGTCAGCTAAATTTGAGTCTGAAATGCTTTTTCCTTCATAAGACACCACTAAATTCTTATCCCAGTTGAATTTTTCTGGATTTTTCTTTAATTAGTCTAGCAACGCTTGAGCAGGTCTCTTCATGTTAAAAGGAACTGGAGATAAAATAATTGAGGCATCGCTTTAATTTTGGGTTCTTGCTGAGTCGTTGTTCCTTTAGAAATAGGCTCCTCTTTCTCTTGTTGAACTTGTAAAGGTTTGTTAAACTCTTGCAAGCTCATTTTTCTTTGTAAAAATTCACAATATTGTTGAACTTTCTCGTGATCAGGTAAGGTGCTGTTTAAAATTTTCGAAATTGCTATATCAAACTTGTTCATCTGCGACTTGCTAGGAATATGTTTAGATAGGCTTTCCTCTGGTATCAAAGCAAATATCTTAGCGTACTCCATGAATCGGGTACGTTAAAACAGTTAGTGTAACTGGGATGAATAAATCTGTCTCTCTTTATAATAATTTTTTTCTTTTGTGAAAGCGATCCATTTCTTACTGCCTATTTTTTCGGAGAGTCGTCTTATATTGGTAGAACTTTAACTTAATAAACTGTTTAAGTAACTAATATATTTTTTAACATAAGCAAACAGCGTCAGCGTACGTATTTACACCACGATGACTGCAATCCGTCTGACGAAATTGTCTTGCATCATCTAAAATAATCAAATTATAGAGGGTGCTTGTTTCAGAATAATCATGTGTGATTAATTGCTTAGCCAATCAGAGATAAACACTTAAAACTCTTGGCGATGTTTTGGCAATATTTTACCATTCATTTGGCGATAGTTTAGTCATTGGCGATATTCTGTTAATCGTTTGGTGATATTTTTATGATAATATGTTTAAAAAGTTCTTTAGAATATATCTCATTCATTTCATGTTTAGTTGTTGACTTGGTTAGACGCACAAGTAGAAAACTCCGTTTTTGTAAGTAAATATATTTTTTTAAATAGAAATGTTAAAATAATTAGTGAAAGTTTAGTAATAAGTTCTTTAAAATATTCTGTTTTACTAACTAATAACTTTCATCCTGAAATTTCCTTCCATCACACCATTTGGTTTAAAACCGATGGATTGTTAAAGAATACTTTGTGCTTTTACTATCATAGAATTCTGTTTTCTTAATTAAAACATAATTTTAGTTATCAATGCAACCTTTGTTCATTTCTTTGTGTTAAATTTTAAAAAAAGTTTGATATTTTTTCTAAGGACTTGTTAACATACATATAAAATACATGTATATTATTTAAACACAATTTTGTAGTTAATGTAAATTATACATAACAGCAGTCATATTATATATACTTAGATGTGTATACATGAGTACGGATCACTTCAGTATTTAGTAGATCCTCCACGAGCTGCAATGACAGCCTTGCAGCGGTCCGGCACAGAATATATCAACTTCTGAATGTAACCCTGGCCAATTTCATGCAACCAGACCCTAATAATGCTTTCCTGCAGTTTTATCTTAGTAGCAGGTTTCTGAGCAGCAATTTTTGTACCCATTATATGCGAACAATTTTCGATGGGATTCAGGTTAGGACTATTCCCAGGCCATTCCCAAACTTTAATGCCAGATTTTGTCAGATAGGCCGTCACCTAAAGGAAGGAAATTGGGTGAAAATTACTTTTCCAATATCCTTAATACTATTATGGAGATTAAAACTTGTAAATTAGGCAACAAAAAACTTTATGAATAAGTTAGATTGTACTTACCGATTTCGCTGTTATGGCAGGGTGAAGAGTCTTTTTGAAAAATACAATTTCTAACACCTTTAAAATGATCCTTAATAGGTTGTTTTAAACACTCCAGACCATTTGGCTGCCTGAGTATTTTACAGTAGGCGATATGCAGCCTGGATGATAAGCTTCACTTTTACGTGTCCGAACATACCGCTTACGTCTGATCCATGTAGGTTGAACTTACAAGGAGAGTGCCAAGCTTGGTAATCACAGATTTTGAATATTTTTATATATGTTGTAGGGTAGAAGCCCCTTAGTCTCACGTTCAATGTATTTTATACAACGCTTCTTAGTTCTCGAGAAATAGGAGAGTCTAATATTATAACACAACTTAAATACTTACTTTGTAACGGAAAACTGCGTTGCTCGTAGCTCAGTTGGTATGGCATCGGTTGTTCCGAGGGTCCGGGTTCGATGCCGGAACGTGCTACGTTTGTTTTTCTCATTTTTTTAATAAATATACTTCTAATTATAGTTTAATAATCTCAATAAAAAAAATTTGTTAACATAAATAATTTTTAATTTAGCATTTTTTGATTTTTAAACCATTATTAAACATTTCTCATCATTTAAAGAGCTTTAAAAAATTGGATCTATTATTAACTAGTAAAAATTCAAAAATAGTTACAAAATCAGCATATTTACTATCGAATTATACAATTCTTCTCTCACCGCAATAGAAAACCAAGATATTTCAGATGATGGATTATTTGTTAAAAATCCATTGTTTTGCAATAAACTTTTACAGTACTTCAACGCATTTGTGACATCCCTTTTCTGATTTTCATCGAATCCCGACACTTCAGATTGATCTTCTTGTGAACTACAGCTTGCTTCTTCCATTTTTATACGATTATAAGCTGTTATAGAATGATACGCACCTGTGCGATAAAGATTGCAAACAAAAACCACTTAACTGCACCAAACTAAAAAAACAAAAAAGAAAGAAAGAAATAACCAAAGTCTGTTGTGGCGTCCTCTAGTTACAATAATATAAAACATAAATATGTTGTAATTTAATTCTTATGCTACATTTTAATATAATTATGCTTCTTACTTTAAAAACAGAGTAGTATTATCATCGCATTGACTTCCATTCTTAAGGCAATTTATAAATGATATTTCTTTACAATCACGAATTGACACAATTGTTCAATATCGTTGCCTTGATAAAGCGTATATGGAATACATTTTAAAAGTGATTTTAAAAAAAATCAAAAATACTAAATTAAAATTTAATTATGTTAACACATTTTTTATTGAGATTATTAAATTATAATTACAAGTATATTTATAAAAAAAAATGAGAAAAACAAACGTAGCCCGTTCCGGCATCGAACCCGGGCCCTTGGAACAACGAGCAGACGCCATACCAACTGAGCTACGACCAACGCATTTACTTCGTTACAAAGTAAGTATTTAAGTTGTGTTATAATATTAGACCTCCCATTTCTCGAGAACTAAGGAGCGTTGTATAAAATCCATTGAACCTGAGACTAAGGGGCTTCTACCCTACAACATGTATAAAAATAATCAAAATCTGTAATTGGCACTCTCCTTGTTAGATTCGTCCGAAAACATTACTGAATCTCACTGAGCCTTTGTCCATGAGACATGGTCTTTTGCCCTAAAAAGCCGTTTCTGCATCACTTTTTTTTTTGTAAGTAAAGGCTTTTACTTTGGGCGATACGCATGCAAACCGCATTTCACAAGGCGTCTTTGGATAGTTCTTGCGCTTAAATCAACACCGCAGACTTTCTGAAATTCGACTTTTATGCCAGGAACACTTGCGTGACGAGTACATAGAGACATCCATTTCAGATATCGATCATCCGAATTTGTGGTCACTCTCTTTCGGGCCGATCCAGCCTTCCTCACAACATTACCAGTTTCACGTTCTAATTTAATCGTCCTCCAAACTGTCGATTGATTGAAACCATTTTTTTGGCGATCGTACATGTCGAATATCCTTTTTTAACTAAAGCAAGTATCACACATTTTTTTTCTTGCGTCAATTGAAGATATGAAATTTTTATAAGTGATGCACATTTTTTTGTCCGCCATTGTATAACATATGTAACATATGTAACGTATGTATAAAACATATATAACATATGTAACATATGTATAAAACATATATAACATATGTATATAACATATGTAACATATGTTATATATAACATATATAGCATATGTATATAACATACATATATTTAACATGTTTATCATTAAAAAAATCTTTTTCATTCTTTTAATCAGAACGTATCTAATTTAAAATTTCTTCATAAACATTTTAAAAAATTAATTTGTTCAAAAATTAATTTGTTAAAAAATAATTAAGCAACTTCATAAACTTTTCATTTTCTAAATTCTTTTCTATTATCATCATTCATAATTTTAAAATCATTTGTTAAAATCTAACCAAAAGTTTTTGTTCTAATAATATTTTTACAATCAGTTACACAAATATTTCTAAACGTTTTTTAAAAAACATGAAGTTATTTCTCAAAGTTTTTTTTCTTAAAGTACTCGTTTACAAAATGCACTCATATAATATTATTTTCTTTTAACATTGAGACTAAATGCACTAGTTTAAACTTTCTACCTATAGCGTTTACAGATCATGATAATCACCAAGAATCTTCCAATCTTCTGAAAACAATTACTTAAAAAAAGGCGAGAAAGCATACGCTTTAACTAAAAGTCTCCGTTGATGATAATTAAAATGCTCCGTCTTCTGTAAGTAAATATATTTAATAGAAATGTTATTTGTTAAATTACTTAGTAAAAGTTATGTTTTTTAAAGAAAGTGTCTTTAAAAAACATGAAGTTATTGCTCAAAGTACTCGTTTACAAAATTCATTCATAGAATATTATTTTCTTTTAAAGTTGGGACTAAATTCACTAGTATTAGTCTTTCTACCATTAGCATTAAATGTAAGCGAAATAAGGGCTTGGTGATGTTTTTGTTGTTACATAAATCCCGACAAGTTCACATACATTTAAACAAAATGTATCAACACATATATAACTTACATACTTAACATATATAACTTATTTGAATGGTGAAATCTTTTCTATTACATTCATAAAAAAATAAGTTATTTAAAAATATATAATTATTTTACACATTGGTACAAAACCTGTTTAGTATATGCTTTTGTAAATTCATTAGTAACAGATAATTTAAAAAAAATGTTTTAACTAATTGTTTCTTTTCAGCAAAACATTTCATTTAAAAAATAAACCTTCACTTAATTCATTAAAACTTATGCATTCAAAAATTAATGTTATTAAAAGTTAAAGTTTTCTTGATTTTCAAAACTTTTGATTCTATAAAACTTGTTCAACACGTTCGTTACTTTATTTCACTTAAAATTTTATCATTACAGTAATCTATTTCTATAATTTCACGATATTTGAAAATCATTTTCAAAATAGTTGACCAAAAAAAAAAAACTTAATTAAAAAAATTATTTAACTAAAGCAATTAAGTAATTAAAATTTCTTCATGATCATAATTACCAGCAATAAGTTTGGATGACACGTCCTAATTCTTTGCATACTACTCGCAGCAGCGTGGTACTGTCATCCCCTCAGGCAAAGTGGAAGCAACCAATCAGAGCGCCGATCGTAGCGCCCCCTAGGACGATTATGTCCTAACATGTGTTCATCGGTAGACTTAATATATTTTTTTAAATTAATTTGTTAAAAAGAAAATTTACCATTACATTTTTTTAAACTTGTATTGCATCTCTTTGTGATTGAATCATACCTCGTGCAAAACTCGCGCATGTGTCGTAAGTCGTCTGATTGTTCTAGAACATGACGTTATCGAACCCCTTTAGGATGGTCGGTATTGCCATCCCCTCAGGTGAAATGGAAGCAACCAATCAGAAAGTAGCATTCGCCTTGACCAATCACAGCGCCCCTTAGGAGGATGATGTCATAACCCGTGTTAAAAGGTAAACCCCGTTCAGTTTCCCAAAGGATTCCGTGACAGAAGATGGTCTCTGCGACGCTCTCCGTAAGTATACATTTTTCCTACGATCTCACCGCTTTCATCTTCATTAACTTTCTCATTAACCTTTTCATTAAACTCATTAATAATCTTATTTTATCTATTACCTGTCAATCACTCATCTGTCAACTACCCATCACCTTTAGGCCACGCCCCTAATCCTCAATCCTCCTGCTGCTGCAGAACCCCCCTTATTCTTCTACTTAAATTCGTGAAATGAAAGGTTTTCCTTCAAATGAGTGTTGCCACAAAAATAAAATACCGCATTGTAGGATGCTCAACTTTGATTATAAAAAAATAAATAACACAAAAAAAAATAACAGAACTGCCAAGTCTCCGGCTTTTTGGATACCAGTAATTAAGTACAGAAAATGTTGTTTTATTTAATCAGAGCATTTTTCGATTTAAGAGAACAACAATTTCTATAAAACATTACTGGTGTGCAAAAATCCGGAGACTTGGCAACTCTGAAATAATAATAAATAAAGTGCGATTTCTGAGCGCGGTTTTATTTATATTTATGGTTAAAAAGCAAAAGTGAAGTGTTTCGAAGAAAAAGTCACCCTCGATGGATCGAAGGAGTGGTATTTCACCCCGTGTAGAATAAAAGGTAGGCTCTGTTAGATTAGATTAAATCGTATTTTAAATGCATTCAACTTATTTTTCTTTGTTTCATGTTTTTTTTTTTTTTTTTTAAGAAGCGGGTGACGTTCTCTTCTGATGCAGTTAAAATACGATTGTAATTTTTTTTTTCTGGTGCGTGCCTTTTGCTATCTTCCATCAGTTTTTACTGTCACTTTGATAGCATCATTGAGACGGTATTCTGTGTGTTGACTCATGTTGTTTGCAGATATTTTTAATCCTTAATTTTTCTTTAGAGTTTTAAACCTGCATATAAAAAATATTAGATATTGGTAAGAAATATATATATTAGATTTCAGTGCAAAATCCTCGCGCGGGCCCACTGGTATTACTTTAAAAGTGATCACTGCAACCGAATTGTCCACTTCCTATTCGTGGGTTTTACACGAAACTAATGTCAAGCTAATCAATGTGTGTGATGGCCACAGCGTACAAAAGTACACATATATTTTTTAATGTATAAAATGCATTCTTTGAAATTAAGTTCTTTATTTTATTTCTAGGTACCCTCAGAACTCGTTGAATCGTATGCCGAATAAATAAGCTCCAATATTTTGCGATGTCGGTGGTGATCGGAGAAGTGAGTGAAAGAGAAGAAGGTGTCATCGAGTGGGCAGTCAGGAATTTCTATCGTCTTCCAGCAAAAGTGGATGAGCTCTACTTAAGTCCTTCGTTTTCCTACCACGGTGTGCGATGGCATTTGACAATGTATCCAAATGGTGCGCAGTGGAACAAGTCAGAAGGATACGTTCCCGTATTTCTCATCAGAGCCTCCTCCGGTCCTCCCATCCAAGTGAATGGGTCTATCGGTCTGAAAACACCGAACAACGAGGTGGCTGGAGAGATACACTATACACACAACTTTGAAGGGGACGATTATGACGGATCATTTCGTTTTATAAAGAGATCTGAACTTGTACAGAAAAAATCGGAGCTTGCGCCATCGGGTCATCTCACCTGGGTTTGCCGAATGAAACATCCCGAATTCACCGACGCCGCTGCAGGCAAGGCCGTAACCAGAAAAATATTTCGGAGGGGGATGTGTAGGTTCAAAATTGTATTCTTATTATCGTATTTTAAATTTATTTAATAATACTTTAATAAAGGTAAAATTATTTAAATGTTACCTATTGTTAATTCAAGTAACCGATACTTCTCAGAAAAGAAAGTCGAATATTTGAGTTTTTTTCATTGCAAAGAAATTTATAATTTCATTTGTGTTGATGGTAATTCCATTTCGTCAATGAGTCAACAATAGTGTCAACCAAATTGAAATTTTCTGAAGCTTTTTACATATATTTTTAATTGTCTTTTGTTAGAAATGTATTCCCAAGAGCATACGTCAAAACGGTTACGTTTGCTAATTTGGGGATATTTGGAATTAGACTCTCATTGTATTCTTCAAGCATTTTAGTTAAACAAATTGGAGAATCTATTTGAATATTCCATCAATCTGTTTGATAGCATGAAAATCCTGTTTTTACATAGTTCCATTACAATTAAATAAATAAATAAATAAATAATAGGAATTTTAAAACTTTCTATTGTTTAATACCTATTTTACATTTTCTTAAACTGCATTCATCTTTTCAACATGTTGACGTAATCAAGGAAAAAATATATGATAGCTCATAAAATTTTTATTTAAGATTTTTAATTGTAGTTGATTATTTTAATTTTGACTTTCTTGATTGATGCTTAATGGCTTATTTATAGACATCCTGAAAACATTTCGGAGGGGGATCAAACCCCGGTGATCCCCCCATTGGCTACGGCCTTGGCTGCAAGTGAGTTCTTTCATGGAGTATACCCACGTGACACATCCATAATTGTGTTCAAATTGATGTATTGTAACAGAAATTTTTGTGATACTTATTTAATCTATAGCATGAAAAGGTACACATTGGAAATATATACATTATCTGTTTTTTTATGCGCATATCAAAAATTTGCCTACTAATATTTTATAAGTTCTATGTGAATATCCCGTTTTAACTGTATGAGAACAGGTGGAATATCCAAATAATTATGAGTAAAAATAGTTTTTTTAAAAGCGTTAAATGTTTATCTTAAAAATCACGTTTCATTCCATGACATCCATTCATATTGTTCCAATTCCGTTATACTAAGTTACTTTCGCATGCACCCCGATTATGGAAATTGCAACTCTTTGATGGTCGCTTTGTATAAAACGCAGAGGACTGAAATTCTAAAAATAATTTTTGCTGTTTCCTTTTTAAGATATAGCTACAGGAAAGAGGGAGGGAGGGAGGGGGGTTGGGGGGGGAGTAAAAACATTATTTAAACTATCTATTCAAAATTTTTAAATTGTTTTCTCACAGTATAATCATAATTTCATTAATACTACTCTTATTAATTGATAAAAGGGTCTTTAAAAAAATATTATATACTCCTTATTTTTCTACTTTCTAGGTATTTAAATATTTCATTGTTGCCATTCTAACGCCAGTTGGACTATTTTAGTGAGAATGCTTTGTCATATAATCACCTCCATCGTTGTTGTAACTCGAAATATCGATTGTTGTAACTCGAAAAATCGATTACAAAATTCCATTCTTACATGCATGAACCAAGTTAAAATGAAGAGTGTAATTATGAAACCCAATTTTGGTCCGTAAGATGAACAGACAGATACTGTGGCACCTAAGGAGATGATTAAAAACAGGTTTCACTGAGAAAGTACGACTGTTATTCAAATTTAAGAAAATTTCGCTGTCGCAATAGAAAGTCAAATTAGCGAAAAAGTCACATAGAATCATTATTTATTAATTTTGACTCAAAATAAATGTTTATCTTTCTTTATTAACGTACCTTAAAAGCAGAAGACGAAATCCTTATTGTTGTATAACAATATATTTAATATATTTCTCGTATTAAATAGCACATAACTTACAGTTTTCAAATCAACAAAAATGTCCACATATAGAATACGGACGCTTTGTAGATCCGTTATTGGGTGAACTCGCTAGCTAACTGAACTAGAAACTGACTTTATAAAATATCTTGTTGGTACATCGACACGTCATTTGGATTTTCAACATAAGCAGAAAGAAAATAGGATGAGGATGTACGTCGAATAGAAAGTCAATAAAACAATCCTAAAATCTGCATAATTTGACTACTATTACAACAGTTATTGTAAATAAAAAAATTTAAAAATACAGAAGCATTCAAAGGCATTTATTACTTACCCATCATACGTAGTACAGGGCAAGTCTTGTAATCGTTTTAAAAATCGAAAAACATTTTTTTGACGGATTTACACGTTTTAGACACTGGAGATTAAAAAAAACATATTTTAAGAAAAAAACGAATTCGTCCGTCTATCTGTGTGTCTGTTCTGTGTGTGTGTCTGTAAACGCTTTATCTCCCGAACCAATTGAGATAGAGATTTGAAATTCGATATATACTTACAAGGGGACCGCCAACATGATGCGCACAGATTTTGATGATTTTAAAGTATGTTGTAGGGATCATACCCCTAACTATTCAGGTTGTGACATGTTGAAAATTTCACGTGCTCACAGACTCGGAAGATAAAGATAATCCCTTGTGAATAAAAGGCCTTTTGTGAATTGTCACTATTCAAGTAGGAATACTATACAGAAGGGTGACAGGTAGACGTGAATCGACTAATCACTTACTTGGAGAAATGGGATAATCTCCTAAGAATGAAAAATAGAACTAGAGATTGGGGTCTTTCATTGTCAACTGGAGATAAGAGACTTGTGCAGGTGTGGGAGTGAAAGAATGCTTTCTGCAGAAATTCCTGGAAGGCAAGGAAAGCCCCTAAGAAGTGAAATTGCAGACGGCAGTTGGAGGTGGAACGAGATGGAGTAAGGTCCTTTTTTGGAGCGGACGTCAGAATCTGAGTTTTCTGACATCGTAATTTTACACGACGGATATGATTACCATATTTTTTCATTTTTACTTTTTTTTTAATGTGTTAATTTAAAATAAAGTTTTTTTCGTTTCAAACGATAAATGGATTTCATTAATTATATATACATGTGTTCACGCTACCACAGCTATAGTATATATATATAATTAATTGGTGGCAGCAAATGGGATATGTAATCTAGAGTAAATTAGATTACGGATCTATGTTAACCTGATTAAACAGATGAAGAGCCAGTGGAAAACGGACGAGCAGAGTTGTGGATTCGTGAAGTCTAATTGGAGTCGTGGTTTTTTCTCGGAGTTCTAGCAAGCAGAGAACTGGTAAAAGAACTTTATCGACTAAAGCTGTGAGGTGTATAAACAGTCAACTATAGACTTGGTGCTATTTGTGTGTGCTTCAAAATATATCAGTGGAATGAAGATATGCGGCGTACCATCTGAGTTGTCTACATACGGATCTAAGGTGAAATTAGTGCCTCATCAGCGAAATTAGTGTCTTCAAATCTTCAAACGTCTGTGTGTGTCATCTTTAAAAGTGCTTGGAAGCCTGGTATCAGTGTGGAGGAAATATCTGCATCTGGATGTAAGCTCTTTTATGATATCTTTCTATAGAGGTCTGTTTTAAATTAAATTTTGTGTATAAATTTTAATTTTGGGGAACAAAACTCTATGAAAAATTTAAGAATTCTAGGGAAGCTATTAATTTGGTATTTAAATTTTAGTTAGAATTTTTATGTTTGTTGATTTTCTGGTACCTGTTTGGTATAATATTGGGTTAAGAAAATTATATACTTATGTATATGTTAAAATTTACTTGGGGTATAGTAAATTGTTATTGATTAATTGAGATTATTAATCAGGGTATTTTAATCATAATTTTGTATAAAAATTTTGGAAATAAGAGTTTTGTTTATATACATTTTATTTATTACAGTAATAAAGTTATAGCTTAATTTTATGGGTATACTGTGGATGATTATGATTAATGTTTCAAAATAAATTGAGGTTATACTGTACTGTTGGGTATAAAATATATTTTGGGGGATATACTCAGTTTGAAAGACGTCACTGTTGCATGAGAATTTGTTATATTAAAATTGTGTCGTTTTTGAATACATTATTATACGTATAGTGAAAAAAAAATTCTATTTCTGTATTTATTGTATTATTGTACATTGAATATATCTGATATTTTGAAATTTATTATATTTTGGGGGAAAATATGGCAGACTATTTAGTAAAATATAATAAAAGCGTCTTGCTATTATTAGCAGAGGAATTTGAGACCAGTGTGTCAAAAACGTGTAAAAATCAAGCTATATTTCAGGCCATTGTTAGTGCTGAAGATTATAAAGAAAGTTATGCAAAACTTCTCTTGCAATATATTCTTGAACAGGAGGCAGAGCGGAAAGAACAGGAAAAACGATTTGAAAAAGATCGTAAAGAAAGAGAGAGGCAAATTGAATTAGATAGGATTGTGCAAGAGGAAAAACATAAACTTAGGAAATTTGAGTTAGATAAACTTGAAAAACAACTTGAGGTAGATAAACTTGAGAAACAACTTGAGGCAGATAAACTCGAAAAACAACTTGAAAAACAACTTGAATTACAAAAACTTGAGAAACAACAGCAATTTGAATTAGAAAAATTGCGTATTCAGAATTCTGCGGACGTTGTTAGTGTTTCATCCAATGAATCAAATATATATTTTCATAGGACTCCTAAGGTAAATTTAAAGGATTTAGTTCCGCGCTTTGATTCTAAATTAATTGATATAACTCTTTTCTTTATGATTTTTGAAAGGCAAGCCGAGAAAGCTAAAATTTCTCAGGAAGATTTGGTTAGTCAATTAATTCCTTTATTACCTTCTGACATTGCGAAATTATAGTTAAACAACCGTCAGACAAATGTGATGATTTTCAACATATAAAGAAAGTTTTGTTAGATAGGTTTAGGCTAAGTACAGGCGCCTTAAAACAAAAATTTGAAACTCAAAGAAAATCTGGTGAATTATGGGTGGATCTGATTTATGAGTTAAGGGGTTATCTTGATAATTGGTTAGAGTCATTAGAAGTGAGGAATTTTGAATCATTAAAAGAACTAATGCTCACGGAACAACTAAAAAAAGTGTCCCTTTTGAGATAAAAGAAAAATTTATGGATGATTGGGAGGAAATAAAGATTGCTTCTAAACTCGCGGAAAAATCGGATAAATTTGAGAGTATAAGAAGAGAATTTAACAGGTCGGATAGAAAACCGTGGGAAAATAAATCTTTTCAGGATAAACAAAAAGACAGCTTTAATTCTAAAAGTAGAAAGGAAATTAAACCAAAATCGGAATTTGAGAATACGAAAGAGTGTGGGAAATTTGATCAATTTAAGAAGAACAATGCTTTCGAAAAGCAAAGACAAGTCCAATGTTATAATTGTTTGGCAGTGGGCCACATTCGTCCAAATTGTCCGGAATTGTTAAAAAGTAAAACTAATTATGAAGATAAAAGCATAGCTTGGATCCTTACTAGTGATGGGAAAAGTGAAAATAATAGGGAAGGTGTGGAAACCGAATTACCTATGGTTGATTTATGCGTGAATGGTAAGAAAGTAAAAGCGATTAAGGACACAGGTGCGCAAATTGTGGTTTTTGATGCTAATGACATTCCGTGGAGTGCTAAGAAAGTGGGAAATGTCTTTCTTATACCGGCCCTCGGAAATAGACAAAAAGCGGATTTGGTGTCAGTGCCGGTTGCTTTAATAGAAGATGAAAAACAGTATGTTGAACAGTATGTATGAATGAGATAGAGGTAAATTCATCGGGAGACGTGACTGATAGGAATTTGGCAAAAGGGTCTAAATTGATCGATACAAAAGATGATGCGTCTCAAACGAATAATGATAAAAGGTCATGTAAGGGAGGTCAATTTCGGGAAAAGAATTCTGAGCATGCTGTAAATATACCCAGGTATTTTGTTGGTAGTATGGGAGTTGAGCGTGTTAGAAAGAGAATTAGAAAGAAATCGAGTTCACCTATGACTATGGCCAGAAAAAAAAAACTCGTGGATGAAGGTAAATAATAGAGTAAATTGGGGGGCTAAATGCCAAGAAAATGAATATGGAAATTCAAAATTAAAAAGAATGGAGCCTTCTGTTTTTAAAACAGATCACAAAGAAAGATTTATTAAAATCAAACAAGATTTGGATAGGAAAAATCATGATTATGAAGTTGTAAAACGAAATTTATTGTTGAAAAGATTTTCTGATGGAAGTAATTTTGATATTGGTTTTCGGGAGATTTCTCTAAATTAAGTTTTATTCTAAATTTGGGGGTACTCATTATTGTAATATCTGTATTGTGTTTATTTACCATTTAAGGCTTAATATTTTCGTGATAGTAAAACTTCATTAATTTAATAATTGCATAATTTAGTATGCTTTCTTTTTGTTTGTGTCCAAAATTAAGCTTTTAAGCAAAAGGTTTTTAGGAGAATGGTATTAGGCATTGTGTTATATTTAGATTTATTCTTTCTTTTTATTTTTTTTTTTTGTTAGAATTATGAAGATTGTAATCTGTATTTGGTATTATATGTATGTGAAATATTTCAAAATTGTTCCTTAGGGCATCAATAGTATAAATTATTCCTGGAATTATACTTAGGTATTGTAGGTATGGGATCATAGTAAATCCTGTTGACAGTGTGGTCTATCAAATACTGAGTATGGGAATGTGTTTGTATTCTATAGGGATTTTTCATGTGTTATTCTAAATTCTTTTATACTTTGATGACCTCTTTAGAAGTTGATTGAAGGAGCTTATTGTATTCATGTTTATGCCAAATTTCCTGCAGAAATTTTTCCTTAGGGGGAGGAGTTGTGACATGTTGAAAATTTCACGTGCTCACAGACTCGGAAGATAAAGATAATCCCTTGTGAATAAAAGGCCTTTGGTGAATTGTCACTATTCAAGTAGGAGTACTATACAGAAGGGTGACAGGTGGACGTGAATCGGCTAATCACTTACTTGGAGAAATGGGATAATCTCCTAAGAATGAAGAATAGAACTAGAGATTGGGGTCTTTCATTGTCAACTGGAGATAAGAGACTGGTGCAGGTGTGGGAGTGAAAGAATGCTTTCTGCAGAAATTGCTGGAATGCAAGGAAAGCCCCTAAGAAGTGAAATTGCAGACGGCAGTTGGAGGTGGAACGAGATGGAGTAAGGTCCTTTTTTGGAGCGGACGTCAGAATCTGAGTTTTCTGACATCGTAATTTTACACGACGGATATGATTACCATATTTTTTCATTTTTACTTTTTTTTTAATGTGTTAATTTAAAATAAAGTTTTTTTCGTTTCAAAAGATA
The DNA here is from genome assembly GCA_963931845.1 of Maratus michaelseni. NCBI lineage: Eukaryota > Metazoa > Arthropoda > Arachnida > Araneae > Salticidae > Maratus > Maratus michaelseni. The sequence continues at coordinate 96,017,595 of OZ007596.1, forward strand.
AATGGATTTCATTAATTATATATACATGTGTTCACGCTACCACAAGGTCAAAGGTTTCCTTCAAATGGGCTTTAGTTTTCAAGAAATTTCGGGTTAAAGTTCAGCATACGTTTCAAATACACATTAGTTCTCCATTTTGATCAAGATCTGCGTGGTGCAGGGCCAGCGCTCGCGATTTGAGATCCAGAGATGATGGTTCTGTCCTCTCATGTGACTTTTACCCTCTTTAATAAATTTTATATATTTGTCACGTTACAAATTTTATGCAGAATTATGAATTCGCTTCTTTGAACTTTTTGATATTTTCTTAATAAATTCCATTTACATTTTCGATTTTTTCGTGAAAATTTACAATTTATTTATTTATTTATTTATTTTTGTGTAGTTTTGAAATTAATATTTCTATTGACGAAATTCCAAACTAATTTATGTCGAGATTTTGTTTATCTTTTTTAATTATTTACCCTTTATATTTTAATAACTGTTCTAAAATAATATTTTTTTTAACTTTATGAAATTTTAAATGAAAATTTATGTTTTTTTATAATTTATACAAAATATTTTTTATTTCAAATCTTCTGAAGATATGTATGATTAGGTAATTACAACAACATATCTTGAAAGGAGTAATAAATTATTAAAGCAATAACGCTTATATCCAAGTTTTAGCCAGTTATATATATATATATATATATATATATATATTGTAATAACTCCTCTATACCGACCTGATTAAGATGTTGAGTGGTAGCGAGGTCAGATCGTTGGCACAGAGAATTTCTCGCATAAATTAGAAAATAGAATTTTATTGCATAACAATATTAATTCTAATAAAAAATATGTACAAGATGTTAATACAGCATTTAATTATTTTTCGTGGGTCAATCGCTTATAAATTAATGTCCTCTTAACTCTAAGTGAAACTCGATCAATCAAAAGTCTCAGAAAATTACTGTCAGTCGTAACTTCTAAAGAAAGTTCATTCAGAACAGGGCTCGTCCGTTCCTTCTCTTCGGAAAAATATACTAAATCACGATGCTTCAGAGTTAAAGAACTCTCACTATCGCACTTGTCGTGCTTTTTCACTTCGCTGGGATTTTCACCTGATACTTGCTGTATCTATTGAGGTCAGACCTCACTCTTTCCAGAGAGTCACCACTCTCGTTCAGATCTATCCGAAAAACTGTCCTCTCTCACTTTTTCATCCTCGCAGGAGAACTTCTTCTAGGGGCGGGGATTTTGTCGAGGCGGACCCCTCGAAACTCTCCAGCCTCTTAGCCGCCTTGAGATCCCTCGGTTTCGTTTTCACTAAGTCCGTCATTGGACGTTCTAAGACAAAGGGCAAAGTTTCGGGCGCAAACCTAAAAATCGTGTGCAGAAATCGCTTCTCTCGCAGATGAACTCTTTCCCACGAACTCGGCAAGGATCAAAGCATAAGACCCCTCTTTGGGTAACGCCTTACCACTACATCACTGTCCGAACTTTCCGCTCACAGTACAATAGAATTCGGCGTCTGCCAGTCTTCAAGGCAAAAATAGCGAGGGAAGGTATGCAGTTAAGTGTTCTCACAGGAAATGCTAGAATGACACATAGTGCACCTGGACATAGCGGCTCAATTCTTTACAACACCCCCTCCTCAAACGATTCTTAAGGGTGAAACACTAAGAATCTCTAAGAGTCGGATAAAGAATTGCAAGCTCAAATTACATCAGAGTGGCAAGAAATAAAACATACATGAATAAGATAATACTACCTTCCTTTTTTTTTGCGCGCTCTGATAAGAAATCATGAACATATAATGAAATAAAACACAGTGAAATAAAAAACAAAAATTCTTAAAATAATTATATACAAAAGTTTATCAAGAAATCTCCTTAAACTCGACTCAGACAATCAACATGCGGAATGTCTTTGCCTGCGCGATGAGAAATGGCATAATTATAAGGTTGCAGAGCCAAGGACCACCTTAATAATCTGGGATTATTTCCAGAATTTCTTTTTTGAAATACCAAGGGATTGTGATCGGTTTCGATAGAAAAGTTTTGTCCATCAATATAATGCCTTAACTTTTTTATCGCAAAAATAATTCCAGCACACTCTCTTTCAGTGGCGCAGAAACTTTTCTCACTATCAGTAAATTTGCGACTTAAATATATTATGGGGTGCTCTTCCGATCCCTCTCTTTGAGCCAATACCACGCCAATACCTAAGTCACTAGCATCAGTTTGTACTGTGAATTCTTTCTGAAAATTAGGAGCGTAAAGCACCGGTTCTTCAGTAAGTTTCATTTTCAAAGTCTCCAAGGCTTTTCCCATTTCGTCGCTCCATGCAATCTTTTCTTTTTTATTTTTCCCTTTAAGCGCCCTCGTTAATGGTTCTACAATCACTGCGTAATCTTTTATGTACCGGGAATAATATCCAGTCATTCCCAAACATCTACGAATTTCAGTTTTCGATTTCGGAACCGGTAATTCCTTAATTGCCTTTACTTTTGCCTCAGCTGGCCTCCATCTGCCCTCCCCTACAATATGCCCAAGACATTTTACGGTTTTCTGAGCGAACTTGCATTTCGCCAATTTGATTTTCAGTTTCGCGTCATTAACCCTTTTTAATACTGTTTCTAGATGACGCATATGGTCCTCCCAACTGTCTGAGAAAATCGCCATATCATCTAGATACGGTAAACAGAATTCCTCAAGTGCGTTTATTTCCCGCGTTAAGATATCTGCTAACTCCACCCGTTTTCTGTAAGGCTTTACTAAACTCAAGTGAGAAATCTGGGATTTCTGTCGCATCCCAGGAACATTCACATTATAATTTGTTTCCGTAATTATTGACTCCTTTCTTCCCGGCCCTATCCGACTATCTGACATTTTAATTGGCTTTCTGGTAGTTAAAACTAAAACCTCATCTTTCACATTAAGCTTCCGCTTTACCACCTTTCTGTCAAACCAAAATTTCCTCTTTTCTCGTTTTTCTGACACATTTTCAACGGCTAAAACTCGACCTCTTTTTAACCTGTTCGTGAGATTAAACACACATCCCTTCACGAATTTATTTTCCTCCGTTTCTCTTATCCATTCTCCAAATACTAACGCTTTCAAAAGCTTCCTAACTTTTCGATGCCAACATGCAATACTATCGCTTATTGTGCGACACGCTCTCGGATTTCTCAACTTAACACCGAACCTTTTTAGAAATGCGGTAGTTAAATCGCTTATCAATCTTTTCCCAAGGTCTAAGTATTTTGACACATTTCCTTTAACTTTCCCTTTCCCTAAGTGTAATGACACTTTTTCTAGGCACGCGCCAAAAATATCTACCTGATAAGGCAATGGGACAAGCACCTGCTTCCCCCCACTCACGCTATTTTCTCTGGCTTTTGCTACTATCAAAGAATCTCCTGCATTACAATGCGATTCTTCACCTTCCGTTTTTTTACTAATCCCTTTGAGAGATTGATCTCTGTCTAATTCAATTTGACTATCCTTCCCTCCAATTTCTGCTAAATTCGAAGATCCCTCACAAATCGACAAAGGCGATAATCCCTTATCCACACTAACCAATTCAGTAGGGCTTTCTAGATTTTCACCCTCTAGTTTTGAATTCAACGCTTCCGCTTCACTGCACTCGCGAAAAATTCCCCCTTCTCTTTCTTTTACTGAATTCAAAGTTTCCGTTTCAACATTTGCGCTAGAAATATCCTCTTCTTTTTCTTCCTCGGAAATCAAAGTTTCCGCTTCAACATTCCCGCTAGAAATTTCTTTTTCCCCCTCGGAAATCATAATTTGTTTATTTACCGGATTCGGAGCTGGGCCACCCTTTTCTCTAGTTTGAGCGCGTGTCAAAACTGCATTCATCAATTCGGGGTTTTTCTTCGCCTGTTCTAACAATTTCTGAGTGCGATTACCCAACAAATAGTAGTACATATCTGAATTTCTATTGTTAACTCCTGCCTTGGTTTCAATGACCCCCACACCTTCAATTTCTAAAGTGACCTCTGCTATAGGTAAACAGTATAATTTACTGTCCAGCGGAGTTTTAATCCACACGTGATCTCCATTCATTTTATCTTGACCGACTAAATGGTGCGGGACCAAATCTATCTGGCTCCCACTGTCCGTTAAGGCAGTTGCCTGAATTCCATTCACTAATATTTTGCTCAAATAGGGGGAGAAGGTTTCTCCAAGTGTCGGCTTACTAGTTAAGTGACCGACCAACGCAGCCTCTTTCTTTTTAATTTCGGGACAATTGACTTTGTAGTGCCCGCTTCGAAAACACGCATGACACTTAACTTCTCGCCTTTTTTCGAACGCCTTTTCCCTATCTTTGTTGTCACTTCGATCCCTCTAATTATAATTAATCTCTGGATTTCTGTTACCGTTTCGCCCATTTTCAAAAGTCCTGGGTCTTTCAAAATTCTTCTCTAAAGGGGGTTTCGGATTCCAAGTTTTTTTAGACGGGCGCTTGATTGCCTCGTACGCATCTAAAAGCCTCACTAACTCTTTGGGATCTTTAATCTCCGCCCAGTTATCTATAAAATGTTCGCGCATTTCTGGAGACGCTCTCCGTTTGATTTGGTCCGTGACAAGCAAATTTTTCAAACCCTCAAAATCCGAAACTTGTAAGCATGACAGCCAACCTTCTAAAAAACTATTAAGCTCGAATATCAGATCCTTCCAAACTGAATTAGGATTTCGTGGATGTTGACTAAATTTTTGTCGGTATGTCTCTGCATTCAAACGATAGCGTTCTAACAGTTTTTCTTTCACATATTGAAAATCATCAATTTTGTCTTCGGGTTCTCTCAAAATTAACTCGGCCATTCCCACAGGTAATAATGATAGTAAATTCCTCACCAACTCATCCGAATTTAGATTACATTTTTTTGCCTGTCTCTCGAATAAATTCAAAAACAACGAAATATCCGAATTCTTTTCATCAAAGCGATGCATAATTGTTTTTAGGGGTAAATGATTCGTTCTAACTGAGATGCTACTAGATGCGGTACTCCGGTCATCTGACTCTTGTGTTGCTTTTAATCTAGCCAACTCATGTTCTCGCTCTTTTTCTTTTTCTGTTTTTTCCCACTGTCTATCTTTCTCTTTATTCTCTGCCAATAATCTATTTTCCCTATCTTTTTCTATAAGTTTAATTTGTGCTAAAGCTAGCTCTTTCTCAAAACCCTCTGACGACTCTATTTTTTTTTATAATTTTCGGTACAGTATCATTTTCCTCTAAAATGACCTCAAATTCGTAAGCTAACGTTTGCAAATCAGCTTTCCTAAAATATTTAAGCTCCGATATTTTTAAAGTTTAAAATTAGAAATTATCTTTCCCACAATTATAAAACAATACAATAAGATCAAATGTAATTTCTACCAAGTGCACTAAAATAATACTGAAATATACACTCATAAAAAGTACGCATAACAATAATATATAAGAAATATGCATCATATAAAAATAAGCAACCCTATCCTACCGTCCACATTCACCTTGGTATTTGGTTATAAAATACATATGGGATAAATTTTACACAAAACAACAATTTCAATTTCAAAAAGTACAGTAAAAATATTTAAATTGCAAAAGTCTTATTCAATTCCTTTTTCTTTTAATCAATGGTGGTCTTAATCTCTGCATCCACTCTTAAAAGATTTAGAATAATTCACAAAAAACATATAAAATCAACTCTGTTATTTTAAAATATGAAATGCGTTCGATATTTTTTTTTTTTTAATGATCTCTCATTTATAGATTCAGCTAAAATTTTGTAACACTGCACAACTCTCAGTTTGCATTAAATTAATTCAACAATAATTTAATTTTAACTACAAAATTTGTCTATTAAATAAGTTACAGTATACGGAAATATCTCATCATACTTTTTTTTTCTACCGGAAAAATTTCTCAAAATATTTACTCTCACAAAAATAAACATACAACTTTCTTTTTTTTCTAAAGCCTACAGCACTTATATAAACACTATTAACAATTAAAGCCACTCTGAATATAAAAAGAGCTTACCTCCATTACTAAGAGTCTTTCAGGGCGTCAGAAGCACAGACTTCAGCGATTCTCAGGAGCACAGACGGGGGTCTCTATCACACTTTTCGGATGGGGACTCTTCCGGATGGAGGAACACTCTCCAGAATTCTTGGTAGATTTCTCTTTCTGATGGGGGAACACTCTCCAGAATTCTTGGTAGATTTCTCTTTCTGATGCTGTGTTGATCCACAGGGGCGTCTAAGGAGACTCAGGTCACAAGTCACAAGGAGACTGTTTCTTGGAGCACTTTGATGATTTAAATTTCAGAGTCCACTCTTTGTCATTAATTTTTGCTAATTAATCCATCACCGCAAGCCACCAGTTGTAATAACTCCTCTATACCGACCTGATTAAGATGTTGAGTGGTAGCGAGGTCAGATCGTTGGCACAGAGAATTTCTCGCATAAATTAGAAAATAGAATTTTATTGCATAACAATATTAATTCTAATAAAAAATATGTACAAGATGTTAATATAGCATTTAATTATTTTTCGTGGGTCAATCGCTTATAAATTAATGTCCTCTTAACTCTAAGTGAAACTCGATCAATCAAAAATCTCAGAAAATTACTGTCAGTCGTAACTTCTAAAGAAAGTTCATTCAGAACAGGGCTCGTCCGTTCCTTCTCTTCGGAAAAATATACTAAATCACGATGCTTCAGAGTTAAAGAACTCTCACTATCGCACTTGTCGTGCTTTTTCACTTCGCTGGGATTTTCACCTGATACTTGCTGTATCTATTGAGGTCAGACCTCACTCTTTCCAGAGAGTCACCACTCTCGTTCAGATCTATCCAATCTCTATCCGAAAAACTGTCCTCTCTCACTTTTTCATCCTCGCAGGAGAACTTCTTCTAGGGGCGGGGATTTTGTCGAGGCGGACCCCTCGAAACTCTCCAGCCTCTTAGCCGCCTTGAGATCCCTCGGTTTCGTTTTCACTAAGTCCGTCATTGGACGTTCTAAGACAAACGGCAAAGTTTCGGGCGCAAACCTAAAAATCGTGTGCAGAGATCGCTTCTCTCGCAGATGAACTCTTTCCCACGAACTCGGCAATGATCAAAGCATAAGACCCCTCTTTGGGTAACGCCTTACCACTACATCACTGTCCGAACTTTCCGCTCACAGTACAATAGAATTCGGCGTCTGCCAGTCTTCAAGGCAAAAATAGCGAGGGAAGGTATGCAGTTAAGTGTTCTCACAGGAAATGCTAGAATGACACATAGTGCACCTGGACATAGCGGCTCAATTCTTTACAATATATATATATTATGTTATTTAAATACATTTAACTGTAAAGTTCAAACTCAACATCATTTTTGATTTGCACAAATAAAAAATAATGTGTTACAACTATTTTTTTTCATTCTAACAAGTCGATGCCATACAGAAAAATTCAACTAGAAATGAAAAATCGTTTGTAAATTACAATACATATAAAAAATATTTGAAAAAAATCGTCTGCAATGACTTTTGCGGTAATATCAGAATAAATAAAATTTTCTTTTTATCCATTTCGTTTAGCTTCCTTTGCAGAAAATTACCACGTTTGAAATATTTTTTCTTTTTTTCAAATTTAATGCAGTTTTTAATACATTTATATGAATTTACGTATTTAAAGAATATATAATATGCTAATTTATACATTCTTCCAATATTGTTAAAACAATTTACGTAAAGAATATATATAAAGGCAATTTTTAATGCGGAATTTGCTTAGAATATTTTTGCGATATGTATCACACAATTAGTTCCATGTTTAATAAACTGAAAATGTCGATGTCGGTGATGACAAATATTTTAGTATTTCAGCAGTTAACATATTTCAATATATTTAGAACAAATCAAATATTAAAAGGATGTATTATTTTCTTAATTTTTTTCTTAATCATTTAAATTTTTTTAAATAGAAAATGCAAATAAAAAAATGCATTATTTCATAAATACGATAAATAAATAAGTAAATATACATAAATGTAAACAATAATCATTTAAAAAAGACGAGATATCAAGATATAAATCAGTTTGGATTTTCGTCAACAGAAATATTAGAATAAAAAGTGCGCAAAAACTACAAAATTTTCACGAAAAATTCGAAAATATAAATGGAATTTATTAGGAAAATATCAAAAAGTTCAAAGATGCAGAATTCATAATTCTGCATAAAACTTATAACGCGACAAATATATAAAATTTATTAAAAAAGGTAAAAATCACATGAGAGGACAGAACCCTCATCTCTGGATCTCAGACCGCGAGCGCTGGCTCTGCACCACGAAGACCTTGTTCCAGAACGCGAACTAATAGGTATTTGAAATGCATGCTGAACTTTAACCCGAAATTTCTCGAAAACTAAAGCCCATTTGAAGGAAACCTTTGACCTGAATAGCTAAGGGTATGACCCCTACAACATACTTTAATATCATCAAAATCTGTGAGCATCATGTTTGGCGGTCTCCTTGTTAGTATGCATTAATGAGAAGAAGCTTATTGAATTTCAGTCACCTGGATTATCCCGTCTTGAACTATTTTTTCGGACTCTCGAAATATTCGTTCTGATAAAAGGTATATAAAAAAAATGTCGAAATTGTTTATTTTATGGAGTAGATATAAAATACTAAAAAAAAAAAAAAAAAAAAAAAAAAAAAAAAAAAAAAAAAAAAAAAAACTCTACATAAGGAATGAAGTCGATCGGATAGTGAGTTACCGAGATATTTATGATCACATTTACCACACTCTTCGATGTTTCATAACCCTGTATTTCATTCAAATTTTAATTCAAAGATATATTTTAATTGGAAAAGAGACGCTCAATCCGACGCAGTAAATTCTTAGTTATAAAGGATAACATATTTGGAGTTATAAGGACATTTCTTTTACGCCATTCAGTAATAGAGCATTTAAAGCGAGGCTAACGAAAAAGACAGGCTACCGCGGTGCATTTCACTTATCTCTTTTTACAGACCGCCAGAGTGACGTGCTGCTCTTTTCGTACACCTTCATTGGTGCATTCGAGCATCACGTGACTCCGGCGGTCTGTAAAAAAAGATACGCGTAAAGCACCGCGGTAGCCTTTCTTTTTCGTTAGCCTCGATTTAAAGTTTATGACGTCATCGAGCCACGATTTTATTCGAATTGCAATGCATTTTGTAAATAGTTTACACATGTTTTGTTTTCATATTTTATATTATGCTTATCCATGATGGGTAAGTATTACGGTAGCCCCCCCCCCCCAACGACTAGTTTTACTTTGACTATTGAAAAGATGAAAATCGGATGTAGTGAAGTGACTTTTAGCGTTAACCGAGCAGACTCAAGAGGTTATAAGCACCATTTTGACGCAGTGAAATTTAGGACTTTTTCGGGAGTGTATCTTGCAGAAATGCAAAGTGTTTATACAAATATATTTACACTCAATTATTATACATATATTAAAGTAGAAAACTGTATTTTGTTTAACTTATTCTATTAAAAATTGACCGTTTGGCAATTGATGGGACTGGCCGCTTCGAAAAAAGAGGGTCAAGTAATGGATGCGATAACTCACCGTAGACTTAATCGAATAAATAAATAAATGCGCTTAAAATTTTCGTTGTTGTTGATTCGCCACTCTTGGTGCACTCTTCTTCCTGTCGCTGTAGCCGTTTCAGGTTCGATATCGATTTCTAAATAATAAAATATAATTTTCTGGTGTATACAGAATACTGTAAGTGACAAAAGATATTTTCGAAATTTTCAAAGTCTAAATTGAACCCCTTAGTCATTTCCTTCCCTTCCTTTCCCTCGCGTTTTTTTTTTTTTTTTTTTTTAACGATTGAAAAAAAAAAGCTTTCAGGTACCACTTAGACTTTGACACAACTGTCGACTCTATTGTTTTCTATTTTTAAATTCCTACTATTAGCTCACACTCTCTCTATATATATCTTGTTGGAATTTTCAATCGTTAATAAAATATTTTCTATTCATCCATTCAAGTTCAAAGAATTTTTTTAAAACTTGTACTGGATGACAATTGATGTTAATACAGTTTTTTCAAATATTAATTAATTCATTAAATTTAATTAATTAATTTTTATTTTATATTTCATTTCTGTTCAAAAGTATAGACTCACTCCATATTTATAGTCTCACCTTCACACGTAAAAAGATAATGGGGCTGTTCACGGACGAAGATCAGGCGGCTCGCGGGCGAAGGAGACTATAAATGTGGAGTGAGTCTATACTTTTGAAAAGAAATGAAGTATAAAACTAAAATTAAATAACAAAATTTAATTAGTTAATTAATATTTGAAAAAACTGTATTATCGCTAACTGTAACATCGCTATGGCACTTTATTGTGAAGTTTGGTAATTTTTGAAATTCAATATTTGAAAAACGGCATAATCGTTAGATTTTAAATTTATATCAAGAAAAATACAATTTTTTTACCTTTCTAACGCAGTTTGTCTAACAATTTTGTGAGAAATACTTTTCGAGCTATTAATTTTTGGTATTTTAGCTATTTATTTTTTATTTAATTTTTAGTACATTTCAAAAATTTCTCTTATGTAAGATATTTAGCAGGATATAAATTTAGGAATAAATACCGTCAGTAGCGAAGCGTGTAGATCGCTGGAAAAAAATTTCTATTTGACCTAAGTAGGAATTGACTTTAAAAAAAAGTTTTTATATTACTTGTTATTAAATACTTTTTTTAGACCGCCGACCTCATTACTTTTAAGCTTTGGAAGTAATTTTTTTCCCCTTAGGTGCCACTCCAACTGCAAAGTGCGCCCACTGTAAAAAAACTGTAGATGCCGGAAGCCTTTGGTCACACATGAGGAAGTGCGTAGAGAAGCCCAACCAGTGCCCGGAGTGTTCGGACATCGTCGCCTTAAAGGACTGGTACGCACACGAGTGTCAACCAGCAAAAGCAAAAGGTATACCAACAGTTTTTTTTCCCTTCTGAAACGAACATTGTTTCGATCCTTCTAGTAACAAAACAACATTGAACCAGAATTGTTTGCTTGGTTTAAATCCTGGCTATATTAAGATCTATTTTGGAAATAATGTAAGCATTGGCATGAAATATTGCCCCAACGTTTGGGGTGCTTACTTTTTCTTACTAATGCATCACTGTTGTAGAAAAAATATTTCGCTGTTTCACTGCCAAGATTTCTGTAATATCGGCTTATATATTGGCTAGTATGTAATCATCAGTGGACCTGTGCGAAGATTTCGCACTGCAGTCTAATATTTTTTAGAAATATCTGTTATTTCTTAAGTGTAGGTTTAAACTTCAAAAGAAAAATTAAGAATAAAAATATTTGCAAACAACCTGATTCAAGCCAGAATATCGTCTCATTTATTTCATCAAAGATACAGTAAAAACTGATGGAAGATAGGAAGAAGCACACGCGACAAGGAAAAAAAAAAAATCGTAGTTTAACTGCATTAGAAAATGACGTCATCCGCTTTGGAGAAAACATGGGACGAAGAAAAAAAAATTGAGTACGCATAAAATACTCTTTAAGCTAAAATAAGAAAGCATTCACTTTATGCTACACGTGATGCTTCGATCGATCCATGGTGTTTTTTTTATTCTAAACATTTCCATTTTACTTTTTAATCATAATTATAAAATAAACCCATGTGGGGGAAATCAAACTTATCCTTTTTGTACTATTCATTTTTTTTATAATCGTTGCTGAACATGCTATAATGCGGTATTTTATTCTTGTGGCAACATTGATTTGAATAAAAAACTTTCATTTTATATTTGAAAATAATGCCGATTTAATTTTTAATTAACAGTAATTTTTAATGACAAGTGGGTAAGTGTGATCGAAGATCGCTCAAAGGATTTCGTTTAATTTTCCTTTCAAAACATTTTATCCTTTCTTTAATAAATCCAAATAAATTTCATTTAAGCAACAACAAAATTCCCAACTAAATTTCCAAACCCGCTATTATATTCTGTCATAATAGCACTTTCGGCACCTGTTTTTATAAGTCTTAATGAAGGCTGGGTTCACAGCTGAAAGTGCTCGATTTTAATGTTTAATATCTAAAAATCTAATTAAAGTTTTAATCATCTTTTAGGTAATGTTAATCACATGTTTTTGTGTGCACTTTTTATTTTAATTTGAAAAAGATGAATTTAAGCATTCTGAACTTGTTTTACACTTTTTTTGTTTCTAAGGCTTAAAGTCTATATTTGACTCCTATGCCACCAAGTTCAGCGAGTTTTCTTTTTCCCTTATTTTACGCCGAAAAAACAGATGTATTAATAATTATTTAAAAATTTGGAGCTTCTAAAGCTTACAATTAGGATTTAGCTCTTATTCGGATAAATAAACGCTTCGATTAATAGATTTACTTTTTTTTTTTTGGGGGGGGGGGGGACGCATCTTGTTGTAGTCTGATCTGTCCATTTCATTAGAAGGCACCCGAAGTGCAATATGAACATCGTGTGATATCTGATATGTATAAGCATATTTTCTGTGCAAAACTGATTTCTATGTGTTCCAAAACTCTGCAATGGCGGATATAGGAGAAGTGTGTGAAAGAGATGAATTTGTTATTGATTTCTTTTCACTTCCAGATGAAGTGGTTGAGTACCATTACCAGTCTTCTTTCGACGGTGCATAATGGTATTTGGCAATGTAACTAAATGGTGATAAATAAGAAATCAGAATCAGAGAATCGCCGGGCCCTCCCATCGAAGTGAACTTTTCTCTCGGTCTGAAAACATCGAACAACGAGATAGATCGAGTGTGGACACTTCGCACACAACTTAAAAAAACAAAAGGTGGGTACCGGAACGGCTCGTTTTATAGAGAGACTTGTACTTTTAGACCATCATATCGTTTCGCCTGGATTTGCCGAATAAAACATCCTGAATCTACCGACGACGCTGCAAGTCGTAAGTTCTTTTATCGATTCCACAAACACGTGACATTCGAGGCGTCAGTGAAAATTTACTTATCAGTTACTGTACAAGCCACTCATAACAAAACGTTTCAGAAACGAAAAGTTTGGGTTTTTTTTCTATATATATATATATAAACTTATTAAAATGATCTTTTATTTATTTTCTCTTTAATTTTCTGACAGCCATTAAAAAAATATAAAAACACATGAAAACTGGCCACTTTTTTATTGCTTTTTTTAATTTTATCCATAGCATACTTTTTTTTTTTTTAACGATTACTTTTTTAAAAAATTCTAAAGCATAAAAAAATACACATTAAAAGAAAATACACCTTTTCTGTTTTTTATGCACATGAAAAAATTCCGTTCATTTTATAAATAAATATACTAATTTAATGATAAGCAAATAGGTGTAACCCCTAAATAAGTATAAAAGTACAAATAGTTTAAAAAAAAAAATTATGTTTATCTTGAGAATCACGTCTCATTCCGCGACTAACGTTCATGATATTTCCCAAAAAATACTTTACAACACGTTCATTCGGAGTGGCCACCGATCCCGATTAAGGAAATTTCACCGTCTTTTTTTACGCAAGGTAAAAAGCGCAAGCAAGTGAATTTATAACAAATAAATAACATTTTCCTTTATTTCTTTATTAAGATAGGGCAACAGGAAAGAAAAATAAACATTATTTAAATGATCGATTCATAATTTTTAAATTGTATTAATTGATAAAAGCATATATTTTTCTAATATTACGCTCTTTATTTTTTATTTATATTTTATTTTCTATTTATTAGTGATTGAAATATTTCATTGTTGCCGTTTCGCCGCCAGTTGGGCGATTTCAGCGATCGTGGTTGGGCGCAATTCAACTCCATTGTTGTTGTCACTCGTATAGTATCTTTAATCGCTTTGATCGTCTAACCGTTTACATGCGAATCGATTATCGGTAAATTAGTTTCTACCCCTTACCAATCATTCATATCCCACCTATCACGAGTAGCAATCCGACATATGTTTTTATCCTCATAAGTAGTAGAGAAAGGGGGGTTCAACGGCAGCAGGCGCAGCGCGCAGATGAGTAATGAGGAATGAGAATGTCATAATGGGGAATGAGGGGGTAGCAGGTACCTTCTCAACCGGAAGTACAATCTTCAGAGGATCAACCCTCTTTTTCACACAATAATCTTTTCGCTTCATTTTGTTTATGTGTCTGATATTTTGTAGAAAGGTTTGTGTGTAAGAGTATGTTTTAAAAAGCATATATGTCTTATAGTTATTATAAATAGTTCTATGTGTGACAAATAGCTCTCTTTATGTGTGTGTCTATGTGTGTGTGTGTATGTGTGCGTCACAAATAGTTTTCTTTGTGTGTGTGACTATCTGCTTGTTTATCAAAGTTTTAGAAATATTTTTCATGTTTTTATAACGAAAAAAATATGCGTTAGTTAGTTAAAAAGTTTCACAAATTAAAAAAAAAAAAATCTTTTAGAAAAAGTTTCACATTACTTAAAAAATTAAAAAAAGTACTCAATAATAAAATCAACAATTTTCATTATAACAAAATAATTTACAGAAAGTTATTTACAGATCAAAATATACATCACGATTTTGCGTTAGCAATACAAATCAACATTTTCTTCTTTATTACAAACGGTATTAATGTCATAATGGCCATATGCTAAGCTTCTTATTCCATCATCCAATAAGTAACGCTTGTCGTCAAAGGGACTTAAGCTAATTTTATTTTGAGTTAATGTATATAGGCGATGGTCATCTTGGGAAATCCTTACCTGTTTTTCCATACTTGTTTTTTGTTGTTGGAGGCACTCCAAGTAGTCTTCATGTGTAATTTTCTGCCGAACAATCTGCGTAGACATGCCTTTTGCACGCTTCTTTTCGTCTTTAACAGATTTTAGAGAGTACATTTTGGATTTCAGCCCGACAAACTCAAGGGCTAATTCGCCATTAAGTTCATCCTTAAACTTTCCGAGCGTCTTCTTATTATCTTCAGAGTATAAACGATGAGATATCGGGTATTCAGAAAAGTAAAAAAAATCACGATGCTGCTCCAGATCCTTATAAATATTATTGGTTTGAATATGATACGTTAGGGAATCTGTATCCGTAAAGAGTAAAACTGCGCGATCTTTATATGTTTTCTTTATAAAATTGTAATGGAAATCATACATACAAAGTTTAGATAGTTCGAGTATAGAAAATCCAACATAGATGGGTCGGTTCATATGTATGCTAGTTTTTAATCTCTCTACAGCAGTCAAGTCTTCATCATCAGTTTTAAACGATTTAAAAGTAGGCGATGCTACTAATTTTTTGGCTCTTTTTTCACCATTTCAAAGCACAATATTTCTTCTTTTTCGTAGATTTTCCATGGTTTTACCAAAAACAGAATTGTTCATTAACTTAAAAAAGTCTTTCTCAAAAGATTTTGCTTCTTTCCTTTTTTCGGTATTGAAATTAAAATATTTCTGTAACCATGGACCCTGTTTAAATTTTAAAGCTTTATGCACAGCTGTAATTTTTAAACCAAGTTCTAAATAAAATTTGAGATTACGATAATGGGTTATATAATTTCGTTTATTATTTAAATTTGGTATAAGTTTAGGAGTTCCCACGAATTTTCTATTGTTAAGTAAGCTTCTTGCATGAGAAGACAGCATCTGATCCTCCACAGTAACTCTCTCAGGGGCAACAGGGTATTCATTATGCAAAGGATGTAAATGTTTCGGGTATTCAAAGTTTCCCTCGAAAAGATACCCAATTTCGGAGCTATCAGATAGAGATAGAACCCACTCTTCTGTGATATGACTTGTTTCACACCATTCAAAACCGCCGTAGGGTAAAAATTGGCTCATAGCCCACCCGTATAAGATATTGGCATCCCAATACATGATGTAGCTGGGTGCCTCATTTTTCTTATAATCGGACGTTTTGCTCGGTCACATCTTTTACTTATCATACTAATGCCGCCTCGTATTCCATTTTCAACCATAAGCAACATATCTATATCACTCAGCAACTCTAAAGGTGTATCATACATCTTCAAACAAGCCCGCCAGGCGAGAGAAGGTGCAGTAAACAGGTGAGCAGGGTCAATTTCATAATGCTGCTGACATAATTTCCTAAAGTTTTGAAAAGCGTCAGCAAGTAGTAGAACATCTGTCTTCACATAAAGGTTGTGATAATCACCAAGAGACTTGATATCAAATGTTTTCCATACATTCTGGGCGTGTTAGTACACCTTTTAATCTATAGGCTCATTGGTTAAACTATTAAAAAAGACAGAAGACGAGGGAAGCTGCTTCTCCGAAAATTTTTCAAAACAAGTAAAATAATCATAGGGGTAAACCCCTTTCCGTATAAGAAAAGATAAATTATTATTTTGTGGGAAATTTTCTGCAAGTATAGTGAATTGATCAGTTTGAAGGTTTTCAACAAGTTTTTCCAATGACGTAGGCAAAAATTGGAAAGAATCTATAAACACCATCTGAATAGGAGATGTAGGCTTTCTGATTTTTAAGGTGATATAGTTTTCCATAGAAGTAGCAATAAAATCGATTTCATGATCTTTGAATTTTCCAAGCTTTGTCATAATATGATGGCCATCGTAGTTTTTCAAGTTATGGAATATAACAGGAATTGTTTTACACTGCTTATAGTTCAAGTTGCATTCCACATGTGCAGCTCCTCTGTACGCACCTGACAGGTGATCATGATCACGTGTACGTTTTTCATCTAAAGTTTTCTTACAAATGTGACAAAACTCTGCTTCTCGAAATGCCTTTTCTTCCTTGGGAGAAAGCTTCATGGGTTTAACATTTAGTAACTTTTGACCTAAAATTTCCTTCTCTTGCATCATTCGGTTTAAAAAATGCTCAACACAGTTTTTACCACGATATACCTGTGCTTTCTTCACAAACGTTCCATCAGGTCCAATAACCACACAGGCATAACCACACGGTAAGTGATAGGTAGTTTTCTCGGTATAGGATGCATTAGAAGAGGGAAGGGCTGATGAAATAGGTATAAGGAGACTCTCAAAATCCGCATAAATCGTACAGGCAACAGGGTGTTGTAAATGAATACCAGTAAACTTTAATATATTATCATTTTCACTAGGCATCTTTATAGCTTGCGCAACATGCTGAGAACAATATTCATTATGCTTATCCAAAAGATCTTGTCTTGAAAATCGATGCACACATCGATAACAATAATAGACAGCGGCTCTATGCTTGGTAAGATCATCTAAAAGTCTGGAAAAACTTCTTATCAAACAATAGTGTTGTTTTTTACCATCACCAACCAATAACAAATTAATCACATCTTGATCTTTCTTTTCAGATATATACAGGGGGAAAACTTCGTCCTCTTCATAACCAAACGCATTAACCCATAAATTGTTGAGTTGTTCAATAACAGGTATCTTCTGAAGAGGTACAGGGCATTCTACACTACCTAATTTAATATCATGTTCAAAAGGTCGATAATGTAAAACACGTTCATGTTTTTTGTATAATCTAAGTTCAGTTTAAAAGCCAAAAGACACCATACTAAACATTTGTTATATTCGTTTCTTATATTCAGCACTGCTTTTTTTTCATCGAGTTTTTTAGACAAAGGAATATAGGAACTTGCAGCGAGGGGATGATATTTAGCAATCTTGAGTTCTAAATGAAGAATTTTTCTAAGTTTCCAGCCAGAACCTCTTTGTACAAATTCTTCAAAGGATTTAATAATCTTCGAAAATCCTTCCTCAATATGTTGTGAGATGGTATCTTCTATAAGTTCGGTCATACACGAACATCGAAAATAACATTGAATTTTTTCAAACTCCTCATTATCAGTTAGACGTTTAAGTGATATTTTTTCTACCATATACCATTTAATTGCCCCTTTTTCATGAATTTCACTTATTAAACGGTCGTGTATTTCAGTTTCTACATGGCTATGAAATACCTCTAAATCATTTTCCTCACGTTCATCAGGATGCAAAATCACTGTTTTAAACACATTAAGCGCATCAGAATACTTTGTGTTTTTCGACTTTACATTAGGTAAGCTCATTTTGCGTTTTACACTCACAAGAGGTGTGCGAGAGTGTTGAGTGCGTACATGTTGTCACAGATAAAATTTTCTTCTAAACACTCTATCACAATCACGGCAAGGAAATGTTAAATTCCGATGCGACTGTAAATGCTGCTTCAAATTATCCCTCCGAGTGAAAACTTGATCACATTCATCACACTTAAATGTAGACTGTCCATAGACATTATGGTTTTTCAGGTGTCTAATCAAGCCTGATTTCCTTCTAAAACACTTTCCGCAAGGTTCACAAGTATGTGACTTTTCATTAAGATGAATCTTAGCATGTTGATGCAAATTAAAATATGTTGAAAAAATTTTGTCACAGGTGAGACAAACATGCTTCTTTTCCACATTTGTAGGGGTCACAGTCTTTAAAGAAACATCCTCTTCAACTTGTTTATTAAAATTGGAAAAACTTTGAGATGTAGTATCTTTTTCTGTAAGAACTTCAGAGAATCCATCATGCTGTAACAATCCAACACAATCATGTGTTTTTAAATGTATTTGTAAATTTGATCTTCGTCCAAAAGACTTCTGACAGATATTACAAGTATATAATTTCTCGCCAGAATGAATTTTCATATGTCGGTTCAGATTAGAACTGCTCGAAAAATCTTTATCACAGGTAAGACAGGTAAACATCTTCTTCACAGATACAGAATCTCCCACAATTGGGGCTTCATCAATAGGCATATCAACATCCATAATATAAAATCAATAAAAAACTTTAACTCGTAATAGCAAACAACAACGATTCGCACTGATAAAAAGCGGGAGCAATTTAAAACACGTTTAACCAATAGCGATATGAATCATCAAATGATGAAAATCATAATTTTCCCCCGTCTATTTATACCGACCCGAAGGCAAAGTTGATTTGGAGTATTGCTTGATATGGTTGTTATCAAAACGCGTCATACGATCTCAAGATATATAAGTTTCTTTCCCCTCTTCGTAATATAACATAATTAAACAGATAAACACGAATGTATACAAATTTAAATTCGTAAATTATAATATATCACAAAATATAAAAAATCCTACAGAATAAAAATAGAATTTAGCACTTACCCCAAAAAAACGTCCACTTTGGTTGTTGGTCTTCACTCAACTAGCCTTTCTTCCTTATCTTTAGTAGGGGGCGCTGTCATCGCCGCTAGAGGCACTGCCCTTCTTCCGGTATGTGACGTCATTTCCGGTTTGAGATAAGAATAAACCTTAAATACACTAGCTTAGTCATTCTTCCTTCCCTGTTACGCGCTAGTAGTTGTCAGTTTCTTGTTTAGACGTGTTGTGTGACGTCATTAAGTGCTTGCGATAAGAACAAGGCCACCCTTTATCAACAGGTAAAAAGCTGTGCTTCAGTGACGTCATAAGTCATATGACATAGCTGATAACGGTAAGATTAACTGATAAGAATTTGTACTAATCATCTATTTCCCTTCAAGTCATTGCATGAGGCGGTTGCGCTACAACAGCTGCTATATAAGGTAAGAACAATTCGTATATTATAATAGGATTTTAAATTAATTTAGTAGATGTTACAATTTGGTATTTAAAATTTTTCATGCTAAACGATGTTATTATATGTTGTTCATCATACTAAATCTACAAATTTTAATTTGAAATAAATATTATTAAAATTATAATCTAAAATAAATTAGTTAAAATGTCTTAACAAATTTCAACAAAAAGAAGCTAATTATTAAAGGAAATGTACAAAGTTTATAAATTTACACGTGTGTTAAATGCGTTTACAAACCTTATCATAGGCAAAAGTCTAATTCGACTAGCCTATTTGTTATAAGTTTAACTATAAGTCAACATGTAACACATTTGTGAAAAGGAATCCTACGATTTTTAATTTTCCCAGTTCAGTTTCCATATTATAAAAGGTTAATTCAAACCTTGAGATTATCTATAGTAAAATACTTAAATAAAAATGTATTTTTGATAGCTTAAGAATTTTTTTTTTATATATAAACTACAACTTTGACTACTTTTTAAAATGTTTGCCTGATAGGAAACGACGATAACATGTCTATGTTTGAATTTTTGTGATAACATGCCAATGACTGAATTTTTCTGACAACTTGTCTGTTTTTGAATTTTTCTGATAACATGTCTGTGCTTGAATTTTTCTGCTAACATGCCTGTGTTTAAATTTTTCTTATAACATGTCTATGTTTGATTATTCTCTTCTTTTGAAATGTATAAACTTTTATTATACATGTCTTATGATTTCATTGAAGAAAAAAGTGATCGATCAACTTTATCAAACCATTTTAATGTTAATATTTTTAAACGAACGCGATAATCAGATAAAAATATATGTAGCTAATTCATATTGTTTCACTAAACATTGCATAACGAAAGAATCTTACAAAAATTTTATACTTCTACATTCAAAAATTGCCAATATTCACATCTTAATACTAAAAAACAATCTTATCTTGGAGTATTTCCTGTAACAAAATCTAAAAATTTCATATCAACAAGACCCAAGTTAGAAACTTTACCTATGAACTTAATACCAATTTTTAATCACAAAGTGATAAAACTTAGATTTTTTTTTTAAAAGTTACTTCTAAATCATCTCATAGATGGCGCTGTTGAAAAAAATTAATTCAAAACTTGTTTAAAAGACATTAAAAAAATAAATCTAACTTTAAACTATCATCAAATTCCCCAAAAATCACTTTCAATTAGAAATATTTTAAAATAATTAAAACTTCTAAAACCGTTCATAGGGGGCGCTGCTGTGAAAAAATCGTTTCGAAACTTAGAAAAAATAATTCATTACTTGATTAAAACATTTTCATAAAAAAATTTCATCGAAATATCAATAAACACCAAGTAGATATAAAATAAGGTGCATCGGAAGTGGAATGACCTCTCAAGGTTGCCGGAAGTGGCAGGTGTGGACATCGGATGTAGCAGGTGCTGATAATAGGCATGTTGGAACAGGAAGTAGGGCATGTTTAGACAGGAAGTGATCCAGGAAGTAAGGCCGTAAACTTTTTTCCGGCCTTAGACATTTTATCGTAGTTTCCTATCAGGCAAACATTTTAAAAAGTAGTCAAAGTTGTAGTTTATATATAAAAAAAAATCTTAAGCTATCTAAAATACATTTTAATTTAAGTATTTTACTATAGATAATCTCAAAGTTTGAATTAACCTTTTACAATATGAATGAAACTGAACTGGGAAAATTAAAAATCGTAGGATTCCTTTTCACAAATGTGTTACATGTTGACTTATAGTTAAACTTATAACAAATAGGCTAGTCGAATTAGACTTTTGCCTATGATAAGGTTTGTAAACGCATTTAACACACATGTAAATTTATAAACTGTGTACATTTCCTTTAATAATTAGCTTCTTTTTGTTGAAATTTGTTAGACATTTTAACTAATTTATTTTAGATTATGATTTTAATAATATTTATTTCAAATTAAAATTTGTGGATTTAGTATGATGAACAACATATAATAACATCGTTTAGCATGAAAAATTTTAAATACCAAATTGTAACATCTACTAAATTAATTTAAAATCCTATTATAATATACGAATTGTTCTTACCTTATATAGCAGCTGTTGTAGCGCAACCGCCTCATGCAATGACTTGAAGGGAAATAGATGATTAGTACAAATTCTTATCAGCTAATCTTACCGTTATCAGCTATGTCATATGACTTATGACGTCACTGAAGCACAGCTTTTTACCTGTTGATAAGGGGTGACCTTGTTCTTATCGCAAGCACTTAATGACCTTACCCAACACGTCTAAACAAGAAACTGACAACTACTAGCGCGTAACAGGGAAGGAAGAATGACTAAGCGAGTGTATTTAGGGTTTATTCTTATCTCAAACCGGAAATGACGTCACATACCGGAAGACGGGCAGTGCCTCTAGCGGCGATGACAGTGCCCCCTACTAAAGATAAGGAAGAAAGGCTAGTTGAGTGAAGACCAACAACCAAAGTGGACGTGTTTTTGGGGTAAGTGCTAAATTCTATTTTTATTCAGTAAGATTTTTTATATTTTGTGATATATTATAATTTACGAATTTAAATTTGTATACATTCGGGTTTATCTGTTTAATTATGTTATATTACAAAGAGGGGAAAGAAACTTATATATCTTGAGATCGTATGACGCGTTTTGATAACAACCATATCAAGCAATACTACAACTCAACTTCGCCTTCGGGTCGTTATAAATAGACGGGGGGAAATTATGATTTTCATCATTTGAGGATTCATATCGCTAGTGGTTAAACGTGTTTTAAATTGCTCCCGCTTTTTATCAGTGCGAATCGTTGTTGTTTGCTATTACGAGTTAAAGTTTTATATTTATTTTATATTATGGATGTTGATATGCCTATTGATGAAGCCCGAATTGCGGGAGATTCTTTATCTGTGAAGAAGATGTTTACTGTTTTACCTGTGATAAAGATTTTTCGAGCATTTCTAATCTCAACCGACATATGAAAATTCATTCTGGCGAGAAATTATATACTTGTAATATCTGTCAGAATTTTTTTGGATGAAGATCAAACTTACAAAGACATTTAAAAACACATGATTGTGTTGGATTTTTACAGCATGATGGATTCTCTGAAGTTCTTACAGAAAAAGATACTACATCTCAAAGTTCTTCCAATTTTAATCAATAAGTTGAAGAGGATGTTTCTTTAAAGACTGTGACCCCTACGAATGTGGAAAAGAAGCATGTTTTTCTCACCTGTGACAAAGTTTTTTAAACACATTTTAATTTGCATCAACATGCTAAGATTCATCTTAATGAAAAGTCACATACTTGTGAAACTTGCGGAAAGTGTTTTAGAAGGAAATCAGACTTGATTAGACACCTGATAATCCATAATGCCTATGGACAGTCTACATTTAAGTGTGATGAATGTGATCAAGTTTTCACTCGGAGGGATAATTTGAAGCAGCATTTACAGTCGCATCGGAATTTAACATTTCCTTGCCGTGATTGTGATAAAGTGTTTAGAAGAAAATTTGATCTGAGACAACATGTACGCACTCAACACTCTCGCACACCTCTTCTGAGTGTAAAACGCAAAATGAGCTTATTTAATGCAAAGTCGAAAAACACAATGTATTCTGATGCGCTTAATGTGTTTAAAACAGTGATTTTGCATCCTGATGAACGTGAAGAAAATGATTTAGAGGTTTTTCATAGCCATGTACAAACTGAAATACAAGACCGTTTAATAAGTGAAATTCATGAAAAAGGGGCAATTAAATGGTATATGGTAGAAAAAATATCACTTAAACGTCTAACTGATAATGAGGAGTTTGAAAAAATTCAATGTTATTTTCGATGTTCGTGTATGACCGAACTTATAGAAGATACTATCTCACAACATATTGAGGAAGGATTTTCGAAGATTATTAACCCCCTAAGCGTTTTGCCCGTATTTTTCCGTTTCCCAAAAACAACTTAAATCGGCTCTAGATAAAAATATTTTTAAGAAAATTGTATTTAATGATATATGTAAAATAAAGACATATGAAACATAATTTTAGAAACAAACGGGGAAAGGAAATTTAAATTATTTTAAGTTTCATAAATATTTTTATGAAAATGCAGGAAAGCTCTCAAGACGCTCAGAGGGTTAAATCATTTGAAGAATTTGTACAAAAACGTTCTGGCTGGAAACTTAGAAAAATTTTTCATTTAGAACTCAAGATTGCTAAATATCATCCCCTCGCTGCGAGTTCCTATATTCCTTTGTCTAAAAAACTCGATGATAAAAAAACAGTGCTGAATATAAAAAACGAAGATAACAAATGCTTAGTATGGTATCTTTTGGCTTTTAAACTGAACTTAGATTATATAAAAAAACCTGAACGTGTTTCACATTATCGACCTTTTGAACATGATATTAAATTAGGTAGTGTAGAATGCCCTGTACCTCTTCAGAAGATACCTGTTATTGAACAACTCAACAATTTACGGGTTAATGTGTTTGGTTATGAAGTGGACGAAGTTTGCCCCCTGTATATATCTGAAAAGAAAGATCAAGATGTGATTAATTTGTTATTGGTTGGTGATGGTGAAAAACAACACCATTGTTTGATAAGAAGTTTTTCAAGACTTTTAGGTGATCTTACCAAGCATAGAGCCGCTGTCTATTATTGTTATCGATGTTTGCATCGATTTTCAAGACAAGATCTTTTGGATAAGCATAATGAATATTGTTCTCAGCATGTTGCGCAAGCTATAAAGATTCCTAGTAAAAATGATAATATATTAAAGTTTACAGGTATTCATTTACAACATCCTGTTGCCTATACGATTTATGCGGATTTTGAGAGTCTCCTTATACCTATTTCATCAGCCCTTCCCTCTTCCAAAGCATCCTATACCGAGAAAACTACCTATCACTTACTGTGTGGTTATGCCTATGTGGTTATTGGAGCTGATGGAACGTGTGTGAAGAAAGCACAGGTATATCGTGGTAGAAACTGTGTTGAGCATTTTTTAAATCGAATGATGCAAGAGAAGGAAATTTTAGGTCAAAAGTTACTAAATGTTAAACCCATGAAGCTTTCTCCCAAGGAAGAAAAGGCATTTCGAGAAGCAGAGTTTTGTCACATTTGTAAGAAAACTTTAGATGAAAAACGTACACGTGATCATGATCACCTGTCAGGTGCGTACAGAGGAGCTGCACATGTGGAATGCAACTTGAACTGTAAGCAGTGTAAAACAATTCCTTTTATATTCCATAACTTGAAAAACTACGATGGCCATCATATTATGACAAAGCTTGGAAAATTCAAAGATCATGAAATCGATGTTATTGCTACTTCTATGGAAAACTATATCACCGTTAAAATCAGAAAGCCTACATCTCCTATTCAGATGGTGTTTATAGATTCTTTCCAATTTTTGCCTACGTCATTGGAAAAACTTGTTAAAAACCTTCAACCTGATCAATTCACTATAACTTGCAGAAAATTTCCCACCAAATAATAATTTATCTTTACTTATACGGAAAGGGGTTTACCCCTATGATTATTTTACTTGTTTTGAAAAATTTACTGAGAAGCAGCTTCCCCCGTCTTCTGTCTTTTTTAATAGTTTAACCAATGAGCCTATAGATGAAAAGGGGTACCAACACGCCCAGAATGTATGGAAAACATTTGATATCAAGACTCTTGGTGATTATCACAACCTTTATGTGAAAACAGATGTTCGACTACTTGCTGACGTATTTCAAAACTTTAGAAAATTATGTCAGCAGTATTATAAAATTGACCCTGCTCACCTGTTTACTGCACCTTCTCTCGCCTGGCAGGCTTGTTTGAAGATGTCTGATACACCTTTAGAGTTACTCAGTGATATAGACATGTTGCTTATGGTTGAAAATGGAATACGAGGCGGCATGAGCATGATAAGTAAAAGATATACCCGAGCAAACATCCCTGGTACGCCCGATTATAAGAACAATGAGGCACCCAGCTACATCATGTATTGGGATGCCAATAACTTATACGGGTGGGCTATGAGCCAATTTTTATGTATGATTTCCATTACAATTTTATAAAGAAAACATATAAAGAACGTGCAGTTTTACTCTTTACGGATACAGATTCCTTAACGTATCATATTCAAACCAATAATATTTATAAGGATCTGGAGCAGCATCGTGATTTTTTTTTACTTTTCTGAATACCCGAAATCTCATCGTCTATACTCTGAAGATAATAAGAAGACGCTCGGAAAGTTTAAGGATGAACTTAATGGCGAATTAGCCCTTGAGTTTGTCGGACTGAAATCCAAAATGTACTCTCTAAAATCTGTTAAAGACGAAAAGAAGCGTGCAAAAGGCGTGTCTACGCAGATTGTTCGGCAGAAAATTACACATGAAGACTACTTGGAGTGCCTCCAACAACAAAAAACAAGTATGGAGAAACAGGTAAGGATTTCCCAAGATGACCATCGCCTATATACATTAACTCAAAATAAAATTAGCTTAAGTCCCTTTGACGACAAGCGTTACTTATTGGATGGTGGAATAAGCAGCTTAGCATATGGCCATTATGACATTAATACCGTTTGTAATAAAGAAGAAAATGTTGATTTGTATTGCTAACGCAAAATCGTGATGTATATTTTGATCTGTAAATAACTTTCTGTAAATTATTTTGTTATAATAAAAATTGTTGATTTTATTATTGAGTACTTTTTTTAAATTATTTAAGTAATGTGAAACTTTTTCTAAAAGAATTTTTCTTTTAATTTGTGAAACTTTTTAACTGACTAACGCATTTTTTCGTTATAAAAACATGAAAGATATTTCTAAAACTTTGATAAACAAGCAGATAGTCACACACACAAAGGGAACTATTTGTCACACACACATACACACACATAAAGAGAGCTATTTGTCACACATACATACGCATACATAGAACTATTTATAATAACTATAAGACATATATGCTTTTTAAAACATACTCTTACACACAAACCTTTCTACAAAATATCAGACACATAAACAAAATGAAGTGAAAAGATTATTGTGTGAAAAAGAGGGTTGATCCTCTGAAGATTGTACTTCCGGTTTAGAAGGTACCACCTACCCCCTCATTCCCCATTATGACATTCTCATTCCTCATTCCTCATCTGCGCGCTGCGCCTGCTGCCGTTGAACCCTCCTTTCTCTACCTACTACTCTCATAATTGGATTTACTTTTTAACCATTCAGGACAATGAGTTTTTATGTGACCTGGTTCTAAATAAAACTAGTCGGATGTGCCAATCCCAAAACTTTCTTCTATCTCAGTCATGTTAATACTTCAAAATTCGCTATCACATTGCCAATAAAATCAATATATTTCGTCATTCTGTTTCGTCATGTTGTACGTCAGCTGCTTGCGAATTGTCGGGTTACAGGGATGCGAACAACCGATGTATACTAAACTACGAAAAGTCCTTCTGGCCTGTACCGACAGGAACAGATAGCCTCCCTATTCCTTGGTTTTACGATTTTAGCTAATTTTACTGGAAAACACGAAGGTAAAATGCGTGGAACCTAAATAAAGAAGATTCAATCCCAATTCTCGACAACATTGAATTTGAATGAGAATATCTGCAAATTAGTTCTCTACTGCCAAGTTGGCTTCATTTGTGACAACTTATTTTGGTCGCCAAATTTGGCGATATTCCGCCAACTGTCGCTAAGTTTGGCGAGAATTTGACGTTGGCGAATATAAATATATAGTGTTAAGCATATAAGAATAGGAACAATGGTTGCAACAATGAAAGAAAATTTGCCGAAACCATGTTAACTAAAACTCATAAATTAAACCCGTTTATGGATGAATTCTGCTGTCTTGTTTGAAAATGTCAACCACCCTAAAATTTCAAACCGCTATATCTTAGCCATTTTTTAAGATAGAGCCAAAAAAAAATTGTTCCGGAATCTCCCGATCAAGGCCGAACATTTAGCGAAAAAAAGTTTTAGGATTTCTAATTTTCTTGAATTTGCACATCTTTTTGAATTTGAAATCTTTAAATGGCTATCACAGCGCCCCCTTTCGTCGAAATATCCCCAAATTCTAATAGAACCTGCTTGCCATAGCCGAAAACATAGAAAAAAATGTGGTTCAGTTTGAAGCATAACTTCATACACTTTTAGATGGTACAATAGTGAAAATGGAACAAAAATATCGATCACAGCGCCCCCTTTCGTCGAAATATCCCCAAATTCCGATAGAACCTGCTTGCCATAGCCAAAAACATAGAAAAAAAATTTGGTTCAATTTGAAGCATAACTTCATACACTTTTAGATGGTACAATAGTGAAAATGGAACAAAAATATCGATCACAGCGCCCCCTTTCGTCGAAATATCCCCAAATTCTGATAGAACCTGCTTGCCATAGCCAAAAACGTAGAAAAAAAATTTGGTTCAATTTGAAGCATAACTTCATACACTTTTAGATGGTACAATGAAGACGGACAGACAGACATTTTGTAAAAACATGTTTTTCGGAATCTCTGACCCCTAAAACGTGTAAATCCGTCGAAAACTGGAAGTCGAAAAAAATTTCGATTACAATACTCTCTTCTATTATAGATAGAAAAAAGTAAAAAGCATGTAATTTGCTTTTGTTTTTCAAAAGCCTGGTCTCTCTTAATTATATCACTTTTCACGCTATCTTTTTTATCCTCAAAACTCGATTTAGTTTTGAATTCGCTCATAATTTTAAAATCGAGACTTGTCTTTGGATTTTCCTCATAAGACTTTTTTTTTCAGACCTCTTAAATTCTCTTCTAATGTTCTCATATTTATCGCATTTTTCCGCGAGTTTTGAAGCCATCTTCATATCTTTCCATTCGTCCATGAATTTCCTTTCATTTCAAAGGAAACCTATTTTTTTAACTGCTCCGTGAGCATAAATGAATGAATGAATCATAAATGAATGAATTCTTTTAATGAATCAAAATCTTTAACTTCAAGTTATTCTAACCAATTTTCAAGATAAAATAATTTCCAAAACAAATTTTCATAATCTTAACTCATAAATTAAATCTGTCCATAGTTCGCCTGATTTCTTTTGACGAATTTCAAAATTTTGCTTTAAGGCGCCTGTACTCAGCCTAAACCTATCTAACAAAACTTTCTTTATGTGCTGTAAATCTTCGCATTTGTCTGCTGGTTGTTTAATAATAATTTCGGCAATATCTGAAGGTAATAAAGGAATTAATTGGCTAACTAAATCCTCCTGAGAAATTTTAGTTTTCTTGGCTTGTCTCTCAAAAATCATAAAGAAAAGAGCAATAACAATTAATTTAGAATCAAAGCGCGACACTAAATCTTTTAAGTTAACCTTAGGAGTTCTATGCAAATCTGCATTTGATTCAGTCGGTGAAACGCTAACAGTATCCGTAGAATTTTGAATACGCAATTTTTCTAATTCAAAAAGTTGTTGTTTCTCAAGTTTATCTAATTTAAGTTGTTGAGAAACAACTTAAATTAGATAAACTTGTTTATCTAATTTAATTTTAATTGAAAGTTTAATTGAAAGTTAATTTTAATTGAAAGTTTATCTAATTCAAGTTGTTTCTCAAGTTTATCTACTTCGAGTTGTTTCTCAAGTTCATCTAATTCAAATTTTCCGAGTTGTTCTTTTTCTTCTTGCGCTACCCGATATAATTCAATTTGCCTCTCTTTTTCTTTACGATCTAATTCAATTTGCCTTTCTCTTTCTTTACGATCCAATTCAATTTGCCCCCCTCTTTCTTTACGATCTAATTCAATTTGTTTTTCCTGTTCTTTTCGTTCCGCCTCCTCTTCAAAAATACGTTGCACGCGAATTTTAGCGAAACTTGCATCTTAATCCGATGCATGAACAATAGCCTGAATTATAGCTTTATTTTTACACGTTTTTACACGTTTTACATACTGGTCTCCAATTCTTCTGCTAATAACAGCAAGTCGCTTTTATTATATTTTCCTAAGTACTCTGCCATATTTTCCCCCAAAATATAATAAATTTCAAAATATCAGATATATTCAATTTTCAATAATACAATTTATACAGAAATAGAATTTTTTTACCGAACATATAGTAATGTATTCAAAAACGACACAATTTTAATACAGAAACTTATCATGCAATAGTGTCATCTTTCAAACTGGGTATATCCCCAAAATAAATTTTATACACAACAGTAGAATATAACATAAATTTATTTTTAAGCATTAATCATAATCCTCCACAGTATATCCATAAAATTAAAATGTAACTTTATTACTGCAATAAATAAAAATGTATATAAACCAAACTCTTATTCCAAAAGTTTTATACACATTTATGATTAAAATATCCCGATTAATAATCTCAATTAATCACTAACAATTTACCATACCCCAAGTAAATTTTAAATTACATAAATATTCAATTTTCATAATCTAAACTTCTAAATTCCAAAAGTTTTATGCACAGTTATGATTAAATTTTTCCTGATTAATAATCCCAATTAATCAATAACAATTTTCTTTACCCCAAGTTCATAACCCAAATCATTAAATTTGCAGATACCAGAAATATACAAAAATATAAAAATTCTGTCTAAAAATTTTATTCCAAATTCATAGATTCCCTAGAATTTTTAATTTCACAATTAGTTTATTTTCCAAAACAAAATATACACATTAATAAAATTAATAATACATCTCTTAAGAAATTACACAAAAGGCCTTACCTCCAAATCTGCAGATATACACTCCACAAGGCACCACGGTAATTTTTCTTGAAACATCAGGCTCTATTCCTTTGATTTTCTTAGTGAATCCACGATGATGCACAATGCTCTGTAAACAGATATTTCGTCAATTTCCACAACTAATTCCATAACAGAAGAAAATGTAGAAAGACGCTTTCGTATCCTTGTTCCGTTTAGCTTTTCTTTTAGACGACACACCAAATTGTCCTTGCTTCCAACCTTCGACGAGTTCTCTTGATATTCGACTAATAATGCACAAACACCGTTGTAAAGGATCTCGTTTGCGGGATACAAACAAGATCTATTTTTATCATTAGAATAAGATTTATTCTATTCTGAAATCGTCACAGGAAAAATATTTAAAATTTACAAGCTAAACAATTGAGTTCTTGTCTCAATTTGATCAACAGCGACGTAACTTTACTTTGGGTTCAAAGTATCCAAGTCCAGTAAGAAAGTTCAACACGCTTCAATTAGAGAGTCTCTACCTTTTGCCCGCGCTGATGGCAGTCTGCAAAATGTCCGTTATATAGACGAGATGTCTCTTTCCTTTTGCCCGCACAGCTAGCGGTCAGCAAAACTTAGCACACGGGACGTGACGTCCGGTAGATGAACACAATCATCTTCTCAAGGGATGATTCCCTTCTCCTCGCAGGTTCGAAGAAAATGCAACCTCCATCGTTGCTCTCCAAAAATCGGCTCCTTCACAAAACTCTTTTTTCCGGGTCCCCGCCGAAGGGAGGGGGGGGGGGGGGTTGGCGTTTACAGTTTTCTCAAAGCTCCAATAAAATTAGTTTGCTTTTGCTGATTGGAAACTATGAGTTCTCACATGGCACCTTGTTGCCAATTTCTGTCTTCTCTGGATCAGGGGAAGCCCCTACTTTATCTGTTTTTGGAGAAGAACCTTATTAATCACCTCCCTGCCGTAACGAATTTTCCTTGTCACCATTCCTTTGACCACGCGCGACACCGCGTCTGCCAATCTTGACCGTGAGAAAGGATCGCTATTTCCTAAGCGTGAGAAAATAATGTTATCGATGGAAAGTCCCATCCAATATTCACAAATAATTTAATGGGGACTTTACACCGTCTTCTTTCTTGATCACGATTCTGTTTACACATCAGCAAATATTCCTAGATTATGCATGGATCCTGAGTTAATTATTCTAGACCACATATCTTACGTTGCTGCCACCAATGCTGTAAATATAAAGAACATTCGACGGTTAAAGACCTGCGACCGGCTAACTGAAAAATGGCTTAAATTTATTATTTGATAATTAAGTTCTAAAAATATTAAATTAGTGTATTTTCATCAAAAAGACATTTGTGTACAGATTCTTTTTTTCTTTTTTTTTAATTTATAGAGTGATAAAACGATTGTGAAATTGCATCTTTACATACGCGAACCAAGTTGGGTATATAAAAGAGTGCAATTATGAGACCCAATTTTGGTACGTAATTACAGAAACACAATGAAGTTACGGACGGATTCTGATGTAGTACTTTTGCTATTGATATTATTATTAATATTATTATTATTATTATAATTTAGAACGATAATTATTCAAAATAGATAATTAGTTGGATAGGAATATTATTTTCTATTTGAACCCAAAATAAACTTTTATTTTTCTTCATAAACGTACCTTTAAAGGAGAAGACGAGACACTTATTGTTGCATAACTACATTATTTTCCATTAGATCTCGAATGTAAGCTGAAGTAAATCTTTTAAAGCACCAAAACTGCCAACTTGGGATAACTTACGCTTTATAGACACGTTATTGGGTGAACTCGCTGGCTAATTGAACAAGAAATTAAGTGATGAGAAAATATCTTGTTCGTTGGTACATCGGTAATCGGCACGCCATTACGGTTTCAACGTAACGTAAGCAGCGAAAAATATGATGCAGAAAGTCAGTAAAACAATCCTAAAATCTGCATAATTTAATTTTGATAGCAATGGTTATTGTAGATAATAAGCAAAAAAAAAAAAAAAAAAGAGAGAGAACCATGACAGTTTCAAAGGATACGCTAAATGATGGAACATAAAAGAACTCATAATAATAAATGTATAGACATGTACTACTATTACTACAGACAGATAATTACGAAAATAATTGTTAAGATGAAATAATACTCATTGAAGAAATATGTACTGTTAACAGTATGCCAGACTCAAAAAGGGGTTAACTTAAACAAACTGCAGTTTTCTACTTTAAAATATGTATAATAATGGAGTGTAAATATACAGAGTGTCTCTTTTATTTTGCAATCCGCGTAAACTCGAAGCAAATGAACGACACGAGTGCATGCTCACACCGTTAGCGCAGGTAGCGGTGTGGAGGGGCGTGTGAGCAACACTACCAACAAGCAAGAAAACCGCAGGATACACTTCAGTGTTAAGGAGAACGAAGTGAAAGGTAGTTTTGCGACAAGGTGCTATGTGCAGAAAAACGCGCGTTTATTATTGAACATTATTTTTGAACGTCTTCGTACAAAACCGTCAAGGAACGATACAAAAACAAGTTTCCAGACTCTGTGGTGCCGAATAAAAGCACAATTAAGCGAATCGTGGACCATTTTCAAACAGAATGGACTGTGGAACCGAAAAGAAAGAACCATCTGTCGTTTGTCCTAACTGACCACAAAATGAAGGAAATCTAGAGGAAAATCAAGGAGAAACCGGCCACGTCAGTAAGAAAATTAGCAGATGAACGTTTCGTTTGGTGCCAACACGATGGCGCTCCTGCGCATACAGCCAACGACACTCTGTCATTTCTCCAAGAATTTTTTGGTGATTGGCTAATTAGAAAAGGACTATGGCCTCCACGCAGTCCAGACCTGTCACCGACCGATTTCTTTTTGCGGGGTTATTTGAAAATCGCGTGTTCCGTGAACTGGTAGCCTCGATTACTGAACTAAAAACTCGCATTACGGAAGACATAAACGCTATCATACCAAACGCATTACAGAATGTGTCTCAAAACCTCCTCAAACGGGCCCATATATGTAAAGATGAAGACGGCGGTCACTTCTAACACTTTTTGTAGTCGTTTAAGCACTTCTGTAAAGTAAAAATTAATGTTTGTACAATGTTCTTTTTTTAGGGTGGCAAAATAAATGAGACACTCTGTATTTCTACAAATACTTCGCATTTCTTCAAAAACTATTCCCAAAAGAGCCTTATATTTCAGGGGCTTCAAAGTGGTGCTACCGCTTGAGTCAGTGACAAAGACTTTGGTCGGTCAAAACAAAACGTCACCAGATCCTATTTTCACTTTAGTTAGTGTAATATGTTACACTATGTTTGACGCCCTGAAATTTAAGGCTCTTTTGGGAATGGTTTTTGAAGAAATGCGAATTATTTGTAGAATTTTTTTTCACTCCATTATTATACATATATTCAAGTAGAAAACTGCAATTTTTTTTAAGTTAACCCCTTTGTGAGTCTGGCGTACTATTAACAGGACATATATCGTTATTGAGTATTATTTCATCTTAACAGTTATTTTCGTAATTATATGTCTGTAGTAATAGTAGTAATTGTTTATACATTCATTATTATGACTTCTTTTGTGTTTCATCATTCAGTAATAATGCCAATAATAAAAGTTTGCTTGATTCTCTTTGCACCGTTCGCGATTCTTTTATTTCAAACATATGTTTCACCCTTTAAATTTGAAATAGGGGCTACTTTTCCAAACGGATAATTTGTGTTGAAATACAAAGAATACTAGAAAAAATGTTATGCTTGTTTAATACTGATGTAATACGACACTTATCCAAACGTCTTCAGAAATTTTTGCTGAGTCTAATGTCATAAGAATAGTACGCAAAAGAATTTTTATATTCGTTAGATTTCAGTAAATGACCTATTGGATACATTTCAGCGAACTTTAGCTTTTGCGATTCGGATAGCTACTTTAATATTATTAACGTAAAAGTAATTTTTTTCCAAAAACGGAAAAAAAATCGGACCCCAAAAGGGTTAATATGTTGAAAAGTGGCGGTTTGATAGAGGGTGGGACAGACCGCTTCGGGGGAAAAAAAGGGTCAAACGGTGGACACGGTAACTCATCGTAGACTAAACCTAGAACAACGAGACCAAAAATAAATAAATAAATATAATGAATAGTTTTCTTAGCTCAAAATCTAGTGAAATAGGTAGCCGTTAAAAAACGAATGTGCATTTTCAGTGCAAAGGCATTCAAAGCGAAATGTACATTTTCAAACAATTTTCTCGCTTTTTAAAATGACACAGAAAAGCGGGTTAAGAATACTTGGAAATAAAATTCATATGTATTTCACCAGAAAGATATATGGCGATTCATTTTCAAAAGATTGATGCATTGAAAATGGGCGTGGCTAGACTGCCCACCGATTTTCAAAATGCTAATTAAAGAGGGAAAAACGTATTTACAGATTTCGTTTCTGTTGACTCACTGTTGCGCGCTCTACTTTGTATAGCTCCGAAATTGCCCTTTCACTTTCGAGATCTATTTCTAAGTCTTGTCTTTCACGAATTTAAAAAAAAAGGAATTGCAGTTACGACTCTGGTACAACAGGAGACTGTTCTGTTTTCTATTTTAATTAAAGACATCTTTTTAGATCACCGACACTCATTATTTTGAAGCGTAAATGTCTTTGGTAGTAATATCTTTTTTTTTCCGTTAGGTGCCATTCCAAGTGCAAAGCGTGCCCACTGTTCAAAAAATGTGGATGTTTCATCGCACAAGAGAAAGTGGGTAGACAAGCCCCCAGAGCGTTCGGTCACCACCGAGTATCAAAAAGCAAAAGGTAACCCAACTCTTTTAATTGTAAAACTAATAATAGTTAGATCCCTTATATATAGCTAGTATTATAGACAGCTAACGACTGTTTTCGTTATTTATTAAATACTAGCTGTTACCCGTGACTTCGTTCACGTAACATTAAAAAAAGAATAAATGCATTAATTTAGCAAAGCATTTCGTTCAATAATAAAAAACATATCTAGTTAGCCAAATCTTTATCACATTTTATAAGAGACAATACGGTATTTCTTTGCTATAGGGGCCTTAACATAACCCAGTTTTAAAAAAACTGAAATTTCATGCCAAATAATATATACAATCGCGAAAATGAAACTGTAACCAATGAAAAAAGAAGAGCCCAGTAAAATCGTGAAAATCGACGAATCCCTCTTCGTAAAACAAAAAATAACACTGAAAGAATTCTATACAACAGTGCATTATAGGTGGTATTTGGTGTGAAATTTGTATATGTATTCATTTATAAATTTGCATTATTATATTGTTTATTTGTATAGACATGTGTTATATATTTCTTACTACATTATTATTTTATGCCTTGTTTATGTATATATTAAATAAAGTGCTTCTCGCTAAGTGATGTAAATGTTGAACAAACTGCTTGTGGATTGTATACATTGATAGATATTTCATAAAGATATAACAATCTGATGCGATTCTATAATGTAAATAAAGGTTGCTAGAAAGTACTTTCTGCCCAATTTAACCTTGATATTTTTTCTATCACGTCAAGGACACTCTATACAAATAACTATCGACAACAGCAATCTGATGATCTAAATTTACATATTATTGTTAGTATATATAGGATTATTTTAATTTATTTTGTGCGCTTGAATTTTTTTACGCTTTTTCTAGGGTTAAGTGTCGAATAAATGTACTTTCTTGTTATTCTATTTTGCCATTTTTATTTATTCTATTTTCCATTCATTCCATTTATGGATATTGATTTAATTTACATATTCGTTTCAAAGAATATTGTTTAAAGTTATTTTTAGCATTAGGATAGGATACGATTAGGATTATGATTAAGATTATAAACTGGACGACAATGGTATGATTAATTCAGGTTTAAAGGATGAATCAGAATGTCTATTTACATCATGAAGTAATAAGACAGTTAGAAAATTATCGTCTGATATTTTTTAATATGTTTTACAGTCATAGTTGGCATCAAAGGTGAGCGTGGAAATGTTCATCTAAAATACCATTAAGTGTTTACCACGCAAAAACAAATCTGGTTACAACAATGTATTTAATTTTGCGCCAAATTTCACTTGATAAAAAAAAAGGCTATGAACCCGATTACAGATCCCTAACCTTCATATCCTCGGAAATTTTCTACCTATATGTGAAAACCTTTTCTACTATATACAACGTGCTCTAACGTTTATAATATCATGAATTGGCACAATTGTTCAAGTTTACATAATTCGGCTGGAAGAAAAGTTTCATTATTTTTTTATTTCTTCTTTGCTTTTGCATTACGCGAATTTGTCGGTAAAATTGATTTTCGTTTTGATAACATTGTTGTTTTTTAAGTTTTTAAAAATATTGTAATTTTACTTAAACATTGCTTTAAAATCTATGCCATTTTTCTCAACCTACAAGACTTTAAAAAAAATCTATTATGAAACAGAACTTTAAAAAAGCTATATTTAAAAATGACAACAAAGTTTTTACTATTTTAAAGCTAAAAGAAATGTAAAATTAAATTCCGGTTCGAAATGACCATTTACAAATGTGTTTTGATTGTGGAAAAATGATAGAGGAAAAAGGCTATTACTTCGACGCAATCATTAAATCTTTAACTTTTATGAAAAAATGCAACTTTCTTTTAAAAAATAAAGTTATTTTTATCAAGATTTCCTGATTTTCTATACAGATAATTTTGCGGTGCATATTATTGACATTTGCTGCCCAATACCTTTTCAAAGGTTTTTTTTTTTTTACTTTTTAAAACTTAAATTAAAAATGTGGTACCTTTATGTTAGCCGTGTGCAGACGATAAACCGCCAAGTATTATTCCTTTCACCATCATTCGTATTGAATTCGTATTAAAATATAAATCTTTCACTCATTTCATTTAAAACACAGAACTTTAATTTACAACACATACATTTAAAATAATTCATTTCATGTGAAATAGAAAAATAACAAAAATAGAGAAATTAGTCTCAAATAATTTGATAACCCAAGATTATTTTATTTCAACATCAAAGCAAATCTATTTTATTTTCGATATATGACATCATATCCCGTAAGGCATGGTGACGTCACGGTGACGTCAGTGTGAAGTCACACTGTGACTTTGTGACCGTCGTCGTGACGTCAAGTGACGCCGATGTGAAGTCACTGTGACATAAATGTGAGGTCGTTATGGCCGTTTTCAAGGCTTTCTGTGACCTCACAATGTGACTACTTTGTGAAGTCACCGTGCGACTTCAATGTGAAAAATGTGACGAAACTGCATCGGATAGGATGACCAGATTTTACCCGAATCCTATCCGGATTGTTCGGATCGACATTTTTTTATGCTGCAAGTTTGTGACGTTTGTGACGACACTGCACCGTGTCGGGTGACCAGATTTTACCCGAATCCAATCCAGAAAGTTCGGATCGATCTTTTTGGATTTGTTTGGCTGCAGAATAGATTTGTATTAGTGGTCGGGTGATCTGATTTTCGTGAACCCGATCTGACCCGAGTCGGGTATAATGTTTTTACTGTAAGTCTTGTTCGGAATAGAATCTTGCATACGCGGAAGAGTCATGCACGAATCCGGTTATATACTTCTTGAACATGGTTGAATGTCGACTTGAACATGAATGATGGTTGACTGAAATTATATTTCGATTCAACCCATATTATTACCCTAACCCAACAACAACAACAAAAACAAAAAAATCTGTATGCCCACAACCCGACCGAACCTGATAAATGATTTCGCATAGATTCGGATAACAAGATTTTACCAAATCCGGATACGATCGACGATAAGGATTGGATCGGCAATAATTTTTATTAATGCAATTCGTATTCAAATTAAAACTTTGCATCTGATTGGGATACCGGCTAATGTAGCCGTTAAGCAAGAAAATTATAAATGTAAAAAACGCATACTAAATTAGAAATAATAGATGAATGTATTAAAAATTATAATAAAACTAAATATATCAATAATATGAAATTCTATTGTGCAAATAACAACTTTTTAAATTAACTTCTACTTCCATTTGTTTTATTTAACCACAAAAAATATTGACAATAATTAAAACTATGCTATTTTGCTGTTATGTTATTGAAGTCTTGTGAATGTGTATACTTTGCGATATTTCCCCTCTCTCAGTATCACGAAACTTTCTGACACATTTATGAACAAATTTTTAAACGTATGGCACTTGCATGCCTCATTATTAAAGCGATTTGGAATGAATAGCGTTTTCCATTTTTAGATAAATGAAATACTTAAGATCAATTTCGGTCACGTTTTTCCCGTTTCTCACGCTGCGCGTCGAAAATTCGGTTCAAAACACCGACTTTGATAGTGTTTTCTGAAACATCTTCTTCCGTTACCAAAAAATGGAAAACGTCATTCGATTAAATATATTCTGAATAAGAAAACCTGCCAATTTGTTGTATTTCCGAATAAAAATGAATTCAGAAATATGTCAGAAATTAGCTATTTTGGATTTGAGAACAACTTTAATGAAATATAAATATGGATTTTAAAATAAGCATTGTGAAATATCTATGTTAGGAATCCATTTAAATAATAGATCTATCTATTGTGAGATATTATTAAATAATAAACATTGTACCAAGCAGTAAAACATTTTTCGAGGCAAATGAAATTTAAAACTTAAGATCATAAACGCAAAAAATATTATATAATTTTTTTTACAAATATATAGTTTTTGATAGAATACTAAATGCAGAACTTAAATATAAATTTTTACGGTAAAAAAATTCGGTAACACAACTGGAAAAATTACCTAAACTGAATAATTATTTTATTATTTTATCAATATTGATTATTTTTATGCACGTAATGTTGACATATCTTGACATCATGCTATAAATCATGCATGGGACCTCTATTTTAAATACTATATGCGTTTTAATTACGTTTACTCCAATATTTGACTGGTATTACTTTATCTATAAATGATAACTATAAAAATTAAGAAAAATGTTTTGTTAATAAAAAAAAAAAAAAAACTTAATCTATTTAAAAAATATATATATATTTATGAAACTATCTTTTTTAAATAATAAGTTTTGCAATAGATTATTTTTTGGAAACACCGATCATTTTTTGTTGATAACGCACTGCACCGCAGCCACTCTATTTAGCATCGGATTTGAAGAAGTTGTACAATTTTCTAATAATTTACGATTCATCGATAGTAATATATGATGACGCCAATGACTTGATATCTATCTGGCTTGATGTTTGATTCCGGGGCAAGAACCACAGTAACATTTTCTGTGATTCTGATACCATAATACATACCGTAATTTCCGGCGTATAATCCGCAGCTCAAAGAGTCGTTTTCCGACCCAGAAATATTATTTTATAAAATGTAACTTAAAAGATCGCTGTAAATATTTAACTACAATTATTGAATAAAATTTCTGGGTCGAAAAACGACTCTTTGAGCTGCGGATTATACGCCGGAAATTACGGTAGTATACCGTACAATCGGATTTGAGATCTACTGTATGAGTTTTAGAATGCAGTTTAGTGAACATTACTGATATTTTGAATTGTTTTAACAATACAGATAATTTATATGATACAATTAAAAAATAATAAATCTAATATTAATATCAAATAGTTAACATTTAATTAATATTTAAATTCTTACTAGTATACATAACAACAAAAAAATTTCAAGCTTTGCTGTTGGTGTTCTTTAGATTGAAAAAATAACATTTTTACATACCTTTTTTTATAGCAAACGTAATTCTTTATGGCATCATGGAAGTAATCCGAGGAATACAAGTGTTTTTCAAGTAAATTAAGTACAAAAACATTACAATAGCATTGACGAATACATATCATAACCGCCAACGCAATTTTAAGCATTTTCGGACTTATATTTTAATCTGAATTCTTAAATCCGATAAAACGACAGTTTTTTCTAGAGAATATCTCTTGCATTTTCCGTTCCAACAATTAAATGTCGTGTTTTACTGTTTAGTGGTCTGCAGTAGCACTAAAAAAAAAAAAAAAAAAAAAAAAAAAAAACATGAAACGAGACGGGAATTATCCTTGCAACTCTTTGACTTAATAAATAAACCCTTCCAATGAAACCAACCGCTTGCTTTTCGAAATAGCTTCACCGCAGACGATAAATCGGACGAGTTCATTTTACAAATATTGAGCAGCTGGTCAATTTTCTTAGCAATCATAAAAGAAAAAAAAAATCAACTT
Source organism: Maratus michaelseni (assembly GCA_963931845.1). Classification (NCBI taxonomy): domain Eukaryota; kingdom Metazoa; phylum Arthropoda; class Arachnida; order Araneae; family Salticidae; genus Maratus; species Maratus michaelseni. Next base: position 96,058,197 of record OZ007596.1, read on the forward strand.
CCTGTTAACAGATGTGCAATTCACTGAAATAATTCCCTTTCTTTTATTTTATTTTATGTCAGGTTTACTAAATGTAATTTTTAAATTAAATAATGCCGAGAGAATTGATTGTATTTTTTTAAATAAGGCTTGAATAGCTAAAAAAATTATATGGAAATTTCTGGAGATAAAATGAAATAGTTTTATACTTCTAAGGGGAGCAAATTACTTATTTTATACGTTTATGATATTCATAATCTACTTCATCCATAAAGGTACATAACAATTTAAATAAAGCACTTGCATACAAAAAATAAACTTTAATTTTCTCAGTATATCCCATTATCTGTATTTACATTTTGACCACATTGTAACTTCACATTTTAATGGCACTTCGCAATGAACAAGCACCTCCCTCCACTATGTTATTTTTCAGCCTTTATCAATAGTAGAAGTAATTTATAATTGATACAATTGTTTGAAGTTGTTTTAACACAAATTATTAATTTTTCATAGAAAATAAAACTTTTTTTAAATTAAAAAATAAATTATAAAATTAAAAACATTTTCTAGTTTTCATATCTAATTACCTTTGTATGATAATCTACAATTGCATAGTTACAAAAAATTATATACATACATGCAGATCATTTTTTTAGCTAGATAAAGGAATAAGTGACTATAAATTAATTTACAAGGGGCAACAAAAATTACTAAGGTCAATGGCTCAATGTATCAAATGAAGAAAGATGGCACTAAGTAAAATGTTTCTTCTCATTTTCAAATATTTTTTAAATTCACATTTTTGTCACAGTGTGAGTTCACTATATGGTAGTATATTTTAGTAACAGGTATAACGTAACATGCGTGACTTTCAATGACGTCACTGTGACGTCACAAAAATTTAAAAATTGTAGAAAAGTATTTTTAACTATAAATAACATGTTTTGAAATAGTCCTGTATGATTTTTAGAGTTTTTAAAGAAGTTCACACTTAAGTCACAATGTGACCTCTCTGAATGGTGGCATTTTGGTCACAGATGTGCCGTAACAATTGTGACTCGCAGTAACGTCACAGTGACGTCACTGTGACCATGCATGCTATGCGGGATTCGCTTGCTTTCCACAATTACTCGTATTTATGCACCTTGTATTATTATCAAATATTTGAAAACATAAGTTTTATTTCTAATATGACGTCATTTCATATTCTGTTTCTTAAATAATTAATTTAATTTTCATTTTTCACAGGGAAACTTTTCATTTGAAAATAAATTGTTGAGTAAAAATTATTATTCCAGGTTTTGATTTAGTTTTGGCAACGATGAAGTATTAGCAACGGTAAAGTAAATTTAACCATTTAAAAATATTATACGAAAAAATGTCCATTTATTCTCAATGAAAATAATGAAATTTTGAATTATTAAGAAAAATATTTGAATAAAATAAATAAAAACCAGCCTATGTTCATTTACGGGTTGTAATCAACCTATATGCAAAGATACATGATCATTAAAATCTCCATTTTGACGCTGGCTTCAGCCTAACATTTGCACACAATCGGATTTATAATATTACTAGCTGTTACCTGTGACTTTGTTCACGGAAAAATTAAAGAAGAATAAATGCATTAATTAAGCAAAATACTTCACTCCAGATAATTAAAAACGTAAATAACTAACTAACTCTTTATCACATTTCATAGGAAACAATACGGTATTTCTTTATTATAGGGACCTTGACATAACTCAGTCTTAAAAAAGTGAAAATTTGTACCAAATAATCGCGAAAATGAAAATGCAGCCAATTCAAAATGGAGGGCCAAATAAAATCGTGGAAATCGACGAATTGGATAAAAACAAATGTCAATTTTACCTGATACACCACTTTATTTTTAACGCTTTTGTGAAACATTTTAACAACCGTCCTTCAAAAATAATTAATTGGAAATATTATAGGCTGTTTCTGTAAATTCAATTCAGCCTCCTTGATTTAATGTATAGCTGAAACAAATCTTGTTTTCTAAAAGACAACATGTTGACAGATGATTTTTGTTCTGAAGAAAAAAATTGATTCATGAAGTTTGAATTTGTGAAAATATGTTTTTATTTTTCGGATAATTTACTGAAATCAAGATTCTGTTTTCACAATCTATTCAAATTGAAAATAAATTCTGTTTTCAGTTTTAATGAGAAAATGGCGTAAAAAATATATTGATCCGTTTTATTTCTCCTTTTCTATCCACAAATATGGAGCAATTTACTTGCCGTTTTTAGAGAAACTTCGTTAAAAATTTACAATAATAATAATAGGCTGTGCAGTAAAGTGATAATTCATATCCTTTGTATTTATATAATTCTAAAAAACTCGCACTCGTATGTAACTGATATTCAAACTCAATCGATTTCAGTATCGATAAAAAAAAAAATTCAGTTTTTCATCTTAAATATTACGTCCATTATCTATCTACTTTCATACCACTATATACTGATATTAATGCTCCTTGTATTATTAGGAATATTTGAAAATACATGGTTTTATTTATGACGTCATATTTGTGCAAGCCAAGGAGGATCCTTTTCGTAGTTCCATGGTCCAAACGAAATCTTTTCTTAAAAATATAATTATTATTCATTTTTCTATCTAATTATATCGCAGTCTTTGACAGAAAATGTCTTCTCAGCGTAACTGATATTCATACTTCATGTATAACAAAAATACTCCATATTTGCTTTCAAATATCATGGCAATTCATCATCTTTTGAATTATTTTGAATTTACATTTTTTACGTGGAAATCGTTCAATTGAAAAATAATTGTTGAGGGAAAAATATTATTCCAGATTTTGTATTTATTGGCAACGGTAATGCTTAGCAACGTAAAACAATTAATTAAATTTTAAAGGAAAAAATGTCCATTTGATCTCTATGAAAATAACGAAATTTTGAATTATTAAAAAAAATATTTGAATAAAATAAACCAAAACCAGCCTATGTTCATTTCCGGGTTATAATTAACCTATAAGCAAAGATACAGGATAATTAAACTCTCCATTTTGACGCTGGCTTCAGCCTAACATTTGCACACAATAGGATTTATAATATTGTTAGGACGACCAATTAAACATTTGAAAATGGCTGAGAATGGTTGTACAAAATGGCTGAGAGCAGGGAATTTTATAACAACTGTATGAAGAAAGAGTTTTAAATGTATCGTTATCAATAGGACGTTATTTTCACGAAAATGGAAGTTAAAATAGTTTTTAATTGATAGGAAATACTATTATTTGCGCTGGTTTAACATTTTCAATAGTAGGTAAGAAAAAAAAATCGGAATAAATGAATTTCTTGTAATGTTTTCCCAACATAAAAAATCTGCCTAATCTGCAGATTTCAATAAGACAGAAATTTTCTTATATGTATATTTTTAAATTATTTTTATTGGCAACCCATCTTCTCTATGTAATGTTTGGAAAACATTAAAAATCTGCCTCATCTGCAGATTTCAGTATTCGAAAAATGTTCTTATATATATTTTTAACAATTATTTTTATTAACAACCCCCGCGTCTCTCTGCAATGCCGGAAATATATATACAAAAATCTGCCTCCAGTGCAGATATTATTAACTTAGAAACTTTAAATATACATTTTTAAAAATATTACTTACCCATCATACGTAGTATACGGTAAGTCTTGTAATAGTTTTGAAAATCGAAAAAAAAATTTTGACGGATTTACACATTTCAGACACTGGAGATTCCGAAAAACATATTTTTAGAAAAAAAAAAATTATCGTCCGTCTGTGTGTCTGTAAACGCTTTATCTCCCGAAAGAATTGAGATAGACACTTGCAATTTGGTATGTACTTAGTATGTAATAATTGGAAGCAGCCTTTTGAATTTCAGTAACCTCGATTAACAGGAACTATTTTTTTCGGACTCTCGAAATATTCGTTCTGATAAAACGTATATAAAAATTTTCGAAATTGTTTATTTTAAGGAGTGAATATAAAAGACAATAAAAAAAACATAAATTTTGCATAAAGCATGAAGTCGATCGGAAAATGAGTTGCCGAGATATTTGTAATCCTATTTTCCATACTCTTCGATTTTTCATGACCCTGTATTTCATCCAAATTTCAATTCACAGATATATTTTAATGGGAAATGAGACGCTTAATCAGATGCAATGTTAATAGGATTATTGTTTTTGGAGTTATAAGGATGTTACTTTTAAGCAATTCAGTAATCGAGCCTTTAAAGTTTATGACGTCATCAAGCCAAGATTTTATTCGTATTGCAATGCATTTTGTAAGTAGTTTACACATTTTTTTATTTTAATATTTTATATTATGCATATCCATGATGGGTAAGTATTACGGTGGCCCCCAACGACTAGTTTTTCATTCAGCGATCCATCTTCTCAACGCACAGCTGGGAAAACATTAAAAATCTGGCTCATATACTGATTTCATTAACACAGAAATTTTCATATATATTTTTTGTAACAATTTTTATTCAACAATTCCTTTTCTCTAAGTATTGCTGAGAAAACATTAAAACCAGCCTCATCTGCAGATTATATTGATATTCACTTAAAATAAAAATGAAATATTCACTAACCTAATACCGTTAATGAAATCTGACAATAAGACTGTTTTCGGTACTTTTCGGTTCGCCGGGCGCCAGTGAAATATATATATATATATACGTTTACACACACACACACATATATATATACATTTTACATATATAAATACTTGGCGCAGCTTTTCCCCAATGGGACCTTGTGCCATTAAACCTCATACAACCAACCATATATAAATACACATACATATATGTATATGTATATATATTTCACTGGGGTCCGGCTAACCGAAAAGTACCCAATTTTCTTATAGGAACTGAAAATAGGAAATTAAAATGCTTATATATATGTGATGATTTCTAGGGCCGAGATTATTGAGTAATACAATTTTTTAATAAATTTTTTTTCACTATTAGATGTTCTTTTCATAATCAACCGAAGAGGAAGTTTCCGCACTAGGATTTATATTTATGGAAGTCGTATTATCCACAGTAGATGGCGTGTGTGCGTCTGCATAAGGAGAAAACTTCATCCACGAACACAAACATGCTTTTATTTTAGAAGCTTTAAACGACATCATGTGCATAGATCTGGTTTCACACGAGTCATCTTTTTAGTTTTGATGAAATAATTTTCATTACAGCAGAAGTCTGATGGTTAGCTTTTATAAATATTCATTCCGAAATCGTATCAGAAAATACTATAGGTCGCTTCGCCAATACCAGGCAGAGATTCGATTTAACAAACCAAACACCAATCCAGCGTCCGTCTTTCGAATGCTCTCCGAAGCAAGAAAGCGCCGCTATATCTTTTCAGTAAGAGTAGGAATACATGGTTCACGTGATGTCCTGTGCGTCAATCGTGAGCCGGGATCTAACCGGGATTCTATGCGACGGCACCAGAATATTGGAATAAAATGGTTTCCGCTAAATTTTTGGCGCGAAGGAAATTACCAGAAGGTTCCATGATGTTCGATGATTTAGCTATGACCCAGAGTGTTTTAGTTTAACTGAATATAGAATGATTTTGACTTTTAGGGAAAGGAAAAAAGAAAATAAGAAAAATGGTTTATCGAACTTGGAACAGAGCCAGAATGGAATTAAAATAAATGTTTTTACATTTTAATATAAGAAAAAGATTTTATGATCTGGCGAATTAATTTTAATATCGGAACTTATTAAAATAAATACAGTCTTTTTAGGAATTCAGAAAATTAAAAGGGAATTATGCGGGTTTTTCAAAAGTATGAATATTATGGAGTTTTTATAATATATACTATTATATAAAGAGGAAACGGTGACTGACTGACTGACTGACTGGGTGACTCATCAACGCCCAGCCGAAACTACTAAAGTCAGGGTCACGCAATTTGGACAGTAGATTGCTGTTATGGCCTAGGCAAGCAATAAGAAGGGATTTTTGGAAATTCCCCCCCGAAGGGTGTTAAAATGGGGTTCTAATGTTTTAGGTCATTTCGCCATATCTCAGCAGCAGTTATAGGTAGGAACGTGAAAATAAAAAAAACAAAGCTACTGAAAAAGGATTAAACACCTATTTCAGCGATTTTAGAAATTCCCCCCAGAAGGGGGTTAAAGGGAGGTTCGAATGTTTTAGGTCATTTCGCCATATCTCAGCAGCAGTTATAGGTAGGAGCTTGAAATTCCAGAAAACAAATCGACTAAAAAAATGATTAAACACCTATTTCAGCGATTTTAGAAATTCCCCCCAGAAGGGGGTTAAAGGGGTGTGGTCGAATGTTTTAGGTCATTTTGCCATATCTCAGCAGCAGTTATAGGTAGGAGCTTGAAATTCCAGAAAACAAATCTACTAAAAAAATGATTAAACACCTATTTCGGCGATTTTAGAAATTCCCCCCAGAAGGGGGTTAAAGGGGGGTGGTCGAATGTTTTAGGTCATTTCGCCATATTTCAGCTGCAGTTATAGGTAGGAGCGCGAAAATCAGGAAAATAAATTTACTAAAAAAATGATTAAACATTTATTTCAACGATTTTAGAAATTCGCCACCCGAGGGGTTAAAGAGGGGGAGTGGTCGAATGTTTTAGGTCATTTCGCCATATTTCAGCAGCAGTTATAGGTAGGAGCGCGAAAATCAGGAAAACAGATCTACTAAAAAATGATTAAACATGTATTTCAGCAATTTTAGAAATTCCCCTCCCGGAGGGGGTCGAAGGTTTTAGGTCATTTTGCCGTATCTCAGCAGCAATTTTAGTTAAGAGCACAAAAATCAAGAAAACAAATCTACTAAAACCATGATTAAACATGTATTTCGAGGATTTTAGAATTTCCCCTCCCGGAGGGGGTTAAAGGGTGGTGGTCGAATGTTTTACGTCATTTCGCCATATCTCAGCAGCAGTTATAGGTAGGAGTGCGAAAATCATGAAAACAAATCTACTAAAAAATATTTAAACACATATTTCAGCGATTTTAGAAATTCAGACACTATGAGGGGTTAAAGGGGGGTGGTCGAATATTGTAGGTCATTTTGCCATATCTCAGCAGCAGTTATAGGTAGGAGCTTGAAATTCCAGAAAACAAATCTACTAAAAAAATGGATAAACACGCATTTCAGTGATTTTAGAAATTCCCCCCGAAGGGTTTTAAAGGGGGTGGTTTTGAAAATTTTAGGACATTTCGCCATATCTCAGCAGCTATTTTATGTAGGTGCGCGAAAATCAGAAAAAATCTACTAAACAAATCTACTAAAAAAAAAATCTACTAAACAAATGATTAAACACGTATTTCAGTGAATTTAGAAATCCCCCCCTTCCCTCGAAGGTGGTTAAAGTGAGATTCGAAAGTTTTAGGTCATTTCGCCATATCTCAGCAACAGTTTTAGGTAGGAGCGCGAAATTCAGGAAAACGAATGTAATAAAAAAATTACATTGTCTACCCGTGCAAAGCCGGGACGGGCCGCTAGTTTAAAGATAAAGACGCGATTTATTGAACTAATTAGCAGCCATTAATATATTGAATTTAGATATGAGGTTTTTGGAATAATAAAGTAAAAATACATTATTAAACGGAGGAAATAAATATTATAGAGTAAGTTAGAATAGAATGGAATAAAAATACTTTAGCTTATCGCGATAAATTCTAAATTTTGTTGTATTATCCCCCCCCCCCTTAAAAATTCTAGACTGAACAAGCTGTTTTATAAACGGCGGTTTCAGACAAGAAAAAAAAATTAAATTTTAAAGTTGTTTAGAGTGAGCCTGCACTGGCATTGGCGAAAGATAAGCAATAAAAAAGAACGAAGTATAATAATTTTGAAGTTAAAATTTTGAAGAAGAAGGACGTGAAAGAAGATCTCACTGAAATACAAAAAAGTTACAATCTCACTTACCATTCGTAAGTGCACAAGAAAAATACAATAACAATAATTAATAAATATTAATAAACAAGAAAAACAAAATAATAATAATAACAAAATTTTGCTTTCACCAAGTTCACAAAGTTTAGAATAAGTAGTCACAAGCAAATTGTTAAAACAGAGAAAAAAGAATTCGACTTTATTCAAATTTGAATTTTTTAGATCTAACTTTTTTATTCCGTCTCTTTCTTGGATCGTTATAAGTCTTCATTTTGTTTTTATAAAATGATTAGTGCAGTGCCTTTTTTCAAATACAGTTTTTATATAAAGGCTGAAAATAAAGACATTATTCCATCAAATTTTAAAAACTGCAGTCAATACTTTACATTTCTAGCATTTTGTCACAACATATTTCACTTAAGTATCACAGTAAATTTTCTACATAATAAACAAGTCTCTTGATAATGATTAACTACTTTTAAAGGTTTGTTTATCAAATTTTTTTCCTGAGCTCGTTTATTTTGTATTTGGAATATGTTATCTTTGTTATATTCCTGTGGGATCCCAACATCTTTAACTAATATTTTTCAAACATTTTTTCCCTAATAAATAACATAACTCTTCAGTAATATAAATAAATACTACAATAAAATTCAATTCATAACCGTAACAATAATAACTTTCAATATAACTAATACTTCTCAACATAAGTCAGTAATTCATAATATAATTCAATAGTAGAAATAATAATAATATAATAACAGTATAAAAATCTAAGAAAATATCACAGTTTGTTTATTTATTGTTAGGGAAAATATTGGTTGAGGATAAAATAATTACGTAGCAAATAAATAAATTTCTTATTTTTTAATTATAAAAAAGTATTTTTGCCAGTCAAAAATATACAAAAAAAAAAAAATAATAATAATAATTTCTAAATCCAAATAAATTTAAACTAAATATTTAGAAAGTCAACTCTCAACCAGTATTTCCTTACAATATATATTTTTTTCTTCTCTCTGATACCCTTTTACAAACTTATACTGTTAAGTTATAAGTATTCATATCCTAAATGTAGAGAGTTGTTTTTTGGCAAACGTAGAATAAATAAAGACAATACATAACAATAAAAAGATGTTAATTTTAGCTGAGAAATGTGATACAAAGACAATTTTGTCTAAATACTCAATTTTTTATTGTTACACAAAACAATAACTGTAAAACCAAACATCACTATCCAATTATTTATATAATTACTAGCTGACCCACCCGGCGTTGCTCTAGCCCTTGTAATAACCTTAAATCTCTTAAAAAACGGAACTCTGGCCACGGTCTACGATGGCTTCGGAATCGTATACCCGGCATGCTCGTACGCTCTAGAAAATCTTTTATTTCCCCCTACCACCGCTAGGGGAGCATTCTGTTCTAAACAAACCTCTTTCCGAACGAACTTCTTAGACAGGTCCACGCTGCCTACGTTACTGTATAGTAGGCGCACTACAAAATTGAGCTGGTTTCGAGAAGATTGGAACACTATTAGCCCAGTTATTGCAATAAGGCACAGTTAGGAAAATAACCTTGAGTGAGATGCCGAGGGGAGAGGATGTTCGAGTGTCCTTCAGAAAATGACTAATTAGGAGGCCCACTATGCATGCATAAAAATTCGTTTGTTTTGTTAAGCTAGGAACTTAATTACAAAGTTGGCTTAAACTTTTATTTGTAAATAGTGGTAACCGCTACTCATAAATTTAATTTAATGTTATAAAGGGTGACTATTAAGTTAAATATAATGTTTGGAATCACTTGCGTTGAAATCGGAAAGATAGTTGCTGATATATAGAAACGTGGCATAGTTAGAGAAAAACCTTGAAGGAGGGGCCGGGGGGGGGAAGGTTGTTCAAGTACCCTTCAGCAAATGACTAATTAAGAGGAGCACTATGCATCTTTCGAAATTCGTTCGTTTGCTTAAGCTAGGAACTTAATTACAAATTTGGCTTACCCAATTATTCGGAAATAGTGGTAACCGCTACTCATAAATTTAGTTTAATGTTATAAAGAGTGACTATTAAGTTAATTATAATGTTTGGAATCACTTGCGCTGAAATCGGAAAGATAGTTGCTGAGATATGGAAAGGAAGCATAGTTAGAGAAAAACCTTGAAGGAGGTCCCGGGGTGGAGAGAATGTTTAAGTTCCCTTCAGCAAATGACTAATTAGGAGGACCACTATGCATCTTTCAAAATTCGTTCGTTTGCTTAAGCTTTGAATTTAATTACAAATTTGGCTTAAACTGTTATTCATAAATAGTGGTAACCGCTACTCATAAATTTAGTTTAATGTTATATAGGGTGACTATTAAATGAATTATAATGTTTGAAATCACTTGCGTTGAAATCGGAAAGATAGTTGCTGAGATTTGGAAACGGAGCAGAGTTAGAGAAAAAACCTTGAAGGAAGGGCCGGGAGGGGGGGGGGTTGTTCAAGTGGCCTTCAGCAAATAACTAATTAGGAGGATCACAATACATCTTTAAAGATTGATTTATTTGGTAAGCTAGGAACTTAATTTGAAATTTGGCTTACACTATTATTCGGAAATTCTGGTAACTGCTTTCTAGAAATACACCTCGAAGCTCAAATGTAATTAAACCCTTGCCCCTCTTCATTTCCGCAAATATAAAAAAGAATCTGTTGAATAAAGTTTTCTGTATTAAAAATCTCCATCATATAAATGTCATGTAAAAAAAAAAAAAAAAAAAAAAAAAAAAAACTTAAACCCGACTAATTGTCATGAAGAAAAATGGGCCTGGAAAATATTTCAATCAGTGGGACGTATGTGTAATTTGTCATGTACAGGTGGCGCGACATTCGCTTGGCTCCTCTACGCTGATAACTTCAATCCATATTGACACTATTTAGTTAGAAATCCTTATTTATGCATCGCTACTCTGGTTTATTTAATTACTTCTGTGAAGAATGGATGCAACCAACCAGTGAACGAACCAACCCAAGAGAATAAACGCGTATTTTTTATGACAGTTCTTTGTGAATATTAATTAATATTTCAGAAAGTAATTGAAATATTAAAATTCTGAAGTAATGGTGCACCAGGAGAGGGTTTGAACTACCTAAATCTAAATTTACAGCCTTCTAGGTGGGCTAAATTTTCCTAGCCATCGCCAACAGACACACACATGGACACATACACAGAGCGAAACTTTCTTTTATTAGTATAGATAAAATATTTATAACTGTTACTATTTGATTATCTATTGAAATAAACATAATATTAAATTTTGAAACAATTGGTTTAAGAAAAGTAAATAAAGTAAAAAGAGTTTATTTTGATATAGAATTAAAAACATTTAATTTCATATTTCAACATCAATTTGAAAATTCCTAAAATCAAAATACACATCTTATGCCTGCATAAGGAACCTCAAAAACTCTCAAAAACAAGTAAATATTTTAGTTGATCAGGCTAAAATATACCCACAATGTTGAAAATAAAAGCTGTGACATAATTATAAGATAATTTATTTTAAGTTTTAAAATATTAAGCTTTCAAAAATGAGTAATATCTCTGTTGCGCACCAAAGACATACCTGATACTATTGAAAACTATTGTAATAAGAGATATTTATAGAATTAGAATTTACTCTATGGTTTTTACTTTAGTTTGATTTTGTGATGGTGATTGTGATGTTTGTTGTGGTTTTGATTGTTGTTTGGGTTGCTCATGAAATAGTCTGAAATTATCTGGTGAAAAATATACTCGTAATTTAGAAACATGTACAATAACTGAATTTAGTTTAGTCTCATAATTAAATTTGTCTATTTCATAGATCACATCAGAAAGTTTATTTATTATTTTGTATGGTCCAGAGAAAGTAGGTTCTAGTTTTCGAGTGTTAGGATATTTAAATTCTTCACAAATTACATAATCTTGTATTTCTAGTGGAGATTCAACAAATTTTCTATCATAGAGTCTTTTACTTTTAAGGTGGAATTCACGAGTTCGCGCTTTTGCAATTTTGAGTGCTTTATTAACAGGAGGGTAATAATTTTGTTTTAAAGGAGATTCATAAGGTAATTGACCATAAAATAAATAGGCAGGTGGGAATTTGGTTATGGAATGTGGTGTGTTATTGTATTCTTGGATGACTTGGTCTAATAATCTAGTCCAAGTTATTTTAGAAGAAATGGAATTAACATTACATTTCAGTTTAGTAACAATAGTTTGATTAACTCGTTCTACCTTCCCATTGGTTTGGGGGTGATGTGATGATGTAAAACGTTGTTGAATATGATATTTTCTGAGAGATTTTTTGAATCTTAGAGACCTAAAAGATTTATGTCTTTTGCTAAGTATTGTTTTAGGTATTTGAATATTGAAAATTTGTTTTAAACAGTTAGTATATGTTTCGGTACTAACACTTTTGGATGGAAAAGCCCAAACAAACCTAGTTGCATTATCTATTATTATGTGTAAGAATTTTTTTGTTGAATTGTAATAATTAAATCCATCCACAGTATCAATAGAAAGACATTCAAAAGGTTGATCTGTGGCTGGCATAGTTTGTAATAAGCCAAATCTTTTTTGTTTGGGTTTTTTATTTCTCTGGCATGTATCACAACGTTTAACAAATTGTGTAATATCTATTGTCATGTTGGGCCAATAATAGTTTGGAGATATTAAGTTAAGCATTTTTTGTATACCTAAGTGTCCAAAATTATCATGAGCAATATGTAATAATTTTTTCCTAAGTGACATTGGTACTACTATTTTTTTTAAATCCTTTTCTCTGAGTAATTATAATCCCATTCTCTTTTTTGTATTTTTTGTCACAAACATTATCTTTATCTTGCATTGCCATAATTTCTTTTTTGTCCAATAATGAATTTACATGTTGATTAAGATAAGCAACAGGATTTCGTGACAACATGTCTGCTTCGACATTTGTAGAACCTTTTTTATACTTGATCTGATTGACATGCTAAGTTTTAAAGACCATCGAAAAAGTTTACCTCTTAAATTTTTAACATTCTTTAACCATACCAGAGATGCATGGTCGGTATGCTAATATCCGAACCCTATAGCTCACAACGCATTGGCGAGCGCCAAATGATTTGGCGAGAACAGCGCTATTTCGCGCATGCGCATAACCTAGCCAAGCAGTTCAGTGCTTACGCCGCTACGCTTATGCAAAGCAATGGCTGACGGTGGAGTGTTTTGCTACGAGAAACTAGAGATAAAAATAAATAAGAAAATAAATACCTAGCTCTACCACAAATCAAGCAGATACACGGTGAAAATACAGGTATGTGAAATAATTTCAGTGTTCAGTATATTAACGTAATATCCTTTAGATATTGACAAATTTTCAAGATAAGACAGACATGAGACAGTTCATTAGAATATCGATGTTGATAGTTGAGACTTTAATCTTGTGAAAATTAAATTAATATCGCACCAATTAACACTATCTGTAAGATACAGTTACTTTTATTTTTGGTTGCGAAAGCGTCCTTGAAGACGCCAATTTGGTTATATATATTTTGGCTTAGATGCTTTACACTGACGCTAAAAAAAAAAAAAAAAAAAAAAATCGGTTAAAAAAAAGAAAAAAGTCGCCAAAGTTTGGGGACTGTTTTTTCTTTTATGGCAACCCGGCTATTAAGCTTGTATTTAGTTACTGGTGTTGAAATTTGTTATTGTAATCTGTATTTGCGTGGATGTTAAGGGAAATGTTTGCGCGTGTCTGTATTACGTCATTGATGATGAAAAGTAGAGAAAACGTGATTGGTTGTAGAAGAACGTTCTATTGCATGTTATTGGTTGCAGAGTCGCGTATTACAGAACCATGTATGGAAGGGAAATAAATTTGCATAACTGTTGAATTAATGATTGGTTTTTAATTGTCATGTGAATTATTACGTATTGGCGGTTACAGTGGCGGTTATTACAGTGGCAGTTAGAGAGAGCGGTAGAATTGAATTTATCATTCTATTTTGTTTATCGAAATTGTTTTGACGTTTGTAGTTGCTGGTAGAAGTTGGAAAATGTCCGTGGCTATAGATACCATTTTTCGAGAGTACCAGGTAAGTTTTTATGAGGAAGCAGAAAGGCAAGTTCAGCACTTCAAAACTGAAATAACGCGATGATTTTATCTAATAGTTTGGGTTAAATTAGAATTTGAATTACCGAATGGTTACCCTGATATAGTAGTGCTCTTTAAAAGATTGAAATGAGGTAATTTTATCTAAAGGTTTGTGCGAAATTACAAAATCAGTTATCGAATGATTATTCTGATTGTAGCAGTCCACTTTAGAAGAATGACGTAGGTAAAGTATTTTCTATTAAATTTATGTTAAAAAAATTTATTTTTCGTTTATTTTGATATTTACATTCTGATTTAACTAATACGTCATTATTTATAAATGTTGTGTTCGTCATGAAATTAGAAACTAAATAATTGAATGTTTACACTGATATAGTAGGGCACTTTAAAAGATTGAAATGACGTAATGATTTTAACTGAAAGTTTGTGTGAAATTAAAATTAGCATCAGCGTAGGATTACTGTAATATAGTAGTGCACTTTAAAAGATTGAAATGACGTAATTAACATTTTCCATTAAATTTATGTTGTAAAAAATGTATTTCTGGTTTATTTTAATTGTTGTGTAGAAATACGATTTTCTGTGTTTTCGAATACGTTATTTATAAATGTTCTGTTTTTTATGTTTCCAAAATGGCAACGGATAATAGTAGCTTGGCGCAGTCTTGGAAATCGCGCCATCCAAACAGTCGCCAATCTTTTGTTTACATTTTAGCGTCAGTGTAACACATCTGTTCCTATATTTTTTTAGTTTTTGTGATGAAAGGCAAAAAAACAAACTAAAATCTTCATAATTTCTACATTCCCCAAAAATATCGCTTTTTTTTTAAAAATAGAGTTTTCCTTACTAATCACCCAATAATAGTTTAAGAATTATTAACACGACATTTTGACATTAATAAATGTGTCTTATCTTGAAAAAAAAATGTTTATAGAGATAATAATAATACAACACTGAAATTATTTCACATTGTAGTTAAATGAGGGTTTGTATGCAAGAATGTATGAGTATTGAGTGAATGAACAACCATTAACATAGAAAAGTTAGGTAAACATAAACTATGGTAAATAGTAACATGAATAAAGAGTAACCTAATGTTTCAATGCAATTAATTTCTGTAACTGTAAATATTGTGTGTTTGTTGTTTTGTTTGTTTATTGAGAACATACATCTGACTTGTGTGCTTGACATCAAGTGCCCGCTTATAAGTCATCGTCAATTAGAGATGCAAAGGATGGAAAAACCGGATTTATTCCCGGGAATAAACCGGGTTTTTTGGGAAGGAAATATTAAAAATATCCGGGAGTTTTCAGAAAATTTTAGACATGGATTTTTTAAATTTGTAAACAAAATATTCTTTTACATATGTAAAGAAAACCAATAACACAAATACGGAAAAATGGTCCAATTTACATCAAAACTAATGAAATACATGCTTAAGCTGCAGAAATATTAAGTAAGAGAAATTAAAATAATATTGGTAAGTTGATATTTTAATCATGTATAGGTAAAATGTGCGAGAGGTAGATGACAGATTCATCTTACCTGGCATGAATGTAAACATCACCCCTGTTCTCCGATTCAGACAAACAAAAAATAAAAGTAAAAGAAATCAGTTAATTGCACTGCAACTCACAAGAAAATTAATATAGAGTATGCCTGGATAGTAAATATGCCAGCTAACAGAAATTAAACTGTTTGAATTAGTAAAGAAACACTCAAATACTTACCAATGCACAGCCACCATTGTTAAAGCAAATGATATATGTTATAATATATAAAAAACTTCCTATATTATAAAAAATCTTATGTTTTGTGAATTCATCATAAAAAACCTATTATAAAATTTTCAGAACAGTGCCTGAAATTTCGAAAAATAAAAAATTGAAATTGAAAAATGACTAGTTTTGTTTACTTTCAAAACTTCTTCAATATTTCCAATATTCCCCAAAATTCCGGGTTTATTCCCAAAATTTCCCGAGTTTATTCCCGTCTCTAAAAAACTGTGGGTTTTTTGCAACTCTATCGTCAATACACAGGTACGAGATAGCCACAAGGAAATTTACAACACAAGAGAGTTACAACCGCGAGCTCCACAAAGTGTGTGCAATGAGCTGGCGCGAGTCGAACCCGCCGACCTGACTCTTACGCTCTCAAGCGATTAGTGGAATGGTGTCTTAAACACTCGGCCACTGAGGCCGCACTGTAAATATAAATAAATATATCATTATGCATAAACATGTACAACAGTCTTAACAGCATAATCACATTTTCCCCCCTATCTTGAAAAAATAAATACAGTAAAGTTTAACCACTGTTTATATTATATTTATTTATTTATATTAGTAACAGCCTCCCCCCTCCCTCTTTATTTTTAAGTGGGAGTCAAACCATTTAGAATATAAATTTAGGCTTAAAAATGCTATCATAAATTGCAATAAGGGTTTTATTGAAAGTTGAATATTCATTTAATGTTTTCAACTTGTCAATTTGTATTAGTATGGAGACTTTTAAAGTGTATTTCTGGAAATGTGGAGTTTGATTTGAATTTAGAGACTTTTTAAATGGAAGAATTGCATTTTACCTAAATAATAGAAAGTTGGTGACCGTAACATTTTCTCATATTGCTGCTTTTGTTGATAGTGGCATGGTTTAGCCAAATTTTTTTTTAAATACATTTATGTCTAAAAATAATATGAATCATTTAGTAATAAGATTTTTTGGTATTTTTTTCTTATGGCGTCCCTCAAAGATAAATCACCAAGCGACCAAGATTTATCGCCAAATTATAAAGCATGTGTGACATGATAATGTATGATCAATATAACATTTTGTGACATATATGGCCAAGTTATAGTCATGTGATGTGTATATGTTGTACATATATATACAACATATATATATTATGTGACATGTGTATAAGATGCATATAATATGTATAATGTTTGTAAATAATGTAAATAAACGTATCATTATACATAAACATGTCTCATCAACAGCATAATCGTTTTTTTCCCCTAATCCTGAAAAAATAAGTAAAGTTTAACCACTGTTTTTGTATATTTTTTTATAGTAATGTTTCTCCTCCCCCCTTTTATTTTTAATTGGAAGTCAAATCATTTAAAATATAAATTTAGGTTTAGAAATTCAACATTAGCTTCAACAAGCACCGGTTGAATCCTCGAATAAGCGAGGAAGTTGGCGGTGTTGGATTTCGCGAGGTGATAAATGAGGTTTTCTTGCTACCAGTTCGTGTCTTACACTTTTTCC
The DNA here is from genome assembly GCA_963931845.1 of Maratus michaelseni. NCBI lineage: Eukaryota > Metazoa > Arthropoda > Arachnida > Araneae > Salticidae > Maratus > Maratus michaelseni. The sequence goes on from OZ007596.1 coordinate 96,075,483, forward strand.
ACGCCTACGTTGTTTGATGTAGAAATTTGATTGGTTTACGAGTAAATTAAATCCCTTGGTCGGGTTGGTTGGTTTATTGTGTGCGGTAATGTTGGATTCATAGAGTTCAGACCGCTACACACAGACGTTGTTTGATGTGGAAATTTGATTGGTGTATGGGTAAATAAATCGTTTGGTCGGGTTGGTTGGTTTCTTGTATGCCGTAGTGTTGGATTTATAGAGTTCGGAAGTAACTACAGATACAGCATGCCGTAAAAACGTCTTGGAGTATGAAGCCGGTTTTTGCTCAAATTACTAGACCCAAAGAAGAGAAGCACATGGAATAAGGGCTGAATTAATTGGACAGCGATAGGTTTTCAAAGGAAGACTGTAAATATTCATAAAACGAAATAAAATCAAAGTTTAGTAAATTTTACGGCCATATTTTTCGATTTTTACATACTTTTACCAATATTTTCATTCAGATATTTAAATTTTTACACACTTTTAGTAATTTTTTCGTTCGGATTTTTCCAGTTTTACAAATGTTAAGCTATTTTTTCCTCCAGATGTTTCTATTTAAAAAAATATTTAGCTATTTTTTCCTCCGGACTTTTCTATTTTTACAAATTTTTAGCCATTTTTCCCTCCTAATTTTTCTATTTTTACCAATTTTAAGCTATTTTTTCCTCCGGATGTTTCCATTTAACAAAATATTTAGCTATATTTTCCTACGGATTTTTACAAATTTTTAGCCATTTTTCCCTTCTAATTTTTCTATTTTTACCAATTTTGAGCTATTTTTACCTCCGGATGTTTCCATTAAAAAAAATATTTAGCTATATTTTCCTACGGATTTTTACAAATTTTTAGCCATTTTTCCCTCAGGATTTTTGTATTTTTACAAATTTTTAACTATTTATTCCTCCGGATATTTCTATTTTTACAAATTTTTTTGATATTTTTTCATACGAATTTTCCAAATTTAACCTATTTTTTCATTCGCATTTTTCGTTTTTTTTTTCCCTCTGTATGAATTTCACGTATTCTAGATATTGCTATACAGCGAGTTTCATGCGTCCAGTGATGTTTTTTTCGGTTAATGTACGTAAAGCGTACATACACAAGTTACTGATCGCGGCTTGAATGAATTTCGTGCATTCTAGAGATTGCTATAAAGCGAGTTCCATGCGTCCAATGATGTTTTTTTTTCGGTTAATGTACGCGAAGCGTACATACACAAGTTACTGACCGCGGCTTGAATGAATTTCATGCATTCTAGAGATTGCTATACAGCGAGTTTCATGCGTCCAGTGATGTTTTTTTCGGTTAATGTACGCGAAGCGTACATACACAAGTTACTGACCGCGGCTTGAATGAATTTCATGCATTCTAGAGATTGCTACACAGCGAGTTTCATGCGTTCAGTGATGTTTTTTTCGGTTAATGTACGCGAAGCGTACATACACAAGTTACTGACCGCGGCTTGAATGAATTTCATACATTCTAGAGATTGGTACACAGCGAGTTTCATGCGTCCAGTGATGTTTTTTTCGGTTAATGTACGCGAAGCGTACATACACAAGTTACTGACGGCGGCTTGAATGAATTTCGTGCATTCTAGAGATTGCTATACAGCGAGTTTCATGCGTTCAGTGATGTTTTTTTTTTCGGTTAATGTACGCGAAGCGTACATACTCAAGTTGCTGACCGCGGCTTGAATGAATTTCTTGCATTCTAGAGAATGCTGTACAGCGAGTTTCATGCGTCCAATGATGTTTTTTTTCGGTTAATAGATGCCATGGAGATAGAAATATGAAGGAGAACAGTGAAGATAGGCTTTGAAGATCAGAATATGGACCGGAAATTAGTACCCGGTTCGTGGCGCTGGTGCTTCCAAAGGCCGGCCATGTGACCTGTCAAACATGACAAATTGTCGTCTTCTCTTCCTGCATTTTGGTTTCGAGCATGGTAAGAGTTCTCAGTCGAAACCGGAAATAGAGGGCGGTAAAGTCCCCAAAGGCCCAAGAAAACGGAAACGCCGCCATACTAGGTACCGCTTTTAGTTCCATAAGTAGAAACATTATCGTTGTTCTCCTTTTCTCTATCTTCATGATGGACGCGAAGCATAGTCAACCGCGTCTTGCATGTATTTCATGCATTAGAAAAATGAGGAATATCGAAATTTTCTCCAATTATAACGTGTGTGCTCTGATGTAGAGAATTGACTATTTACAGAGTTTTTATGAGAATTTCTTTCATGAAGTAAACGTTGATTTTATTCTGTTTTGTGACAATTTTCAAAGTTTAAGCCATATTTTACTAGAAATTTTTTAATTGTTAAAGGTAATAAATTATTAAACTTGATAAATATTTCAAAAAAATTCATAGAAAAAAATAGATAAAATTTGTAAAAATGGATACATCTGGAAGAAAAAAGCTGTAAATATGTAAAAATAGAAAAAAATTTGATAAAAGTATGTAAAAATGGAAATATCCGGAGGAAAAAATAGCCGAAAATTTGTAAAAATTAAGTATCCGGCGGAAAAATAGCTAAAAATTTGTAAATATTGAAAAATCTAGAGGCAAAAATAACAAAAAAATTTTTTAAATAGAGAAATCTGGAGGAAAAAATAGTTAAAAATTCATAAAAAATGGAAAAATCCGGTGGAAAAAATAGCTTAAATTGGGAAAATTCGGACGAAAACATAGCAAAAAAATTGGAAAATGGGAAAATATGGTGGCAAAAATAAGTAAAAATGTGTGAAAATTGTAAAATCTGGAGGAAAAGTAGCTAACAATTTGTAAAAATGGAAATATGATGAGGAAAGAATAGTTAAAAATTTATCAAAATTAAAAATACAGAAGAAAGAAAAATAAAAATATGGAAAAATCCAAAGGAAAAAAATAGTTAAAAATTTGTAAAAATGATAATATCCGGCGGAAAAAATAGCTAAAAATTTGTAAAAATAATTTGAGAAAAATAGCCAAAATTTTAGGTCTTTTGCGCTACCACCAGAAGTAAAATTTTATTTATTTCGTTTTTGCATCTTACTTAGCTACCCTAGACACAAGTCTTTTTCGGTATAGCGAATCAAAACAGAAAAAAAGTCCCGACCCACAATCCGGCCAACATTCACCGAGTGAATACAACTTGATTGCGTTAACTTAAGGATTTTTTAAATGCTTTGCGCTACCTCAAATGAAGTAATTTTGCTTCTTTTTTTATTATAATGTATTTTTATATCTTTCTTTTAAAGAATTTTCACTATAGCAGTTTTTTTTTCTTTTATAGCTTCAAAAAAAGAAAGAAAACTATTGCTCTCCAATAAATTTACTTGAGCTGCTCTGCCGCCAAAATTAAAATGTAATTATTATTATTATTATTTTTTTATTTTACTAAGCAACCCTAAAGCCAAGTTTTCCGCGGTATAGCGAAAAAAAAAAGTTTTTTTCGGCCCACCCTATTGGATAGGAATATTATTTTCTATTTGAACCCAAAATAAACTTTTATTTTTCTTCATAAACGTACCTTTAAAGGAGAAGATGAGACACTTATTGTTGCATAACTACATTATTTTCCATTAGATCTCGAATGTAAGCTGAAGTAAATCTTTTAAAGCACCAAAACTGCCAACTTGGGATAACTTACGCTTTATAGACACGTTATTGGGTGAACGCGCTGTCCAATTGAACTAGAAATTAATTGATGAGAAAATATCTTGTTCGTTGGTACATCGGTAATCGGCACGCCATTACGGTTTCAACGTAACGTCAGCAGCGAAAAATATGATGCAGAAAGTCAGTAAAACAATCCTAAAATCTGCATAATTTGATTTTGATAGCAATGGTTATTGTAGATAATAAGTTTTTAAAAAAAGAGAGAAACATGACAGTTTCAAAGGGTACGCTAAATGATGGAACATAAAAGAACTCATAATAATAAATGTATAGACATGTACTACTATTACTACAGACAGATAATTACGAAAATAATTGTTAAGATGAAATAATACTCATTGAAGAAATATGTCCTGTTAATAGTACGCCAGACTCAAAAAGAGGTTAACTTAAACAAAATACAGTTTTCTACTTTAATATATGTATAATAATGGAGTGTAAATATATTTCTACAAATACTTCGCATTTCTTCAAAAACTATTCCCAAAAGAGCCTTACATTTCAGGAGCTTCAAAGTGGTGCTACCCCTTGAGTCAGTGACAAAGACTTTGGTCGGTCAAAACAAAAGGTCACCAGATCCTATTTTACCTTTAGTTAGTGTAATATGTTTATGTTTGACGCCCTGAAATTTAAGGCTCTTTTGGGAATGGTTTTTGAAGAAATGCGAAGTATTTGTAGAAATTTTTTTTTCACTCCATTATTATACATATATTCAAGTAGAAAACTGCAGTTTTTTTAAGTTAACCCCTTTTTGAATCTAGCGTACTATTAACAGGACACATATATTTATTGAGTATTATTTCATATTAACAGTTATTTTCGTAATTATCTGTCTGTAGTAATAGTAGTAAATGTTTATACATTCATTATTATGACTTCTTTTGTGTTTCATCATTCAGTAATAATGCCAATAATAAAAGTTTGCTTGATTCTCTTTGCACCGTTCGCGATTCTTTTATTTCAAACATATGTTTCACAATTTAAATTTGAAATAGGGGCTACATTTCCAAACGGATAATTTGTGTTGAAATACAAAGAATACTAGGTTTAATACTGATGTAATACGACACTTATCCAAACGTCTTCAGAAATTTTTCCTGAGTCTTATTGTCATAAGAATAGTACGCAAAAGAATTTTTATATTCGTTAGATTTCAGTAAATGACATATTGGATACATTTCAGCGAACTTTAGCTGTTGCGATTCGGATAGCTACTTTAATATTATTAACGTAAAAATAATTTTTTTCCAAAAACGTAAAAATAATTTTTTTCCAAAAACGGAAAAAAATCGGACCCCAAAAGGGTTAATATATTAACACGTGGCGGTTTGATAGAGGGTGGGACAGACCACTTCGCGGGAAAAAAGGGTCAAGCGGTGGACACGGTTCATTGTAGACTAAACCTAGAACAACGAGACCAAAACTAAATAAATAAATATAATGAATAGTTTTCTTAGCTCAAAATCTGGTGAAATAGGTAGCTGTTAAAAAACGAATGTGCATTTTCAGTGCAAAGGCATTCAAAGCGAAATGTACATTTTCAAACAAATTTCTCGCTTTTTAAAATGACACAGAAAAGCGGGTTAAGAATACTTGGAAATAAAATTCATATGTATTTCACCAGAAAGTTATATGGCGATTCATTTTCAAAAAGATTGATGCATTGAAAATGGGCGGGGCTAGACTGTCCACCGATTTTCAAAATGCTAATTAAAGAGGGAAAACCGTATTTACAGATTTCGTTTCTGTTGACTCACTGTTGCGCGCTCTACTTCGTATAGCTCCGAAATTGCCCTTTCACTTTCAAGATCTATTTCTAAGTCTTGTCTTTCACGAATTAAAAAAAAAGGAATTGCAGTTACGACTCTGGTACAACAGGAGACTGTTCTGTTTTCTATTTTAATTAAAGACATCTTTTTAGATCACCGACACTCATTATTTTGAAGCGTAGATGTCTTTGGTAGTAATATCTTTTTTTTTTCCGTTAGGTGCCATTCCAAGTGCAAAGCGTGCCCACTGTGCCAAAAATGTCGATGTTTCATCGCACAAGAGAAAGTGGGTAGACAAGCCCCCAGAGCGTTCGGGCACCACCGAGTATGAAAAAGCAAAAGGTAGCCCAACTCTTTTAATTGTAAAACTAATAATAGTTAGATCCCTTATATATAGCTAGTAATATAGACAGCTAATGACTGTTTTCGTGATTTATTAAATATGACCAATTAAACATTTCAAAATCATCTTGTACAAAATGGCTGAGAGCAGGGAATTTTATAACGACTCTATGAGGAAAGAGTTTTAAATGTATCGTTTTCAATAGGACGTAATTTTCACGAAAGTGGAAGTTAAAATAGTTTTTAATTGATAGGAAATACTATTATTTGCGCTGGTTTAACATTTTCAATAGTAGGTAAGGAAAAAAAATCGGAATAAATGAATTTCTTGTAATGTTTTCCCAACATTAAAAATCTGCCTAATCTGCAGATTTCGTTAACACAGAAATTTTCTTTTCATTGGCAATCCATCTTCTCTATATAATGTTTGGAAAACATAAAAAATCTGCCTCATCTGCAGATTTCAGTATTCGAAAAATGTTCTTATATAAATTTTTTACAATTATTTTTATTAACAATCCCCTCTTCTCTCCACAGTGCTGGAAATATATACAAAAATGTACCTCCTCTGCAGATTTTATTAACTCAGAAACTTTAAATATACATTTTTAAAAATATTTTTCATTCAGCGATCCATCTTCTCTACGCACAGCTGGGGAAACATTAAAAATCTGCCTCATCTACTGATTTCTTTAATACAGAAATTTTCATATATATTTTTTGTAACAATTTTTATTCAACAATCCCTCTTCTCTAAGTATTGCTAAGAAAACATTAAAACCAGCCTCATCTGCAGATTATATTGATATTCACTTAAAATAAAAATGAAATATTCACTAACCTAATCCCGTTAATGAAATCTGACAATAAGACTGTTTTCGGTACTTTTCGGTTCGCCGGGCGCCAGTGAAATATATATATATATATACATATACACACACATTTATATATATACATTTTACATATATAAATACACATACATATATGTATATATGTATATATATTTCACTGGTGTCCGGCTAACCGAAAAGTTCCCAGTTTTCTTGTAGAAACTGAAAATAGGAAATTAAATTGCTTATATATATATGTATATAATTATAATATCTTTGAATTTCAAAAAATATTAATCAAGTTCTTGTAACATTCTAACTAAATCTCCAAAGAGATAATTAGTAATAAAGTGTCATAGTTGCCAACCTCCCGATTTTTTCAATAACAGTAAAATCATTCAAAAATTTTCGCTTTATTAAATAGCAGAAGTTGCACAATTAAATAAAAGAAAAAACATTTCATAAAAATACTGGTATGAAAAAAATCGGGAGGTTGGCAACTATGAAGTGTAGACAGAATACCACAAAATTAATAAATTAACAATTGCAATCATAATATTACCATAGCATTTGCTTCGATGGTAATTGGCCAAGAATACTGAAAATGTGAAGAATATTTAAAGACAGAAAAAAAAAATTATATAATGAACCATAAAATGTAAAATAATTGGAAGTTGATATCAAGTGAATACAAATGGATTTTGAAATGAAAAATGAACTAATAAGTCACAAAATGTAATATAATGAAAATTTGGATAACATGAGATTTAAAATAGAATTGGATATGAAAAAACACGTGTAAATATTAATCTTCAGCCTGGATGTATCTACACGTGTTTTTAAAATAATACAGTATTTCATAAAAATATACTAGCATTTATGCTAAGATCAGTATATTCCACCAAGTATACTGTATTATTACCAGAAAACAATTGGATATAGTAAAATTGGAAATAAAAACTTGTAAAGAAAAGATAAAATATTTTACTCACAATAATTATCAAACATTCCATATTCATCACAAGGTCCACTATTAGCTCAATTTATATTTTATTAAGACCAGATAACAATTAGAAATAAAAATTGGAAATAAAACCTATAAAGAAATTTATTACTCACAATAACTATCAACCATTACTCATATATCATATCGACTCTGGCGGGTCCCTATCCGTGGTCCTGACCCGACTCCTTCAGTGAAGGAGGTGACAGGGAGCGGAGTATTGCGCGGACACACCGTGAGGTGACTTCGAATCGGCCCTTTGAGTAGGGAAGATGACCGAGCGCCTAACAAACGGAGTGTTCGTCGACACGACGGGGACAGGAGGTGACTGGTCTGGGTTCCTCATCGTTGGTCCGCGAGTGGGAAAGGAGTCTCTGTTGCGCCGGAGTCACCACGCTATGACCCACTGTGGTTCAGCCTTTAGGGTTGTGGGTTCGTGGGTCTCCTCCTCGCAAGCGCAGGTTCTCTGCGACGCGAGCACAGCCTGTGATCGGAAATTTCCGTAGGTGGTAGCCAGACGACTCCGTAGGCCAATCCCAAGGTTCACGTGGATCTTGGGCAAAAGCTAGCAAATGCCAGCCGGATCCCTCCAAAACTTGACTAAGGAATTGGCGGAAGCACGATCGATCTCTGTATAGCACGATCTCGTGATGACTCTGTTGTGCACCGATCGTCGGGAGATACGGCGTGCAGCAACTATCTGCGACGAGACGGAGGCAGAGGTGAAAAAATCCCAACACGAGTCCCACAAACTCATGGAAGAGGACCTCACGAAATCTTCTGAAGCTGGAGAGTTGTGAGCCGACCTCAACGGTCACCGCAGGAAGTGCCCGAATCGAGGAGACGGTCACCATCCAAAGGCGGTCAGGCGGGACCGCCAGGGACGCGAACGTTCTTTTCGAGGAAGGGACTAGCCCGCTTTCTGCCATGTGATTACGATGAAATGGGCCGGAGGCTGCCGACTAACGCGGCATCGATCAGCTGAAACTCGAGACCTTGGTCCGAAACCCAGTCCGAGCACGTCTCTAGTGCAGCCAGGAGTTTCCACACCTGGCGGGCGGACAAGTGGCACGCCTATTAAGTCTCTTTTTACTAATCTCGATCGGGCCCGTCTCTTTGGCGCGCTTAGAGGGAGATTCCACATCCTCTAGAGTCCGATAGTGGTTTCTTTAGGATTCTTCCGTTTTTGAGTGATATGCTATGTGGATGATCTCGTAGTTCTGGAGTTGTCGCTGGGTTACTCTCTAGTTCCACCTAAGGAGGTTCAACCTCGCGCCAGACTGCGTAGGGACGACCTATCCGAATCCCGTCTATGGGAAAGAACCGAATTTCCTCGTGGTTCTGGGTCGGAGAGAGGCACCTTTTGCTCTTTTTTAGTGCATATAACATGTAAACCTCACGGCCGATGAGCCCAGTAGCTTGCTCTTCCATGCATGTCTATGATCGGAAGCCGTGGGAAAGCAAGAGCCGTCGGAGTAATTCGACATATGACCGAGGGACCGTCTCCCCCTATGGGATTTCGCGAACGAAGTCGTCGGGGGTTCTTCGGCGGTTCTTTAGGGGCGGGAGTAACTATGGAGTAACTATGACTCTCTTAAGGGCTGGGCTCGTGTTCGGGACCGGACCTCGAATGGATAGATTTCCTTCGGGTTTATCGATTCCTCAGGAGGGACGTGACCCTGAGCGAGCCTCCTTATCAAGTACCGGGTTTGTCTGGGGCGGCCTCGATTCGGGGTCCGTTTTTGTTCACAGGTTCGCGTTCCCGTGTTCTGAGGAAATTAATATTTCCTTGTCGCGGGGAGGCGTTCCTGTGTTCTGAAATGGCCTTGAACTTGACCAAACCTTACATACACTCTTACAGAGGCATGTTACTAGAGTTGGGGGCCCTACCGTGTCCGTCGGCCCGCTACCTAACGCATATCCTGGGCTTGCTCAAGGCTCTATGGAGTACTCCAAGGCTCAACTCAAAAGAGCTCCATGGGTTAGCACCCCTAGGAAGCCCCAGTCTTGAACCGCTACAGATGAAAATAAAAATAAAGTCGGCGCTGGTGAATCCAATGCTGATCAAGATTATGCGGTCAACGGGGCGCCTCACTTGAAGCCTGCTGACCCGTGTGAGTGCCAGCTCTGCCACCGGAAGTTCAAGAGCGCTGGCGGCATGAAAGTGCATATGTCACGAATGCACCGCAATGAGTACCACAAGGAAGAATTAGCTATTCTTGAAGGTCGAGTTCCTGTAAAACGTCGTTGGACGGAAGCGGAAATCTCAGAAATGGCTTATAATGAGGCAAGAATGCTGGCAAGAGATGAGCCAATGAATATCAACCAGGAATTATAAAAGATCATGCCTGGCAGAAGCCTAGAAAGCATTAAGGGAAAAAGGAGAGGCAAAGAGTACAAGGAGATGGTGACCAAGATTCTGGAGAGTGTCAGATTTGACGTGGTCGAAGAGGTGGATGAGGAATTGTCTGTGGATGATGTGGCGAGTATACAAAGTACTTCTGGTGAAGATCATGATATTACTGTGTTAGAACATGAAACTACTTATAATATGGATGTGACCACTGTGGTCTATACGTCAATAGAAACTTATCTTGATATTTTAAATAGGGATAAGGAATATGGTATGGTGAATAATGAGGAGATTAATCTTATTGATAAGGCCCTTCTTATTTGTGATACTGACAAGGAGTTGGCGAAGAACTGGTTAATGTCTATTTAACAACAATTATTGACAAAACTAGAGAGATAACAGAGAGGAGAAGAAGGGAATTTATTGACAATGAAAATCTGTTGAATAGAAAAAGGAAAAAACGGAAATATGCCAGATTCCAACGGCTTTATAAAAAGAATAGGAGAGGTGCTTTTGGCTCTCTCTTCAACTCAAACTCATTGTCCAATGAATTGGAACATGAAGAAGTATTTGAGTATTGGAGATTTTTGATGACTAATAAACAGAGAGATTGGGGTGACAACACTAATGAGAATGAGGTGTCTGTTGAACCAGACTTGTTGATTTATCCAAGCAAGGTGAAAGAAATGAGTTCTAGGAAAAGATCGGCTGCAGGGCCTGATGGACTTACTGTTTTTCAAGTAAACAAAATAAATTTAAGGGTAAAGGCAAAGCTCTTTTCCCTGTTTTTGATGATGTCTTGGATTCCTGATCTGTTGATGAACTCATACACAATATTTATTCCCAAGAAGCAGAACACTAATAGACCTTCGGACTTGCGTCCACTTTCTATTTCTTCGAACCTTGTATGAGGTTATTTCATAAGGTGTTGGTAAAGCGGATTTCTGCATCTTTTACTCCTGATTCCTGTCAGTTTGGCTTCCAGCCTAAAGATAGGGTTGCTCTTGCTATAGACAAGTTAAATTATATACTTTCTTCTAATAAAAAGAAACTTAAACCTTATTCAATAGCAATATTGGATCTCTGTAAAGCTTTCGATTCGATCAGTCATAAATATTTGATAAACTGTCTTGAAGAACACAATGTTCCTCCATTATTGGTGAGATATATTAAATATGTCTATAGGAACTCGGCCACATCCCTGTCTTTTAAGGGAAAGTCAAGCAGTTTAATACATCCAACAAGAGGTGTGAGACAGGGTGACTCCTTGTCCCCTTTGTTATTCCTGATGGTCTTTGACAGGGCTCTTGCGGCTTTGCCGGATGTGGGGTTGGAATGTGATGGCGAAAGGGTCTCCCATCTTGCCTACGCAGACGACCTCGTTCTACTTGCTAAGTCTGCAGATGACCTTCAGAGACTTCTGGACTGTTTGACTCTAGAACTTGGTAAGATGGATTTGGAGATTAATCTTGAGAAATCCTTTACTTTTGGATATGTAAACGATATGAGAAGGAAGAAGCTGATCTTTAAAAATATGTCAGTGGTAACGGTCAGGGGAAGATGGCTTCGTTGTCTAGATGCGGAGGATACGTTTCTTTATCTTGGAACTACATTTTCTGCGGATGGCTTAACGAAGATTGATACTGAAGGAATTTTGAAAGATCTTAAGATTGTGAAGTGCTCGCCCTCAAAACCGCAACAGAAACTCTTTATGATCCGTGTGTTTCTCATCCCCCGATTTTATCACCAGTTGATATTTTCCAGGCTCACAGCAAAGAACCTAAATAAAATAGATGTTTCTATTAGGAAAATCTTAAGAGAAATTCTACATCTTCCCAAGGACCTCCCAAAGGCTGCCTTCCATTCGAGGGTGGCCGATGGGGGCCTTGGTATTCCTCCTCTTAGATATGTAATACCGATCATTGCACGTAAGCGCTTAAGTCACAGTAAGCCCAATGAAGAATTGTTTTATTTAAACAAGAAACGATTCAATACAACGAATCAGATGTACAACATTATGAGGAGAATGCTGTATGCTTCATGTGATGGCGCTGGATTAAGTGAAGCAAGACATTGCCCACAGGCAAACTTCTGGATTTCGGATGGTACGTCATATTTGAGTGGCCGCGATTTCATTAGAAGTATCCAATTAAGATATGGTGCGCTCTTTTCAAAAGCAAAGGTTGCGCGTGGTAGGCCAAATGCTGATAAATCATGTAGAAGAGGTTGTGGACAAGTAGAAACGTTGGACCACATCTTACAAAAGTGTTTTTCAACTCATAGTCAACGAGTTAACAGACATGACAATGTTGCAAAGTACCTGCAAAAAGTATTTCAAGATCGTGGGAATACCGTTCATAAAGAGGAGCAATTTCGTGTGCAGGATAGAATTTTAAAGCCGGACTTAGTAGTATATAATCAGGACAGAGTTTATAGTGTAGACGTTCAAATTATCACCGATCAATTTAGTCTTAACGACGCGCATAGAAATAAAGCAGATAAGTATAGGCCCCTGAGACAACATCTAGAACATCTACGACCGGGTGGTTTCTGTAGTACAAGTTTAACTGCAAATTGGAAAGGTGTAATTTCGAGTGATTCAGTAAAGGAACTTAAAGCTTTTGGTCTCATTCGTCTGAAAGATCTAAAGATACTAGCGATGAAGATTCTTCTGGGTGGCGTGGTGGCACAGAACATGTTTCAGCGTATGACACTTCGTAAACCGAGATTGAAGAAGGGTGTAGGGTGATGCGCTCTTTGACCACCCCCCTCGTTGGTGCCACTTCCATAAAGTGGTTGAGTTGTAAAAAAAAAAAAAAAATGTTTGTTCCACGCGGAAGTTTCCCATGAGTGGGATTACTGGCGCAACGACCTAGAGGTCGACACCTGGTAGAATGACCTGGGGTCCGCAGTGGGGAGCGGCCTCAGGCCGATCGCAGCGCCGGAGCGAGACAAAGCTCCTGGTGCGTTATAAGCCTTTCAGAGGCTTGGGCGCGATGGTCGTTTACGCGCGTCTGCGCCCTCGTGGGCTCCTGACGGCGCAGGATATTTTTATATCATATCGACCTCATGGCTCACATCATGAAATATCATAATCTTGATAAGATAGTCAAGTTGAGAGAACATTTTGAAATAACACCTTAAATATTACACCTCACCACAAATTAATTTAAAACACACAAAATTTAATTTTTGAATAAAAATAAATAAATACAATCAAAAACATATTTATATTTGTGAATATACAAATTTTCCATATAATTTAATATTTTAAAAGTAAAATTTAAATACATTAGCACCCTCTATAGGTAAATTAAAAATGTTTTTAACATTTATTTGATAAGAAATGTGCTGCCCTCTGTAGGAAAAATAATTATACAAGAATTAAGTTTGATTTACATCTTTATTATATTAGCTTTAATAATATATATAAATATTAATACTTAATAATAACATTGTAGTTTTACATTAACATCAGACATAATCATATTATAGGAATTAAAATTATCTGACAACGTATTACAAGAACTCTTACCTAGAGTAAATATTATGAGCAAAATTATCAAATGTCAATAAAAGTTATTTCTTATATAATACATAGTGCTGCCATCTATTGGCAATCCACTTATATAACGTATAATATTTATAGAAAATAATTGAGATTTGATTTACTGCTACTAATTAGTTAATGAATTAATATCATCATATATATATATAAGCATATTGAGTTATGGTTCCTATTTTTTATACTAAATTATGCATAATGATTCACTTCCTTGGACTTTTAGCAATAATCCTGAATGTTTGGACAACAGTTGGTCATTTTCTAATTAGCCTAAAACTCTGTAGGCTCACTGAAATTAGCCTGGAAAAAGGCAGGCTGATTTAGAAGAAAAGTGGCCATTTTTCCATAAGAGTAAAGCTGGAAAAAAGGAGATGATTTTCCAATAACAAAGAGCCAGATTTCACACTTAGCCTACCATATATGCAATAGAAACCTAAAATTATTATTTTTTTATTTATGTATAAATAAATGTAAAAAAATTTAAATATAAAAACCAGATTGAATATTTTTATTTCGCTCTTCAGGGGACAACAGCGCATCTGGATCTGTCGTGAAGAGTAAACTTCATGAAGACCTGAAACAGTTGCTCCAAAACCAAGAGAACTGCGATGTGGTCCTCAGAGTGAAAGGACGGGAGTTCCCGGCACACAAAGCCATCCTGACAGCCCGCTCTTCGGTCTTTGCATCGGCATTCAGAAACGATATGAATGAGAAGGCGACTGTCGATGTCAAAGACGGTGATCCAGCCATATTTTCGGACTTTTTACGATTCCTCTACTGTGAAGATGTAGGCAGTCTTTCAAAAGAAAACGTATTCACTCTCTTCACATCTGCAGAACAGTATGAGATATCCGATCTGAGGAAACAGTGCATAGAATTCATGAAAGAGAACCTTTCTGTCGACACATTTTGCGACATCCTTACCTTGGCACTGCGACATTCAGACAAGGAGCTAACTCCTTTAACCACCGATTTCTTTGTAACGAATGTGGACAAAATCATTGCGACTGCCGAATGGCAGATATTTCTAGCTGAAAATCCCACCCAAAGTAACGAGCTGTTTAGGAAATTTGTCTCATCGGTGAAGCATTGAACTTTAGTGTTTAGTTGAGCGAAAAAAAATTTCATATTTACTATGTATCTTTTTACAATCGTTATAGTAAAGTAGTTTTTAGTGTAATATATTTGCTTGTCTGTTTGTTAGCATTTGTCAGATGATGAAATACGAAAAAAAAAAAAGATATTCTTGAATGAGTCGGGTTATCGGACGTACCCGAACCTGACAAATGTCTTCTTTGAGATAGCTTTTTTATTTTTCTTTCTTGGTAGGATTCTGTTAAAACGTGTTCATGAATCAAGAATATTGTTTCATTGGGGAAAAAAATGCACATTTTAATTTGATTACATGGTTTCAAAGGAACTCGCGAACTTTCGAATTCAATAATTCGTTCACTATAATAAAGATGAAAAAAGCAACGTTTCTATGAGACCTGTAATTTTTTTATGCAGTGTCCTTTACAAAATAGTTCACATTATAATCAGTCGAAGGTGCTGCGATGTCTTACATCTGTAAGAATGCGGTAACCAACTTTTCAAACGCAAATCTTTTACTGCGCCTCTGCAGACGAACAGAATAAACATTAAAAACTGAGTTAGTTGTCACTCAGCATGACACCATTGAGCATTCCAACAAGTGGATTCAATGTCGTGTCATCTGCATTCTGCTTCCACCCTGAGTAGTATTTCTTCGGCATCATTCGTGTTCAATCAAAATTGTGTCATTCGGGCATTGTGTGAATCGCAGTAATGTTCTAGCGCGATTCTATCGATGAAAATTCCCTAGAGAGTGTATTGCAAAATTTTCTCAATGGTTTTCTTTCTCCAATTTTTTTTCTTTTCATTACATTTAAGCAAATTTTTACTTAAAAATTTCAATCTCCAAATTGTATAGATTCACAACTTACCTATCGGGCATCCGCAAGTACAGTGATACTACTCAAAATAACTCCATTTCATTTGATTTTTTTGAACTACAGCACTCAGCTCTGCATGCAGATGTTAAAGCGTAAAGCAGTGTATAGACCTAATATTGTGACAAGAGTCATAAATTATATATCTTAGTTTGAAGTCTCTAGCGTCAATTGTGACCCTTTTCGTTGCTCTCCAAAGGTTTCGAAGACAAACGCACAAAATTGACAAAATAAATTCTCCCCAGGAAAGATGATAAACAGGGGTCTTTTCCCAGCGCTCGCTTTAATTGCTTTTTCCTCCCCAAAAGTTACTTGGGGGAGGAAACTTTCCCCAAAAGGAGTGAAAGTTGACCGGAACATTTACGGCGTATTCGTGTTTTCGTCAAGGCGCTGATCGTTCAAGTTCTGAGCTGAATTTTTCTCTCAACTGATTATAAGCCTGACAACGTCAGCATAGGTTGCGAAATTTTTTTTAATTAAATTAAATATCATTAAGTACGTTATCTAATTATTTGTTACTGGATATGAGTGAAATTTTAATTCAAAATTTTCAATTACCTTTTATGTAATATTTTATAAATATATATGTATTTATAATTTTTTTTATGTTATAAAAAACAAAAACAAAATAACGTTCATTTTTATGCAATATGGTATATCATTCCACATCCATTGTGCATATCACTGAAGTTAGCTTTTATTATTTAAATATAAATAATGCAACTAAATTTATATATTTATATTTAAAGTAGTAATACATTATTTTATTTCATTAGAGTACTATTCTCATTACATTATTAATGTCCATTGCATTGAACTGAATATTTTGAAATTAAATAAATTTTAAACTATATAAAAAATTACTCTGTATACTGTGATATTAAAACATTTTTCTGCATATTTCCCCCTCCAATTTTGTTTGTTTGCTTGTTTAATTAATTTATGTTTTTTCTTATTTTTGACTTAATAATCTGAAATTAATTTAATTTTAAAGCAAATAAAGGTTAATTTTTTTAAAAAGATAACATAAAAAAATTAAATGAAGATAAATATCTTATATGATAAAGTACAATTCAATGCAATTTTGCCCAAACAAGTATTATTTTCATTTCTGAATATTTTTTATGAGCAAAAGTTTTCATGATTCATACAAGAATAATTTTTATCATTTCATTTTGGAAAAATAAGTATTACATATACCTAGAATAAGGCCTTATTAAATAGTGTAAGGCAACATTACATAGACCTTCTTCATGACAAACATATTTCAAAAATTAAGTTTAAACATCCATTTTGTCAGAATTTTTTTAAGATTCTTTTCAACCTCAATAAAATTATCAGGATAAATAATTTATATATATATTTTTTAAACTGCAATATTTTATCTTAGTAACAATTGTTACTTTTTAACTTGATGAAAGAAATAAAAATTATGCTCTTGCTGCATTTCTAAAATCTAAAAAAAGACCCTTATATAACAAATATCCCTAGAAAATTATTTAGCTAATGAAGGTATTAACTTGCATTTTAATCCCCCTTCAGCTCCTCACTTTGGAGGTTTGTGGGAGGCAAATATCAAATCCCTTAAATATCATTTAAAACGTGTTGTAGGTAAAACTATTTTAAGTTATGAGGAACTCTTGACTCTTATTACTCAAATTGAGGCAGTTCTTAATTCTCGGCCACTCTGCCCCCTTTCAAATGATCCAAATATGTTGTGTTAAATTTTGAACTAATTGCCATCTGCTCAACCTATTCATAGGAATTTCTGTATAATTTGGTTCTGGTAAGGCCATTAAAGAGGAACCAATAAGGAAGTGAGCAGGTGTCAAAGTTTCAACATCATTTGGACCATTTGAAAGGGGGCAGAGTGGCCGAGAATTAAGAACTGCTTCAATTTGAGTAATAAGAGTCAAGAGTTCCTCATAACTTAAAATAGTTTTACCTACAACACGTTTTAAATGGTATTTAAGGGATTTGATATTTGTCTACCACAAACCTCCAAAGTGAGAAGCTGAAGGGGGGGGGGGGGATTAAAATGCCAGTTAATACTTTCATTAGCTAAATAATTTTCTATTTCCTCCTCACTTTTATCTTTAAATAAAGATCTGAGAATTACTCTTAATTCTTTATTGGCACCAACGAAATTTCGACCATTATCACTATATATATCAGAAGGTTTGCCCCGCCTTGCTATAAAGCGTTTAAGTGCTGCTAAGAATGCTTCATTTGTTAAATCATTTACTATTTCAAAATGCAAGGCCTTTTGTAGTAAAACAAACAAATACACAAATAAATACTTTTTTTACCTGTTTACTTCTACCTACGAAGTTTTTTACTTCAAAGGGACCACAGTAGTCCAATCCAGTACGCATAAATGCTCTGGCCATTGTTGCTCTAGAAGCTGGTAAATCAGCCATTTGTTGCTCTGAATTCTTAGAATTTATCTTTTTGCAAGTCATACAATTGAAAAGGATTTTACGAACTATATTTCTAGCAGATAAGATCTAAAATTTGTTTCGGATGAGAGAAAGAGTTGTCTCAGCACTTGCATGGAAATACAAATTATGAAAATATTTAATAACACAAAAGTAAAATTATGGTTTGAAAGAATAATCATTGGATATTTTTGATGCTCAGTTAAGTTGCTGTTTCTCAGTCTACCACCAACTCGGATTACACCATTATCATCTAAAAACGGGCACAAGTTTGTCAGTTTACTACTGTTAGGGATTGCAGTACCCTTTTCTAAATACTGCATTTCCTTCACGAATGAAGTCCTCTGGATGTTCTTTACAATACAGAATAAGGACTGAGAGAGTTCACTGCTGGTTAAAGTTCCACCTTTGGGATACAAAGGATTTCTACAGTTATGTATGAATCTATTACACCATGCTACTACTCTTTGCAGTTTTATGAATGAAGAACTGTTATTAATGATGTCTAAAGGCTCAACAGTGTTAACTAAGGTACATACTTGAGTTACTGGTGGTGCTTTCAATTCACGGATAAGCAACTCACTGGTTTCAACAGAAATAATATCAGGAGACTCCACCATCTCAGGCTGTTGTAGGAATGATGGACCGAACCACCATAAATCACATTGCTGGATCTTGATGGGATCTAGACCTCTAGAAATGAGATCTGCGGGATTTTGCTTGAAAGGTACATAATTCCACTGATCAATCGAAGTTAAACTTTGTATAATCGATACCCTATTTGCGACAAATGTCTTTAGATCATTCGACTCCTTTTTTAACCATGCAAGTACAATAGTACTATCTGTCCAAAAACAAGTTTTAGAAACTTCTTGCTTTAGAGCACTTAACACGTTTTGCATCAACTTAGATAATAGGACTGCGGCAGAAAGTTCCAGGCGAGAGATAGTAATATGCTTTAGAGGAGCCACTCTAGATTTACTAGTGAGCAGTTTGATAGCAGAATCACCATAAGAATTAATAGATTTTACATAAACGACCGCACTATAAGCAAGTTCAGAAGCATCTGAAAAACCATGCAATTCCACACAATTAGATTGTTCTACAAATACAGATCTTGGGATATTGTTCATATTTACAGTTTTTAAGGAAGTTAGAAAATTAGTCCATTCGATATTTTCTTTCACTGGAAGATAATCACACCAATCTATTTTCAGCAACCATAATTTTTGGAGGAAAACCTTGGCCTTCGTAATTATTGGACCTATCAAACCCAACGGGTCAAATATTCTAGCAATTTGTGATAATACTGAGCGTTTGGTATACCTTTCACTTTGCTCTATAATTAAATTAAATCCAAAACAGTCTGGTTGCGGCTTCCACAATATTCCTAAAGTTTTTGTCTCATTGGAAAATGAATAATCAGATATTGCATTATTACACAAAAGAGAAGAGTTATTTACTGACCATTTGGGAAGATCCATGCCTCCCATCTTTAACAAAGATATCAGTTGTTGTCGGATCTCTTTAGTTGTGTCTAGATCATCAGCACTTGTCAGAATATCATCCATATATACGTCTTGAAATAATACATTTGTAGCTAAAGGAAATTCCTTTCCTTCATCTCTAGCTAGCTGGGTAAGGGTTCTTGTTGCTAAAAAAGGGGCACTCGTTGTGCCATAAGTCACCGTACATAATTTATACACCTTAACTGGTTCATGCACCTCAGATTTAAACCAGATTCTCAATAAATCTCTTTGACTCGGATGTATCAATATCATACGGTACATTTTTTAAATATCTGCTACAAAAACAAATTTGTGCTTTCGTAATCGCAACATTACACTAAATAACTCATCTTGGATTGTTCCTCCGTTATACTGCAAACTATTTAAAGATTTTCCAATTTTCCGGTCGAAGTTAAGGATCTAGCGTTAAAGACAACTGTTAATGGTGTGCTACTTGATTCAGCACGGAACACGCAATGATGGGGTATGTAATAAGTGATATCTGGTTCTTCAGATTCTATCACCTCTTCCATATGACCCATACTTAAATATTCTTGCATAAAGACTTTATAAAGATCATTAAATTTAGGTTCTCTAACTAAGCGATTCCATAATGAATTTAAAACTTTCATAGCCTTTTTCTTTGATTTTCCAAGACAAGATGGGTCTTCCTTAAATGGCATTTTTACCATGTATTGCCCTGTTGCAGTTCTGGAATAATTTTTCAGAAAATGTTCTTCGCAAATTTCTGCTTCCTTATTTCTAGAAACTTGAGACTCTCTCTCAATGTTTTCTATTTCCCAAAAATCTCGAATTACCTTTCTAACTCCAAATTATCTGTTATCAACCCACAATATATATTACTTTCACCCTTAACCCGAAGGCTTCCGCTAACAACATAACCGAAAACAATGTTTTGTAACACTATTCTCGTATTTAATGGTTGGGGGTAAATTTGACCTGGCCTTAAAAATTCCTAGAAATTTTCTGCACCCAAAAGAAAATCAATAGAGCCTGGCACATTAAACTTTTCATCAG
Source organism: Maratus michaelseni (assembly GCA_963931845.1). NCBI lineage: Eukaryota > Metazoa > Arthropoda > Arachnida > Araneae > Salticidae > Maratus > Maratus michaelseni. The sequence goes on from OZ007596.1 coordinate 96,095,959, forward strand.
CTAATTTGATGTTATTTAACGATGGAATACAAGTCTCAAGCGGTTTAGAGGGCGTAAATTCCGTAATTTTCGGAACGACTAAAAAATCTAATTTTAAATAAAAATCTTTATCTCTATTCGAAATAGTTGTGTTAACTCTAGATCTAACATTAAGGGACAAATTATTTATTCCTGAAATAGAAATATTAGTCTTTTCTCTTTTCAAATTTAGTTTATCTACTAACCTTTTACTCATAAAATTAGAGTTTGCACCGACATCAATAAACCACGTGCTTCATAAAAATTACCATATCCATCTTTTATTAAACAAACAAATGTGCTAAGTAACACAGCTTTTAACTCGTTAGACAAATTACATATCGTTGAAAATAAATTGCTTTGGTTATTAGATTGGAAAGGCTGGAATACTGGAGCCGACGCATCCAAATTAGATTTATTACCGACTTCGTTTTTAGAACTCATTTCCTGTGAAATTATCTATGGATTTTCAACTTTATTTATTTTTTGTTCACGCGGGAAATGCAAAGTCACATGGTGCCTTCTCTTGCAAATAATACAAGAGAATTTAGATTTACAATCAATCACTTTATGATTCATAAGACAGTTAAAACAAAGATTTTTGGATTTTACAAGCTCAACTCTATTACCCACTGACATGTTTTTATAAACAGGACATTTATGCAAAGGATGATTATCACTACATGACACAATACATTTAGAATTTTTTACGTCAGCTAGAAAAACTTTAGAAACATTTCGATAATAAGTATTTTTATTACTCGCTCTAGAATTTTCAACCACGGATTTTCCCTTAGACGTATAATATAAATCAATTTCCCGAGATAATTCAATGGGAGAAAACCACGATTCTGCTTGTCTAACATTTATAAATACATGACATCTTTATCAAGCGTTTGACAAATCTTATCAGAAACTATTAACTGTTTTAAAGTTTCGAAATCTGTCACATTCCTCAATTTTAAATAATAATCCCAACTCGTTGTTAATCGGGATGCAAATTGTACATATGTTTCATTAGGCTGACGTTGTGCTTTCCTAAAATGTTCTAAACAAGTCTGGGGGGTTGGCTCAAATTCTCTGTAAGTACTATAGCCTTTACTTTTGAATAATCTTCTAATTCCCCATCTTTTTGCTGCCCTTTCCCCTAACAGATTTAGTAGAATTTCCGATTTATATTTTTCTGGGACGTTTTTAGAAATAAAGGCTTTTTCTAACGATGAAAAAAATAACCCCAACCTTCTGGTCTAGATGGAATTTTAATCGTTAACGTTCGTACACTTTTAATCAGAGAGTCTAAAGATTCTATACTATCTTTTTTTCGAGATCACTTAAATTATCATTTTTGGTTTCTGCACGGGCCTTAGCCAACTCAATTTCTAACTTTGCATGTTCAATTTTTAATTTTTCAAGATCTAGTAATTTTGATTCCTCATTTTTTCTTTCCTCAGTAAAACTGTTTGCTATGTCTTCAACCAGTTTATTATCTGCTTTATACTTCGAACTTTCCTTTATTAAATTTATTAAATCATAAATAGTTAATTTGGAATCTGATATATCTATGTCTAATTCAGCAGCAATTCGCTGATAATCTTCCTTTTTTGCACCTTTAAACATTGTATTATAAATACAATTCACAATAAAATAAATAAAACTGACGTACCTTTATTTATTAATAAATCTCCAAATCTCATAATTCCACATTGAAAAGATGTAATCCATTTTTTCTATTCTCAAATTAGTTCAATAATAAATAATATTAGTTCTTCTCTGCGTAAACACATTCACAGTTTATTTTTTCGTATTACGAAATTCTCAATGTTAATCGAAATTATTTTTCTTCTGGAATAAAAAAAAAACGTCATCGGAATTCTGAATCACAATATTTTGTACTTCAATATAAACTATACGATGATTTAACTTTAGTCTTACTCATTCTAATAACTTGATAGAATTCCAAACACCAATTTATCTTCTGCAGACGATTACAAAAACATAAACATCGAAAAATTCCTTTTATTCTTTCTCCGGCTCGACGGACCAATACTATGGATACGCCGATAACTCAGTTAATATTTATCACTACAAAAGAAAAACACACAATCTCAATAAAATAACTTACTAGCGGACTGTAACTCTTTTAATTTCTCACAACACTAAATAAAAATGGTCGAGAGCCGAGATTTACACAACTTCTCAGATCGGCATCTCAAACCCAACTCACAATCACAAGTTTTTTATTTTTTATTTTTTTAAGCATTTTACATAGACGGCACTTCTAGCGGCAACATTAAGATTCACAGAAAATGAGCCAAAAATGGTAAAAACATGGATATGAAAGTAGTGTACAGCTCATTCCAATAATTTTTTGTAAATATATAGATAAATTTTACATTTTGATGGCCTAAAGTACTGTTATTAAAGCATACACGAAAAAAAAAATGTCAGGATTTATCTGAAAGGGGGGGGGGGATATGTTTTTTTTTCTTATATATAAAGTTTTGAACTAAAAAAATCTGTATATTTATTCTAGTAACTAATTGAATCTTCCCGATTCGTCTCCTTATAAAATATTTTTTTATTTTTCGAAATTTATGGATAAACAACTGACACCTTTTTTTTTTTTTTTTTTTTTTTTTTCGAACTCTATGAAGAATTAAGAAAAAGAAATAAACAATACTTTTTTTTCGAGCTGCCTTTATTCAAGGAACTCAAACATGGTGTTACCATTTGAAAATTTAAAGTTATCATAATTTTTAATATGTAGACTATCTTTATTACAAAATTTATATTGCTATTCGAAAGGTATACGAAACTGCTGAAAGGCACCTGTCGCATCTCTCCGTGATAATTTGGCAATTAACGTCATAATTTATGTCGATAAATCGTTTGCGGTGCATTTTGAGCATGTAGTGTTACTTGAAACATAATGATATTTAAAAGGATAACTAAGGTTCACTAAAACTTTTTTCTATAAATTATGGAGTTCGTAGGATTTATCGTTCATTTACAGAGACGCACAAAAGAATTAGGTTAAAGAACTGACTATGATCTGTTATTGCTGGAATTGTCTATTCTGCTGTGGTATGCATTTTTATGTAACTTGTAGTGCATTACGTGTTGTGTACATATGCTTTAGATCATATACAGGGCTGCACGAGACACTTCGCATATGGGCAGCAATTGTTGAAAATGGATTTTTACTGAGTTTTGTATTTTTTAAATTGCTTATTTATACATCTCGTTTAATTCTAAGAAAAAAACAATTTTCTTAATGATAACCTGTTAGTGTTGGAAAGACTTTTATAATCTATGCCGGATGCATGATTTTTTTTCTTGTTTAAGTAGTTGAACAGATTTCACTAGATTTGTAGTTTGAAGTCTGAAAAACAAGAGTAAATTGCAAAAATAAAATGTTAAAGTGAGTATGTTTGCCTCTTTTTAGCACATTTCGACGTTTTTACGAAAGTTTATGATGTATATCAGTTAGAGAAACTCCTTGAACCTGAATAACATATATTAGACAGCAAATTGTTTAAGCGTTTGAATAATAGTAAAGTTGTTTTGGTTCATCGCGTCCTTCAATGCGAAATAAAATGAAATATTTGCGGGATGTTTTATGGCCGTTTCTCTCGGATAGAGTACCTTTTTTTATCAGAGTAGTGTTACAGGATCTGTAAAATTTTATTAGACAACAGCAAACCACAAGAATCTGCCATTATTGCCAAACTAATGTTTATTTACTGATCTAAAACTCGTTCAGGCATATATCACCATTTTCTCTAATAGGAGTTACTATTGCTTGGGGAAAAAACTGCAAACATCAACATGTGTCTTCGACGAGGCCGATGAAATAGACAGACTGCCGCACTGCGTTTCACGTAGACAGCTGGAGTCACGAGATGCTCTTTTCATGCCGCAGATGCTGGAAAAGCACAAATTCAGGTGCACGAAAAGAGCATCACGTGACTCCAGTGGTCCGAAAGGAGACAAACGCGAAACGAAGTGCCGCAGCCTGTCTTTTTTGTCAGCCTCAGTCTTAGACATATGACCTTACTCTGATAAATAAAGGTATTCTGGTTATGAAGGAAAAACCTATTATTGGCGACAGTATTGAAGTAGAAGTAAAAACTAAATGCGGAATATGGCCAATCACTTTAAAATGGTGTAACCACATGGAAGAACGAACAAATTCCTAGTCATTCCTAGTTCCATGGGTGCAACAGGGTGGTCTAATGACAATTCGCTAGATAAATGTTGCGTAAATGTTTATTAAAAATATTTTTTATTAAAAATATAATTTCAAAATATTTATTTTTCTTTAAAAATAAAAGTAATTTTACAAATAACTATATTATTATATTTTCACGTGTATGGTACCTAAGAAAAATTATTGTATGTGGCATGGCCGATGGGCGAAAAAAGGCCCTTATCTACAAATGTCCTTTACATTGGATTCTTCTCAAAACATACAGGATGAACCAAAATTAACTCAGACAGATTTTTTGCTTAGTAATCTGTTACCAATGCCTTTTTACTTACAAAAGTTACTCCAAAGTAAAGTTTAACAACTGCAAATATAAAAATTAATAGAATAATGAGAGTTTGTTTATTTATTGGGTATTTTAAAGCCTCGTGCTGTTTCTATATAAAATACGATGAATACTTCTTTTGGAAATTTAAATGAGTTCCTGCAATAGGCGTGGCTGAAACAATGTTTGTTCTGATTCTAGACTTTTACATAGGGTTTTTTTTATTTTTTGTTTTTTTAACGCAAAGAGTTGTTAACTCTTTAGTTAAAAACTTCAAAATGTTGGAGATAATTTTTATGATTCTAATTGCAAATTACTTACTTCTCTATAAAAATAGCACGATTACTCTTTTTTTTAATGGCACCAAGAAAAATGTAAAAAAACTACACAAAATATTCAAACAACCAATATAAATATAAAATATTATTATTCTATTTGATTTTTATAACAGAAAATAATTGGTATATTTAACTTTATTTTGATGTATATTTTGTGTTTATACATTCCCCCCCCCCCCCAAAAAAAAAAAAAAAAAAAAAAAAAAAACATATAGAGTGGGCCGTAATTAATTCAGCAAAATTTTTTGTCTAGTAATGTTCTAACCCATGCCTTTATACATATAAAATTTACTTCAAAATAAAATTAAAGAAGTAAAAATTATTTACAAGTATAAAAACGAATATAATAATAAGCGTTTGCGTACAGCGTGTCCGAGAAATGTTTTTTATTATTCTAAAGATTAATAACAAAAATGCATACAGGTCAAATGAAATGCAGATTGCGGCAAAAGAATGAAGAAATCTAACAGTTTTTTACAGTAATTTTCAATGTAGCTCTAGGTGATTTCCGTTACTAGCATTCAGAATGCTGAATATGTAATCAATTTCCCACCATTTATATATTTTTAATATTCCCGGTATAACGGTGAATATTGTGAATTTTATCCTTTCCTTTAAAGTGAAAATATCAGAAATAGGCGTTTGATAAACAATGTCTTTAACGTAATTCTACAAAAGAAATCGCAGTTGCCAAGGGATTGATCCTCAATGACCAATTCATCGTTCGGGAGTCACTCTATCAAGTAATTCACGTCCGTTAATAGTCTTCTCTACAAAGAAGAATGGACCAATTGCAATTGATACGAGAAAAAAACTTTATATACCTTCATTCTTTTGCCACAAACTGCATTTCATTTGACCTGTTCGTATTTTTACTATTAATCTTTAGAATAATAAAGATCTTTCTCGAGCACGCTGTATATTGGGTGTTTGAAAGCTTCGTGCAGATTTTATATGAATTACGATGAATACTTCTTTTGGAAATTTAAATAAGTTCATACAATAGGCGTGAAGGAGAGAATGATGGTTCTGTTTCTACATTTTTACATAAATAATATGTATTTTTTGAACGCAATGAATTGCTAACGCTTTAGCTAAAAACTTTAAAATATTGCAGAAATTTTTTTTTATTGTTAATGTTTTTTTTTTTTTTTTTTTTTTTTTTTTTTCCTACAGACACAAGGAAAAATGGAAAAAAAAACTATACAAATATTTAAACAACCTGTTTAAAAATAAAAGCTAATTATTCGATTTGTGTTTAAATTTTCAAATAGTTTGCACATTTTGAATTTTGTTTTGATGTATATTTTGTAAATATTTGTAACGAAATAATAATATTTTTGCTGCATCAATTATGGCTCATCTTGCATTTACAAGAACTCTCGTGGTTCTTTTTCCGAACCTTACTTTCGTATTTTATAATTGACATTCTAATGATGTTATGAAATTAATAATTGATGTTAGGAAGTAAGAGCTATATTATTTAATCCGTTGTCGTATTTCTATTTTTAACAAATATATTTTGTATTTCCTTAGCAGTTTTCCCTTTAGTCTCGGGAACAAATAACAAAATGAATATTACTCCAACTAAAGACAAAGAACTGTAAAACCAAAATGTACCGTAATTTTGCAGTAGATGTTTCAAATCACTGAATGTGTTTGTCATTGTAAAACCAAACATTGCATTCGCAACGTGAGTGATTGCATTTATGGAACTGCGGACTCTAAGAGGTACGAGCTCGGCTGATAATAGAAATGGAATTGATCCATAACCTACGGAGTAACCAATAACTGCAGTTACACAACAAACAAGAGGAATCCATCCATGGTTGTGTTCAAATGTTTCATTAAGAGATAACTTATAATAGTAGAAGCCAAATATTGCAAAACTTACTGCCATGATACACCCAGATAATGCCAAAAGTAATTTTCGACCTGCTTTATCAACAATTGCATTACTCAGTAGCGTTGCAAATACTTGAACTACACTCAAAATAATTGTCGCCGTCTTTGGATTTATAAAATCCTTTGAAACTTCAAAAATACTTGTGGAATAAAAGAAAACTGCGTTAATTCCAGAAAACTCATGGAAAAAAAATACAATGAGAATTATTACTGTCGGTTTATAAGAAGATGGATGCATAAGTTCTTTAAAAGTAACGTTTCCTTTAGGTTGATTTTGCAAATCTTGATAAATTGTAGCGCATTCATTCTCTGCATTAACATAACCTCCTTGAAGATCATGCATTACTTTAATAGCGTCTTGTAATCTATTTTTCATCAATAACCAACGAGGTGATTCTGGCATCGTGCAAAAAAGTATCACTGCTAATATAGAGCACACTGCTCCGTTCAAGGCTAGATAATTCCATGAAATATAAGCCCCAATTGTAACACTCAAAAGACTGCCAATAACTATAAAGCCCTGGCAAGCCGATCCTAAAATGCCACGTACTTCAACAGTTGCTATCTCCACACAGTATACTGGAACTACACAAGCTATTATACCAATAGCTATTCCGTTAATAAAACGCCCTAAAAGCAATACTGGAATAGTCGCAGCGTAGCACATGACAAGCCATCCAAATCCAAGTGGTATTATATTGTATACTAATGTATTTTTTCTTCCCAGTTTGTCAGCTATTACTCCTAGAAAAGAAGAAAGTTTATATTAGATACAACAGAAAAAGGTGTCCACGCCTAACTTGGTCGATGAATTACGCAAATATTACTTTAACAATATTGTTACAATGGGAATTTCGTCAATATGGCCAGTCATTAAGAAATTTGACTTGTTTTTGGCGCTTGTTCTTAGTTACGAATTTGGCGATATTTTTTTCAAATACCTCTGTTTGGTGAGAATTTGGCAAATATGTAGCTCACGTGCGTATGTGCGTGTATAAGTATATGACTATATACACACAAGTATGCGTAACTAACTGTACACTGTAACGGATTGTTAGATTGGTGTTATATTTATGTTTTAGTACTATAAAGGTATCATCTATTGACTATCATTTTAATCATGAAGATATTTTTGCTTTATTATACAGATTTAAAACGCATTCGTTCTTTTCGCGAAAAGAAGAATTTGGTACACCTGTTTGATTTATTAATTTTTAACTTATCAACAAACTACTTTGTTGCTACCTGGATGTCATTCAACGAAAGAAGGAATTCTAAAATTCCAAAACATATTAGGAGATGTACTACGTTTAGTTTAAGGGACCAAACGTTCTCGAAATTCGAGGGCATCTTCAAATTTGGGGACACTATTTCACCCAGTTTTTGATTTAAAACAATTATTGTATTTTAAGAAGTAATAAACTCGTGGTTAAAAAAAGAAGCTTAAAAGTTTTAAATTATAATGTTATGAAAGCTTTATAAAAATTTTCGTTATAAAACCGTTGTAAAATTAGGTCACCCTAGAATAGTTACAGGATACAGGTGTTGTTACAAATATTTGTGTACAGGCAATATTTTGATTTAAAAGTAAGTAGGATATATGGACTATAAACTTTGACTAGTCAAGAATTTTTTCTGAAAAATCAGACTTTTCACTAATACTAAGCTTGCTATTATCGTTAAGCTAGTATTTGAAAGTTGGCAAAAATAATATTCTTTAGTACTATTAAAAAATAGCACTATTTCACGTTTAAACTCATGTAAACCAATGTCGCGAAAGCTTCAATAACACATACTATTACCTCTCACTTGCTTGGAGCTACACTTTCGGGTTTCAAGTAAGATTATTTTCAAGACTGAACACAGCCCGAAAATTTAAGAAACATGCCGATCATTTGGCGAGTAATCGCTGAAAAAAGTTTGAAATAGCAGTGTAAAACTCAAGAACTGAGAACAACTATTTCTAGAGCGCTCTGATCAGCAGAATTCGATCTGATATCTGTCGTAGGAGATACAAATTGAGGTAGGTTCATCATAGATGTACACTATCACACAGAGCGTTTTCTACCATTTTCCTCTTTAAAAACTCTTATTGCCTATGATTGGATAGTACGCAGGATCACAGCTTAAGTTATGTAATGTAGGTTGTTATAATATGGACAAAACTTTTAAATTTGTGCTTGAACCTTTTGTGTATGTTGTCATTCTCTTATATAAGTATTCTAATTAAAAATACTCAAGCCATTAGTTATTAAGGTATTCCTAGCCAAAGTTTATTGATATGTGTTAAGTTAACACTTACTTTAATTTTTTTTTCTTGCTATAAAGATCGAACTTGTGTGTTACTCTGACCTTCAAAAGTTACGGTAGTTACGGTACTGTTGTACCACCGATTGGATGGAAGGGTAAACATCTGTTTTAAAGGTGAAAATGGAAGAATCGATCAGTTATTAGGGGTGACAACTTAAGCCTGATTACAGTAGGAGCTAACTCTCACCAGTAAAACAGAATAAAAATTTTCTGGATAGAAATTCTGCAGGAATAAGGCATTAAAATAAGACGAATAATTCTATTAAAAGTTACCGGTGGAAGTTTGCCTCTCCAGTAATTGGATTTCTTCTTTCTCCCCGCGAGACGGCTGTATTTGTAATTGTCCTTATTTTCCACCTGATAATTTTCCATACAATACGTAGTCGGACAGTACAAAGAGTTTGTTTGTCTAGTTTATAAACAAATAAATATCAAACCTGAAATTAAGTACATAAACGACTCATACTGTGTGATATTATTTAGTAAAACAGCAAAATGGAAAGAAATTAAAACTTTTGTAACATACACGGTAGATCAAACATGGGCAAAGCCAGAGGCGTCATTTAGGGAGAGCAGGATAGGGAAATTGCCTTCCCCCCCATAAGTTTGTATTTTTATTTAATCGTTATGTATTTTCTTATTTTCTTATTATTAGTTGAATATTTTCATTTGTTTTACCCATAACACATTATACTTTATTTACAATTACTAGCACAATATAGTAATTGCATATAAACAAATTATAATAGTGAAAGTTTTCTTTTGAAAATATTTATCAAAAACGGATCCAATATCTTTTTTTCAGATGGATAAAAAATCTCTATTTCTATGTCCAAATAAAGCCCTTCCAAGCAAAATCCGAAATAACGCCCCTGGTCAAGACATGATTACACCGAGCCCTTGTGCTGTTAATAAGGTCACTGATGACAGCTTGTGGATACAAAACTTACTCATCTAAAAACACGGACTTTAAGTTTTGGAAAGTCCTTGAGAGGGTTGATGCGCCATGATTCTTCCTAGAGATTCTCAAACACGGACAATAAAATTCAGGTGTTCAGCGGCCTTGCAGGCTAATCCATGTCACAAATATTTTCTTCTGGATCATAGACAAGTTGCGCTGTGGGTAGCTTCGCATTATTACACACTCACATACACCTCTTTTATATTATATCAAAATAAAATACAGACTCGATGAATTAGTAACTGTTCTGAACACCAGTAAAAGCCATTTTCATTAAAATGAGACAACATGATATACGTAGAAAATAAAATGTTATAAAGTATGTAAAAGAAAAATACATGAAAAACCTATTTAAGTTTTCAAGAAAATAAACCTATATTAACACTTGATTATGATCCTCAAAAAATTTACGTTATTGCTGTCGTTATATCTCTGAGATCATATGATGTAATTTCCATATTTATGCCCTTTATAGTACATCGATATTTCGGGGAAAGGTAGTAATTAACTAAAATTGTATGTTCTTTTGCCTTTAATCACAAAAGCTAAAACAATTATGCAAAATTGGTGTCTCCAAAGGTGCTTTGCAGTCTACTAAGACTATTTATAAATTAAAAAAAATCCCTGTGTCTTACAGATACAAGGACAGTAATAGGGAATTACAGAAGAGAAACTCTCCTTTATTAAATACTGCTTTTATTGAATGATTAATGCAACGGCTGTTACTCAAGAATTGGCGAGTTTGAATATCGGTTCGAGTTTAGGTTTTAGTAATGGTTTGCAAACTATTTTAATCTGGAGGTCTCGGCCAAGATTAATTTAAAAACAGTGACCATAGAGTGGCTCAAAATCAACGTTCTATTTGTACCTATATTGTATACCCCAAAATTAATCCACTTTTTTAAACAACTGCGATATCAATCAGTTTCTTTCTTTTAAAAAATAATAATTATAGAATTTCTTTAAAAATATAGTAAAGCCTGTCAAAACAAAACCTACAAATAAAAAAATTCTGCATTAAACAGAAAAAAAATTCATGGTTCCTCATAAAACAGTACAATGCTTTTAAAATAGATGATGTACTTTCTAAGACGGAAATCTGCCTAGAACTAAATTGTATGTTATCTAAATTGTATCTTTGTGATTTCGTTTGATCAGGTTTTACTGTATTATATTTTTAATATCATTTATATTAAATTATCATGGTGAAAACCATGCTTACCTGATATCAAGCTTCCAAGTACAATTCCTAGGGCCATAATACTACCAATCCACATGACTTCTTTTTCTGTTGGCTTAATCACGCTGCCAGTTCTATGCCGCATATCGTATGTTGCTGGCGCAGAATATCCTTTTGAAAGTCCTTTCGTAAAACATAACAAAACTGAAGTGAAAGCAGCAAGCCACATTTTTCGGACGCCACAAAATCTTTTGCTCGCAGCATGTTTGGCCTCCTCCTCACAAAAACTTTTTAGATTGTTTAAGGATTCTTTCGAATTATTGTTAGAAGATTTATCATCCATTTCTCAATGAAGATGATGATTGTTCTAGTAAAAAATACATATAAATAAATATAGAAAATAAATAGATCAATACTGTTATGGATCTCAATATTGGATGAATCTCAAATCATTATGCAAACTCAATATTGAAAATTTGTGGTAAAACACCTCTTTTATAATAAACCCTTATATAATAAATCTAAATCCTTTTACATTCATTTATCTTCCAATTCATTTTACTTGAGTAAACAATAAATCCTTTTATGCTTTTTATGCAATTTTGAAACCCTAGTTCTCAAAGTGAGAGAGCTAACATTTTTATTGCCTAGGAAAAATATGTACGTCTCTGTTACCAAGAGCTTGTTAACATTTTATTGCAGTAAACAAATTTAAAATATCAAGTCACTTAAATCAGCCTTAGTCATTTTTATGGCGCAGCTGAGTCTTTCATAGTACCTTGTTTAGATCATAAAATTTTATATTCATCCATCGCGCAATTTTATGCTGGAAAGAGGTCTTTTGTAAATACTCTAATTTCCCATAAGAGTTTGGTTCCACCCCACAACTGGTTGAAAACCTAGTAGTCTACATTTCCATTAGAAAGCAGGTGTTTTTTTTGCCCGAAAATTTTGGCGGGGAAAAAAGACTCTAAACACATAGGCGAAGGCTGTAGGTCCGCATAGCTTCTCCCATGTTAGCTCTGCATTTGGAATAGTCATATTCATAGAAGTAGGAACATTAAAGTTCCTATGTTCCTACTTAATGTTCCTACTTCTATGGTCGTATGTACGGGAACCCACGAGGATTGGTGAATGCTAAACACGAAACCAACCAATGAGAGAAGAAATTGAAGATGATCTCATGTTCGGGGAAGTCTTAATCCACGGGGCTGAAGCAGTGAAAAAAGGATAGGCAGTATGGAGAACGCGGCAGAAGTTTTAGGTGGCTGAGATGCACGTAGAAGGTGGGTTATCGTATTGCCCTCGACGTACATGATGGAGTTTGTAAAAAAAGATTTGTTGAAAATAATATTCGAAGCAGAAATACTCATGTATTGAATCTGGAAGCGTCTTTCCAAATTTAAGCTCAAGTCCTGGATAAGACTTGACCGTGTGGTCTACAGAATAGGTGCTGATAAAAGAAGTGCTTCGGCTGGCGTAGGCAAGAAACTCAAAATATTGTGTGCACTGAAAATGGAACAGTTTTCCGCCGCGATGGACTGACAGGAAAACAGTTAAGGTAGCTCAAAGGAATCGTAAGTTACTCGTTAAAAAAAAAATCATGCTGTCCAGTCTGGGTACGAGTTATCCTTCCCTTCAAAGAAAATAAAATAAATGAATCTGCAGTGGTGGTGGATTTATACGTTTAATTGTCCGGGTTCGCAAGTCCGAGGTGTGTCACAAAGTATATGAGTGGTTAACCCTGAAACTGAGGAAAAGTCTGCCAATTCCATAGATGATGCTTTGACATAGTCTCTCATTTATTTGAAAAATGTGACTCATAAATTTTTGTTATACTTTAATGTTATTATTATATATATATGTGCATATGAAGCAATATTTTTCAATCAATCTAGAAACATGAAGTTATGTAAATAAACGCTAGAAATTATTTATGTTAATTTCTTCATCTTTATTGTCCAATTAATTTATGCTTGCCTTCCTATTTTTTATTTTTTTTTTACCAATTTGATTAAGTTAAGGTCATCCTTAAAAGTTAAAATTTCAGTGCAAATTCACCTTGTTTAATAATTAAAATTCATTAAGATACAACTAAATGAAAATATATTGCTTGAAGGTGCGTAAAAACATACATAAAACATTTAAAAGCACATTAAAGTCCTTTTAAAAAAATTCCAAAACGTTTTCAACCGTTAGTTACTCAGTCATCATCAGTGGAAAAACTAAATTGTTGAGTTGAGTTGTTATCTTTTCGCGTTTTCTTGCTTGCCCGGGATAAACTATTTTACTTCAAGGGCTTTTGAATATATGGTGGGATGGGAAAGGTAATCAATGATGCATTAATTCATTCCAGACTGCATGGATATCATATGATAATACGTCGTTACAGACTATTTCTTTTTTAGACATTATTTCTAGAGATTCCCTTATGATAGCTTCCAGGTGATTATTTGTGCGGAATATAATTTTGGATCTATAAAAATCCAATTTGGATCCAAAATTATATTCCGCACAAATAATCACCTGGAAGCTATCATAAGGGAATCTCTAGAAATAATGTCTAAAAAAGAAATAGTCTGTAACGACGTATTATCATATGATATCCATGCAGTCTGGAATGAATTAATGCATCATTGATTACCTTTCCCATCCCACCATATATTCCAAAGTCCTTGAAGTAAAATAGTTTATCTCGGGCAAGCAAGAAAACGCGAAAAGATAACAACTCAACTCAACAATTTAGTTTTTCCACTGATGATGACCGAGTAACGGTTGAAAAAGTTTTGGAATTTTTTTAAAAGGACTTTAATGTGCTTTCAAATGTTTTATGTATGTTTTTACGCACCTTCAAGCAATATATTTACATTTAGTTGTATCTTAATGAATTTTAGTCATCCTTAAATATTTAAAAAAAATAAATTGATTCAAAGGAAGAAGGATTGAAATTTGGTTAAAGAAAAACAAAGGTAAAATGATATTTTAATGGTATTTTATGCTTTTACTATTACGATCACTGACTTTTAAAATTTGGTACTGGTGAACATATCAAACTAAGTTGTAGTTAGCCCCCCCCCCCCCACCCCACAATTTTCTTTTGTATTTATTAAATGTTGGCTGGGGAATTATAGTCAGTATAAATAAAAAACTGTAGCTGTATTGGCTTATTTGAACCCCCCCCCCCCCTCCAAACATGCATTTTAGTATGAAATATTCCAAGTATCAAGTTGTGTGTTCGGGATGTTTCGAAATTATATATATACACTATATTGTGCCAAAGGTGATTGGTCACTTGCGATTTTAGACGTTTTGTTAACTATCTAGTAAAATACATGAGAAATAAACCTGAAACTGCAGGTGTGTAAACAGTATAGTATAGCTTATATATTGCCGTGAATATTTTTTTCCGAAACCCCATAGGTGACTGTCAACAAATTGAAAAAGAACGAATATCTTTTGGATCATCCTGTAAAAGCTAATGTAGCAAAAGTGTTCAAACTCAAGATTATTAATAAGTGGTATTGTAATATACTGTGTTAATTTTTATGAAGATAGCATGTATACTCGAAGAGAAATTAAGGTTTTTATAAAAACAGTCCCAAATTTCACCAAGTTTTTTGCTTATAATTTGCAGAGTTCTTAATATAAAAAAAAAAAGTTATTTTAAGAAAATATGTCAAACAACATTGTACATAATACTCTGCAATCGGAATCAAAAAATAATAAAAATTGGATGAAAAATGAGCAGGTTTACTAAAAAATGTTTCACTGCGCATGTGTGAATGCAATCAAAATATAATATGCATAATGTATTAGGTAAGTATATAGAGCAACTTTTGTGAAAGTCTCAAAATCATAGCTTGAAAATTCTGAAAATTATCGTCGATAGAATAAGCTCGAAATCCGTTGTTCCCAAAAAAAAGCAAAAATATGAGGGGTTGTATCAAATATCTGTTGATTAGTGCCAAGATAGTGTACACAATATTGCACGTACTACTATATTTGGATACAACCCCTCATCTTTATCATCATTTCATACTTACTACATTATATCCATATTTATTTTCTAGTATCAATATTTTATGGGAGCAATATTTGTGCATATTAGCTATATAATGGCTATATTTTGAACAATATTTGCGATATAGGGACGCCGCTGACGATCCTTTTGGCTATGGTTATTTCTAAATATTAAATTTTATGGTAAATTTATCTTCCTATGTTCTAGAAATGTATTACATAGATTTTTGTTTAAAAATATTGACGCCAAAATAGTCGCCAGCGGCGCCACTGCAATACTGGCATGAAATATTGCCCCAACATTGGGTGCTTACATTTTGGCAATATTGCCTAAACATTGGAAAAAAATAGACTGCTCAAAAAATTAGGGAAATACCTTTTAAAGTTTACGCAAATAAGCCTACTGATAACTAGCGTAAAATTAAACAGCCGTAATCAAAAGTGTAGCAAAGAAAGCAGAAGAAGTAAACTTAATATGCAAATCAATGTTCGTGACGTCAGATACCAGAAAAAGGATATAAGTGCTGAAATCAATATTTCACACCAGCTTTCTTTTTTCACTGTCTCGTTCGCAAAACGTAATTGTTTAAAGTTTTTTTTTTCTTTGAGACAAAGTTATTTGAAACTGCCACAACAATGACTTTTACCGATATCCATGTCTCGGCGAGTTAACGGGATGACTGGAATCTGGTCAAACACAAAAGAGTGTAGCGAAATCTGTTCAAGTGGCGAGGAGTGTCATTTCAAAGGTGTGGCACCGATTCTAAAAACTGGGAATGTTAGACGTCGGCAATCAAAAGTTCGTTCTTGTGCTACTACAGCAACTAGTTAGCGGTATCTGATGAATAACTCGTCGAAACAAAACACACAATGCTACTCAGCTGCAAAGTTTCTTTTGGCAGCAGGACGGAGAGTGTCATGGTGTCAAGCTAAACAATCCGGAATAGGCTTCATCAGGGCAATCTCTATGAATGTAGGCCAACGGTGTTAATTTCAAAATACCGTACAGTCCAAAGAAGTTGGATATTCAATATCGCGAATTGAGTCAAGTGCTTTCCACTGATGAGTTCTGCTATGGAGGGAAATGTGCACTAAAAATAACCTCACGTCCGTACCGTAACTACCTTAATACAGACGAGTTGGATTTTTAGTATTGGGTGTAATTAGCATAGGTGGACATACGGACCTGCATATTATTCGGAATGGCACTTTGTCGACCGAAAGATATGCAAAAGAGATATTCAGATTTCATGTTGTACCTTACGGTGCAACAATTTGCAATTTCTTTCTTTTTTTTTTATTTCATGCACCGTCATGTCAAACCTCATACATCTCTAATTGTAGAGAATATTCTTGAAACCGAAACAGTACAGCGTATGGAGTGGTCAGCATTCTACTCCCCACTTAAATCCAATCAAACATGCCTAGGACACACTCGGACGACGCATTGCAGAAAGAGCAAAGCCTCCGTTGGCTGCCTGGGTCTTGTAGGTTGCACTTCCTAAAGAGTGGAACAGAATTCCCAAGGTCTTATCAATTACTTCATCACATCCATGTGAAACAGGTATGCAACAGTTTTAACTGATCGAGAGAACCACACACATAGACCTTACAATAAATTGCATATTTACAATACACTAGAATGCCATAAATGATGGGAACTTTCAGTTTTAGACATTTTTTCAAATATTTAAAAATATACATATCAGATTATTTTGGAATTTTAGGATTGAAAAGAACAGGTTTGACTTCATATTTTTCAGCGTCGATTTGATAAGGAGGACAATTAGGGGATCAACCAAAAATTAAAGAAACAAAAAGAATACTTGGGATCACCCTGTAAAATAAAATGCACGAAATGATCTGTCGCTGCAGAATATACGTAGGCAGACATTGTATAATATGTGCATTCATTTGTGTAAGAATAGCATGTATATCAATAGAGATATAGCGATTTTTTGTAAAAATTAAAATACATTCTTGCATGTTTTTTGCTTATAACACACAGGGTTTTTAACCAAATTTAACGCCAATTTCAGAAAAATTGACAAAATGTAGTAGCAATAACATAGTGCTATTGGAATATAAATATATTAAATATTTAAGGAAATATGGGCAGTTGTATGAAATAATTTTTATCTGCGCATGCGCCAACGATATCAAGGAACTTTTTACATAATTTAGTAGTCAACTCTCTGGAGCAACTTAATAAAAAAAAATCAGTCAAATATCGCAAAAATTCAGAGAGATATCGGCGTTAGAGTGAGCTGTTTTTTAGTTTCTGACTAAAACTCGCTGAATGATAAGGGATTGTCCACAAATTGTTATTTTTAAGTTATCGGATAGCGTTCGGAAAAAGTTTTTTGAAAAAGCTATTTAATTATAATTTACGGTTATGTTTAGGAAGATTTTGACGCTAAACTACGATGAAAAGGAAAATATAGTCCATACATTGATTACATTTAGGTAAATTGAGGTGTTTATAATAAAATTTTGTGAAATTTAGCCCAATACGCAAAACACTCTACAGTAAATTCTATCGCATATATATGTATTTTCTGTATATACGAATTTGTATGCCAGTAGTGAAGATGATAAACTAAAATCTAAGATATATTATACATTTTTCATAAGTTATGAGTCAATAACTTGTAATTTGATTTTTACAGTTATATTTCAATAGCTTTTTGGGAAATTACGTAATAGATCGGAACCGTCTATGCCTAAAACGTGTTGTGAAATCAAACCGAAAGGCTTCCTTTAGAGGCTATTTCAGGGGAATTTTGATCGTCTACGACTAATGATGCAAGTGTTCGTACCGTCCGGCGGAAGATCGTGGCACTTGGTTTTCATGGCCGAGCTGCAATTCACAAGCCAAATATCACGCATCTGAATAAGACCCGTCGATTAAAGTGGTTCAAAGAACGACGGCACTGGTCAGTAGAAAAATGGAAAAACATCTTATGGAGCGATGAATCACGATAGCAGTTTTGGCAGTCCAATGGACGTGTTTGTGTGCGGCGAGTGCCTGGCGAACGATATTTACAGGACTGTTTCGTACCCAGAGTGAAATTTGGTGGAGGTGGGATCCTGTTGTTTTAATTTCTGGGAGTATGAATGCCGAAGCCTACAAAACAATTCTGGACAATTAAGTGCTACCGATATTATGGCAACACTTTGGTCTTGTTCCATACCTGTTGCAGCATGACAATGCTCCATGTCATACAGCAGGTGTTGTTAAGACGTGGTTTGAAGAAATTGGTGTGGAAAACCTTCCCTGGCTAGCTCAAAGTCCAGACCTCAACACTTTGGAATACCTTTGGGATGAGTTAGACCGCCGATTTAGAGCCAGTCCAACTCGGCCAAAAACACTCCAGGACTGTTTGCTACTCTACAGGATGAATGGAGCAAGATTCCTCTAGAAACATATCGAAAACTGGTAGAAAGTTTTACCTCAAAGAGTTGGAGCAGTTATTGCGGCAAAGGGCGGCCCTACACGATACTAAAGTTATGCTGAGTCCCCCTTTAAATTCATAGTATGAGGGGCAATAACATCGCAGTTTAAAAATTAAGAGGGGGAGGGGTGGCTAAATAAGTTTCTAACTCAGTTTTTTTTTCAAAATAACTGCAAAACTAAGAAAATCAATTAATAATAGAGCTTCTCATTAATAAGCAAATATGTAGTTTAATTAATAATTAATTTTATTGAAAATTCAAAATGTGTTTGCGCATTATTTCAAAGCATTATTTCATTTTTATTTTCATTTAATTAAGAATTAAATTCAGTTTTAAGATGTTTTGAAATATTACTGTTGTAGAATATTTCACAAATTATTAATTTTTAACTTATGTTAGCATAATCCTTCATTTCCCTGAATTTTCAGTTTAATTTTTTTTCACTTTCTTTATTTGTTAAATATATATTTTGGTAAGTAATGAAATTCCTTCTCCTAAATTCTAGTTAAATTCCTTCTTCTTTTTTTTTTCCTTTTCTAAATATTACCCCAAATGTGTGTTGTTGTGATCTTGTTTTCAACTGCACGCATTCCAGGAAAAATCCCCGCTGATAAGAGTTTAACCTTGTGGGACATGTGTATACGAGCGGTCATACTCCTCCCAAAATTTTTGGTCAGAAAAGACCACTGTGTGACCCTCTTTTTTCAAAGTTTTCCTGTTACCATGTGGGTATCGCATAGCAACAGATGCGAAGAACTCCCGTTCCCCTATTTTTTTCTAAATAGGTAGGTTCCATATAGGACCGAGGAGAACAGGTGATACAAGAAGGTCAGTTAGTTAGTTAACCGGTGAACGATGTAGATGTGAGGAACAGAAATTCGGAGAGGACTCGGGGGTTTTGGCGGGAAAATGTCCCCCTTCCCTGTAATTTTACCCCTGAGGTCAGAAGGATGAGAGTAAAAAAAGAAGGCATTACTACAGGAGAGGCCAACTGAAGAGAACGCTATTCTATAATGCGGTATTTCCTCGATTTTGTCGAATAAAATTTTAACAAGATATAGTCTCTCCCAGTTTTGGGAAGAAAAAGAAAATTTCATACAATGTCGGTGTGTACAGAATGATGGATGAGTTAAAGAGCAGAAGGTGGAGTTAAGGTTGAACTCCGAAATACCTAGCTAATATGTTGAGGCTAGTATTAAAGGCTGAAATTCTCTAAACTAGAGTCACGAATATCAACCCCGGAATAGCATTTGAGAGCAGTATGTCACCAGGGAGATGGAGCTTTTTAATGATAAAAAAATTTGCCTATCATCAAAGTGAGGACTGCCAAGGAAGTAAGAGCCATCCCCAACGATAACTTGATGTGTGTTTATAAATAGTGGAAGTGATTCGCTGAAAAAAAATTGTGGTCAAAAACTACGTCCTGACGCAATGTATCTATGGTGAGATATTCTCCGGTAGCTGTTATGATCTAAAAAAATGTGTGAGTAAATTTTTTTGTTTATAATGTCATAATATAATCATAGTATACTTCTTAGTACTGCATATGAAACTGTTTATTTGTAATAAAACCAAAAGTTAACCAAGAATGTGCTTTTCCCTTATTAATATGTATCTATTATTCTAATAAATTTAAACACATTTCTCATGTGTAATAACAATAGATTAAAATATTTTATTCAAGTAATCAAACTTTAAATATTAATGTTAAATTCTACAATAATAACACTATGCTCGAATAAAGTAACAGCAAATAGATATGTGTAATTTGAATTTAGAATTCTGTTATTGTTTTATTTAAATATGTTTATATAAATATTATTTTATGAGTAATTCTTTTCTACACTTTAAGTTTAATAGCTGCATTTAGTAGTAAAGTAACCCCCTTTTTTTTATTTGCTTTGTTTCCCTTGTACTTTCTATTTTGTATAAAAGTTCACTTTCATTGGTATTCTTAATTGATAACAGAATTCATAAGGAGTGAAATTCAATTATACATGTTTTCTTTAAAAAAATTAATTCTGTAAGAAATATATATGAATGAGAAGTATAATTCTAAATTAATGGTTATTTAAAATGGAATATTGTGGAATGAGCAGATCCAATCTAAACATCTAAATAAAGATAGGACAAAAAAAAACTTGACAGATGATAATAAATTTTAATATATTAAAGTTTATTGATGCACTTAAAACAAATTGTTTATTCTGATTTAAGTTAATTGTTAATTTTGATATGTTTTAAAGAGAGTTAGTAAATTTGAGAAGTATTGAGAGAATCCTATTAAGTGAAATATTATTTTTTAGATAATTAAAAGTATGTCTTATCATCTTGGATCACAGTTTTTCAAATGATTTATTGAATACGTTTTGTACTCAACTATACGATATCATTGGTCCCTAAATTTTGAAAATATAAGTGCATTCATAAAGTAATGTCATTTTGGTTCTAATTTACAAAATTTCTGAGTTTGTTCCTCGCAAATATGAGAGTTTGTTTTCCTTTGGTTATTCTAAATTGATACAAGTTGTAAATTTCCAACTGGACGAAAAATGTCCGGGCCAGGATTCGAACCTGGGATCGCTTGGCTGAAGCCGCCACGCTCTACCACTGAGCTATCCCGGTCAAATCTGGAGGGCATAATTCATCCAGTTAACCTTATTGATCAAAGCATCTGGTCTGATATTTTAATCAGCTCAACAGAAAAGATCGCAGGTAATGCTCGGCTTCAGCCAAGCGATCCCAGGTTCGAATCCTGGCCCGGACATTTTTCGTCCAGTTGGAAATTTACAACTTGTATCATTGCTTTACCAATTTGAAAAAAATTGTATTAAAAAATAATCTAGTGTATTCACGTATCCAGCGTTTACTGGAGTTCCATTACCTGCGATCTTTCTGTTGAGCTGATTAAAATATCAGACCAGATGCTTTGATCAATAAGGTTAACTGGATGAATTATGCCCTCCAGATTCGACCGGGATAGCTCAGTGATAGAGCGTGGCGGCTTCAGCCAAGCGATCCCAGGTTCGAATCCTGGCCCGGACATTTTTCGTCCAGTTGGAAATTTACAACTTGTATCATTGCTTTACCAATTTGAAAAAATTGTATTAAAAAAAAAAATAATAATCTAGTGTATTCACGTATCCAGCGTTTACTGGAGTTCCATTACCTGCGATCTTTTCTGTTGAGCTGATTAAAATATCAGACCAGATGCTTTGATCAATAAGGTTAACTGGATGAATTATGCCCTCCAGATTCGACCGGGATAGCTCAGTGGTAGAGCGTGGCGGCTTCAGCCAAGCGATCCCAGGTTCGAATCCTGGCCCGGACATTTTTCGTTCAGTTGGAAATTTACAACTTGTATCATTGCTTTACCAATTTGAAAAAATTGTATTAAAAAATAATCTAGTGTATTCTAAATTGGTTTGATTTTTAATTTTGTTCTTCCATTATTTGTGAATGCTTTATGTTTTTGAGATTTAGAAGTATTGGGTGTTTTTCCTTTATTTTTAGGTTGTGAAAGATATGAGAATATTGTTACCTCCTTAGATTTTATTTAAAAGTAAAATTTTAAAGCAAATGAATTTATTTTGCCACTCCCCCCTTTTTTCTCCTTTTTATTAGTATTATATGTATTAACTTTTTCTAAATTTTGGTGCCCCTTCTTAAATCTAATTACCTGGTGTTTGTAATATATTTATGGTAACAATATTCAGTTGATGGTATTTCTTTCTCACCTGGTGTAATGTTAAATTTAAATTCTTAGATAATTTGGTTGAATTTAGATATGATGGAGTAACAGAATTTAAGGATATATTAATTAGATGCATTAAAATGATAATTTTTAAAAAAAGGAACACCCAATATTACATCAGGGTACAAAATATATATTTCATTAATAATACTGAAAAAATAAGAAAAAACTAATAACAAATGAAAATACACTTACAAATTTTGGCATCATAACATAAAGTAAGTGCGCTTCGCTAAAGTTGCGTTGAAAATGGATTCAGCATCTACTCCCTCCCTCCCCCCTCTTACCCTTGAGCAGCACAAATGTCTAACAAATACAATGCTATGGATTTTCGAAGAATATCCATCCCCCCCCCCCTCCCGATTTCCTACGGTCCTAATGACAGGACTACCAATAGCGATTATTTTTATATTCTATTTTCACTATTCTTTTCAAAAAATAAATTTTGTATTATGTTTCTCTTACACATGTTGTTAAAGCGCATGTGAAAAATTTTTATTTTGAAAAAGTGGTACGAGAAAAAATTAAAAAGTAGTCGCCAGTGTCAGCTCTGTAATAAGGTGTCTTGTGACAAATCGCCATGTACATGCTGGTTTTCCAAGAAAAACTAAAGTGTCAATAAACAATGAAAAATAGCATACAAATTAAGATATCTGACTACATTTAAAATGCGATTTTTGTCTAAAATTTTCGTTTTCTTTGTATTACATTTTATGAAAGCCCGAATTTTTACCTTTCCAAATCTGCGCTTACATTTATTTTACTATAAATAAAACCTAAGTTATCAGAATTTAAAAACTACTTGATAGTGAATGAAACCGGAAGTGCCAAACGTTTCAACGTTAATTTTTTTTCCTTCGTGCAAAAACTGCCAAAACTGTCTTTTAGATATAAACAGCAAAAAAAAAAAAAAAAAAAAAAAAAAAAAAAGACCTTGATCGATAACTACAGTAAAATTCCAATTCACATAACTGTTAAGTAAATGTTAAATAAAGTTTAAAATAGCTAAGTAAATATTTCTGTTAAATAAATGTATTTTATGGAAAATGCACTTTTCTATGAAAATTCCACACGCAAAACATAATTTCTCAAAAAGCTATTGAAATATCACTATAAAAATCAAATTGCAAGTTATTGACTCATAACTTATGAAAAATGCATAATATATCTGTATAATATAAATATATCTGTATAATAAAATGTATAATATAAATGTATAAATATACGTTATACACAAAATACATACGAACATATGCGATAGAATTTACTGTAGAGTGTTTTGCGTATTGGGCTAAATTTCACAAAATTTTATTATAAACACCTCAATTTACCTAAATGTAATCAATGTATGGACTATATTTTCCTTTTCATCGTAGTTTAGAGTCAAAATCTTCGTAAACATAACCGTAAACTATAATTAAATAGCTTTTTCAAAAAACTTTTTCCGAACGCTTTCCGATAACTTAAAAATAACAATTTGTGGACAATCCCTTATCATTCATCGAGTTTTAGTCAGAAACTAAAAAACAGCTCACTCTAACGCCGATATCTCTCTGAATTTTTGCGATATTTGACTGATTTTTTTTTATTAAGTTGCTCCAGAGAGTTGACTACTAAATTATGTAAAAAGTTCCTTTATATCGTTCGCGCATGCGCAGATAAAAATTATTTCATATAACTGCCCATATTTCCTTAAATATTTAATATATTTATATTCCAATAGCACTATGTTATTGCTACTACATTTTGTCAATTTTTCTGAAATTGGCGTTAAATTTGGTTAAAAACCCTGTGTGTTATAAGCAAAAAACATGCAAGAATTTTTTTAATTTTTACAAAAAATCGCTATATCTCTTATTAATATACATGCTATTCTTACACAAATGAATGCACATATTATACAATGTCTGCCTATGTATATTCTGCAGCGACAGATCATTTCGTGCATTTTATTTTACAAGGTGATTCCAAGTATTATTTTTTTTCTTTAATTTTTGGTTGGTCCCCTAATTATCCTCCTTATCAAATCGACGTTGAAAAATATGAAGTCAAACCTGTTCTTTTTAATCCTGAAATTCCAAAATAATCTGATATGTATAAATTTAAATATTTGAAAAAATGTGTAAAACTAAAAGTTCCCATCATTTATGGCATTCTAGTGTAGATTATTTCTCTGAGACCACACAACATTTTAAAAAACCTTCGTTCTCTACGATCAATGTTTTTTTTTTTTTTTTTTTTTTTTTTTTTTTTTGTCATTTACAGATATTTAAATTGATTCCTAGGAGCTTTTCTTTATGTTCTTGACATTATTTCACAGAATTAAAATTATACATGATGTTTTGGTGGCTTGTGTTCTGTATTACGCTTTGATAAATATGTACTTCACATTTTATGCCCATCTATGCCTATTTTGCAAAGTTTTCTTTGTTTACTACCGTAATTTCTTCAGCGGTGTATTTTGCGTTCATTGTGAATATTTCTATTTTAAAACCTTTATGCTTCTGCAATAGTTTGCCACAATGTAACCAATAACGAACGGTATTCTGCAAGAAATATTTACTTTATATACTAACATATATACATAATATTCTTCTTACATTTTTTCGTAAAAGAACGTTCTATACGTAGAATAGATATAACAACCTATTATTATCTTGGTGCTTTTATAATAAATGACATGAGTTTTTCCTGCAATAGAAGACAATATACAAGATTTTGTTCCTTAAAAGTTGCAAGACTCTATACTTGCAAAGTTACCGCTAACGCACCACATTCTATACATATAACAATGTATCCTATGTTGCTATTTTTTGCGGCAGATAAGAATTGAATCGCTACAATAAAGCTGAAAATAAGAAATTTTGGCTAGCAGCCGTTGGCCAATAGATGGGATGTTTTTAATCGTCAGTTTCTGGCCAATAGTTAATTTTTATTTAGTAGCAATCTACTGGTTTGTGTGAATATTTCCATTGATAGAGCCGGCTGTGGTTAATACCCCATAGAGCCTGAACGTGGAACCTCAGCTCGAATAACCTCTAGTCTCTCTCTCCCTCTTCCCATTGATAGACCAAACATAACATAAGTGGTTACTGGAAAAGTGAAAAAGCAATATGTAAAATAAGTTACTTAAATTTGTTTTTATTTAAATCTAGCAATCAAGGAAAGTTATTATTTGAGGGAAACGAAATTTAAAACTAAAATTATTTAGCCAGTCGGACAAAAATTTTAATCGCTCTATTTCAATGCTCATAAAACGGGAAATTCGGTTTGAATGCGTGAAGGCTGGTTCAAACAGGGCTTTACAAATTTAATAAAATCTGGTAGCATCGCAAAACGTTCTAATTGCCAGTGAGAAACATCTACCCCCCCCCCCCACCCTGAACCGTTATAGATTTTCAAAAAATTGCAAAGCTTTTTATTTTTTTTAATTAATTGAGAAAAAATAATAATACGTATCGTTTAGAATTATTAGTTACATAGTTCAGAATAGTACATAATTTAGAAAGATAATATAAACAAAGTTTTCTACTGACACTTATCAAAACTATACATCTCTGAAGAAAAAGAAAAAAAGAAATGCTGTAAAGATTGAATTAACCGGCATGTTCGAGAAATGCTGGTTGCCGAATGCTTCACATGTCCGTATAGTTGTTGAGTGCTTCAAAATCTATTTCTGATGAGGGAGGCATCGATAAAATAGTGACGCGGGAAAACAATTTTTTGCCTATTTTCATGTCGAAGCTAGTCTAGTAATTCTGATATTATTAGTTTAAAATTTGCATTTGAGGAACTTATTTTTGTGAAATTAAAAATAAATGTTAAAAATATTTTTTGTTTGAATATAATTTCTAAGTTTATTTCTTAATATTTTGCAACTTTACAACATCTTATAATGAGTCATTCTCTAAGAATTTTAATCTAACATTGTGACTAAGATGAGTAACAGATGCTGCTTTTGATAGAAATTATAGGCAAGTAATTCTCGTAAACATATTAATTCTATAAAATAAGCTTATTTATATACATAAGCCGTCTCGAATAACTAAGTTAAAATAAATCCCAATATGAGAAATATCATAACTAATTACATTTTTAAAATAACTCAAGAGTTATCATGTAATTATGCATTGCTAAAATAGCCAATTCTTCTGTTCTTTCGATGCGATCTTTCTGTTGAGCTGATTAAAATATCAGACCAGATGCTTTGATCAATAAGGTTAACTGGATGAATTATGCCCTCCAGATTCGACCGGGATAGCTCAGTGATAGAGCGTGGCGGCTTCAGCCAAGCGATCCCAGGTTCGAATCCTGGCCCGGACATTTTTCGTCCAGTTGGAAATTTACAACTTGTATCATTGCTTTACCAATTTGAAAAAATTGTATTAAAAAAAAAAATAATAATCTAGTGTATTCACGTATCCAGCGTTTACTGGAGTTCCATTACCTGCGATCTTTTCTGTTGAGCTGATTAAAATATCAGACCAGATGCTTTGATCAATAAGGTTAACTGGATGAATTATGCCCTCCAGATTCGACCGGGATAGCTCAGTGGTAGAGCGTGGCGGCTTCAGCCAAGCGATCCCAGGTTCGAATCCTGGCCCGGACATTTTTCGTTCAGTTGGAAATTTACAACTTGTATCATTGCTTTACCAATTTGAAAAAATTGTATTAAAAAATAATCTAGTGTATTCTAAATTGGTTTGATTTTTAATTTTGTTCTTCCATTATTTGTGAATGCTTTATGTTTTTGAGATTTAGAAGTATTGGGTGTTTTTCCTTTATTTTTAGGTTGTGAAAGATATGAGAATATTGTTACCTCCTTAGATTTTATTTAAAAGTAAAATTTTAAAGCAAATGAATTTATTTTGCCACTCCCCCCTTTTTTCTCCTTTTTATTAGTATTATATGTATTAACTTTTTCTAAATTTTGGTGCCCCTTCTTAAATCTAATTACCTGGTGTTTGTAATATATTTATGGTAACAATATTCAGTTGATGGTATTTCTTTCTCACCTGGTGTAATGTTAAATTTAAATTCTTAGATAATTTGGTTGAATTTAGATATGATGGAGTAACAGAATTTAAGGATATATTAATTAGATGCATTAAAATGATAATTTTTAAAAAAAGGAACACCCAATATTACATCAGGGTACAAAATATATATTTCATTAATAATACTGAAAAAATAAGAAAAAACTAATAACAAATGAAAATACACTTACAAATTTTGGCATCATAACATAAAGTAAGTGCGCTTCGCTAAAGTTGCGTTGAAAATGGATTCAGCATCTACTCCCTCCCTCCCCCCTCTTACCCTTGAGCAGCACAAATGTCTAACAAATACAATGCTATGGATTTTCGAAGAATATCCATCCCCCCCCCCTCCCGATTTCCTACGGTCCTAATGACAGGACTACCAATAGCGATTATTTTTATATTCTATTTTCACTATTCTTTTCAAAAAATAAATTTTGTATTATGTTTCTCTTACACATGTTGTTAAAGCGCATGTGAAAAATTTTTATTTTGAAAAAGTGGTACGAGAAAAAATTAAAAAGTAGTCGCCAGTGTCAGCTCTGTAATAAGGTGTCTTGTGACAAATCGCCATGTACATGCTGGTTTTCCAAGAAAAACTAAAGTGTCAATAAACAATGAAAAATAGCATACAAATTAAGATATCTGACTACATTTAAAATGCGATTTTTGTCTAAAATTTTCGTTTTCTTTGTATTACATTTTATGAAAGCCCGAATTTTTACCTTTCCAAATCTGCGCTTACATTTATTTTACTATAAATAAAACCTAAGTTATCAGAATTTAAAAACTACTTGATAGTGAATGAAACCGGAAGTGCCAAACGTTTCAACGTTAATTTTTTTTCCTTCGTGCAAAAACTGCCAAAACTGTCTTTTAGATATAAACAGCAAAAAAAAAAAAAAAAAAAAAAAAAAAAAAAGACCTTGATCGATAACTACAGTAAAATTCCAATTCACATAACTGTTAAGTAAATGTTAAATAAAGTTTAAAATAGCTAAGTAAATATTTCTGTTAAATAAATGTATTTTATGGAAAATGCACTTTTCTGTGAAAATTCCACACGCAAAACATAATTTCTCAAAAAGCTATTGAAATATCACTATAAAAATCAAATTGCAAGTTATTGACTCATAACTTATGAAAAATGCATAATATATCTGTATAATATAAATATATCTGTATAATAAAATGTATAATATAAATGTATAAATATACGTTATACACAAAATACATACGAACATATGCGATAGAATTTACTGTAGAGTGTTTTGCGTATTGGGCTAAATTTCACAAAATTTTATTATAAACACCTCAATTTACCTAAATGTAATCAATGTATGGACTATATTTTCCTTTTCATCGTAGTTTAGAGTCAAAATCTTCGTAAACATAACCGTAAACTATAATTAAATAGCTTTTTCAAAAAACTTTTTCCGAACGCTTTCCGATAACTTAAAAATAACAATTTGTGGACAATCCCTTATCATTCATCGAGTTTTAGTCAGAAACTAAAAAACAGCTCACTCTAACGCCGATATCTCTCTGAATTTTTGCGATATTTGACTGATTTTTTTTTATTAAGTTGCTCCAGAGAGTTGACTACTAAATTATGTAAAAAGTTCCTTTATATCGTTCGCGCATGCGCAGATAAAAATTATTTCATATAACTGCCCATATTTCCTTAAATATTTAATATATTTATATTCCAATAGCACTATGTTATTGCTACTACATTTTGTCAATTTTTCTGAAATTGGCGTTAAATTTGGTTAAAAACCCTGTGTGTTATAAGCAAAAAACATGCAAGAATTTTTTTAATTTTTACAAAAAATCGCTATATCTCTTATTAATATACATGCTATTCTTACACAAATGAATGCACATATTATACAATGTCTGCCTATGTATATTCTGCAGCGACAGATCATTTCGTGCATTTTATTTTACAAGGTGATTCCAAGTATTATTTTTTTTCTTTAATTTTTGGTTGGTCCCCTAATTATCCTCCTTATCAAATCGACGTTGAAAAATATGAAGTCAAACCTGTTCTTTTTAATCCTGAAATTCCAAAATAATCTGATATGTATAAATTTAAATATTTGAAAAAATGTGTAAAACTAAAAGTTCCCATCATTTATGGCATTCTAGTGTAGATTATTTCTCTGAGACCACACAACATTTTAAAAAACCTTCGTTCTCTACGATCAATGTTTTTTTTTTTTTTTTTTTTTTTTTTTTTTTGTCATTTACAGATATTTAAATTGATTCCTAGGAGCTTTTCTTTATGTTCTTGACATTATTTCACAGAATTAAAATTATACATGATGTTTTGGTGGCTTGTGTTCTGTATTACGCTTTGATAAATATGTACTTCACATTTTATGCCCATCTATGCCTATTTTGCAAAGTTTTCTTTGTTTACTACCGTAATTTCTTCAGCGGTGTATTTTGCGTTCATT
The DNA here is from genome assembly GCA_963931845.1 of Maratus michaelseni. Taxonomy (NCBI): domain Eukaryota; kingdom Metazoa; phylum Arthropoda; class Arachnida; order Araneae; family Salticidae; genus Maratus; species Maratus michaelseni. The sequence continues at coordinate 96,125,934 of OZ007596.1, forward strand.
GTGAATATTTCTATTTTAAAACCTTTATGCTTCTGCAATAGTTTGCCACAATGTAACCAATAACGAACGGTATTCTGCAAGAAATATTTACTTTATATACTAACATATATACATAATATTCTTCTTACATTTTTTCGTAAAAGAACGTTCTATACGTAGAATAGATATAACAACCTATTATTATCTTGGTGCTTTTATAATAAATGACATGAGTTTTTCCTGCAATAGAAGACAATATACAAGATTTTGTTCCTTAAAAGTTGCAAGACTCTATACTTGCAAAGTTACCGCTAACGCACCACATTCTATACATATAACAATGTATCCTATGTTGCTATTTTTTGCGGCAGATAAGAATTGAATCGCTACAATAAAGCTGAAAATAAGAAATTTTGGCTAGCAGCCGTTGGCCAATAGATGGGATGTTTTTAATCGTCAGTTTCTGGCCAATAGTTAATTTTTATTTAGTAGCAATCTACTGGTTTGTGTGAATATTTCCATTGATAGAGCCGGCTGTGGTTAATACCCCATAGAGCCTGAACGTGGAACCTCAGCTCGAATAACCTCTAGTCTCTCTCTCCCTCTTCCCATTGATAGGCCAAACATAACATAAGTGGTTACTGGAAAAGTGAAAAAGCAATATGTAAAATAAGTTACTTAAATTTGTTTTTATTTAAATCTAGCAATCAAGGAAAGTTATTATTTGAGGGAAACGAAATTTAAAACTAAAATTATTTAGCCAGTCGGACAAAAATTTTAATCGCTCTATTTCAATGCTCATAAAACGGGAAATTCGGTTTGAATGCGTGAAGGCTGGTTCAAACAGGGCTTTACAAATTTAATAAAATCTGGTAGCATCGCAAAACGTTCTAATTGCCAGTGAGAAACATCTACCCCCCCCCCCACCCTGAACCGTTATAGATTTTCAAAAAATTGCAAAGCTTTTTATTTTTTTTAATTAATTGAGAAAAAATAATAATACGTATCGTTTAGAATTATTAGTTACATAGTTCAGAATAGTACATAATTTAGAAAGATAATATAAACAAAGTTTTCTACTGACACTTATCAAAACTATACATCTCTGAAGAAAAAGAAAAAAAGAAATGCTGTAAAGATTGAATTAACCGGCATGTTCGAGAAATGCTGGTTGCCGAATGCTTCACATGTCCGTATAGTTGTTGAGTGCTTCAAAATCTATTTCTGATGAGGGAGGCATCGATAAAATAGTGACGCGGGAAAACAATTTTTTGCCTATTTTCATGTCGAAGCTAGTCTAGTAATTCTGATATTATTAGTTTAAAATTTGCATTTGAGGAACTTATTTTTGTGAAATTAAAAATAAATGTTAAAAATATTTTTTGTTTGAATATAATTTCTAAGTTTATTTCTTAATATTTTGCAACTTTACAACATCTTATAATGAGTCATTCTCTAAGAATTTTAATCTAACATTGTGACTAAGATGAGTAACAGATGCTGCTTTTGATAGAAATTATAGGCAAGTAATTCTCGTAAACATATTAATTCTATAAAATAAGCTTATTTATATACATAAGCCGTCTCGAATAACTAAGTTAAAATAAATCCCAATATGAGAAATATCATAACTAATTACATTTTTAAAATAACTCAAGAGTTATCATGTAATTATGCATTGCTAAAATAGCCAATTCTACGGCGTTGGCATTACGTAATCAGAATCAGCAGCCGGCTGGGGGGAAGGTTTATTTTGATCCAACAATCTACGATAAGAATTTTTGGGATAGATACCATCCACCTCCTCCCGAAAACAAAACTTACCCTTCTGAGATATAATGAATGATTTTTTATTTCCATTTACTGCAGATGATAATCCACACACATATGATTATAAAATATTCTTGAGTAAATAATGCAGTCACGTAATTAAGAATTCTCTCTCACGCATTCCTCCCACCAACATTCTCTAAAAAACTGGAAGGCGAACCTTTCACGAAAAACATTGGTAAACAGCCCAGTACCAGACACTTGTCTCCAAGTCAGGGTGACGCCAACCTATTGTGCAATGTGTGGGGTGTACACAGGTGCCAAGCATTTTAAGCGATAAAGGTACATATATTATTCTTTAATTTTATTAAAATTAATTATTCTAGAAATTTTAATTAAATTTTATAGATTTACTTTAAATGAATATTACTTGTAATCACTTACATATTATTTTATTAAATGAATGTGATAGGCTAATAAGTTTTAATTTTGAACACAAAAATCTGATTTGAAACTTACAAGAAAAACTTGGGCGTTTTTAAAGCATAGTATACAATTTTAAATGCCACAGAGGCTGGATTGATACTATTTTTTACTCATTTATTGAAACCTCCACCACATTCTAATCCGTAACATTCTAGCTGGCTAGAATGGAAAATAATGACGTTCTCTGTGCATGAGATGGAAATTGCCTTTTAAGCTTGATTCTTCCATTAAAAGTACGAAAGAAGAGTAAAATCACTGCTTCCCGCGCACGAGTAGGGGAAAAGGAGAGGGAAAGAGTGCCGTTTGTGCTTATTTCTTAGGTTAATTTTTGTACAAAGAAAAACAATACGCCGGATTAAATAACTTCGTCGCCAGATTAAAAAAGAAAAAAAATCTTAGTTGCTAGTGGCGACCTGCGACCACATTTGTCAAGTCCTGGTTGCAACTAACATAGCATTGCGAATGAATGCCTCTCTTACATTGAAAAATGTAATATTTCTTAAAGATTGTCGACTAGTGTCGGCTTTTAATCTAAATTATGCAAATCATGTACATTTAAAGAAAGTGTGGACATTTGAAAAAAAAAATCACGAATTTGAATGGCATCTAGTGTTTCAGCTCACACCTTGATGATGTTCTCGATCTAAGTTGCATGAGGAAGAAAGACCAAATAAATGAGTCGTTATAGACCTGTAACATTCTTATGCTCAAGTTGCCTATAGTTTTAATCAACGCAAAATATTGATTGCAAGTTTTAATACTGAGATATCCATAGTAATATTTATTACTTATGAATATGATAAAATGATAAAACTGAGCTGCGCCACCAGGCTCCATGAGGGGCGCCCGTCAGCATCTCAACCACCGAACCCAAGTCCTAAGGGACTTATAACGCGCACGACCGGATTTGTCTCTCCGTATGCGCTTCGGCAGTTGGAGCACCGCCACCTGCGTATTACTCCGATTAAACCAATGTGCGGACGACATAGGTCGTTGCGATACGCGGTGGATCTCATTAGGAGACAACCGCGAGACACTTGGGGACGGACCGGAGTACCCCAACAGCTTCGGAGCTGGACACCCAAAAGGTAGCCAGGTCTTGGGCCTTAAGTCAGGTTCTCCCGACCCGCACTTGCTTTACCATAACTCGAGGGATGTGGAGACCTACAAAGGAAACCACGGTATGATAAAGTGATAATTATAATTTCAAAATATCAGATTGAAAAAAGTAAATATGAAAACTCATAGTTTACCGACTGTACTTCTCTTCTTTCACACTGAGATACTAGATAATAGTTTTTAACTTAACACTTTTGTGATCAGTGTCTAAACTGGATTATGAATTAGCAGGGATCGAGCACATTATAATCCTTGCATATAGCCTAATGTTCTTTCACATTGATTCATGTCATTTCATATTTCTTTAGACGAAACTAATTGATTTTTTTCTGTACCCATCTTCCGGTCGCTTTCGCTTCATCAAATAGAGTCTTGCATCGGGTCGGATAACCCGATTTTACCAGAACCTGACCTGAACCGCGGTTCAATTCGTGTCGGGTTGACACTACTTTGTTTCGTTGCGGGTCGGGTAGTAATCGCGTTATTAATTAATTACTAATAATTAAAACAAGAACGAAAAATCATGCGTCAAGCATAGATTATGTAACACTTTCCAACGCTTCCAAAATAATTTTACAAATCCTACCGTTTAATAAGCTAAAAGATAACATCTAAGTAAACAATTTGGAAAACGCATAACATATTTAAAAACATAATTTCAGGAATTTCCAACATATACAATATTCAGAAAAATATCCGAATACTTTTATTCAGCCCTGTGTAGGATCTATAGATCTGTATATATACTACATAGGATGCTAAATTTTAGTTCAGTTATGACACGCGTAGCACAGTTTAAAATTCTCCGTCTGGAGTTTCTGTCACTAAACGGAAATGTGTCCGCGAACTTTTGTGCTTGCCTGTATAGGATCTACAGAATTTATACACATCACGTAATAGACAAAAAGCGAGTTAAAATTAAAATCGTGTTCAGTAACTTAAAACGCACTTCCAGGAAATATTGTTAACAGACAGTTGAGAATTCTTTTGTGTGTCCCTGTAAATGAACGATGACTGCTATACACACACTATTCTTTTGTAAGCCTCTTGTAATGCACCTTAGTGATATATATAAATTTCAATGCGTTTAATATAGTGAAACATTATTTAAATAAACCGCAGACGATTTTTCTCCATAGACGTAATGTAGCGGAATTCTTTTGAGTGTCCCTGTAAAAAAACTATAAGTGCTACACACTTCCGTTGAAATAGAATACATGCTATAGATAACGAGAATAACATATAAAAATTGCAGAGCAATCCGAGCATTTTTACGGGAGTTAGAGCACGGACAGACGGCAGACGGCCATACGCGGCCAGACAAACCGAAGTCATAAACACTTTTCAACTGGGTTGGAAAGTGTTAAAAACTAGTTCGAAATATGCATGTATGTGATGTTTGGGCTTTTACAAAGTAGCATATAAAACAAAAAGTAATGAAATACATAAATTATTGTTCGAGTTATGCCTACATTACCAAAGTTACTTTTTAACATTGATTGATAAACTTTTCATTAATTTATTTCTCAATAACTAATCACTTAAATACATGAAATTTTAGATTTTCTTATTTTTTGACATACAGAACTTAAATGTGTAATGTAATTATTTTATTACTATTGAATTTTTAAGGTTGGATTCATTTTTAATGTATAGGTGACCCCACTATTGTAAAACTAACTTCATATTTTTAGGACTTTCTATGAATTAAAGCGGTTCTCAAAAATCTATTTTTCTTCGCACAGCAATGAGAAACTTTTTGACACATGTTCTGACTCATTTTTAAAAATAAAAACATGATACTTGCTGTAGTGTGATTATTAAAGTGATTTGTAATCGAACAGTTTTTTTTTTCGATAAATGAATTACACTTTGAGTTGAAAGTTATTGTTGTTTCAGGGCGTCAGTTATTTTCCTTTCTTGCGCTGTCGCGTCTGGAAATTTGGTTCAAAACGCCAATTTTGGCAACAATTTCAGAAAAATCTTCAGTCTTTAACAAAAAATGGAAAAAACAGTTCGATTACACATTTTTTTAACAAAAGCATTCTGCCAATTTGTTACGTTTGTGAACGAGCAAAAATGAATTAATAAATGTGTCTTAAAGTAGCCAGTTTGGATTTCAGAATTTAGCCTTAATCTTTTTGACAGCATTTTTTTTTTTAAAGCCTTATTTTTTTTATTTTTTTTGCTATCAATAAGAACTGAAATTATAACCACAGTTCTGATTATCAGTTTCTCTCTCTTTTCTTCTTGTTTGATTACTGTAAAAAGCGTAATTTCCTATTTTATGATACTGGTGCTTAGTAATAATAACAATAATCATAAAAAAATAACTACTTACCTTTGCTAAAATGAATCATCAAATAATGTTGTTCGATTTCATATTTTAATTCATGAATATACATATAATGTATACTTATCATTTACGCATAATGTATACTTGTCATTTACATATAATGTATTCTTGTACATTCATTTACGTATACTTGAAATAATGGAAGAAAAATATCTGCTTAGCTTTTCAATTTAAGATCTCATAATGATTCAAAAAAAATTAAATCTATCTAACACTGATGAAGTTACGAAAATAAGCAAACAAATTATCAGAAATGAAATTACTTTATCTCATAGAATTCATGTATTTTGACATTGAGAGATAAACATTATTTCTGATAACTTTATCAAAGATCAATAACTTTACAAAAGAGTTATCTAACAAAAAATAGGTTTTTCAAAACGTTAGAGTTAAATCTGTATCTTATATTATAAAGAACAAACGTGTCCGTGCGTAACGCTGACGTCATTTTCTGAATGACAACACTTGACGAGAAAATTTCGGTGTTGCGATTTTGGCTACTGCAATTTTTTTTAATTTCTAAACATCGCATATAATCAATTTCTACACCGTGATAGAGAAGAAAAAATCTACTTTCAAATGCAATTTGTTTTAAAACTGTATCGCAATTTACTCATTTATTATAGCTTTTAAATTAAATTTTAATCACGATTTCGTTTTTAAATTTATCTCTATCGCTTGCAGACGATTACAAAATATTCATCCGTTTGCACTTTAAACAATATAAAAAGTTCAGGAATTTGTTTCCAGCTAATATTCCATAACGAAATTAAGACTTCCTTAAGCAATGAATAAAATAGCATAAATAAAACACAAATTTAACTGACATTGTAAGCTAAATAATCGCTTAAAACCGCTGAAATTATACGAATAAAAAAAAAAACTGCTCTTGATAATGATATTTTTAGAGATTTCTTCGGTTAATAACTTCTGGCATAAGGCCAATATGAAATGACCGCTTTTAATAAATTTCAAAATTTTATTTGAATATAATACTGACATATTTCATATAAAAGTGCTCATTGGTGTTGTTAGGGGACCAATCTAAAAAAAATTATTAAATGTAAAAAATATATTAGAGTTATCAATAACAAAGTAAATGGTTTTCACATATATTCTCTATCCCGGGAAGCCCGGGTTGGATGCCCTAGTAATCTTAGTGGCGCTAACTCGAAATTTTGATAACTCGAAACAGCATTGTATTTCTTACTATGAAACAATGTTTCAACTATTTTCTATAAGAGGATATTGGGTATTCAAATTGAGGTTTCTCTTTTTATTTTAAAATCTCTATAAACAATCACCGATATGAACGCATGAATTTACATAAGTATATTATATCATATTTTGAAACAAAGTAAAGAACTTTTCTGGAAATTAAAAAAAAAAACTTTTGACAAGTTTAAAGGTAATACTGCATCCTTTTATTAAAGGTAATACTGCAAAATAAAATTCATAATTAAGAATGCTCCATTTTATTTTTAAATGATTTCTTTAATATAAGTCGAGCTCCTAAAAATGCACAAATTTATTTATATATTTCAATATTACACAACTTCTGAGCTTATATCCATATTTTAAGCAAACCGGAAAACATTTCCCCCAATTTTCCCTTAACCCCTTCAGCGTCGCTATACTTTTGTGTAGGCTACTTTTTTAAAATTTCAAATTGTTTGATTGCTACCACTTTTTCTGAAGTAGAAATATTTACCTTATTTAATAGCTGATAAAATGATGCGAGAATAAAGCTAATTTCACTCTTTTAAAAAACTGGTGGGAATCAAAGAATCTGAATTAAAAAAAAGTAGAATACACAGCCCGTGAATATCACGGGCGCGAGAATTAAAGGGTTAATAGTATTACATTTGATACATGTAATTTTTATAATTATTCTTTCATTTTTTATATGGAAGCCCATTTGATTGAAAAATAAAACCGCCAACATACTTGATAAATTCAGAAAAAAAAAATGGAAGAAAAATAATTCTCAGGGGGCACTTCAATCACCCGTTACAGTGAAATTTTAACACTGGTTAAAGATTATTAAAATTTCCAGCGGATTTTTATTACACTTATATGATTTATAATGAATCTAAATAATTCCTCAATAAAAAACTGAATTCAAACACGGATTTTTGTTGGGTTTTATCAACAGTTATTTTTATCAACAGTTTTAAGGTAACCCAACAAAAACACGGACTTTTGTTTGGTTTTATCAACAGTTATTTTTCATTTTACCCATTTTCAAAGTATATTATTACTTTAACTCAAAACAATTTTCTGTTCTCTTAGCTACCAAATTTTGGCATGTTACATAATACAATCAAACATATGTATCCCGAAACACCAATGGAAAAAAAATTGATTTCAGAACAAAGGGGAGCTTTCATTTCAGAAACATTTCCGGAAACTACGAAAAACTATATTGTTCTCTGAGATTTCTTATTGGTATTTCTCCAAATGTTTCCGAGAAATATGACAAAGGTTTAAGAGTCATGATGGATTACTGTACTGTTGAAATGAATTTTTGCAAGAGTTTCGGCTATAATAGGAAAATTTTCTGCAATTTTTACAGTATAGTCTTCTGATGAACAGTGTTCAATTAGAAACATTATCTATCGAATTGATGTTTTGGCTGAATTTTGTATGGTAATTACACTGAGCTGCACAGATAACAAGAGAGATCCATGCACTGTAAAAATTACAAATGTTTCTTAATCTAGGAAAATATAATATAACCACGAATGAAAACATAACATAACCACGAACGAAAATATACAATAACCTCTTCCAAATTACTGTCGATTTCAAAAAGGGTTCTTTATCTTTAGAAACCTCTAAAACCAATATATTCTTGAGATTTAAGGAAACACTTATATATATAAAAAAAAAAAAATTCTTCTGCTGCCACTGATTTTTGGAGAAGTTTCCGAATACTTTTTATATAGTGTATGAATCGGTTTCTCAACTCGTAATATAGGATTTGGAATGGTATCCATTCTCAAGTTAACATTTTCATGTTCAACAAACATGTTTTACAGAAAAACATAATAAATTAACAGTATTAGAATTAACATTAAAATTAATCTCATCAAAAACAACTCGTTGTAAATGATCCCGCCAAGCCACAAACCTAAAACGTCAATCACAAAAAGAAGTGATATCACATAAAAAAAGCGATATAGAAGTGCATACTCCGAGTCCCGTGTAAAAATTTATCGCCACTCATAATGTTTCCAAAGGACTCGGAGTGAGGTACAGTATGTGAAAACTGCTTGGCGACCTGCAGGCTTTTATAATATATGTAGTATATCAATTTTGAAAATCGAAAAATAAATTTTATATTTTTGTTATACCACTTTTATAAATATTTTTGTATGTGAAAGAACTGACAGAACGGATTTTCCCCCAGTTCTATGCCATTCCCTTACGCTAGAATTACTGCAATAAATCTCAATTTAGTTAACGTTTATTATAAGGTATATATATATATATATACAGTAAAATCTCGTTACAACGAATCTCTAGAGACCACTGATTAAATTCGCTATAATGAGATATTCGTTAAAATGAAAATATTTTTATACTGAAATAGAATAAAATAACTTTTTTTACAGTCCAAATTATACTCGTTAAATTGAAAAATTCGTTAAATCGAGGTTCGTTGTAACGAGATTCTACTGTATATATATATATATATATATACAATAGAATCTCGTTACAACGAATATATATATATATATTACAAACTCAAAATCTTTATACGTTTACTTAAAAAATCCCCTTCGTAAGAGTGGTGTTTTTAGTTTAAATAATGGTAAATAAAATCAACAAATTGATTTTTCAAGCTCATAAATAAGAAAGGACATGCAAACCCCTTAAGCTTCAACTTTTACAATTTTATGGGAGCAAAATAAATAAATAAATAAATAAATAAATAAAAGAAAAGAAAAGAAAAGAAAAAAGAAAAGAAATTTAAAGAAAAGAAAAGAAAAGAAAAGAAAAGAAAAGAAAAATAATATAGCCATATGTAATTGCAGGAAACGCAAATATTGTAAAAGTCTGCAGGTCGCCAAGCAGTTTTCACATACTGTACCTCACTCCGAGTCCTTTGGAAACATTATGAGTGGTGATAAATTTTTACACGGGACTCGGAGTATGCACTTCTATATCGCTTCTTTTTATGTGATATCACTTCTTTTTGTGACTGACGTTTTTTGTGGCTTGGCGGGATCATTTACAACGAGTTGTTTTTGATGGGATATCACTCCTTTTTGTAAGGTATTTAATTTCAATTATACGGATTCCATTTTTATTCAGAAAAGAAAATATGAAAGGGGCAAAACAAATAATAGTGATGCTATAAACAGAATTATACATCAGAATTATACAATTTATTGAGTGACTTATTCCAATGTACATGTCGCTACCATAACAACGGGGAAACTTTTATATTAATTTCCTTACATTGTATTCATCAGATTATTTATGACATATTTATTTTCCTCTTTCTTTTGTTTATATCCCTCTTCCGTTCATATATATTCAAAAACAAAAAAATAGACAATTTTACAGTAGTTTACAAACTAATTAAAATACTACAGTTTCAGAAAAATGTGGAAAAATAAGAAGCACTTTTTTTCGGTCAACTACAACGATAAGTTTATGGAGCATACTTTACCGAGAATAATCAATATTTTTTTTTCTACGAACCTATTTCTATTATTATAAAAATTTACAGGGATTTTTATACTAACATATTAAATATATTATTTTTGAAAATTACTGAGCACCTTATAAGTTTTTTATTTGTTTAAGTTTTTTAACTCAACGTTTCGAGAATTTGAAAAATTTAAATTCGCAACGTTTGCAAAAGTATAAAAACTATTAAAGTGATTTCTGTTCATTCCAATTCGGTGATCCTAAAATATAGATCCCCAATCTCCGGCAGTACATGCATTAATTAGGACATATGTATGCAACTGTTAAAATGTTCTCAAAGTTGACAATAGAGGCAATAAGTATAGCTCGGCAAATATGAAACACGGCATTGCTTCATCATGGCTTTGTTTCGTGAGGTGTTCGTTCTCCGAACATAAAAATCTCACGCGAAAGTGTTCGTAAACCGAACAGTTCGTTACCGATCATCTATTGTATACGAAATTTAGCATTTTAAGTTCGTCATAGCCGGAGATTCGATGAACGGCAAATATTTAAACGCAAAACTTGTAATCTTGGGGTAGCAACACTTTTACATTCTATTACTCAGCGCATGAACTCGCTATTTCAATCAATTCCTGATACGCTAGAATTATATATTTATAAATAAACACAGTTCTTTTAATCGATGAAAATACTATATTTTAATAGATTTAGAGCTTAACATCGACAAGATTTCAGACGAACAAAATGAACTCGTATTAAATTTTAAAGCAAGATAATGAAACCTTACAGAGATTGAAACAGTCTAAAATCATTAAAATACATCTCACTCAGTAAATATACATCGGTTGTAATGTAATCAAGATCTTCTAAGAGACTCTGTAAACGAAACGTATATGCTTCAATGCCGCTTTACAATAGAGATGATGTATTAACATATTTGAATATCTTGTGTATATAGCCAATTTGACAAAAGTTATGCAATTTACTATTGTTTTTCCTCTGTGTTAAGTACAGGAATCATGTACCTCAACGTAAAAATTCGCTAATTACACAACTTTTTAGTCTTATTAAAAAATCTTTTAAGTTACCCTGTAAACGAATAGTAAATTCTACAATTCTGTTTTACAATAGGAAGCTAACTTAGGTCGTTCGTAGTAACATATTTTAACATCATGCGCATACGTTCTTTTTGAAAAGAGTTAGACCATTTAATATTTTTTTTGCTTCATCTTAAGTATAGGAATAAATCACTTTAAAGTGGTATACATAAAAAACTAATTAATATTTTTACACGAAATATTAAACATTTGAACTACTCATAAAAACAATTCAAATGCTGCAAACCGCGTAAAAATCGGATAATTACACAACTCTTTAGCCCTATATCAAAAGATCTTTTGTGAGACCCTGTAAACGAACCTTAAATGTTACGATTTTTTATAATAGGAAGCTTACTTGGGTCGAGTGTAATAACATATCTTAATATCATGTGTATACGACCATTCCTAAAAGAGTTGGGTCATTTATTATTTTTTTGCTCTATGTTAAGCATAGGAATCAATAACTTTAAACTGATATAAATCAAAAACTAATTAATACTTTTACTTGAAACTTACAAAGGTCCGAACTACTCATAAAAACGATTCAAATAACGTAAATCGCGTAAAAATCCGATAGTTACACATTGCTGTAGCCCTGTCAACAGTTTTTGGTCTGAACACGATTCAAAAAGTGCAAAAAACAGCACTTTTAAAATCGCATTTACTGAAAACCTATTCGTCGGATTTTGCTTTACTTTTGAATTCTTAGTCCCTTGGCACGCCCCATTCCATAGAATCAAGAATTTTGTTTCTATCATAAATAGAACGCGAGATATAGATGTGTCAAAAACCCGTTTTGTCCCATCCGCAAAATATAAACTAGACAGAGTGCTAAAATTTTTTTGTAAAATCGTTTGGCATCCATTGGCGGAAATTCCTTTCATTTACGGTTTGTTTCTTATGCTTGGCGAGAAACTCTGACGAGTTTCTATGATATTATTTTGTTATTCCTGCATGTATAAATTGAAGTGTATGGTGTATTAATCAGTTCTCTCAATACGGGATATCGGTGTTTAGGAGGCTATTAATTCTCAATTAAACATTTTCAGCTGCGCAACTGAATTTAAACATGCAAGAGAAACAAATCAATATTAATTTTAATGTTTATCTGAATGCAGTTGATTTATCATGTTCTTCTGTAAAACATGCTTCTTGAGAATGAAAATGTTTACTTGAGAATTCATAGCATTTGAAAAACATATTTTCTGGTAAACAAAACTAACTAATACACTATTAAAACTATTCGAAAACGTTTCCGAAAATCAGTGGCAGCAAAAGAAACTTTGTTTTTAGAAATGCTTCTTTAAATCTCGAAAATATATAGGTTTCTAAGGTCTCTAAGTATAAATAACGCTTTTCGAAATCATGGTCAACTCGGAAGAAGTTATTGTAAATTTTCGTTCATGGTTCTGTTATATTTCCGTAGATTAAGAAACATTTGACTTTTTTTTTGGCATTTTATCCCACATCATGATTTCTAGCTATCACCAAGCATGAATACAGTTACGATTGTTTTTTCACTGGGTATATGAATTAAAATTGACATATTCGCATTTTGCTTTAAATCTAGGGGTGGGGAAATACATTATTGTTTTTTATACCGCTAACCAGGCCCCTATCTGTCCGGCATGAATGCCTAGCTTAACGGGTTAGTACCTGGGTGCGGGGCGGAAATCGCCTGATCACAGCATGGCTGTGATCCACCTGACTATAGATTTGTTCACATCGCTGCTATGCTTGCTCTCTTGTGATTTGCTACCGTTATCTTTGTTTGCTGGTTCAAGGTTTCTGTTTAACTTTGTTGAATTGACAGATTTAATAGGTCTCGTAATTTAGAACCTTGATCAGGTGACGAGACCCTCACCTGACATATAATTCACAGGTAACTTGGAGGGCTTTGCACGCACGACGGATTTTACATGAAAATACTGTATATTTGAATTGTATATTTTAAAATACATTAGTTTTCTCGCCACTGGCGAGTGGACTTTGTGATGGGGCGAGTGAATTTGAAAAACTGCAGGTTATAAAAGATATTCTAAAAACTTTTTTTTTTTTTTTTATTAGCTGTATAACTTTCTAAATTACTGCGATGTAAACAATGCACTACGCTCTATCCTACAATAAGCTTTCCCTTGTTGTATATATTTTTAAATTTTATAGAAAAAAATATGAAAATGCATTGTACTAATAGTAATTAACTATTTTTGCAATCGTATACATTTTGTCCGAACGATTTTCAACTGTACGTTGCATCTTGCTGGCTGGTAAAATAAATCCTTGGCTGGTAATATTTTCAGAAAACTCCCCACCCCCTGAATATAATGGTTAAAATATTAATGTCACTAATTTCATTCTTTTAAAATTTTGGGAGATGTTAACAGAGAGCTGTGTAAGACAATATCTTCCTTCTGACACCCAGATGCTGAAATTTTTCTGGCCATCGAGTATCCTCTTCTGTTTATTAGGAATTAAGTAGATAGTTATGAGAACAAGCTGTTTTCAAATATCGAATAATGATAATATTAGATCTGTAAATTAATAATTAAAATTACTGATCAAAGTATCTGTTCTAACAACTGTAATATTATTTAAATAAATACTCCGGTTTTCCAGTTGCATTTTACTATTACATTGGAAAACCATTTATACTTTTTGGCATTTACTTACGATTTCAGTTATGTTAACACCAAATGACATACAATAAAACAGACCCATCAGCAAAAGAATTGGTGTAAATCCCTTAACAAATGCTCAAATTTTAAATTTACATTACTTTTTTCGAAACTTTAAAGAACCCTTTGAAGAGCGTTGGTATATTATATATACCTCTTAATTTTAAATCCCAATTGCCAAATGGTACCCAGAATTTTTTATAAAATTTTTCTTTTATAATGTACGCGAAGAAAAGTTGTTATTTATTTTCAAGTCGATTTGTTCGTAAATTCGAGAGACATTCAATCCTTCCAGCATTTTAGCAACATAATTATTCCCACAAACTCGACATTTGTACATAAACACTGAAATTCTAAAAAATAATAATAATGATTTTATTTTAAGAAATAACAGCTATATTTATGTGTTCCATTGTCTTTTTTCTTCTTTTATCAAACATATCTTGTATTTCCTCAGTAGTTTTCCCTTTCGTCTCGGGAACAACCATCAATATGTACACTACGCCAAGTACAGATAAAGAACTGTAAAACCAAAATGTACCGTAGTCTTTTAGTAGGTGCCTTAAATCGCTGAATGTGTTTGTTACTATAAAACTAAATATTCCATTAGAAAACTGAATGATTGAGTTTAAAGTGCTGCGTACTCTAACTGGCAGAAGCTCAGGTGATAAAAGATATGGAACGGGCCCAAGACCAATCGAGTAACCAATCACTGCTGTGACTACACAGACGAGGGGAATCCATCCATGATTTTGTTCAAATGTTTCATCAAGAGATAACTCATAATAGTAGAAACCAAATATCCCAAAGCTTACTCCCATGATACATCCAGAGAGTGTCAAAAGTAATTTTCGACCTGCTTTATCAACAATTACATTACTCAATACAGTTACAAAAACTTGAGTTACACCCAAAATTATTGATGCCTTCTTGGGGTCCATAAAATCGTTTGAAACTTCAAAAATACTACTTGAATAAAAGATAACTGCGTCGAACCCAGTAAACTGATGGAAGAACATTAAGAATAAGCATATTAAAGCCGGCTTGTAAGCTGATGGACGTGTAAGTTCTGATAAAGTAACTCTTCCTTTTGGCTGATTTTGCAGATCTTGATATATTGCAGCACATTCTTTTTCTGCGTTTACAAATCCTCCTTGTAGATTATTCATAACTTTAATGGCTTCGGGTAATCTATTTTTCATCAATAACCAGCGAGGTGATTCTGGCATTTGGGAAAAACATATAACTGCTAATATAGAACATACGGCTCCATTCAAAGCTAGATAATTCCACGGAATATAAGCTCCAATTGTAACGCTTAAAAGACTTCCAATGACCGCAAAACCTTGGAAAGCTGATCCTATCATTCCACGTACATCAACAGTTGATATTTCCACACAGTACATTGGAACTACACATCCTATGATACCAGCTGCTATTCCGCTAATAAAACGTCCAAAAAGTAATACTGGAACAGTCTGGGCGTAACAGATGATGAGCCATCCAAATCCATGTGGTATTATATTGTAAATCAATGTATCTTTTCTCCCCACTTTATCAGCCAGCGGTCCTGGAAGAGAAGAAAGTTTATATTACTTACATTTCACTTAAATTGCTTTATTTTGCAACCAAGATCTTGTTTTGGTTGGTTGATTTACGACGGCCGATTATCTACACGAGGGATATAGGCCCTAGGGTGGAGTGCCCTCCGTGGGAGTCTTTCTAAGGGATCCTAATCCGTATTTACGTCAAGGTTCGTAGAAAACCACCGAAAACTCCGAACGGTTAGGTCGACGGGTGCGAAAAGGGTTTGAACCCAGCACCTCCCGTCTACCAGCTTTGAGAGCAGAACCTCTCAGCCACTGGTGGGGCAAGGCCTTGTTTTGAACAGGAGGAAGGTAGCTCGCTGCTTCTGCTAGTAGGGTCACTGTTTCTGGTAGTAGGGACGCTACATCGTTGCGTAAGAAATCACAAAAATGCGTGATATTCGTTAATGCCGAGATCATTAAAACGCATGTTTGCGCTCTTCGCGGCTATGAAAAAAATAATAACATCACTGGATGAAACAACCTCGTTGTTTAGCAATCACAAAAATGCGTGAAATTAAGTAATACCGCAATCACTACAATGCATGTATGTGTGCTTTGGGCCCATACAAAAACATCACTGGATGCAGCAACTTCATTGCGGAAGAATCCGAAAAAAAGAATTAAGTTCTCAAATGCCGCGATTACTAAAAAGCATGTATGTGCACTTTGCGCTTATAAATAATCATCACTGAATTCATGCATCTCGTTGAGTGGAAATCGCAAAAGGTAAAATTTATGAAAAAGATTTCTTAAAATCACCTAAAAACCAAAGTCATCAATCATCATCATCATCCTAAGCAGCGACTTGCCTTCCTCTTTCGAAATCAAGGCCTTTGGTTGAAATATTGCGCTTTTTCGCTAAACGCTTTAAAATTTTTTTTAAGCATTGAGTTGTATCGCCCAAGTTAAGTAACACCACTTAATTAACAAGCATCAAAATGACACGATTTGTGAGCAGCAGATATTGCTGCTCCCTAAACACTTAGTTAATGTAATGCATTTTGAAAGTGATTGTTAAACGAGTATTTCCTTTGCAATTTTATTCTAAATTATAAATGTAACTAATTACGTAGCTTATTGCTGTTTACGTAATTTTAATTAATGTGCGAAGTTACTAATATTAATTATTTAATATTTTTAAAGTGTTTTCTTTTTAACTATGATAGCTGGAGTTGAAAATACTGCTTATTTTATCTTGAAGATAAGATGGTTTTCATGTCTTGAATTTAAATGTCTTAAATCTTGAGACTTTATTATATTTTTCTCCTAAAACAATACATGGTAAGTGTGTGAGAAATCATACAATATCGCATGCATACTTTTTGAAGTATATATAGAGTTTAACTGTTATAATGTTACAGAAAAAATCTAAATTAAAAATACATATAGTATAATAAAGGGAGGGGCTCTGTCCCCTGGGCTGTTTGTGCGCCATCCCTCAGGCCTATAAACCGATACAAGTTTGAAAAACTTGCTCCTCATTCATTCATATGATGAATACGCTGTAGTGTGTCTTTTGCATTTACAGATGGCAGGGCATTTTAAAAAGTGTTATAAAGTGTATACGATCAGAAGGCCAACAGAAAAATATAATGTACATGGGTCGCCCAAATGAAAGTGGCACTACAGTCGGTTTGAGAAATGGTTTAAGAGCCTACACTAGTCACGCGAAGAAACGCTCAAGCTAATGTTAAGTCTATGGGAAGGTCCTTGCGCGATTTCTCGCTCGCATTTTAATATTTTTAAATGATCTTTTTTGCATAGGATAGCTGAGGTCGATCTCTAACGTTGTTAGTTTTTACTTTTTTGATTTTGGTTACAGATTTTTTATAAGCGGACATTTTGAATTTTGGAACCGGTTGGAACCGGTTCTGAAAGTGAAAGTACCCTTATATAAAAAGACTGGAACCAAAATTAAAAAGTAAAAACTAACAAAGTTAAAGATGGACGTCAACTATCCTATGCAAAAAAAAATCATTTAAAAATTTTAAAATGCGAGCGAGAAATCGCGCAAGGACCCTCCCATAGACTTAACATTAGCTGCGCGTTTTTTCGCATGACTGATGTAGGCTCTTAATGGTATTAATATAAATTAGTATACAAAAGAAAGAAGTAATACAGACGTAACAGATAGGCTAGAAAAAGTCACTTTGTAGGTTGAAACAAGTGTCCCAGCGGTCAACGAGACGATGGATACCCTGGTTGAAGAAGCTCCGGGGTTGGTTGTGGAACCAATTTTCAACGGCAGCTTGGAACTCATTATCGTCGGCAAATCGCCGCCCCTTCCGAGCTTTCTTGAGTGGACCGAAGTAAGACTCCTATAATAGGAGCTGACGCATATCCATTTTGTTTCGGATTATTGGTGCTCAGTTCAGCATCAATCTACCGCAGCTGGAGTTGGGGTTGCCTAAGACTCGGTTCTGATTGGCTGAACCGGTTCTGATTAGCTTGGTTTTTCGACTGAGCTTCAATTTGAGCACCAAATCTGCGAGGATGCGTCAGCCTCTATTATAGGAGCTCTAGACCGAAGATGTGGTAGTCATACGACGAGAGGTCTCGGCTGCAAGGGGGAGAACCACATGCGCTTGACCAGGTCGTGACCTGTCGTCAGTACTGCTTCTTCCACTACAAAAATCCCTACACCATCGGAATACCGATGTGCGTGCCATACACTCCGTGCCATACACATTTTGCATTCGACGATAGATTTCACTAGCACTCACATTTTCCGTGTTAAAAATTGGACGACTGCGTGTTGACACCGTTTGGAGGCATCCATGATACGAATGATGCTTTTAACGTGCTCCCACACTTTCACATACGTATCTAGCGAGATCTGACGATATCGCATGTATTCCCAGCACTCTGTACCCTCCATAGGAGCATGCGCAGTCATCTTTCTCTTCAAATGGCTGAGTTATTACAGCAATGCCGCTTTCATTTGGGCGACCCTTATATATATATATATATATATCTTCCGTATGGCTGTTTTATGCATTAGATTAATTATTTTAAAAAAAACTTTATTATGCAATTAATTGCTGATTTGCAATTATTTCCACGGTTTTAATTTAGAGCATTTATAATTTTTTGTATTACATTTGAGTTTTAATTCAATGTAATCAGGGTGTTTTGTCTGAGAATTGTGGGCGTGGGAATAAATAGCGTAACTAAATAACCGAATGAATGAAGAATCAAAATGTGATATCAAAATTATGTGTTAGTTTTTAAAATATTAAAATTTGATGTGATTTCCATATGTAGACAAACTTTGGAGTAAAATTTAAGTATAGCATCAATTGGTAGACGTCATTATTAATCGATCGGTATTAGTTACATTTTTATACGTTGACTTGCTGCAGAATTAGTAGGGGTGATTACTTTTCTTTTCAGGATTGTACATGTAATATATGTATAATCCTTGTGTATGTATATGTAATAAATGTAAATGTATTTAACCTTGTCAAGAAAAAGTATTTATTGATACTAAAGAGCTTTAAAGATCGCCAATGGCATGTGGATAATAGAAAGTATCCAATTAATTAAAAAAATAATTTTTTTTTTGTTAAACTCGTGTCAAGCATAAATTTTGGCTCCCGCTCCCATCCTTTCCAAAATAAATTTATAAAGAGAACTTTTCAATCCTTTTCCTTAATTTTTATTTTAATTATGAAATAATGGTTATGAAATATAATAATATTGAGAATTTTAGTTTGATTTTATAGAACCTGACCAATTGCAATCACTCTATTTTATATGTATTATATCTATATATAATGCAAATCGTGTCCTCACGATAACGTCCAAAATACTGAACTAATTTGAATCTAGCCACGACAGTGTATTGATCTTTCAAGTATATTGATGAATCCGTTATGATGAATTCAAGATTGTAGATATAGTTTATTTACAAAAACACGAAAAAGCAAAGCATGCAAAACTTATCACCACAATATAATATCCGAAACATTGAACCAATTCAAACCTAATTGGGACAGTGTATTGATTTTGATCTTGCAAGTATCTTGGGTGAACTGATTAATCAAGTATTATCCTTACGTTCCTAGGTGGTCACCTAATAGAAAACTGGCCCTGTTCAAAGCAAAGAGTATAAAATTAACATCCTTACTTTCGGTTGTCCGATTCGTATGACATTTCCCCCCAGATTTCGTTACTTGTTTTATGTACCGAACAACGAAACAAATCTTCTTTTGGCGCCTGGGGCATATCATGGCCAACTTCAGCAGCGGCCTAGAAAGCTCTTGTTTGTTTCTCCCGTCTTAAGACGGAGTTCATGGCGTCATATCATGTGATATAATGCCCACCCATTCGGCAGAGAAAGCTTTTGTTTGTTTCTCCCTTCACTAGGGCGGCTTTTTTTGCGGATTGGATCGGCTGAAATCACGTGATCTGACGCCATGAACTCCGACAGCGTCCTCTTAATTATCAGATTATGCGCTGACACAAAAATGGCGGCTTTCGTAGGCGTATTTTTTTCATCGTTTATACGGTCCCTTGAATTTAAATACCAATAATCTCTAAAAGTTTCCTCCGCCTTATTTTTCTAACAAGGAGAGGGCCAAGCATGGTAATCACAGATTTTAATTATTTTTTATGTATGTTGTATGGTAGAAGCCTCTTAGTCTCAGGTTCAACAGATTTTATACAACGCTCTTTAGTTCTTGAGCTAGCGAAATAACTGCGTTGGCCATAGC
This sequence comes from Maratus michaelseni, assembly GCA_963931845.1. Taxonomy (NCBI): domain Eukaryota; kingdom Metazoa; phylum Arthropoda; class Arachnida; order Araneae; family Salticidae; genus Maratus; species Maratus michaelseni. The sequence goes on from OZ007596.1 coordinate 96,146,388, forward strand.
TCAGTTGTTATGGCACCTGTTCGTTGATCCGCAGGCTCGGGTTTGAGACCGGAAAGTTCTACATTTGATTTTCCCATATATTGTTTGATAAATATACTTGTAATTATAATTTAATAATCGGAATTAAAAATTATAATATTGTGCTTTAATTATAATGTTAACCTATTTATATTTTTATTTGTAACTAAATCGTTGTATAAAACATCATTAAACGGTTAACTTTTTTCTTAAATCACTTTTAAAATTTATTTCATATATTCTTTATCGATGCAAAGATATTGAACAATTGTGTCAATTCGTGATTTTAAAGAAACTTCATTTATATATTGCCTTAACAAGGGAGGTCAATGCGATTAGAATATTACTCTGTTTTTAAAGTAAGAAGCATAATTATATTAAAAATTGGCATAAAAATTAAATTACAACATATTTTTTAGCATATTAAAGATTTTTAAATTTGTAATTTGTATGCTTGCGCTTTGAAATATTTTGCTTTCTCATCTATCTTCTTTCTGAATTCATTTTTATTTTATTTGAAATGTTTATTTTATTATAACTAATACGTGTTTACTAGAGGGCGCGGCAACAGACTTTGTAACACAGTAAACCCGTTACAAAGTAAGTATTTAAGTTGCGTTACAATATTACACCCCCTATTTCTCGAGAACTAAGGAGCGTTGTATAAAATCCGTTGAACCTGAAACTAAGGGGCTTCTACCTTACAACATATATAAAAATAATCAAAATCTGTGATTACCAAGCTTGGCCTTCTCCTTGTACGATTCAATAAGTCAAAGAAAACTTTTGGAAAATACTTGTGTCTAAATTCAGGGTATTGTACCATCGCTTTAAAAAAAAATCCGCCTATGACAGCCGCCATTTTTCTGTCAGCGTGCAGGCCTGGGATTCGGGGAGCGATGACTCCGTCCTAAATCACCACCCTAACAAACAATAGTTTTTTAGGCAAGTACTGAAGATGTGGGCATATGTCCCGCTCGCTACCCCTGGTTTCGGCCCCTTAATAAAATTTTCATTAAGCAAAACTTTGCTTACCTGATATAAGACTTCCAAGCACGCCTCCTAGAGCCATAATACTGCCAATCCACATGACTTCCTTTTCTGTTGGTTTTACTGCACTGTTGTCCCTATGCTGCATGTCGTATACTGCAGGCGCAGAATAGCTTTTTGCAAGGCCACAGGTAAAGCTTAGTAAGTAGGAACTAATAGCGACTAGCCACATTTTTCGTATGCCGCAACATTTTCGGTTCCGGACAGGATTCACTTCTTCCATGCTAACAAGGCTTCCAAGTTCGTTTTCAGATGCCAGGCATTGATTCAAAGAGATTCCGATTGAAGAGTCGTCACCCATTTTTACATAATGTTGAATATATTGGTTTTCCTATTAAAAAATAGAAATAAAAATAAAACATAAATTATAAAAAAAAAAAAAAAAAAAACCTCTTATTGGCAGATTTTATTGACGCAGCAGCGTGGATAAAATTAATAAATATAGTGTTGAGACACAACCCCTTAAAAAAGGAAAAAAAAGGTTTTATTTGCAGATCGTTTTTAATTGAATCGCAACAAAGGTAATATTAGACTCGGGATAATGTGTTTTTTACACTTTTTTATTTATCTCAACTTAGTTTTTGTATGTAAAGATGGAATTTTGTAATCGATTTTTCATCCACTTTCTCATATGCTAGAATTATACATATTATATGCAAAGGTGTGTTTCCTATAACAATGCGACATTTAAAAATTTTTTAGAATTTCATTATAAATTAATAACTTCATTTTAAGGCATTTTCCCGTTACCCCGCCACAGGTGATATTGCCAAATATTCTTTATGGGTATAATATTCTTTATGGGTATAATATTCTTTATGGGTATTATGGGTATTATGGGTACGAGTTACAACAACAGTGGATTTAATGATGCGCCAAACCAAGCTCGCTAAAGTAAACCAACGGTCTGTCAAACTGCCACAACGAAATACTTTAAACTTTAAAAAGTAGAAAATAAAAATACAGAACCAATAATGTAAAAAATATATTTTTTTAAATACTCTTTTATCATTTAACAGTTTAATATCATTTAAATTATGATTATACGTTGAGAAAACAATTTAGAAATCTAAAAGAAAAAAAATATATATAATGCTTTTATTTTCTTTCCTGTTGCCTGATCTTAAAAAATAAACAGAATTTTTTTTAATACATTTTTAATAAATTCAGTAGCTCTTCCATTCTATCAAGCGTAAATCTAAGCGGTGACTTTTCAATAATCAGGGCTAACGCCAAATTAACCTGGTGTCAGGAAATTTTTTAGAACTACATGAATTGCAGTCATGAAATGAAGCACGGTTTTTACTTACCCATCATACGTAGTATAGGGTAAGTCTTGTAATCGTTTTGAAAATCGAAAAAAAAATTTTGACGGATTTACACGTTTCAGACACTGGAGATTCCGAAAAACATATTTTTAGAAAAAAAAATTTGCCGTCCGTCTGTGTGTCTGTGTGTGTGTCTGTAAACGCTCTATCTCCCGAAAAAATTGAGATAGAGACTTGCAATTTGGTATGTACATAGTATGTAATAATGGGAAGAAGCCTATTTCATTTCAATAACCTCGATTAACCGGAACAATTTTTTTCGGACTCTCGAAATATTCGCTCTGATGAAAGGTATATAAAAATTTTCGAAATTGTTTATTTTAAGAAATGAATATAAAAAACAATAAAAAAACATAAATTTTGCATAAAGCATGAAGTCGATCGGATAATTAGTTGCCGAGATATTTGGAATCCTATTTTCACACTCTTCGATTTTTCATGACCCTGTATTTCATCCAAATTTCACTTCAAAGATATATTTTAATTGGAAATTTGACGCTTAATCAGATGCAATAAACCGCTTGTTAATAGGATTATTATTTTTGGAGTTATAAGGATGTTTCTTTCAAGCAATTCAGTAATCGAGCTTTTAAGGTTTGTGACGTCATCAAGCCACGATTTTATTTGAATTGCAATGCATTTTATAAGTAGTTTACACATTTTTATTTTAATATTTTACATTATGCATATCCATGATGGGTAAGTATTACGGTGGCCCCCAACGGCTAGTTTAAGTTAAACATGGATTGATTATAAAAAGGTGGGTTTATTTTTAATCATTTTATTTTTATTTTAGAATATAAATGCAATTTTTGAAATAGACGTCGTCTACATATTAATAATCTATAGCACCTTTCATTTTTCAAAAAAAGACAACTGCTTTTGACATTTCTTTGAGTTATTTGCATCAGAGCATCCCAGAAAAAATATATAGTTTATGCGTTTTTCCTTAAATACCCATAAGAGCTGCTAGGAATCAAAAATTTAATATGCTAATGTTAAATTCAGGAGACAAACTTTAAAATATATCTTCCAAAAATGTATCCAATTGAAATGATTCTGTTTTAATGGGTTATAATGAATGGACCCAAACATAATCTAGACATTTTTTTCGTTTCATGAACATATTTTTAATTATGAAAATTATTCATAAATTCATATTAAACACGAACGAAAAATCATGCGTCAAGCATAGATTATCTAATACTTTCCAACCCTTCCAAAATACTTTCACAAATCCTTACCGTTTACTAATGCGCTGCAAAAATAATTGTTGATCTTACAGTATAAAACTGGCATCCCAGCTGCCAGTATTATACCGTAAAATTAACGGTATTAAACAGTAAGATAAGCAGTAATACGCTGCCGTGCAAGCAGTAATACGCTACCGCGCATGCGCGGTAGCGTATTACTGCACTTCACACAATTCACACTATTGCACTTCACTGCCTTCACACTATTAGTTTGTTGAGAAATTCTTTATTTCCCCTATTTCTAATAAAATATGGCGCCATCTATTATCAATCTTTGAGTGCATCAAAGCTTTGCATATTTCCGATTTTGCTGTAATTACCTCTATGGCTTCTCTCTGTAATGCGTAGTTAAAATTATTACAAATTTCTAATTTTTTGGACATTATTGAAGTATATTGCCATTGGATTTTTATTATTTAATCTGGCTATTGCAGTGATAGATTTATTTAAGTTTATATCTCCTCTGTTTTCTTTCACTCTGTCTTCAATTTTTCTTTTTTTCATACCTGTATATGAAACAGCTTTTAAATAAAGTTTTACTTTTTGACAGCCTAAAAGGTCCGCCCTCCGTTATCGTTTGTATAAAAAATAAATTCTAGACAATAACCTTAAAATTTACATGATGTTTTCTTTTATAAAAATTATGTTTATTAAAATATATATAAAATGCTTAAATGATACAAAGAGAAACACAAAAAGGCTTATAAAAACATTTAATGAACAACATATGTTTCAACGCTCCTACGGCGCCATTATCAAGATTTTTATATATATATTTTAATTGTAATTAGTGATCTTATTATGTGATTATTTAATTATGTTCATGTTACAGTTAGAATTTCTATACAATATTTCTTGTAACTAATTTAAAGTCTCTAGTACATTTCCCTGTACGTCCTTAATTTTATCTTTCAAATTTATGTACACTGTAAAAAAGTGACCAATGTTTCTTATTTTATGTAAATATACTATAACCACGAACGAAAATATAATATAATCTTCTGAGTTATCCGAAATTCTGAATAGCGTGTTCCATTATCTTTTGAATCCCCAGAAACCAATACATTTCCAAAATTTAAAAGAATTATTTATAAAAACAGACTATTTTTCGCTGCCCGTATTTTTCAGAAACCTTTCCGAAGGGTTTTCATAGTGTATTAATTAGTATCCTCAGCCTGGAAAACCTGTTTTCGAATGCTATCAATTCTCATGTAAACATTTTCATGCTCAAAAAATATGTTTAACAGACAAATATGCAACATTTTCAGCGTTAACAATAAAATTAAAATTAAGATTATTTCTTTACTCTTTCATGTATAAATTAATTTATGCAGCTGAAAACGTTTACTTGAGAATTGATGACATTCGAAAAACAGGTATTCCAGGCTGAGGACACTAATTAATACACTATAAAACCCTTCGGAAACGTTTCTGAAAAATACATTGTTTTTATAAATAATTGTTGAAATTTTGGAAATGTATTGGTTTCTGGGGATTCAAAAGACAATGGAACACACTATTCAGAATTTCGGACAGCTCAGAAGATTATATTATATTTTCGTTCGTGGTTATAGTATATTTTCATAAAATAAGAAACATTTTTTACCAGTGTATAAACACCTAATACATTTTCTTTGATTTCTCCTATACCCGTGGAAATATTATAAAAAAAATACATACTTGATCCAAGAAACTCAAATAAAGTGTGGGATTTATCTTATGAGAAATGAAAGTTGGTGCAATTTTCAATAATACCCGTGTAAATATTATAAAAAAAATACATACTTGATCCAAGAAACTCAAATAAAGTGTGGGATTTATCTTATGAGAAATGAAAGTTGGTGCAATTTTCAATAATACCCGTGTAAATATTATAAAAAAAATACATACTTGATCCAAGAAACTCAAATAAAGTGTGGGATTTATCTTATGAGAAATGAAAGTTGGTGCAATTTTCAATAATACCCGTGGAAATATTATAAAAAAAATACATACTTGATCCAAGAAACTCAAATAAAGTGTGGGATTTATCTTATGAGAAATGAAAGTTGGTGCAATTTTCAATAATACCCGTGGAAATATTATAAAAAAAATACATACTTGATCCAAGAAACTCAAATAAAGTGTGGGATTTATCTTATGAGAAATGAAAGTTGGTGCAATTTTCAATAATACCCGTGGAAATATTATAAAAAAAATACATACTTGATCCAAGAAACTCAAATAAAGTGTGGGATTTATCTTATGAGAAATGAAAGTTGGTGCAATTTTCAATAATACCCGTGGAAATATTATAAAAAAAATACATACTTGATCCAAGAAACTCAAATAAAGTGTGGGATTTATCTTATGAGAAATGAAAGTTGGTGCAATTTTCAATAATACCCGTGGAAATATTATAAAAAAAATACATACTTGATCCAATAAACTCAAATAAAGTGTAGGATTTATCTTATGAGAAATGAAAGTTGGTGCAATTTTCAATATGTACACGACATTTATTTCAGATACTGAATTCATAATCAGAAAGAACACATTATTGAAAATCTAATGCCACAAATGTTGTAATTTTATTGTAAATGATGTGGTTGATTGGTTGGTTATTTGTTACGGCCAATTATCTGCGCTAGAGATATAGGCCGGCGAGGGGAGTGACCTCCGTGGGGCTCTTTCTAAGGGATCCTAACCGTATTTAGGGCAAGGTTTGAAGAAAACCGCAGAAAACTCCGAACGGTTAGGTCGACAAGTGCGACAGGGGTTTGAACCCAGCGTGTAAATGATCTGTAAATAAAGATAGGCGTATTTATTTATTTATTTATTTTATTTTATATTTATTTATTTATTTTCATTTTTATTTTCACTTTTATATATATATATATATTTATTTTTATTTATTTATTTATGTTATTTATTTATTTGTATTTATATTATTATTTTTTATTTATATATATTTTTTAATTCATTCATTTTATTTTTATTTATTTATTATTATTTCTTTAACGCACTGTACATAAACTGTTCCATGACGATGTTTTCTTACGGAATTATTTAGTAACTGACTATCGATTTATACTAGATCTGAATTGAAATTTGATTAATTCACTCTGAAGGCACGAAAATAAATTAAGTGCAACTGTAATTCTTTCAACGATAGAATAAAATTCCTAAGTTTACACAAAACACGCTGAATATATCTCATGATTTCTGATAATTTCAAAATGAATTATAGACAACACCTAGATGAATATTAAAAATTAAGTGAAAAATTAAATCTGCATTAATTTCTTTCCACTTCTCCTTCTGCTGTGAAACGTAATGTATAACGAGTGACTTTTTCACTTTCTGGATTATTTTTGTCAAAAAAAGGGACTTGCTGTACTAAGATTCTTCGAAAGGTTTTTCACATTTCTCGGAAAACTTTTTTTCTATTCTTTCAAATGACACTTCGGACCATTAAAATCTAGACCGACATACTATCCTAGGGATCCTTAGGATCATATGTTGGTCTAGATTAAAATACTTTCGCCTGGCCATCGTTGGTCTGAGAATAACTGGTTGAGGACCGCTATTATACTGTTCTGTGAAGATTGCTTAAATTAGGCAGAAAGAGAACCCATTCTTGAAGTACATGAAAGTTGACAAACAGGCATATCTCTACGACGCAAGGCTTTACAGAAAAATACGAAAGAAAAAGTGTATCGTCTAATCTAGTACACCGAAAATAAGATAAGTGTTATTGGGAAAATGTGAAAACTGCAAAACGGATGAGAAACTCAAATATTTAAAATAATAACAATAATAATTGTAATAGTTATTACAGTTATTACAATTGTTTCAGCAAGAGTTTCTCGTCTGAATTCGGCTTTTACTTTCGGGGGCACTACCAAGATGGATCGTATTTACTCAGCCATTGTACGCATCATGCATGCCTCGGTTTGAGCGATGGTCAGTTTGAATATCTTCTTATGTAAACACCGAGTTATATACAGGTTCTTCCCGTTTCTAATAAAGCTTTTTTTTATGCACCAGATATGATGTCATCAATTTTTTGCATTTTTCTCGAAAATCATGCCGTGTTTGAGAAAATCATGCAATCTTGCATATAGCTCTTCGATCAATTTGTGTATACTCGGAGCGGAAATCTGGGTTTGCATAGTTCATGAGGTCTTGAGAGAACACTTTGAATACTGACATTCATTTTACACTCTTACAGTTTTTAATACATACAACAGATATAACAACTCCTTTATCAAGAAATGAAAGTAATAGTACATAATGAAGAATCATCCATACTCCTAATCCACAGCGCAATAATCGTCACAACAATGATTATTTTTCCCATGGTTGGGGTAATTTTATCCTAAACAACACTAATATTTTTTGGCGATTGAAAGGAGAAAAGAGTCATCCAATAATTATGTCACACAATTTTTTTTACCCCCACCACACTACTGTTTGGCATGTTGTCAGAACAAGTGATACCCCTTCTCCTGTTGTGCATCACACTTTTTTAAACTGTTAATTAAGAGTTTTAAATCTATGTAACGAAAAAGTTAAACACTAAATGTTATCTAATGAAATAAATACCATAAAACCGTCAATATTTTGCATGCTTTTATTTCAAGCAGTTGCAATTCAAAGGAAAAATATATAGTGAACTCCCGTTAGTGCGGACTTCCAAGGAAGGCCACCTAACATCCGTACTAAGTAAAATCAGCATTAAACGATGTAAACATTTGAATTGTATAAAAACAATCCCTTGCGTTGAGTTAATTAAATTCAGTTTTTTAAAGAAATTAAAGTTAGAACTTTATGCTAAAAGAAACAAAGTTTTCTTTTTAAATTTAGTATTTTTAATTAACAAATACAAATTAATCCGGGGATACCACACATCAATTCAGCACCCACGCACATTAGTGCAATTTAGAATTCCATAAATTCAACTGCTTATAACTGTGTTAGCGATGTAGTGATAATGAAATATATAACAGATGATTCTCCTATATCAAATTGAATGAGAAATCAAACTGTCACATTTATTTTTATCAAAATTTGTATTTTGTTAATGAAAAACGAAAATTAATGAAAGCCTGTTTTCAAGAAATGCCAACGAGTTGAAATTTTGGACGACGTGAATTCGCATTAAATGATCAAATTTTTAAGGTGATTCTCAAATATCCGGCTCAACAACGTGAAACTTTCTGACGCATTTTCTGACTCATTTTTATCCACAAAAGTATAAAATCGGCAGACCTGACTATTGAAGCGATTTAGAATCGAAAAGAGTTTTCTTTTTTGATAAAGAAATTACTTATCGAGTTGTAAGTCATTCGTGTCACCTGACGACACTATTTTCGCCTCTCTCGATCTGTTGCCTCGAGAATTCGGTTCAAAACGCCGACTTTGAGAGTATTTTCTGAAAGGTCTTCTTACTTTACCAAAAAATGGAAAACTCTTTTCGATGACATAATTTCGGAATAATAACACCTGCCAATTTCATTAGTTTCCGAGCAAAAATGAATTCAAAATTGTGTCAGAAAGTAGCTCCTTTGGATTTAAGAACAGCCTTAATACAAAAGAACAAACAATATATACAAATAATAAAATCCAAATGCAAGAAAGTGTTAGCAACCATACCGGGTATGGCCACTCTGGTCTGTGAATCGATCATAACTAAACACCATGTTAGGCTTAATGAAAAACATATGCTAACATATGACAGCTAAATGATAATTTCTTCTACTTGAAATCATGTTTGTTTAGCATATTTTCCTATAAAACATGTATATCATATCCAATTATAATGTTTAAAGTTCTAAATTAAACATCCAGATTAAATATCGGATTCTCAGATATAAACAAACGAACACTGTTGCCATTCAGAATCACAAATTCAAATGAATCACTAATGAAGGACTCTTTGAAAGTTTCACATCCGATTCTGCTCTTAAAATATTTGTAAAAGAATATTAAAGCCTTTAAATATTTTAATTTTGTTTAAAATATTCAAAAACAATTTTAGTAGTCATCATCTATCGGCAAATTCAAGTGTAGGAAAGTGTTGCTAATCATTCCAGAGCGAACCGAGTCGGAGCTGCGAACCCGAGTGTAGTTAAACGCCATGTTAGGCTTAAAGAAAAACATTTGCTAATAACATATGACAGCTAAATGATAAGTTTTTCTTTCTCAAATCATGTCTGTCAGCATATTTTCATATAAAACATGTATATGAATATTTCTGTAAACAATTTTTTCTGTAAACACCTTTTTCAGAAATAGCAGTAACTGTTATCGTAAGGAGGCTTTGCGGTGATTGATCCAGTGTTACGCTTCTTTTTTAAATATTGTTTTGGCGCCATCTATTGCCAGATAATATAAAAAGGGAACTTTCTGTTGGAAAAACAACATATATATAATAACCATAAAGTTATAGAAAAAATATATAATATATTGTGTAAAATGTATATAAGTATATTTTTAAAATAAAAAAAATTCAGGACGTATTAATTTATTTCAAGTACAAGATCAACTTTTAAAAGCTTCAGCTTAATGTTATTTCTTTTCTTAGTTACATCAATATTTAAGAACCTAATTTATATCCACCTAAATTTTGAAAATTTGCTTCCATCGTAAATTAAATATTTTTTTTCTTATGAAACATAATGGAAAGATAAGGAATACAAAGTACCGCATAATTTGCATTTAATTTTGCTTATGTAATCAAATAATAAGCTATATGGTGAGTCAAGCTCTTTAGAAAGTCATTGATACTTTTTTACAAAAACTTTCGCACATGGATTATTCTTTTAATATTTAATTTGAATGTTTTGTCCAATCGTTGAACTATTTCAGAAATTGAATATTGATATATCTTTTGTATTTGTAGATATCCATTCGTCATTTTTAAAATGTACTTTTCTACAATACAAACCTTTCAATAATAAAATTTTCGTGCTGTTTGTTTGTATGAAGTCTTGTGAAAATACAACGCAGATGAACGATCAATCCGTCACTTTTGACGTGGATTATATACTACTATACAAATAAATTGCCAGACTTAAATTTATTAAGTCACTTTTTTCGCGACAACCGAACAAGTGATCTTTTTACCGTATTGTTTTCTAATTTTGTGACACACTCCAAAATTCGGTCTGTTACATCAGATTTTGATTGGTAATATCGGCGAATAAGTGATTATTAAAGCACATATACACAATACGTCTGATTACTTTTTAACTTATAATAACATTTTTAATTCCGACAATTTTAATTACACAAACCCAACATAAGTGAAAAATTGACCTGGACCAGGACAGGAACCTGGGACCTTCAGTACGTTACCCTGGAGGTCCAAGTGTCGATTCCTGGTCCCAGTCAATTTTTCACTCATGTTGGGTTTGTGTAATTAAAATTGTCTGAATTAAAAATGTTATTATAAGTGATTATTGTTTGAACCTGTCGACTGCATAATGTTACCTTTCTCTACATCAGTGTCTCTAATAATTCTTGATCTTTGAAAGAAGTGGCTCCAAAATTGCTATTTAAAAAGTAATGTGGAAAACGAATGTCTTTAGGTTCTGTCCAGTAAATTGTGTAAAATTTGTAACGCATTATTCGGTGAGTTTATTTAGGCGATGTCTAAAACATTAATTTCAACTAGAAAATGACGAAGAAAACAAAACTGTCCTCATTAACCAGAGATATGTTTTAAGTGGAGACGCATTAACGGCAGCTCGCTGTATATACCTGTAACTACATTAGTAAATGTACATATTTTTTATCATCTGCATCGTGCTGCTTGAAAATAACGCCTAATTATTTTTATGTTTTAGATGTAATGTCATAACGTGCTAACCGGGCTCCATCCCCTGTCACACTCTGTCACATTTTTTGTACACTTCTCCTCCTTGTTGAATTGTGACAGTATTGATAAATTAATCGCTTAAAAATCATTTATATAATCATTTATCGTCTCATCTGCAATTGGACTTACCAATCGATTAGTAAAAACGTCTACTAATTAATGCTAAACTTAAAATTTGCTTAGATGGTCGTCTACATGTAAAAATTGTAACAAACTTTTAAAATTGTCAGCATTAATATCAGTGTTTGACATCATATTTAGATTATGGGGTAAAATTTTCCTTCGTATATCAAACGGGATGACATTCAGTCAAGTAGTTTAGGAATTATGTAGATTTAAAGTTTTGAACTAATGTTAAATTCATTTTTAATCATTGCAAAACATATTCCAATGCTGGTAGTTTTTTAAGTATAACTCAAAAACTGTTTTGCGGATTGAGCTGTAATTTTGGATTCGCATATTTGAAACTTTTAGAAATCGATTTCTGTTAAAAAAATTCATTAACTACGATTCCTATTTTCCTCGAAAAAAATATGTATAATAGTATGTATTAGATAATATATATATATATATATATATATATATATATATATATATATATATATATATATATTAGACAGATTATTCGACGTCTTTAAGTCTTTCAAATAGTATTGTAATTTAAAAAAAAAAAAAAAAAAAATATTTGCAAATATTTGACATTATAAATTTGTATGTTACTAAAAAATGTGTATTTTTATTAGATATTATTTTAAGCAAAAATCTTGTAACTAATATAGATTCAGATCAGTCACATCAATACACAAACGTCGTTTATTACTGTTTTTTTATCGATTTTTTACATTAATAATTATTATTAATAATTAACAAAATTGTTAATCAATATTGTTAATGATTTGCTAGTTCATAAATTATACACTTTTTTTTTTGAAAAATATAAGTTTAAAACAGTAATATTTATCTTATAGAAAAATTGTCATAGTTATTAAAATAATAAACTAGCTATTTTATTTGAAGTAGTCCAAAGAAGAGGGCTTAAAAGGAACTATATGATAGGAACTTGTTACGCTAGTTATAATGCCCGTTCATAATATACTATGTAGTAACATGAAATATGCATTTATCACTTATGTAACTTTTACATATGTAATCATACTTAAACATTTTTAATGCTATCAACATGACGGCATTCTTTTTTTCTTTTTTTCTTTTAATCTTATTAACAGAATTCAATATTTATGTATAATAGTTTAAGTCCGTAATGAAAGGATTTGTGAATAACAACATTAAAATTGGAGTAAATGAATTTTATGTCCTACATTTAGTCAACATTTTAAAATATTAAGATTGGACAGTATTGTTAAGTCTGAATCAGATCAGCTTAAAGGTTTTCACAGTGAGTCATAATATTGAAAAAAAGAAATCATCACGTAATATTCACATCGTTCTATAGTGTAACATAAAACTAATTAAATAATTAAACTCTGATGTAGCTTTTTAAAACTTTCTCTGCAGATTTTAGCCCACTTTCTTTATCAGATATGGAGGACTCCTAAATGCAGAGATGCTAGGCCAGTGCGTGCCAATGCCTTAAGCTGGCCCTGACAATGTATATTATAAAGGACAAACGTGTCCGTGCGTAACGCTGACGTCATTTTGTGAATGGTAACACTTGACGATGAAATTTCGGTTTTGCGAATCTTGCTACTGCAATTTTTTAAACGTCTAAACATCGCATATTTTTAATTTTTACACCGTTATATAGGAAAAAAAATCTACTTTCAAATGCAATTTGTTTAAAAACTGCATCGCAATTTACTCATTTATTATAGCATTTAGATTAATTTTCAAGCATGATTTTTAAAAGTTATATCTTTATCGCTTGCAGACGATTACAAAATATTAATCCGTTTGCACTTAAAACAATATAAAAAGTTCAGCATTTGTTTCCAGCTAATATTTAAAAACGAAATTAAAACTTCATTATCAAACTTAAACAATCAATAAAATAGTATAAATAAAACACAAATTTAACAGACATGTAATTAAAATAAGCAGTTAAAACCGCTGAAATTATCATAATATTATCAGAATAATAATTAAAAAAAATCTACAGATAACGAAATTTTTAGTAATTTCTTCGGCTATTAATTTCTGGCACGAGGTTAATACAAAATTACAAAATTTTATTTGAATATATAATTGACATATTTCATACAAAAATGCTCTTTGGTGTTGTTGGGCAGCAATCTAAGAAAAATTATTAAATGTAAAAAATCTATTAGAGTTTTCAATAAAAAAAAAATAATAAATGGTTTTCGCAAATTCTCTATCCCGGGAAACCCGGGTTGGATGCCCTACTAACTTTAATAGATATAATAATAAAAAAATATAATTACTTACTTCTGTTGAAATTATTCATCAAGCGAGGTCATTAGATTCGGTATTTTAATGTACTTAAAAACAATGTACTACATCCTTCGCAGAAAGACAACCGCTTAGCCAGTGTTTGTTTTCACAATCTCATAATAAGTTGAAATTCATCATTATTATATTTCACCTAACGAAGGAAACGCTTCAAAAGTAAGTAAATAAATAATCAACACTAAATTTACTTTATCGAAAAGGTATAAAATTTTGACAATAGGAGATAAGCTAAAGAAATATTCTGATAAATTAATCAGTACAATAATGTTAACAAAAGAATTATCTGGATTCAGTAAAACAAATAGAAATAAAATTATTAAAAGATTCCCCGAGGTGTTAAAATGCAATTGACTATCTATAACGTAAACATCTATCATTCCGATTTTCAATATATTTCGAAACAACGTTTTATACAAGAAAAAAAAGTTTTATTTTCTGAAACTCCATTTTTTCGTAACTCGAAATAGATAATTGAGAGAGGCGCTTATTCAAAATAAAAGCAATCGATAAAAGAAAGAAACCGTTGTATGCAGCTTTTGTTGTATTGTGTAAAAGAATCCTTTACTGATTCATTTATGTATGCTATCTAATATTATAAACCACAAACGTGTGCCTCAATAACACTGACGTCATGATGACGATGACAACAATTTGATTATAACCGTATCAGAGTCTTAACATTGGCGTTAATTATGCACAAAACCATGCTCGCTAAAATATGCTAATTGACTGTAGATCCGATTTTGGAACTTCCCCGTACTTTTAAGTATCATAGACATCATAGATAAGACAAGATAAGACAATTACGACAAAATCTGTAATAACAGCAAAACTGACAAGAAGGGAAAACTAGTAAGCTTCTGAAATCCACCATTCAAAAATCTTTTTATACTCTATGTTTTAAATATGTATATTCTTTGATCTAGCTTTGAAAATAACCATTTTCCTCCTTAAAATATTATTTAAAATATTGTATGTTATTTGCATTAAAAATAAAATATTCTGTAATAAACATCAATTGTTTTAATACATTAAGTTTCATAAATTAATAAAACATCGGCGAAACAGTATTATATTCCAAAAGGGGGCGTGTTTATTTATGAAATCTCCGATTTTTTATCTATATTTTCTCAGTGACATAAATAAAAAGAAAGTTTCTAGGACTCAGGGTATAATATTTTGTATATTTTTACTGTATACCACTGCTTTATGTGATTTTAATCCGATTATATGGTACTTACTTGATTTATACAATTAAATATGATTTTTTTTGCTTCTTCTTGGTTGCACCTTATACCGTTCACCTTTCACTTACGCAAAAAAAAAAAAAAAAAAAAAAAAACCTCTGTAAGATTTTGTTGAAAACGAAACAAGACGCCTGTTGTCATTAAAAAAGAGATAGATTGAAAAGAGGTAGATGCTCAAAAGCAGAAATATAACCGGCATGAGAAGTTACCGCCTCCTTGTCACTACAGGCGCACATGAAAATCCTAGCCAAAATTAATGTTCGTGTGTTTTAAAGTTAAAAGCATTGTTGTTGACTTACTATTAGTAAATATATTTAATTAATGTTATATATGCATAAATATATCTATTTAAATAAATAAATAAATATATAATACAATGTTTATTTAATTGTTTATTGCTTATAAGAGGAAATTAATTGTTGATAGTTTGGTTTTATTTACAAGTAGTGTTTAATTAAATGATGTTAATTTTACTACACATAAATGTTTAATTATTTCTATAAACCAATGCATATATATATATATATATATATATATATATTACTTGCATTTAATGTTTAGCATAGTTGAGTCTCTATAGTATAGAGATGCTGTTTTTTTCAGTGTTTTTAATAGGTTTGCAGTCCTCCCAAAAAACATTGATATCTAAAAATGGCAACAATGTGCGGAACATTTTTGTCTTTTAATTTGCTTTCAAAACTATAACAAATACACTACTGGTCATTAAAAATGCTACACCATGAAGGAATACAAATAACAGAATTATATTTATTGGGCAAATACATTATAATGGGAAGGGCAGGTGATTACATTTTCAGAAAATTAGAGATATAGATCTTGAGAAAACACTTCCCAAAGCACCCACCTCTGTCCGCAATAACAGCATCTATCTGCCTAACCACGGAGTCGAACAGAGATTGGATGTCATGTACGGGTACATCAGTCCATGCAGCTTCAACACTATGCCATAGTTCATCAACCGTAGTGACGGGCGAGTGGTGGCGGGCCAGTCGCTCAGAAGCCATTGACAGGACATTTTCAATTGGTGAGAAATCAGGAGAACGTACCGGCCAGGGCAACAGTCGAACATGTTCTGTATCAAGGAAGGTCAGGATAGTACGACCAATATGCGGTCTTACATTGTCATGCTAATCCGTAGAGTTGCGGAGTTATCGAAGATAAGGCGGACCCATGGGCCGTAACACATCAGAAATGTAACGGCTGCTGTTGAAATTGCCGGCAATGCGAACAAGAGGTTACCGAGACGTGTATCCAATGACACTTCATACCGCCACTCCAGGTGATATGCCAGTATGACGATTCGAATGCAAGCTGGCGATGTGCGTTTTCCACGATGCCGCCAAACATGAATGCTGGCATCATGATGCTGTATATGACGCAGGAATGGCGTCTCACGTCGTCTTTGATGATTCCAGGCTCTGTATGCAGTATCATGATGCCAGCATTCATGTTTGGTGGCATCGTGGAAAACGCACATTGCCAGCTTGCATTCGAATCGTCATACTGGCATATCACCTGGAGTGGCGGTATGAAGTGTCATTGGATACACGTCTCGGTAACCCCTTGTTCGCATTGCCGGCAATTTCAACAGCAGCCGTTACATTTCTGATGTGTTACGGCCCATCTGCCCGCCTTATCTTCGATGACTCCGCAACTCTACTGATTAGCAGGACAATGCACGACCGCATATTGGTCGTACTATCCTGACCTTCCTTGATACAGAACATGTTCGACTGTTGCCCTGACCGGCACGTTCTCCTGATTTCTCACCAATTGAAAATGTCCTGTCAATGGCTTCTGAGCGACTGCCCTCCCCACCACTCGCCCGTCACTACGGTTGATGTACTGTGGCATAGTGTTGAAGCTGCATGGACTGATGTACCCGTACATGACATCCAATCTCTGTTCGACTCCGTGGTTAGGCAGATAAATGCTGTTATTGCGGCCAGAGGTGGGTGCTTTGGGTAGTGTTTTCTCAGGATCTATATCTCCTAATTTTCTGAAAATGTAATCACCTGCCCTTCCCATTATAATGTATTTGTCCAATAAATATAATTCTGTTATTTGCATTCCTTCATGGTGTAGCATTTTTAATGGCCAGTAGTGTACGATTAGAATTCAAAAATGGTCCGACAAACCCCGACACAGCTTTAAACTAGTCGTTGGGGTCCACCGTAATACTTACTCATCATGGATATGCATAATGTAAAATATTAAAATAAAAAATGTGTAAACTACTTACAAAATGCATTGCAATTCAAATAAAATCGAGCCTTGATGACGTCACAAACTTTAAAGGCTCGATTATTGAATTGCTTGAAAGAAACATCCTTATAACTCCAAAAATAATAATCCTATTAACTAGCGGTTTATTGCATCTGATTAAGCGTCAAATTTCCAATTAAAATATATCTTTGAAGTGAAATTTGGATGAAATACAGGGTCATGAAAAATCGAAGAGTGTGAAAATAGGATTCCAAATATCTCGGCAACTCATTATCCGATCGACTTCATGCTTTATGCAAAATTTATGTTTTTTTATTGTCTTTTATATTCATTTCTTAAAATAACCAGTTTCGAAAATTTTATATACCTGTTATCAGAACGAATATTTCGAGAGTCCGAAAAAAATAGTTCCGGTTAATCGAGGTTATTGAAATGAAATAGGCTTCTTCCCATTATTACATACTAAGTACATACCAAATTTCAAGTCTCTATCTCAATTTTTTCGGGAGATAGAGCGTTTACAGACACACAGACACACAGACGGACGGGAAATTTTTTTTCTTCTAAAAATATGTTTTTCGGAATCTCCAGCGTCTGAAACGTGTAAATCCGTCAAAAAAATTTTTCGATTTTCAAAACGATTACAAGACTTACCCTATACTACGTATGATGGGTAAGTAAAAGCTTTGAATATATCGGATAATATATTTCAACAAATATATTTCAATAAATTAGATCTAAAAAGGCTTAGTATTAACCCATTTTCAATTTAAATTATTTTTTATTATATGAAAAATAAAATTATTTAAATGCACATGTCAATGTATACATTTAAACACAATAACAAAGCTGAAATATAACAGAAAAGCACGTCTTCTCACAAAGAAACTTTCACATTAACTGAGGTTAGGAGCCACCGGATAAGCCTTTTTAACTCCTGAAATACACATAGATCGATGCACCAGTTAGTCAGCTATTATAAAATATGCTTTTTAGCTCACAGGCTATGAAAGCCTGAGAGCTAATGTGCCCGACCGTTCTGTATGTATGTATGTATGTATGTATGTACGTAACGCGATAACTCTTGATAGAAATATCCGTTTTGATAAGTTCATTGGGATAAGGCGCTTCACTGATTAGTTTTGGGGGTTCATTGGTTAAATATAAAGGGGGAAAGGGGGCTAATCCCCCCATTAATTTAGATAAATGGGTTTTCATGCAGAATTAACAGTTTTGCTTCAAATTTTGATATCAGTTCATTGTGGTAAGGCGCTTTCCTTATTAGTTTTGAGGGTTCATTGGTTAAGTATAAAAGGGACTAATCCCCGCATTAATTTAGATAAATGCATTTTTTATGCAGAATTATCCGATTTGCTTCAAATTTTGTATATAGGTTCATTGTGATAAGACGCTTCCCTTGATAGTTTTGAAAGGTTAATTGGTTAAGTATAAAGGGGGGAGAACGGGGGTCTGTCCCCCCTCCTTAATTTGTTGTCGATTTCTTTATTTTTCAAGGAGCATTATTCCTTGAAATAAGAGTATAATATACAATTAGTGTGAATAGCCTGTGAGCTCAATGCCATCAGTTTCACTGGGCACTTTTTTATCTTTTATTTCAATTGTTGATCAAATTTTAATTTCTGTCTTTTTGGCCAGGATTTTGCGTCAAATACTCCACTGTGAGGCGCAACGATCGTCATTTCGTTACCATTACGCTTTATGGAACTGTCCTAATCTTGTATGTTAAACTATGGTTGACATATACTTATAATGGAGCTATGAAAGTGATTTATAGTTTCATGATACTTACACACACACGGACTCATCCGCATGCACATGTTCGCACAAACTTGCCAAATTTGGCGTCAAGAAAAAAAATACTTTTTTCTAAGAGTCAATTAGGCGAAAATCTAATTGACCTATATTTAAAGTAATGCGCGATTTACCGCGCAAGCTTCGTGTGGGCACCTTCTTTCGGTTCATGTAAAATAAAAATTAAATGATATCAACTTCTGCATCAATCTAATAGATTTATTAAGTTTTAGTTGAATCAATTATGGAAGAGTTTGGGTTATGCTAATAAACTACCCACATTACAAACTGTTTTGTACTATTTAAAAATGAATTTAACATTAGGAGTTCCAAACATTAAACCTTCATAGTTCCTAAAGTACTTCGTCGAAAAACTTCCCATTCTGTATCCGAAAAGTAAAATTTGCTGAAAAATTCAAATATATGTCAAAATTAGGCGCTAGTTTTGAAAATTTTAGGGTCTGTTACAAGTTATAAATCTAAACAACGCTCCTAAGGCAAAATTTAAGTATAACATTATTTAAAATTCTTGTATCAAACGTTATTACTAATCAAAAGGTACCAGTCACATTTTTATATGACGATTTGTAACAGAGTTAGTAGGAGTTTTTTTTTTTTTTTATGGATTTGTTACATTTTAAAGCAAAATGCGTGCAATTTTTTAAAGCAAACACGTGCATGTTTTTGTACGTCGATATTTTCAATTCCGAAGACAGTAAAATAAAAGACCCTATAAGAAATTTACTTGAAAATTTTTTAATAAAAAAAAATTAAGTTTATTTTAACATACGAATAACCAGAAAAAAAAAAATATTTTCTTAAATATTAATTGCAGAAAGAGCAACACAATGAACAAGAGTAAATTACTGACTGAAAGATATACGCTTGATATTATTGGCAGAGTTTGTTTCCATAGCTTGTGTTAATTTGGGAAAAATTAAATAGTTTGTTTCCGTAGATTGTGTTAATTTGGGAAAATTGAATAGATTATGATTCTTTGATAACTTCCTTCTCGAAAAAAAAAAACCCCTAAATACTATATAGAAAAAAAGCAAATTCGAAAGTTTAATGTTTTCGCACTATTGAAGCCCCACCAGTGGCTGAGAGGTTGTGCTCTCGAAGCTGGTAGACGGGAGGTGCTGGGTTCGATCCCAATCGCGCCCGTCGGCCTTAATCGTTCGGAGTTTTCGTGGTTTTCTTCGAGCTGTGGATTTATCCACGCGTAAATACGGATTAGGTTCCCTTAGAAAGACCCCCACGAAGGGCACTCACCCCGGGCCTATATCCCTAGTGTAGATAATTGGCCGTCAATAATCAACCAACCGCACTATTGAAACTGAAGCACTGTGATGCCTTGATTTCAGGCCAATTCGGATTTAACTCTTTAACGGGCGGTGGTCACAAAACAGGACACCTAATTTTAATTCCAAAACTGACAAACGGCACCAAGAATATTTAATTAAATTTGTTCTTTTATTCAATACCGGAAAATAAGCAAGTTTTTATTTTCAAATAAATTCGTTTGTAAATTCCGGTGTCAGTCCATTATTTCATCATTTTGCAAACAGACTTACTCCGCACCGGAAAGGGTTAATTGAATTGATAATTTCAAACATAAGTCACAGAATCAGAACTTTTCAGAAATTTAAAAAAAACTGTATTATTCATAAAGTAAGCGAATTTTTACGGGGTTTTTTGGACTGATTATAGCGTTTGGACTTCTAAGTATGTAAATATCGAATAATTTTTATAATTTATGAATAATAAAAAGAAGAAGAACAGAAAAACTATTCCTGACCTATGTTGTTTTAGAAAAAAACAAGATTAGGTGGTATTTAATTTGAACAAAACAGTCATATTAAACATATTTTTAATCAAAATTAATGAAGATAGCACTTATACAGGAAATTTTTTATGTTTTAATATGGTATTGCATGTAAATTGTAATATGATAATGTAATAGGGTATCCGCATGTTATTTGGTATTGCAAGAATTTTTTTTATTTCCGCATTTGGTATTGCAAGAAAAAACCACTGAAGTCGTTGACTTTATGTCGTTTAAGTAATGAGCGAAAATTCGAAGGTATTGTTTGAAGAAGAAGGGTTGGGTTGGGTTGGGTTGATTATTGACGGCCAATTATCTACACTAGGGATATAGGCCCGGGGGGAGTGCCCTTCGTGGGGGTCTTTCTAAGGGAACCTAATCCGTATTTACGCATGGATAAATCCACGGCTCGAAGAAAACCACGAAAACTCCGAACGATTAGGCCGACGGGCGCGATTGGGATCGAACCCAGCACCTCCCGTCTACCAGCTTCGAGAGCACAACCTCTCAGCCACTGGTGGTTGAAGAAGAAGGAATACACTGACTTATGTGGTTATTACCCAGATCATGGTTCTACCTTTAAGAAAGCATTTGCGACAAAAAAATGTATATTTGGAAAAAACTTGACTTATGTGGATTTTGAAATGGCCGATTCAATTTTAGATCATGATTGTCGGAAGTCATATCCGATACAGAAGTCGCAGAGCGAGTTCGATTTGTGGATGAAATTACCTGTGCGAGAGTTCTGTCCCAGAAGTATAGCGGATATAGATATCTTTACTGGGACATCGCAGTAACGTCATGCGATATTGCACGGGATCCCAGTAATGACTGGTATGAAATCTGTTGGTTCTGTGTGAAAATCTGAGCAAACTCTTTCGCTGCTGCACTTTCGCACAGATGACAATATTTTTTAATCTCAAAATCTACAGGTGATCGTATTTTTTTTTCTTTAATTTTAAGAATTCATAATGCAAAAAGTGTTTTTTTTTCGACTTGTTCTAAATTTTTAAATACATATTGCCTTTACATAGAAATTTGTAATATACTCAACTCTTTGAAAATTAAAAAATAAGCTTCCTTTATACATTCAAATAATAAAATTTTGATTCTTCAATTAATATTTTTGTTTCTGATGTTAAAAACATGTTTCCTAAATTCTAACTTTCATGATATTTTTTTTTCTTTGAAACAATACATGTTTTGTTTTGATAGTCAGTCTTTTTAATTAAAAACTATTTCTCTAAATATTAACTAGCTCATATGGTTAAGTTATGTAAATGTTATCCTGCGAGCAATGCATGAAATATGCAGGTATTTATGACTTAAAATTAGCAAAAATTAAATATATTTAATTTCTTAAAAGAAAAATTAGAACGAGTGTTTAAATATTTCATTAAAGTTTTATACAAATGGGTTTGATAGTTTTTGAGTTACCAATCTTTAAACTTTTGGTAACGTTTGATATATAAAATTACTTGAACACTTAAGGCAAGTCTCAAAAAAAAAAAAAAAAAAAAAAAAAAAAAAATCCCCCCTCCCTCCTTCTCTTTAACAACGCGAAAATTTTTGACACATTTTCTGATTTATTTTTAAATATAAGAAGGAATGGTTTTTGAAGTGATTTGTAATGGAACAGTTGTTCTTATCTTCCAGAAAAAAGAATTACATCTTGAGTTATATAAGCGATTGCTGTCTCAGAACGTAATTTTTTCCCTTTTCCTGAGCCAACGCGTCGAGAATTCGGTTAAAACCTCCAATTTTGACAACATTACTGAAAAATATTCTCTCTTTAACGAAAATCCCCACCAGTGGCTGAGAGGTTGTGCTCTCGAAGCTGGTAGACGGGAGGTGCTGGGTTCGATCCCAATCGCGCCCGTCGGCCTAATCGTTCGGAGTTTTCGTGGTTTTCTTCGAGCCGTGGATTTATCCATGCGTAAATACGGATTAGGTTCCCTTAGAAAGACCCCCACGAAGGGCACTCCCCCGGGGCCTATATCCCTAGTGTAGATAATTGGCCGTCAATAATCAACTCAACCAACCCAACCCTTTAACGAAAAGTAAAAAAACCACTTCGATTACGCAGTTCTTTATTAAGAGCATATGCAATTTGTTACGTTTGCGAGCAAAGATCAATTAATAAAAGTGGATTTCAGCCAGTTTGGAACAGATTTAAACTTTTATTAATTTTAGATAAGTATTGTGTTTTTTAAACAACAAACTCATAGGAAATCAGTCTTGTGTTTAGGATATAACACTTTTTCCAAAGCATTAATTTTTAAATTTAAAACTGAATCACTCTGATAGCCGAGAGGTTGAAAGGGCAAGTTTGGTTTGCGGATAACATTAGCTGTTCGAAGGTTCTGTCCTAGTTGAACGTATATGGCGTGTACACGTCTTTACCGGGATGTTGTTGCAATTATTCAGGGATGTAAATTATCCCAGTCGTGAATTATACGAAATCCGTCTGTTATGTAAGAAAATCTGATCATTCGTTTGCAGCGCTTTCTCAAAGTTGAGAAAGTTTGCCTAGCTTAAAACCTGCAAGGTTGTTTTTTCTTCTATTTAAAGGATTCATAACGCAAAAACTATCTACGTGGTCTGATCATACATTTTTAAAAACATTTTGATAATGAGATGCCATAGAAATTTGTAAGCAAGTCAAGGATGGTTTCAACTCATTGAACAATATAAATAAGCTTTAAAAAATTTAAATAATAACATTTCGATTCTCCAATTAATATTCGGCACCACCAGTGGCTGAGAGATCCTGCTCTCGAAGCTGGTAGACGGGAGGTGCTGGGTTCGGTCCCATTCGCGCCCGTCGGCCTAATCGTTCGGAGTTTTCGTGGTTTTCTTCGAGCCGTGGATTTATCCATGCGTAAATACGGGTTATGTTCCCTTAGAAAGACCCCCCACGAAGGACACTCCCCCCGGGCCTATATCCCAAGTGTAGATAATTGGCCGTCAATAATCAACCCAACCCAACCCAATTAATATTCTTGCTTGTATTATAAATAAGTTTTCAAATTTCTGACTTGTTACTTTCCTATTATTCTTGAAAGAATACAAGTTTTATTTTGATAATCAGTCTTTTTAACTACAAACTATTTATCTACATATTAAAAAATAACTAGCTCATATTGCTAAGATGTGTAAATGTCATCCTGTGCTCAATGCATAAAATGTGCATCTACTTATGCCTTAAAATTAATAAAAATTAAATGTGTATTTCCTTTCAAACAAATGTTTAAATATTTCTTTAAAATTTTATGCAAATAAGTTAATACTGTTTGAGTTACCAAGCTTTAAAATTTCACTAAATCAGTGACGGGGGAGGGGTTTGGAGCTAAATAATTTTTACTGGCGATTAGAATTTTTTTTGGCTAGCAGATTTTATCATACTAGGGGGCTCAGCCCCCTACTCGCTTACGCTCGCCAACACCCCGTGAATTGCGTAACAGTTCACATTGAGACAGCTACGCGGTCCCAGCTCGCTTCGCTCGCTAGCCCCTTTTTATTTTTGCTGTAATTCTAGCCCGAATAAGTACTACCATAAATCATTTGAACATATGAAATTGACAATTTTTTTTAAATGTAAAAAAGTAATTGAACTCCGTTGAAAACACAACTAAAAATGCATTTAGTTGGAGCTACTAATGAGCATATAAATCATTTAAATACTATGAATAAAGGATCTTGGAAACATAATTTGTTTAAAACTTATTGCACCTATAATATTGTACAGAACGGCTTATTCATTAACAAAAAAAAAAAAAAAAAAAAAAAAAAAAACTACGTAATAGGAAGATAGTTTATCATCAATGATTGTTTCGTTCGACATTTTAATGGATTATAGATTTCTGCAACAGATGGCAGCAGGTGCAACCTAGACAGTTGATATTTTTACTTCTCTCCGATTTTTCATGTGAGTAAAATTCATAAATAAATTCTAAATAAGAATTGAGAGCAAATATATAGATAGATTTGTAAAACAATGTTCATGGAAATAGAAATGTATTTGAGGAAAATTAAAACGGGTGTTTAAATATTTCATTAAACTACACTAATTTTAATACAACTATTATAATTGGTAAATAAATCACATGAATTGTACTTTTCCAACTGGGTAAAAAAGAGTCGATGCCGGGATTCGAACCAGGGACCTTTTTGGCGTAATCTGCTAATGCTCAGATCTGCCAGATTCATCCAGGGGATCGATTCTGGTCTTATCGGATTATAACTACATGTCGGAACCGGAATCTCCATTTCATAACGACAGCGATGGACAAGAGCTATTCTGATCTCACGTCGTTATCCTACAGTAGAGGATGAAAAATAAAAAATCCCCTGCTTGCAGTCGGACATGTTTGTAGCCAATCAGATGCAAATACGCACGTGTTTTCGTTTATTTGGGAGAAGGGATGTCAGCTGTTTTGCTTCGGGCTATTGTCCGGTGCGAAAAAATGTTTGTGTTATTTACAAAAAGGTTAAAGGGGGGAATGCGATTGTTTAATATTAGCGTGTCCGTTCCTGCAATCTGTGCAATATTTCCAGGCCGAAGTGAAAAATAAAAAAATGTCTATTTGCATTTTTAATTGTGCATAAAACACTATTTATTCTTCTTCTTCTTGAACCAAGCCCCACCAGTGGCTGAGAGGTTGTGCTCTCGAAGCTGGTAGACGGGAGGTGCTGGGTTCGATCCCAATCGCGCCCGTCGGCCTAATCGCTCGGAGTTTTCGTGGTTTTCTTTCGAGCCGTGGATTTTCTCCATGCGTAAATACGGATTGGGTTCCCTTAGAAAGACCCCCACGAAGGGCACTCCCCCCGGGCCTATATCCCTAGTGTCGATAATTGGCCGTCAATAATCAACCCAACTCTTCTTGAACCAAATTTTTTGGAAAGTAACTTTGCTCTATTTTGATCTCAGAAAAAGATTAGCAAATTTCCAGTGAAATTGTCAGATTTTTTTTTTTTTTTTTTTTTTTTTTATACACTGCAAAATATTTTTTAAATAGGGGGGAGGAGGATTTTTGTAGATTCTACCAAGCTCTATATGAATATTTAAGAATATAATCGAATTTTTTTTTTAAATAAATATAAAATAGTTCATAACTTTTTTATTTATTTGTATCTTTAGACCATTTACTTTAAACTAGACCAGAATTAATTATGCGAATGATATTAAAATTGTTAACTTATATTTCCAGTTTCGATAATTTTGTTTATTTTAAATTGATTATAACTGTGACACCCCAGTTCTGAAAAAAATGTAAATTAGGCCGAATATTTAAATATAATTTAGTTGTATCTTTACTGAAAAAAAAAATCTAGCTTTGCTTAAGGACTCGGGTAATTAGTTGTTAATCTCAAATCCACAATATACTTAAAAAATAAAATAATATAAGTCTATTAATTTAGCTTTAAACTTATGTCTCCTCCCCCCCCCTCTTGTTAAATCTCATTTTTAAATTCATCAAGATTTAATAATTTTCATAACAGTTGAAAGATTTTTAAGAAAGTCGCTCAAATGTTCTTTATTTATTGATATTTAAAATACTTAATCAGATCATCAATTCGTTTTATTACTTATTTCAAAAATAACTAAATATGTTAATCAAAAATTATTATTGTATGTTTATCAATTAATTGAAAATCGTGGTTCTTGGTAAACAGGATAATTTGAATCAATTAAATCATTAAACGTAAAAACAAATATTAAAAACTAAAAGAAAATTGTAAAGTAGATCTAAAAAAATATTTTCTCTTCAATAACACGATATTTTCTGACACAAACACAGGGCCTGATTAAAAAAAAAAAAAAAGGCCGTGGTTCCGAGCCCCTTTGATTTTAGGGGTCCCAAACTTAATTTGCAATATTTTAAGGCTGATATTGTAAATCTATTTCGAGCTTGCGCTGATTATAATTCATATTTTGTACCATTACAGTCGGAAAAAATTAAACACAAATTATATATTTCTGTAAATATGTACTTATATATTTATATTTGTATTCTATGGCATAGAACATATTTAATTTTTTGTGTGACAGCATAGGAAGAGGGTCTGGCCTTCGGCCTCTCTTTTGCTTGATCGGGCTCTGCACATTTACAGACTTATATTTAAACGTAAAAGCATAAAATTATCAGATATGACAAGTGAAGGGATTTGGAATCGAAAAGCGTCTTTTATTTATTTTTATTATCTATATAGATAGATAAATGTATTACATTTAGAGTTATAAGCGATTGTTGTCTTATGACGACCTTTTTCGAGTGTCGCTTTCGTAATTTCGTTTCAAAATGCCTATTTTGTCTGTATTTTCTGAAAGATCCTTTGCCTTTATCGAGAAATGAGAAATGCTATTCGATTTCACAGTTTCGGAATAAGAAAACCTACCAATTTTCTGCGTTTGTGAATAAAAATGAACTCAGGAATGTGTCAGAAAATAGACAGTTTTAATTAGAGAACAGCTTTAATATTAAACAGATAAAAAAAGTGTCAGCTGTCGTGTCTATCGGCCTAAACTTTTAATTTGTTTACAAATCCAAAATACACGCATTTTTTTTTTTCCGTGTTTGAACTATAATTCCTTTCTATGTAATTGAAAGTTTATTTATGTTTTTTGCTGTCTGGATTAATATAGATTTATTAATCAAATTTGTAAGTAAATTAGTTGCACATTTTTTACCGATAAGAAAAAAGTAATATACAGATATCTGAGTTAAAAAAATTTCAAAGGATCTGTAAAGAAGCTTCTTGTAAGAAAATAACATTTTGTAATTAACACGGTTCGTTGATATTGATATATATCCGATATTTTAAAAATATTATTATGTTTGTTAATTTCGATATTTGATATTTGATATCAAATATAATATATACTCGGATTTTTTTATACTTCCAGCATAAATAAATTGTTCAAAACCTGTGTACATGATAATTTCATTAACTGTACCGTTTTGTAGACAAAGAACTTTTGCTTTGGCAGTGACTTAAGCGCCCCCCCCCCCCCCAATATATATATATATATATATAGAATAAAAACCTTTACGTTTGAAGCTGAATTTGTAAATGTAAAACACCCACTGAAAGATACACTGTCAAATTTAGATAAGTTATTTAAATCTTCATAAGAAAGAATCTTTTCAGGCTTTAGTTTAGTACTATACAATAGGTTAAGGAATGAAAAAGCAGACAAACTTACATTTACTTTCCAATTTTTCAATTACAAAAACTATTTTATGTTTCAAATTTTGTTGTATTAAACAACATTTCCTTAATATTAAATCCTACAAGTGTTCATGCTAAGTGTAATACATTTTAATTTCTAATTATATTAAGTATGGAAAAATTCCTAAACATCAATAAGTTGACTATTTAGAAAATATAGAATATATATCAAAATGTCAGATTTTTTTATGTTTTCGAAAATGTCACGATATTTACGAACCCTGGTAATTAAGACTCTGCCCTCTTTCTATTTTTTAATGTTAAACAAGCGCCCCAACCCCCCCCCCCCCCTTCCCCAAAGTAAAACAAAAAATCTTTCCGAGCCTTCCCGCTGCGATCTCGACACCCTTGAAGCACTCGGCAAAACGCCGACGAAAAGCAACCGACTCCGATAGGCGAAATTTCGACTCTACTACACCAGAATAGCAAATTGTCGCTAAGAGGACTTTTTCCGACCCGTTTCAGCGTTCCGATAACACCAGAATACACTCCCAGGATAGCTTAGTTGGCAGTGCATTGCGAGCTTACAACAAAAAGGTCACTGGTTCGAATCCTGGACAGGACATTTTTTCACCCAGTTGGAAAAGTATAATTCATATTTCATTAAAGTTTTATACAAACTGGGGCATCCAACCCGGGCTTCCCGGCATAGAAAATATTTGTGAAAACCATTTATATTTTTTTTTAATTGAAAACTCTAATAGATTTTTTACATTTAATAATTTTTTTAGATTGCGCCCTTACAACACCAAAGAGCCATTTTTATATGAATGTTTTAAAATTTTGAAATTTATTAAAAGTAGTAATTTCGTATTGGCCCCGTGCCAGAAGTTAATACCGACGAAATCGCTAAAAATTTCGTTATCTAGAGAAGTTTTTTTAATTCTGATAATTTTAACGGTTTAAGTACTTATTTCGATTACATGTCTGTTAAGTCTGTGTTTTATTTATACTATTTTATTTATTGTTTAATGAATATTTAATTTCGTTATTGAATATTAGCTGGAAAATAATTCTGAACTTTTTATATAGTTTAAAGTGCAAATGGATTAATATTTTGTAATCGTCTGCAAGAGATAGAAATAATTTTTTTTAAATATCATGCTTGAAATTTAATTTAAATGCTATAATAAATGAGTAGATTGCGATACAGTTTTCAAACAAATTACACTTGAAAGTAGTTTTTATTCCCTATATAACGGTGTAAAAATTAAAAATGTGCGATATTTAGAAATTTAAAAAACTGCATTAGCAAACATCGCAAAACAGAAATTTCATCGTGTAGTGTTGCCATTCGCAAAATGACGTCAGCGTTAAGCACGGACACGATTGTCCTTTATAATATAGACTAGCTAATCCGCCCAGCGTTGCCCGGGCCCGAAATATTAATAATCTGTTCTATACGAATATGACTGAAATCTGTAAGGCTATCGAAATCAAGTCGAATGAGGCAAACCCCTTCGTAATCGGGCTCATAAAACCCAAGATCGGAAAGCGCATCCTGGCGGTCGAAAGTGCAGCTAAAATATTTAAGGCTATAGATATCAAGTCGATTGAGCCTAACCCCGTCGTAATTGGGTCCATAGAACCAGATATACTCCTATAGTTCCACTTTCTACCGCCAGGGGGCGCAGTCTGTTCTGGAAGAGGCCTTTTCAGAACACTTGACCCAACCAAATTTCCTAGTAGAATTGAAATTTAACTACGGGTAAACATTGCCAAAATAGCGTAAATCGCGAAATTGGGTTACTTAATCGATCGGTTTCTAAAGGGTTAATGTAGATATTTTTTATAACCCAACCGTGCATTTTGAAGAAAATAAACGTGTCTATTATCTGGAGTCTACTGTTTGTCCGTACTTGCATTTCCCGAGTCGATGCCGATTTTTAAATCTGGACCAAAAAAAGGAAATTCGCGTGAGTGAGGCCCCCACCAGTGGCTGAGAGGTTCTGCTCTCGAAGCTGGTAGACGGGAGGTGCTGGGTTCGATCCCAATCGCGCCCGTCGGCCTAATCGTTCGGAGTTTTCGTGGTTTTCTTCGAGCCGTGGATTTATCCATGCGTAAATACGGGTTAGGTTCCCTTAGACAGACCCCCACGAAGGGCATTCCCCCCGGGCCTATATCCCAAGTGTAGATAATTGGCCGTCAATAATCAACTCAACTCGCGTGAGTGAGTTTTGGAAAGGATTTTTTTTTCGGAGGGTTAAAATTAATTTTTTTCAAAACGGATACCAGATTTTAAAAAAACAAAGGGATATAGATTAGTCACGGTATTTTTAGTTTTTCGTATCTTGTTTATAAACGCCAATTCGGATTTTTAAAGATAGGAGAAATAGTAAAAAAAGCGAAATTGACTTACGGTTAAAAACGTTTTCGAAAGGGTTAACGTGATTTATTTTTTAAACTAAAGGTTTCTGCTTAAACCCGATAGAACGTAGATGTCTTTAGGTGTGTTTGCTTTTTGTTTGGTTATTTTAGAAAGCCGATGTCAGATTTAATATATAGCAGAAAATCGGAATTCGCAAAAGAGAGTCCTGTGCACGAATTTTTTTTGAAGGGTTAATATTCGTATTTTTCAAAAACAAATACAGATGTCGAAAAAAGAATAAATGTAGATATTGTCTGGTATTTTTAGTTTTTCGTACCTGTCTCTGAATCGCCGATGCAAAATTTTAAAAATTGCCAAAATCGCAAAAATCACAAAACGGCATACAGAAAATATACTTTTTCGAAGGGTTAATTTTTGTATTTTTTAAAACCAAAGGTGGCTTTGAAAAGGACAAAAACAGTTCTTTAATTTGGTGACCTTCGTTTTTCCGTATCTTTTTTATTCCGGTAGATGCAAGTCTCGGAAAACAGGAGAAAATAAAAAACACGAATTCGATGCTTTTTGATTATTTTTTTTTTGAAAGGGTTAAATGTAAAAATTTTTCAAACCAACCAGATCGTTCGAGACGTAAAAGTATGTTCTTTTAGAATATGTAGACGGTTTTTCCGTATTTTTAGCCCTTTGTCCATGGCGAATTTAGAAATACTTTAAACAAAAACGGAATGTCTTCTGCTTTCTTTCTTCTGTTCCGGAAGATACGGAAATTGGTTTCTGCGCATGCGCCAGCTCGCTTCAGAATAATGATTTTTTTATTTGTGATCTTTGATCAGTTTTTAATTGATAACTACTTTAATTTTCAAAATTTTAAAATTCTGAGGCTCAGGTATACCAGGAGAGGGTTTGGACTACCTAAATCTAAATTTACAGACTTCTAGGTGCACTAAATTTTTCTAGCCATCGCCAACAGACACACACACACACACACACACAGAGCGAAAATTTCTTTTATTAGTATAGATAGTCTTTTTCTATTATTAAAAGTTATTGTCTAAGTATTGCAATAAAAGCTAGATCATACGGGTAAGTTATATAAAGGTTATACTGAGCACATAGCATAAAATATGTACCTATGTCTGACAAAATTAATAAAAATTAAAGAAATTATTTTCCTAAAGAGAAAATTGTTTAAATACGGGTTAGGATCCCTTAGAAAGACCCCGGTGGAGGGCACTCCCAGAGATCGGCCATAACAAATAACCAACCAACCAACCTGAAAAAAAAATTCAAATGAGTGTTTAAATATTTCTTAAAAGTTTTACAAAAATGGGTTTAATAAGTTTTATATAAGTTACCAAGCTTTAAAAGTTCGGCATCACTGAAAATTTTCCGCCTTTAAAGAAAAACAAAAGAAAGAGTTCTATTATATAGTTCTTTAATAAGAAAATCTGCCAATTTGATACGTTTGCGAGAAAAAATGAATTAATAAATGTGTTACGAAGTAGCCAGTTTGGATTTGAAGACAGCTTTAAACATTTATTAAATTTATATCAGTTTTTGGTTTATTTAAACCACTAACTAACTCATAGGAATTTTTTTTTTAGGGATAGTGTAATACATTTTTCATAACATTGATTTTTACAGTTTAAACTGAACCACTGTGATGCTTTGATTTCAGTCTACTAAGATTTAATTTTTGATGACGTTTACCTGAAGTCACAGCCGAGTGGTCGAATGCACCAGTATTGTTTAAAGATGACATTACGTGGCCGAGGGTTCTGTCCTAGTTGCAGTAATATTAAGTGTGTACACGTCTTTACCGGGACATTGTTGCAATTATCCTGTTATGTAAGATATTGCACTTTATCCCGGTAGCGACTGGTATGAAATACCTCTGTTACGTTTGTATAAATATATGATCCTTTGTGGCTGCACTTACACGCTGATGAAAACGTTTGTTAAAACAAAACAGGGGCCTCTTTCTTTTCTTTTTAAATATTCATAATGCATGTAAAACATGGCCGCTTCGACTGAACATAAGCAAATATGGGTTAGGATCCCTTAGAACAGCGCTTCCCAACCTTTTTTCTTTCACGTACCCCTCGCTTAGGCTTTTCATTTCAGAGTACCCCTCCCCCCCCCATTTATCACAAACACCCACCAACCCCCCTTCTCCATCCCCACATATTATTAAAATCTTCATCTCCCGTGAATAAAAATCCATATTTCAAGAATATTTTCTATTAATTAAGGGAGCACTGGATGTTTCCAATTTTATTTAATGTATTAGAAATTATATAAGTACTCATTCAATATGATTAGCAGTGGGCGGAACTAGTGACATTGAATTATCAATGAATTATTATGTCTGGTGTGCCTTTATCCTCATTTTGAGTGTAACATATTGAAATTACTCCTGATACTAACTTTGTAATCCAAAACTATCAACTTTCTTTATGTGTTTTCAGTTAAATTATTTTTATGATTACCGCCATTACCGATATTATTTTCACCTACCCCCAGCATAGGTCCGCCACGTAGCCCCAGGGGTACGTGTACCACAACTTGGGAACCGCTGCCTTAGAAAAACACCCACGGAGGGCACTACCCTAGGGCCTATATCCCTTGTGTAGATAATCGGCCCTCATAAATCAACCAGCCAACTATCGACTGAACATAAATTTCAAATATATATTAAGATTACGTTAAAATTGTAAGATGTACAAGGCTTGTTTCAACTCTTTGAAAATTATAAAATATGCTTTCTTTATAGATTAAAATAATAAAATTTTGATTCTTCAATTATTATTCTTGTGCGTGTTATATAAATGATTCCAAAATTCTAATATTCATGTTCTTTTTATTTATTTATTTATTTATTTATTTATTTATTGCTCTTCAAACAATACATGTTTTGTTTTGATAGTTAGACATTTTATTTTAAAACTATTACACTGCTCAAAACAATTAAAGGATATTGCACTTTTAGGTGGATTTTGTATCTGGGAAACTTTTTAGCTGATTGATACATGGTCGACAGACATAGTAGGTTATATGAGAATAAATTACACATGTTTGGCAGAAAAAAATGCATTTTATTGCGCATTTGTGTACAAAAGGAAAAAAACACAATTTGTACATATGAGAAAAAAAGATTAAGAAAATGTGTTTTCTTCAAAGAAAATCATTTTCAGTAGGGGGTATGGTTTCCACGGGCGGCCAGCAACGTTGAACACCTTTGAGGCATGGACTCAACGAGGCTATTAATGACGAGTTGGGGTATTCTGCCCCACTCTTCCAGAAGAGCTCTTTCCAGTTCTTGGAGAGTTTGTGGGGGTTGTTGGCGGCCAGAAACTCGTCTTCCTAGAGCATCCCAAACGTGCTCGATTGGATTCATGTCTGGAGAACACGCTGGCCATTCCATTCGAACGATTCTTTCCTCGAAAAGGAAATCCTCCACCAGGTTTGCACGATGTGGCCTGCAGTTATCGTCCATTAAAATGAAGTTATCTCCGATTGCTGCAGCGTAAGGGACTACAATAGGTCTGAGGATCTCATCCCTATATCGGCGACCAGTCAGAGCTCCATCTCGAATGATGTAGAGGTCAGTGCGCCCGTCAATGGAGATGCCACCATACACCAACACTCCTTCACCGCCAAATATGACACTTTCGTGCACGAACACAGGATTATTCCGACTGCCACGGTCCCTCCAGATGAAAATACGCCTATTATCCGGATGCACAGAAAAACGGGACTCGTCAGAAAACAGAATATTGCTCCATTCATTTCTCCTCCAGTTGACATGCTCGGTTGCCCACTCCCTGCGGTCGCGACGATGCCTTGATGTTAATTTAACACATACCATCGGTCGGCGAGCATACAGACCTACAGCATGGAGCCGGTTTCGGACAGTCTGAGTTGAAATCGTGGTGCCTGTAGCCGAGCGAAGGTGTTGTTGGAGAAGAGTAGCGTTCATGTTTCGGTGTCTCCGAGCTGTTAACGCTAAATACCGATCTTCATTGGGCGTTGTTGCCCGTCTACGACCTTGCCCTGGTCTTCGGCCTGCACATCCACTCTCCAAAAAACGGTTCCAGATCCTGGAAATGACACTTTGTGACACTCCAATGGCTTGCGCTACTTCGGCTTGAGTTTGGCCCCCTTCTAACCTACCAACAATTCTCCAAGCTTCTGAATCTGTCAAATGACTTCGCTGAGACATCGTACTCATCGAAACAAAGCAATCACTGAACGCCGATCATCCTTGTCTTCATTCTCTTTTATCCAGTTGAAAGTCAAATTTCATTCGCTGCCGCTGAAGCGACGTTTTTGACGTCGAACTCAAAATTTGCATACTCCACAGTTTGAAAACCAGAAAAATTTGCATTTGTGATTCTCTTCTTCTATTTTCGGCAAAAAAAATTTCGTTTATATCTTTATTTTATATAAAACTTCAAATATCCTTTAATTGTTTTGAGCAGTGTATTAAAAGATTAGTGGTTCATATTGTTAAGTTGTGTAAATCTTAACCTGCGCGCAATGCATAAAATATGCATCTATTTATTACATAAAATGAATAAAAATTAAATATATTTAATGCCTTACACGGAAAATTCAAACGAGCGTTTAAATATTTCATTAAAGTTTTATACAAATGGGTTTAATTGTTTTTGAGTTACCAATCTTTAAAAGTTTGCTAACGTCTGATACTGCCATACCTTTTGGCAATTCTAAAAAAAATATTTTTCAGCGCTCAACAACGCAAATACTTTTGACACATTTTTTGATTCATTTTTAACAAAAAAGAAAAAAAGAAAAAAAGAAGATAACTGAAGGAATGGTTATTGAAGTGTGATGTAATGTAACAGTTGTTGTTGTCTTCCAGAAAAAGAATTACATCTTAAGTTATAAGCGATTGCTCTCGTTTCAGAACGTAAGTTTTTTTTCCCTTTACCGAGCCGTCACGTCGAGTATTTTGTTCCAAGCGCCAACTTTAACAATATTTCTGAAAAATCCTGTCTTTAACGAAAAACGAAAGAAACAGATTATATAGTTCTTTAATAAGATCATCTGCAATTTTATATGTTTGCGAGTAAAAATGAATTAATAAAAGAGTATACAAAGTAGCCATTCTTTATTTGAGAACAGTGTTAAACGTTTATTAAATTTAGATAAATTTTTGAATTTTTTGAAAAACTAACTCATAGGAAATTTCTCTTGTGTTTCAGATAGTTTAAAACTTTTTTTTCAAAGCATTGATTTTTTTAATTTGAAATTGAACCACTCTGATGCCTTGATTTCAGTGATTTAATTCCGGAATTTAATAAATATTTCATTTATTTTATTCCGGAAATTAATCGGTTTCCGGAAGTCATAGCCGTGAGGTTGAAAGGGGAAGTTTGGTGTAAACGTGGTCTAGGTTTGGTTTGCGGATTACATTAGCTGTCCGCTCTTTCTGTCCTAGTTGTGGAAGTACAGCGCGTGTACAAGTATTAACCGGGGCATTGTTACAATCATTCGGGGATGTAATTAATTCCAGTAGTGATTGTTAAAAAATCCGTCTGTTATGTAAGAAAATATGATGCTTAGTTGCTGCGCTTTCGCAAAGATGAGAATGTTTGTTTAGCTTAAAACCTGTAGCGTTGTTTTTTCTTCCCTTTAAAGTAGCCATAATGCAAAAACTATCTGCTTCGACTAATCATACATTTTCAAAATACATATTGAGGTGCCATAAAAATTTGTAAGAAAATCAAGGATGGTTCCAACTCATTGAAAATTATAAAAAAAAGCTTTTTTTAATATAAATTAAAATAATAAAATTTTGGTTCTCCAACTAATTTTCTTGCTTGTGTTACAAAAAAGTTTCCAAATTTCTGACTTTTCTGACTTATTGTTTTCCTATTATTCTTGAAAAAAAACAATTTTTGTTTTGATAATCAGTATTTTTAATTACAAACTCTTTGTCTCTATATTAAAAAATAACTAGTTCATATTGCTAAGTTGTGTAAATGTTATCCTGTGCTCAATTCATGAATTGTGTATCTATTTATGACTTAAAATAAATAAAAAATAAACGCATTTAATTTCTTAAGATTAAAATTAAAACGAGTGTTTAAATATTTCATTAAACCACATTAATTTTAACATAATTATTCTAATTGGTGAATAAATCACATGAATTGTACTTTTCCAATTGGGTGAAAAAGTGTCCAGACCGGGTTTCGAACCAGGGACCATTTTGGCGCAATCAGCTAATGCTCAGATCTGCCAGATTCATCCAGGATAGCTTAGTTGGCTGTGCATTGCCATCCTACGCCAAAAAGTTTCCTGGTTCGAATCCTGGCCTAGACACTTTTTCATACAATTTGAAAATTACAATTTATATTTCATTAAAGTTTTAAACAAATAGTGAGTCTTTTTAATTAAAAGTTATTGTCTAAGTATTACAGTAAAAGATAGATCATACGGGTAAGTTATATAAATGTTAGCCTGTGCACTATGCTTAAAATATGCACCTAAGTCTGATAAAATTAATAAAAATTATATGAATTATTTTCCTAAAAGGAAAATAGCTTAAATACGGGTTAAGATCCCTTACAAAGACCCACATGAAGGGCACTTCCCGAGCCAGCCTAATATCCCTAACGCAGATTTAGCTCAGATATTAGAGCAAGCCGTAACAAATAACGAACCAAACAACCTAAAAAGAAAAATTCAAATGTGTGTTTAAATATTTATTTAAAGTTCTACATTAATGGGTTTAATAAGTTTTGAGTTACTAAGCTTTAAAATTTCGGCATTACTGACAATTCTTCTTGTTTTAGCGAAAAACAAGAGAAACAGTTCAATTATATAGTTCTTAATAAGAAAATCTGCCAATTTGATATGTTTCCGAAAAAAAGAATGAATTAATAAATGTGTTACGAAGTAGCCAGTTTGGATTTGAGGACAGCTTTAAACATTTATTAAATTTATATCAGTTTTTGGATTATTTAAACCACTAATTCAGAGGATTTTTTTTCTGTGTGTATGTGTGTGTTTAGGGATAGTATAATACTTTTTCATAACATTGATTTTTACAATTGAAACTGACCCACTATGATGCTTTGATTTCAGTATACTAAGATTTAATTTTTAATAACGTTTACCAGAAGTTACAGCCAAGTCGTCGAAAGCGCCAGTTTCGTTTGTGGATGACAGTACTTGTCCGAGGGCTCTGTCCTTGTTGCGGAAGTATGGTGTGTGTACAGTATATGTCTTTACTGGGACACGTGGCAATTATCCTGAGATGTAAGATAATTGCACTGTATCTCGGTAGTGACTGGTATGAAATCCGTCAGTATCACACACGCATATATATATAAATATCATCATCCTTCGTGGCTGCACCTACACCCTGATGACAACGTTTGTTAAACTCAAAACAAGCAGGTGCCTTTTTTTTTTTTTTTTTTTACAGATTCATAATACATGTAAAACGTGACCGATTCCACTGAACATAATTTCAAATATTTATTAATATTACATTAAAATTTTTAAGATAAACAAGGCCCGTTTCAACTCTTTGAAAATTATAAAATAAGCTTTATTAAAAGATTAAAATAATAAAATTTTTATTCTTCGATTATTATTATTGTTTGTGTTAAAAAATATTTCTAAAATTCTAATATTCATGTTCTTTTTATTTTTTTTCCCTTGAAACAATACATGTTTTAGTTTGATAGTTAGACATTTTAATTTAAAACTATTATTAAAAGATAAGTGGCTCATGTGGTCAAGTTGTGTAAATGTTAACCTTATGCGCAATGCATAAAATATGCGTCTATTTATTCCATAAAATTATTAAAAATTAAATGTATTTAATTTGTTACACGGAAAATTCAAACAAGTGTTTAAATATTTCATTAAAGTTTTATACAAATGGGTTTAGTAGTTCGTGAGTTACCGAGCATTAAAATTTCGCTAACGTTTGATATTATGATACCCTTTTGATAATTCTGAAAAAAAAATATTTTTCCGCACTCAACAACGCAAAAACTTTTGACACATTTTCGGATTCATTTTTAACCAAAAAAAAAAAAAAAAAAAAAAAAAAAGAAAGAAAGAAAGAAAAAAAAGATAATTGGATGATTGGTTATTGAAGTGAGTTGTAATCGAACAGTTGTTCTTGTCTTCCAGAAAAAGAATTACATATTGAGTTATAAGCGATTGCTGAACGTAAGTTTTTTTTTTCTTTCCTGAGCCTTCACGTCGAGTAGTTGGTTCCAAGCGCCAACTTTAACAACATTTCTAAAAAATCTTCTGTCTTTAACGAAAAACGAAAGAAACAGTTAGATTACATATAATTGTTTAATAAGAGCATCTGCAGTTTAATACTTTTGCGTGCAAAAATGAATTAATAAAAGTGTCATATAAAGTAGCACAGTTTGGATTTGAGAACAGCATTAAACGTTTATTAAATTTAGATAAGTTTTTGAACAACTAATTCATAGGAAATCTGTTTTGTGTTTAGGATAGTAGAAAACTATTTCTTCAAAGCATTGATTTTTTAAAATTTGAAATTGAATGACTCTGAAGCCTTGATTTCAGTGATTTAATTTTGATCACGGTTTCCGGAATTCATATACTTGAGGTTGAACGAGTAAGTTTGGTCTAGACCTGGTACAGGTTTGCTTTGCGGATGACATTAGCTGTCCGAGGGTTTTGTCCTAGTTGCGGAAGTATAGCGCGTGTATTACACGTATTTACCGGTGCATTGTTACAATTATTCGGGGATGTAATTATTTCAGTAGTGACTGGTACAAAATCCTTCTCTTATGTGAGAAAATCTGATGCTTCGTTGCTGCGCTTTCGCAAAGGTGAGAATGTTTGTTTAGCTTAAAACCTGCAGGGTTGTTTTTTTTCTACCATTTAAAGTAGTCATAATGCAAAAACTATCTGCTTCAACTGATCATACATTTTTAAAAAACATATTGAGGTGCCATAGAAATTTGTAAGGAAATCAAGGATGGTTCCAACTCATTGAAAATTATAAAAAAAAGCTTTTTTTTTTATAAATTAAAATAATAAAATTTTGGTTCTCCAACTAATTGTCTTGCTTGTGTTACAAAAAAGTTTCCAAATTTCTGACTTTTCTGACTTATTTTTTTCCTATTATTCTTGAAAAAATACAATTTTTATATTGATAATCAGTATTTTTAATTACAAACTCTTTGTCTCTGTATTAAAAAATAACTAGCGCATATTGCTAAGTTGTGTAAATGTTATCCTGTGCTCAATTCATAAAATGTGTATCTATTTATGACTTAAAATAAATAAAAAATAAATGCATTTAATTTCTTAAGACTAAAATTAAAACGAATGTTTAAATATTTCATTATACTACACTAATTTTAACACAATTATTCTAATTGGTGAATAACTCACATGAATTGTGCTTTTTCAATTGGGTGAAAAAGTGTCCAGACCGGGTTTGGAACTAGGGACAATTTTGGCGTAATCAGCTAATGCTCAGATCTGCCAGATTCATACAGGATAGCTTAGTTGGAAGTGCATTGCGATCCTACGCCAAAAAGTTTCCTGGTTCGAATCCTGGCCTAGACACTTTTTCACACAGTTTGAAAATTACAATTTATATTTCATTAAAGTTTTAAATAAATAGTGAGTCTTTTTAATTAAAAGTTATTGTCTAAGTATTACAGTAAAAGCTAGATAATAGGGGTAAGTTATATAAATGTTATCCTGAGCGCAATGCATAAAATATGCACCTAAGTCTGACAAAATTAATAAAAATGAAATAAACTATTTTCCTAAAAGGAAAATTTCTTAAATACGGGTTAGGATACCTTAGTAAGACCCTATGGATGGTACTCCCCGAGCCAGCGTAACATCCCTAGCGCAGCAAATAGGCCGTAACTAATAACCAACCAATCAACTTGAAAATAAAAATTCAAATGAGTGTTTAAATATTTCTTTAAAGTTTTATACAAATGGGTTTAATATGTTTTGAGTTACCAAGATTTAAAATTTTGGCATTACTGAAAATTCTTCCGTCTTTAACGAAAAACAAAAGAAACAGTTCTATTATATAGTTCTTTAATAAGAGGAAAGGTATCAAAATCTGCCAATTTGATACCTTTGTGAGAAAAAATGAATTAATAAATGCGTTACGAAGTAGGCAGTTTGGATTTGAGGAGAGCTTTAAACATTTATTAAATTCATATCAGTTTTTGGTTTATTTAAACCACTAAATCATATGATTTTTTTTTTTTTTTAGTGCTTAGAGATAGTGTAATACATTTTTCATAACATTGATTTTTACAATTGAAACTGAACCACTGTGATGCTTTGATTTCAGTCTCCTAAGATTTAATTTTTGATAATGTTTGCCCGAAGTCACAGCCGTGTGGTCGAAAGCACCAGTTTGTTTGCGGATGATATGACATATCCGAGGGTTCTGTACCAGATGCCGAAGTATGTTGTGTGTGCATGTCTTTACTGGGACACTGTTGCAATTATCCTAAGATTTGAGATATTGCACTGTATCCCGGAAGTGACTGGCATGAAATCCGTCAGGTATATATGTATAAAAATAGTATCCTTCGTGTCTGTACTTACACACTGATGACAACTTTTGTTAAAGTCAAAACAAACTGGAACCTTTTTTTTTTCTTTTTAAAGATTCATAATGCATGTAAAACCGGACCGTTTCGACTTAACATTAATTTCAAATATTTTTTAAGGCTACATTAAAATTTGTAAGATGTACAAGGCCGATTTCAACTTTTTGAAAATTATAAATTAAGCTTTCTTTGCAGATTAAAATAATAAAATTTTGATTCTTCAAATATTATTCTTGCGTGTATTATAAAAATGATTCCAAAATTCTAATTCCCAATCGCGCCCGTCGGCCTAATCGTTCGGAGTTTTCGTGGTTTTCTTCGAGCCGTGGATTTATCCATGCGTAAATACGGATTAGGTTCCCTTCGAAAGACCCCCACGAAGGGCACTCCCCCCGGGCCTATATCCCTAGTGTAGATAATTGGCCGTCAATAATCAACCCAACCCAACCCAACCCAAAATTCTAATATTCATGTTCTTTTTATTTATTTATTTATTTTTCTTGTAACAATACAGGTTTTGTTTTGATTATTTGATAGTTAGACATTTTATTTTTAAACTATTATTAAAAGATAAATGGCTCATATGGTTAAATTGTCTAAATGTTAACCTGCGCGCAATACATAAAATATGCATCTATTTATTACATAAAATTAATAAAAATTAAATATATTTAATTTTTTACACGAAAAATTCAAACGAGTGTTTAAATATTTCATTAAAATTTTATACAAATGGGTTTAATATTTCTGAGTTACCAAGCTTTAAAATTTTGCTAACGTTTGATATTGTCATACTCTTTTGGCAATTCTAAAAAAAAAAAAAAAAAAAAATTCCGCCCTTATCAACGCAAAAACTTTTGACACATTTTCTGATTCATTTTTAACCTAAAACCAGACAGGGCCCCACCAGTGGCTGAGAGGTTGTGCTCTCGAAGCTGGTAGACGGGAGGTGCTGGGTTCGATCCCAATCGCGCCCGTCGGCCTAATCGTTCGGAGTTTTCGTGGTTTTCTTCGAGCCGTGGATTTATCCATGCGTAAATACGGATTAGGCTCCCTTAGAAAGACCCCCACGAAGGGCACTCCCCCCGGGCCTATATCCCTAGTGTAGATAATTGGCCGTCAATAATCAACCCAACCCAACCCAACCTAAAACCAGATAATGGAAGGAATGGTTATTGGAGTGAGTTGTAATCGAACAGTTGTTCTTGTCTTCAAGAATTACATCTTGAGTTATAAACGATTGCTGTCGTTTCAGAACGTAATTTTTTCTCCTTTCCTGGGCTGTCACGTCGAGTATTTGGTTCCAAGCGCCAACTTTAACAATATTTCTGAAAAATTTTCTGTCTTTTACGAAAAAGAAAAGAAACAGATTATATAGTTCTTTGATAAAAGCATCTGCAATTTAATACATTTTAGAGCAAAAATGAATTAATAAAAGTGTCATACAAAGTAGCCAGTTTGGATTGGAGAAAAGCGTTAAACGTTTATTAAATTTTGATAAGTTTTTGAATTTTTTGAACAGCTAACTCATAGGAAATCTGTCTTGTGTTTAGGATAGTGTAAAAGTTTTTTTTATCAAAACATTGATTTTTAAATTTGAAATACTATGATGCCCTGGGTTGGGTTGATTATTCACGGCCAATTATCTACACTAGGGATATAGGCCCGGGGGTAGTGCCCTTCGTGGGGGTCTTTCTAAGGGAACCTAACCCGTATTTACGCATGGATAAATCCACGGCTCGAAGAAAACCACGAAAACTCCGAACGATTAGGCCGACGGGCGCGATTGAACCCAGCACCTCCCGTCTACCAGCTTCTAGAGCACAACCTCTCAGCCACTGGTGGGGCCTATGATGCTCTGATTTCAGTGATTTCATTTTGATCACGGTTTCCGGAAGACATATTCGTGGGGTTGGAAGGGTATGTTTGGTGTAGACCTGGCTTAGGTTTGGTATGCGCATGACATTAGCTGTCCGAGGCTTGTGTCCTAGTTGTGGAAGTATAGCGCGTGTACAAGTATTTACCGGGACATTGTTACAATTATTCGGGGATGTAATTATTCCAGTAGTGACTGGTACAAAATCCGTCTGTTATGTAAGAAAATCCAATGCTTCGTTGCTGCGCTTTTGCAAAGGTGAGATAGTTTTTTTTTGCTTAAAACCTGCAGGGTTGTTTTTTCTTCCATTTAAAGGAGTAGTAATGCAAAAACTATCTGCTTCGACTGATCATACATTTTTTTTAATTTTTTGAGATGCCAAAGAAATTTGTAAGCAAGTCAAAAATTGTTTTACCTCTTTGAAAATTATAAAATAAGCTTTTTTTTTATAAATTAAAATAATAAAATTTTTATTCTTCAAT
This sequence comes from Maratus michaelseni, assembly GCA_963931845.1. Taxonomy (NCBI): domain Eukaryota; kingdom Metazoa; phylum Arthropoda; class Arachnida; order Araneae; family Salticidae; genus Maratus; species Maratus michaelseni. Next base: position 96,189,998 of record OZ007596.1, read on the forward strand.
TAATATTCTTGCTTGTGACTTCTTGAAAGAATATAAGTTTTGTTTAATAAGTCTTTTTAATTATAAACTATGTCTATATGTTAAAAAATAACTAGCTCATATTGCTAAGTTGTGTAAATATTATCATGTGCTCAATGCATAAAATGTGCATCTATTTATGTCTTAAAATAAATAAAAAATAAATGCATTTAATTTCTTAAAAGGAAAATTAAAATAAGTGTTTAAATATTTTATTAAACTACTTTAATTTTAACATAATTATTCTAATTGGTGAATAAAACACATGAATTTTACTTTTCTATTTGGGTGAAAAATTGTACAGACCGGAATTCGAACCAGGGAACTTTTTGGTATAATTTGCTAATTCTCAGATCTGTCTTCCGGGATAGCTTAATTGCGAGTGTATTGCCAGCTTACGTCAAAAAGATCCCTGGTTCGAATCCCGGTCGGAACACTTTTTCACCCAATTGGAAAATTATCATTCATATTTCAGTAATATTTTATAAAAATAGTCGGTTTTTTCAATTAAACGTTATTGTCTAAGTATTACAATAAACGCTAGATCATACGGGTAAGTTAAATAAATGTTATCCTGAGCGCAATGCATAAAATATGCATCTATGTCTGATAAAACTAATAAAAATGAAATAAATTATTTTACTAAACAGAAAAATTCAAACGAGTGTTTAAATATTTCTTTAAAGTTTTACACAAATGGGTTTAATAATTTTTGAGTTACCAAGCTTTAAAATTTCGGCATTACTGAAAATTCTTCTGTCTTTAACAAAAAACGAAAAAAAAAACCCAGTTCCATTACATAGTTCTTTAATGAGAGAATCTGCCAATTTGATACATTTTCGAGCAAAAATGAATTAATAATTGTGTCATGAAGTAGTCAGTTTGGATTTGACAACAGCTTTAAAGGTTTAATAAATTTATGTATATCAGTTTTTGAGTTATTTAAACAACTAACTCAATGGAAATTTGTCTTGTGTTTAGGTTAGTGCAATACTTTCAGTCTACTATGATTTAATTTTTGAACACGTTTGCCGGAGGTCGTATCCGAGTGGTTGAAAGCGCCAGTTTCATTTGCTGATGACATTACCTGGCTGAGGGCTCTGTCCCAGTTGCGGAGTTATGGTTTGTGTACACGTCTTTACTGGGACATTGTTGTAATTATCCTCAGATGTAAGATATTTCATGATGTGTCCCAGTAGTAACTGCTACGAAATCTATCAGTTATGTATGAAAATCTAATCCTTCGTTGCTGCAGTTATGCACTGATGACGACGTTTGTTAAATTCAAACCTTGCGCGGGCCTGTTTTCCCTTTTTAGGTGCGTTCGTAATTATATAAATACGTAGCACCTATAGTCGTCGTTTGGTCCGTCCGTCTGTCCGTCCGTCTGTCTGTCCGTCTGTCTGTCCGTCCGTCTGTCTGTCTGTCCGCATATAACAACGCAAAAACTACCCAACCAAATGGTTTGCAATTTAAAATATATTATCTTTGCAGAATTTTGTCGAGACATTTCAAATTTTATTAAAATCGAATCAAAACTTTAGGAGATATTAATAAAAATATTTATTAAGAAATTTGAATTTTTTTTTAAAATCGGTGCTTTTTTGTTATAGGAGCTTCCGATGGATGTTAAATCGTCAAGCGACCGAGATACTTATTTTATGACAGAAATTAATCTGCAGACGATATAATTCATTTCACAGAATTAAAAATCATCAAGATCTGAATATTTATATAACTAGCTGATACATATATATCTGAATATTTATATAACTAGTTAAGATATTTGTATGAACAGTGTCATAAAATATATACTTAACTAGCTGTTTAACCCGTTCTACGCACGGGATATCATGAATTTAATTCTAAAACGTGCGTACGAACGCACCTCGTTTGTAACGTTTGACGTACAATTTCCAACTTGTTAATTATTCATAATGCATGTAGAATATGGCTGCCTCGACTGAACGTAAATTTTAAATAGTTATTAGGATTACATAAAAATTTGTATGATACTCAAGGCTGGTTTTATCTCTTTGAAAATTATAAAAAAAAAACATTCTTAATAATTTAAGATAAAAGTTTATGTAACAAATAAAATAGGAAGTTTTAGATTAAGAGATTTAAATGTTGTACCACCATCCGTAGTATATAGTTTATTTCAGAATTCAAGTATTTGCATATAATTTATATGAAAATTATCTGAAAACTGTTTTTCTATTGAATGAATTAATGATGCAGAAATCCTTTCATATAAACTGCTGTTTTAAAACTCTTTCAAAATTGTAATTTACCAGTTATTAATACAATCTAAACATTCAAATATCTCAATGATCATAATGAACAGAGGAAAGTATTTTCAACTACGTAAATTATATTCAATGGTTGGAGTGTCATAGCTGAGATTTATTCCAACAGAGGGAAAAATGCCGGGACCAGGACTTGAAGCTGGGTACTTTGGTGTTTTTCCACAAGTTCCAGTCCTGGTACCAGCATTTTTCGCTCTTTTGGGATAAATCTCAACTATGATACTCCAACCATTGAATATCTCAATGATATTAACTCATTTTATTGATAATACATTAAAATATACACAAGAAAGAAACTAGGTATGCCCATTGAACAGATATTTTCATATCTTACAGCTCATCGTGAAAATTATAGCTCTGAGAAGAGGAAGTGTAAAACATGAGAATTATCTGTCTCATACTGAAGTGGAATCAAATCGGTTTGGTTATATTTTCTGTTCTGTTGCGAATTTTTCAGTGATTTTTATTTTAATCAGTTCAGATTTCTTTACAAAATGTTGGGTTTAAGAGCGAGGGAAACGTTTTTATATGCGCACTGATACCTGTGCACTGCCTACTCCCCCCCCCCCCCAGCCAGTTTGCTATATGTGACAATTAGCGGTCGCCACTCGCCACGTGGCGATTGAAGTTTAAAAGTGGCAATTAAAAAATCAGCCATCAATCGCCACCTAGTCGCCACTCGCCACTCGCCAAGTAGCGATTAAAAAATCTGTTATCGATCGCTGAGTGAAATACACCATTTTTCATGGAAATATGCATCTCTACATTGATTACATGTAATTAGAGAACTGGTTAATTCTTTTTCCTACCAGATGCAAACAGATTTCAACGACTTAGCTGTATTTTCAATATTTCGGCTTTTTCTTATGTGCTCTTTAGTTGGATTATTTTTTCAAGAAATACAGTTTTATTCTGCAAAATATATTTATCAACTTTGATTCTACATGCATTTCAAGTAATTTATTCCTTTTTTCCCACCGGATACAAGCGGATTTTAAGAACATTTCAGTATCTTCAATATTTCGACTCCTGCCACATGCTCACCAGTTGGACTATTTTTATTCAAGAGATACTGTTTAATCATGCGAAATACACTCATACTCATACAATAGGCATAAAAATCTTATAAAAAATATGCTTATATACAAGTACAAAGATTATATTTTATCTAGATGTCAAGAAAGTTTGAAACATAATACTGGTCACTAACTTTAAACAGTGGCCACTAATGAAACTGCGTCTACCGGCTACTGGCTACTAACTGAATTTTCCAGTTTTCACCGAGTCTGCTAGAAAACGGAGTAAAGAACGGTACGCTGTGTGATGGTCTGAGTGAAAAAGAAATATCTCTGTGGATTAATTAATACGTTTTATATGTTTAATGTTATTAGTCCTCGTCTAATAAAATCTTTCGTCTGAAGATTCAAGATTCTGTGTAACACAACAAATGCCAGCAGAAAACGTGGTTGTTACACACTGCTCAAAACAATTAAAGGATATTGCAGTTTTATGTGGATTTTGTATCTGGGAAACTTTTTAGCTGATTGATACATGGTCGACAGACATAGTAGGTTATATGAGAATAAATTACACATGTTTGACATAAAAAAAATGCATTTTATTGCGCATTTGTGTACAAAAGGAAAAAAGCACAATTTGTGCATATGAGAAAAAAAGAATAAGAAAAGGTGTTTTCTTCAAAGAAAATCATTTTCAGTAGGGGGTATGGTTTCCACGGGCGGCCAGCAACGTTGAACACCTTTGAGGCATGGACTCAATGAGGCTATTAATGACGAGTTGGGGTATTCTGCCCCACTCTTCCCGAAGAGCCCTTTCCAGTTCTTGGAGAGTTTGTGGGGTTGTTAGCGGCCAGAAACTCGTCTTCCTAGAGCGTCCCAAACGTGCTCGATTGGATTTATGTCTGGAGAACACGCTGGCCATTCCATTCGAACGATTCCTTCCTCGAAAAGGAAATCCTCCACCAGGTTTGCACGATGTGGCCTGCAGTTATCGTCCATCAAAATGAAGTTATCTCCGATTGCTGCAGCGTAAGGGACTACAATAGGTCTGAGGATCTCATCCCTATATCGGCGACCAGTCAGAGCTCCATCTCGAATGATGTAGAGGTCAGTGCGCCCGTCAATGGAGATGCCACCATACACCAACACTCCTCCACCGCCAAATCTGACACTTTCGTGCACGAACGCAGGATTATTCCTACTGCCACGGTCCCTCCAGATGAAAATACGCCTATTATCCGGATGCACAGAAAAACGGGACTCGTCAGAAAACAAACTATTGCTCCATTCATTTCTCCTTCAGTTGACATGCTCGGTTGCCCACTCCCTGCGGTCGCGACGATGCCTTGATGTTAATCTAACACATACCATCGGTCGGCGAGCATACAGACCTACAGCATGGAGCCGGTTTCGGACAGTCTGAGTTGAAATCGTGGTGCCTGTAGCCGAGCGAAGGTGTTGTTGGAGAAGAGTAGCGTTCATGTTTCGGTGTCTCCGAGCTGTTAACGCTAAATACCGATCTTCATAGTGCGTTGTTGCCCGTCTACGACCTTGCCCTGGTCTTCGGCCTGCACATCCACTCTCCAAAAAACGGTTCCAGATCCTGGAAATGACACTTTGTGACACTCCAATGGCTTGCGCTACTTCGGCTTGAGTTTGGTCCCCTTCTAACCTACCAACAATTCTCCAAGCTTCTGAATCTGTCAAATGACTTCGCTGAGACATCGTACTCATCGAAACAAAGCAATCACTGAATGCCGATCATCCTTGTCTTCATTCTCTTTTATCCAGTTGAAAGTCAAATTTCATTCGCTGCCGCTGAAGCGACGTTTTTGACGTCGAACTCAAAATTTGCATACTCCACAGTTTGAAAACCAGAAAAATTTGCATTTGTGATTCTCTTCTTCTATTTTCGGCAAAAAAAATTTCGTTTATATCTTTATTTTATATAAAACTTCAAATATCCTTTAATTGTTTTGAGCAGTGTATTTTAAACATTTCTATTTGAAAACGAAACAAACATTTCTGAGTAAAATAATAGAGAAACTTAACGTTCTGAATTAACCGGTAATGACTATTTTATATGGAGCCTAAAAATAAAAGCTGCTTTAAATTAAAAAAGATTGGAATCTGTTATATCCAAAGTAAAAGCTGATGAATTAAAAGCGCAAGTTTGATTAGCAGATGAAATTATCTGTCCGAGTGTTGTATCCTACTTACGGAAATTTCACACGTGTGCACGTTTTACTGGGTTCGTTGGTTGATTTATGACGACTGATTATATATGCAAGGGATATAGGCTCTAGGGGGGAGAGCCCTCCGTGGGGGTCTTTCTAAGGGATCCTAACCCGTATTTACGGCAAGGTTCGAAGAAAACCACCGCCTTTACTGGGTTGGTTGGTTGATTTATGATGGTCAATTATCAGCACGAGGGATATAATGTTTACAAAATAAAAATTCTCGATCACATTTTTTATACTTTTAAAAGATATTAAAATGTATGCAACCCTTTTCTCACATAAAAATTTAGTTGATGTGTAACATTTTAAAGAATAGTGCTTTCAAAATTTTGCTCTAAAATTAAAATTATTGAAAAAACTAACAGTTATAGACTTGTACGGACAAAGTATATTCATTTTAAAACTCATTTTAATTGAATCTGTTATTTTTGTTTCTTCTGCATACGAATTGACGGAGAAACCTTTTTTATGCAGTGAATAATCTCCACGTGCAGCGAACGATTGAAATAAGAACATGTTAAAAACCAGACCCCAATTACCAATAAGTACTTCAAGTGCCGCAGCTGAAAAACATAGTGAACAAAACCAGAGACTGTCGAAACTAACTAATTGGAGAAACTCTGCAGACCTCCCTCCTTCAAAACTACAGCTGTCTTATCCCGCGCGTGTGCACAGAACTTAAAAACATTCCCTTCTTTTTCCAAAATGTTCCCGAGCAGTTAAGACGCTCTTGTACATATATGATGTAAATATATTTAATATAATGTAAAATTGGAGCACTTATACGCAGCCTCCAAACGCGACTTAAAACATGTACATCTAGCCAAGAATTATATTATATTCAAAGGAAAATGAATCTTCTGTTTATTTTACACAATTGTCATTTTCTACTAATACTATTTATTATTCTTCCAATATAAGTGAATCAATGGATCAGATAAATATCGCTACAACACTTTGGATTACTACTGTGGGTATATTCAGCGCAAAAAGGAAAATCTCAGGTAAGCTGAACAAACTTCTTTAACATATCAAAAGATGAAAATGTATATTAAATTTGAAGACTGATTTAACTATTTATAAAAATAAGAAAATTTATTACGCTACCGACGGTTCCCCTAACAAAGATTATGAAAGACTGAAAAAAGAATATCCCAGTATCAAAAACGATAATTTAACAAATTTCTAAAAATATAATAATAAATAAAAGAACACTAAAAAAAGAAAAAAATGAATGCGATAAAAGAAAATACTCAATTTATTGAAAAACTCAATTCTACAAATTATAGTACATGGAAGTTCAAGATGCAGATGTTCCTGATTAAAGAGGAACTCGACGATATTATAGTACAAGATCCACCAGCTCCACCCGATCCCGCATGGCACAAAAAAGATCGCAAGACTAGAGCTTTAATTAACCTAAGCATCGATGATTCTCAAATCGTAAATGTAAAAAACTTAGAAACTGCAAAATTAACATGGGAAGCTCTGAAAAATATACATGAGAGAAGCAATTTATCTAGTAAGCTTTACCTGTTACGAAAATTATACAGTACTAAATTAGCTGAGGGTGCAAACATGATTTCACATATCACTAATATCTTGCAAATTATAGATAAACTTAATGCCATTGGAGAAAATATTAGCGATTCACATATTTCCGCGCTATTTCTGTGTTCTCTTCCCCCCAGTTACAATACTTTGATAACTGCGTTGGAGGCGAGACCAGAAAATGAGCTCACCCCTGATTTTATCAAAAACAAATTAACTGATGAATATAATCGTAGACATGAAATGTCAGAACAATCACATAGCGGATATAACAACAATGAGAGAGCATTTAAAACAAATAGGAGATATACACACACTGAAAATAGAAGAGAACAAAAATATTGTAACAACTGTAAAATGAAAAATCATTCGACTTACGAATGCTGGCACTACAAGAGCTAAAACACGGTACAATCCGGAAATCCTCGTAACAATCAATTCAAAAATAAAAAGAATTTCTCATCTTCATTATGTTATGAAAAAAACGAAACTCGTAGAGAAAATAAAATTCCAAACGAAAGAAAATACGCAAATGATCAGACGCAAAATAAAGCATTAATCACTCAAAAAATAGGCAAAAATAACTGGATTCTCGATTCAGGATCTACCTCGCACATTTGTAATGATAAAAGCCTATTTAGTAAATTTATTGATTATAATAAAACTTCAGTAACGATCGCGAATGGTAATAAACTGACAGCGTTAGGTTCAGGAGAAGTTTTTATAAAAACATTAACCCCCGAAGGAAAAGAAAAACTAACGAAATTACGCGAAGTGCTTTATGTCCCAGACTTAGAGTCGAACCTAATTTCGGTTAGTAAAGCCGCTAAAAACGGGTGTAAACTAATCTTCGACGATAATAAATGCGATTTGATCTTTGATGAAGAAATATATATTAGGGCGAAAAATGAGAAAAACTTATACATTATTGAGGAAATAGACGATGTGGAAGAACCACAAAATTATGTAAACATAACGTATAACTGTGACAGCAAACAATGCATAGATCTCTGGCATCGCAGACTAGGTCACAGAGATTATGACGCGATTAAATCAATGATAACAAATCAACTTGCGGACGGAATAAAGATAGGAAAATGTAAACATCAAAATAAAACATGCGTAACTTGTATCGAAACTAAATTAACTAACATGCCGTATCCTAAATCAGCAACAAATCGAGCTACTAATATTGCGGATTTGATCCACAGTGACGTGTGTGGACCTCTAGATACACCGACTTTAGGCGGAAAAATTTATTTTATGGCTCTTATTGATGACTATTCCCGATATACTACGATATATTTATTATCTAAAAAGAACGAAGTTGCTGAAAAGATAAAAGAGTACGTAACGATGATATACAATCAGTTCGGTAAAAAACCTAAGGAAATTAGATCGGATAACGGTCGTGAGTATGTAAATCAAGAGATCGATGAATACTTAAAACAGAACGGAATTTTACACCAATTGACTGTCCCGCATAATCCGAGCCAGAATGGAGTTGCGGAGAGAAAAAATAAAAGTTTATTAGATATGACTAGAAGTATGCTATCACAAGCAAAATTAAGCAAACATTTTTGGGGTGAAGCCATAAACACCGCAACATACTTACAAAACCGACTCCCAACCAAAGCAAACAACAACAGAACACCTTACGAATTATGGAAAGGAATTAAACCGAATTTAAAACACTTAAGAACATTCGGTTGTAAAGCGCTATTTTACGTCGATAAAGTAAATAGAGGAAAACTCGATAACAGGGCTCAAACCGGAACGTTTGTAGGTTATGATACACGATCGACTGGTTATAGAATTCACACACAAGGAAAACAAATTATAATAGCGAGAACGGTGAAATTTCTTGAGAATGAAAATGTACACTCAGATAACATTGAGGAGATACAAATCACCACAAAAACATCCGATGACAATACACAATTACCGGATAGACATGAAAATCACTTAGAAATAAAACTCGACAGCGAAGAGACACCATCCGTGCCCAAACAGCAACCAATTGAACCAAGAAGGTCTAATAGGACAAATAGAGGCGTTCCTCCTGACAGATATGTTTGTCTCATAAATAGTTCATCTGAAAACATTCCCGAAAATTGGGAAGATATCGAAAAAATGAAAAATCCTAATGATAAACAAAATTGGATAAAAGCAACACAAAATGAAATCCAATGCCTAAGAAAAAATAACACTTGGACTTTAACAGATCCACCACCCGGAACAAAAATTATCGGCTCAAAATGGACTTTTAAACTAAAAGAGGACAATTTAGGAAATATTCAAAGCTATAAAGCGCGTCTAGTAGCACAAGGATATAGTCAAAGATTCGGGATTGACTATGATCAAACCTTCGCACCTGTAGTTTCTCACGCTACAATACGTGCATTTCTCATCTCTGCATTGCACAAAAATTTGAACGTTAAACATGTTGACGTTACCACAGCATTCTTGCACGGTGAATTAACTGAAACTGTTTATATGAGTCAACCAGACGGGTATATTAAACCCGGCGATGAAAGAAAAGTTTGTAAACTTCAAAAAGCCATCTACGGTCTTAAGCAAGCCGCAAAGGCCTGGTACACCAAAATATCGGAAACACTCACAAACAATAATTTCATACAGAGCAAAAATGATCCATGTCTGTACTTTAAATCAAATCAAGAAAATCCGATATACATCATCATTTATGTAGATGATATCCTGATAGCAGGAAAGGACAGTGACATCGAAGAAACAATAAACCAACTTAAGAAAGAATATGAACTAAAAAACTTAGGAGAAGTGAATAATTACCTAGGAATAAACATTAATAAAATCAATGATACATATTACCTAAATCAAAACAATAAAATACAGGAACTAGTGAAAAAACTGAATTTAAACGACATGAAACCTCATTACACACCAATGATTGCTGGATTCAACAGACTTGAAGACGATGATAATCTTTTACCTAATAACACGAAATATCGACAAGCCACAGGCACATTACTTTACATATCAACAATCACGCGTCCTGACATATCCGCAGCAGTCAACATATTATGTCGTAGAAATGAAACACCACGCCAAAAGGACTGGTCAGCAGTGAAAAGAATCATTTCATACCTTAAAACTACAGAAAATTTGAACTTAACTCTTAGCGCAAACAGCAAGCCCATCCTAACAGCATACGCCGATGCAGACTGGGCAGGTGACTTGAAAACACGTAAATCAACATCAGGAAATCTATTCATGCTAGGAAAATCGCCGATTTACTGGATTACAAAAAGGCAAAATTGCATTGCACTTTCGTCAGCCGAAGCTGAATACGTTTCAGCTAGCAACGCAGCACAAGAATTAACTTGGATAACAAACTTGCTTAACGATCTCAACATTCCACAAAAATTACCCATCACGATTTTTGAGGATAATATGTCCTGTATAAAAATGACTGAAAACGATAAAGATACTAAGCGATCCAAACACATCGACATACGTTTCCACAACATCAAACTTATGAAAGAAGAAGGAAAAATCGATTTACAATACTGCCCCACTGAAGAAATGACAGCCGACACTCTCACGAAGCCCACTCCCAAACCTGTGTACGAGAAACACCGTAAGAAACTGAATCTTCAACCATTCCCCACACAGGAGATTACGGGGGAGTGACGGAGAAACCTTTTTTATGCAGTGAATAATCTCCACGTGCAGCGAACGATTGAAATAAGAACATGTTAAAAACCAGACCCCAATTACCAATAAGTACTTCAAGTGTCGCAGCTGAAAAACATAGTGAACAAAACCAGAGACTGTCGAAACTAACTAATTGGAGAAACTCTGCAGCCCTCCCTCCTTCAAAACTACAGCTGTCTTATCCCGCGCGTGTGCACAGAACTTAAAAACATTCCCTTCTTTTTCCAAAATGTTCCCGAGCAGTTAAGACGCTCTTGTACATATATGATGTAAATATATTTAATATAATGTAAAATTGGAGCACTTATACGCAGCCTCCAAACGCGACTTAAAACATGTACATCTAGCCAAGAATTATATTATATTCAAAGGAAAATGAATCTTCTGTTTATTTTACACAATTGTCATTTTCTACTAATACTATTTATTATTCTTCCAATATAAGTGAATCAATGGATCAGATAAATATCGCTACAACACTTTGGATTACTACTGTGGGTATATTCAGCGCAAAAAGGAAAATCTCAGGTAAGCTGAACAAACTTCTTTAACATATCAAAAGATGAAAATGTATATTAAATTTGAAGACTGATTTAACTATTTATAAAAATAAGAAAATTTATTACGCTACCGACGATTCCCCTAACACGAATAAAAATTTCTGATTAAATTTTAACGCTTTTTGTAAAAGATAAGTGTGCATGACCTGAAATTACGATTTTTTCATTAATATACTTGCTCGTTTTTTAAATAAAAATTTCCGACTGTTATGAAACATCTATTTTTCGTTATTGTAAGAATGATGACAGTAAGTTTTGTTTTCACAGTCGGTCTTTTTTAATTAAAATCTAGAAGTCTAAGTATTAAAAAAGAACTAGTTTATACAGATAAGATTATGTAAATATTATCCTACGCGCATTGCATAAAGTATGCATCGATTTATGACTTAAATAAAAATTAAATGTGTTCATTCCTTAAAAAGATAAATTAAAACGAATGTTTAATTATTTCTGTAACATTTTACACAAATACTTTTGTAAAGAAACTATCTTTACAGAAGCGGTGAAAACATCGGACCATTATACTGTGTAGGTGGTCCGAGTGATGTGTTCCCATGGATTATAACCTTTTATGATCATAATCGATCATAACCTATCCTCCATTTAAAAGTTTTCTGATAGCTTAAAGTCGCCGAGATCTACGAGTGAGTTCGTTGGTGCTAGAAGCCCGGTTTCGGACGTTCGAGAAGATGGATCTCTTTCAAATGATGGAGTATAATTTCCCGCTTGCTACAACCAATGATGATAGAGTTTGGGAATGACATAATTTTCTCGTCTTCAGATAGGCCGGGTTTAGTACCTCCTATTTTTAATCCCTAGAAATGAATGAAGGATATAAAAGTTTTCAGACAGAGAGAAGCCTGAAAAGGAGTAACAGATCAGTGAGGAGCTGGGGGTTTTTTCCTGGAGAAATTCTGGAATAACGTATTGGCTCGGTAAAGAGCTAAGGGAGGGTTCTGGATTGAGAATTCTTGAAGGTATATTTTACACGGAAATTTTACGTGTTTGAGAAGGGCTTTCAATCATTCTCACTCAACAAAGTCACTGGATACGAGAGTTGAGGAAAAACAACGAGAGATCAACAATATCTGAGCTTAGTGAAAGTCTATACTGAACTTTCGCGATCTTCAGGAAAACTGTGTACCTCTATGCCTGCGAGTTTCTTTTCGAACATTTTCTAGATAACTGGTGAATTTTGTGACAAAACCCAAAGACTGGGTACTTCATCCAAGAACTTTTAAGAGCTTACGCTAGTCACGCGAAGAAACGCTTCAGCTAATGTTAAGTCTATGGGAAGGTTATTGCGCGATTTCTCGCTCGCATTTTAATATTGTTATGAATTTTGTATATATCTGTAAATATTCCATTTGTTTAAATTTATTTTATTTTATTATTGTGAAAATTGCAGTATCATTAATGTATTTCCTATTGAGCATCATGTAACTCAATGCTAAAGGCCTCAGATGGTTTGCAAGGAAAACAACCTTACACCCTCATCTTTATAATGGAAGTCTATGGTAAAATCGCCAAGGAATGGGTTTATCGCCAAGTTGGCAATGGTTTTGGCGACTTATTTTTGTCGCAAAATTTGGCGATATATCGCCAAATGTCGCCAAGTTGGCGACGGATTTGGCGATTTTTGTGCAACCACCCCCCCTTATACCTGTACATTGGGATCCTTTCTCGCTTTGGTTCTCTATCGAAAGTTAAAGCACTTTCTGGTAATTTCTAGCATCTGAAAGCTCTGGAATAATCTGGAAAGATCTCTGAAGCCTATATAAGGGACCTCCACCAGTCCAGTTAGTTAGTTGTCTGTCAACTGCGATTGAATTCATACGAGAGGCTTTGCATTGAGAACTGTGTTTCTCGGATCGATTTTGTCGTTGATACGTCGTATTGAACGCATTGTTTCTGTGTGAAATTTTACTTAGCTTTTATTGGATTTGAAGATTACTGAATATCTTGTAATTTTCAGAAGATATTTGTGATCGTATTGCACTGTTTATAGTGAATAAAGCCTTTTTATTGTTCTTATATATTGGCATCAGTCCTTTCGAACCCCGAGCTCACAACATTTGGTGTCAGAAGTGGGATTGAATGCCGATTACCAGAGCAATGGAAGCGCAACTGACTAAATTATTGGAGAAATTAGGAGAGATGGATGAGAAAATGACTGCGAATCAGGCTGAAATGAGGAAGGATATGTCAGCGATGGATGAGAAAATGACTGCGAATCAGGCTGAAATGAGGAAGGATATGTCAGCGATGGATGAGAAAATGACTGCCAACCTTGGCGAGTTAAAAGATGAAATGAAGAAGGAAATGTCAGCGATGGATGAGAAAATGACTGCCAACCTTGGCGAGTTAAAAGATGAAATGAAGAAGGAAATGTCAGCGATGGATGAGAAAATGACTGCAAATCTTGGCGAGATGGATGAGAAAATGACTGCCAACCTTGGCGACTTAAAAGATGAAATGAAGAAGGATATGTCAACCAACCTTGGAGAGTTGAAAGACTTAATAGAGGATAAAATAACATCTTTAAATGACAGAATTGACGGCGTGGAAAACAAAGTTGAAGGAAGATTTCAACAAATAGAAGGAAAAGTAGAAGAAATTCAAAGGACAGCCAATACCGTAGAAGAAAGAGTAGAAGAAAAAGTTCAAAAGATCGCCGAGACCGTTGAAGAAAGAGTAGAAGAAAAAGTTCAAAAGATCGCCAAGACCGTCGAAGAAAGGATTGAGAGTGTAGAAAAGGAGTTGGAAAATGTGAAGAAACAAAAGATAACTGCCGAAAACTATCCCGAAGATGTCAAGTATCAAGCTATGCTTCCTCGGGCCTCTATTAAACTCTCGACCTATGACGGAAAATCCTCATGGCCAGTTTTTAAGACACAATTTGGGATCGTAGCGGACGCCAATGGATGGGATTCCCAGACAAAAGCTTGCCAGTTAGCTGCTTCTCTACGAGCTGATGCTGCCGACGTTTTACAGACTTTGCCTGCAAATGAACCGCTGGATTTTGAAACGCTCGTCAGTGCCTTAGAATTGCGCTTTGGCGAGAAATGCATGAAGGGATATAGCAGACTCCAGCTCAAATCTCGACAGCAGAAATCCACTGAATGTCTGCAAGATCTTGCTACGGATGTCGAGAGACTTTCCCATCTTGCTTATCCTGACTGTCCGACTGAAATTAGAGAAAGCTTAGCTCTACAGCATTTTATCGATGGTGTGCGTGACCCTGAGATCCAGACAGCACTCCGGATTGCAGATCTCAATGATTTAAAAGGGGCTTTGGTTTACGCTCTGAAATTCGAGGCAGCCCAGCAAGCTACTAGGAAAGATCGACACTTTGTGCGAGCAGCCAACCTGCCTGAGACGTCGGATAGAGCTGTGGAGCGCTTACAGCAGCAGATGAATGACATAATGAGAAAGATGAACTCCTTAATGGCCAACAAACCTTACAGGAAGATCAAGTGCTGGAAATGCGGTGGAGAAGGCCATATCCAAATCGACTGCCCAAGACGACCCAGCATCAAAGGTAATATCTCTCCCGCTAAAGGAGGAGCAGGAAAACTGATTAATGGCCATCTTGCGGGGCGGAGGTTGCCAGATTTTGAGAAGCCCCATTTTCAAGTATGTGAAATTTCTGCAAGAAGTTGCGGCAAGAACGGAGTTTTTCTAGTCGGAAGTGTGAATGATTTGCCCTGTAATATGATCATCGATACAGGAGCCAATGTGACCATCATTCGGAAAGATCTAGCTCAGCGGCTGAAAGAAAAACTCTTCTGGACCCCGCCGCGTGTTATTCTTCAAACTGTGACCGGAGATAAGATCGAGATACATGGAAGAATGACACTGAAAATAAAGTTTGGGAACGCCGCTTATCGCCATACAGTCTACGTGGCCGATATTTCAGACCCTTTCATACTCGGACTGGACTTTTTAAAAGAGCATGGATTTACACCGGACTTTAAGAATAATGAGTTACGCTCTGCTCAAGAAGATGTCACTATTTTCAAACTTGGAAATGAGTCCGGGTCTATTCAACGGATCACAGCCAAGGCAGATCTTATCATCCCCCCTCGGACCGAAATGATGATACCTGGATTAACTGAGAACGAAAGTAGTTTTCAATGTGGCTTGGTTGGATATCCTGAGAAGAGCCCAAAAGGAGTGCTAATAGCATCAGCGCTGGTAGATCTGTCGAGAGATGTGATACCCGTGAGGATTGCGAACGTAAGTGAAAAGTCTAGAATTATCCAGAAAGGTGAAGTGCTTGCAACCTGTGCTCCAGTCACCTGTGTTTGCAAAGACCCGAGCTTGACATTATCGGAGCCGCCTACAAGTTTAACACCTGTAATTGGACGAAATGAAAATTTATCTCCTGAACAGAGACATGCCGCAGAAAGACTGTTCCAGGAATTTAAGGATGTGTTTTCTCAAAACGAGAGTGATATAGGGCGCACTTCACTGACACGTCATAGAATTGATACTGCCAACCATCCACCGATTAAACAGCATCCAAGACGCTTGCCGTTCGCAAAACAAGAAGAGGTTTCTAAGCTCTTACAAGAGATGCAGGATAGTGACATCATCGAACCGTCATCAAGTCCGTGGGCCTCTCCCATCGTGTTGGTCCGAAAGAAAGATGGCTCCACAAGATTTTGTGTGGATTATCGTAAACTTAACGATATCACGAAGAAGGACAGCTATCCTCTACCAAGAATAGACGACACGCTAGATACTCTTTCAGGACATAAATGGTTTTCCACGCTGGATTTGAAGAGTGGATATTGGCAAGTAGAGATCCATCCTGATGACAAAGAGAAGACCGCATTTACTACTGGACAAGGACTTTGGCAATTTAAAGTTATGCTGTTCGGGCTCTGCAATGCTCCAGCAACGTTCGAGCGCCTCATGGAGACAGTGTTAAAAGGTCTGACTTTTGAAGCTTGTCTCATCTACCTAGATGACGTCATCATTGGTGGCCGCACGTTTGAAGAACATCTAGAGAATATTCGAAAAGTGTTAACGAAACTAAGAGCGGCGAATTTAAAGCTGAACCCTTTGAAATGCAAGTTCTTCCAACGAGAAGTAAACTATTTAGGACACATCATCTCAGCTGAAGGTGTTCGAACAGATCCTGAAAAAGTGTCTGCAGTAAAGCACTGGAAACGTCCGGAAAATGTCCATCAGTTGCGAAGCTTTCTGGGACTATGCACTTATTACAGAAAGTTTGTACAGGGGTTCTCCAACATCGCAAGACCCTTGCATAGGCTCACTGAAAGCAAACAGAAGTTTCTATGGACACAAGAATGCGACAATTCATTCCAGCGGCTGAAAGAAGCTCTCACATCCTCTCCAGTCCTTACCTATCCAGACCCCGACAAACAATTCATTGTGGACACGGAGGCCAGTCAGGAAAGTGTCGGCGCTGTACTTTCCCAAGAAATAGATGGCCAAGAACGAGTCGTAGCATACTGGAGCAAATGTTTATCGAAACCAGAGCGGAATTATTGCGTCACTCGTAAGGAGTTATTAGCTATAGTGAAAGCCATAGAACACTTCCATCACTATCTCTATGGCAGGAAATTTCTCCTTCGTACTGACCACGCATCCCTAACATGGCTGATGAATTTTAAGAACCCAGAGGGCCAAGTAGCCAGATGGATACAACGACTCCAGGAATACGACTTTGACATCAGGCATCGCAAAGGCTCATCGCATGGAAACGCCGATGCCCTAACAAGAAGACCGTGTCCCGAGAGCTGTCGCTATTGTTCCAGAGCGGAGAGCAAGTATAATACCGAATATGTCATACGCCAGACGAAGACTTCACTATTGACGCCACCAGATCCCTGGAGTGATGAGAAGATTCGAGAAGATCAAATGGCAGACTCTGAGATCAAACCAATCTTGGAGTTATTAGAATCTTCTAGCACGAAGCCCAGTTGGAAAGACATCTCGACTTACAGTCCTACGACGAAGCAATATTGGGCTCTTTGGAACTCTCTCCACGTCAGGAATGGTGTCCTGTTCCGAAAATTCGAATCGGAAGATGGGATGACATCTCGGTGGCAGTTGATACTTCCTCGATCCCGAATCCCAGAGGTCCTCAAGGAATTACATGGCTGTCCCACTGGTGGCCATTTTGGAGTCATGAAAACATTACACAGAGTCCGAGAGCGCTTCTTCTGGGGAAAAGCGAGAGCTGACGTCGAACAATGGTGCAAATCTTGCGATGCATGTGCAGCTCGGAAAGGACCAAATAAACGTAGCCGAGGAAGACTACATCTCTACAATGTAGGAGCACCTTTTGAACGCATCGCCCTTGACATCCTAGGTCCTCTGCCAAGAAGTGCTGATGGCAACACATACCTCCTTGTTGTCATGGACTATTTCACAAAATGGCCTGAAGTTTATGCCATCCCTGATCAAGAAGCTTCTACGGTTGCGGATGCCTTGGTACACCAGTGGATATCAAGGTATGGAGTCCCTCTTCAAATGCATTCTGACCAGGGGAGAAATTTCATCTCTGCTGTGATTGAGGGTCTCTGTCAACTTCTCGGAATGGACAAAACTAGGACGACGCCTTTACATCCGCAGTCGGATGGCATGGTTGAGGGATTTAATCGTACCATCCTCAACAATCTCTCACTTCTAGTCTCAAGAAACCAGCAAGACTGGGACCAAAAACTTCCCTTGTTTCTTCTCGCCTATCGCAGCGCCGTCCATGAAACAACCGGCTATTCCCCGTCTCAGATGCTTTTCGGTCGTGATCTTCGTTTACCTTGTGATCTGCTGTTTGGTCGCCCTCCAGATTCGCCTTCATCGCCAGAGGGATACGTGCAGAATCTCCAGGCACGATTTGAAGACGTCCACAACTTGGCTCGAGAGCGGATCAATATACAGACGGAGAAGATGAAGACCAGGTACGACACGAAAGCCACAGGACATCAATTCAAAGAAGGTGACAAGGTTTGGTTTTATAATCCAACTCGACACAAAGGACTTTCTCCCAAACTGCAATCACACTGGGACGGTCCTTATACAGTCCTAAACAGACTGAACGATGTCGTAATTCGGGTCCGAAAGTCACCAAGTTCGAAGCCTAGAGTCGTTCATTACGACAGGCTGGCTCCATACTATGGCCATAGTACTTAGTTCATTAATTGTAAATAGTGTAATGTAAATAATGTAAATTAGTATGACCATGGTCTTGTATATAAATTAATGTAATTATTTATTTTGCTTAGCATTATCATTATTATTGTTATTATTATTTAAATACTTGTATGTAATAATGTCTATGCTTTAATTTTATTTTATTTTTAAATAAGTGTATATTTTGTATAATTCAGCATTATGAATGTGTTTTGAATAGTATAGCATTTGTTGGTAATGGGTTTGCTTTCCGATCAAAGGTTGAACTGCCCGGGACATGCAGTCCTTGAGAGGGGGGCAATGTTATGAATTTTGTATATATCTGTAAATATTCCATTTGTTTAAATTTATTTTATTTTATTATTGTGAAAATTGCAATATTATTAATGTATTTCCTATTGAGCATCATGTAACTCAATGCTAAAGGCCTCAGATGGTTTGCAAGGAAAACAACCTTACACCCTCATCTTTATAATGGAAGTCTATGGTAAAATCGCCAAGGAATGGGTTTATCGCCAAGTTGGCAATGGTTTTGGCGACTTATTTTTGTCGCCAAATTTGGCGATATATCGCCAAATGTCGCCAAGTTGGCGACGGATTTAGCGACTTTTTGTGCAAACACCCCCCCGTATACTTGTACATTGGGATCCTTTCTCGCTTTGGTTCTCTATCGAAAGTTAAAGCACTTTCTGGTAATTTCTAGCATATGAAAGCTCTGGAATAATCTGGAAAGATCTCTGAAGCCTATATAAGGGACCTCCACCAGTCCAGTTAGTTAGTTGTCTGTCAACTGCGATTGAATTCATACGAGAGGCTTTGCATTGAGAACTGTGTTTCTCGGATCGATTTTGTCGTTGATACGTCGTATTGAACGCATTGTTTCTGTGTGAAATTTTGCTTATCTTTTATTGGATTTGAAGATTACTGAATATCTTATAATTTTCAGAAGATATTTGTGATCGTATTGCACTGTTTATAGTGAATAAAGCCTTTTTATTGTTCTTATATATTGGCATCAGTCCTTTCGAACCCCGAGCTCACAACAATATTTTTAAATGATCCTTTTTGTATAGGATAGCTGAGGTCGATCTCTAACGTTGTTAGTTTTTACTTTTTTGATTTTGGTTACGGTTTTTTTATAAGCGGACATTTTCAATTTTGGAACCGGTTGGAACCGGTTCTGAAAGTGAAATTACCCTTATATAAAAAAACTGGAACCAAAATCAAAAAAATAAAAACTAACAACGTTAGAGATCGACCTCAGCTATCCTATGCAAAAAGGATCATTTAAAAATATTAAAATGCGAGCGAGAAATCGTGCAATAACCTTCCCGTAGACTTAACATTAGCTGAAGCGTTTCTTCGCGTGACTAGCGTAGGCTCTTAATTCCTTTACGAACTATCAATAATAGTCAAAGAACTCACAAAGTATTTTTGCTTATAATTTCATTTCTTTAATCAAGACTAACTGTACTCATAATAAAGTTCGTTTTCAAATTCAAATGAAAACATTTGCACGTCACTCGCTACCCTTCACATTTGTGATGGATGTGTAATTGTTTATACGTTTAATATTGTTTGAGTTAACAACTTTTTAAAATTTCGCTAACTTTTGATATATGAAAGTTAAATGAACTCTTAAAAGTTTATTAAATTTAAATCAGTTTTTAATTATTAAAACGGCTAAATCATATGAAATCTTTCTTCGTTTAAGGGCAGTGTAAAATATTTTCACAGCATTGATTTTGACATTCTTCTAAAAACACATCCAAATAAATAAAATATCTAACAGTTTAAATATATTAACGATATTAACTTATTCTATTGATAATACTATTAGATACCTCAGAAAAGAAATTAATTTTATCAATTGAACATATATTTTTTATCTTACAGATCATCATGAAAATTTTTGTCCTTCTCAGGAAATTAAGTGTAAAAATTTTTTTTTTCTTCTCTTAAGTGCAATCAAATATTTTCGGCTGTATCTCCGGTTCTGCTGTGAATTTTCAGCGTTTCTTTTATTAATTTGCTCAGAATCCTTTACAAAATAAAAATCATCCATAACATTTGTTTCAAATACTTTAAAGATTTTAAAAGGTATAAAACCCCATAATTAATAAAAAAAAAAAATCCCATTTTTTTCTATCATATGACAAATTAATTGATTTGTAGCATTTTAAGGAAAACTGCATTCAACATTTTACATTAAAATAAAAGTTATGGTAGAAAGAAGAAATAATATAATCATATACGGTATTAAGAATGTTTATTATAAAATTCATTTTCTTTTTATGAAACTGTTATTTTGTCAGTTTGCGCATGCGATTTTCGAAAATGATATAAAAATTTCTCATGAAATTTTAACATTTAGTGTAAAAGATAATGAGCATGAAGGAACCTGAATTTTGATTTTTCAAAAATTAACTATATTTAATAAACATTATGACCCTTCGATGTTTCTTTATTGAAAAAGAAAACAAATATTAAGTAGAAAAAATAAAAAATTTAACGTGGTTGGAGATTTTATGACGGCCGATTATTTAAAAGAGGGATATAGGCCTGAAGGGGGATGCCCTCCATGGGGGTCTTTCTGTTGGAACCTTACCCGTATTTACACAAGGTTATCCAAAGTTTCGGGAAAACCACGGAAAACTCCGAACGATTAGGTCGACGGGCGCGATTGAGTTTGAAATCAACATCTCCCGTCGACCAGTTTTGAGACCTGCAACAATTTAAGGATCTTGCGCTAAATATTAAAACTAAACCACTGTGGTTTCCTAGTAATTCTTCATTTTATCTTGTTATTGTGTTTTCTTTAAATCCTTCTTTTACAGATCAGCTTTTTTCATTGATAATTTTTGGAAATAACAGATATACATAATTTTAAGACTTTTTAAGAACCTTTTTATTAATTATACATTTTATTACCTGTAATATCCTTGTCCCTCTCCGCCCCCTATACTTATATTACGGTCCTCATAATAATATTTAATAAAGATTATGATTCTACGATATTTCTTTATTGAAAAAGAAAACAAATATTAAGTAGAAAAAAGGTAATTCAAAAAATTAAGGATTTTGCACTAAATATTGAAATTGAACCACCGTGATACCTTGATTTCAGGCCACTTTATGTGAAATCAAATTGTTTGATTTACATCTTCAGTTCTCTTGCGACATTTTCAGTGTTACTGTTTTTACTTGGTTCAGAATCCTTTACAAAAAAAAATGAATTATCCATAACTTTTTTTTTCAAATATTTTAAAGATTTTAAATGGTATGTATCACAATTAATCAACAACACAAAATTTCCATTTTTTTTTCTCTCATATAAAAAAATTACTTGATTAGTAATATTTAAAGAAAACTATGTTCAAAATTTTATGTTCAAACAAAAGTTATTCTAAAAAGAATATATACTATCGTCATAAACGGCATAAAGAATGTTAATTTTAAAATTCTTTTTTTTTTCTTTTATCTAAACGCTTATTTTGGAAATTTGTGCATACGATTTCTGAATTTAACTTGAAAATTTCTCATGAAATTTTGACATTTTGTGTAACAGATAAATGGGGATGAAATAACCTAAAATTTTAATTATTGAATAATTAAATATATTTAACAAAGATTATGATTCATCGATGTTTTTGTATTGAAAAAATATATATACAGTGTTATTCTAAATGGTGGACCCATTTTCAAAAAATTTTATTTATTAAAGTACAAATCCAAAATAAACAATCTTTATACCAATGAAAACAGCAAGTTTGAAAGTTTTTTTTTAAGACGAAATGACCGCTGCACTGCAATTTGCGACTCACTTCTTGCTACTCAAGAACGTAGAAAACCTTGTACTCCATAGTAGCCATCTCACTCACAACTGACAGTGAAACGAAATCGCGGCCTTATTGCCGCACGACCTCTGCCGCACGGCCTCTGGAACCATCACCACTTTGAAAGCCGTGCACTCAGTAACAGCAGATACGCTTTCTCGTGTGTTGGACGAGTTTGGCTATCACGTAGATGTTTGCCGTGCAGCAAACGGTGGACTCATTGAACATTTATAATGTCTTTAAAAAAATTTTGAAACTCCCTCTTTTCATTGGTATAAAGATTGTTCATTTTGGATTTGTACTTTAATATATACAATTTTTTGAAAATGGGTCCATCATTTAGAATAACCCTGTATATTAAATACAAAAAAGTACGCCGAAAATTTTCTCACTAAATATTGAAACTGTACGACTGTGATGCCTTTATTTCAGGCCGCTTAAGATTTAATTTTTAAACACGACTGCAAGCAGTCATAGGAGAGTGGTTGAAAGCACAAGTTATGGATGTTAGTATTATGCAAGTTGTGGATGATATTAACTGTACGAGAGTTCTGTAATAGTTGTAGGAGCATAACGCGTGTACACGTCTTTGCTGTGAAATTGTTGTAATTATCCCGAAATGAAAAAAAATCTTGAACAGTAGTGAATGGAACGGAATCTGTCGGTTATGTATGAAAATTTGAACCTTCGTTGCTGCACTTTCACACCCGCATGACAACGTTTGTTCAGCTGGTTCTCAAATGATCTTATCAACAACGCGAAACTTTCTGGCTCATTTTTAAACCCAAAAGCATAAAATTGGTAGACCTGACTATGGAAGTGATGTGGAATCGAAATGAGTTTTCCATTTTTTGATAAATAGACTACTTATCGAGTTATAAAGGATTCTGGTCACGTAACAATGCGTTTATCGCGCTTCTCGGGTTGCTGCGTCGGGAATTCGTGTCAAAAAGCCTACTTTGACAGTATTTACTGAAAAATCTTCTGCCTTTACCAAAAAATGGAAAACGTGTTTCCATTACATAGTTTCTGAATAAGAACACCTGTCAATTCTATGCATTTCCGAACAAAAATTAATTTAAAAATGTGTCAGAAAATAGCCTGTTTAGCCTTAACCTCAAAACCTACAGGGGACATGTTTATTTTTTCTTTTTTAAGGATTTATAATGCATGAAAAATGTGTCTGCTTCAACTGATAATAAATTTGAAATACTTTTTGAGATTAAATAGAAATTCGTAACATATTCAAGGCCAGTTTCGCCTCTTTGAAAATTATAAAATTAAGTATTCTTAATAGATTAAAATAAAAATATATAACTATTAAAATAAGAGAATTTTCAAAAAGAGAATTAAATGTTGTATCACGATCCGTAAGATAGCTATTATATAAATTGGACTTTCTCTGAACTAATTAGTTGAGAGAAAGTCCAATTTATATAATGCGTACAATTTATATTAAATAATCACAAAACTCTATTCTAGAGAATGAATTAATAATGGAGAAATCCTTTAAGAAAAAGCGTTTTAAAACTATACAAAACTAAAATTAACTAATTATTAAAATATCTGAATATTTAAATAATTCCATGTTATTAACTCATTCTATTGATAATACAATTGCATACACACATGAAAGAAATTAAGTTTATCCATTGAACAGATATTTTTTACAAGCTCTTATTTAACTTGCTTTGTATGTCCGCCCAACAAACACGTCATATGTGGCCGCTTGCTGTGAACATTATGGCCAAATATTTTTGCGGCAATTTGTATCCAGCCACCATTGTATATTAACTGATGCGCCGCTACATCCGGTAGCAGTCGACTAACGGATAACGGGTGAGCGCACAGAAAACTACTGCATTTTCCGCGCTCAGTAGCCACTAAAGTTAAACTTTAGGCCAGCATGTAAAAGCCTGTCATCACCTAAAAAACAGAAGGCCAGTGTCGTCTACTTGATATAATGTTGATAATAAGACAGAGAGAAATCTTTTTTCCTCACTTTTTCAGCATAATTTTTGTTATTTAAAATTTGTTTTTCTATGAAAGCATATTAAGTAAGATGCGAGTAAGTTAAGTTTCCAGCCAGCGTATAAAAGTCCTTCATAATCTAGAAAATAGAAGGCCAGTCCTAAGTAGTTGATATTTTGATTATAGGAGATTAAAAAAGTATTTTTTCAAAATAATTTTCACTGTTTAAAGAACATTGTTTAATTAGATGAACGTATTAAAATAATAATAATAATAATAATAATAATAATAATAATAATAATAATTTCGATTTTATGCACTAAAATATATATTTGAAAATTTTTCTTTCTCTTTGCTTTTACCTATTTTTGTAAATTACAAATAAAATTAACTTGTTTGCAAAATATTTCTCAGGTGGTTCTCAAATTCCCTACTCAACAAACGCGAAACTTCCTGACACTCTTCTGATTCATTTTGAAACGTGAAGTCATAAAATTGACAGGGGTCACTGTTAAAGTGATTTGGAATCAAATGGCGTTTTTCATTTTTGATAAATAATTTATTGCGTTATAAGCGATTTTTGTAACGTGACCACAGATTTTTCTCTTTTCCCACACTGTCGCGTCGGAAATTTGGTTCAAAACGTCACATTTGACAATATTTTCTGAAAGATCTTTCGTCATTACTAAAAAATCGAAAACTCTGTTCGATTACATAGCTTCTGAATAAGAACACCTGCCAATTTCAGGCATTTTCGAACAAAACTGAATTCAGAAATGTGTCAGAAACTAGCTGATTTCGATTATGAACACACTGGAATGAAAATGAATATCCTTAAAATTTTAAACAAATTCAGACCTAAACGATATACTACTAATATATAATTCACTTTTTACAATTCGGTGTTGCAACTAATTTTTAATATCGTATGAAATTTGTTTAAAAAAGTTTTTTTTTTCCAGATGATCAAAATTAAATAATACTTTAAAGAAAAAATATGTATATAATTGAAAGCAAGACAAAAAGACAAAGTGATTTATTTTATAAGGCATATGTCGCTTTATAAAATACATTAAAATATTTTGTCCCTCCCGCCCCCCCCCCCCCCTCTTCAAAAAGGCTTCCATGTTATTAGTAAATTAGAGTTTCGGTTGAAGGACGCATTGGAAGAGACGCGGGGGATCAAGGTCAAGATAGGGGAGACTGAAAATTCTCGGAAGACACACGCCCGAGGCTCAAATCTGGCTTTTTTTGACTAGTCATTCTCATTTAGTTAGAGAGAGCGCTTAAGAGATGTTGCCTGTTTATATCTTGTATGAGAGAAGCGAACCAGTAATTTCTTAAACATTGGTAAGGTTTTATCAGTTTGTCTATTCATTAAATATATATGTTGTGATAATCTTTTTTGCATCATTTGATTCACGATAGAATTATTTTTTATAAAACCGCACGAAATTTTTAACGTGCTTTTCTTTTCAAAATGTAGAATGATATTTATTTTACAATTGCTTATTTCATGAGATTCACTGATACTGTACTTTATTGCTTAAGGACGTTCTCAAACCCTGACCCATTTCTCAATTAATTTTTGTTTAGAAACACATAAAACGTGCAGGTGTTGTTATTCAGAAACTATGTAATTGAAAGACGTTTTTCATTTTTTGTTAAAGGCAGAAGATATTTCGTAAAATACTGTCAAAGTCGGCATTTTGAACCGAATTCCCAAAGCGGCTGCTTGAGAAAGGGAATAAAATTGTCGTTAAAAATCCTTATAATTCGATAAGCATTTTATTTATCAGAAAATGGAAAACTCATTTCGATTTCAAATCACTTCAACAGTCAGGCATACCAATTTTATTCCTTTACGTTTTAAGATGTGTCAGAAAGTTCCGTGTTGTCGAGCAGGCAATTTGAGAACCACCTTAAAATAGAAAATATTGAGATTTAATTTTCTGTCAATTTTTTTTTCTTTAACGCTTTTTAAATCTATTAAATAATATTTTCCGATAATGCATATGATTTAAAAATAATCTATAATAATAAACTATAAAAATAAACTATAATAATAAACTACAATATATAATAAACTGTAATTTATTTTAAATAATTATTTTAGCATTATATAATAATTTTTAAAGAAGTTTTTTCCTCTCTTTTTCTGAGTGTGGAAAATAATTGTTCTCAAAGAAAATTGTAAATTTTAATACAATTTAGAAAAGTAGAATAAGAAAAAAACATTAAATATTTCATGACAATTTCAAATTACTGAATTTTCATGTGAAAAGATTAGAATATTATTATTATTATTTTAATATTTGGCTATTAAACTTTAAAAGATAAATAATCATAAAAAACTGGTCATTCATGGACTATATGAAATAAAAATGTATTGCAATTTTCTTTTATTTATTTATTTTATTACTTAGGTGAAACGTAATATTCATAAAATTAAAATGATGCAAAAATGGTTTTTTTTTATTATCAATAATGATTTAATGAATAGACATCTTATACTGGTAATATACTTAACAATAATTTATTTTAAAACCATTGTGAAAAAAAAGAAAGAAAAACTAACATTAGACATACATACACATAAAAGATTATTTAAGCACCAATTCAAATTTTATTCTGTTAAAAAATGCTTTTTAGAAAATTATTTAAATTATAAAGTATTTTTGCGTGAAAGAAAAGTACTAATTAATAATCATTTAGGTTCACTTTTCAAGAAAACTATAATTTCAAATTACCTTGTTTTCTTTCTTTTTTTCTTTTTTTTTCTTTCTTTTTTTTTTCTTTTTTTTTTTTTTTTTTTTTTTTTTCAAAACAAAATACTTGACATAGTGAATTAATTAGTTTTTTTTAATCATGTACTTTTAAAATTTATATGAAGTATGATTATTTAAAAATGACATTGGATAAAAATTTTAAATATATATAATTGAAAAAATAAAATTAATTCACTATGTCAAACATTGTGTGTACAAAAAAAATCAAGGTAATTGAATTTATAATTTTCTTGAAAAGTGTACATAAATAATTATTAGTACTTTATTGCACGCAAAAACACTTTATCATTTAAATAAACTCCTAAAAAATATTTTCTTTTATAGAATAAATTTTCATTTATGCCTAAATAATCTTTATTGGGCGACAATGGCTGGGTTTTGGCTAGCTTACATTTATAATACCCAAAAAAGGCATTTTTGTGGGCAGTTTTGGGCTGGATTTAATTCTTGAAAACCACAAATGGCGTTGCTACGGCAAGTTTCTGGCTAGCTTTTATTTATTATGATTTTTAATGGCCTAGCTATGGCTAGTTTCCATTAATAATTGCCATTTAAAATATAATTGTGGCCAGTTTTAGGCAATCTATCATTTATGATTAACCGTTAGTGGCCTAATTATGGGGATCTTACTGTATTTCTGGCCAATTCTGTTGCGGCCTCATTATGGCCAGCGTGACAGTTTTTTTAAGTTGCCATTACGGCCAATGATAGCGGCCCTCCATCTGACAGTTTAGGCCAAAGCTAACGTAGCCATCAGTGGCCCGAAAGTTCTGGCGGTCATTTCAAGCCCCACCAGTGGCTGAGAGATTCTGCACTCAAAGCTGCTGTCAAAGCTGGGTTCAAACCCCTGTCGCGCACGTCGACCTAACCGTTCGGAGTTTTCCGTGCTTTTCTTCGAACCTTGCCGTAAATACGTGTTAGGATCCCTTAGAAAGACCCCACGGAGGGCACTCCCCTCAGGGCCTATATCCCTCGTGTTGATAATTGGCTGTCATAAAACCAACCAACCGTACGTTTCAAATCTTGCAAACCAATTCAACATACTTATTCCTGTGCTACAATTACCCTCATTTTTGGTATAGTATGACGAATATCCGGTGACAATACAATATTCTGTAAAAATAATATTTAAAATTCGCCTTCCTCGTACCGTAAGGAGTGGCCGAGAGGTTTTAAAGGTTTTAAGAGGCTCTTAAAACTGGTAGACGGGAGGTGCTGGGTTCGAACCCAGTCGCGCCCGTTGGCCTAATCGGAGTTTTCCGTGGTTTTCTTCGGATAACCTTGAGTAATTACGAGTTAGGTTCCCTTACGGAGGGCACTTCCCCCTCTGTCCTATATCCCTTGTGTAGATAATCGGCTGTCTTAAATAACCAACCCTCAGGGAGTAAAACATTTGTCCAATAAGGGTGCGTAAATGTCGTCGCGTATGTGATGAGAAATAAACTGCTACTTTAGATTGAACCGCATTGCGGTTGGTAAATGTCTGTCAGTCACGCGCAGTGTATGAATGGATTTGAGTTCGAGTCCAAGGAGGACGTGATCGACTTTTTTCTTGCCAGGCAGCTGGATTTAAAATTGTATCTCCATTTTATTAAAAAAAAAAAAAAAAAAAAAACGAACCGATATAAAAAATCACTCGCAATTTAATTTATTTCTTTTAAAAAAGTTTTTTTTTTTTTTCAATAAATTGTACTTCAACATTTTTTCCTCTTTTTAGTACATTATAATAAAAGCTTCTGTTTATTTCTTTATTTATTTATTTTACTTATAATTTATTAATATTACGGATCGTCAAGAAAATTATAACTCTCAGAAAATTAGGCGTAATTTTTTTTTTTAATTACCTTTTACTTAAGTAGAATCAACTTGTTTTGACTGTAACTCTGGTTCTGTTGCGAATTTTACAGCGTTTCTTTTTTCAATCAGATCAGCATTCTTTACAAAATAAAATCATTCATAACATTTGTTTAATTTGTTTTAAAGATTTTAAAAAGTATGAAACCCAATTAATACACAAAACAATTTCACTTTTTTTTTCTCTCATGTAACAAATAAGTTGATTTGTAATATATTTTAAAGAAAATTGCATTCAAAATTTTTCATTAAAACAAAAATTATTTTAAAAAGAAAAGATACTATAGTTATATTTGGCATCAAGAATGTTCATTTTAAAATTCATTTCCTTTATCCGAAACTGTTATTTTGTCATTTTGATCATAAGATTTTTGAAAATAACGTGAAAGTTTCTCATGAAATTTTAAAATTTTCTGTAACAGATAAATCTGCATGAAATGACCTTGAAATGTTTATTGGCATGAAATATTTATCTTGATTAATCAATAATTAAATATATTTAATAAATAGTATATTTTTCGATGTTTCTTTATTAATAAAGAAAACAGATATTAAGTAGAAAAAAAGTAATTAAAAAATTTAAGGATTTCGCACTAAATATTGAAACTGAACCGCATGATATATTGATTTCATGCCACTTAAGATTTAATTTTCAAAGAAGGTTGTAGGTAGCCATAGCCGTGAGGTTGAAAGAACAAGTTTGGCTGACGGATGATATTATCCGTTCGAGTGTTCTGTCTTTGCTGTAGAAATATAAAGTGTATACACGTCTTTACTGGAAAATTGATGCAATTATCCTGAGATTAAAGATATTGCATTGTTTTCCTGTACCGAGTGGTATGGAATCCATCGATTACATATGAAAAGCTGAACTTTCGAGAAAAATGATGACAACGTTTCCTGACCTCTAAACATACATAGGTAACTTCTTTTATAAGATTTATAATGCATGCAAAAATGTGTCTGCTGCAACTGATAATAATTTTTAAAATACTTTTAGATTGTACATTGAAATTTGTATGATATTCATGGCCAGTTTCGACTCTTTGAAAATTATAAAATAAACATTCTTAATAGATAAAAATAAAAATATATCACCATAGAATTTTCAAAAAGAGAATTAAATGTTTTATTACCATTACTAAGATTGCTTAGTTCAGAATGAAAACATTTGCACACAATTTATATTAAAATGATCTCAAAACTCTATTCTATAGATTGAATTAATAATGCAGAAATCCTTTAAGAAATATTTAAAAAAAAAACTGATACAAATTTATAATTAACTAATTGTTAGAATATCTAAATATTTATATATCTCAATGATATGAAATCATTCCATTGATAATATAGTCACATATACGCATGAAAGTAATTAAGTTTATCTATTGAACAGATGTTTTCTAATCGTACGGTTCATCATGAAAATTATAGTTCTCAGAAAATTAAGTGCGAAAAATTAAAAAAAATTTGGCTTTTTCTTAAGCAGAACCAAATTGGTTTGGCAGTACCTCATTTTCTATTATGGATTTTTCAGTATTTTTTTTTTTAAATCTGTTCCGAATCCTTTACAAAATAAAAATATTTCATAACATTTGTTTCATTTGTTTAATGATTTTAAAAGGTATGATATCAATTAATCAACAAAAACAAAATCACTTACCCACCGTGTACGTTAATGGGAGCTGGTGCACGTAAAATCTGTTCGTGGCTCCAATGTCCTCCAAGTTTAGTATAAGCGTTACCTCTGGGGGTGCCAATCCAGGTGCAGGTCTCCCATCTGGAATTGGTTCAAAATTGAGAGACCAGCTCTAGAAGTCCAACCTCTCTTGAGGCTCTGGCACCCCTTCTTTCAGAGAAGTGCCTGGGCACTTTCTCTGACACGCCAACAACAACAACAACAAAATCACTTTTTTCTCTCATATAACAAATAAGTTGATTTGTAATATATTTTAAAGAAAACTGCATTCAAAATTTTACGTTAAAACTAAAGTTATTTTTAAAAAAAAAGAGATACTATAGTGATATATGGCATTAAGAATGTTTATTTTAAAATTAATTTTCTTTATCCGAAACTGTTATTTTAACATTTTGAGAGTACCATTTTTGAAAATGGCGTGAAATATTCTCGTGAAATTTTAATATTTTCTGTAACAGATAAATCTGCATGAAATGACCTAAATTTTGATTCATCAATAATTAAATATATTTAATAAATATTATATTCTGCAATGATTCTTTATTGAAAAAAAAAACAATAAACAGATATTAAGTAGAAAACAGTAATTCAAAAATTTAAGGATTTCGCACTAAATATTGTAACTGAACCACCGTGATGCCTTGATTTCAAACCACTTAAGATTTAATTTTAAAACATGGTTGTAGGTATAGTCATAGCCGTGTGATTGAAAGCGCAAGTTCGGCTGACGGATTATATTACCTGCTGGAGGGTTCTGTCCTCGCTGCAGAAGTATAACACGCGTCTTTACTAGAAAATTGATGCAATTATCCTGAGATGAAAGATATTGCCTAGTTTTCTAGTAGCGATTGGTACGAAATTCGTCGGTTACGTATGAAAATCTGAACCTTCGAGGAGAATGATGACAAAGTTTCCGGATCTCTAAATACACAGGTATACTATAGTCATATACAGCATTAAGAATGTTTATTTTAAAATTCATTTTATTTATCCAAAACTGTTACTTTTTCAGTTTGTGCATAAAATTTGCAAAAATGACATGAAAATTTCTAATGAAAATTTAACATTTTGTGTAAAAGATAAATGTGCATGAAGGGACCTGAATTTTGATTCTTCAAAAAGTAAACATATTTAATAAATATTATCATTCTTCGATGTTTCTTTATTCAGAAAGAAAACAAATATTAAGTAGGAAAAAGGTAATACCTAAATTTAATGAGAAGAATGTTTATTTTAAAATTCATTTTATTTATCCAAAACTGTTACTTTTTCAGTTTGTGCATAAAATTTGCAAAAATGACATGAAAATTTCTAATGAAAATTTAACATTTTGTGTAAAAGATAAATGTGCATGAAGGGACCTGAATTTTGATTCTTCAAAAAGTAAACATATTTAATAAATATTATCATTCTTCGATGTTTCTTTATTCAGAAAGAAAACAAATATTAAGTAGCAAAAAGGTAATACCTAAATTTAAGGATTTCGCACTAAATATTGAAAATGAACCACCGTGATGCCTTGATTTCAGACAATTTAAGATTTAACTTTAAAACAAGGTTTTAGGTAGTCATAGCCGTGTGGTTTAAATTGCAAGTTTAGCTTATGAATGATATTACCTGTCCGAGGGTTCTGTCCTAGTTGTGGAAGTATAGTGTGTGTACACGTCTTTACTGGGGAATTGTTGCAATTATCTTGAGATAAAAGATATTGCATTGTTTTCCGGTAGCAATTGGTACGGAATCCGTCGGTTACATATGAAAATCTGAACCTTCAAGGACACTGATCACAACATTTCCTGACCTCTAAACACACAAATGACTTCTTTTTTAGGATTTATAATGCATGCTAAAATGTGTCTGCTTCGACTGATAATAATTTTTGAAATTCTTTTAGAGAGTACTTTGAAATTTATATGATATTCAATGTCGGTTTCGACTCTTTGAAAATTATAAAATAAGCATTCTTAATAAATAAAAATAAAAATATATAACCATTAAAATAATAGAATTTTGAAAAAGAAAATTAAATGTTTTATTACCATTCCTAGGATTGCATAATTGAGAATGAAAGCATTTGCATACCATTTATATTAAAATGATCTCAAAACTCTATTCTATAGAATGAATAAATATTGCAGAAATCCTGTAAGAAATAGTTTCTTTTATAACTTATACAAATTTATAAATAACTAATTGTTAAAATATCTAAATATTTATATATCTCAATGATATGAAATCATTCTATTGATAATATAGTCACATACACGCAGGAAAGAAATTAAGTTTATCCAGCGAACACATATTTTTTAATCATACGGTTCGTCATGAGAATTATAATTCTCAGAAAATTAAGTGTGAAAAATTAATTTTTTTTTGCCTTTTTCTTAAGCAGAATCAAATTGGTATTAAACTGCCATAAACATTTAGGTATTAAACTTCCATATTTATTGTATCAATAATATTTTAGAAAATATTGGGGTTGATTATTGACGGCCAATTATCTACACTTGTGATATAGGCTCGGGGGGAGTGCCCTTCGTGGGGGTCTTTCTAAGGGAACCTAATCCGTATTTACGCATGGATAAATCCACGGCTCGAAGAAAACCACGAAAACTCCGAACGATTAGGCCGACGGGCACGATTTGGATCGAACCCAGCACCTCCCGTCTACCAGCTTCGAGAGCAGAACCTCTCAGCCACTGGTGGGATTTAGAAAATATTGGAGTAAATGCGATTGCCAATTAATTAATATCGGGTTCATACCTAATTACTTTTAATGGAATGCAAGCTGAATTGGAGTCATGTCTCATGTGACAAATGGTGTCTATTTGAGTTATTAATACCATTCACTTACAAAAATAATGATTCACAGGCATAGGTAGAAGAGGAAGATTGTCAGAATGGCAAACTTCATACCAAGTCGCTAGAATTTCATCATCGACATTTATGCTTATTAATGTCCGATAATCCTACCTTTCAATATTCTGCCACGGAGTAAAGAGGAACTGGAGGTGAAATATTTACGTTTGGCGTGATACCAAAAATGCAACTCTACATTCGGCCCAAGCAACTGGCGGCTTGCTTTGAAAACCTCTCCTCGTCCAATGAATACAGTCCTTGTTCCACGTGCAACCTCTCTCTCCGTCCAATGAAAGCTCTTGTTTGGGCCTAATTATTTGAGCGAGAACCGGCTTCATATTGCAAGCCGTTTTTACGGTTTACTTCGTCTTTATTCTTTCTCTTAACTCTGTGAATTCTGCAAATCTTCTCAAGTGAATTGGGGAGATTTGGAGAGAAGTTTTCATTATTGAAACAGATTGAAATTCAATAAGTTAAATTTCAATTCTTTTCAATTTCAGAATTTTTTTTAAAGAAAATGCGAAAAATTTAGCTTGCTAAAATAAACTCGTGCATTTTGTTTAATTTCATTCTACGAGGGAAAGTCATTAAGTAAGTCACAAAAGATAATTAAATAATAACTGACAATGGTATTCACTTCAAAACTATTTTTATTTCTGAACATATTCTCCACCAATATTTATGCACATATATCACCGTTTTATCAGTGCCCCAACACCAGTTGCATAACGTTCTTTGGGTT
The DNA here is from genome assembly GCA_963931845.1 of Maratus michaelseni. Lineage (NCBI taxonomy): Eukaryota > Metazoa > Arthropoda > Arachnida > Araneae > Salticidae > Maratus > Maratus michaelseni. Next base: position 96,224,308 of record OZ007596.1, read on the forward strand.
GCTCTCTCAGCCACATTAGGACTTCAAGTTGAACCTTTTCATCATCAATAATATTTTAGCAAATATTGGAGTAAATGTGATTGCCAATTAATTAATACCGGGTTCATGCCTAATTACTTTTAATGGAATGTAAGCTGAATTGGAGTCATCTTGCTTCCAAGACAGTTTTTTAGTGGACTAAGCAGATGAAAATCGCTTGGGGCTAAGCCGAAGTTGTATGATGGATGTCGGATTCCCTCTAAGTCCACTTAACTTCGAAGAATAATCCGGTAATTTGATATGCTGCCACCACCGATATGACTACGTGATGTCGGTTACGTTATGAGAAGTATGTTGAGAAGAAGACGAACTCTTTCAATTAAACTTACACTCACACTTTATTTACAATATTTACACTTAAAACTCGGATATAGCTTATCCGGTAAAACATTAAATAAAATTACAGAAAATACTTTTTGTGTATTGCTAGGCTACGTTAATTAACTCAGAACAGAGATTTCTATTAATCTCACACGCGCCTTATCTCTTCCCTTCAAGAGACCTCGCTCCACACACGTGCCCAGAGCTCCTCTCTGAACAACCAACACGTTTCCGTCCTACGTTCAAACTAACCAACTCTCTCTCTGCTGTTTCCACGAGGCAACCCCGTCAACGGGGCTGCGGCAGCATTCTCCCCTCATCGGAACGGAAGACTTTCTCGTAATGCGCCGACGAAGTGATAATTTCGCATTCTGCCCCTACCGTCTCGGAATTCGTTCCCGTATTTCGGGGCTGTTATGTGGTAATTTTTCCGACTGCTTTAGGCAGCCGGAAAGCGTTCCCTTAATCGTTTTAAGATGGCGCGCGTATATATGCAGCGCTCCGATATATATGAGGATAGTTATATGAGGATAGTTATCCGTTAGTATATGAGGATACAGGGCAAAAAGACAGTGTTTTAGAATAGGTACATTTTCTAATGAATACAGTTTACACGAAATTTTTAAACATAAATTATTTTTCAGTTAAAATTTATTTTAATACTATTTTGAATTGTAAATAATAAAGTATTATAGACCCGTTAGGAAAAGAAAAAAAATACGCCCTAATCCAATAGTACTAATAATTAGTTAAAAGTTCACTAGAGTGAAAAGATTTTTATTTGCTTACGAAATTATTTTTGCATGTTACAAGAAAACAGTTTTACACTTACCGATAGAATTTATATACTAATGAAATTTACCGGAATATTTTTGCACTGTCTTGTATATGTATGAAATATAGTGTGAGTCATAATACATACATAAAGATTGAAACATATTTTCTATTGAAAACTAATAAGGGAAAGCATTACTACTTATTTCGTTTTGTTTCCAAAATGTAATTAACACATTTCGTTAAAAAGATAATTCGCAAAATAAATAAATAAATAAATAAAAATAACTTAATGAAAGATTTTGCCTACATTAAATATTTATTCAACACTAAAAAATTGTTTAGTTTAAATCATAATTCACAAACAACATTAAAAATGTATCTAGTTTAATTAATATATTTCGCTAACAGCATTAAAATTTTCCAAAATCTCATAGCATACTTAGCATAATCAGAGGTCTGTCCAGACTTAACTCCCTGGGTCCTGTCCTTGTAAATTATGAACAGCTTTTTACATTTGTGAAAAATCTAGTCATAATTTTGTGAATTTGAAAGGATCGTCATATTCTGGTTCTTGTTTATACATTTTTAAGAAGATATGTGTATGTAAAATATACAGTTTCTTTATGTAAAAGTGACAGTTAGATTTTACTTTTAAATAATTAAATTTGTAAAAGTTTTTTAATACAAAGAATTTTGTGAAGGGTCCTTTTTTAAGACAAATAATTTTTTTAATGGCCCTGTTTTGAAATGAAAATTTTTGTCAAGGGTCCAGTTTTGAAATGGAAAATATTGTGAAGGGTTCTTTAAAGGGACCCAATTTCTTCCTAAACAGATCCCTAATAATTTACTAATTAACATAATAAAAAAGGTGGGAGTGGACGATATTTTAGTGCAACTGGTCCCTGTGTAAGAGATTAAAAACATATTAATCTATAATTAAAAGCCTCAACATTATTAAACACCCACTACGGGGAAAAAAAAAACTCGCTTTGCGAACGTTTTTGCTACAAGTCATAAGATAATGTAATATATGTTTAAATAACTCTGTATATCTATAAAATTTAGATAAACACCTCATAAAAATCTTATTTAGTTTGAAATATGCTTGCTGCATTCATAATTATGCGGAATGTAATTCAAATTGTGGAAAGGAAATACAATTTGCAATATACATAATTCAAGTTTTAAAATGAAATCTGAAAGGTATATTACACGAGATTAAAAAAAAAAAAATCCCTGACGGCTCGACCTACAGGCACAGGTAGATTTCAAAGATGCAGACCGTGGGGCGCCTGTTTGTTGGGAATTACGGAAGAAATGACCTTTTTGCCATGATACGGCAGATGGGAACCGCCCACTTCGAAACCTAACTTGTTTGCAGGCGGAGCCGGCAGGGATTTTTTTGTTTTTAATTTTTTTGTGCTATAAGGGTTGGTTTAATAAAAAAATTGTCAATATAAAAGTTGTAGATAATATTAAGGGGATTAGTAATACATTTATACGGATTTGATATCTTGTGAATTGACGGAGTTATGATTTTTTTTCTTCTACCCCACCCCTTCCCTTCTCCCCCCCTTGGGGCCATTTTTAAAGATATCTAAAATCTGTCATACATAAATTTTCGGCCCTTTTCCTAGAAGTAATAATAACTTTACACGGATTCGATACGTATCATAATTAAGTAATTATGGGGTTTTTTTCTGTTTTTACAAAAAGCCCCCCCCCTTGGTTCGATTTTGCCCATTAACGAACTTAAACGAGATTTTATGCCCCTTGTTTTTATGTATCTGTTTGGAAGAGATTTATGCAGAATTTTTCCAGTTATTGTGTCCATAAAAAAGTGACATAGATAGATAGATAGATAAAGTTTTGAACTGGGAGTGTTTTTGGGTTCTGGGAGTCATGATCGGTGTAGATCTGCAAAAATTTTTCAAAAATTCCAACTTAGGTGAGAATGTAATAGGTAGTATTTCTTACGAAATCTACCTAAAAGGAGAGAGTGGGAGGAGGGAAGGTGTCATATGACTACGAATATTTAATTTATATAGAAAATATTTATTTAATTTTAAGTCTAATGAAAAAGGCATAAGAACAATTCATATTCACTGAAAAGTAGAAAAAAAAGGGGGGGGGAGAGGGAAATGTCACATGACTACGAAGATTTAATTTCAAATTCAAGTTACAATAAAAAAATGCGTTACAACAATTCAGATTAACTGAACAGTAAAAAAAAATAAATGTATAATTTACATTATTTACAAATTAGCAATAAAATCTTTGCTGTATGGTCATAAGAAAATGTAGTAAATATTTAAACAACAATGTATATTTACAGAATTTAGATAAATACCTCATATTTTTTTTATTAAATTTGGTGTATTCTCCTTTATTTCATCAAAATATTTAAATTCTAACCTAAAATCCATATCCCATCTAATCTCCCTAGTCTCATCATTAATTAATATTTTAAAATTATTTCTTAATTAATATTTATAAATAATATTTATCATTGACTTCTAAATTCCCGCAAACCTAACTTCGGAAAAAAAAAAAAAAAAAAAAAAAATCAATCATTTGAAAAAAATTTTCAAAAAAGTCTGCATTTAAATAGGTATAAAACACACGTTCACATCTCGCGTAAATAAACAAACCACGCGTGACCTTGGAAATGATTGGTCGAAACTGGTAAGCTCAAAGCAGGGAGATTGAACGTCGGTCGAAAAATCCGAAAGCAGGGCAGAATTGCAAACTGTCAAATCTCGTTATGAATTACGGGATCGGTTGGTTCCGAGTCGGTTTGTTTCGTTAAGGGCAGAATACTGTCCCCTGTTTTCCAAGGATTTTCTTGACAGGACATAATCCTCTGTGATGGATCTTTCCACTTATAGATTGGGTGAAATTTGTCTTATCTATGCACTTACGATCACAATAGAACCATTTCTTCACCTCCACTAAACATTCTTTCAACACAGAGCAGTGGCAGTATTCTGCCCTTAACGAAACAAACCGACTCGGAACCAACCGATCCCGTAATTCATAACGAGATTTGACAGTTAGCAATTCTGCCCTGCGATCGGATTTTTCGACCGACGTTCAATCTCCCTGCTTTGAGCTTACCAGTTTCGACCAATCATTTCCAAGGTCACGCGTGGTTTGTTTATTTACGCGAGATGTGAACGTGTGTTTTATACCTATTTAAATGCAGACTTTTTTGAATTTTTTTTTCAAATGATTGATTTTTTTTTTCTGAAGTTAGGTTTGCGGGAATTTAGAAGTCAATGATAAATATTATTTATAAATATTAATTAAGAAATAATTTTAAAATATTAATTAATGATGAGACTAGGGAGATTAGATGGGATATGGATTTTAGGTTAGAATTTAAATATTTTTATGAAATAAAGGAGAATACACCAAATTTAATAAAAAAAATATGAGGTATTTATCTAAATTCTGTAAATATACATTGTTGTTTAAATATATACTACATTTTCTTATGACCATACAGCAAAGATTTTATTGCTAATTTGTAAATAATGTAAATTATACATTTATTTTTTTTACTGTTCACTTAATCTGAATTGTTGTAACGCATTTTTAGGTAGCTTTCAATACAAAAAAGTATAAAGCTACCTATTGCAGCCGTTCGGAGGAAAGCAGTTCCGGAAAATTTCGATATATTTTCACCGATCATGACCCCCAGACCCCAAAACCACCCTCCGTTCAAATGTTGATTTATATATATATATATATATATATATATATCTCCATATATATATATATATATATATCTGACCTATGTCATACGATAACGCTCGTATTTATAAATCAATTTTGATGAAACTAATTGTGTGTATTAAGCTCACCAATGTCTCGACCGAGTTCGTTGGACAGCTTGGTCCGCCATTTTGTTTCAAGATGGCGGCCAATTAAAAATTTAAAACTAAAATAAATATACAAAAAAGTTAAAAATTCAAATTTATTTTTTAATTCAGTGTTAGGCCTTGAAACGAGGATTCCAGAGCATTTTTTGGTTTACCTCTATCTTAAAAAACGGCTGAGATAGAGCAGTTTGAAATTCTAGGGTGGCTGACATTTTGAAACAAGACAGCACATTACAAAAATTTTCATTGTTGTAATAATTTTCCCAATCAAACGCATAAAACTATATATTCATATCCGTTAGCACCAAATTCTCGCCAAACGTGGCGACATTTGGCGAAATATCGCCAAATTTGGCGACCAAAATAAGTCTTCATAAATGAAGCCAATTTGGCTATTGCTCAATAATTTGGCGAATTTCTTATTCAAATTCAGTATTAACGAATCTTTTGTAAACGTTTTATTTGCATTTTAAGTTGCTGTTTTCGTGTAACATTAGCTAAAATTTTAAAACGAAGATATAGGAAAGCTACCTTTTCCTCCCGGTACAGGCCGGAAGGACTTTTTTTATTGTAACTTGAATTTGAAATTAAATCTTCGTAGTGATGTGACATTTGTCCTCTCCCTCCCCCCCCCCCCTTTTTTTCTACTTTTCAGTGAATATGAATTGTTCTTATGCCTTTTTCATTAGACTTAAAATTAAATAAATATTTTCTATATAAATTAAATATTCGTAGTCATATGACACCTTCCCTCCGCCCACACGCTCCTTTTAGGTAGATTTCGTAAGAAATACTACCTATTACATTCTCACCTAAGTTGGAATTTTTGAAAAAATTTTGCAGATCTACGCCGATGATGACTCCCAGAACCCAAAAACACTCCCAGTTCAAAACTTTATCTATCTATCTATCTATGTCACTTTTTTATGAACACAATAACTGGAAAAATTCTGCATAAATCTCTTCCAAACAGATACATAAAAACAAGGGGCATAAAATCTCGTTTAAGTTCGTTAATGGGCAAAATCGAACCAAGGGGGGGGGGCTTTTTGTAAAAACAGAAAAAAACCCCATAATTACTTAATTATGATACGTATCGAATCCGTGTAAAGTTATTATTACTTCTAGGAAAAGGGCCGAAAATTTATGTATGACAGATTTTAGATATCTTTAAAAATGGCCCCAAGGGGGGGAGAAGGGAAGGGGTGGGGTAGAAGAAAAAAAATCATAACTCCGTCAATTCACAAGATATCAAATCCGTATAAATGTATTACTAATCCTCTTAATATTATCTACAACTTTTATATTGACAATTTTTTTATTAAACCAACCCTTATAGCACAAAAAAATTAAAAACAAAAAAATCCCTGCCGGCTCCGCCTGCAAACAAGTTAGGTTTCGAAGTGGGCGGTTCCCATCTGCCGTTTCATGGCAAAAAGGTCATTTCTTCCGTAATTCCCAACAAACAGGCGCCCCACGGTCTGCATCTTTGAAATCTACCTGTGCCTGTAGGTCGAGCCGTCAGGGATTTTTTTTTTTTAATCTCGTGTAATATACCTTTCAGATTTCATTTTAAAACTTGAATTATGTATATTGCAAATTGTATTTCCTTTCCACAATTTGAATTACATTCCGCATAATTATGAATGCAGCAAGCATATTTCAAACTAAATAAGATTTTTATGAGGTGTTTATCTAAATTTTATAGATATACAGAGTTATTTAAACATATATTACATTATCTTATGACTTGTAGCAAAAACGTTCGCAAAGCGAGTTTTTTTTTTTTTCCCCGTAGTGGGTGATTAATAATGTTGAGGCTTTTAATTATAGATTAATATGTTTTTAATCTCTTACACAGGGACCAGTTGCACTAAAATATCGTCCACTCCCACCTTTTTTATTATGTTAATTAGTAAATTATTAGGGATCTGTTTAGGAAGAAATTGGGTCCATTTAAAGAACCCTTCACAATATTTTCCATTTCAAAACTGGACCCTTGACAAAAATTTTCATTTCAAAACAGGGCCATTAAAAAAATTATTTGTCTTAAAAAAGGACCCTTCACAAAATTCTTTGTATTAAAAAACTTTTACAAATTTAATTATTTAAAAGTAAAATCTAACTGTCACTTTTACATAAAGAAACTGTATATTTTACATACACATATCTTCTTAAAAATGTATAAACAAGAACCAGAATATGACGATCCTTTCAAATTCACAAAATTATGACTAGATTTTTCACAAATGTAAAAAGCTGTTCATAATTTACAAGGACAGGACCCAGGGAGTTAAGTCTGGACAGACCTCTGATTATGCTAAGTATGCTATGAGATTTTGGAAAATTTTAATGCTGTTAGCGAAATATATTAATTAAACTATATACATTTTTAATGTTGTTTGTGAATTATGATTTAAACTAAACAATTTTTTAGTGTTGAATAAATATTTAATGTAGGCAAAATCTTTCATTAAGTTATTTTTATTTATTTATTTTACGAATTATCTTTTTATCGAAATGTGTTAATTACATTTCGGAAACAAAACGAAATAAGTAGTAATGCTTTCCCTTATTAGTTTTCAATAGAAAATATGTTTCAATCTTTATGTATGTATTATGACTCACACTATATTTTATACATATACAAGACAGTGCAAAAATATTCCGGTAAATTTCATTAGTATATAAATTCTATCGGTAGTGTAAAACTGTTTTCTTGTAACATGCAAAAATAATTTCGTAAGCAAATAAAAATCTTTTCACTCTAGTGAACTTTTAACTAATTATTAGTACTATTGGATTAGGGCGTATTTTTGTCTTTTCCTAACGGGTCTATAATACTTTATTATTTACAATTCAAAATAGTATTAAAATAAATTTTAACTGAAAAATAATTTATGTTTAAAAATTTCGTGTAAACTGTATTCATTAGAAAATGTACCTATTCTAAAACGCTGTCTTTTTGCCCTGTATCCTCATATACTAACGGATAACTATCCTCATATATAACGGAGCGCTGCATATATACGCGCGCCATTTTAAAACGATAAAGGGAACGCTTTCCGGCTGCCTAAAGCAGTCGGAGAGATTACCACATAACAGCCCCGAAATACGGGAACGAATTCCGAGACGGTAGGGGCAGAATGCGAAATTATCACTTCGTCGGCGCATTACGAGAAAGTCTTCCGTTCCGATGAGGGGAGAATGCTGCCGCTGGTCGCTTCCCTATTCGGATTAAGATTTCAGCTAAGAAAGCCTCACAGTACACAGTAGATACACACACAATAGGATAAAATCCCATAACAATAGTTTTTTTAAGCTTGCAGCTGCCAGGGAAACCTGACAGTGGATGTTGAAGAAGTTACCAACCAAACTTTTGAATTCTCACCTGTGTTCAACCTGAAGTCCTAATGTGGCTGAGACAGCAACCCAAAGAATGTTATGCAGCTGGGGTTAGGGCACTGATAAAACGGTGATATAAGTGATAAATATTGGTGGAGAATAGGTTGAGAAACAAAAATAGTTTTGAAGTGAATATCATTGTAAGTTGTTATGCTTTTTTTAATTATCTTTTGTAACTTACTTAATGACTTTCTTTCGTATTTTGTTTCAGTACCTCAATCAAAGTCGTGCCAAAAGTATTCTGTAGCGTGCCATAAGTTTGCCGTCCTTGCGTTAGGAGTACGCATACCCCAAGTTGGAAACCACTGATGTATATGGTCTTGTGTTAGTAAGAGTGGACACTAAATCATGTGACATATTTCATTCTCACGGTGCAATTGAAGGAACTGTTAGCTTTGCACCACTTATGTCAGAGACGACAAAATTAAAATTTTTGAAAGAAAATCTAAAGTAAAATTTTATGAAATCTTTTTTTTTTTTTTTTTTTTTTTTTTTAAACCATTGTGATATTATCAAATAGCTTTTCTCGTAAAGATTTAAAAATTCAGGCAGTAAAATACTCAAAAGCGTATAAAGGTTTTGAGATTTATATCTTGCTGAAGATTTATGAAACGAAATCAAAGAAGCATAACAATTAAAAAGGATTAAAATCATTCTTTAGAAAAAAATAAAGAACATTGTTTTATGCTGTTTTTTTAGCACGCTCGAAGAATAATAGGTTTTAATGAAAATCTAAACAAAATATGTTAATTATGGGAAAATTTACAAATTCTGAGATATTTTTTTCAAGTTTTTTAAAGTTTTCATTTTGTAGTTTTGAACAATCTTCTTTTAGTAACTTCATTATACTGGTTTATTGTTTTTCTGAATATTCAGTGAATTTTTACACTCTTTTATTTAACTCAACTCAGTTTTTGCATGTAAAGATGAAATTTGGTATTCGATTTTTTGTTCATTATCTGATATGCTAGAATTATAAAAATTATGTTCACAGGTGTGTTTTCGATGACAATACAACATTTTAATATTTTCAGAAATTAATTATAGGTTAATTAATAAATTTTAAGGCATTTTTTCATTAGCCGGTCATCAGTGATAAATTACTAAATATTCTTTATGGTTACAATTTTATAGTAGTTACAACAATAGCGGATTTAATGATGGGACAAAACACGTTCGCCAAAAAAGGCCAACTGATTGCTAAAATGCAACAAAGAAATATTTAAAAAATAAAAATTAAAAATAAAGAGAATAATATATATTTTTACAAAATACGCTTTTATCAATTAATAGTTTCATATTATAAATTTATATGCTTCTACGTTGAAAAATCAATTTAGAAATCCTAAAAAGAGAGTTTAAATGGTTTAAATAATGATTAATTTTTTCTTTCCTATTGTCATATCTTAAAAAAAGAAACAGAGAAAATGTTATATTTTTAAAATAAATTCATCAGCTCGCGCTTTCTACCAAGCGTAAAAAATAGCGGTGATTTTTCCATTATACAGTTCAGTGCCCATGCGAATTTAATGTGTTGTAACGGAATTTTTTGCGAAAGAAAACATGAAATGCAGTCGTGAAATTAGGCGTGATTTTAAAGATAAACAAATGTTGAATGCTTATAAAAGAGTGGTTTTAAAAAATATATATTTTTATTTTTATACCTATTACATTTTAGCAATGTATGAATTCTTCTTCATGCCTGGATTTCTTTAGATGATCAAACTTTTATTTAAAAAAAGTCATTTAATTTCAAACAACGAAATTCTAAGAAAATAAAAAAATGCCGTAAAGTAAATCATATTTTATGGCATGACAGATATATTGATATGTTGGCTTGTCTTATTTCTTTTCTTCTCAAATATTTCTTGTATTTCATCGATGGTTTTCCCTTTCGTCTCTGGAAGAAATAGTATTACAAATATTATGCCGAGTGCAGACATCGAACTGTAAAACCAAAATGCACCATAATTTTTCAGGAGATTCTCCACATCACTGAATGTGTTTGTTACTATAAAACCAAACATTCCATTAGCAAAATGTGTGACTGCATTTATAGTACTTCGAACTCTAACTGGTACGATCTCGGCTGTGAGAAAAAATGGAATTGGTCCGTAACCAACCGAATAACCAATAACTGCCGTTATGCAACAAACGAGGGGGATCCATCCATGTCCATTCTCAAAGGTTTTATCAAGAGAAATTTTGTAATAGTAAAAGCCAAATATTGCAAAACTTATCCCCATGAGACCACCAGACAATATCAATAATACCTTTCGACCTGCTTTATCTACAGTTACATTACTCAGTAGCGTTGCAACAACTTGAACAACAGCCAAAATTACTGTTGCCACCTTGGGGTTGATAAAATCTTTCGAAACTTCAAAAACACTGGATGAATAAAGAAAAACGGCGTTCATTCCAGAAAAATGTTGAAAAAACATTACAAAGAGGCATAACACAGCCGGTATGATTGATGATCGACGTTTTAATTCTTGCCAAGTAACACTTCCTTTAGGCTGATTTTGCAAATCTTTATAAATCGCGGAACATTCTTTTTCTGCATTAACATAACCTCCTTGAAGATAGTTCATAACTTTAATGGCTTCGGGTAATCTATTTTTCATCAATAACCAGCGAGGTGACTCCGGCATTGGACAAAAAAATATCACTGTTAATATAGACCATACTGCTCCGTTCAAGGCGAGGTAATTCCAAGACATATAAGCTCCAATTACAACGCTAATAAGATTTCCAATGACTAAAAAACCTTGACAAGCTGATCCTAAAATGCCACGTACTTCAACAGTTGCTATTTCAACACAGTACATAGGAGCCACACAACATATGATACCAATAGCTAATCCATTAATAAGACGTCCGAATAGCAAAACTGGAACAGACCCTGCATAGCATATAATGATCCATCCAAAAGCTGCTGGCACTATGTTGTACACTAATGTGTCTTTTCTTCCCAGTTTATCAGCCATCGGTCCTGGAAGAGAAGAAATGTATAATGTTTATGATTCTTAATACCGGGTTATTCTAAATGATGGACCATTTTCAAAAAATTGTATTTATTAAAGTACAAATCCAAAATGAACAATCTTTATACCAATGAAAAGAGGAAGTTTCAAAGTTTTTTTTTAAGACATTATAAATGTTCAATGTGTTCACTGTTTGCTGCACGGCAAACATCTACGCGATAGCCAAACTTGTCAAACACACGAGAAAGCAAATGTGACTACTTTTTCTAGGGTTATGTTAAGGAAGCAGTGTACGTTCCCTCGCTACGAACAACTCTGAACGATCTGCTGAACCGTATCACTGCTGCCGTGCACTCAGTAACAGCAGATACGCTTTCTCGTGTGTGGGACAAGTTTGACTATCGCGTAGATGTTTGCCGTGCAGCAAACGGTGGACACATTGAACATTTATAATGTCTTAAAAAAACTTTGAAACTTCCTCTTTTCATTGGTATAAAGATTGTTCATTTTGGATTTGTGCTTTAATCAATACAATTGTTTGAAAATGGGTCCATCATTTAGAATAACCCTGTATATTGAGATTCACTTGTAGGTTATATTTATTAAGATGTTTTTGTATATATTTTTACTATGTCAATTAATGTAAAATATTATTACATGACATCTTTAAATGAGCTATGCGGCCATTTTTAACACTTTCCAACATAGTTGAAAAGTGTGTATGAATTCTGTTTCTCTGTCTCTCTGCCGTCTGTCTGTTTATCTGTCCATACTCTAACTCGAGTAAATATATTCGGATTCTTATGCAATTGATATAAGTTATTGAGGTTTACTATAGCATGTTCGGAATTATAAATGAAGTTTGTAACACTTATAGTTTTTACAGGGGCACTCAAAAGAATTAATTTACATTACGGTCTATGGGGGGGGGGGATTGTTTACGGTTTATTTTGATGGTATTACACAATTTCAAACGTATTGAAATTGGTATATATCACTCAGGTGCACTACAAGAAGCTTACTATTGAATATGGTGCAGCACTTATAGTTCCTTTACAGGAACACTCCAAAGAATTCCGTTACATTACGGTCTATGGAGAAAAATCATTTGCAGTTTATTTTAATAATGTTTTACTATTTAAAACATATTGAAGTTGATATATATCACTAAGTTGTATTACAATAGACTTAATATAGAATATTGTGTGTATAGCCTTCACTGTTCATTTACAGGGACACACAAAATATTTCGGTATACTGTCTGTTAACAATAGTTGTTGCAAGTGCGTATTCAGTTGCTGAACGCGTTTTTAAATTTAAATCATTTTTTGTATATTACTTGTTGTGTATAAATTCTATGGATCCTATACAGGGCAGCATAAAAGTTCTCGAGTACATTTCCATTTATTGATGGAAAGTCCAGAAGGGAGGATTTTAAACTGTGCTACGCGTTAAGGTAATAATGTAATAATTAAAATAATGTAATTCGTGATACTCATTCCCAAAGGGAAAAAAAAGTACGACAACCATGGGTATTAAATGCATATTAATAACATCAGTGCCGCCATCTATGAACAGAAGTGATGCATAATTAATTTAGTGTTACTAAAAAAAAAATGAAAAGATTTATATATTTTTTAAAAGTGTACATTCGTAGAGAGTGATTTAAAAAGATATGTACTAAATCAAAAATACATTTAATTCCATGTTAAGAAACAACAAAGCTAATGTGGCATCAGATGAATTGAATATATTAATAATTACTTTGCAATGATAGTTTTATGTTATGTATATATTTATATAATAAAAGCGCAAAGGATTTGACTTTCATCAACAGTTGCGTGATGACTACTTCGCTTTTTGATATTCCAGGCGGCTATTTTATTCAAAATTATTTTTTCGAATAAAACTGCATAAAAGTTACATTTTTAGAAAGATCGTTCAAGATAAATTTATGTTTGAGAGATGACTTACATTCAATTATGTATATATTCTCAGAGAACTTCAGTTGAAATTACGTTGGCGGCTAAATTTCTTGCTTCGTGAAAATAAGCAAATAAAAAAGTCATTCGTCGTGAATGTTAAAATATTAAACCATGAAGATAATCGTGCACAAAGCGAACACAGAGTCATCGCAAACCTTACTCGCTAAAATACCCCGTTAATTCGCTGTGAACGTTTACGCTTCCTTTCTAAATATTATTTTGGTGCGATTTATCGGTAATTAATATGCGTCACTCGAGATACTATCGTCTCTCATGATAAACAAAGAAATTTTCTTTTGAAATTGTAGTTTGAATTCTGAATGAATATTTCTTATAAAATTTAATTAGAATGTAAAGGGATATATAATGCCGTATACTACATATATTAATTATATCAATGCAAATAAAATTTTGTATTTTAACATACTAGAAACTTTATAGCGAAAATAAATTTGCAATTTAATAAGAGAATTTGAAAAAAAAAAAAGAAATCAGTCATATTAATGCAATTAAAAACTGCAATTTACTTATGTAATAAAAGATGATTTTTAATTATCAAAATTTATTACAGGTTTCTTTAAGCATGTTTAAAAATATCAGTATTTAACTTGAGATAAACTTTTTAAAATTTAAGTTATCATTATTATTAATGTTCGTATCCGTCTGTCTGTCTGTCTGTCTGTGTGTGAGTGCATCTGTACCCGGATAAACTCTGCGAGCGTAGCGAGTAGCGAAGCGCTTTTTGTGTCAAAAAATTCAGAAAAATCCAGGCCTTCAGGAATTGCAGTTTCGAAAAAATCGGCCCATAATTAAGGGAGTTATTAACGAACAAAGCTGTTTTAATTGCTTCAAAAGAAACCTATGTGGAAAGTCCGGGCCTTCAGGAATTGCAGTTTCGAAAAAATCGGCTCATAATTAAGGGAGTTATTAACGAACAAAGCTGTTTTAATTGCTTCAAAAGAAACCTATGTGGAAAGTCCTCCGCGCATGCCCAGAAGACCTCAATCCTCATCTTCCGCAAAAAGAAGGAAAGATCGCTTCGGCCGGTTTCGTTTGACGAGTGTCTAAACTCGCCGACGGCGAACCGGCAGAAATACGAAAAAAACGTCAACATATTCCCAAAGAACGTGCTTTTACGTCTCTAACGATCCGGTCGGTTCGAAAAAATTTCGATATTAACCCTTTCAAAAAAAATAATCAAAACGGGTCGAATTCGTGTTTTTGATTTTCTCCCTTCGTCCGAACCTCGCAACCACCGGACTAAGAAAGATTCGGATAAACGGATTTCACCAAATAAAAGACCGGTATCTGTCCTCTCCAATAACACCTTCCATTAAAAAAAATACGTCAGTTAACCCTTCGAAAACGTATATTTTCCGTACACCGTTTCGCGATTTCGGCAATTTCGACTATTTTGAAAAATTCGCTGCGGCGGTTCCAAACGAGTCAGGGAAAACTAAAAATACCAGACGAGATCTACATTCTTTATCCTTTCGAAATCTGCGATCGTTTTTGAAAAATACAAATATTAACCCTTCGAAAAAAATTCGCGCGCAGACTCACTTTTGCAAATTCCGATTCTCTGCGATTTTTAAAATCGCGCATCGGCTCTCTGAAAGAACAAAAAAAAAACAAACAAACACACCCAAGTACATTTCCCTCCTTTCGAGATCACTGTAAAACCTTTAGTTTTAAAAAATATTTCAGTTAACCCTTTCGAAAACGTTTTTTTCCGTAAGTCTCTTTCGGTTTTTCAGCGATTTCTGCAATCTTTAAAAATTCAATTCTGGGCTTCTAAACAAGATACGAAAAAATAAAAGTACCGAGCCTAATCTACGTTCTTTTTCCTTTTAAAATCAGGTATCAGTTTCGAAAAATTCGTTTTTTAACCCTTCTAAAAAAATGGTTTCCGAAACTCACTCGCGTGTATTTTCGTTTTTCGGCCCATGTTTAAAAATCCGCATCGACTCGGAAAATGGGAATAGAGACAAATAAAATACACCAGATCATAGCCACGTTCTTATTCTTCGAAACATATATTTCAGTTTTAAAAAATATGTACATTAACCCTTTAGAAACCGGTCGTTCCCGTAAATCACTTTCACGATTTCCTCTAATTTGCCAATGTAAACCCCCCCGCCGCAGCAATTTTTTTATCGAAGTACACAAATTCCGAGAGAAGAAGCTAAAAGTGCATACATTCAGCTCTAGAAAGACACCTTTCAGTTAAAAAAATTCGAGTATTATCAATTTCAAAAAAATTATTTTTGAAACCCGTTTCTAGAAATAAGCGTTTTTCGGCGCAAGCACAGATTAATCAAAGTGTAATAAGTGACTTTGCTTTGGAAGTAATTATCCTTATATATTATTTCTCCGGTCAACATCCCTTTTACTCAGAAAATATGAAACGCGAACAACGAATGAGATACCATATGAAAGGTTTTAGAACAGGCTTCTGACATAGCCTACTTAACAAATCGTTAAAACATGTTTTTGATTAAAATTTGCTGAAATAAAAAAATTAAATCGACATTGTTTTCATGAAAGAAATGAAAGGTTTTCCTGAAATTATTGTTGCCAAAAAAATAAAATACCACATTATATGATGCTCATAGCAATTATTATAAAACACACCGCACGGGTTTATTTTATACTTATGATTAAAAAGCGAAATTGAAATTGAAATGTTTAGATTGATATTTCTAAGTCCCATGGTTTTCCCGAAGCGGATGACGTCATCCTCTAATGCAGTCAAAATACGATTGTTAATTTTTTTTCTCGCGCGTGCCTTTAGCAATCTTGGATCAGTTTTTAGTCTAACTTTGATGGAATAAATTAGTAGATGATATTCTGGCTTGACTAACAACTAAATGTTGTTTGCAGATATTTTTATCCTTGCTTTTTCTTTAGAAGTTTAAACCTGCATCTAATAAATATTACATATTGATAAAAAAATTATACTATTATCCCGTCGACCACTTTTCATAACAAAAAACTATCGCCAAATAAACGGGAGAACGTTGCCATTGGAATATCAAAAAAATAAATAAAATATAAGAATTTAAGGACACAATTGTTATTTTAATTAATAAAATAACTACTAAATCAGTAAAACATAATGAAAAATACACGCAAATGTCGAATGTAATACCACTAGATGACGTAACAAACACGCATAATGATTCTGACATCAAGTACAGTTTGTCGGTAGTTTTTTGTTATGAAAAGCGCTCGACAGGTTAACAGAGAAGTACCTAAAAATATTAGATTTCAGTGCGAAATCTTCGCACGGGCCCTCTGGTCTTATTTATTAACGATCTTAAATCAAACATCGTTGTTCATTTTGCGTACAGAATTGAATGGGCTTTCCGAATATATGATTTATTTTGAGAAATAATTATATTTTCATAGTTAAAATTCTATTCTACTAGGATATTTGTATTCTGAAGCAGCCTATTGCACTTCAATTACTTCCTCTATTTACTTTTTTCGAAAGCTCCAAAAGATATCAATTTTTTTTTCTTCTGTTTTTTATATATCTGATTCTATATAGTTTGTTTAACTCCCGATTTATGATTTTGTGTTTGTGTGGAGGCGCGATATATTTAAATTTGTTTTTTTAAAACGCATCCTTTTTTCATTTCGTCGGAGAGAAACATTGCCATTTGAGTTATACAATATTTCTATTCGATGGATCAGAGATTATACGATATGTAAACAATCAACTTCATGTTCTATCACAGTCAAATGAACCAGAAAGTCAACACAGGAACATTTATTTTTTAAAGTTTTAATATTTTTTAAATAATTGTCACTTTTGCATAGGGGGAAAAAAAAAAAAAAGCTAAGAAATTTTCTATTTTTTTTTCAAAATATCTCCCTTCGTATGGGTCCCATCGCGACCTGGTTTGACTCATTCGACTCGATATCGATAGTGCTTACATATTTTAGTTCCAAGTTTCACCACCAGGGGGCGCTTCCGGAAATCGGGTTCTATGGGCCCGATTACGACGGGGTTTGGCTCTTTCGACTGGATTTCGATAGCTTTACAGATTTCGGTCATGTTCGTACAGAACCGATTGCGCCTCCTGGTGGTGGAAGATGTAATTAAAGGATTTTTCAGCCAACTTGGGTTCTATGGGTCACATCACGACGGGGTATGGCTCATTCGACTCGACATCGATAGCTTTTCGAGATTTTACAATTAGGGGCCCGCTGGCGGGCGAAGCCAGCTAGTCATTATTATTAATGTTCGTAAACGTCTGTGTGTCTGTGTGTGTATCTGTACCCGGATAAACTCTGCGAGCGTAGCGAGTAGCGAAGCGCTCTTTGTGTCAAAAAATTCAGAAAAATCCGGGCCTTCAGGAATTGCAGTTTCGAAAAAATCGGACCTTAATTAAGGGAGTTATTAACGAACAAAGCTGTTTTAATTGCTTCAAAAGAAACCTATGTGGAAAGTCCTCCGCGCATGCCCCAAAGAGCTCAATCCTCATCTTCCGCAAAAAGAAGAAGGAAAGATCGCTTCGGCCGGTTTCGTTTGACGATTGTCTAAACTCGCCGACGGCGAACCGACAGAAATACGAAAAAACCGTCAACATATTCTCAAAGAACGTACTTTTACGTCTCTAACGATCCGGTCGGTTCGAAAAAATTTCGATATTAACCCTTTCAAAAAAAATAATCAAAAAGGGTCGAATTCTTGTTTTTGATTTTCTCCCTTCGTCCGAACCTCGCATCCGCCGGACTAAGAAAGATTCGGATAAACGGATTTCACCAAATAAAAGATCGGTCTCTGTCCTCTCCAATAACACCTTCCATTAAAAAAAAATACGTCAGTTAACCCTTCGAAAACGTATATTTTCCGTACACCGTTTCGCGATTTCGGCAATTTCGACTATTTTGAAAAATTCGCTGCGGCGGTTCCAAACAAATCAGGGAAAACTAAAAATACCAGACGAGATCTACATTCTTTATCCTTTCGAAATCTGCGATCGTTTTTGAAAAATACAAATATTAACCCTTCGAAAAAAATTCGCGCGCAGACTCACTTTTGCAAATTCCGATTCTCTGCGATTTTTAAAATCGCGCATCGGCTCTCTGAAAGAACAAAAAAAAAAAAAAACAAACACACCCAAGTACATTTCCCTCCTTTCGAGATCACTATAAAACCTTTAGTTTTAAAAAATATTTCAGTTAACCCTTTCGAAAACGTTTTTTTCCGTAACTCTCTTTCGCTTTTTCAGTGATTTCTGCAATATTTAAAAATTCAATTCTGGGCTTCAAAACAAGATACGAACAAATAAAAATACCGAGCCTAATCAACTTTCTTTTTCCTTTTAAAATCAGGTATCAGTTTTGAAAAATTCGTTGTTTAACCCTTCTACAAAAATGGTTTCCAAAACTCACTCGCGTGAATTTTCGTTTTTCGGCCCATGTTTAAAAATCCGCATCGACTCGGAAAATGTGAATAGAGACAAACAAAATACACCAGATCATAGCCACGTTCTTATTCTTCGAAACATATATTTCAGTTTTAAAAAATATGTACATTAACCCTTTAGAAACCGGTCGTTCCCATGCATCACTTTCACGATTTCCTCTAATTTGCCAATGTATACCCCCCTCCCCCGCGCCGCAGGACTTTTTTATCGAATTACACAAATTCCGAGAGAAGAGGCTAAAAGTGCATACATTCAGCTATAGAAAGATGCCTTCGACTTTAAAAAATTCGATTATTATCAATTAAAAAAAAATTCTTTTGTGAAACCCGTTTCTAGAAATTAACGTTTTTCGGCGCAAGCACAGTTTAATCACAGTGTAATAAGTGACTTTGCTTTCGCCGTAATTATCTTATTTATTAACGATCTTAAATAAAAAATTGTTGTTCATTTTGCGTACAGAATTGAATGGGCTTTCAGAAAATATGATTTATTTTGAGAAATAAATATATTTTCATGGTTAAAATTATATTCTACTAGGATATTTGTGTTTTGAAGCAGACGATTGCACTGCAAATATACTTGCTGTGTGTACTTTTTCGAAAGCTCCAAAAGATATCAAATTAATTTTTTTTTCTATTTTTTATATATCGGATTCTATATAGTTTGTTGAACTCCCGGTTTATGATTCAACGCAGGAACATTTATTTTTAAATTATAATTATTTAATAAAATTATTTTTAAAAGTTTTAGAATTTTTTAAATAATGGTCATTTTTGTATTAAAAAAAAAAAAAAAAAAAAAAAAAAAGCTAAGGAATTTGCTATTTCTTTTCAAAATATCTCCCTTCGTATGGGTCCCATCGCGACATGGTTTGGCTCATTCGTCTCGACATAGATAGAGCTTACCGAATTTAGTTCCGAGTTTCACCACCAGGGTGAGCTTTCCTAGCTCTGTTTCTATGGGACGGATCACGACGGGGTATAGCTCATTCGACTCGACACCGATAGTGCTTACTAGAGATTATCGATTTTATTTCCGCATTTCACCACTAGGGGGCGCTTTCCGAACTCTGTTTCTATGGGCCGGATCACGACGGGGTACGGCTCATTCGACTCGACATCGATAGCTTTTCGAGATTTTACAATTAGGGGCAGCGGGAACCCGAGCCGGAGGTTCGTTCAGTTAGAGGTTTATACTATTCGATGTGCAATTTAAGGGATTATCCGGTCGTGCACAGCACGACCGGTATACGGTGCCGAAGGCAGCGGGGACTAGGGTCAGAAGTTCGTTCGGTTAGAGGTTTATACTATTCAATGTAAAAATTAAGGGATTATCCGGTGCCGAAGGCAGCGAAGACCCAGGTCGGAGGTTCGTTCGGTTCGAGGTTTATCTTATTGGAGGTTTTACAAGATTCGAGATTTTAGAAGATTCGAGATTTTAGAAGATTCGAGATTTTACAAGATTAGAGGTTTTAAAATTAGGGGCCCGCTGGCGGGCGAAGCCAGCTAGTCATTATTATTAATGTTCGTAAACGTCTGTCTGTGTGTGTGTGTGTGAATCTGTACCCGGATAAACTCTGCGAGCGCAGCGAGCAGCGAAGCGCTTTTTGTGTCAAAAAATTCAGAAAAATCCGGTCCTTCAGGAATTGCAGTTTCGAAAAAATCGGCCCATAATTAAGGGAGTTTTGCAAATTCCGATTCTCTGCAATTTTTAAAATCGCGCATCGGCTCTCTGAAAGAACAAAAAAACAAACAAACACACCCAAGTACATTTCCGTTCTTTCGAGATTAATATAAAACCTTTAGTTTAAAAAAATATTTCAGTTAACCTTTCGAAATCGTTTTTTTTCCGTAAGTGTCTTTCGGTTTTTCAGCGATTTCTGCAATCTTTAAAAATTCAATTCTGGGCTTCTAAACAAGATACGAAAAAATAAAAATACCGAGCCTAATCTACGTTCTTTTTCCTTTTAAAATCAGGTATCAGTTTCGAAAAATTCATTTTTTAACCCTTCTAAAAAAATGGTTTCCGAAACTCACTCGCGTGAATTTTCGTTTTTCGGTCCGTGTTTAAAAATCCGCATCGATTCGGAAAATGTGAATAGAGACAAATAAAATACACCAGATGATAGCCACGTTCTTTTTCTTCGAAACATATATTTCAGTTTTAAAAAATATGTATATTAACCCTTTAGAAACCGGTCGTTCCCGTACCTCACTTTCGCGATTTCCTCTAATTTGTTAATGTATACCCCCCCCCCCCCGCTGGAGGACTTTTTTATCGAATTACACAAATTCCGAGAGAAGAGGCTAAAAGTGCATACATTCAGCTATAGAAAGATGCCTTCGACTTTAAAAAATTCGATTATTATCAATTTAAAAAAATTCTTTTGTGAAACCCGTTTCTAGAAATGAGTGTTTTTCGGCGCAAGCACAGTTTAATCAAAGTGTAATAAGTGACTTTGCTTTCGCCGTAATTATCTTATTTATTAACGATCTTAAATCAAAAATCGTTGTTCATTTTGCCTACAGAATTGAATGGGCTTTCCGAATATATGATTTATTTTGAGAAATAATTATATTTTCATAGTTAAAATTCTATTCTACTAGGATATTTGTGTTTTGAAGCAGCCGATTGCACTGCAAATATACTTGCTGTGTGTACTTTTTTCGAAAACTCCAAAAGATATCAAATTAATTTTTTTTTGTATTTTTTATATATCGGTTTCTATATAGTTTGTTGAACTCCCGGTTTATGATTCAACGCAGGAACATTTATTTTTAAAAGGTTTTAGAATTTTTTAAATAATGGTCATTTTTGTATTAAAAAAAAAAAAAAAGCTAAGGAATTTGCTATTTCTTTTCAAAATATTTCCCTTCGAATGGGTCCCATCGCGACCTGGTTTGGCTCATTCGACTCGACATAGATAGAGCTTACCGAATTTAGTTCCGAGTTTCACCACCAGGCTGCGCTTTCCTATCTCTGTTTCTATGGGACGGATCACGACGGGGTATAGCTCATTCGACTCGACACCGATAGAGCTTACTAGAGATTATCGATTTTATTTCCGCATTTCACCACTAGGGGCGCTTTCCGAACTCTGTTTCTATGGGCCGGATCACGACGGGGTATGGCTCATTCGATTCGACATCGATAGCTTTTCGAGATTTTACAAAGATTAGAGGTTTTACAATTAGGGGCCCGCTGGCGGGCGAAGCCAGCTAGTATAATTATTATTTTGGCACCAGCAATTAATGTAAACAAATAAACTTTCTGTTAAAATTGTACTTTGTTCTGCATTTTATAAATTTTGCTTGCATTGTAAATAAAATGAATATTTCATATCAAATATAATTAAAATATAAGGAATATTAAGTAATACTGTGATATAAATGCAGATAAAATTTTGAATTTTACGAGGTTTTTACGAGATTCGTATGAATTCGACACCCCGATGTAATTTGAGGTCCGCTAGCGGGCGCAAGTCAGCTTAGTATATAGTATATATCGGAAGATTCAAGATAGACATTGTGGATGATTGTAGACATTGTGGACTGATGATAGAAAAATTACTTCCACTTGCAAAATATACTAAAGTACAGCTTTAAGATATGGCATATGTTTACAATGGACTGTATATAAATAAAATATAATAGATATGAAATTTAATTTTTTACACGATTTGTCAGCTGAGAGTTTGGCTACGTTGTAAGATGTTGCTTTTAATGCTTCATTTAAAAGTATATCGGAATCCACGGGGTTCCCTTCAATTAGTGATATTGCCGTATTTTCTATAGTGATATTGTGCATTAGTGCTATTTCAGAGTTATTCCTGACATTTTCGTAGCGAGCTGAGGTGGTCCTTTCTCAGGTTCCGTATACAACCAACGTACCCATCTTGTTTGGAGTTAGTGTTAGTATTCAGATCTCGGGGTTAGCATTCCTCCCTTTCATTATTTCAGTGTTTGAGCTTATAATTTGATCATCGTTAATTTAATTGCCCTTCTGCACTGCCAAAGTCCTTGATTATTGATTTTTAAATAAATTGTTTTTATTGTTATTTTCAGAGTTATGGCTATTTTTTTAAGTGGCGGGCAAGAAGGGTCCACCGCAAACTTTGCTGTTTGATTGTTTGCTCTGAGCGAATTGTGATACATTTTTATAGTTATCCATTTTAATAGTTGGAGTTTTCTAACAGTTTTACATAGCTCAGCACCATCGATCCATGATAATACGAATTGAAACAAGAAAGCGTAGATCAGTAATTTCCGATTTCATCCATTAATCTCCTGCAAGAGATAATTTAGGGTTGATATTTACTTTTTCTCTCATTGTTTTTTATTTAAATATTATTTGTATGCATTATAGACGATTAGAAACTTAGTTTTATTTAGCAAATTATACAGAAACTAGTTTATAACCCCCGTAAAAAATGACGGATTGTTGATCTGCGTTCGATTTTCATAAGACTTCATACAAACAAACAGCACGAAGATTTTATTATTGAAAGGTTTGTATTGTAGAAAAGTACATTATAAAGCCGGTAGATGGCGCCAAAACAATATTTAAAACAGAAGCGTAATGCTGAATTGATCACCAAAAAGCCTCCCTACGACAGAAATCACCGCTATTTCTGAAAAAAAAAAAGTGTTAACAGAAAAAATTGCTTACAGAATACATGTTTTATATGAAATTATAATATATAAGCCTCCCTACGACAGAAATCACCGCTATTTCTGAAAAAAAAAAGTGTTTAACAGAAAAAATTGCTTACAGAATACATGTTTTATATGAAATTCTAGTATATAACACTCGTCAAAAATGACAGATAGTTGATCTGCGCTGCATTTTCATAAGACTTCATACAAACAAACAGCATGAAGATCTTATTATTGAAACGTATGTATTGTAGAAAAGTACATTTTAAAAATGACAAATGATTTCTACAAATACAAATGATGAGTTTATTATTATTATTATTATTATTATTATTATTATTATTATTACTTAATATTAAATTTTTGAAATAGTTCAACGATTGGACAAAATATTCAAATTAAATATTAAAAAATAATCCATGTGCGAAAGTTTTTGTAAATAAGTGTTATCAATGAGTTTCTAAAAAGCTTGACTCACCACATGATTATATAAGTAAAATTAAATGGAAATTACTCGGTACTATTTATTCCTCATATTTCAATTACGTTTCATAAGAAAAAATAACTTTATTTACGATGGAAACAAAATTTCAAAATTTGTTTGTATCAGGCATGAAAATGGGAAACAGGATAAAAGTTGGAGAATTTTTTCCATCTATACAATGGAGCCAAACTCTTATAATTTAGACACATTTTAACAGTTATTTATACAATAAAACGCAATATAACTGTACATATCATTGTTATTTTTTTCCATAACTTAGAAAGTGCTAAAAACAAATTTAAACTAACAATAAATGCACAGCATAATTGCATCAAAAAATAAAACTGAATACAGTTTGCTAAAGGTATAAATCCAAATATATCTGATCAGCTTATGTACAGTGATTTATTTTTCAAAACAAATATTATTCTGGATGATTTGGCTGTTGAAGATTTTTCCCCTTCTTCCAAAAGAAAAAAAAATTTCTCCATGCTAAATATTTACACGTCAATTCAATCTTTGCTCCAGAAATAAATCTCCAAAAATGCATCAGTGAAATTACCCAAAAGTGTTGTATAAATAAGACAATTTACTCTATTAAAAAGAGAACCTTATGAAAACAACTTCCTTTAAAGGAAATTTCACTCTGCAAATACACTTTAAACAACTTCATTTATATACATGACTTTCAGATACTTATAATATAAGCTCGTCTTACATTTGATGACTCTTTTGCACAGCAATTCAAAAACAAACTCCGAGGATTTGAGTAGACGAAATGTCTGATTATTAAATTTTTCAGACCCCTGTCCCCCCCCCCCCCCTACAATTTTCTTTCCATTTTTGCATCAATCCCGAGAATGCCCAAAAAAAAATTTTTTTTAAGATGGCTGGCCTCCTTTAGGATTCCTCTTTCCTTAAGAGTTCCTCTTTTAGGAGGAACTCTTTCATGCCTGTTGTATTATCTGCCGGTAGATGGCGCCAGAATATTTAAAAAGAAAGCGTAATAAAATACTGGATAACAGTGTTCGCTTCCTTATATCTGGGATTCCGATGTTTAATCTGGATTTTTAATTAAGAAATTAAAACATTATAATAGTATAGGATATACATGTTTTATAGGCAAATATGCTGAACAGGCATGATTTCAATTAGAAGATATCGTCGCTACGATGTCAAACTATCGAATGTGAAAAAATGCATTTTTCATTACTTTTAAAAATGAACCGATTGTCACCACTAAATTTTAATAGTATTCTTCAGAAGGGTTGCCAGTTTGGCTTCCTTAATCCTTCAGAAATTTCAAATCCATACTATAAATTACAAATAGAAATTTTTTCTTTGCTTAATGACAGGCATTTAGTGATTACTGAAAGTAAAAAAAAAATCTCAAAATTTCCGGTATGAATTCGGCTTCCTTGTATAAAACAGATGGCGAAACTGGCAGCCCTGTTCTTCAGATAAATTTTATTAGTGTTTTTACTTGGCGAAGAATTCTAATAAAATTTAGTGGTGACAATCGGCCCATTTTTAAAAGTAATGAAAAATGCATTTTTTCATATTCGATAGTTTGACATGGTAGCGACGATATTATCTCATTTAGCTGTAGCTAGCGTAGGTTTTTCATTAAGCCCAACATGGCGTTTAACTACCGTCGATTCGCAGACCAGAGTGGTCGCGCCCGGAATGGTTACAGACACTGTCTTGCCTTCGGATTTTATTATAAGTAGATTGAAAAACGCAGTAATATCTGTAATTGGGATATCATTCGTTTCGCTTGAACTGTGTGATTTTGCTGCCCAAACCTGAAACCATTGTGGACTTAGTTACACTGACGACTGTTTTAGTGATTTAGTAATTAAATAAAATAATTAAATATGAAAATCGGCTTGTATGAAATCCCTTTAAGAGGAGTCTTCACTCACTTGAAAATACCCTCTCGCTAATGTTAAACCTATGGGCAGGTTGTTTTCGAATTTCTCGTTTAAATTTCAATATATTAAAAGAATTTTTTTAGTTAAAGTACCTTTATTAAAAAAATCTGCAACTGAAATCGAAAAAGTAAAAAATAGCCATATTAGGGATCGACCTCAGCTATCTTATGCAAAAAAAATCCTTTAAATATATTGTAATTTAAACGAGAAATTCGAAAACAACCTGCCCATAGGTTCAACATTAGCCAGCGGGAGTTTTCAAGTGAGTGAAAACTCCCCTTAAAGAATGTATCGCTGCCTCTCAGACTACACTACTGTGCGAATTAATTGGGACAAACACAAAAATTTTCACAAATGTTGTTTAATTGGTATAGGTTAACTTACATGCACTGTATAGCAATCTAATATGAAATATGCCCTCCTCTAGCTTGAATGAGATCCTGTACACGCTTTGGAATGGATTCCACTAAATTAGAACATATATTTTTGATCTCGTCATCACGAAACCAAGCTTTTATAACATTCTCAATCATTCTTTTCTTTGTTGAGTAGTCCATTTTACTCACACGTCTCTTTACAATGCTCCACAAATTTTCGATTGAATTTAAATACAGAGATTTACCAGGTCAATCCAAAACTGTTAATTTCTGTTCTTGAAAAAGTTTCTTTGGTAGCTTAGAATTATGGCATGGAGCAAGATCTTGTTGAAAGATACCGACAGCACCAGCGAACGTTTGCATTATAGGTACAATTTTTCTTTCTATTACAGAGATGTATATTTTAGAGTTCATTATCCCTTCAACTGGTTCTAGCTGTCAGGTCCTCCAGAAGTAAAATAACTCTGGAGGACCACATGTCAAAACATATGTTTCTGAGGGTGCTTAACTGTTTGTGTAAGATGTTGTTCCCTGATGGGTTCTCCATCACTTCTCTTGACAAATCTTGGTCGAAACACTTGTACAAAAAATGCGTTTCGTCGCTGAATACAACCTTTTCCCAGTCTTGTGCGGTCCAGGATTGATATTTCCTGGCCCAATCCAAACGTTTTCTCTTCATTGCACGGGTTAATAACTGTTTTTTGATTGGTTTCCATGCAAATCTCCCAGCTTCAATAAGCCTTCGTCAAACTGTCGATGAATCCACGCTCACACCAGTAGCTAATAATTCTCTCTGAAGATCTGTACTTGTTTTGCGAGGATGCATTTTACTATTTCGTACAAGAAATTTGTCTGTTCGAGGTGTGGTCTTGCGTTTGTGTCCACATTTACTCTTTCATTTTGGAGACACTGTCCCAAAATTCTTTTGCTGATTAATAACCCTAGAAACACTGGATTTTCCAACTCCAACTGCTGCAGCAGTATCCCTTACAGTCATAAAGGTATGCTGTCTAAGGGTAACAATTCTAGTCCTTTTCCTGGGAGAGATATCCATTTCTTAAATACACGTCAGAAGCAAACAATTCACACAATCGACCACTTCTTACAGCAACTGAAGCGCAACTGCGGGGAAATATTTTCGACATGTCCTGATCACGTGGTCAAACCGATTTAGACTAGTCAAGGGCAGTCGCGCGTTGTAAGAAAATGCAGATGAAACCGGTTTGAGGCAGAAAATCCCCGAGAAAGGAACAATTTTCTTAAAAAACATGTTTGTCCCAATTAATTCGCACAGTAGTGTATTAGTTTTTAAGGGCCAAAGAAAGAAAACTAATAAAAATCCACTCACGGGTCACTATGGCTATTGTTACTATATCAGGAAATTAAAAAAGTTGACTGATTACTTAATACATTTTTTCAAAATTCTGTTTCACCAACATAATGTTCATATTAAATACCGACATACTGTATTAAAAAATGTCCTTAAATTTTTATTAATTTTAAATGCCAATTTTCAAAATTTATTAAGGTTGAGGTTTGCTGAAGGTTGAGGTTTGTTAAGGTTGAGCTTAATTGAGGTTTTCAAAGTTTGCTGTCTTAAACAAAATAAAAAAAAATTGAAGCAACAATCTTTGAAAACACATTTCTTCGATATTGAACAGAAACTTACTAATGTTGAAAATCAATTTTTTGTAAAGATATCACTTAAGAATTAGTCATATTTTAAAATTTCTTGCGGTTTAGCAAAAGATTCCGTGACTTGAGAAGATCACTGAACATTGTTAAATAGAGGTGGGTTGATAAGCATTGATTTTTGCCCCCCCCCCCCCCTCCCAAAAAAAGCATATTTTTTTATTCTTTTCATTATTTTAATATAATTTTGTATGTACATTTACTGTTTGTGATTGATTTTTGTTTGAAGATTGTTTAAATGTGTTATAAAAGATTAGAAACCTAGGTTTATTTAGTAAATTATAATGTATTTCAATTACATCAATTTGATTATGTTGTTTTTTTTTCCAATATGAAACGCTTATAACACCATTGTAGTTTTTATATATGCTAATATATGAATGAAATTGTAAAACATGTAAAAATATTGATGGTACTATATGAGCACTTCATATTGAAAAAAAAACCAAATTGTTATAATTGAAATATATTAAAATTCGCTAAATAAATCTAGGTTTCTGATCTTACAATCTTAAAAAAAATAATAACTGGAGAACCTATAAATATTATACCCGAAGTTATATTAAAGCAGTCAAAATATCTTTAAAAAAGAACAATTTTTTTTACACTATTGGGAAACCGAAAAACTATGATTATCTACCTGCATCTTTTGGTGCTAAGTTGAACCATCTTTTGGTGTTGCAGTAGCTGCAACCATGAGATGGTGAAACTTAGTTCCAACATTTGGGGTGAAGTTGAACTATAAATTGGTGTAAGGTTGCACCAATATGAAGTGTACCATAAATAGGTTTAAGGTTGCACCATATATTGGTGTAAGGTTGCACCAATTTAGGGCTCAACCTTAGCACCAAATGTTGGAACAACGTTTCACCATATTATGGTGGCAGCTACTGCAGCACACCTAAAATTGGATCAACCAAGGTCCAAATTTTCAACAGTGATAAAATATTAAATGACTTTTTTAGTCGAATAATAATGATCATCAAACATCAAATAAATGCTTTTTTTAATTTTTTTTTACAAAGAGCAATTTTCATTAATGGAACAACCCTAAAATGTTCTAGTTAAAGTTTTCTTTGTTAATAAAAGATTTTCTTACCTGATATCAAACTTCCAAGAACAAGTCCAAGTGCTACTATACTTCCAATCCACATGACTTCCTTGTCTGTTGGATTAATCGCACTGCCAGGTCTATGTTGCATGTCATACGTTGCCGGTGCAGAATATCCTGAAGAAAGTCCAACTGTTAAGCACAATAAGAGTGAAGTAAAAGCAGCTAGCCACATTTTCCGTATGCCGCAACATCTTTTGGTCACTGTCCGTTTGGGGGCCTCCCCAATTATGCCCTTTGCATCGTTTTCTGACTCCATGTACATGTTCAAACTGCTTCCGACGATGGATGAATCTTCCATTTTTTTAATGGATATTTCAAATATTGCTCATCCTAATAAATAAATAATAATTTAATAAATATATAAATACGTAAAAAAAAAATCTTGCAGGGAGATTATGTAAAATGTTAGGATTTTTTTTTTTACTGAGATTCCCAGTTTTAGTTTCAAATGGCAACGCTAAATGGCGCTCAATCAAAACATTAAAACGCGCTTTAACCTTTTACCTGGTGGAGATAGTATGTAGACAATGTAAATTATCAAAAGTGATGAAAACAAGGTTGGAATTAAAGATAATATTGATGGAATCGTCCTGCCATCAATTTTAAAGAGTTGTCTTTATAAACTTTTATATAAGGTCTATGGATCTAATATTTAGAAGAAGTTTCTGCCTGATCTGACAAACAAAACAATAAAAATTCCTGTTTCTATAACCAAAACTCACCGAGCAATTTTTTATTTTATGAAATTTTGGGGCTTTCCGGCACTAAAAATTC
The DNA here is from genome assembly GCA_963931845.1 of Maratus michaelseni. Taxonomy (NCBI): domain Eukaryota; kingdom Metazoa; phylum Arthropoda; class Arachnida; order Araneae; family Salticidae; genus Maratus; species Maratus michaelseni. The sequence goes on from OZ007596.1 coordinate 96,254,177, forward strand.
GTCTGTTCATTTTTAAGGCAAGAAAGCTCCGAACTTTTATAAAATTTAGTGTGACATAACTCGGTGAGTTTTGGTCGCTGAAAAATGGAATTTTAAAATATTTTACATTTCAGATAATATAGAAATATTTTTTAATATAATTTATAGGACCATTAGACAGTATAAAAATTTAAAAAGTGTAACTTTTTGAAAATTTATGACAAGGCTATTTCATCAACATAATCTTTATCCCTATCTTATTTTCAACACTCTTGCAATCTACACTGTCTACGAATTTCACCAGGTAAGGAGTTAAAGCACTCAGTGGTAATTTCAGTGGTTTACGCATGTTAGTTCGATTATATGTCTGTTAAATTTTTTGTTTTATTTATATTATTTTATTTATTTATTGGTACGTTTTAATTTCGTTATGGAATATTATCCGGAAACAAAAGCAGGACTATTTATACTGTTTTAAGTACAAAAAGATTTAATCTTTCGTAATTGAGCTGCAAGCGATAGGGATAGATTTTTTTGAAAATCATGCTTGAAAATTATTTTGAAAAACAATAACTAAAAAATCCCTGACAGGCACAGGTAGATTTCGAAGACACAGACCGTGGGGCACCTGTTTGTTGGGAATTGCGGAAGAAATGACCTTTTTGGCATGCTGCGGGAGTTGGAACCGCCCACTTCGAAACCTAACTTGTTTGCAGACGGAGCCAGCAGGAATTTTTTTTTTCAATTTTTTTTGCTATAAGGGTTGGTTCTATAAAAAACTTGTTAATATAAAAGTTTTAGATAATATTAAGAGGATTTATAATAAATTTAAGCGGATTTGATATCTTGTGAATTGACGAAGTTATGAATTTTTTTCTTCTAAATCCCCCCCCCCGCCTTGGGGCCATTTTTAACGATATCAAAAATCTGTCATACATAAATTTTTGGTCTCTTTCCTAGAAGTAATAATAACTTTTAATGGATTCGATACGTATCATAATTAAGAAATTATGGATTTTTTTCTGTTTTCACAAAAATCTCCCCCCATCCCCCCCCTGTTCGCTTTATCTTGCCCATTAACGAACTTGGCAGAGATTTTATGCCCCTTGATTTTATGTATCAGTTTGGAAGAGATTTGTGCACAATTATTGACGTTATCGTGTCCATAAAAAAGTGACATAGATATATAGATAAAGTTTTGAACTGGGGGTGGTTTTGGGTTCTAGAAGTTTTTTTTTTTTTTTTTTTTCAAAAATTGCAACTTAGGGGAGAATGTAATAGGTGGTATTTCTTACGAAATCTACCAAAAAAACAATAAATTGAGACACAAATTTCAAACAAATTGCATTTGAAAGAATATTTTTCCACTAATCGACGGTGTGAAAATTGAAATTTCGCGATATCTAGAAATTAAAAAATTTGCCGTAAAAGCTAAATTTATTGGTCAAGTGTTGCCACCATGAATGTGATTCATGGACATGTTTTTGTTTTATCTTAATATAGATTGTCCCAATTCCTGCCTCCTGTCATCTCTGCAATACAAAATCAAACATCCTAACTCTAAAATAGAGATATGCCAAACTTCAAACTGAAGAGCAAATTTTCTATAAAATGCTTCTGTATAAAAAAATACTAAATAAATAAGCAGGAGTATTTAAACATTGTTAAAGTGAATCGCTTACCTTTAGTGAAAAGATTATTCGAGCGAGATCAAAGGATGCGTCCATTTAATTCGTTTAAATATGATATGGTTCATCCTTCGAAGCAATGTCTCTTTATATTTTAATTTATTTTAAGTAAAAATTCCTACCTTTAAAAAAAAATCAGTAAATTGAGATACAGTTTTTAAACAAATTGAATTTGAAAAAAACATTTTTTTTCCTATTCGACGGTGTAAAAATTTAAATTGTGCTATGTTTAAAAGGTAGAAAAATTTCCGTAAAAGCGAAATTTATTGGCCATGTGTTGCCACCGTCAATATGACGTCAACGTTACACATGGACATTGTTTTGGCTTTATAATATAGATTGCATTATACAGATGAGAGGAGGCAAAACCCTCTTCTCATTTAAACAATACAAAATTAAACATTCTTACTGTAGAATATACTTATGTCAAATTTTGAATTGAAGAACAATTTTTCCGTAACATGTTCCTGCATAAAAAATAATTAAGCAAATAAGCAGGAGTATTTAAACAATGTTAAAGGTCCTTATACCTTTATTGAAATGATTAATCGAGCGAGGTCAGGAGATGCGTCATTTTAATTCGTTTAAATATGATATGTCCCATCCTTTGAAGCAATGTCTCTATATATTTTAATTTCTTATACTGAAGTAAAAATCCATGCTTTAAAAAATCAGTAAATTGAGGTGCAGTTTTCAAACAAATTACCGCAAATTGCAAAGGATATTTTTTTCCTATTGGACGGAGTAAAATTTTAAATTGTGCGATATTTAGAAGTTAGAAAAATTGCAGTAAAAGTGAAATTTATTGGTTAGGTCGTTGGCATCGTCAATTGTGACATTAATGTTATACTCATGGAGATGTTTTTGCTTTATAATATAGCTCGTATTATATAGATGAGAGCAGACAAGACCATCTTCGAATCTATACAATACAAAATTAAACATTCTAACAGTAATATATACTTATGTGGAATTTTGAATTGAAGTACAATTTTTCTATCGATTGGTTCTCTCTATATTAAAAAAAAAAAAAAAAAAAAAAAAAAAATCCCTGACGGGTCGGCCTACAGGTAGATTTCGAAGACGCGGTAAATGGGGCGCCTGTTTGTTGGGAATTGCGGAAGAAATGACCTTTTTGGCATGATGCAGTAGTTGAAACCGCCCACTTCGAAACCTATCTTGTTTGCAGGCGGAGCCGGCAGGGATTTATTTATTTATTTATTTATTTGTTATAAGGGTTGGTCCTACAAAAAACTTGTCAATATAAAAGTTTTAGATAATATTAAGGGGATTTATAATAAATTTAAGCAGATTTGATATATTTTGAATTGACGAAGTTAGGAATTTTTTTCCTTCTAAACCCTCCCTTTTTTCACCCCCTTGGGGGCATTTTTAATGATATCAAAAATCTGTCATACATAAATTTTTGGTCCTTTTTCTAGAAGTAATAATAACTTTAAACGGATTCGATACGTATCATAATTAAGAAATTATTGATTTTTTTCTGTTTTCACAACCCCCCCATTCCCCCCCCCCCCCCCCCTGTGTCCGATTTTGCCCATTAACGAACTTGACCGAGATTTTATACCCCTTAATTTTATGTATCAGTTTGGAAGAGATTTGTGCAGAATTATAGCAGTTATCGTGTCCATAAAAAAGTGACATAGATAGATAGAGAGAGAGAGAGAGATAAAGTTTTGAACTGGGGGTGGTTTTGGGTTCTGGGAGTGATGATCGGCGTAGATCTGCAAAAATTTTTCGAAAATTTCAACTTAGGTGAGAATGTAATAGGTAGCATTTCTTACGAAATCTACCTAAAAGTAACCACCTCAAGACACAAAAGGCTGCGACGCGCCGTAGCCTTTTGTGCCTTGAGGTCTTTCTAGGCTAATATTCAGAAAACTATTGCATATGAAAATATGACAATTGGTAGTTTTATAGAGAAATGATCGATAAACACGCTGAAGCAGACAGATTTTAAATCTAAAAATTATTTTAAGATATATTTAATATTAAAGTCGGTCAAAATAGTTTACTTAAAAGAGCTTTATAGGAACAAAAAATTTGCATAGGAATTTAATAATATTTTGAAAATATATAATTGATAAACTTGCGGGATACAGTGAAATTATTTTTTTTAATTTGACTAATGCTTTGAGAGTTTTTTTTTTTTTTTTCAATTTGTTATTCAAAATTTCATCATTTTAATTAAGATTTATTTCATATTTTGAAGCAGCCATCTATTTAAATCGTTGTCAATTTGTAAAATAGCACACATAATAATATTCCCTTCAATTAAAAAATGTATTTACACGTGACTATTAAAAACGGAAATAAAACTTTAAAATAATAATTAAAAGATCACGTGTTAAAAGCAGTAAATGGAGAAAATTACGTCATAAAAAATGTACTTGCACGTGGAGATCAAAAAGAGAAATAAAACTTGAAAATAATAATTACGCGTTCAAAGCATTAAATGAGGGAACTTACGCCATATGAAAATGCTCAAATTACAATTATTTTCGAACAGTTTTAATTAAAAAATATATTTACACGAGAGATTCATTTATTTCAACAAAATTTTTTAACTGTTGTTTCAAATTTTAAAACAGCATAAATGATAATATTTCCCTTCAATTAAAAACTATATTTTTACGTTTAATAATGAGAAGAAGACTTTGTTGAAAATTACGTCATATTGGAAACATTTAAAACGCCTTTACTGGAAACAATTTTCTTATAGCATCGTTATAAAATTCCCCGATGCAGCGACATTGTTTACTTAGCCATTTTACACAAGTTGATTTTTAAATGCTTAATTGATCTTGTTTAATCAATCACGAAAACAGTTGTTAGTTTTTTTTATAGCAGTTTATTCGGCTTTAAAATCTCTCAGTCAAATGAATAGAAACCCGATTACAGGACATCACCACTGGTCGTTTAATTTTAATTCAATCTTCCGTAATCATTTTAGAGTTGATCAAATTAGTGTGTTTTTAGAATTTGCGGTGTCAGAACAGTGTAGCTAGTAGGGGACATTGCCCCCTAGTGTAAGAAAAAAATAATTAAGGAAATAAGCAAGAGTATTTAAACATTGTTAAAGGTGAAACGCTTACCTTTACTGAAATGATTCATCGAACGAGGTCAGGAGACGAACCATTTTAATTTGTTCAATATGATCTGTTTCATCCTTCGAAGCAATGTTTTTACAAATTTTAATTTATTATACTGAAGTAAAAATCCATACCTTTAAAATTCATTTAACTTTGATCACGCAACAAAAATAAGCAAATAAAAAGCAATAATCAAACATTAGATTACAAACAATTTTCTTTCTTTGGCATTGAGAGATAACGGGAAACAGACAGTTGATAACTTTATCATAAAATAATAAAATTTTACAAAAAAAGCTGTGTAATGCCTGACAAAAATAAATAAATAAATAAAATAATAAATTTGTAGGGCGTTGAAATCCAATGAGATACTGTAGTAATTATTAGAAATGTCAACAAACGGTAGGATATTATTTTTTCGCTCTCAACAATGCCAAAATTTCTAGCACATCACGAATTCAATTTTAAACTTTTTAACACTTTCCGGCATATTTGAAAAGTGTTTATGACTGCGGTTTGTCCGTCTGTTCTTACTCTAACACTTGTAAACATACTCGGATTGCCATGTAATTTTTATATTATATTGAGGTTTAACTATGGAATGTTCGGTATTGAAAATGAAGTGTGTTGCATAGATAGTTTGTTTACAGAGATACGCAAAAGAATTCCATTATATTGTTGTCTATGGGGGAAAATCGCTTGCTGTGCATTTTATTGATATTAAGATATTTAAAAAATAATGAGGTTGATATGCATCACTGAGGTGCACTAAAATAAACTTTCTAAGGCTTATAGAATAAGTAGCATTTTTAGTTCGTTTACTGGGCACACAAAAGAATTCCATTACATTATGATCTATGAAGGAAAAAACATTTGCGGTACATTTTAATGATGTTATGATACTTCAAACACAATGAAATTAAAAAGGATTACTGAGGTTCACTTCAATATGCTTTTTTTTTATAGATTATGGAGTGCGTAGCGTTTATCGTCCATTTACAGAGGCGCACAAAAGAATTCGGTTACTGGACTATGATCGATAATTGTTGGAAGTGCGTTTTCCGCTGTTGTGCGTATTTTTAAATGTATCAAGTTTTTTTTGTATATTACGTACAAGGGCGGATATAGGAATAAAAAATAAAACCTAATTTTGATCGAAATATTCTTAGGTATGAGTTCGAATTGGGCCATGCCTGTTTTGGTTACCACTGTGTATCCATTTTGGGCACTGTTAAATACCCATTTTGAAAGTGCAAGTGACAACAGAAATAATGTATATGATGATTGAAATGGTAGCTTATGTAATCATATAGCTGTGGTCATCTCTCTGAGCTGGAAAGCTGAAGGTCATAAGTTCGAGTCTCATCACGGTAAGTGTTAGCTTTTTACTGAGGACTGACTCAAATAGAGAATTTCTCCCCATATAATGTCAAATTGTTCTTGAAGAGTGGTCTTTTTTTTTTTTTTTTTTTTTTTTTTTTTGTCCTTTAAAAGTCATTTTAACGAAATGAAAATTCCTACAAAATATGGAAAATATCATAAAACGGAAAAATAAAAAAATAAAATAAATTTTTTTTCAGAAATCAAGGAACATGTCCTAGAATTTACGAGTTTCGTTTCGTTAAAATACTGAAATGGTATTGTCATCCCGATTGCCAGTACAGTTTCCACATTTTAACGAAAAAAGAAATGGCGTTTTGAATCCAAGGAAGCATCAATATTAGATTATAATCGGTTTTACTGACATTAAAGCAGTTAAATATTTTTGCGGATATTGCCGAAACATTTGTGAAATGCCATCTGTTCAATATTGGATTTCAGGGCAATGAATGCAATATTGATCAAGATATAGCCAATATTGCCTTGCAACGGGGTAAAAATCTATAGAACTTCCAAATAAAAATTATTGAAAAGAAAAGAAAGTTTGGTATATTTGGTGTAAAGATTGAAATAGGATTTCTTTTTTCATAGTTACATAGTCTGAAAACGTTACACAAGTGTGTAAGGGTGATCGAAGATGGCACAAAGGGTTTCGTTTAACATTAATTTCGAAACACTTTATCCTTTAATTAATAGATCCAAATTATTCATTTACAATTATTAAATCCTTATCCTTTATCAGTACACTTTATCACTAAAAGCATAGAAGGCAGCACCATTAAATTTAATATTAAACTGATTGCAGAAAGAAGCTATTTTTTTTAATCAAATTAAAAATATTCAAGTGGATGTTAAAACAAAATTTCAAATTTTAAATTTTCTCAAAACAAAACAAATTGTTTAAACGAAATTAAAAATTCTCGAATTTCTCAGAAAAAAAAATCTTTGAATTAAAAAAATAATTGATAAAATATTTTTCAACAACTTTTAGTCTTAAAATGGCAAAAAAAAAAAAAAAAAAAAAAAAAAAAAATCTGTAAAATTGAATCTATTAGAAAATGAAATCTATTCCGGGGAAAAAATTCAAACTCCGACGCCAAGCTTCGAACAAGAAATCTTTTATACAGCAACAAGTGCGCTACCACTGATCTACCTAGCCTACGCGAAAGCGACAGAAATTAAGTTTCTGTTTTAAAATGTTTATAGCAGAAATGGTTGTATGCCATTAAATTAATTCATTTAATTAAAATAAAATAGGATTTTTTTCAAAATTTTATGATTTGTCGTGTGATTTAGCTATAAGTATGCAAAATTTCAAACTCTAACTTATACAGTTTCCGATAATGAACTCTATGACAGACAGACAGAGAAGTGAGACGAAAAGGGTTTCATCAGATGAACGAAACCTTAAAAAAAAGAGATTACACGTACTAGGTTTCTTCAGCTATTACAAGTTCACACGCAAATATTTCCGTTTAATAGTATAGATAGTAGAATTAATGATTTCATTACTTAAAGTTTTGGGATGTATATTTAAACTACATTAGATATAATTAAACATATGTAATAAATTTATACCTGATCAAAACTTTGCTAAAATTTTAAGAATTGTGATTATAAACAATTTCACATATATAAATAAATCTATACTTATAAAGGAGTAGCTTGATATTCTCATAATCAACGCCGATCCTCTCAACCGTTTGTCCTAGAACAATTAAATTTGGAAGTCATGTTCTATACACAATGTAGGCACGTACTAAGAAAGGATTTTTAAGAATTCACAGTCTAAGGGGGTCGAAAGTTTTAGATAATTTCGTCTTTTCAACATATCTCAGCAGGAGTTTTAAGTATAGGAGAGTGAAATTTGGGATAACAATTCTACTAAAGAATAGTTAAACTTGTATTTCAGGCGATTTTAGAAATTCAACCATTAAGTGGGTTAAATGGGGGTTCAAAAATTTTCGGTGATTTCACATTTTCTCCATATTTCATCAGCAGGTTTAGGTAAGAGAGTGAAATTCAAGATAACAAATCTACTAAAAAAATAATTAAACCACATATTTAAGCGATTTTAGAAATTCAACAACAAGTGGGATAAATGGGGGTCTGAAGTTTTAGGTCATTTTGCCTTTTCGCCATATCTCAACAACAGTTTTAGTTAAAAGCGGAAAATTCAGGATAACTAAAGTAGGATAACTGTACTAAAAGTTACTTAAACACATATTTCAGGGATTTAAAAAATTCAACTGCTAAGAGGGTTAAATGGGGGGTCGAAAGTTTTTAGTCATTTCACGTTTTCCCCATATCTCAGCAGCAGTTTTATGCAGGAACGTGAAATTCAGGATAACAAATCTACTAAAAAAATAATTAAACACATATTTCAGCGATTTTAGAAATTCATCCTCAATTATGAAAATTCATCCTGGGTGTTAAATGGGGGGTCGAAAGTTTTAGGTCATTTTGCCTGTTCGCCATATCTCAGCAGCACTTTTAGTTAGGAGCTCGGAATTCGGGATAACAAATCTACAAAAAATATAGACAAACATGTATTTCAGCAATTTTAGAAATTCAGCAACTAAGGTGGGTTAAATAGGAGGTCAAATATTTTAGGTCATTTTACCTTATCTCAGTAGAAATTATAGGCAGAATCATGAAACTCAGGATAACAAATCTACTAAAAAAATAGTTAAACACGTATTTCAGCGATTTTAGAAATTCAGACACTAAGGGGGGTTAAATGAGGGTCGAATGTTTTACGCTATTTTGCCATATCTCAGTAGAAGTTAAAGTTAGGAGCGTGAAATCCGGGATAACAAATCTACTAAAGGATAGTTAAACATGCATTTCAGGTGATTTTAGAAATTCAACTACAAAGGGGTTAAATGAAGGGTCGAAAATTTTCGGTGATTTCACCTTTTTTTTATATACCGCTAACCAGGCCCCTATCTGCCCGGCATGAATGCCTAGCTTGACGGGTTAGTACCTGGGTGCGGGGTGGAAATCGCCTGATCACAGCATGGCTCTGATCCACCTGACTGTAGATTTGTTCACATCGCTGCTGTGCTTGCTCTCTTGTGGTTTGCTACAGTTATCTTTGTTTGCCGGTTCAAGGTTTCATTTTAACTTTGTTGAATTGACAGATTTAATTAGTCTCGTAATTTGGAACCTTGATCAGGTGACGAGACCCTCACCTGACTAGGCACCCCCAGAGGTATAATTCACAGGTAACTTGGAGGGCTTTGCACCCACGACGGATTTTACATACACCAGGTGCCATTAGCGTACATAGATTTACATATTTGCCATGTCTGTTGGCTTGTCACGTTCATGGTGGGTTGTCGCTGTAGTGTTTTTCGTCTCTTTTATGGGCTGATTTCACTTCTTGTTGTATTCGTCTCTGTCTCTGGCGTTTTTATGGGCTCACCCCTGTTGTGGGTTGTTTTTGTCTATCATTCATTGGGCTTTTGTCTCTTTCTTGATATATTGTTACTTCTAGCTTGTGCTAGAGCTAGTTGTCACTCGGTGATTTCACCTTATCACCATACATGCGCTGTGTCTGTCGTTAGCTCAGTTGGCAGAGCAGTGGACTGTAGATGGAGTAATCAGAAATCCGTAGGTCGCTGGTTCGAATCAGACTCGACGGAATTTCTTTTTTCGTCGATGATATATAATAAAAAAATATTACTTATGTGTCTCATTTTATTTCTCATATATATTTATATTGAGAGAAACTGTAAAAAAGCACTTAAAACTAAAAGAGTTCCATTTGGAATTTTATGTAATGTGTTAAATGAAACAAAGGCTGTGTCGGTCGGTAGCTCAGTTGGCAGAGCCGTGGACTGTAGAAGACGGCGTAATCAGACATCCATAGGTCGCTGGTTCGAATCCGGCTGTACGGAATTTCTTTTTTAGTCGATGATATATAATAAAAATATTCCATGTGTGTCTAATTTTATTTCTGATGCATATAATTACACTGAAAGAAGTTGTAAGAATGCGTTTAAAAAAAAAAAAAGAGTTTCATTTGGTAGTTTATTTAATGTGTTAATTGAAACAAATGGTGTGTCCGTCGATAGCTCTGTTGGCCGAGCAGCCCCACCAGTGGCTGAGAGGTTCTGCTCTCAAAGCTGGTAGACGGGAGGTGCTGGGTTTATACCCCTGTCGCGCTCGTCGACCTAACCGTTCGGAGTTTTCCGTGGTTTTCTTTGAACCTTGGCGAAAATACGGGTTAGGATCCCTTAGAAAGACCCTTACGGAGGGCACTACCCCCAGGGCTTATATTCCTCGTGTTGATAATCGGCCGTCATAACATCAACCAACCAAGCTGTTGGCCGAGGGGTGGATTGTAGATGACGGAGTAGTCAGAAATCCATAGGTCGCTGGTTCGAATCCGGCTCGACGGAATTCCTTTTTTAGACGATGATATATAATAAAAAATATTACTTATGTGTCTCATTTTATTTCTCATATATATAACTCTGCCGGTCTTCGCCCGTCTAGTCGGTCGCTTCCGAGTGAGGCCCAGATACAAAGTACTACTTGGGCCCCACCGCTAGATAATCACGAGCAGGGCCCAGTATTACTTTGTCAGGGTGTTCATGAAAAAAATATTTATGTCGCGAAATCTTTATTTAAGTGCTTTTTTATATTCTTATTAGTTATTTTCGTACACTTTTAATTTAAGGTATTTTCTTTATATTTTTCTGGTTGCATGTAAAATACACTTTCTGAGCCCCAAGCGAAGTCAGAGCGGTACACTGCACTATTTTGGAGCACCACTCGGAAGCGACCGGCTAGACGGGCGAAGACCGGCTAGTAATTATATATTTGTTTAAAGCATTTATTTATTTATTCATAAGCTTAAATGTCTTTAGAAAAATAATTTATATTAACTTTCATTTTAATACTCTTTAACATTTTAAAAATTGAGAAAAAACAAACAAATTTAATCAATAATTAAAAAACAGATATAATTTAAATGATTGATTTTAATTATCTGATTAAACTATACGTTCACAACTTGATTTTTTTTATAAACTAATTAATTGTAATTTTCTTCCGTAGATGTCACCATAGTTACTATTTGTAACGGCGGCGTAGAGAAATTGATGTACTCGCTGAAAGTGATAAGCTTGTTAACTTTATTTTTGATCGACAGTCTACAGATGAAGAAGGTTCGAGCTTGATAAAAATATCCTTTTTTACAATAGCTGTGACCATCTCTTTCTTCAAGCATTTCGGAAACAACGATTATACAGACCACGTTAAATGCTTATATTTGTATACCATGACATTGCCAGAAACTATGATCTCATTGAAAGAATGCAAAAATTTCCCTGATGTGTTATTTATACACGGAAAAGTTGTTATAGCTTAGCTTCTGACCAGTTGTATTGAACATTTTCCATATTATAAACTCCAAACCTTGCTTCTGCTAAAACGTTGAAACAGTTATGTCGTAAGAATGTTCGAGATTCTATTCAAAAGTGCCTTTCGTTAACAACACAGCTTTTCTAAAATACATTTTTCCACCTCTATAAAAGTGTTTTTATAACACTTGTAGAAATGTATTTATTTCAATAAATTGATTTATCTTCTGTGCCACGCTATCCAAAATCATAAGTAAAATTTATGTAAATGATTATTTTGCGTCATATTATCCACTTGCATACATTTCCCTTTGTTTGGATACTATGACGCAAAATAATCATTTACATAAATTTTACTTATGATTTTGGATAGCGTGGCACAGAAGATAAATCAATTTATTGAAATAAATACATTCCAATACATAATATAGGCTCAGTGAAAGTAATATATTTAAAAGTGTATTGAAAAATTAAAAGTATTGTTTGTATGTGTAAATATACTTTAGAAGACAAACCAAAAATAATTTAAATTGAATTTTAAAAGAGTCCTATTAAATTAACGTCAAGGTGTCACTCAAATTTTGATATCATTTCTTTTAAAACCCATATTTTGAATTCATGAGAGATGTGAATGAAAAAGCATCAGCGAATAAATTTTATATATTTTTTCATATTAAGATAAAAATTGCACCTGTGAACATAAATAAAACTAAAAAGAAAATTATGATTTAAAAAAAATTATTAACATAGCGTCACTTAAATTTGATATCATTGCTTTTAAGACCCATATTTAAAATTCATAGAGCCAAAAGAAAGTGCTGCGTCAACACTTTTAACCCGTTAAGGGTTTTTGTACTGATATCATTACTTTTTTAAGGTTATTAATGAAAATGTCAATTAGTCGAAATTAAGTATAGGGTATAAATTAATCATTAGAATAAAATTTTAAAGAAATGCTAAAAAAGACCCCTTGGACCCCAATAAAATATGAGGGTGGTGGCCCAGGGAGAGGAATCCAAGACTCAACTTTTAAATTATACAGCGAGAGAGTAACACAATTAGAAGGATGAAAATGCATGGCAAAACCCGTTTGTTCCATCTTCCTCCGCCAAAGGGCGCAATCTTTTCTATACAAACATAGCTGAAAATTTTCAGGCTGTCGATTCCGAGTCAAATGAGCCATACATCGTCGTGATCGGTCCCATAGAACCCGATAGGGAAGTGCCCCTGGTGGTGAAACTTGGAACTAAAATCAATATATCCTGTCGATGTCGAGTCGAATGAATCAAACTGCATTGAGATGGGACCCATAGAACTCGAGTTAGCAGCAAAATCCGTTAGTTCCATCTTCCACCACCAGGGGGCGGATTCTGTTCCATGCAAACATAGTTGAAATCTTTGAGGCTGTCGATTTCGAGTCGAATGAGCCATACCTCGTCGTGATGGGGTGCATAGGACCCGAGATAAGAAAGCGCCCCTGGTGGTGAAACTTGTAACTAAAATCTATATATCCTGTTGATGTCGAGTCGAATGAATCAAACTGCATTGTGATGGGACCCATAGAACTCGAGTTAGCAGCAAAATCCGTTAGTTCCATCTTCCACCACCAGGGGGCGCACTCTGTTCTATACAAACATAGCTGAAATCTTTCAGGCTGTCGATTTCAAGTCGAATGAGCCATACCTCGTCGTGATCAGGCCCATAGAACACAAGATAGGAAAGCGCCCCCTGGTGGTGAAACTTGTAACTAAAATCTATATATCCTGTCATGTCCAGTTGAATAAATCAAACTGCATTGTGATGGGACCCATAGAACTCGAGTTAGCTGCAAAATCCGTTAGTTCCATCTTCCACCACCAGGGAGAGCACTCTGTTCTATACAAACATAGCTGAAATCTTTCAAGCTGTCGATTTCGAGTCGAATGAGCCATACCTCATCGTAATCGGGCTCATAGAACACGAGATAGGATAGCGTCCCCTAAGTGGTGAAACTTGGAACTAAAATCGATATATCCTGTCGATGTCGAGTCAAATGAATCAAACTGCATTGTGATGGGACCCATAGAACTCAAGTTAGCTGCAAAATCTGTTAGTTTCATGTTCCACCACCAGGGGGCGCACTCTGCTCTATACAAACAGCTGAAATTGTTGAGGCTGTCGATTTCGAGTTGAGTGAGCCATACCTTGTCATGATCGGGGCCATAGAACCTGAGATAGGAATGCACCCCTGGTGGTCAAACTTGAAACTAAAATTGATATATCCTGTCAATGTCAAATTGAATGAATCAAACCATGTTGTGATAGGACCCATAGAACTCGAGTTAGTTCCAAAATCCATTAATTTCCCCTTCCACTGCCAGGGGCGCACTCTGTTCTATATGAACATAACTGCCCCTGGTGGTGAAACTAAAATCAGTAAGTTCTATCGAGGTCGAGTCGAATGAGCTAAACTGCATCACGATTAGGAATGCACAACCTGTGGCCCGTGAGGGGTAACTGGTGGCCCGCAGAGACCATACATGCCAACCTATCCAAAAATTTCGAATTTCCTTAATAATTCGTGAGAAAAATGCGCAAATTTTGTCCATAGATCGTAGGAAAATATGAATTTCATCGATCAGGTGCATAAAATTATGAATTGCATCGACTGGATGCAAATTTTGTCGAATGGGCATGGAAAAATCACAAATTTCGCCATTTTGTCGCTAGAAAAAAAAACGCAGATTTCAATAATCGGTCAACAGAAACCAGAGATGCCAAAATCGGTAATTCTGGAGTTGTAAATTTCGTCAATCACTCAAAATCTTGAATTTTGTAAATCAGTTGAAAAAACCTGCAAATTTTGTCGATAAGGCACTTAAAATCGCAAATTTCATGGATCGAGCAACGAATTTCATCGAATGGCATGGAAAGATCGCGAATTTCAACGAACAGTCGCGGAAAAAATTTGCAAATTGTCCATAGATTGTGGGAAAACATTATGAATTTTGTCTATCGGTTCTGCAAAATTATGAATTTTGTCGATAGGCATGGAAAATCGCAAATTTCGTATATTGGGCGTAGAAAAATCAAGAATTCCATCGAATGTTTGTGAAAAAATTGTAAATTTCAACAAACGGTAAAAAAAAAAAAAAAAAAAATGAAAATTTTACCATTGTCTAGAGAAGAAAAATTGTGAATTTCATTAAATGGCCGACGGAAAGCATATCAGTTGAAAATCACGAATTTTGTCAATCAGGCACAGTAAAAACATGAATTTTGTGGATCGGGAGAAGGAAAATCATAAATTTTGTTGAACGCATGCATAAAAATCATGAATTTTGTTTATCGGGCATATAAAAATTATTAATTTCGTCAAACGGATCCATAAAAATCAAGAAACTCATCAATCGGGTGCGTAAAAATCTTGAATTTCATCGATCAGGCGTGTAAAAATATAGGACAAAATTGCCATTCGCCAATCGGCGAGTAATACTGAAAATTTGGCGACTGACTTTACTGCCACCACTGGTCAAACTTAATAGTCCCAATTGCGATGATTGAATGGAAAAAGATATTTTTTCCCCGCTGTCGCTCGACAAATTTTGAAACCATTTGGCGAATTTCACGATTTTTTCCCCGAAATTATTTGACGGATTGTGACTTTTTTTCTTCTCGAAGCCATTCGACGATATTCGAAAAAATTTTCCTCTGAAACCAGTTGATGAATTTTGTGATTTTTCCACTATCAATGAATTTTGTGATTTTTCTGCTATCGATTGATGAATTTCGTGATTTATCGACTATCGATTAATGAATTTCACGACTTTTTTCATGAACGAACAAATTGTGCACTTTTTTTCCACTGCTATTCGACGAATTTTGCAATTCTGTTCCGCGATTGTTAGACAAATTTCACTATTTTTCTCCCGAGATCATTTGATGAATTTTGTGATTTTTTCCCCCGAACGTATTTGACGAATTTCTCTAATTTTTTCACGACAGTTAGACATAATTAATTTTTTTCCTGAAATGCCTGATTTCTTTCCCGAGACCATTTGACGAATGTCGCGATTGCTTTCCCAACACTATTTGACAAATTTCGCCGTTTATTCCACAATCGTTTGACAAATTTCTTAAATTTTTTATCAAGTATTTGTAAATTTGTTATTGGTCATTGCTGAAAAACAGGAGTAAAAAAATCCATGTACTGGCCAGTGTTCACTGAGTAAAAAAGTTGAAACCTATACATAAAAGTTGAACCTATACATAAAAATCATGAATTTTTTAGAACGGGCACATAAAAATCACAATTTTGTCAAGTAGCCGCATAAAAATCACAAATCCATCTAGTGGGTGCATTCTTCCAAATTTGCAACCGAACAGTGCTGTATGTATGGATAATGCTAATTATCCTCCCTCCCCCCTACCCAACATCTCCTCGAAACAAAATTCTCTCTGTGCTACTGATGGTGGTCCTCGACAACCCAACAATTTTTTAAGTGGCCCTTCGCCTAAAAAGATTGGGCACCTCTACTATCAATTAACAATAAATTAACCTATCGCTTGTGTCATGTATTCATGAGCGGTGATTGCAATGCAAATTCTTGTTTACAAGAATAAGACTCATATTAGGTATTTTATTATTTATTTATTATTTGTTTACTTATTTTGATTTGATTTTCTTGTCCTTTTAGAAATTGACTTTAGATTGTTACTTAAATGGTGAGATGATTGTCAATTACCTGTTTTATCGATAAAAATGATACAAGGTAAGGAAATTGCATCGTGTCGAGTGAATATTTAGGAAGTATTTTAAAACCCGCAGACTAAAGAAGATTTGTGTTTTACTTGTTAGCTATATTTTGCAACTCTCCAAATTACTGCAATGTAAATATAGTATGAAGTTAACTTTCCTCTGTTGTATAGCTAATTTTATTGGAAAAAAACCCTGAAAATGCATTGTTGTAGTAATCAATTATTTTTGCAGTTGTGTAAATTCTGTCATAACAATTTTCAACTAAGGGAAATCTTACATTGGACATTTAATCACAGTATTTTAAATAAGAAAACTTAAAATATTTGCAAATTAAAGAAATGAAAAGAGATTTTGTTTTTAAATTACATCTAAATATTTTTTTTTTTTTTTTTTTTTTTTTTTTTACAAAAAATGCAAAATTCGCCAGTCATTCGGGAAATTATCACAAAATTCTACTAATAAAATGGGACTGTAAACAAACTGGTTCAAAATGTGTCCTTTTTAAAAATTAAATTCCATCCCAGCAGCCCTGTTGTTATGTTAGTCGAGCACTAGCTGATCGACAAAATTTTTTAATCTCGCCAACCTTTTTTTTCTGACCAATCTTTAACATAAGCTAATAAAGTATAGCCAACATTTTAACATTGCTATATAGTATCTTAAAAAACTTACTTAAAAATAGCTGAAATATAATCTTGATAAAATACGTAAACACAAACATATCAATACAAATAACAAAATCTCATGTAATCGGGTAGGGGAGATCGGTACTCAGTGGACCACTTTTTCAGTTAAATTTTTTTTCTCTTTAACAGACTGACCAATCTGTATGAAAATATTTTTGAATATTCCTTAAACCTTCTTACATCCATCATAATTTTCTCACAACATAGTTTTCAATACATTAAAAAAAAATATATATATATACACTGGTCCACCCACCAGGGTACAGTGGACCACTATTAGGTATTATCTAAAATATAATATAAATCTATTTTTCATTAATCTACTAATTCTTTTTTGTTGCCTCTTCATTCGCAAAATAACATAGTAATATAAATTTTGAAACAAAAACAAAAAATTAATTATATTTTGAAAATAATAACAGATTAATACAGGAACAATTGCAATTTAGTTGAAGTTATTACTTAAGTACAAAAAAAATCAGCTCACAATAAAATTTGCAAATGAAATTCCAAAATACTTATCAGTAAGATTGAGCCTGGAATTTTCAAGAAATAATTTTGGGTCTGCGAGCAACATTATGAAATCATTGACATCAACAGCAGATTCATCTAGAGTTTCGGGAGAAATAAACTGATTTCCATTCAATTTGCATCTCATGAATCTTACTTGAATAGAATCATCAACAATTAGACTACAGTTATATTTATCAAAGGCAGTAAATACAAAACAAAATATTTCTTACTATGTTAAAAAAATTGTTATTTTTATTTGTTTACTTTATTTTACAGTTAATTCTACTTTAAAACAATCTTTCTTTATAGAAAACAATTATTACATATTTTGAACATTCTGCATTAGAGGAGCAGAGTGGATTGTGGACCACTGTACCCCATGTTGAAGTTCAATAAATAATCATATTAATATTATTTATAGCTTTCTTTTAAACATAATAACTTTAAAGCAAAATAAAAACAAGTATCTTAGCTTTTCAAAAAAGCTGTTTTATTTTATTTATCTACAACCTTTAATTACTAAAAAAATAAAAATATGATGATGAAAAATTTTACTTTTAGAAGCTCAAAACAACAAAGCAGGATAAAATAGTTCAATCTGAGCTAAACATACTTTCTGAAGGCTATAAATAATCATTGCAGTGCTGTTGTCTATTAGGATAGAAGAGAAGCTTAAAAAAAATTTAAATAAATAAAATATTAGGGGTGGTCGACTGTGTCCATAGGTTCACTGTGTACCGGTCTCCCCTATATTAATGATAGGCTTAGTCAATAAAAAAAATGTTAAAGTAAACCATAACATAAATTAGAAACATTGTATTTCATAATGAAAACATCGTATCTAATTTTATATACATAAAAGTGAAAACTTACGTTATATAAATTCCCTATATAATATACCAAAGTTTCATCACAATTAAACGTATTTCAATCACACTGAAATAAAAAGTTTTAGTTATTAAATTTGTGTGAGGTGAATGATGGGAAAGTTTGATTTGGAGAGTTGGAAAATATAGCTAACAAGTAAAAAACCAATCTTCTATCGTCATCTGATTTTTAAAAGACTTCTTTAAAAGATTCACTTGCCATAATGCAATTTCCTTATATTATTTTTAACGATAAAACAGGTAATACTATTGACAATTATCTCACCATTTACACCACTAAATCAAAAGACAATTTCTAAAAGGACAATCTAATCAAAATAAGTAAACAAACAATAAATAAATAGTAAAATACCTCATATGAGTGTTATTCCTAAACAACATTCGCGACTCAAAACAAACAGATGATTGATTCGTTGATTAGAGTCTGTTTCAAATTAACTGATAAAAAAAAATCTGAATCTTTTTTTCCTTTAAAAAATCACAAATTAAATATAAATAACAATTAAATTGTATATGTATAATTATAAAATATTTCAATATTTTAATCAAGGAATCTAAATATTTTTCGACTTAATGAAGATTTTGAAATAAGAAATTCTTTATTATAACAAAAAAGAAAAATATACAAACAATAATTTAATTTAATACATATATATTACATATTAAAAATTGCATTAAAAACTGTTTTCGTATTAAAAAAAAAAAAAGAATCTAAATAGTTTTTCAGCGATATGGATATGCTTTAACGTTTAACTGTAACCGTAATAGGCAAGAGCTTCCTTATTGCGCAGTAATAAAAAGCAGTGAAAAGGCTGAAGATCTGTAATGTTAGTCTACCAGAAAAAGCATAAGAAAATAGTCCGATTTTAAAAGTGGATTATATTGAAAACAAGAGTTTTCCTACGTTAGCGCAATATCTTAAACGCTTCATCTAAAACTGATTAATATAATATATTAATTTTAAAAAAATCGTTCGATCCATTTTCGAGATAACAACTCTGTGCCCATTACACCATTACATCTTCCATTTTCGCTTAAAAATTGGTTTCCAGATCTCAAAATCTACTGCATGTAGAAATCTATAAATTTCAGGATAGAGTTAGGCCATAGATATAAGACTAATGTGAAAAAATCGAAACGGTATGCCTCATATTTACTGAGATATTAAATGTCGGCGTTTCGATTTTCCTTTGATGTCCTGCTAGCTGTATATATGAGAGTGACGGAATCTTCGGTTTTGGGCTTACGGTTTTCGGTTTTTCGCTGCGTCACTCAAGAGACTACCGTCTCTTATGATTATAAGATACTTTAATCCCGAGATCTTTCGAACACACACGCGTTCATTTTCGAGGGGAAACGTTGACTGACAATAGAAGTATCGTTTCCACTGTGCTGATACTTAACGGATTTTGAACAAGGGCTAGTCTATTAATCTGTAGGGGTGTATGAAATGTTCGTGCATTCAGGCGCTGGGAGTCTTTGATATTTTCAAAATATTGAACCATATCTTAAGTATGTTGTAATATAAACCATCATTACATGCGCTATTTCCTTTACACAAAATTTCTAATGATTTTCTGATTTTAGCAGTATAATCGTTCGTTGTACACTCTAAAAAAAAATCCGTGAAAATACAAGAGATTTTCCGTTAAATTTTACGGAGAAGTTTCATTTTTCCAAAACAACAGTACAATTTCCGTAAATAGCATTAGTTCCGTAAAGGAGACTTCAAATCCGTAAATATGCAGAAAGTTTTCCGTAAATTTAATGGATTTTTCCGTATTTCTTACAAAACTGTACAATGTCCGTATTTCTAGTGCCATTTCCGTAAATGACGTTCAGAGGTTTGCGTACAGAAATCGCCTTGTTTGAAATGCGAATTAAGATTGTTGTATTTGCTAGAATTCTTCTAGGATCCAAATCTGAACCAGTCCTACCCGTGGGCCTATTTTTTGTCATTAGACTCGGGCCAATCCTGGAACTCATTCTAACCAGGGTTGTGTCTGGGCGGTAATTTTATGTGAAAATAACAGTGATATTTTTATTTTTTAGTGAAATCTTTAGAAATTTATTTTATTTCCATAAATTACAGAAAAATATTTTTTAATCTACTTTTTTTTTCTTTATGGTACTTTAAATTGTGAATTTTTTCACAGACGTTTTAAAATTTTATTTTAATTTTATTAACGTGAGGCAATATTAGGTTATTAAAGGTTTCATAAAATATTATCTTTGCAAATTATCGATATGTATATTGTATTGAACAAAACTGATTTGTCTTATAAATTTGTGAATTAAACTAAAATTTAATTTTTTATAAATTATAATTTTTTACAAAGTTTATATTTTTTTCTTTGAATTTATAAAAGTTATTAATCATTTTTTCTTTACTTTTATAAAAATGAAGTTTATGATTTTATAAAATTTATAATTTATTTCGTTAGTTTATGATTTTATAAATTAAACTAAATTAATTTAGACTAAATTAATAAGTCCAAATTTAAACTTGCCTATCCCAAGGTCATTAATTTCAAAATTTTCTGTAAAAATCTATTTTTTTATTTTAAAATTTTTAAGGTTTCATAAAATAATATCTTTGTAAATTATCGGTATGTGGATATTAAACTAAACTGATTTGTCTTATAAATTTGTGAATTAAACTAAAATTTATTATTTTATAAATTATAATTTTACAAAGTTCATAATTTTCTCTTTAAATTTAATAAAAATAATAACTTTTTGTTTACTTTATAAAATTATAAACTTCATTTTTATAAAAGTTTATAATTTATTTTGTTAGTTTATAATTTTTATAAATTAAACTAAATTATTAAGTCCAAATTTAAATTTACCTATCCTAAAGTTATTAATTTCAAAATTTTCTCTAAAAATCTATTTTTTCGTTTTGATATTTTAAAAATTTTTCATTTTAACAGAACCATACACAAAAGCTCGCAGCAAAGCTTAAATATAATAATTTAATTTATTATAAATTTGTTTATTTACATAAGTTTTTTAACTAAGAGATAAAGAAAATTCACTTTAATAGCATTTAATAAATACGTCTGCTTAAGATAATTTTTGTTTTTACTGAAATTGATAAATAAATCAACACACAAATTATTAAAAAAAAGTATATGTACTATTGCAAAAAGAAACAATCATTACTGTTAATACAATATTTTACGCATATAATACATAAAAAATTTAAATTTATATGTTATAAAGCATCAAATAATAAAGTAGAATATAGAACAATTTTGAAAAGAAAATATTAAAAACAATAGAACTCTGAAAATATCAATCTTCTAACTATGAGAACTTTTAGTTTTTGCATCTTTAAAAACATCTCAAAGAAATAACAACATTTGAGTACATATCCTGTCCGACCATAACGTAATGGTTTGGCGCGCTGGGTTAGTGAACGGAAGGTCGTGGGTTCGATACTTGTCGTGGGAAGTGGTGGTTGTTTATTAAAAGCTCGCTTAGGAATGAACGGTAAAAAAAAAATGAACGTATCTGTCCCTTATAAGATGTTCCTTGAGGGATAATTTTTTTTTTTGGTCCTATAAAATTTATTTTAATGACATAGAAATTTCTGAAAAATACGGAAGATATCTGTTAAAAAACGGAAATTTAAAAACGGATATTTCAGAAATCACGGAAAGTTTCCTGGAATTTACGGAATTTTTTTCCGTTAAAATACGGAAATAGTACTGGCGTCTCGATTGCCAGTACAATTTCCGTTATTTACAGGAAAATTTTTTTACAGTGTAGGTACTATAATTTTTGCGTTTTCAAAATCAATTTTTATATTCTGTCGTTGATATAACAATCTTGATTGCTGTGGACGATCGGTTGAATTTGATGTCAGAAATGTGTTCTTTCAATCTTTCTTTAAACTTACGAGTAGTCATGCCTATATAGCATTTGGCATACATTGCATTTCTGTACAAAATGGGATATAGAATAGATTCATGAGATGTCCTTATTGGGCATCGGATCGATTTTACTGTGAATTAAATCTTTAACTTTGATTGTGGTTTAGCTATTAAGTTGATATCGAATTTCTAAGGGGTTTTTTTTCGAAAAGGGGGTAAAGAAAAGAACATTTAAAAAGAAAAATTCCTTAAAAATCAGCTATTATAGTTATGTGACAAATAATAACAAATTTTACTGTATTTTTGTATGCTGAATCGAATAGCACCACAAGTACATTCTTCTAAGTCCAATAGTTCGTGAGATATTGCATTTTTTTTTCTAATTTGGCGATGTCTTTGGCACCAAAACCTGAAAATTCTACCATTACAAATGATAATTTCTAAAGATGCATGCGTTATTATAGAAACGGAAAAAATTCAAACTGTCGATAAAAAGCGAGGAACTTCTTTTCATCGTTATAATATAATGTGACGAAATTAGATTTGTGGGGAAGTATCTGGGGAAATTGCACGTTTTTCAATTTAACTTGCATCTGATATAAGAGTATAAAAATACGAACATTTTGATACCATTTTTACGTATATTTGAAACTTGTATAATTCATTAAATTAACTTTTAAAACGCAGTTTTGTCGTGGCGAAAAAAAGCCGCGCCACGTGATAAAAGCTGTTCAACCACTGGCTGTGATGTAACAAACCCATTTATTTCTCCCTATTATTTTCCATGGGGGATGGCTTGCTTTACGCTGAATGGCTTGCTTTACGCTTTTTCTTTTCTTAAAAATGATTAGGATAACAAATTAAATGTATTGTAAATTGCTGTAATGAATAAATAATACTGTGAATTCCATGTGAGATTTTTATTCCATCGCGTTTAGAAGAATTTTCTTTTCCAGATCTCGATGTAGAAATAAAGTATCGGTACAAGTTAATACTCTTACTACAATATTGTATTTTATAGAATAAGGTATACTTTTTTTTTCACAATATAAAATAAACTGGTACAAATAGGATTTATTTCATTAGGGAGGGTGGAGTCAACTTATAAAAGAGTTTTTGTATTTATATTTATATTTGAATCATGAATTTGGCTTGGTTTCACTACATGTTTTATCTCTTTAATTGTTAAATACACTGTTTTGAATATTTAAAAAACAGCTAAACTTATTAGAAAGAGCGAAATGTGATGAGATAGCTTTGAGACAGGCTTACAGAATTTGTATATAAATATATACGAGAAAAGTTTAATAATTTAAAAAAAAAATGTTTCCAGGGATCTATCCAGACTTTTCTCACAGGGTTCTTTTTTTGTGAAATTGTGAAAAGTATTTAATATTTGTGAAAAAAATTATAATATTGTGAATTTGAAATAACTGTTACATTCAGTTTCTTGTTTATAAATGCTACAAGATGCTTTATATATGTAAAAGCTATATAAATAGATTCTTTGACGGCTTCAGTTGTTTTGTGTCATGTCAAATTTTTCTTTTAAATAATTAAATTTGTAAAAGGTTTAGTTTGGAGATGGAAAAAAATTGTGAAACGCCTATTTTTAAGACAAAAAATTTTACTCTACTCTAACTCTACTCTAACTGCTAATTTTACTCTACTCTAACTGCCCAGACTCTAAATGTCCTAAATATACTCGGATTGCACTGTAATTTTTATACCGGGTGGTTATAATATAAGTATCTCTATTTGGAGCCGTCTGTAGCTTGAAGAAATAACCGGAATGAAACCAAAATCGGTACACTTACTATTTGAGAAGGGAGAAGAAGAATGGAACAATAAAAAAAATTAATTGCAATAATTGCCGACAGATGGCGCTTTTGAGTGTGAAATGTAATGTGTAATATTGTGTACCGTGGAGGTGTTGCAAACCTCAATGACTTTACCGTATATCACAACATGTGCGAAACATCACTCCTGATGTGTTACATTCCGCAGTTGAGCACGTCGTACACCGACCGGATTTTGTCCTCCAGCACAATGACCATATGAAACCTGAACATGATCGGTAGCGCCATGCAAAAACGTAACCGCGTTCACTGTGACATTTTCCAATATATTAGGTGTGTCACCCGGTTTGACGCCTTAATTTTTTGTTCTTATATTACACATTACATATCAAACTCAGTAGCGCCATCTGTCGGTGATTACATCAATTATTTTTTTATTGTTCCATTCTTCTTCCCCCTTCTCGAATAGTAAGTGTACCGATTTTGGTTTCATTCGGATCATTCCTTCGAGCTACAGACAGCTCCAAATAGAGATACTTATATTATAACCACCCTGTATGTTATTGACGTTTACTAGAGCACGATTGCTACTGAAAATAAAGTGTGTAGCATTTATAGTTTGTTTACAGAGACAGTCAAAAGTATTCCGTTACATTACTGTCATAATGGAAAAAAATCATTTCCAGTGCACTTTGATGATATTACACAATTTCAAACATAATGAAATTGATATGCATTTATAAAGCGCACTAAAACATGTTTTCTGTAAAATACAGGGTGCAAAGCATGTATCATTAGTTTACAGGGACACACAAAAGAATTCTGAAAGAATTGTCTACGGGGAAAAATTGTTTACATTATATTTAATGATGTTACACTATTTCAAACATAATGAAATGTATATGCATTACTGAGGTGCCCTGTAAGTTTCTTGCTAAAAACTATGATGTGCATTGCATTCGTCGTTCATTTACAAGGACACGCAAAATAATTAATTTACAGTGCTGTCTATGAACGATAATTGCCGGAAGGGCGTTCAACTTTGGTTTGCGATTTTAAGTTTTACTAAATTTTTGCACAGTACGTTGTGTGTATACATTATGTTGATCATATACAGAGCTACACAAAAGAATTCGTAAGAGACACACATTTTCCTGCAGAACTGTATTCAGTATACTAACAGAAGTTTGTGCTTCATATATATAAATTCATATACAGGGCTACGCAAAGAACAAGATACATTGCCCTTTACTGTTGTTAATTGCTGGATGCGGTCAGTTGTCTTAAGCTTGAATTGAAATTTTAGCTTAGTATGTGGCGTGTACAAAAATCTTTGGATAATATACAGGGCTGAACAAAAGAATTCGAGTGCATTTCCATCGATTGGCGAAAATTGCTAAAAAAGGATTTTGTAACTGAACAAAATTTTAGTATGCTATTTAGTATACATGCAAATAAACATATCATATACACGCCTGCACAAAATAATACGACTACTTTTTTCCTATGAGAGGTAACTGCTGAAACTGTTTTTTTTTTTTTTTTTTTTTTTTTTTTTTTTTAAATTCTGTTAAATGTTTTCTAAACTGTTTACTTACATATTTTCATTCACTTTATTTAACGGTGAAATTTCGTTACTGTTTTCTGGATGTGCTAGAAAGAGTTTCATATGCTTGACGCATGATTTATCAATCTTGTTTTCTTTCCTTATTTGTTTTCAAAAAAATTACTAGCATCTTACGATTTGAGAATTTTTCATCAAAACATCACAAAAGATATAAAGTAGCCCGTCCTTAGAAATATCAAAGCTGCGGCAGCATGTGTAGTTTTTTTTGTGTGTGAGCCCTATTCTACGTGATTCAATAGAAGTGACAATCTATTAAAAAATACCTGATCAATAGCAAATAATTAACTAAAAAAGGTCGTGCATTTTTAAAAGTAATTTTAAATCATCTTAAAATTCCTAAAGTGTACTGGAACATAATAATCTAAGATTAGGGTAACAGAAAGAAAGGTAAACAAAATGCTAATTACACAGATTCTTCATTACATGTTATTTTCTTTTTTCTTTTCTGATTTGTCTTCAAAAATTTCTCTACCGTCTTACGATTTAACAATATTTCGCCAATAAGAACCAAAATCGATATAAAGTATCCCGCCAATAGAAATATAAAAGCGGGAGCAAAATCTGTAAGAGTTAATTTTCTTTTACTGGTATCTTTTTCTATGTGATTCAATTGCGATCCCAACTTATACAAAAATACAGAGTCGCTGTAATCCTTGAAATAGAGCCCTGACGCCATAAGTCTATGTACAAATGTTTCTATTAACTTTTTGCAACAAAAATCTTTTCGGATCATCATTGCAGCCATCTTTTCGAAGAAGTGATCTTCTGAGATGATTTTTGCCCCTATTTTATACATCCCAACAGGCTCGGACTGGCCCGCCGGCCCATCGGCCCGAGGGCCGGTGCACCCTCAGCCAGCGAAAATTTCGCGCCCTTAAGCTGATTCAATATTGTTCCCTGGCTCTACGCATACATTCTGATAAGTGTACTAAATTTCGAGAAATTGCTTATGGATAATCACCAATTAATAGACAGACAGCAAAAGAGAGAGTTTTTATTATCATAAAGAAATTTTATTATCATAAAGAAGGAAGATACATCGAAAGAATTTACAGAATCGGAAACCAAAGCGGACATGTCTGCATACGATTGAGCGAGAAAGGGTGCACCTAGGGAAAGTTTTAATAGCACAGGGATGTTGTGGCTACTAAAGCTCTACCACTACGCCCAGAAACTACTCCCGCGCCCTGAGAAAGATTTTCTCATGGGTTCTTAGAATGATGTATTTTAAGTCTTAGATTAAATATTTTACGAATTTCCGTCCCTTAAGTATTAGTACCCAGGGTGGTCGCCCGACCTTGCGCTCCTTTAAAGCCGGCCCTGAATTGAGCTATAATTGAATTCATGTTTTCGATAAACAACTTGATAAAAGAGAGAGATAAATATTAGAAGGCACGAAGAATGTTTTGTATGGATTTTGGTGTTGACTGGAAAACATAATCTTTTTTTTTCGAGGAATACAGCCTTGATAACACTTCTGGATTGCGAGCCTTTTTTTTCATTCAAAAAACCTACCATAATTTTCGAATAGTATTCTTAGCTTTATTTAATAACAGCCTTTCCGTAATTAAATAACTATTTGGAAATTATGGTATGTATTTTTAATAAAAAATGGTTTTATTTAATCACAGAAAAATCTATCATTAAATAAAGCTATTCAGAAACTATTGTAGATTTCTTTAACTCATTAATGCCGATTGGTACGAAAACTGGCCATTTAAGTGATACGATAGTTTTAAATATGAACACCAGTATCTTAGTAAAAAAAAAAAAAAAAATCATCATATATTCTAATACGAGCAAATCTTGTGTGTGGTTATTTATATATATATATATATATGCAAATATTATCTTAAAAACGGCTCTAACGATTTTGAGGAATTTTTTTATCCTACAGTTTTGGGGCACAAGAAAACCATTGGTCTTGTTCGAGAAAATTCGATTAGTGGGTCGTTTTGGGTCATCAAGGGTCAGGGTCAAGCTAATTCTATCTAAAAAACGGTTCAAACGATTTTGACTAAATTTTGTATCTTACCATTTACGGGCACGAGAAGACTATTGGGCTGGGTCATATGTTCGGGAACTTTCGATTAGTGGGTCACTTTTGGGTCAACCCTGGTTAAGTTAGTTTTATCTCAAAAGTGGCTCTAACGGTTTTGATTAAATTTTGTACGAGTTTCGGGCACGACAAAATCATTGGGCTAGGTCACATGTCCGAGAAAATTCGATTAGTGGGTTATTTTTGAGTCATTATGGGTCAAGCTATTTTATCTTAAAAACCTTATCTTTTAAACCAATTATTTTAGTGATTTAAAGCTACAATCACTATTTCTTATGTCCTCTTTCAGTAGAAATCGTTTAGGTAGATTTCGTAAGAAATACTACCCATTACATTCTCACCTAAGTTGGAATTTTTGAAAAATTCTTGCAGATCTACACTGATCCTGACTCCCAGAACCCAAAACCACCCCCAGTTCAAAACTTTATCTATGTACCTATCTGTCACTTTTTCACCAACAATTTTTCTGCAGTACTAAAAATTGCAACAAGAACTCTTCATATATACTGAAACAGATTTTTTTTTTTCGACAAATTATACAAGAAAGTTACGAAATATTGCACGTCTTTTTTTTAACCAACAGTTTCTCTACAACAATACAGTTATAAATTGAAACACATACGCTGAAACAGACTTAGTTATTTTCACCTTATGCAAGAAAATTGTGAACTATTTCATTCTTCTTCTTACAATTTCTGTTCTTATATACTGCAACAGATTAAGTTTTTTTTTTTCTTTTTAAATTATGCAAAAATGTTGAGAAATATTGCAGGTTGTTTTTTTTTTTTTTTTTTTACCAGCAATTTTTCTACAATAATACAGTTATAAATTTAAACACGAACTCTTCACATACGCTGAAACAGACTTAGTTATTTTCAACTTATGCAAGAAAATTGTGAAATATTTCATTCAGTTTCTCTCCAATAATAGAGCTATAAATTGCAACAAATATTCTTCACATACCTTGAAACAGATTTGGTTATTTCCAACTTATAAAAAATTTGTAATGAAATAACGATTTTAAAAGAATAGTTCATGCCACACAAAGCGAGTTTTTACAACCTTTAACTTATCTTATCGAATCAGAATATTCGAATGATTTTTCCCTTTAGAAACTTCATTTCATCAGATCTGTACTGCTTATTTATTCTCTCCAATTATGCGGGAATTGCAGGAGGAAGCTTTTCTGAGTAATGGGTATGATTTATTTGATAATTGGCTATTTTGAAATTATCCACGTTTAATAATTTAAAAAAGATCTAAAAGTTACTTTTGTCGAATACTAAAATATTCATGAAAATAATGTCATTTTAAAATATGATCGTTTGTTTGTAAAATATTCATATAATACTGTTCTAGAAGAGCTAAATCGATGATATAGGAACAATCTGCAACATTTTTGCTGATTGTTGCGTAAAAAAATAATTCCTAGTAATCATAGTTGAATAAATTTTTTGCTAATTTGAAAGTGTATTGACTTAATGTGCTGCGCGTATTAAAGTCAGATGTAAAGTGTTTTCGTTTTGCTATAACCGCTTATTTCCATACCAATTTCAGAATATTTCGACAAAAGTTAAGTCATGCCATCATCATTACATCAATAAAAGTTCTCCTATATGTATCTTTTCCTTTTTTATCAAACTTAGTAAGAAGTTAAAACATACTCTATTATGCATAAAACAATATGAATGTTTCACTAATGCACAAGTACACTGCAAATTCCCAGCACACATTGGGAACACATTTGGAACACTTTGATTCAAAAAATGTGTTCCAGTTACCTCAATGTGTACTGAAATGTGTTCCGAATGTGTTCCGCTATAAAGAAAGTGTTCCGAAAAGTGTACCGAAAGTGTTCTGCTCAGGATATTTGTTAAATCTAAACTCGGAACACATTTGAGAACAGATTGGGAACACATTTGAGAACAGATTGGGAACACATTTGAGAACAGATTTGGAACACATTTGAGAACAGATTGGGAACACATTTGAGAACAGATTTGGAACACATTTGGGAACGCATTTGAGAACAGATTTGGAACACATTTGGGAACAGATTTGGAACACATTTGGGAACACATTTGGGAACACATTTGAGAACAGATTTGGAACACATTTGGACGCACTTGTTAAATCATCTCTTTCTTTGTTACAACGACGCTTTGTTACAACCTACTTTGTTACTAAGAAGCCTTGATTGCAATCAATGCGGATTTCAAGATCATTATTTTTATTACTTGGGTAAGTTAAACTTTAAAATTTATTTTACAGCGCACATGAGCTCGTTATATTAAGGGTCCTATTATAGTGGCTCCACCAGTGGCTGAGAAGTTCTGCTTTCAAAGCTGGTAGACGGGAGGTGCTGGGTTCAAACCACTGTCTCGCCCGTCGACCTAACCGTTCGGAGTTTTCCGTGGTTTTCTTCGAACCTTGCGTAAATACGGGTTAGGATCCCTTAGAAAGGTCCGTCATGGAAGGCACCCTCCCCCCCCCCATCCCTGGCGCAGATAATTTGCCGTAACAAATAACCAACCAACCAATTGAACCATTATAGTGATTGTCGTTTGAACGATATACACTCTAAAAAAATACGTGAAAATACAAGAGATTTTCCTTAAAATTTTACGTAGAAGTTTCATTTTTCCAAAATTTCAGTACAATTTCCGTAAATGATATATTAGTTCCGTTAAAAAGAGACTTCACATCCGTAAATATGCAGAAAGTTTTCCGTAATTTTAATGGATTTTTTCCGTATTTCTTTCAAAACAGTACAATTTCCGTAAATGACGTTTAAAGGTTGAGTACAGAAATCGCTTTTTTTTTTAAATGCGAATTAAGATTGTTATATTTACTAGAGTTCTTCTAGGATACAGGCCTGGCCCGGCTCGACCAGCTGGCTAATTCTAATCGAGGCCATGTCAATTTATTGTGAAAATAATAGTAATATTTATATTTTTTAATGAAATATTTATAAATTTATTTTATTTTTATAAATTACAAAAAAAAAAAAAAAATCTAATCTACTTATTTTTTAAATTTACTTATTTTTTTTTTTTATTATAGTACTTCAAATTTATGATTTTTTTTCACTATTTTTTTTTAATTTATCTTTTTTAATTAATGTGAGGCAATATTGTTTTATTTAAAGGTTTCATAACATAATATCTCTGCAAATTATAGCTATGCAAATTGGTATTAAACTAAACTGTTTTGGCTTACAAATTTATGAATTACGCTAAAATTTATTATTTTATAATTTATAATTTTACAAAGCTTACAATTTTTTCCTTAAATTTATAAAATTAGTTGATGTTTTTTCTTTACTTTTATAAAAATCAAGTTTCTAATTTTATAACGTTTTTAATTTATTTCGTCAGTTCATATTTTTATAAATTAAACTAATTTAATTTAAAATAAATCAGTTAGTCCATATCTAAACTTACCTATCCCAAAGTCATTAATTATTTTTATTATTATTATTATTATTATTATTATTAATGTAATGTTAAAAATATAATGTTTAACAGAACCGTACGCAAAAGCTCTCAGCATAGCTGAAATATAATAATTTAATTTATTATAAAATCGTTTATTTGCGTAAGTTTTTTTAAATAAGAGATAAAAAAAATATTTCAATAGCATGTAATAAATAAGTCTGATTAAGATAATTGATGTTTTTATTGGAATTGATAAATAGATAATCAGGCAAATAATTTAAAAAAAGTATACGTTCGAAAAAAGAAAATGTTGGTACCGCTGTTGAATTCTGGGGGTGGCCCAGAGGGGACATTATCCCCAGGAAAATTAAAATATCCTCCCCCCGGAAGATTTGAGATTTTATACTTTTAATTATCAAAAAGTGCAATACCCCCCCCCCCCCCCCCCCCCACAGCAGAAAGCCCTCCCGGAGAAAAATGTCGGAATTCAACACTAGTTAGTTCTGTTGCAAAAAGAAGCAATTATTACTCTTAATAGAATTTTTTTATGCATATATACATAATAAATTAAAATTTATCTGTTATAAGGCACACCAAATAATACAGTAAATTATTGAAAATTATGAAAAGAAAATATTAAAAACATTTGAAAAATCCATCTACAGATGAAATCTCAAGTCATCTTTGCATCATAAAAAGCGATTCAAATAAGTTACAGCATTTGAGCGAAAAGCGCGACGGGTCATAGCGTCGGGGTCTAGGTCATCGGGTTAGTACACCGGACGTTATGCGTTCGATTCCGATCTTCGGTAGGGTTTGGCAAATTCTATAAACTCACTCAGAAATGAAAAAAAAAGATGCCGAAATGTATCTGTCCCTTATAAGGTTGTCCTCGCGAAGTACCTTTTTTTTTTTTTTTGTCCTATAAATTTTATTTCAACGACATAAAAATTTCTATAAAATACGGAAGATGTGTTCCGAAAAGTGTTCTCAAATGTGTTCCCAAAAGTGTTCTCAAATGTGTTCCCAAAAGTGTTCAAAATGTGTGCTGAACAAATTAAGTGTTCTCAAAGGTGTTCTGAAAAGTGTTCCAAAAAGTGCGCTACAAAGTGTGCTGAAAAAGGGGACAAAATGTGTTCCGAAAAGTGTTCTCAAATGTGTTCCCAAAAGTGTTCAAAATGTGTGCTGAACAAATTAAGTGTTCTCAAAAGTGTTCTGAAAAGTGTTCCAAAAAGTGCGCTACAAAGTGTGCTGAAAAAGGGGACAAAAATGTGTTCTCAAACGTGTTCCCAAAAGTGTTCAAAAAGTGTGCTAGAAAGTCTCAGAAGTGTTCTAAAACTGTTCCAAAAAGTGTGCTAAACAAGGGGACAAAATAAGTGTTCTAAAAAGTGTTCTGAAAAGTGTATAAATATTTGCAGTGTAGAACTATTATAAAACAAAAATTAAATCGCTACAAAAAAAGGCATGTAATAATTGTAATTACGCGAGAACCTTCACTGCAAATCTTATGTTATCAAATCATCATTTCAAAAGATGGGTAATTTGAGATAAAAGCAAAAAAAAAAAAAAAAAAAAAATCGTAAAGTCTTACCGTAATAGGTTTTAACCAATATGATCTAAAGCTAAACAGAATGTTTCTATCGTGATTTAAAATGTACAGTATGAAACACGGAAAAAAACGTAATCCAAACGCGGTCTGTAATTTCTGTTGTAATTAATGAAAAAAAAAAAACGAAAGTACCATTTTGATTTTAGGTTCGTAATAAATCCATGCAGTTTATTTTGTCATAAAGGGACAGGGACATTTGAATTGTAATCACTTAAGAAGAAGTTCAACTTCTTTGGGTCAAAATTTTCGATTTTTTTCTTTCTTTCTTTTTTCTTTTCTTTTCTTTTTTTTTTTTTTTTTCTTTTTTTTTTTGTCTTTTTTGCACTTTTTAAGTGCTCCGATTGTTGTCTTAAAACGGTTTCATGATATTCCAATTCCTTTTCAATCTTTTTTACTTTTTGAACGTAACGTTATTCTAAAACTTTAAACTTGTTTTTCTCGAAACCATGTTTTTCAAGCTGGGCGACCATTTTTCTTGAAACCTATTCGACCAATTTCCTTCACTTTTTATTTAAAAGGAAAGTAATCGTTTTTTCTGGAGCATTACCACTGAAAAGTATAATTTTCATTGAATAATTATTTTTTTAAAGTTCGCAACATGTAAAAACGAAAAAAAAGACCTTTTTTGCTCAAATGACGCCATTTTGTAAAAAATCAACTTTTTACACTAAATTTTGGTATAAGGTCCAGAGAATTTAATGCCCTTTGATAATTTGGTGATCCAATTTGTTTCTGATGCTTGTGAACGGAGAAAAACTGTCGCTCGATTTGAAGTTCATGGTGTGCAGCCCTCCCCCCTCCCCCAACACAGCACAGACACACACCCTTTCTTTTAACTTCTATTTAACTTCTAACAGTTCTTTTAACTTCTATTTAACTTCTAACAGTTCTTTTAACTTCTATTTAACTTCTAACAGTTCTTTTAACTTCTATATAATTTTAGTGACGATCGGTGGATCGTGAAGACACAATTTGGACCATTCGTCTTTGTTTGTCTATCTCCCCAACATTTTATTCTGGTTCTCTCTGCCAGAAAGCGCTGCAAATTCCTGTACTGTATTATAGAGATTCCATTCCATATTGCTTTCAGCTCCCAATTTCATCGTGTTTTCGGTGGATGAAGTTTCCAGTGGCGCAGCCAAGGGGGGGGTTTGGGGGTTAAACCCCCCCCCCCCCAGAGTTAAAAAAATTACTATAATTGCCGCTTATATGAATCAAAACAACTAAAGTTAAAATTAAGTTTTTTGGCCTTTCCGCCTTGGCAGAATCCACCGCTTTCTTAAATCAAATTCTATACAACAATGTGATTCAATTAAACGGCGAAAATTCTACTTAAAACTGTGAAAGCGCATATTACAGGCATAGGTTATGTCAAAACTTGATTTTTGGACTGCGTCACTTTGTCGAGACGTCTTATAGTAAAAGGTGGGTCATATACTCTCACAGAGACGCTTTGAGTTATATAGTATACAGTGGTCTGTTTTTTAATTGCATTTCTGTCTTTGTTCCACGTTCGAAACAATAACAGATCATCGAATTCCAGAGAAAAAAAAAACATACACATTGTAAGTCTATCTCAGTTTCAAGTGGCTTTTTTTGCGTTTTTTGCTCTCAGTTATATCTAAGACCAAGCTATGTGCGTACCCAGGAAAAAAATCTTTGCAAATAAAGTAAGAATTTAAAAAAGTACTTAAAGTTATAAAAAGCTGTTTTTCGATTATGAGCAGATTTTTGCAATCGGCGAATCATTTGTTTCGTTTCGGAAAAACTACTTTTTGTTTGTAACGAACTACAACTACTTTATAAAAAATGTAGTTAACTACAACTACAACTACTTATTTTTAAAAGTAGCGACTACAAACTACTTTCCAAAAGTAGTCACTACTTCGCTACTTTAGTAATCATCGCTAATTAAATACACCGCAAACGATTTTTCCCGATAGACCATAATGTAACAGAATTCTTTTGAACGTCCCTGTAAGCGAGATATAAATGCTACACATTTCATTTTCAATACTGAACATTCTATGGTAAACTTCAATAACATAAAACTTTCATGGCAGTCGGAGTATATTTATGAGAGTTAGAGCACGGACAGACAAACAAAGCAAATTCATAGAACCTTTTTAATTATGTTGGAATTTTTTTTTAAGAGGAAATTTGAAAACAAAAATTGTAATAATCTTACACATTTATGAGAGTGATGTAGCACAGTAGCGCTTAGAATCCTGCATCGGGTCGGGTTACCCGCTTTTACCCCGACCCGACCCGCCGTTCGGGTCGGCTATATTTTCCCGTTGCGGTTCGGGTTCGGGTCGGATTGACTTCAAATTTTTTGTTGCGGGTCGGGTTGGCTTTCATTCTTTCGGGTTCGGGTTGGCTTTTTGAATCTTGCGGGTCGGGTTCGGGTTGACCCGGTTTTTTAAAAGAATGTCCAAAATATTTTTTCACATTAAAAGTCTATATAAACCGCAGATCACAGTTTCACAAAAGCAAAATGCGTGCCTGTCTGTTTTGTTAATCTTAGAATTCGTATCAGGAAGTTAATATAAACATACTTTTTCAACTACTGGTACGATAATGATTATAACGAATGCTCCTGCACAGCTGAAACATTTCTGCTGAATAGTTACAATTCTAATTCTTGATACTTCTAATTTTGTTATGGCAAAAAACTGTGTGATCGACAGGAAGACAGGAAACGATTATTTAGCGTTTTGCTTCTTATAGTATTTCGTTATAAATGGAAGTTTTGAAACCGCAACTAATTTTAAACAAGTTGGAAATTGTATGTCAAACGTGACAAACGAGGTGCGTTCGTACTGTAGCTAGTTATATAAATATTCAGACCTAGATGATTTTTAATTCTGTGAAATGAATTATATCGTCTGCAGATTAATTTCTGTCATAAAATAAGTGTCTCGGTCGCTTGACGATTTAACATCCAGCGGAAGCTCCTCTAACAAGAAAGCACCGATTTAAAAAAAAAATCAAATTTCTTAATAAATATTTTTATTAATATCTCCTAAAGTTTTGATTCGATTTTAATAAAATTTGAAATGTCTCGACAAAATTCTGCAAAGATAATATATCTTAAATCTCAAACCATTCGGTTGGGTAGTTTTTGCGTTGTTATATGCGGACGGACGGACGGACAGACAGACGGACGGACGGACGGACCAAGCGACGACAATAGGTGCTACGTATTTATATAATTACGAACGCACCTAAAAAACATTTAAAGATTAGATTTTTAGTTGTATACCGTTTAGAGTCCTGCATCGGGTCGGTTTACCCGCACTCGACCCGACCCGGCTCTAGATTTTTTTTGTTGTGGGTCGGATTCCGATCGGGTTGACTTCCACTTTTTTACTGTGGATCCGGTTGAATTTCATTATTTCGAGTTCGGATCGGTTTCGGGTTGGGTTTTGACTCTAGCGGGTCAAAAGAATGTCCAAAATATTTTTTCAGGTTAAAAATCTATGTACAATAAGTTCTCCATTCTGGTTTTTCTTCCAAAAGGCGGCCACCTCTATTTAGCGCCACTTTTTAATTCCTAAAATTTATATATTTGAAAACGCTTATATCTCTGAATAGCGGCCACCTCTAAATCTAGACACACGTAACATGTGCAGAAGATTTTTTTTATATAGAAACTAGGGGGCCTACACCCTGCGAGCATACGCTCGCCAACCCCCGCTCAGACTTCGAAGCCTCTAAAAACATGACAGCCTGCTTTGTTTTAAAAATATTGGTAAATCTGTAATTGGGTTGCCATGCTTTTAACGTTTTAATGGGGCATTTTTTTATTACCATGGCCTCATACACAGCTGTTGCGACAACTGACGACTGTTTTCGGGATTGATAAGTAAAATCAATTACAACTTGAAAACCAGCTTGTATGAAATGGT
Organism: Maratus michaelseni; assembly: GCA_963931845.1. Taxonomy (NCBI): domain Eukaryota; kingdom Metazoa; phylum Arthropoda; class Arachnida; order Araneae; family Salticidae; genus Maratus; species Maratus michaelseni. Next base: position 96,290,856 of record OZ007596.1, read on the forward strand.
TAGGTTTAAATTGTGGCTACCTCTCAGACTTTTATAACAACGATCTGTATTCTACTCTTCCTTTGTGTTTAAGGATGAGAAAAATTCCATCTGCTTGTGAATAACATTAAGAACTACGGTATTGAAAAGTACTGTTAAAGACATTTTCAGTAACAGATTTTAATTTTCTCTCTATTTTAGTGCACCATCATGCACATTTTCATGTTATTTTAAATATGTAAATTATTTATTTTAATTAATATGTATATACAAATTTTCTAATAATTATTTATCATACAAAATTACCTAAATATTTTGTGCATGCATGCATGCATTTATTTGGCATCAATTGATGACATATTTAAACAAATTTGCTATCCGCGATAATTTTACACCTTGTTATGTCACTTGAATACTGTTCATAAGAAAATCGGGTACTTTTCCAGTATAGGATCCTTTGCTTTTAGGTTTGGCGTAATTCGAGCTTCGAAAAGGGATAGATTCGTTAATACACATAGATTTGTTGCCAAAAGTTATGAAAACAAACCCAATGAGCTTTTGGTGCTTTTCTATTATAGGGGTCTTGACGCTTTTTTAAAAAGCTTGGCGCAATTCGGGCATCAGAAAGTGAGATTTGGTGCCAAATGACATTAACAGCCATGGAAACAAATTCGACGATTTTTTTGTTTATATGCGTATTTTAATTATATGGATATTATTATTGTTTTTCTATACAAATTACTTCTGATTATATATAAAATAGGATAAATGACATTTTACGCTAAACAAATTGTATAAATATTTTTTTGCTCCTTCCTTTTGCGTTTACATAAATGACGTCATTTGGACGAATTTATTCAAAATATTTTCAGTTTATAAATTAAATTAAATGCTGACAGACGATTGAAATGTGATTTTTTTTTTCAAATTTTCCTGAAAAACATAATTTAATCACAATCTTGTCTTCATTATCGATTGAAATAAAAGATAAATTCAATTTCAATTTGAAAATGATGAATAAAAAGAAATCAATAATCCCTATCGGGATCTTTTTTGACTTTTTCCCTTTTTTGTCAAAAAAAAAACTGAGTAATTAGTTGCCATCATTACAGAAATGTCATTAAAATTAGAAAAAAATTAATATCTCGAAAACTAATTCCAATTTCAAAATTCTATTACCAGTTTGGACATCCGCGGATTTTTATGGACAATTGGTATTAATTTCACCATCAAGCGTTTAATATTTTATTAAAAATAGCCCTGAAACATAATCAGTCGTTTAATCAGTCGTTTCATAAAATCGTTTCATAAATTCGTTTCATAAAATCGTTTCACAAATTCGTTTCATTAGGATTTTATATATATAGGGTAGATAAAAACAACTTAAAATTTTTCTATTTATTTGTATGCTTGTGGGGGGGGGGGGGGGGAAGAGCAAATTATGGGAAGTTAGGGGACAATTTAGATAGTTACTTATATATTATTATTAGGTAGAAACAAATGTGGACATTTTTTTTAAATAAAGAGTTTTAAATATTTGAAACTGTATGCTGGAGGAGGGGCAAAAAGGGAAGCGTAAATTTTGGGGACAAGGCAATAATTTTTATTTGCTGTCATTAGACAAATGAGTGAAAGATTTTATTTTTGTATAAAAATAAAGATTTAAAAATATTTTAAACTCCTTTGTATGCTACTATGGGGAAGCGTGAATTTGAGAGATTAGGGATAATTTAGAGGATTTATGTTTAGATAAATCCATTCTTTTTCTTTTTTTAATAAGGATTTTACATTTCTTTGCTTGCTGGGGGTGGGAGGCAAAAGGTAGAAGAAATTAGTCAAATAAAGATTTAACATAGCCAGACGACTATATTTTGGTAAAAAAAAATCGTAGTCGTATAAAAATACATTATATTGAGAAGATTTCTATGGATTTAAATAACAGTACACGAAGTTTCTGACACCCAAACTGTGAAAATGACAGCTAATTTGTGACTGTGCCCGTCGTCTATGGAGAAATATATGACACTGCAAATGAGATTTGTCGCTGACGTTCGCAAATTGTTGCACGAAAGAAACGAGTTATAATCATGTGATTTGAAGATTGGGACCTTTTTTCCTCCCTCCGAAAGTAGCGTCGATGCGCGCTACAAACTACTGATATTTTGTATCGCGCTACTGGCTACACTACACTTTTTTAATGTAGCGCGCTACACTACAAACTACTGGAATAAGTAGCGGCTACTGTAGTTTACTTGTAGCGCGCTACTTCCGAGCCCTGAGGGGGTCTGTACACAAATTTAAAGACTATATTTCATTTGTTGGTAATGTTGCAACAAACTCTTGCTTATGATGGAGATTCGTATATTTATCGTTAAAATTTTATAAATTAGTTGTGGTTCCTCTTTTAGCTATTTTTAATTCTATCGCGCTTCTAATATTGTAAACGCTGTTTAAATGAATCATAACCAACGTAATTGCGGAGAAAAGCATTATGATTTCATTCATTTAAAAGACTGATTCCATTAACCGATTATTCATATAACCGGCGACCATCTTTATTATAAACTCAAACCCCCCCTAGAACCGAATTCTGGCTGCGCCACTGGAAGTTTCCCTTGAGCGTTTTCGCTACCCTCTGCTCTTCTTGAAATCTTAAACAAGATCTCCAATATTTCAAGAAGTGGTGTGAAACAGTTAATGCGAAACTAGTCAACTTATTGATCGATAAGTTATGCAATTACTGTTTTTAGCTTATCGGTGTGAGAATCGATTGTAGAACATATCGGTAGTAGAATTTGAGAATCGATTGTTATCTTTATCGATAGCTATTTTATATGATGATGATGATGATGATTTTTATCGATTGTTGAATTTTCGAGAATCGGCCATCACTAATAATATAGAGGCTTTGGAATCATTTTTCTGCTCAACCTTTCAGAGGTTAATTTAACTTTGTTATTGTATTTGTGGATGCAACAGATGTGTTTCAAACAAAAACTTGCTGAGCGATACATTCAACCAGATAAATCTGTTTGTTTAGACTTTAGATCAGCCATACTCAACCTGTGGCCCGGCGACCTTTTATGTGCGTCCCGGCGCACTCAATCCTTTAAAAAATTAATTGTGCTGTGCGCAAAAAGTATTTAAAACATTCACTGCTGTTTTATATATTTTCATGGGAAGGAAAAATCTGCCCTGTTACATATAATTGATTTAAAATTATATTAAAACATCTTAATGCAATTCACATTTAAATGCTGTTATCTTAGTCAAAAGTTCTTTTTGCATGTAGGCCTATTTGTGCTACAGTGGTGTATACTCAGCTTGAACACCAATCACACATTATTCCAAATTAATTAAATTGACACTATATATTTCTACAATTAAAAAAAATTGCATTGAGCTAAAGATTGGTTTATTAGAGCAAATCTCTCAATTTTGTTTTCTTAAAACCTTGGAAATTCTGCATTGTTATATTATACATTTTATACTTGTTATATAGCTAGTACTGCTTTTTAGGGTTAAACATTTGTTGTGGAAAAAATTGGCACCAAAAAACTTTTACACGTCTTTTATCAAACAATAAACTTTGTGAACTCACATTTCTAAACATTTGCAATAGCATTTGCAACCACGAAGTTTATTGCTTTGAAATAGCGGTGTTAAAATTTTTTGCTAACATTTCTTCAGTGATAAATGTTCAAACCTATTGATAACATTATTTTGTTAGATTGCTTTGTTATACTATTTATGTTGTCTTACTATTTTAATTACTCTTTTTTTTACCCTTTTATAAGTGTGTTGCGGCCGCCTAACGTCGTAATTTTTACACCACTATTTTCAAGTAATAAACTTAGTGAACTCATATATTTCTGCAACATTTGCAATAGAAATATATTATGAAGTTTATTGCTTGTAAATAGTGGTGCTAAAATTGCTTGGTAACATTTCTTTTGCGACAAACGTTCAACCCTGTTGATAATATTAACTTTTTTATACTGCTTAGATTGTTTTATTACTTTAATTGCTCTTTTGTTTACTCTTTTATAAGTGTGTGCGGCCCGCCTAAAGTCGCAAACATATGTATGCGGCCCGCGAGAAAAAAAAGGTTGAGTACTGCTGCTTTAGATGAATGACATTTGATTAAAAATGTATAAACAATCCTTTCCTGATCATGTAAAAAAATGTGTTTTGCTGTGGGGATAATGATGCGTTGATAAACATGTTTGGAATATGATTCGCCGATATTTATATTGAGAAGCATTAAAGAAATTTACAGATTGGTCGGCTGATTATAAAAGGTGTTTTATCAGTCAAATAAATGTGTAGTATATTCTATTAACAGTTAGTTTTATCTCTTGCGTTGAGCTGCAAGTTTTACTTTGTGATCATTTTTTGCATATAATTCTCATATTTTATTTGATACGAATAAAAATAAAAAAAACAAAAATTAACACTCTCTGGGAAAAAATATGGTGACAGAAAAGGAAAAAATAAAATAGATTCGTAGTATTTTTGTAGAAAATGTTTAATTTTTTAGATTACTATGTGTAATTTTAAAAAAGATATTGAAAGGTGTCACCCAATTAAAATGTATCGTTGAACATTTTTTCTAAAATACTGAAATATGATAAAATAGCTGAAGTAGATGTGCTTCCATTTTGAGAATAGGAAACATATATATATACTGCTCGAAATGAAATTAACTCATGCTGGATTAGAATAGCGAAATAATATTCCTCTGGGACAATTTTTAGTGGACACATATAATAAAAACGTCAAGCAAGAATTTATTTATTTATTTGTGTTTCACAAAATAATTAACGGTGAATTACATGTTGAATGATGTTATGATAAATAATTATTATCATCGCTGAATTACATCAGGAATGAGTACAACTACATTGCTGAACTGATGAATGATGTCAATGATAAATAATAGAAATTAATGATGGTCCAACTGTGGCCCGTGGAGTCTCGATGACACCAGTATATCCGAAAAGTAATATTCGCCTTATTTAATCGCAGAAATTCTGTGTTTAAATAAGGCGAAGAAGTTAACTATTCGAAAATAGTAGTGCAACCGAGACGCCGTGGACCACACTGAAATACATGTTGAATGAACAGATCTACATTATCGGTTGCTTAATAAAATACAAAAATAAAATTAAAAATACAATAATACATATAGAAATAATACAGTAATCAGGTTTTTTTTTCTTGGGGCCCATTTTGTGAAAAGTAAAGATTATTTTGTGAAATTTATTATATTTATGTGAAAAGTAACATTTTGTAACGAAAGTTGCAATCTAATTACTCAAATTCGAACCAAGCATTTATTAATAAAAACTTTTTTAAATCCTTTTGCTGAAGTTTTCCTTTCTGATGAACTTGTTTGTTTACAAATTACATATTTTAAAAGTCACAAAATGACAAATAATTAATAAATAGTAAGTTTTTATGGAATGGAATTTTGTGAAAGGGCTTATTTTATTAAAATAAATTTTGTGAAGAGATCTGTTTTATTATAAGGAATTTTGTGAAGGTGCTCATTTTATCAAATTGATTTTTGTGAAGGGTCTCGTTTTATCAAATTGATTTTTATGAAGGGTTTCATTTTATTAACTTGATTTTTGTGAAGGGACACTAAATAGGTCCCAAGTTTTGCCTGGATCGACCCTTGGTAATACAGTAATATATATTAAATACAGTAATACATATAAAACACAGTAATACATATAAAATACAGTTATATACATAGAATACATCAGTTTCAAGTGGTTCAGTTTTTTACTGTAAATTTTTTATGAAGTTGGACTTCTTTTTTTTTGGCTGATAATTATTCAACTAATTTGACTCTTTCCTTGAGTTTCGCTTGGACTTCATTTATTTCTTCAGGATAAACTTTGGAAATGACAATAAACAATTTATATGGCCAGATCGGTCGCTTTGCTGATTACTCACGCCCAGATTGGTCACTCACGCTTTCGAGAAGAAATGATAGCCATAAATCGGTGCACCAGCACTCCATTAACCTGTTGGAAGAAAAGAATGTCAGATAAATATTACAAGAACAAAATAAACAGTAAGGCTTATGATATTACTTTCAGCTAACTTTTAACAATAATAAAAAAGTCAGAAATTTTTTGCAAGAACGAAATAAACACTAAGGCTTATAATGTTAATTTCAGATAGCTTTTAATAATAATAGAAAAAGTTAGATAAATCTTACAAGAACGAAATTAACAGAAAGGCTTATGATATTACTTTCAGCTAACTTTTAACAATAATAAAAAAGTCAGAAAATTTTTGCAAGAACAAAATAAACACTAAGGCTTATAATATTAATTTCAGATAGCTTTTAATGATAATAGAAAAAGTTAGATAAGTCTTACAAGAACGAAATTAACAGTAAAGCTTGTGATATTAGTTTCATATAATTTTAATAATAAAAAAAAGTCGATAACTCTTTCAGGAACGAAATAAACAGTAAGATTTATGATATTGTTTTAGGTAATTTTTTAATAATAATAATACGAAAGTCAGATAAATCTTACAAGTCCGAAATAAACGTTAAGGTTTATGATATTATAAGGTTTATGATAATAATTAAAGTAAAAGAAATCTTACAAGAGAGAGAAAAGGGTGAGATTTATAACATTAATTTCAGATAACTTTCAACAATAATAGGAACACTCAATTAAATCTTTCAAGGACAAAATAAACCGTAAAGCTTATGATATTAATTTCAAATAACTTTTAATTAAAAAAAAAAAGTCATAAATGTTAAAAGAACGAAATAAACAGTAGGGTGTATGATATTAATTTCAGAAAACGTTTAATAAAAAAAGCTGATTAATATTACAAGAATAAAATAGACAGTAAGGCTAATAATATTAATTATAGATAAGTTTTAATAAGGAAAAATGTCGAATAGATCTTACAAGTACGAAATAAGCAGTAAGGTTTATAATATTATTTTCAGATAACTTTTAAGAAAAACTAAAAAGTCAATTAAATTTTCCAAGAATGAAATAAACTCTAAAGCTTGTGATATTATTTTAGGATAACTTTTATTGGAAAAAAGTCTGATAAATATTAAAAGAACGAAATTAACATTAAGGCTTATCATGTTAATTAAAAAAAATTACAACTAATTATAATTAATAATAAAAGTCAGAAAAATCTTACAAGAATGAAATAAACCGGAAGGTTTAAGGTATTAATTGCAAATGATTTTTAATAATAATAATAACAAAAAGAAAAAGAAAAATCTTAAAAGAACGAAAGAAACCCAGTAAAGTTTATAATATTAATTTCAAATATCTTTTAATAATAATAGAAATAGTTAGAAAAATCTTACAAGAACAAAATAAACCGTAAAGCTTTTGATTTAAATTTTAGATAATTTTTAATTAAAATGTCTAATAAATCTTAAAAGACAAAATAAACAGTAAGGCTTATGATATTAATTTCAGATAACTTTTAATTAAAAAAAGATAAATATTACATGGACGAATTACATGAAGAGCAGATCTACATTGCTGAACAGATGAATGATGTTAATGATAAATAATGGTAATTAAGGACGAATTACACCAATGTGGTCCAATTGTGACCCGCGGGGTCTCGATGATACCAATAAATCCTAACAGTAATATTCGTCTTATTTAATCACAAAAATTATGTGATTAAATAAGGCAAATATTACTATTCGAAAATAGTAGTGCAACCGAGACAACGTGGACTACACCGAATTACATGTTGAATGATCAGATCTACAGGTTGCCGGTTGCTTAATAAAATATATATAATATAATATATATATAACACATCGGCTGATAAGCTCCCGGTCTGGCACACAGATGACGTTGCAATCACCGAACAGATGCTTTTTTTAGTAAATACTAAACTTTAAAAGGTAGCAGAAAGAATGTCATGACGATTCGCCGTGGGGATAAGACGTTAGAGTGGTTTCAGTTGAACGACTTTGTTGATAAACAAGAATTTCAAGCATTGCTATTTGATGAGAAAAACACCGTTCAAACAAAAGCTTGGCTTGATAAGCGTTATACGGACACTGCACCAGGTAAATCAACCATTATTGACTAGTTTGCTGAATTTAAACGTGGTCGTACGGACCCCAGTGATGCACCACGCAAAAGAGGTGGTAACTTCGAAAAACATAAAAGAAGTCCACAAAATCGTTTTGGGGAACCGTAAAGTGAAGTTGCAGGAGATAGCTCAGACTCTGAAGATATCCAAGGAACGTGTAGGTTTTATTTTGAATGAACATTTGTCTATGAAAAAGCTGTTGTCAAAGTGGCTGCCGGGCGTGTTGACTTTTGACCAAAAACAACAACGAGTCGATGATTCTGAGCACTGTTTGGAGTGTTTTCGTTATAAAATTATGTTATTTATTATTAAATTATTATTATTATTCATTTATTAAATTATTATTATTAAATTATTATTATTAAATTATTATTATTATTCATTTATTAAATTATTATTATTAAATTATTATTATTATTCATTTATTAAATTATTATTATAAAATTATTATTATTAACTTATTATTATTATTATTAAATTATCATTATTTATTATTAAAGTTATAAAGTTTTGTTAAAAAGTTGTGTTTTCTTTATTAGACCAGTAACTTATCAGCCCATGTGTTATATAATACAGTAATAAATGTTTAAGTTTTCTTTTTCGGCTCTCAATTTTTGATGAAAATGTACCTTTCTCTGTGTAGACTGACGATTTTTCAACTTATTTGTGTTTCCCCTTCAGTTTCGCCTGAACTTCATTTAGTTCTTCACGATAAACTTTGCGAATGACAAGAACCAACTGATGGCCAGCTTGGCTACTTTGAGAGAAGCTTTCGAGAAGTGAGATATCAGTAAATCGGTGCACTAACACTCCATTAACCTGTTGGAAGAAAAAATAAGATAAATATTAGAAGATTAAATAAACAGTAAGGCTTATCATATTACTTTCAGGTAACTTTTAACAATAATTAAAAAAAAGTCTGATAAGATTTGCAAGAACGACATAAACATTAAGGCTTAATTTAAGTTAACTTTGAACAGTAATAGAAAAAGTCTGATAAATCTTACAAGAACGAGATTAAAAATAAAGGTTATGATATTAATTTCAGATAATTTTAATAGTAAAAAAAAAGTCAGATAAATCTGACAAGAACGAAATAAATACTTCGGTTTATGATATTAGTTTTAGATAATTTATAATAATAATAAAGGTCTGATAAATCTTATAAAAACGAAATAAACTGTAGGGCTTAAGATAATTACTTCAGAAAACGTTTAATAAAAAAAAAGTGATTAATCTGATTAATTTGGAATAAAACATCGTTTTCCATTTTCCGATAAACATATTTACATCTTAAGTTATAAGCGATGGATGTAGTATAAGACATTTTTCGTGCTGTCGCGTATAGAAATTCGATTTAAAACACCATCTTTACAGTATATTCTGAAAGATCATGTGCCTTTATCATAAAATCGAGAACGTTTTTTCGATTTCTCAGCTTTGAACAAATATCAATTTTACACGCTCACAAATATAAACTAGTTCAGGATGTGTCAGTCATCCGTAAGATTCTGTTCGCTAATGTTAAACCTATGGCCGTGTGATGCATTCGTATTTATAAAATATCTCCTCAGTAAATTCATATTTTAAACTTTTTTTTTTTGTGCGTGTGTACACTTCTTGAAGGGTGTCTGTTTTGTTTTTTAGTTGTCTAAATATTTCTAAAATATATACTTAATCTTACGTAAAGCGATAAAATCTTAATTTGTTTCGCTAAGATTTTAACACATAAAATTATAAATTTAGTAGATATTTTAGAAATATTTTGACAACTAAGAAACGAAGAGACATCCTTTAAGAAGAGTACACAGAAAAAAAGAGAGACATTATTAAAATGAGGAGATATTATTAAAATACGAATGCATCACACGCCCATTGGTTTAACATTAGCGAGAGAAACCTCACTGATGAAGGGCTTAAGAGGGTTTATCACTAAATTATACACTTAAGAGACTAACGCGAAAACACTCGCAAGCTAATGTTAATCCTATGGGAGGAATTTTTTTAAATATCTCATTTGTATTTCAATATTTTTAAAAGATTTTTTTTTTGCATTGGATAGCTGAGGTCAATCTCTACACAGGCCGTTTTTTACTTCTTTGATTTTGGTTGCAGGTTTTTTTTTTTTTAATGGGAGTACTTTCACTTTCGAAACCAGTTATGAAAGTGAAAGTATCCCCATAAAAAAACCTGCAACCAAAATCGAAAAGGTAAAAAACGGCCTGCGTAGAGATCGGCCTCAACAACTATTCAATGCAGAAAAAAAATCATTTAAAAATGTTGAAATACAAATGAGATATTTTTTAAAATTTCTCCCATAGGATCGACATTAGCGAGCGGGTGTTTTCCCGTGAATGAAGTAGTTTCGTAAGAAGCAGATCCCAAAAGGCAGTCAAGAGCCGCTACTGTATACAATTGAAAATATAGACATCATGTAAGCTTACCTCGATTATCCTGTCGGACTTTTTAATGACACCGGATTTATGTGCGGGTCCATCTGGCTTGATATCTTTGACATACCAATCTCCTGTGACTTGATTTTGCACGAACTGGATGCCGAAGTCTATACTCGTGGATTTTCTGTAAATGGTCACTTCATGGTCAATAACTGCAGAATTCTTGCGAAATGACTGAATTATTGTGTTCCTCCTTACAAAAGTCTCTTCGCTTTCTGGAATACTTTCTACTCGCTGAAAATATGGATTTGAGTAGCATGAAGATTGATCCGTGGAACATGTAGATGAATTGGGGACTCTGGTATCTGGGACACATAAGGCTGCTGCGCCTTTACGATCATGATCAATAACAATAGAGTTCTTACGTGATGGCCGAAGTTTCATTTTCAATAATTCTTCAAAACTATTCCGGCTTTGTCGTACACTCTTTTCTTTCTGAAAACGTGGATTCGAATAATTTGAAGATGAATCAGTGGAGCATGGAGAGGGATTGGGGACTTTGATATCCGGGGTACTTAAGACTCGTGTATCTACACAGTGAATGTCTAAAAGATCACAGTTATTAATTAGAGAGTTCTTGCTCGATGAGCGAATTTTCTTTTTCAAGTCTTGCTCAAAACGTGAATTTGAATAACTTGAAGATGAATAAGAGGAGCATTCAGATGGATTGGGGACTTTGATATCCGGGGTACTTAAAACTCGTGTGTCTTCACAGTGAATGTCTAAAAAATCACAGTCATTAATTAGAGAGTTCATGCTTGATGAGCTAATTTTCTTCCTCAAGTCTTGCCCAAAACGTGAATCTGAATAACTTGAAGATGATTCAGTGGAGCGTAGAGATACACTGGTAACTTTGATAACCGGGGTACTTAAGACTCGTATGTCTTCACGGTGAATATCTAAATGATCATAATCATTAATTAGAGAGTTCTTGCTCGATGAGCGAATTTTCTTTTTCAAGTCTTGCTCAAAACGTGAATTCGAATAACTTGAAGATGAATAAGAGGAGCATTCAGATGGATTGGGGACTTTGATATCCGGGGTACTTAAAACTCGTGTGTCCTCACAGTGAATGTCTAAAATATCACAGTCATTAATTAGAGAGTTCATGCTCGATGAGCTAATTTTCTTCCTCAAGTCTTGCTCAAAACGTGAATTCGAATAACTTGAAGATGAATCAGTGGAACTTAGAGATTTGGGGACTTTGGTATCTGGGGTACTTAAGACTCGCGTGTCTTCATGATGAATATCTACAGCATCATAGTCATTAATTAGAGAGTTCTTGCTCGATGAGCGAATTTTCTTTTTCAAGTCTTGCTCTAAACGTGAATTCGAATAACTTGAAGATGAATAAGAGGAGCATTCAGATGGATTGTGGACTTTGATATCCGGGGTACTTGAAACTCGTGTGTCTTCACAGTGAATGTCTAAAAAATCACAGTCATTAATTAGAGAGTTCATGCTCGATGAGCTAATTTTCTTCCTCAAGTCTTGCTCAAAACGTGAATTCGAATAACTTGAAGATGAATCAGTGGAGCGTAAAGATTTGGGGACTTTGATATTCGGGGTACTTAAGACTCGTGTGTCTCCACTGTGAATGTCTAAAGGATCATAGTCATTAATTAGAGAGTTCTTGCTCGATGAGCGAATTTTCTTTTTCAAGTCTTGCTCAAAACGTGAATTTGAATAACTTGAAGATGAATAAGAGGAGCATTCAGATGGATTGGGGACTTTGATATCCGGGGTACTTAAAACTCGTGTGTCTTCACAGTGAATGTCTAAAGGATCACAGTCATTAATTAGATTCTTGCGCGATGAGCTAATTTTCTTCCTCAAGTTTTGCTCAAAACGTGAATTCGAATAAATTGAAGATGAATCTGTGGAATGTAGAGATGGATTTGGTACTCTGCTTTTTAAGACACATTCTGGTGTGTCTTCACGGTCTAAACTTAAAACTGCATGGCCTGATACACGCTGTTTCTGCTGAAAACAGGGAAGTGCGTAGTATGAAGATTCGTCTGTGAAACATGGAGATGGATTTGGGATTCTGGCATCAGGGATAATTAAGGATGTTGTGTCTTTACGGTCTGAGCAAAAATTCCCTCTGTTTTGTGGAACAATATTTTCTTGCTGAAAACGTAGATTCGAATAAGATGAAGATGGATCTGCGGAACATAGAGATGGATTGGGGATATCTAAATTGCTTGTGTCTTTACGGTCCAAGCCTAAAACTAAAAATAAATATTTTAATCAATTGCATTCTATAAAAATGTTTAATTTATAAATGTTAATAAAATATTAAATAAACTACTTCAAAATTGTTCACTTGTATGGTTGGTTGGTTGATTATTGACGGCCAATTATCTACACATGGGATATAGTCCCGGGGGAAGTGCCCTTCGTGGGGTCTTTCTTAGGGAACCTAACCCGTATTTACGCATGGATAAATCCACGGCTCGAAGAAAACCACGAAAACTCCGAACGATTAGGCCGACGGGCGCGATTGGGATCGAACCCAGCACCTCCCGTCTACCAGCTTCGAGAGCAGAACCTCTCAGCCACTGGTGGAGCTGTTCACTTGTATGAAAATGAACATTTTATACAGTAAATCACGCCAGTTTTGAATGACACCACTTTTTTTTTTTTTTTTTTTTTTTTGGAAAGAGAATGTGTTTCATAAATAATAATACGAAAAGAAGAATGCAGAATGAAATTATTATAAAAAAAAAGGAAACTTATGGGGTTAAAATGTTACTTATAAGACGAACCTACAATTACTTTTTAAATACAACATAAAAAGAAAGAAAAGGTTATATTAAAGTCTTTGAAACATTAGTAGACGCATTCAACATCGAAGGACGTACATTTAACGTCAATGTTCTTTTTTGAAATGCCTAAAAATGCACAAATTACAAGAATTTTTACTTTCGTGTTAATAAATGATGCTCCGTAGTTATAATTCAATAAATGTTTCAACGTAATACACAGTTCTTGAATCAAGTTGCTCACAGTGGTTTCGTTTCAAAGGTTTTAGTTTGTAGTTAAGATTTGGTAGAATTTTTTTTTTATTATTATTTATTAACTTAGTCGTTATTAAATTATCCGAACATATAATGAAAGTCTATTTCAAATATTCAATGCTAGATTATATTCTACAACAAATCTTATTTTATTTTTATTTTATTTTATTTTATTAGCAAATAAATCCAAATGATGTAATCAGAAATTTTAAATCACGTGTAGTTTTTTTCTTTACAATATTGATTTAATAACAAAATGAATAAGTCTACTATATTATCGTCTTGTGGTATTAGAAGTTAATTCTCATAATGTTTACCATTTATACAAAGGGTGTTCCCTCCCAGAGTTTTCAAATTTAATTAACTAAATTTTCTTTTTATAATTTAAAAGATAATAATAAAATTTATTCTTTTCACATGATTTAAAATAATTAAACACTAAGATAAAAAAGAATTAAGGCTGTTCTCAAATTACCTGCTCAACAACGCGAAACTTTCTAACAAAATTTCCGGTTCATTTTTAAACGCAAAGCCATAAAATTTGCAGACTATTGAAGCGATTTAGAATCGGAATGAGTTTTAATAAGTAAATGAAATACTTATGGAGTTATAAGCGATTCGTGTCACGTGACAACACAATTTTCTAACTTCTCGTGTTGCTACATCATGAATTCGGTTGAAAACGCCGACTTTGACAGTATTTTCTTAAGAATCTTCTGTCTTTACCAAATAAGGGAAAAGGTATTTCGATTACAAAGGTAAGAGTTTTTGAATTTTTAATATACGTGATTTGTTACATTTCTGCAATGTTTTTTATGTTGATACATTAAAAAATAATCTTGCACGTATGGTTCTGACAAAAAATTTCTACTTTAATATTTTTATCTTCATTTACTCTATTAAAAAGACAGACGGAGAAGAAAATAGGTACACAAAATAGGTAATCCAGCACACTAGCAGGCGTACCGGTCGAAAATATTGCTCCTCCATGGATTTTGTTCTGCAGGTGCCTATGTCCAGAAATAATTAATTTAATGAAAGAAACTTACAAGTATAAACGTCTTGGTAAATCGATAAATTTTAATTGCCACGTAACAAGGAAAAGTTTTGTGGAGGAATATTCTGTTAAAGACGCTCTAGTCATTTCAACTTTGTATCAGCTACTTGCTGTGAAATATAGCCTAAACGATGAAACTACTGGAAATTATCTGAGGAAAGACATTTTAAATAATTATACAGTGATTTTTACTGAACTAATATAGTATATGTATATATATATATATATATATTAACCAATCTCCAAATAAAAGAGTTTATGCAATTAGTTTGTATATATATATATATTTTATATATATCCAGGCAGGTTTTTCAACGGATTATTCAATTTTTACATGCTTTCTTTTAACTTACATTTCTATATGTATATGGCAGTCAAATCTTGTTACTCATTTTTCACTCACTTGCTGTTGACATACAGCTTACAAATTTGGAACATGTATGCATTCCTGAAGGCAATACATGAAATGAACATTGATTTTTTTTTTATCCCTAAGGGCGGGGCAACGTCGGCCCAAAACTTGCACTTTCTCCATAGATATAACGTTACGATTGTTTAATTTTAATTTAAAAAATAGCTCCCTTGTTGCAACATTCATCCATTGTTGCCCGCATCATTATGACGTTAAGCATTGATCGACGCACACATTTGTGCTTTTTAATTATAAGTTATAAGTTGTCTTTTTTGTGAATTTTAATGAAAGCATGTTTTATTTATTTTTTTAAAATCTACAATTAATTTATTACAATTATTTTTTCTTTTCTTCTGTTCAATTTGTTTTGTTGGTGATTCTGTCTAGATTTCACCCAGATCCAAAAATTTTATGTTTGTTCGGTTTCGTCTTTTTACTTTTTAGTTTCTAACTTTCGTAAAAATTGACCAATCGCAACAAAATTTGAATATCTATATTATAAAGCAACAAGAAAGAAAAATCATGCAGGAAGCATAGAATATGAAACAATTTTCTACACATTCTGAATACTGTAACGAAACTTCACCATTTAATAAGATAAAAGAAGATATTAAACAATTTGAAAACGCATATCAGATATGAAAACCCAATTTGAGCATTTATCATCTGTAGTAGGTAAAAGATCCGCATTCTTATGTGTGACCCTGTATGCGATTTATTGATTTGTATCTGTACTACCATAGTATGCTAAAATTTAGTTCAGTTGGGAAACGCATAAGTGCAATTAAAAATTACTCTTCAGCAATTTTCGACAGTAAACGGAATCGTACGTTAATTAGTTTGTGCAGCCCTGTACATTTTATACACACCAAGTAATATGCTAAAAAACTGTTAAACTTAAGTATTCCTACTACAACTGAAAACGCAGTTCTAGCAATCATCGTTATGTATGTATCGACACAGTACTCTAACCGAATTCTTTTGTGTGTCCTTGTATAAATGAACAACAAATGCTATCCACATCGTATCCTAATAATATTATAAATCTGATTGTGTGCAAATGTTAGGCTGAAGCCAGCGTCAAAATGGAGCATTTAATGATCCTGTAACTTTGCATATACAGTGGAACTTCCATTTACCGAAGTCTCATCATTACACTTAAAAACTTCGTTATGAAGAAAATTCGTTAAATAGAAATCAACTTAAATTCGTGAAATTTTTTCTTCAGATATGACAAACAGGTATTGGATTCTGAAGCATTTGATTCAGTTTTAATTATGAAGCCGTCTTTTACAAAACAGTTGAGTACGGTCGATGAGATCACGTCAAATTTCCAAACTTTGCCTCAAGCTTCCATCAGCTCTGATAGACAGGTTCTCAAACTAATGTTTTCACTACATTGTCTTTTTTGATAATGTACTTCAAGATTTGTAATTATTCCTTAGACTAATGGCTGAAGTTTAGAAGTTGCAGTGGAAGGAACAAAAAAAACTTTGATGTTCTTCGTAATTATTCCTTAGACTAATGGCTGAAGTTTAGAAGTTGCAGTGGAAGGAACAAAAAAAACTTTGATGTTCTTCGATTTGCATTTTGAAGCACATTTTTGTAGATGTATCATTGAATGTAAAAAGGGGATTTTGACTTCCCCAACTGTCAGCGCTATAGTCTCGTTGTGGGAGAGTAATGATAACAAGTATTTTTAGTGTGAAAAACAATTGTTTTATTTAGTTACCAAACAGAATGGAAAATATTTAAATGTGTTCATTTTCATACAATCCGCTGAAATAAATTCGCATATCCATCGCAACATCAACCTCTTTAGTTTGAGTTCTGTACACGTACAAAAGTGGAATAAACTTCGTTATATAAAATATATTTTTCGTAATATGGAGATTCATTTACATGCTCATGATGTTAAAGTTTTACAGAAAAATTCGTTAAGTTAGAAAACTTCGTTAAATAGGGACTTCGTTAAAGGGAAGTTCCACTGTACGTTGATTATAACCCTCAAATGAACATAGGCCGGTTTTTGTTCATTTTATTCGAATATTTTTCTTAATAATTCAAAATTTCGTTATTTTCATAGAGAATAAATGGACATTTTCCCATAAAATTTAACCATTTTACTTTATTGTTGCTAGAGCTTTGATTGTTGCCAATAAATAAAAACATGGAAAATATTTTTTCCTCAACAATTAATTTTCAATTGAACGATTTTCACGTGAAAAATGAAAAAGAAAAAGAATTCAAAAGAAGAATTTCCGTGATATTTAAAACAAAAATATGGAGTATTTGTTATTATACATGAAGTATGAATATCGGTTACATTAAAAAGATCTTTTTCTGTCAAAAAACTGCGTTATAATTAGAAGGAAAAATGAACATTAATTATATTCTTAAAAGTAGATTTCGCTTGGACCATGGAACTAATGAAAAGGGTCCTCCTCGGCTTGGACAAATATGACGTCATAAATAAAACATGTATTTTCAAATAGTCGTAATAATAAAGGAGCATGAATTTCAATGTATAATGAATGTAGATAGATAATGGACGTAATATTTACGATGAAAAACTGAAATATTATTTATCGATGCTGATTAATAATTAGCTTGAGTACCAGTTACATACAAATGTGAGTTTTCCGCTAAAATTTACGTCCTGATTGCCAGAAAAAGAAAATTAACAAGAATTATGGGATTAAAAAGAAATATCTCTGAGGAAAATGTGACGTCATATTTGAAATAAAACGGGAATTTTCAAATGTGTTTTACAAGGAGCGGGAATTAATTCCGTAGATTAATAATAGAAGGATCAGTAAGTATAGAAAGTAGATTAGTTTCACGACATATTTAAAACGAAAAATTGAAATGTTTTTTTATCTATACCGATTACTAAGCATGAATATCAGTTACATACAGATGAGAGTTTTTTGCCAAAAACCACACCATGATTATTAGGAAAAGAAAAATAAATACGAATCTATTATATTAAAATCTGAACGCCTGTTTGTATTTCGCAACTACTCTTATCAGATTGTCGAACGCAACGCGATTTACTTAACACAGGTTATCATTCATCCGAGGATGTCATAAACTTTCAGAATTTAAAAAAAATGATTTAAATTCCGAGATATTATTATTATTATTATTATTATTTTTTTTTTTTTGAAAATTTTAACGAAGTTTCTCTAAAAATGGCAATTAAATTATTCCATTTTTGTGGATAAAAAATAAGAAATAAAACGAATTAATATATTTTTTCTCATTAAAACTGAAAAAAAAAAAGAATTTATTTTCAATTTGAATAGATGGTGAAAGAAAAAAAAAATCTTGATTACAGTAAAATTTTTGAAAAATAAAAATGTATTTTCACATATTCAAACTTCATGAATCAATTTATTCTGGAGAGCAAAATTCGTCTGTCAACATATTTTCATTTAGAAATAAAGATTTTTTTTCAGTTATAGATTAAATCAAGGAGGCAAATTTAAGCTCCTTGCATTTGGGTCTACGATAATTGCTCCCTATTCACAAGAATTGAATTTAATGAAAAAGAATATACTATTTCCATTATCTTTGAAGGATTGCTATTAAAACGTTTCACAAAGGCGTTAAAAGTAAAATGGTTTACCAGGTAAACTTGACATATGTTTTTATATAATTCGCCGATTTCCACGATTTTATTTGGCCCGCCTTTTTTCATTGGTTGCAGTTTCCTTTTCGTGATTATTTGTCACAAAATTTCACTTTTTTAAAACTTAGTTATGTCAAGGCCTCTATAACATAGAAATACTGTATTGTCTCCTATGGAATGTGATAAAGAGTTAGTTAATTATTTACGTTTCTAACTATCGGGAATGAAATCTTTTGCTTAATTAATGCATTTATTCTTATTTTAATGATACGTGAACGAAGTCACGGGTAACAGCTAGTTCTATAATAAGTATCTTGTAGTACATCTCATTGCTATATATCAATTTCAATATGTTTGAAATATTATAATTAACGAGCAGGGAAGACCGAGCTATGCTCGGTCAAAATTAAATTTGAGTTCAAATATCATGACCCATGACCAAAATGACCCACTAATTGAATTTGCTCGAACATGTGACTTAACCCAACAGTCTTCTCGTGCCCGAAAACCATAGGATGCAAAATTTAGTGTAAATAGTCTGAGCCGTTTTTAAGATATATAAAAAAGTTTGACCCATAATGACCCATGACCAAAATGACCCACTAATCGAAATTTCTCGAACATGTGACCTAGCCTAATAGTTTTCTTGTTCCCTAAACCTGTAGGCGTAGGGTGCTAAATTTATTTCAAATCCTCTGAACCGTTTTTAAGATAAAATAGCTTGACCCATAATGACCCATGACCAAAATGACCCACTAATTGAATTTTCTCGAATATGTGACCTAGCCCAACAGTCTTCTCGTGCTCGAAAACCATTGGATGCAAATTTAGTGTAAAATGAGCCGCTTTTTAGATCTTGACCCACAATGACCCAGAAATGACCCACTAATCGAATTTTCTCGAACATGTGACCTAGCCCAATGATTTTCGCGTGCCCGAAACTCGTAGGATACAAAATTTAATCAAAATCGTTAGAGCCGTTTTTTAGATAAAAATTAATTTGACCCACTTTGACCCAAAAATGACCCACTAATCGAAAGTTTTCGAACATGTGACCCAGCCCAATAGTCTTTTCATGCCCAAAAATGGTAGGATACGAAATTTCGTCAAAATCGTTAGAGCCGTTTTTAAGATAAAATTTGCATATATATATATATATATATATATATATATAACCACACACAAGATTTGCTCGTAATAGAATATATGATAATAATAATAGTATAATTTTAATGATGTTACAACATTATTAAAATGCATTGCAAATGATTTTTTTTCCAGGAATGGGATATTAAATATTAATATTATGGGTTTCTTTTGCGTGACCCTGTAAACAAACTATAAATACTACGCACAACTTTGCAATACCGAACATGCCATGGTAAACTACAATAGCATATATACATTATATGGCAATTCGAGTATATTTACGTGAGTTAGAGTACGGCCAGACAAACCGAAGTCATAAAAATTTTTCAACTATGCTGGTAAGTATTGAAAAGTACTAGATAGACATCATTCAACACAGTGTGATTAAAAATAAATGTTGACAACAATAACAGATTGGTTAAAAAAAAAAAAAACTTTTGTTGGGGCAAATTACTCACGTTAAGTTATACCATCTGATGGGCAATAAATAAATAAATATATATATATACGAGTATATCATTGAAATAAGTTAAGGAACGATAGCTTGATGTCAGTATTATTGTTTTCTTAGAAGTCATATTACATTACTCACCCTTTTCACAGATGTTCTTTGTAAATCACGGCTTAAACCAAGGGTTGTTCCAGACAAAATTTGGGGCCTATTTAGGGTCTTTTTACAAAAATTAATTTAATAGAACAGGCTACTTCACAAAATTCAGTTTTATAAAGCAGAACCCTTCACAAAATTCCTCTTAATAAAATAGTTCCTTCATACAAAATTCCATTTCATAAAAGCGTACTCTTTATTAATTATTTTTGTTTTGTTAGGTTTTAAAATGTGTAATTTACAAACAAAACAAGTTCACCAGAAAGGAAACTTTAGAAGAAGGACTTAAATAACTTATTTAAGTAATTTATTTAAGTAACTGCATTTCATCTTTCGTTACAAAATTTTATTTTTCACAAAAATATAATAAATTTCACAAAAATAACTTTTATTTTTCACAAAATGGGTTCTAAGAATAGAACTCTGTATCGACCCCTGTATGATGCACTTTTTTTTTCATTATTTTTATAAGCAGTTTTACATTCTCTCATTTAACTTAATTTGGTTCATGTAATGTAAAGATTTAATTTTGCCATTGATTTTTCACTCACTTCTTGGTATGTTAAATTCTTAAAAATTATGTGCACAGGTGTGTTTTCGATTACGTTTCAATATTTACCATTTTTTGTACTTAATTTTAAATTATTAAATTGATTTAAGCCATTTTTCCGTTAACCGGGCACAGTTGATAAATCAGCAAATATTCTTTATGCTTACAACTTTATATGAGTTACTACAACAATGTAGTGTTGTGCCGAACCATGCCCTCTAAAATAGAATAACTAACTGTGAAACTGAAACAAGGAAATATTTTAAAGAATAAAGAATAGAAAAAAATGTAATAATATGTGCATAGGTGTGTTTTCGATGACGTTTCAATATTTACCATTTTTGGTACTTAATTTTAAATTATTAAATTGATTTTAAGCCATTTTTTCCGTTAACCGGGCCCAGTTGATAAATCGGCAAATATTCTTTATGCTTACAACTTTATACGAGTTACTACAACAATGTAGTTATGTGTCGAACCATGCTCTCTAAAATAGAATAACTAACTGTGAAATTGAAGCAATGAAATATTTTAAAGAATAAAGAATAGAAAAAAATGTAATAATAATAAAAAAAATCGCTTCTATCAATTAGTAGTTTAATATTAATTAGATTATAATTATACATTGAGAAAATTATTTTAAAAGCCTGAAAATACCATTTAAATAATGCTTTTTTTTTCTTTCTTGTTTCTCACCATATCTTAAAAAAGAAACAGGGAAGAAATTGTAAATTTTTAAATAAACTCATTAGATCGCGCGCTCTACCAAGCGTAAATCTAAGCTGTAAAACTTCCATATTCGAATGCAATGGAATTGCAATCCTGAAATTGCAATCATAGAATTGCAATCATGAAATTGCAATCATGGAATTGCAATCATGAAATACGGCGTGATTTTTTTAGACAAACACTGAATGCTTATAATTTATAAAAGAGTGATTTAAAAAAAAAATATTTTTACTTTTATACGTATTATATTTTAATGAAAAGTTAAATGCTTACTTTTCTTCGGATCTCTCAGAACTCTAATGGTCACAATTCTTCCTTTGGTGAGGCTGCGAGTCAACGGATTGTATACTTCGTTTTTCTTGAATTTTATGAACGTGATCTCATCTCCTGGGAACACTTTGCCGCTCCTGTGCGCTGCACTGCCTTTCAAAATGCCCTTTAAAACCATAGGTGAATTTTCCTTCATTTCTGATGATAAATGGAAGAAAAGTATACTATTAAAATATTTTCTATGAATTAACATTATACAGTATAAGATATATCTCTACATTTTTAAAATACGTAGTGCAAAATCAATTACCTCAGTATAAGAATACAGCCGAGCCTCGTTAATGCGAACACTCAAGGGGAATGCGAACACTCAAGGGGAAACTTTTTTTGTTCGTGTTAAAAGTAGTTCTTGTTATCCGAACTTAAATACATTACATACAACTGGACGGGGCAATCGGAGACAGTTCGTGCTAAAAGTAATTCGCGTTAAGAGTGTTCGTGTTAACGAGGTTTGACTGTAATTCAACACTAAAAAAAATCGATACATTTTTCATTTCCCGAGCTATATGTCAAACTATCGAAGGTACCAAATCAAAGGCAGATATGAAATTTTGGTTACAGAAAAAGTAAGACCGGTGCGGGGTTTGGAAGGGGGGGGGGGGGGGTGGTGAGAGAAAAAAATAAACAAAATATAATTTATTGTTCTCCAAAATTCCATTAATGGCTTGGATTAATTGCAATGATGCAGAAGTTTGACAATGAATAACAGGACTTTTTAAATTAATGTAACGCTTATTAACGGTAACAGCATGAGCAGAAAAAAAAAAAAAAAAAAAAAAAAAAAACTTATAGCAACTTTGCACGAATAATAAAACTGGAAAAACTGTAATATTATGAAAAAAGATTAAACCCATCATGAAATTTTCTTTGAGTACAACATCGACAAACATAATCTTCACATTGTAGACATCAATTTCCATATTAAGGGTGATGATGCGAGTAACTATAGCGTTATTTTTTAGGACAGAAAACTGGTTCAGAGAGAATTTCGATGTTCTTAAGATTCATTAAAAATCGGTTTTGATTTATCAAATTAAACATGCTGAAAAGATTGTTTAAATTGTGAATCTTCATAACTCTGACCTTTACTGAAATTTAAACATTGTATTTTACATACATAAGGCTGTATGATTCATCGAAAGTGTCGATACGTTCGCTTTTTGAAAGTTTAACGTTCACCGAATCGTAAACTTACGATTTCGGTAATTATGGTAAAACTTCGATAACGCGACTGACGTATAACTTCATATTCCGCATTATGTCGACCGGTTTTATATAAATGAATGAACTAAACACATTTCCTATGGGACAAAACCGCGACAATTCGACACTATATGAAAATAAACTCGAATAAACCGACATGTTTTATACAAATGATTGGACTAAACACATTTTTTATGGGAAAAATCCAAGGTAATTCGACACTATTTAAAAATAAAACTCGGATAAATCGATATCAAACAAATATTTTGAGTTTCATTGTATAACATGCTGCAGTTACAAAATATGTGTACAAATTTTGATTATAAAAAAATGGAATAATTGATTTTTGAAAATTCTGCCAATGATATTTAGATTAGTTGTAATGATGTAGAGGTGCAACAATGAATAAAATAGTTTTTAAAGACTCTAGTTAAAAACTTTTTGAAATTAATATAATGATTGTGTAAGTTACAAGCACAGCATGTCAGTATATAGTTTTACATTTTCGAAAGAAAAACACTAATAGCAATCTTGCAAAAATAATAAAATTTAAAAATATGTATTACCTTCAAAGATAAAACCGATCCTGAGATTTTCTTCCAACACTACATCAAACGATCCAAACTTGATTTTCTCATTGTACACATCGATTTCCACTTTCAGATTGATGTCGCGAGCAGCTAGAGCTTCGTTCTTCAAGTTAGAAAACAGCCTCGGTGAGAGCTGTAGTGTCTCTACACCGTTGATAGCAACAATTCGGTCTCCCAACTTGAGAATTGCTTCCCTAAAATTAGAAAATGAAATATATTATAGTACTGGTGTTACATAAAATGCACATACACTCGGTTGTATCGACTCGAGCCCGAAAATTGTGTTTGAAGTCAACCCGAACCCGACAAACAAATTCGTCAACCCGAAACTCGACCCGAACCCGAAGTGAAAGAAAATTAATTCATATTTCAAAACAATTATAAAAAATATTTTTAATATTAGCTTTATCTTTGTTGTATAAAAATGAGCATATATACATTCATTTTTTTTTCAATTTATCAGGTTTTTTTTTTAATTGGTAAATATTCAGGATATTATTTTTAAAAAATCGGGTCATCACGAAACCGACCCGAAAGAAACAAAACTCAATCCGAAACCGACCCGAACCCGAAACTTTTAAAGACCACCGGACCCTAACCCGACCACCAATGAAAAAAAAAATACCGTCAATACGGTTCGGGTCGGGTCGGGTTCGGATAAAATCAGGTTATCCGATCCGATGCATGTTAAGCCTAGGTGGTGGTCACAATGTGCATTGATGTTTAGCAACAGTTATTTACATCGTACTAAAATAACAAAATTCTTTTAATTTATCTCTAAAAGTTCGGGAATAAATGTTGGGGACGGTAAGACTAATAAAGCCACGATGCTTGAAATTGATTCTTAAATGCTGATGTAAATTCTGTAGAAAATTTTCTGTCAAATAACTACAGCCATTTTTTCTCTAGCATAGCTCTGTATGAGAAAAAAGGTTAAAAAAAACTCTGTAGCTGCGTCTGGAGTGATTTTCTGCATAATTTAACAAGAGGGACGCTAAGGAAGCTAAAATCCTGGGACCGAGTTAAAAAAATAACAAAAACCATAAAAAATGTGTGCAGCCTTATTGTTGTTACATATTTATATAGCAAAAATAGTTCCAGTTTTGTTTTTAAAAATTCTTTAGAACTACTTTTTTTTAAAACAATTTTATGCAGACAACTTCAAACTTAAAAATTACCATCAGAACAAGGGACGGTAAGGAATTTTAATGCTACATTTTGACCCCCCAAAATCGTCCAACACTTATTTATCTCATTAATATTGTTATGCAATCATGAAATTGCATGTTTTATAAAATAAGAAATAAAAAAAAGAATTATGCACTGAAATAAAAATTATTATTAAGGAACTTAAAAATCAAATTTATGGGAGAATCGCTGATATGTTTATAAACAAGAAATTTTCATTACATACAATAGATAAATCACTTTTCAACAAATGGAAGTACAACAGTGACTAATAAGGAATCTTCCGTATAATCCTGATTAAACTAAACCTTATTAAATCAATTAGAATCATGCAAAATTTGGTAATATTTAATTTCTATTTGGGATGAAAAAAGAATCAGTTAGAAGAATCATATTGCATATAAGAATCATACAGAAATAAATGAGTAATATAATAATACACATACATTTACAACAATGGTACAACCAGGATTTTTCTACAAATGGGAGACTTTTAGCCTGACTGAATCTTGGCCCTGCGTGGATAAAGAGTAAAAAAAAAAAAGCAGGATAGTGTCTTCTAAATTGGGACATAAAAATACAATAAATCTTAATAAACGGAACCTGTATAAAACGGAATCCTGTCTTAAACGAAAAAAGTCCACCGTCCCGATGGAAAAAGTAACATACATGCTAAGACGAAAGCTTGTCTAAAACGGAATCTTTCTCTGATAACTTGAGATTCCGTCTTAATAGATTTTACTGTAATTAAATAAACACAATAATTTTATACAGTAAAATTTGCGAAAGCTGAAAGGCTAATGATCGAAATAAAATTCTGTATTGGAGAGGTTTTCTATTAAGCAGTTATAATTTCATGATATTCCTTCCGCAGGAAACATGAATTTTGTACATTGAAGACAAGTTCCGTTATAAACTGGTTAAAAAAAAAAATATATTCAGTTTTAGACAGGTTTTGTTATAGACAGTTTCACAAGAAAAATATTCCGTTTTAGACAGGTTTCCATCTAAGAAGTTAGAGCTCTTTTGGCGGTACCATAACAATTATTCTTTATATATATATATATATATATATATATATATATATATATATATATATATATATATATATATATATATATATATATATATATATAATATATATATATATACTCGTGTATAAGTCGGGGAATTTTAGACAAAATTTGGGAGTTGAAAATAGGGGGTCGACGTACATACCAGTTAGTAAAAAAAAAAACGGAGTGAAATACCGGTGTCACCGGGTCTAGGTTGGGAAGAGAGATAAAAGCGGACAATGGTCATTTCCCTGTGATTGACAAAAAAAAAGCTCAACATTAATGTACGTGCAATTGTTCTGCACCCATTTTCTCTTGGGATAGAATTCCCTTCAGTACAGGGGCATTCCTTTCAACATTTTAATCCCCTTTTTTAAAAAGAGTTCAACTAGAGAATGCTTCTAGATTTCTCTCCTAAAAGTCCTACAATATAAAGAAGTACTATATTTTAGCAGTTTAAGCAGTTGTTTACTCTTGTAAATAAGGCTGGAATAGATTTTTCACAAAAACTTCTTCAGTTTTACATAATTATAGTTTCAAAACGTTGCATTTTTTAAAACAATGTCTGATTAGAAAAGTAAATAAATAAAAAAATTTTACTAATTTAATAAAAATGTATTATTATTATTATTATTATTATTATTATTATTATTATTATTATTTATCCTCGATTACAAATCATTTTTCAACATACTTACCAGAAATGCAGTTTGACTTATACATGAAAATTCAATTTTTTGAAAATTTTGCATAAGAATTGAGGGGGTCGACTTATACACGAACGATATATATGTTAACATATGGGAAAACGAAGCGCAATTCTTATTACTTGAAAAAAAAGTCGTAACTTACTTATCTGCTGGGCTTTTTGGTTCAATAGCAACTATGACTGGTAATTCTTTGGTGATTGTTTTATCGCTAATGCCAAGTCCAAAACCATCACCTTTGTTCGTCAGTGTTACGTTCATCAACGCAGGACAAACTAATAAGAGAAAATACATCGTTAATCACCAATCCACGCTGCAATTTGAAACATTTAAAAAAAGAAAACATTTTCGGTTATTACTGAATTTTGTTAGTATAGATAAAAGTTAAGAGAACAAAAAATATTTTAAACATTTAATTCTGAATTACTTTTTGCTCAAAAAATGTAAAAAGTCAAATATTGCCTATCAATTTTAAGGTGGTTCTCAAATGACCTGTTCAACAATGCGAAATTTTCTGACACATTTTCGGCCTCATTTTTAAACATAAAAGCATAAAATTGGCAGGCCTGAATACTGAAGCGATTTGGAATCGAAACGAGTTTTCCATTTTTAAATAAATAAACTACTTATCGAGTGATAAGCGATTCGGACCACGTCACAACACGTCTTTCTCCTTGCTTGCGGAGCCGCGGCGGAAATTTGATTCAAAACGTCGACTTTCACAGTATTTATGAAAACTCTTCTGCTTTTACCAAAAAATAGAAAATGTGTTTCGATTACATAGTTTCTGAATAAGAACACTTGCCTCATGCGTTTTCGAACAAAAATGAATTTTATTAATGTATCAGAAAGTAGCTCTTAGCCTTAAAATAATATACTTATTATATATATGTATACATATAAGCTTTTTGTACAATTAAACCATTGAAACATAAGATATTGACCAAATATTATGAAATCACTGTGCCAAATATATATATATATATATATATATAACCATTAATGAAACATTACCATAACACCAACTTAATCTATGAAATTATGATTTAGTAATGCAATAATTAATTGACAATGAAAGTATTCCCCAACACTCTGAATATAGATAAATGTAACACTCAGAAACAATGGGATTAGTGAAAATCATATAATGAATCGTGTGATGAAAATAATGAATCAATTATTCGAAATTCCTATAACGAGGTATCAGATAGCTACAAAGTAGAAATCAAATAAAAATACCCAAAGATAATGCGCAATTGCAGCAGAGATCAAGGCGTATAATTTTTAAAGGATTGCTAAAATCAATTAGCACCATTATTTATATATTTAAAAATATATATACGATACCAGAATGTATAAGAAGATAGATCAAGATGAATTGTTGAAATTCAAAATGAAAAGATATCATAATATAAAGACATCATAAATGACTTACATTCATAATTATATGCGCATATGCAGCATAATAATTTGAATGCTAATATATAATCATTAATGAAACATTACCATAACACCAACTTAATCTATGGAATTATGATTTAGTATGTAATAATTAATTGACAACGAAAGTATTCCCCAACAGTCTGAATATAGATAAATGTAACATACTCAGAAACAATGGGATTAGTGAAATTCATATAATGAATCGTGTGATGAAAATAATGAATCAATTATTGGAAATTCCTACAACGAGGTATCAGATATATATATATATATATATATATATATATATACATACAACGTTTTAACAAAAGACAAGGGTTAATAAGATTCTAAAAGTGACCTGTAGATTAAATTAGAGAATTAGATAACTGCTAAATTACGTTTTTTTTTTTTTTTTTTTTTTTTTTTACAGATTTTAAAATCTACATCACAATTTATGTTGTCGTTAACAATTTCCTCCACAAAAAGTTTTAAAAGTACGTCAACATGGTTGTCACTTTTTAACACTTTCCAACATTGTTGAAAAGTGTTTATGAATTTGGTTTGGCAGTCTACACTGTTCAAAATAACTGCTTCTTTACAGTACTTTACTGCATAGACTCTTTCTAAACAGAAAATATTCGTTTGTCTAATGGCAAACACTGCTCTAGACTTGTACATAGGCCATAGGCTATCATATTAGGCACCCTCTAAAAATTAACTAAGTGTGAGACGGCCTCCTTTTATTCGTGGTTTTGGTCCAAGCACACTCCCGGACATTTTCTCAATTAGTGAAAATGATTTTAAAAGGGTAAAATATTCGTTTAATTGACTAACTTAGCTGATCGCCGCCTGGCGTTGCCCGTGATAATAATAAGAAAAAAAAACAGCAATTTTTATTATTTTATGTCTTTAACCCGCACTGTTTAAAATTTACAACAAAATGTCCAGTCATTTGACCGTTTTTGTAGAAAATCGTTACATACAGGGTTAGAAATTGGGAATTCTAAGTAAGGCGCCAAATGACGCCTGCAATTTTTTTCCTAGGTGCCAAACTGCATTTAATGGTTGTAATTTTATGTTATATCATATTTTCTCATTTCTTTTCGAACCCATGTTAACAATAATATTGTAATTATCTTTATGTGTTAAGGACAAGGGAGGACATATTAAACATTTTATCTCTGTGTTAATCACTAAAACAATATAAAAACTGGCTTTCTATAAAATTTTAAAACAGCATTAAACTACAATATTTGGATTCTAGAAAAATGTTTAAATAATTTTTGTTATAAAGCTAATATGCATACAAAACAGATAAAAAAAAAAGAAAAGAAAAGAAAGCTAGGCATCAAATTTGACGACCAGGTATAATTTTGTGGTTGTCAACTGCAATAATTTAGTTGCATTTGGCAATTAACTACCGCTAATTTCAAACTCTGGTCCGTAGGATATAAAATTTTTATTTTAGCGGTCCGTGAGATCTGGAAGGTTGGCGGAAGCTACTTTATATGAAACGAAACACATTATATGTCCGTGCCATACGGCAGGTTGGCGCGAAACCTACTTTATATGAAACACATTATAGTAGCGCTTTGCCTGTAAAACAAGTTTTGTTACATCGATACTCAAATGGAGGTGAAAAGAAGTAGTAGGTTTCACAAATGCTTTCTCTGTCTCTAGACCGCAAAACTTTCTAACACATTCATGGACTCATTTTTAATACTTGAGAGCATAACACTTGCAAAAAAAAAATTCCTATTTGTGGCCCGTAAGATATAAAATTTTTATTTTAGCGGTCCATGAGATCTGGAAGGTTGGCGAAAGCTACTTTATATGAAACACATTATAGTAGTGCTTTGCATGTAAAACAAGTTTTGTTGCATCGATACTCAAATGAAGGTGAAAAGAAGTAGGTTTTACAAATGCTCTCTCTCTACGCTGCAAAACATTCTAACACATTCACGTCTCATTTTGAGCATAACATTTGCAAAAAAAAATTCCTATTTGTGGTCCGTAGGATAAAATTTTTTTATTTTAGTGGTCCGTGAGAATTGGAAGGTTGGCGAAAGCTATTTTACATGAAACAAATTATAGTAGTGCTTTGCCTGTAAAACAAGTTTTGTTACATCAATACTCAAATGGAGGTGAAAAACAGCATTAGGTTTCACAAATGCTTTCCCTCTCTCTACACCACAAAACATTCTAACATATTCACGGACTCATTTTTATTATTTAAGAGTACAAAATTTGCAAATAAAATTCCTATTTGTGGTTCGTAGGATATAAAATTTTTATTTTAGCGGTCCATGAGATCTGGAAGGTTGGCGGAAGCTACGTTATATGAAACACATTATAGTAGTGCTTTGCCTGTAAAACAAGTTTTGTTACATCAATACTCAAATAGAGGTGAAAAGCAGCAGTAGGTTAGGTTTCACAAATGCTTTCCGTCCCTCTACACCACAAAACTTTCTAACACATTCACGGACTCATTTTTAATATTTAAGCGCATAAAATTTGCAAAAAAAAAAAAAAAAAAAAAAAATCCTATTTGTGGTCCGTAGCAGGGTTAGAAATTGGGAATTCTAAGTAAGGCGCCAAATGACGCCTGCAATTTTTTTCCTAGGTGCCAAACTGCATTTAATGGTTGTAATTTTATGTTATATCATATTTTCTCATTTCTTTTCGAACCCATGTTAACAATAATATTGTAATTATCTTTATGTGTTAAGGACAAGGGAGGACATATTAAACATTTTATCTCTGTGTTAATCACTAAAACAATATAAAAACTGGCTTTCTATAAAATTTTAAAACAGCATTAAACTACAATATTTGGATTCTAGAAAAATGTTTAAATAATTTTTTTTATAAAGCTAATATGCATACAAAACAGATAAAAAAAAGAAAAAAAAGAAAAGAAAGCTAGGCATCAAATTTGACGACCAGGTATAATTTTGTGGTTGTCAACTGCAATAATTTAGTTGCATTTGGCAATTAACTACCGCTAATTTCAAACTCTGGTTACATACCCGTAATTTAACTGTATTCTGACCATAAAATGAGCACAAATACGGACAGAATACGAGTTAAATTAGAATTATGTAATCGTTTTCTTCAAAAACGGTCAAATAACTGGACAGTTTGCTGCAATTTTTTTTTGTATAAATTTATATTTTAAAATGAAAAATTCACGAAAAAATATTAATATTTAGTGATAAAGTATTCTTTTTCTTGCCTTTTCTTTTTTTTTTTTTAACCTAGGGTCTTTTTATAGTTTTAAAATAAAAAGTTATTTTTGTCCGAACTCTGAAATCTTTATTGGGGATAAATAAAACGGCTTTGCAGCCCGTGTAAAAATTTCGTGAAAAAATATTGTTATCTTGTTGTTAAAGAAATATTTTCTTCTCGCTTTTTTGTTTGTTTGTTTGTTTTCGCGTCGGCTCCTTTAACATAGCAATAAAATATCTTATAACATATCAATAAAAATCTTCGAACTCGCTGACATTTCAATCGGTTATAAATCTAACAGTATCCACACTCCCTTTAAAATTTGACATGAAATTATATTTTAAAATGCAAAATTTGCGAAAAAATATTGATATTAAATGATAAAAGCGCTCATTTTCTTGTTTTCTTGTTGTTGTTGTTGTTTTTTTTTTTTTACGCAGGGTTGTTTCATAGTTTTAAAATAAAAAGTTATTTTTGTCCGAACTCTTTGAAATCTTGATTGGTACTAAATAAAACGGTTTTATAATCCATGTATCCAATCTCTCTTTAAAATTTTGCGAAAAAATATGCATATTTAGTAGTGAAAACATGAATTCTTTAAAAAAAAAAGCTTTAGCTTTCAACCTCAGAGCAAAAATGTATTAGAAGCTCTATGCTTTCAAAATGCAATGGTACACCTCCATCCGTTTTCAATCAACCCTTTTCAATCCCCCTAGGCTAAACAGGCTAATCAATCAGGTTTCTCTCTTCTGAGGAGAGAAGCTTTCAAAAAAACGTTGACGCATGATCAAAGACATGGTATTCGTGTAGAAATTTGACAGAATGCGCTTTTCGTTTTAAATATATATATGGCAAACTCTGCTCTAGACTTGGACATAGACTTTCATATTAGGCACCCTCTAAAAGTTAACGAAGTGTGGGAAGGCCTCATTTGATTGATGGTTTTGGTGTCAAAACACACTCTAGGACATTTTCTCAATAAGAGAAAATTATTATAAATGGGTAAAATATTCGTATAATTGGCTGATGGTAAACACTGCTGTAGACTTGCACATACCATAATAGACACCTCTAAAACTTAATAAACTATGAGACTATTTTGTGTAACTTTTTGGAATTATTCAAAAAGAGAAATTATCGGTGATCTGTGTAAAGTTCCATATGTTTTGTATGTAACTGACTTGTGTAAGTTTCCTGGCATTTCTTTGGTGAAATACCTGTGGCAGAACAGCTGCCACAGGTTTTCTCGGAAACTTAACACATTTTTTTTTACAATATATTTATTAAGGCTGTTTCCAAATCCAAACTGGCTGCTTTCTGACACATTTATTAATTCATTTTGTTCGTAAACATATCAAACTGGCAGGTGCTCTTATTGAGAAATTATGTAATCAAACTGTTTTTTATTTTTCATTTTTTCGCTAAAAGCAGAAAATCTTTAAGAAAATGATGCAAAGTTTGCGTTTTAAACCGAATTTCCGGACGCGGCAGCCCAGAAAAAGAAAAAAATTGACGACCTGAGAGAACAATGTCTTATAATTCAAAATGTAATTAATTTATATGAATATAAAAAAAATTCTTTCGACTGCACGTTACTTTAATTATCATTCCTGCAAGTATCATGCTTTTATGTTTAAAAATGAGTCAGAAAATGTGTCAAAAAGTTTCGAGTTGTTTAGCGGAGGGAAGGGGGGAGATATTTTGAGGTACAAATGAGGAAATTGACATAACCACACTGAAAAAAAAAAAAAAAAAAAAAAAAAAAAGGTTGATTGTACAGTATAATACTGTGCGCATGCGCGGCAGCGTATTACTGCTAATTTTACGGTATGATACTGACAGCTGTGATGCCAGTATTATACTGTGAAATCAACACTTTTTTTTCTGCAGTGCGAGTTCAGGGATATTCAATATTCAACTTTTCAAAGAAATGTCTCAACTACCCTAATCCATTATGATTTCTTCCTCTAAATGAGCAGATTTGTTAAGACTGGACCTTCGTTTAACTATGTGCATTATTTTTTATGTTATAGATTTTATTTTATTGAACTTATTGAATTTTAATACTAAAAACCCGTTGCAGTTATCCAAACCTTGATTATGATGGCATCTATTGAGTAATAAATAAAATTATCTTTAAAAGGATACAAGGATGATGCTAAATAAATTTACATATTAATAAATCCGAAAATAGTTTTTTTTCTCCTTTGTTAACACCTTTTTTTATAAGCATTCAACATTTATCTTAAAAATCACGCCTAATTTCCAGGCTGCAATTATTTAGTTCCAAAAAGTTCCGCAACAATTCATTAAATTGGTTTTGCCGCCGAATATTGAAAATTCACCGCTTTGATTTACGTTTGATATAAATTATAAAACTGTTGAATTTAATAAAATAATTATAATTTTTGCTGTTTTTATTTTTTGAGATACAGCAACAGGAAAGAGAAAATAAAACACTATTTAAACTATCTATTCATAATTTCTAAATTGTTTTTTCAGCGTACACTCGTAAATTAACAACTATTAAATTACGAAATGACAAAAGAGTAATTTAAAAAATATATATATTCTTTATTTATATTTTCTACTTTTTAGTATTTATATTTCTTTGTTACTGTTTAAAACCAATTGGCATATTTAAGCGAAAGTAGCTTACAGCCAAATTAATTCCATTATTGTTGTAAGTTGTAACTCGTAAACAGTTGCAACCAGTGTTGAATTCAGACACTTTTCTCCGGGAGGGATTTCTGTAGCTCCGGGGGGGATATTATAAAGTTCCGGGGTGGAAATTCCACTTTTTGACCTCTGAAAGCATAAAATTTCAAATACTCCGGGGGGGACATTTCAATGCTCCGGGGGGGACATTTCAATGCTCCGGGGGGGACATTCCCCCCCCCGGGCCACCCCCTGGATTCAACACTGGTTGCAACCATAAAGATTATTTGGCGATATATTACCTGCGGCAGCCTAACAGAAAAATGTCTTAAAATTATGTCATAAATAATTCTAAAAATATTAAAATATTGTACTGTTATCGGAAACACACACGAGTACATAATTTTTATAATTCTAATCTATTTTGAAATAAGTGAAAAATCTATTATAGAATTGCATTTTTGCATACAAAAAACAAGTTAAATAACAGAGCATAAACATTAAAAGTGTCAGTACCATGTTTTATAACCCATCACTTCTTCAAATATTATATTTCTTTCTCCCTAAAACTACTGTTGTCAAAAAGTCCCCAGGGATCTGTTTAGGAAGAAATTGGGCCCTTAAAGGACCTTTCACAAAATTTTTCATTTCGAAACAGCACCCTTCACAAAACTATTCACCTCAAAACAGGACTTTTCACAAAATTCTTAACCTTAAAATAGGCCTTTCACACAACTTTTCCTTCTCCAAACTGAACCTTTCACAAATTTAATCATTTAAAAGTAAAATTTGACTGTCACTTTTACATATATAAAGAAAATATGTGTATTTTTACATACATATCTTTTTAAAAATGTATAAATAAAAACCAGAATGTAACTATCATTTCAAATTCACAAAATCATGATTAGATGATTCACAAATGTAAAAAGTTGTTCATAATTTCACAAAAATAGGATCCTGGAAGAAATGTCTAAACAGAATACTTCTTCTTACAAAAAATCGTTATCATTATATGCGTGCGACCTCCCTTAAAAATGTTTTAGAAGTTGGAAAATTAACGCAGTAATTCATTAAATTTACATTTTTGAACGATGTGAATTTAACAAATCTTCTTTATTTAAACTTTGATTATGATATCCTTAAATTTAGATGCGTTTACGTTTGCGAACAAAAATTAATTTAAAAATGTGTCAGAAAGTAGCCAGTTTGGATTTGAGAACAGCCTTAAGGCAGTTAAAAAAAAAAAAATAATAATAATAACAATAAAATAAATAAATAAATAAAATTTTTTTTTTCCCCCTAGCTCAATAACGTATAACCTTTTAACACATTTTCTGGCTCATTTTTAAATATAACACCATGAAAGTTGCGGGCATCCCATCGGACTTCGCTAGCTGGTTACGGCCCTGAACAGCAACACCCCCTCCCCCCCCCTCCCCCCCCCCTCCCTTTTTTTTTTTGGTTTATTTTACAACTTCTGACATAAGATGATAAGTTTCTTATCAAATAAGTGCTGCCTCATATGTGACTGCAGCTTAACAAAAGAAGTCCCTGCTTTATCATGACAGGAACTGCGATAAAAAAATTTCGAGATGAACAGAATTTCTTCCCCATCGAAAGGCTTTACATATTTCTAAACTTCAAAGAAGAAAACAATGATTCCGGCTAAAATGTCTGGAGCTTCGTTTAGAAATGCACAGACTGCTCTCACTCTTGATAAGATTCGTTAATCCTTTTCTGTTTATATGAACCACTATATAGTGAAAACTCCTCTTGTTAGAACGGATTAACAATGCGATTTCTAGATCAAGACTGTTTTTATCTTGCGGAAAAGAGCACACGGTAAGTAAGATAAATTGCCTTAAATGCAAGTATTCTATCTGTCATATTTCTTCCAAGATTTTACTCCATGATTTTACTCCAAGATTTTACTCCTGTTCTCAAATCCAAAGGAACTACTTTATTGCAAAATTCTTAATTCATTTTTGTTCCGGAGTGCAGAAATTTGACATGTGTTGACAGTCTCTCTGAAATCGAAAGAAGTTTTGACGAAAGCATGGGTGCAAAAAGTCCGTACAAGTCAAGACTGAAAACTTTTCCGAGTATTAGGCATAATCAAATGGAAATGGGCCAGAAGATTTCTGTGTATTGCATTGTGGCTAAAAATTGATCTTTTACACCCCCCCCCCCCCAAAAAAAAAAGAAAAGTTTTTGTTAATAAAATTGCTAGAATTTCCGTATACAAAGTAGAATTTACTATCAGGCAAGAATCTTTCCAGGAGTGAAATCAGTCCTGAAATTGAAGTTCTTGCACCCATGGACGAAAGTCCATTTTTTGGTAAAGACAGAAGATCTTTCAGAAAATACTGTCAAAGTCGACCCAACGCGGCTTCGCGAGAAGGGGGAAAAGCGTGTCGTCACATGCAAAAATCGCTTATAACTAGATAAGTAATTTATTTCTCAAAAATGAAAAACGCAATTCGATTCTAAATCACTTCAATAGTCATGCTTGCCAATTTTATGCCTTTACGGTTAAAAATGGGGCGGAAAGTGTGTCAGAAAATTACGCGTTGTTCATAGTAGTTAATTTGAGAATGACCTTATCAACTTCAAACATGTGTAGTAAAAGAATGGGGGGAAACAGTAGACGTTTGATATAAGGAAGTACCATCTATTATAGTGACATTTCAATTACTACAATCTGTCTGAAATTCCGTAGACCCTTGTTATATCACCCAGGGAGACAAAAAAAAATTACGATATAACCGAATGCTCGATATAATTGGGGGCTTTAAAAAATTAAGGAAGTAGGACGCATGCGCGGCAGCGTATTACTGCTTATTTTACTGTTTATTACTGTTAATTTTACTATACTGTAAAATCAACAGTTTTTTTTTTGTTGTTATTGTAGTGTATCAACATTCTAACGTCTAAACTCTTACGTAATAAAAATTCCAACATATGATGCTGCTTATAAGAAATACTGGTTAATAAAATAAGCCACTTCCGTGCATTAAATAACTAACAACAACAACAAAAAAAAGTTTACAAATTTAAATTCACTATAAAATTATATGATGAATCTCTTCTTTATATCATAAATGTAAAAGTTATAATTTAGCTTTATGAAGCTGATCTCAAATGACATGCTCAACAACGCCAAATTTTTTGACACATTTTTAAACGCAAAGGTATGAAATTGGCAGACCTGACTATTGAAGCGATTTGGAATCGAAACGTGTTTTCCGTTCTTTCATATATAAATTACTTATCGAGTTATAAGCAATTTGTGTCCAATGACAACTCGCTTTTCCCTTTTCTTGTGCTGGCGCGTCGGTCATTCCGTTCCAAACGTCGACTTTGACAGTATTTTCTGACAGACCCTCTGCCTTTACCAAAAAATGGAAAGCGTCTTTCGATTACATAGTTTATGAATAAGAACACCTTAAAATTTCATGCGTTTCCGAACAAAAATGAGTTAAAAAATATGACATAACACAGCCAGTTCGATTTGAGAACATACTTAATAAAAGAGAACCCTTCACAAAATTGCTTTCAATAAAACCGATTCCTTCAAAAAAAAAAAAAAAAAAAAAAAAAAAAAAAAAAAAAAAATTGCCCTTAATAAATTGAGACCCTTCACAAATTTTTAGGCCATAAAACCACACTTTTCCTTAATTATTTGTATTTTTTTTTTAGATTTCTGCAACCTTCCTAAAATTGGTTTTAATGAAACGGACTCCTTCATAAAAATTTCTCTTAATAAAGTAAACCCCTTCACAAAATTTTATATAAAAAAAAAAAACACATTTTTCATTAATTATTTTTGTTTTGTTAGATTTTTGTTCCTTTCCCAAAATTGCTTTTAATGAAGCCGACTTCTTCACAAAATATCTCTTAATAAAATGTCAGAAAATTTTATCCCATATAATCCCACTTTTCATTAATTATTTTTATTTTGTTAGGCTTTAGAATGTGGAATTTGAAAACAAAACAAGCTCACAAGAAAGTAAAACTTTAC
The DNA here is from genome assembly GCA_963931845.1 of Maratus michaelseni. NCBI lineage: Eukaryota > Metazoa > Arthropoda > Arachnida > Araneae > Salticidae > Maratus > Maratus michaelseni. The sequence continues at coordinate 96,328,972 of OZ007596.1, forward strand.
TAAGAGGCTATGAAAAATTATTATTAATAAAAGTTTGGTTCAAAATTGAGTAAATGGATTTTATCCTTTATTATAAAATTTTATTTTTCACAAAAAATTAAATAAATTTCACAAAACTTACTTTTGCTTTTCACAAAATGGGCCTAAACAAAGAAAGAAAACTGCTTCAACCCTTGGATTACTAAAAATAATGAAAATGCGTATTACCAAAGACTCTCAAACATTAAAGTGAGATAACCTCGCACGGGTCTACTTGTGTTATTAATAATTCAGAATTATTGATAACATCATAACTAAGATGCTTATTTGAAATTATATGGAAATAGAAATAGATTGAAGTTGTATTTAATTTTTAACCAAAAAAAAAAAAAAAAAAAAACTAGTTACACTCTACTTACGATCAATAACATTATTAATGATTAGGTTAATGAAAGTATTTAGAAATTAGAATAAATATGACGTAATTTTTCCCCCGTCAATTTTAAATACTCAGATAAAATATTAAAAATAAAATAAATTAAACGGTGAACATTTTTAAATTGAGAAAACTTATCATCTAAAATCAGCTTCAATTTACTATCAATAATATTGCTATTAATTCATAAATATTAATGATTAATATGCTGAAAATATTTAGAAATGGAAATAGATTCAATTTATATTAAATTTCACAGCAATTTACCTAAAATATTTTAAAACATTAGAAAAAACAGGGGAAGTTAAAAATTCCACAGAAATTCCATTTAGACCCAATTTATAACCGATTATGTTATTAATAATTAAGATGATAAAGTTATTTAGAAATTAGAGTAATTTGATATTATAGTAGATTTTAGCAATCTACTTTTAATTAATATACAACATTAAATTTAGAAGAAAAAAGGCTGAAAATTCCGCAGAAATTATCATTTTTCGGTAAACTTTGGTCTAAACAATTAAATAAATTACACCCAGTTTAAGTTATGTTCAATTCAATAACCTTATTATTTATTTACAATTTTTATAATCAACATGCTGAAATAATTAGAAATTAAAAAATTTTCAGCAACATTCGTTAAATAAACGAATAAAACTTAAACATAAAAAAAAAAAAAAAAAAAAAAAAAAAGAGAGAGTTGAAAAATTTCAGTAGAAATTCCCATTTGAAAGTCTATAGATCTAGAATTTACAAATATGTTAGATTCGATTTACGATTAAAAATACTAATAAAAATTAAGCTATATAAATTATTAAAATCAGTAAATTGTTTAGAAATTCAAACTTTATGAAGTTAAATTAATTTCTTATATGTATATGAAAAAAAAAGTTGAAAATCTACAATAAATAAATAAATATATATATATATATATTTACGACCAATGTGATATTATTATACATTAATAATTAAGATGATGAAATTATTTGGTAATGGAATCAACTTGACGTTATTTTCACTTTTTCATAAAAATACAGTTTACAATTAACAATTTACACTGAATATTTTAATGATTGAGATGATGAGATTATTTAGACATTAGAGCAATTTGACGGAATATATATATATATATATATATATATATATATATATATATATATATATATATATTTAACTATCAATTTTAAATACCTTAAAACATCAGAAAGAAAAAAAAAAGTTGAAAAATTTGCAGAAATTTCCATTAAAGGATAAATTTTATACATTTAATAGCAAATATGCGATACATTCAATTTAATGAAATTATATGTAACCATGGCAATTTTTAGTAATCTTCTTTAAATAACTAAAGACATTTAACAAATAATACTATTAAAAAATGCGCAGAAATTCTCATTTGTTTTAAAATTAACAAAGAAGTAATATTCAATTTACGGTTAATAATATTAGTAAAAAATTTTAAGACGTAAACTACACTTTTAATTAATTATTTGTATTTTTTTTCTGCCACCTTCCCAAAATTGGTTTTAATGAAATAGACTCTTTCATAAAAATTGTTCTTAATAAAGTAAACCCCTTCACAAAATGTTATCCAAAGTACCCATATTTTTAATTTAATTATTTTTGTTTTGTAAAGATTTCTGGACCCTTCACAAAATTTGCTTTTAATGAAACAGACTTCTTCACAAAATTGCTTTAATAAAGTGTCACAAAATTTTATCCTATACAGTCCCACTTTTCATTAATTATTTTTATTTTGTCAGGCTTTAGAATGTGGAATTTGAAAATAAAACAAGCTCACAAGAAAATAAAACTTTACTAGAGGCTATGAAAAATTATTATTAATAAATGCTTGGTTCAAAATTGAGTAAATAGATTTAATCCTTTATTATAAAATTTTATTTTTCACAAAAAACTAAATAAATTTCACAAAAATAACTTTTGTTTTCTACAAAATGGGCCTAAAGAAAGAAAGAAAACTGCTTCAACCCTTGGATTACTAAAAAATAATGAAAATGCGTATCACCAAAGACTCTCAAACATTGAAGAGCGATAACCTCGCACGGGTTTACTTGTATTATTAATAATTCATAATTATTGAAAACTAAGATGCTTATTTGAAATTATATGGAAACAGAAATAGATTGAAATTGTGTTTAATTTATCAAAAAAAAAAAAAAAAAAAAAAAAAAAAATCTAGTTACACACAACTGACGATCAATAACATTATTAAGGATTAAGTTAATGAAAGTATTTAGAAATTAGAGTAAATATGACGTAATTTTTCCCTTCTATTTTAAATAAGATAAAATATTAAAAATAAAATAAAATAAACGGTGAACATTTTTCATTTGAAAAAACTTATCATCTAAAATCAGCTTCAATTTACTATCCATAATTTTGCTATTAATTCATAAATATTAATGATTAACATGCTGAAAATATTTAGAAATGGAAGTAGCTTTAATTTATATTAAATTTCTCAGCAATTTCCTTAAAATACCTTAAAAAATTAGAAAAAAAGGGGAAGTTAAAAATTCCAAAGAAATTCCATTTACACCCAACTTATAATCGACTATGTTATTAATAATTAAGATGATGAAGTTATTTAATTTAGAAATTAGAGTAATTTGATATTATATTATGTTTTAGCAATCTACTTTTAATTGATACACAACATTAAATTTAGAAGAAAAAAAGCTGAAAATTCCGCAAAAATTATCATTTTTCGGTAAACTTTGGTCTAAACAATTAAATAAATTACACCCAGTTTAAGTTATGTTCAATTCAATAATCTTATTATTTATTTACAATTTTTATAATCAATATGCTGAAATAATTAGCAATTAAAATAAGTTTTCAGAAACATTCTTTAAATAACTGAATAAGAAAAAAAAAAAAAAAAAAAAAAAAAAAAAAGGTTGAAAAATTTTAATAGACATTCTCATTTGAAAGTCTATGCGTTTAAAATTTAAAAATATGTTATATTCAATTTACGATTAAAAATACTAATAAAAATTAAGCGTTACCTATCATTAAAATCAGTAAATTGTTTAGAAATTCCAACTTTTTAAGTTATATTAATATATTATATGTATCAAAATAATAATAATAAAAAAACTTGAAAATCTACAAAAATTTAAATTTACGACCAATGTGATATTATTATTTATTAATAATTAAGATGATAAAATTATGTGGAAATGGAATCAGTTTGACGTTATTTTCACTTTCTCAAAATTAAAAAATATATATACAATTTATAATTAACAATTTACACTGAGTATTTTATTGATTGAGATGATGAGATTATTTAGACATTAGAGCAAAGTGACGGAATATATATTTATCTTTAGTTATTTTTATTTATTTATTTATTTATTACTATTAATTTTAAATAACTTAAAACTTTGGAGAGGAAAAAAAAAGTTGTAAATCTGCAGAAATTTCCTTTTGAGGATAAATTTTATACACTTAATAGCAACAAATGCAATATATTCAATTTACAATTAATAATATTATTATGAATTTTTAATGGGGATAACGATGAAATTATTTGTAATCATGGCAATTTTTTTGTTATTTTCTTTAAACAACTAAAGACATTTAAGAAAATAATACTATTTAAATATGCGCAGAAATTCCCATTTGTTCTAAAATTAACAAAGAAGTAATATTCAATTTACGGTTAACAATATTAGTAAAAATTAAGAATTGTCAAATTAAGAAATATCAGTAAATTACTTAAAGTTATATTAGTTTGTTATTTATTTTCTTCGAATAAAATTAAACTGTCAATAAATACATAAATAAATAAATAAAATATGTTGAAAAATCTAGCTACATTCAATTTACTATCAATGATACTATTATTAATTAAATATTAAGATGATGAAATTATTTGAAATTGAAAATAGTTTGAAGTGATGTTTAATTTCTGAGTAATATTTCTCGCGTAACTTTAAAAAATACAATTAAAAAATCCGTAGAAATTTTTATTATACTTAGTTTGCAATCACTTATATTATTAATGATTAAGATGGCAAAATTGTGCAGAAATTTGGATAAAATTTATGTTATATTAATTTTTCAAAAATGTATTTTAAGAATCAAAATCATTAAATAAATATTAATAATAATAAACACAGTTGAAAATAGTTTTTAAAATTTCCATTTCAAAATCATTTTTATAGACTTAAAATTAACAAAAAAAAAAAAAAAAGTTTTATTCCAATTCACGTTCAGTATTATTATAAATAATTCATAATTACTATAGATTAATCTGATGAAATAATTTAGAAATATTAATAATTTGATATTATAAGAATTTTTCAACAGTCTTCGTAAACGTTAGCTAAATCATTAAGCATAAGAAATTGCAATTAGAAAACCTGCAAAAATTCTCACTTGAATATAAAATTTGTACTTGTAAATTAAAATTTAACGAATAAGTACAACTCAATTTACGATTAATTAAGAATTATTAATGGTGAAAGTGATAAAATTAGTTAAAAATTTAAAGTTATACAAATATCTCAGCAATATGTTTCAAATAATATAAAACATCGAAAATCAGAAACAACAGTTGAAAAAAACTACAGAAGTCATTTTTTTTTTTTTTTTCGTTTTAAAGTTTACACAAAAATAATAAATAAAATTATATTCAATTTCCGATTAATAAATAAAATAACTAAAGAATATAATTTTAATTAATCCTTACTTGGTGCTAAAGATCTGGCCATTGTAGAAGTCTTTGAACCAACGTAGAAGAGATTTCTGAAATTAAATGCTTACTAGGAGATTCACTACAACAGAATACTAATAACCACCACCAATGACTTCTAGAAACAAACTGATTCTCAGCTATAAATTGTCTAACTTTCGCAGGTGTGCTTTATTTTATTTGTGTGTTTCCCAAACACCTGTAATGAAATTTCTGGGAGTTTATTTCCAAAAAGGTATTGTAACGCAATTCCTTTTCAACCATTCCTTATTGACGATTTCGTTGTTTGCTGTTTATGCGGCCCCTGTGTGGTTTTAACTGATAAGGACCACACAGTGTTGCATAAAATGATTATTAACCCTTTTATTTTAATCTGTCAGTTTTCCTGAGTGACATTTTTCATTTTTAGAAGGAACAACTTAAAGGCGGTAACAACTATTGGAATATGAGAGGGAGCTTCAGGATTTCAATACCAGATGGTTTACTTTTTGCTTATGTGAAATAGGGGATTAAGAAGACGCGGTACCTTTTTAATCTTTTACAGGACAAATTAAACTAGTCGTTGGGGGCTACCGTAATACTTACCCATCATGGATATGCATAATATAAAATGTGAAAATAAAACATGTGTAAACTATTTTTAAAATGCATTGCAATTCAAAATAAAATAGTGGCTTGATGACGTCATAAACTTTAAATGCTCTATTACTGAATTGCGTAAAAGAAACATCCTCATAACTCCAAAATTGATAATCATATTAACTAACGGTTTACGGCGTCGGATTAAGAGTCTCATTTCCAATTAAAATATATCTCTGAATCGAAATTTGAATGAAATACAGGGTCTAGAAAAATCGAAGAGTGTGGGAAATAGGATTACAAATATCTCGGCAACTAATTATCCGAAGAAAACTTCATTCTTTATGCAAAATGTATGTGTTTTTATTGTCTTTTACATTCACTCCTTAAAATAAACAATTTCGAAAATTTTTATATACCTTTTATCAGAACAAATATTTCGAGAGTCCGAAAAAAAATAGTTCCAGATAATTGAGGTTCTTGAAATTCAATAAGCTTCTTCCCATTATTACATACGATGTACATACGAAATTTCAAGTCTCTATCTCAATTTGTTCGGAAGATAGAGCGTTTACAAACATACATACAGTTTTTTCTTCTAAAAACATGTTTTTCGGAATCTCCAGTGTCTGAAACGTGTAAATCCGTCAATTTTTTTTTTTTTTTTCAATTTTCAAAACGATTGCAAGACTTACCCTATACTACGCATGATGGGTAAGTAAAAACAATGTTTTTTTTTCTTTTTTAACACTTTCCAACCTATTTGAAAAGTGTTTATGACTTCGGTTTGTCTGTCATCTGGCATGCTCTAACTTGCGTAAGTATACTCGGATTGCCCTGGAATTTTTTTTATTGTCGTTGCAGCTTGTTCCCTATTGAAAATGGAGGGGCATTGATAGTTTTTTTTTACAAGGGCAGGTCCAAAGTATTTCGTCACATTACAGTCAAAGGAAAATAATCGTTTCAAGTGCATTTGATAATGCTACATCATTTGAAACATGATGAAATTGATATATAATTATGAAATGCATTAAAAATACTTTATGTAGAATATGAACCGTAAAACAAAACATTTATTATTCATTTACAGGGCAAAAGAAAAAAAAAGAATTATATTACACATTGTTCTACGAGGAAAATTCGCTTGCAGTGTAATTTAATGGTGTTTCACTATTTCAAACATAATGGAATTTATATGCATTACAGAGGTACACACACTATATATTGCTCGCTTAACAGTATGGTGTGCATTGCGTTTATCATTCATTTACATGGACACAAGAAAGATATCAGTTACAATACACGTGTGACAATTACAGTCTAATGTGTGTTAAGTGCATTTTCAATTTTGGTTTCTGTTTTTAAGTTTAACTACATTTTTTCGTAGTACGTAGTGTGTATAATTCGGTTGATCATATACAGGGCTACACAAGGAAATTCATAAGTATTACAGACTATGGGAGTGAATTTCTTAAGGGTGGTTTTTAATTGAGTTACGCATTTTCCTATTGAACTATATTTAAAAATAGAGGTTTGTGGAATATAAATAAATTCATATACAGTGCTACGCAAAGAACAAGATACATTGTCGCTTACGGAAGGCTTTGGTGGGAAAATTGCTGGAAGAGAGTTTTAAGTTGCCTTATGTGTTTTTTACCTGAATGCATTTTTTACATTTTAGCTTAATATGTCGTGTGTAGAAGAAGTTTTTATATAATATACAGGGCTGTACAAAAGATTTCGATTGGAAAAAATTGCTAAAAGTAAATTTTCTAACTGAACTAAATTTTATCATGCTATGTAGTGTATATCCAAATCTATAGATCATATACAGAGCTGCACAAAATAATTCGACTACTTTTTTGACAATGGAACGTAATTTCGAAAATTGTGTTTTTAATCTGTTATTTGATTTCTAAACTGTTTACTTAAATATCTTCTTTCACCTTATTTAACGGTGGAAGTTTCGTGACAGTTTTCTGGATGTATTGGAAAGTGCTTCCTAATCTATGACGCATGATTTTTCGTTCTTGTTTTACTTTAATATCTTTTTAAAAGGTTTAAGGCTGTAAACAAATCCAAACTAGCTACTTTATGACGTATGTTTTAATTCATTTTTGTTCGGAAACTCATAAAATTGTCATGGGTTCTTATTCAGAAAGTATGTAATGTAAACACGTTTTCTATTTTTTGGTAAAGGCAAAACACCTTTTAGAAAATACTGTCAAGTCGACGTTTTGAACGGAATTCTCGAAACGCCGAAGCGAAAAGGAGAAAAACGCGTTGTTACGTGACGCCAATCACTTATAAACCGATAAGTAATTTAGTTATCAAAAAATGGAAAACTCATTTTGATTCCAAATCGCTACAATAGTCAAGCCTGTCAATTTTACGTCTTTGCGTTAATAAATGAGTCTGAAATGGTGGTCAGAAAGTTTCTCGTTGTTGAGAAGGTCATTTGAGAACGACTTTAAGTAAAATTGCGTGAAATACCTGAATTGTCAAACTTATTAGGACATTTAAGATTCAGACATTTTATAAAATTAACAACAGATATAAAGATATATATATATATTATCATAGAATCGATGTTTCAAAAACAAGCTCCTCAACACTTCAAATATCGACTGAGATCTAATGCTTTTAGCAATGTATTTTAAATAAATACATCATCAAATTAAAAAAAAAAAAGTTAGAAATTCCCATGTAGAGATAAATTTTCATTTAAAATTAACAAATAGATTATATTTAATTTACGACAAATAATAATATTTATTATTTCTGATGTCAACATTCGTTTTCTATGCACATACAAAACGCCCAAGGATGAAGAGGTAACATTCGAAGAGTTTTTGAACAAGTTTTTGATGTAGTATAGCTCACATGTCATTAAAACACGTCATTTGATTAAAAATTATTTTATTCAGGAGTAAATCTTTTAAAGAATTTCTTTTTAGGTGGTTTTCAAGTACCTCGCTCAACAACGCGAAACTTTCGGACACATTTTTAAACGTAAAGGCATAAAATTGACAGGCGTGACTATTGAATCGGTTAGGAATCGAATAGTGTTTCCCATTTTTTTAAACAAATAAATTACACTTATCGAGTTATAATTTTTTCTTGTCACGTGACGACAATTTTTTTTCCCTTTCTCGCGTGCCGCGTCGAGAATTCGGTTCAAAACGCCGTTTTGACAGTATTTTCTCAAATATTTTCTGCCTTTACCAAAAAATGGACAACGCCATTCGATTACATAGTTTCTGAATAAGAACACCCGCAAATTTCATATTTTTTAATTCACTTTTGTTCGGAAAGAGTGGGAATTGGCCGGCCTTGTTATTCAGAAACGTGTAATCGAAATACGTTCTCCATTTTTTGGTAAAGGTAAAATATCTTTTAGAAAATACCGTCAAATTCGGCGTTCGGAATCGAATTCCCGATCTTTCAGCTCGATTAAGGGGAAAAAAGGGAGGGGGGGAGCTCACTTCAATTCTAAATCGCTTCAACTAACCTTTGACAGTATTTTCTGAAAGATCTCCTACCTTTAAAAAAAATGGAAAATGCTATTCGATATCATAGTTTCTGTCTAAGAGTACATGCCAATTTCTTACTTTTCTGAACAAAAATGAATTAAAAAATGTGCCCGAAAGTTTCTCTCTTGAATTTGAGAACAGCCTTATAAATAAATCTTAAAAATGGGTAGCTACAATAGAACCAACGATAATTAACACACAATTAGCAGCAATAATTACCATTACAACACAACTAAACGTTTAACTTCGAGAAAACGAAAATAAACATTTGATTGAGAATTATGTCTTCTATAAATGTATATTTAAAAAAATAGCTTAAGGGATCGTCTTCGTGTTAAAAGTGCAACAAACTTAGAAAATTTCAATACAAATACTCAATTTTGAAACCCTATTTGCATTCTTCGCTAAATTTAGTCTTCTGATACTAAGCGGTATCTACTGATATTTTTATATGACTAATCTGGGAAAAAAAGTAACCGGAAAAAAAGTAATCGGAAAAAAGTAACAGAAAAAACAAGAGCGGAAAAAAAGTAATCGGAAAAAAAGTAACCGGAAAAAAAGTAATCCGAAAAATTAAACGGCAAAAAAGTAACAAGGTATTGATAAATATTGAACTTATTGATAAATAAGTGTTAAAAGCTAACGAAGTCCGATGTGTCCGATTTATATAATTCCCGTAGGCGGATATTTGTGAATGCTATTAGGAATTGTGTAAAATCACTCCCGGAAAAAAGCACCATCGATAAAAGGCTCCCTGATGAAAAAAAAAGGGGGGGGGGCTTCACGTTAAGATGGGAAAATACCACACATTTATGAATAACACGTGTTTGAATAAGCCAATTATAATTTTGGGTAAAGCACGTGCTAACCACGTGTATTTACTAACCACGTGTACTAGGAACAATCAGAGCATTATGTACATCATATCATTCCCGTAGGCGAAGTATTTGCTGTAAATATTTTTGAATGCTATTAGCAATACTGTAAAAAAGTGAAAATATTCGTACGAAAATGCTCGTATTCATCACTACTTGATTTCTTATATTTGTGAACGTGAATACGAATATTTCTCGTTGATGTCTACGAATGCGAATATTGGAAAGTGGTGCAAATATTCGCATACGAGAATACTCGTTTTAATCGCTACATGATTTTTGATATTCAGGAACGCAAACTCTAATATTTTTCGTCGATGTCTACAAATGCGAATATTGGAGAGTAGTGCGAATATTCGGTAAGCGGAAAAAATCACCTCGGAAAAAATCACCCCGGAAGAAATCACCACGGTAAAAATCATCCCCGGAAAAAGTCACCTCGGTGAAAAGCACCACCGGAAAAAATCACCTCGGAGAAAATCACCATGAAAAAAAAAGGCTCACATTAACTAAGGTGGAAAGGGCCCACAGATTTATGATTAATTATATATAAGAACAACAGCTTATTAATAAAAGTTAAGTTTTTCCACTGCAAGTTTTTTACAGCGTAGGGAGCGGGGGGGGGGGGTGCAAAGTTAATGGGTTAGATAATTCTAAGGTTTGGTCCAAGAAAAGACAATTTTAGCATTTCATTAAGGGAAGTGTAACATGCTTTATTTCTACAAGGGGAAGCTGGTGATTTCTACGGGAAGGGGGGGGGGGGGTGAGTATTAAGGAAATACAAATTGTAGATTATTTTAACTCGCTACATTGATAGTTTATATACACGTATAAGCAAAGATGTTTTAAATATTTTTAAACTCCAATCAAGAATGGCCTTTGAGTGTGGTTGGAGCGGCGGGGGGGGGGGGGGGGTGAGGAGGAGGGAAAAATTATATGCAGAGCTTGTAAAGAGAATAAAATAAAGACGATAAGTAAAGGAATTTTCTTTAGGGGAATTTTTTCAATTATTCTGCTTTTTCAGGTAAGAGACAGATTTGTGGAGGTATTAGAATAGATTAATATGAGATAAAATTTTGAGATTAGTCTACTAACATCAAAATATGATATTTTACTCAGAGATTTCCTGAAGGTTTTATCCTGTACGTATCTATTGTCTCTAGGTGTGGGGCAGGTATGGACAATAGGGGCAAACTAGAGCCCTTTAGGTTTGAGTATCAAAAATACAAACTTGTATTGTAATTTTGACAAGCTTCCCCAGATAAATAGAAAGATCTTTAAGATATCAATATGAACTTCATTCCTATCCCTTTGTATTTAAAGAGTGGAAAATGGTGTGTAAACTGTATCAAGTCAAATTTATCAAAGTTGTCAAATTTTGTGTTTCAACGAAACTTATTGCACCTAGAAATGCAATAATTGTTGAAATACCCTGAAAACCTTCTGATTTGTCACAAAAGGTTCAACTAAGGATTTTTTTCTTTTCTTTTTTTTAAGGAATTTATAATATATTATATTTATAGATATATAATATATCTATAAATATATATATATATACATTTAAAGGGTAAGAAAAATTAAATATAAAAATTTAAATTAATATATATACATACACTTTAAATATATATTGAAAAGTTTTTTTTTAATATATATATACAAATTGATTAGTTACTGCTATGCATATTGTTTTTCTGTCTTATTGTTTTTATATTTTCTGCAACCTTAACTTCTATTATTATTTTCAATTTCAGTATTAATATCATAATTTGACAATAATTACATCATTTTAATTTAATTATGGGACCACTATGATTGGTTTAACAATTGTATGTACATTATTTTATAATATAAAACAACTGAATATATATTTATAATAAAATATTTAGTTATTTTACCTTTCTTTTGTTCCTTAACTTTAGTTAATGTTTATCCTTTCATTCTATCAGTACACAGTATATGTAGTGAAAAATTATATTCTGAGAAATATCTTAAGTTTACGAAAAAACTGAATAATAAAATGTCTTGAACTTGCATTTTTACTTTCTTTTATCTTTACAAGAATTTTTTATTACTATATTTATTATTTACAAGAATTATTTAGACCCGGTTTTCGATGGAGTTATACGTTTTAGTAGGTTCTGAACACGATTTGCTGGTTTTAGAAAATGTCTGTCTGTATGTATATGACAAAAATTTTGTGGCCGCTCTATCCGAAGAACTAATGCACAGAATTTCACAAAACTTTTTATTCAGATAGTCCTTGATATATTTCGGTGCTGATTACTTTTTGGTGTAAATCGCGTAACAGGTGGCGCTGCTATGCTGCATTATTCATGTTATCGCAATAGCTGTATCTCAAGCACTAATGCATGAATTTTCATCAAATTTCAGATTCAGTTAGTCCGTGACATACATTGGTCTTGATTAGCTTTTAGTGTTAATCGCCCAACAGGTGGCGCTGTTATGCAGAATCATATACGATCTCTAGAATCTTATACGATCGAACTCTATCTTAAAAACTAATGCACGGATTTTCATCAAACTTCAGATTCTGTTAAAGTTGATATAAGTTGCTGCTGATTACATTTTGATGTAAATCACCTAACTGGTGGCACTGCTATATGCTGCATTTTTCAGAAAGTATTTACTTGTATGAGATAGAAGAAAGTTTTGGGATTGCCACATAAGACTAGTTTATTAATGTGTCTAATTTTCTTATATTATAAGATGAGTAATAAGATTTTGGAAATTTTATGAAAGATACTTTTAGTTAAAAATTAAATAAAGTATTTTTAATATTGGCTATTGTAAGTTATATATATATATATATATATATATATAACAAATAGGCCGGATGCAGCATTCTTACCGAGTATCCGCTGTATCCTTAAATGAAACTAATATTTCAGTATAGATGAAAAAATTCAATTACATTTTAAAAGTAATGGATAATACTGCATTTTTGAAAGGGAATTTCTTTTAGTACAATTCAACCTAATTGAAAGTGTGAAGTATATGCATTTTCAATACATGCCAACAATGTTGGCAAGTTTTAAAAAATGAACTTTTCTATCTGATCGGTATAATTGTAACGGGAAAAAAATCAATCCTTAACTGGAAACACTTTTTACGAGTAAGGATGTCAAACCGTTATTTACAAAAAGTAATATAAAAAAAAAAAAAAAAAAAATTGTTAATGTTTTTTTTGTTTTTTTTAACTAAAAAAATGATATGGTGTTGTCTGGCATAAAGCAAATTTTTTAAGGCAAAATGTAGATAACATTGCAACAAGAAACTCTTGAAGTAAATTTTTTCTCTATCCATTGTTTATTACAAGCACTGTTTTAATTTGTGAGCTAGCCTTTCTTGATGTTTATAAAATTCTGAAATATTGATATTAATTTCTATAATACGGAAGGTTTCGATTTAAGCTATATTCGTAGAAATGTTGTAGCTAGGAAATGTGTCTGATAAAAAGAAGTGTCCACTGTTGGGGAGGAGGTAGAAACCATGTCTTCCTTTTTCCCGAAAAAATTTCTCTTTGTTCGTTTTTATTATACAAATAAAAATCGGATTTAGAAATGATAAGGATTGATATATAGGTGTGTCCATTAAACAGGAATCAGCTATCAAACCCTGAATAACTATATGTAACGCCTTGAGGCAATGACTCAGGTGAAGGCATCCAAGTCGTCTTTGTAGCTACAAATTGTACTCATTTAAAGAAAAAATACCAAATATTTCAATTTGAGGAGTCGGGGAAGCTTCCCCCATTTGCCCTTGCGATAATAAGTCACTGTTCATTATGGAGGTTTTGCTGTTAAACGATACGAGCAGGGAAAACCGAGCTGTGCTCGGTCAAAATTAGCTTTGAGTTCAAATATCATGATCCATGACCAAAAGGACAAGGACCCACAAATCAAATTTTCTGGAACATGTGAACAAGTCCAATTGTGTTCTCGTGCCCGAAACCCGTAGGATGTAAAATTTAGTCAAAATAGTCTGCGCCGTTTTTTAGATAAAATTAGCTTGACCCACAGTGACCAAAAAACGACCCACTAACCTAATTTTCTTTGACATGTGACCTAGCGCAATGATTTTCTCGTGCCCGAAACTCGTAACATACAAAATTTAATCAAAATTGTTAGAGCCGTTTTTGAGATAAAATTAACTTGATCTGCGTTGACCCACTAATCGAAATTTCTGGAACATGTGACCTAGCCCAATAGTCTTCTCGTTCCCTAAAACTGTAGGATACTAAATTTAGTTCAAATCTTCTGAGCCTTTTTTAAGATAAGAATAGCTTGACCCATAATGACCCAATACCAAAATGACCCACTAATCAAAGTTTCTGGAACATGTGACCTAGCCCAACAGTTTTTTCGTGCCCGAAAACCGCAGGATGCAAAATTTAGTCAAAATCGTTTGAACCGTTTTTTAGATACAATTAGCTTGACCCTGACCCAAAAATGACCCACTAATTGAATTTTCTGCGACATGTGACCTAGTGCAATGATTTTTTCGTGCCCGAAACTCGTAAGATACAAAATTTAATCAAAATCGTTAGATCCGGTTTTTAAATAAAATTAACTTGACCCGCGTTGACCCCCAAATTGACCCACTAATAGAAAGTTCTCGAATATGTGACCCAGCCCAATAGTCTTCTCGTGCCCGAAAATGGTAGGAAAAGTTTAGTCAAAATCGTTTGAACCATTTTTTAGATACTATTAGCTTGACCCTCCTGACCGATGGTGGATATAAATTCTGCACGCAACAGCCCGATAAATGTCATCATGGAAAAAAACTCACTTATAACTCAAGATGTGCTTATAACTAAAGACTTCATTTGTCGAAATATGTGAAAAAAAGCAAATATATATATATATATATATATATACTATTGGATCCAAATTATTTACATTATGTCTGCATTTGTAATTTTGCATTTGTCATTTTGTTTTGTGCTTTTAAAGTTTCTTGTTGTCGACCGAGTAAAAATGCTCTCTCTTTTTTTTTTTTTTTTTTTAGAACTATCATAATTTAGATTTTAAACTTTATTTCAAATCATTTTTGTGAAAATTGTACTTGTGACCAAAAATCTCCAAATTTTGACTCATATTTTCTGTTGCCCCCTTAACTCTACCTCCTCTTCCTTTGTAAAGGTAAAAATAATCAAAAATTTTCAATAAAACAAATATATATATATATTTATTTATTTGTCTTTATTTCAACCCTTTTAAAATCTCTGCATATAAAGCACGTAGCGTGTTGAAAGAAACTATTTAAAACTCCTCCACCCCCCTCCCCTTCCAAGGACCCCTTAAAGAATAGCTGACGTCAACGAATACTTTTGAAATACACAACACCTATTTATTTCTTATTTGTATGCTTTAGTGTAAAGATATGCCTAATATAAGGCTTTTAATGTTAAGGGTACGAAAACAGGTGCTTAAATAGCACGTGGTTTACTTGAAAAATCATACAATCGGTTTTCTATAACTGCACATATATGTATCTCGCAATTTTATATTCAGTGAAGTAATGTACAGGGCCTGTTTACCGAATAGGCCCGTGAAGCCCAAGCTTACCCACTGAAATACCCCCAAATTTACTTTTCAAAACTAATTTTTAGGAGAAAAATTTTTTCAGTCAGGGTAAAAATTGTATTTTATTTTCTTAATTATAGCTACTAAATTTTCCCTCAGACTATTACTGACACATTTATGCTCTTTTGTTTCTGTTGATATAATAAATGGTATAAAAACAGTGATTAAATGCAACTTATTTTCATTTTTCTTAAGTTTTACATTCTAATTTCAAACGTGCTAAAAATGACAGAAAATTCAATATGTATAATTATATTTTGTTCATATTCAGAAAGAGTGGAGAAATGATATAAAATATGGAGAATAGGTTTTAAATAAAGGGGAAAGTAATTAGCATTCAGTGATGCCAAATTTCTGTTTATAAAATAGAAGCAAAATTGTCTTGCAGCCAAGCATAAATTTACATCAAATATTTGTTGTCCATGCATTGTTCTTAGCACTGGCAAATCCCTCAATTTGTAAAGCATAAAATATATTTTGAAGTTCAAATATTCGTACCTATTAATTTACAAAATTAATTTGTTACTAGATGGTATCAGTCAAAACTTGACGGAAAAAATTACAATAGCAATATTAGTAAAATAAGCTTCTTTATTACATAAGTAGGGGTGCTTATGAAACAATCTTTCAAATATTTTATTTAAAAAAAAATTTACCCCAGTGAATTATTATTATTTCCGATGCAAACTCCAAACAAACAATCCGTAAACAAAATGGAAATCAGTTTGACATTACCGCCCTATTCCCCACGGCAAGAAAGAAAATTTCCTGAACCTATGAAGTATCATACAATTAGCATATCCCTACGTTCATCTCATATTCAGTCAATAAAAGAACATATTAAATAAGGCACACATTCCCCCCCCCCTGTGATAATGCAACCGAATAAGCTCCTATGGGCATGTGCATTGCTTCTCCCCAAACGCACCGTCGAAATTCGACGTTAAAAAAAAAGTTTTAAAATGTTTTGATCAAAATTTTTAAAATGTCTTCTTTAATCATTGTTCGTTTTAAATCCATATCTTCTGAAACGCATCTATTGTTTTAAGCTAATCAATTTTTATGTAAAGATGAAGAATTTTTTTTACAATAATAAATCAATCTGCAGATAAAGGAGATTTTTAATGTTTTCAAGTGTAATTTATTTGTATGGTTTCTTCATTCCTTTACATAATCAGGATGATTATTCCTTTTCCATAATTAAGAGAAATAATGTAAATAAATAAATATCCAAGATTATTTTTGATTCTGTTTTCATTAATATATTGTAAATTTTATTGTTAAAAGTTACTGATAAATGATACTTTAGTAAATGGGGCTTTTCTTAATTATTATTATTATTATTCTTTTTTTGAGATTTAATGCCAACATTCTTCCGTTTGTTTATTGGGCGCTACAGTTTGGCGAATTATTTGAGGTACTTTTCGGTTAGCAGGGCGCCAATGAAGTATATATATATATATATATATATATATATATATATATATATATATATATATATATATATATACATATATACAAATATATATAATGTATATAGTTTTGTTTTAATAGTATTGAATTTATGTGGTTTATAGATTTTGGTTGGCTTCTGTGATATAATGATTCTGCAAGTAATTTTCCATTGGAGTTTGTTATTATGTGTATATATGTATATATATATATACTTTATTGGCGCCGGCTAACCGAAAAGTACCTAATTTGCATATAGTTTTTTTTTTCTTAATCGGACGACGGGATAATGCACGGAATTTCGACGGGATAATGAATATTTTTTATGGTACCAGAATATTTTTCTGTATTTTATAGTTATACTAGCAAGCTTCGCCCGCTACGCTGGTCGGTTTCTCCAAACAAATTTTGAATCAAACTAAACATACCGGTGAATTGCATTCCTCCAACAATGTACGCTTTTGGTCAGACAACTACAGGAAAATATGAAAAGAAATCGCATATCAAATTATTGCCTTGGACTACTAAATATTTGTCTGGCTTTAATTATGATCCTCATATTGATTATTTCAGGAATAAGGGTGTTGATCTGGGATCTCAGTTACCCTGCACCTCGTGCCGTGCCTTGAAGTGGCAGGATGAGACTCCCTGGATATGTTGCAGTGGCGGTAAAGAAGATACAGTAATGGATGCATTTTTAGAAATTATAACTTGTAATGTTAGAAATATTGATGAGTTGGCGCTAAAGGCATCACCAAATTATAGAAAATGTGCAATATTGAAACCGTACAGACTCTCGAAACTTTACTTCAGCAAGCATATTTTATTTAAAAATCACAATTACATAAATATCCGTAAGAATAATAGGCACTTTTATATTGCTGGGCGCCAGTAAAAACTCACCAAATCTTGTTTCAATTGTCATCATTTGATTTGGAACATTTTGCGTGACATTTTATTTGTATTGATATGTTTGTGTTTATGTATTTTATTAGGATTATATTTTAGTTATTTTAAATAAGTTTTTAAAGATATTATATCGCAATGTTAAAATAATGGCTAGTTGTTAGCTAACGTTAAAAGATTAGAAAAAAAAAAAAAAAAAGGCGATCACTGGCACTCAGCTAACATAAAAATACTGAATAATATTCAATTCCAAATTCCCAAAGCAAACAAAAAAGTTAAAACAAAGAGCCCGAAAACTGGCATTATTAAGATTTCATCTAATCAAAATATCAGGTGATTTTTTTCTTATCCAGTATCATATAAATCGCCTAGAATTGTTTGATCTTTAACAATGACGAATGTATTTTAGAAAATATCACTTGGCGATCAATGCAATAAATTTTAAGGTTCTGTCGCCAAAGGCAACGCCAAATTCGAAAATGTGCAATATCTCACGAATTGTTGGAGTTAGAATATTTTTATTTGGTACCATTCGATTCTGCATGCAAAAATACAATGAAATATGTTATCATTTGACAAATAAATATAAAACCCGATTTTTAAGAAATTTTGTTATTGTTTGTTCCCATTTTAACTCCTTTAGGGATGGAATTTTAGGAAAACTTTCTTATTGCTCCTCTACGTCTTAAGAAGTATTTTCCACGCAATTTTCGTGTTTGCAGCTTCAGTAGTTTGGACTGTGCGTTGATGATCTCCCAAGTCAGGACTTTCTTTTATATAATATAGAATTTTATATACAGATAAAATTAACCATTATTATTACCTAGCAGGCTTTGCTCGCTACGCTGGTCGGTTTCTCAACGAAAAAGAAATTTGAATCAAACGAAATATATCGGTGAATTTGATTGTGTGTTTTAAAGAAACATGAACTTTTACCTTCATGTCCTTCCGCATTGGTGTAAAACAAAAGCCATTACGCTGTTATATTTTCTAATGTGTTACACGAAATTTAGGCTGTTAAAGACCAACTCGTTTATTTAATCATTTACAGTATGATTTTCTAAAGAACGATATAACGATATGCAATATACTGAAACTATCCCTGGAAAATTACCAATACAAGTTCCATAGAAATCCATTCAGCAGAATCTTAAAAAAAGTCTAATGTTTCATAATTGGGTTCAACTGATTATAGAAATTCCCCCCACCCGCCTAATTCTTTAACTAAGCAACATAGAACTATATGTTATGCACTAAAACTTCCCCTCAAAATTTAGCTAACTAACAGTGCAAGTTCCAGCAAAATCCATTCACCAGAATTCAAGGTATAAGCGGCAGGATCGAAATTCCCTTTGCATTATACATATACAATAGACAGATAAATGTATCTTTCATAATCATCTTCACCTGTTGATAGAACTCTCAGGGATTTTGTAGAAAGTATATGCTGGTATACGCCGTCAACCTTCTGGAATTCTTAAGACGAAATTCTGCACACCGTCCGTAGCTATAATATATACTCTCTAGTATATATCCTCTGTCTATAAAGTATATGCACTGTTTTTTTTTTTTTTTTTTTTTTTTTTTTTTTTTTTTTTTAACTATACTTATTTTTTTTTCAACCTTTTTCCCATAGCTCCATAACTAAACAATGTGGAAAATCAATTCCTAAAATATATAATCACACTGCGAAACTCCCATCAAAATCCGTTCAGTAGAACTTTAAAAAAGGTAATCTTTCATAATCGGGTTCACCAAATTTTATCTATAACTTCCTGTCGTGGCTCTATAAATAAGCAATGTAGAACAATGTGTTTTGTTTTAAAACCTTTCTAAAACAAATTACCTAACTAACAGTGAAATCATATAAAAATCTGTTCGGTAGAACCTGAGTTTTAACCGATCGGAATGGAATAAGAATTTGCGTTTTATAAATATTATAGATGATTATATGATGTTTGTAATCGGATTCGTTGTCAAGCTTTCACTTCAGAAAACACATCGCAGACGAAAACTTTGCTCCAGAGAAATACCAACCATCCCTACAAAATTGCCTAACTAACAGTGTAAATCCCACCAAAGTCCGTACAACAGAACTCAAATTATAAACGGTCGGAATGAAATACGAATTTGCATTTTAAATACATAGTAGATATATGTTATAGGGTCATTAACCATACCTGAAAAATCACTTACATTAAAATTTGTTCAGTAGAATTTTTTTTTAATAATCTTTAATAATCGGGTTCACATAATTTTAGAGCTTTCCTCTTTAGCTCTATAACAAAGCAACGTAGAATAGCTATACGCTAAATCCTTTCAAAAAACATTACCTGATTAAAATGTGAATATGCGGTTTATACTCATAGTAGATGATGATATGATTTTCTGTAACAGGATTCATCATGAAGATTTCGCTTCAAACATAAACGATGCTTTCAACATTGTGGCTAATATGCCATGTGGCGTGGCATCCGATTGCGGAAAATTAGCCCGAAATCGCATGAATAGCTACCCAAAGAAAAAGAGAAACATGGCTGAAGACTGAAAACAAATAGAGAAGTAATACATAATACTAATCGGACCTTCGACACTTTATTTGGTACTTCTCCATTATCCCATCGACCACTTTCCATAAAAAAAACTATCGCCAAACTATAAGATTTAACGCCAAAAATGCAGTCCCATTCACTTGACGTCAGAAGTATTAAACGTGTTTGTTATGTCATGAAGCGGTTTTTAATTCGACATTTACCTGTATTTTTCATTTTGTTTTTCTAATATTTTAGTTATTTCGTTAATTAAAATAAAAATTGCGTAATTAAACGACTGTGCCATGACATTAAAAGAGAAAATGCATTGTAAAAATGTTGCGTTTCATAGTTAAGTGCAATAGATCAATTTCAACTGACGTCACAAACATTTATTGACCAGCCGAGAAGGATAATATGGTACAATGGCAACATTCTTCCATTTGTTTATTTGGAGGTCATGGTTGGCGATGATTTTTTTTTTTTTAATGAAAAGCGGTCGACGGTATAATTGAGATGTACCCTTTATTTTAGCAATCACATTTTATTTTAAATCGTGGAGTTTGTAGAAATAATAATAATAAAATAATAATAATACACAATTACATAAATATCCGTAAGAATAATATTCAATTCCCAATTGAGCAGTTAATGTTTCTATCTGCAAAAATAAACAAAAAGATTTAATTTGAATTTCTCCCATTGCTATAGTAACGGACGTATTTTTAGAAATTATCACTTGTATTGTTAGAATTGTTAGATTTTGACGTCAAAGACATCGCCAAATTAGAAAAATGTGCAATATCTCACGAACTATTTGACTTATGAGTATTTAATTGATACCATTCGATTCAGCATACAAAAATACATTAAAATATGTTATCATTTGTCATGTAACTATAATACCCGATTTTTAAGGAATTTTTTTTAAGTTTGTTCTATTTTTTACCCCCCTTAGGGGTGGAGTTTTTGAAAATCCTGTCTTAGTGCGCCTCTACATACTAAGAAGTATTTTTCCTGCAAGTTTCGTCTTTGTAGGTTCAATAGTTTTGGCTGTGCGTTGATCATCTAGCCAGAAAGGACTTTCTTTTATATATATAGATTAAGAAATACATATTTTTATGATTTGCTGAATCACTTAGTTGTTTACTTTTTCATGCATTATATTATTGAAGGTTGTTAATTATCTTATTCGTTTAAATATACCCTACTTATATAAAAATAGCGTGTGTTCTCTGTGGTGTTTCGCATAAACGTTGTAAAATTCAGGTTATTAGATTTTATCCAACTTTGCTGTCATAACAGCTGATGAAGCAGCCATTTTCGGCGATTTTTTTGTTACCTGTAAAATGTTTGTTTTTGGTATAGCCCGAACTAAGAAAAAATTGAGTACTTTTCCATTATACGGACACCATTGTCGCCAAGCATATATTTACATGTGTGGCATGGTGTCGGTATAACGGAAAAGAACCAAAATTTGCGATCGATCAAATAATTGAATTTCGTTAAACATTAAATTTTCTGGTACTCTTCTATTATCCGGTCGACCACTTTTCATAACAAAAAATTATCGCCAAACTGTAAAATTAAACGCCAAAAATACAGTCCGATTTTCTTGATGTCAGAAGCATTATACGTGTTTGTTAAGTCATCAAGTGGTTTTTAATTCGAGATTTGCGTCTGTTTTTCATTATGTTTTACTGATTTATTAGTTATTTCATTAATTAAAATAACAATTGTGTCCTTAAATTCATGTATTTTATTTATTTATTTATTTTGATATTCCAATGGCAACGTTCTCCCGTTTATTTGGCGTTACAGTTTGGCGATAGTTTTTTGTTATGAAAAGTGGTCGACGGGATAATAGAGAAGTACCAATTTTCTTATTTTTAATCTGAGAAAGAAGCAATAATCATGGATTTAATTAATTTTGCAATATGCGGTGCAACCAAAATAATTTTGATTAAATCAGTACAGATATCGCAGACGCACCTGGGTTATTTTTTGGCGCCTAAATGACGATTTTTGCTTTGTATGGCAACCTGGTGTTTTATAATAAATTTGAATATGTGTGTAAATAAATAAAATAAAATAGGTACTTTTATGTTAGCTGGGCGCCAAGGATAACAACTCTCCAAATCTTGTTTCAATTGGAATCATTTAAATTGCAACATTTTACGTGAGATTTGTTATTCATATTGATATGTTTACGTTTAGATATTTTATTATGCTTATATTCTAGCTAATTAAGTTTTTTTTTTCATTTTTTTTAAAGATTTTATACTACAATGTTAAAATATTACCTAGTTGATATTAGTTAATGTCAAAAGATTGGCGAACCACAGAGTTCAGGGAAAAAACTCTATGCCCTCAAAAGTGGGAGTTGTCAACTTTATGACGTCATAAGCAGAAGTAAATGTTTAATTGACAATTACAGCTAATTAATTAAATTTTCGAACAAACGAATGCACGATAACAAATCTGTGTCCTAATATCTTTCATTTAAAAAAAGAATGGTGCAATTTGATGCAGTAGTTTGTTCTAACGGATTGTCGAAAGGAATCGCTTAGCGTTTTAAATATATAGATGTATAATTATGTATATAATAAAATATTATATATATATATAGGGAGTTAGTTTTAGTTTAACATAAAAAGTGTTGTTTACCCAAAATTTTGATGGTAAAATTTCAAATTGTTGATGCTTAATTGGCAGAGTAAAAAGGGCGGGGGGGCCTGTGTGACGTCCGGCTTCCCCTACTTCTAAGTCTAAAGCGGGCCCTGGTAATGTATTATCTTTATTTTGACCGTTGACCTTTTTACCGT
Source organism: Maratus michaelseni (assembly GCA_963931845.1). Classification (NCBI taxonomy): domain Eukaryota; kingdom Metazoa; phylum Arthropoda; class Arachnida; order Araneae; family Salticidae; genus Maratus; species Maratus michaelseni. The sequence goes on from OZ007596.1 coordinate 96,352,417, forward strand.
TGACCTTTTTAACTGTTGACGTTTTTACCGTTGACCTTTTTACCTGTTGATGTTTTTACCGTTGATCTTTTTACCGCACACCCCCAAATTGACCCACTAATCGAATTTTCTCGAACATGTAACCCAGCCCAATGGTTTTTGGTGCCTCAAAACGGTAGGATACAAAATTTCGTCAAAATCGTTAGAGCTGTTTTTAAAATAAAATTTGTATATATATATAACCCCCCCCCCCCCCCCCCACACACACACACCAAGATTTACTCTTGTAATAGAATATATGATGTATATAATGCTTTGATTGTTCCTAGTACACGTGGTTAGTAAATACATGTGGTTAGCAGTTAGCACGTGCTTTACCCGAAATTATAATTGGCTTATTCAAGCACGTGTTATTCATAAATGTGTGGTATTTTCCCATCTTAACGTGAAGCCCGCCCCCACCCCACCCCCCCCCCTTTTTTTTATCAGGGAGCTTTTTACCGATGGTGCTTTGTTCCGGGGGTGATTTTACACTATTACTAATACCACTCACAAATATCCGCCTACGGGAAGTATATAAATCAAACATATGTTACTTCGTTAGCTTTTAACATTTATTTATCAATAAGTTCGATATTTATTAACACCTTGTTACTTTTTTTCTGTTTACTTTTTTTCCGATTACTTTTTTTCCAGTTATTTTTTTTCCGCTTTTGTTGACTCAGTTACTTTTTTTCCGGTTGCTTTTTTTCCGATTACTTTTTTTCCTGTTACCGACTAATTTTATATACTGATTCATTAAAATAATTTAGGAACTACGCAGCTGTGAAGTTCGGAACGGAACTCCTAAAATTAAAATCCCTTTTAAGGTATTCTAAATTACAAACAGGTACTTTCTGATATATATATGAAATGTACATGTTATCTTATACAGAAATTTTGTAAAAGAAAGATTTTTTTTTTATGAACCTAATTTCCGGACACGACAGCGCTCACGAGAGAAGAAACTGGTCTCCTGAGAAAACAATCGCTCCTAACTCAAGATGCAGGGGTCTGTCCAGAATTTTCTCCAAGGGTCCTGTTTTTTGTAAAATTGTGAGCAGCTTTTTACATTTGTGAAAAATCTAGTCATAATTTTGTGAGTTTGGAAACGATGTTAAACTCAGGTTATTGTTTGTGCATTTTTAATAAGATATGTGTATGTAAAATACATATATTTGCTTTATATATGTAAAAGTGACAGGTTAAATTTGTTTTTAAATAGTTAAATTTGTGAATGGTTCCGTTTAGAGATAGAAAAATTTTTTGAAAGGCCTGTTTTTCAGACAAGGAATTTTGTAAATTGTTCTGTTTTAAGGTGAAAAGTTTTGTAAAGGGCCATGTTTTGAGATGAAAAATTTTGTGAAGGGTCCTTTAAAGGACTCAATTTCTTCTTGAACAGATCCCTGAGAAGTAACGCATTTATTGAAAAACGATAAAAGCTATTCGATTACAAATTATTTCAATAATCGTATCTGCAAGTTTCACGCTTTTACGTTTAAAAATTGCCAAAAAAATTGTTAGGAAGTTTAGAACTGTTAATCGGGATTTTCTTTTATAATAATAATAATAATTATTATTATTATTTGAGAACCTTTCAAATTCTAACTGGCTACTTTCTGGCACATTTTAAATTCATTTTTATTCGAAAATGTTTCAAAGTGGCAGATACCCTTGTTAAGAAACTGTGTAATCGATTTGTTTTTCGTTAAGGCTGTTAGTCATTCAACTTCCGAATTCCCCTGGCTAATGGGCGCGTAGAATGAGAGCCTATGGGCGTAGAATACATTCGTATATTTCAAACATCTCCTCGGGAAACTATTATTTTAAACTTTTTTTACATGCGTAAATTCTTCGAAAAATCGCGAAATCCGTCCAAGAACCGCGAAAAAACGACGAATTTCATCAAAGGATCACTGTAAAAAAGACTAATTTCGTCGAGGAATCGCAAAAAAATTCAAATTTCGTAGAAGTTTAATCGCAGAAAAAAAGACTAATTTCGTCGAAGGATCGAGAAAAAACGGCGAATTTTGTGGAAGGATCCGAAAAAACGGTATACTTCGTTGAAGTAGCGCGAAAAAGGCAAATTTCGTCGAAGAATCGCGGAAAAAAAAACGCGAATTTCGTCTAAAGACCGAGGAAAGAACGCAAAATTCATTGAAGATGAATCGCGGAAAATGGCTAATTTGGTTGACAGATTGCGAAAGAAACGTAAATTTCGTCAAGGGGCTGTGGAAAAACTTGAATTTCGTCAAAAGGCCGTCAAAAACATGAGTTTAGTTGAAGGACCGCGGAAAAATGCAAATTTCGCCGAAGGGCCACGAAGAAAACACCAACTTAGTCAAAGGATCATGGAAAAAACTGCTAATTTCGTCGAAGGATCACGGAAAAACGGCTAATTTCATCAAAAAATCCAAAGAAACGGCAAATTTCGTCAAAGAATCCAAAGAAACGGCAAATTTCGTCGTAGGATCGCTAAAAACGTCGAATTCTGTTGAAGGATCGTGAAAAAACGGCCAATTTCGTCGAAGGATCACCAAAAAATGACCAATTTAGTGGAAGGATTGCCAAAAAAAGACAAATTTCGTTGAAGGATCGCAAAAAAATGACAAATTTCGTCGAAGGACTAAAAAAAACTGCAAATTTTGTTGAACGATCTCGACAAAACGCCAAATTTTGTCATAGGATCTCGAAAAAAAAAACCCCAGCAAATTTCGTCGAAGGATTTTGAAAAAAAGGCGAATTTCATCGAAGGATCGCGGAAAAAACGGGAATTTCATTCAAAGGGCAAGAAAAAAATGCAAAATTCATCAAAGGATTGGAAAATGGCTAATTTCGTTGACAGACTGCGAAAAAAACTCAAATTTTGTCAAAGGGCCACAGAAAAAACTGAATTTTGTCAAAAGACCGTCAAGGAGGATTGCGTAAGGTTGTAAAAGTTCAGTTTTTTTTTTTCTTGTGAGCTTGTACCATGTCTGATAACGACAGCTATGGGCTGGAGCTATTCTGGTCTCACCTCGTTATCCTACAGTAGAGGATGAAACATAGAATATCCCCTGCTTGCAGTCGGACACATTTGTAGCCAATCAGATGCAAGTACTCTCGTGTTTTCATTGATTTGGGAGAGGGGAAGTCAGCTGTTTTGCTTTGGGGGGAAGAGGACTTTTGTAGGTTCTACCAAGCTCTACATGAATATTTAAGAGTATAATCGAATTTTTTTTAATAAATATAAAATAGTTCATAACTTTTTATTCTTTTGTATCTTTAGACCATTTTTTATAAACTATTTAAACCAGACTTAATTATGCGAATGGTATTAATATTGTTAAATTATATTTATAGTTTCGATAATTTTGTTTATTTTAAATTGATTATAATTGTAACGCCAGTACTGAAAAAATGTAAATTAGGCCGAATATTTAAATACAATTTAATTGTATCTTTACTGAGAAAAAATCTAGCTTTACTTAAGGACTCGGGTAATTTTAGTTGTTCTTAATCTCAAATCCACAATATACTTAAAAAATAAAATAAGATAAGTATATTAATTTAGCTTTAAACTTATGTCTCCCACCCACCTTGTTAAATTCTTTTTTAAATTCATCTAGATTTAATAATTTTCATAACAGTTGAAAGATTCTTAAGAAAGTCGCTCAAATGTTTTTTTATTTATTGATATTTTAAATACTTAAACAGATCATCAATTCGTTTTATTACTTATTTAAAAAATAACTAAATATGTTAATAAAAAAATATTATTGTATGTTTATCAATTAATTGAAAATCGTGGTTCTCAGTGAACAAGATAATGAAAATTAAATCATTAAATGTAAAAACTAAAAAAAATAAAAAAAATAAATTGTAAAGTAGATCTAAAAAAATAATTTCTCTTCAATAACGCGATATTTTCTGACACAAACACAGGGCCTGATTAAAATAGGGCCAACTAGTCTGGGGTTCTGAGCCGCTTTGATTTTAGGGGTCCCAAACTTAATGGGCAATATTTTAAGGCTGATATTGTAAATGTATTTCGAGCTTGTGCTGATTATAATTCATATTTTGTACCATTACAGTCGGAAATAATTTAACACAAATTATATATATGTGTAAATATGTACTTATATATTTATATTTGTATTCTAAGGCATAGAACATATTTATATATATATATATATACAGTCAAACCTCGTTAACATGAACACGCTTAACGTGAATTACTTTTAACATGAATTATTTTCATAGTCCCCTATAAAAATGAGCACAAAGATTTGATACTGATAACATGAATTATTGTTAACATGAACAAAATGTTGATTCCCCTTGAGGTTCATGTTAACGAGGTTAGACTGTATATATATATATATTTTTTTTTTGACATCATAGGAAGAGGGTCTGGCCTTCGTCCTCTCTTTTGCTTGATCGGGTCCTGCGCATTGACGGACTTATATTTAAACGTAAAAGCATAAAATTATCCGATATGACAAGTGAAGTGATTTGGAATCAAAAAGCGTCTTTTATTTATTTTTATTATCTATATAGATAGATAAATGTATTACATTTTGAGTTATAAGCGATTGTTGTCTTATGATGACCTTTCTCGAGTGTCGCTTTCGTAATTTCGGTTCAAAATGCCTATTTTGTCTGCATTTTCTGAAAGATCCTTTGTCTTTATCGAAAAATGAGAAATGCTATTCGATTTCACCGTTTCTGAATAAGAAAACCTACCAATTTTCTGCGTTTGCTAATAAAAATGAACTCAGGAATGTGTACGAAAATAGCCAGTTTTAATTAGAGAACAGCTTTAATATTAAACAGAAAAAAAAAAGTGTCAGCTGTCGTGTCTTTCCGACTAAACTTTTGATTTGTTTACAAGCCCGAAGTACGCACATTGTTGTCAAGCATCTATGCAAAGCAAGTTTCTATTCGGACATTTTCTCAATAACTGGTGAATTTTGGGACAAGATCCAAAGACTGGGTCCTACATCCAAGAACTCTTTAAATCCTTTAAGAACAATCGATAATAGTCAAAGAACTTACGAAATATTTTTGTTATTATTTTATTTATATAATTAAGACTAACTTTATTCTTAATAAAGTTTTTTTTAACACTTTCTAACCAGTTGAAAAGTCTTTATGACTTTTGGTGTGTCTGCGGCTGATCGTGCTCTAACTCGGGTAAATATGCTCGGGTCGCCCTGAAATTTTTATATGTTATTGCCATTTACTATAGCATGTTCCCTATTTCAACTGAAGTGTGTAGCACTTATAGTTTTTTTTTTTTTTACAGGGACAGTCAAAATTATTCCATTACATTACGGTCAATGGGAAATAATCGTTTCAAGTGCATTTTGATGATGTTACGCCATTTGAAACATGATGGAATCGTTATATAATTATGAAGCGCATTAAAACATGCTTTTTATAGAATATGGGATGCAAAGCATTAATTATTCATATACAGAGACAAATAAAATAATTCTGTTACACATTGTTATATCGGGATAAATCGTTTTCAGTGTAATTTAGCGATATTTCAGTATTTCAAACATAATGAAAATTATTCGCATTACTGAAGTGCACTATAAATTGCTCTCTTTAAAGTGTGGTGAGCATTGTGTTTATTTACAGGGACATACAAAAGATATCGGTTACAGTACATGTGCGATATTTTCAGTCTGTGTGATAAGTGCGTTTTCAATTTTGGTTTGCGTTTTTAAGTTTAACTAAATTTTTTCATAGTACGTGTGTGTTTATAAACTCGGTTGTTCATATACAGGACTACACAAGGGAATCCGTAATTTTTACGGACTATGGGAGTGAAGTGCTTATAAGAGTAGTTTTTAGTTGTATTACGTATTTTCCTACTGAACTATATTTATTAGACAATAGAAATTTGTGGAATATAAATAAATTCATATATAGGGCTACGCAAATAAAAATATTCATTGTCGTTTACGGTTGGTAATTGCTGCGAGTGAGTTTTAAATTGCCTTTTAGATTAATATGTGGTGTGTACAAAAGTCTTCAGATAAGGTACAGGGCTGTACAAAATATATTTGAAGTTCATTTCCATCGATTGGGGAAAATTGCTAAATGTGAATATTCTAATAGAACTAAATTTTATCATGCTATATATGCACATCTATTGATCATATGCAGGGCTGCACAAAACAATTCGACTACTTTTGTGACACTGGAAGGTAACTTCGAAAGCTGTATACTAACATATCTTCTTTCACCTTATATAACAGTGAAGTTTCGTTACAGTTTTCTGGCTGTGTTGGAAAGTGTTTCATAATCCATGCTTGACGCATGATTTTTCGTTCCTGTTTAAACTTAAATGAAGACGACTGCATGTCACTCGCTACCCATCCCACTATGATGGATATGCAATTGTTTATGATACGAATGCCTTCTACGCCTATAGGTTTAACATTAGCGACAAGAAATTGGAAGTTGACTGAATAACAGCCTTAAGGGCAGAAGACTTTTCAGAAAATGCCGTCGAAATTGATGTTTTGAAACGAACTTCCGGAAGCAACAACTCTGAAGAAAGAAAAAGGAACTGAACGTCCTGGGGCAACAAGTACTTATAACTCCAGATGTAATTCATGTATCGAAAAATGACGAAAACTTTTCGATTATAAATCTCTTTAATAATCATTCCTGCAAGTATTATGCCTTTTATGTTAAAAAACAATTAAAAAAATGTGTCAAAAAGTCCTTTTTTATTTTTTAGAACCTTGTGGTATTATGGTCACACATATATAATCGAACGTATCATATCGTATTGAACGAAAAAAATTTATTACAAAATAACAATTGAAAAAAAAAATGAAATAATGATGAATATTTACAACGCATGTTCGTACAATTTCCGGAACAACATCAAGACGAGGTCCAAATCTCTCTCTCGTTTTACTCAAAATTTGACTCCCTTATATACTTGTAAAGAATTGAACTTCGACATCCAGCTGCACTATGTGTCATTCTGTAAAGAATTGAACTTCGACATCCAGCTGCACTATGTGTCATTCTAGCATTTCCTGTGAGTACACTTAACTGCATACCTTCCCTCGCTATTTTTGCCTTGAAGACTAGCAGACGCCGAATTCTATTGTACTGTGAGCGGAAAGTTCGGACAGTGATGAAGTGGTAAGGCGTTACCCAAAAAGGGGTCTTATGCTTTGATCCTTGCCGAGTTCGTGGAAAAGAGTTCATCTGCGAGAGAAGCGATCTCTGCACACGATTTTTAGGTTTGCGCCCGAAACTTTGCCCTTTGTCTTAGAACGTCCAATGACGGACTTAGTGAAAACGAAACAGAGGGATCTCAAGGCTGCTAAGAGGCTGGAGAGTTTCGAGGGGCCCGCCTCGACAAAGCCCCCGCCCCCAGAAGAAGTTCTCCTGCGAGAATGAAAAAGTGAGAGAGGACAGTTTTTGGAGAGATCGAAAAGGAGAGTGTTGACTCTCTGGAGAAGGGAAAAAGAAACGTCAGTTTCTAACTCAGCGTGGTGTAAGCGCTAGTGAGGTCCGACCTCTAGAATTGATACAGCAGGTATCCGGTGAAAATCCCAGCGAAGTGAAAAAGCACACCAAGTGCGAGAGTGAGAGTTCTAAGACTCAGAATTAACGAGTATTAGTAGATCTTCCGAAGAGAAGAACGGACGAGCCTTGGTCCGAATGAACTTTGTTTTGTAGTCACGACTGTCTGTAATGTTTAGAGACTTTTGTTTGTTTCAGTTACACTTGGAGTCAAGAGGTCATTAATTTATAAGCGATTGACTCACGAAAAATAATTAAATGCTGTATTGACGTCTTGTATATATTTTTCATTAGAATTAACATTGTTATACAATAAAATTCTATTTTCTAATTTATGCAAGAAATTCTCTGTGCCAACGATCCGATCTCGCTACCACTCACCATCTTTTATCGGGTCGGTATAGAGGAGTTACTACATACTGAAGAAAAACCACTTCTCTCCACTCCATAATCCTTTCCTCTTCTTTGATTGAATTCCCCTTCCATTCACTTTTAAAGTACAATGAAATTTCTTTCTTTGGGATTTGCTACCCATACAAAATAACTTCCTGATAAATTTTTAAACTGCTTCCGAAGATCGTGTTACAGATACATTTCACACCCACTTGTCATGGCTATTCAAGATAAGGAAGCTTTTCATTTCTGCTTGAAATGAAAAAAGAATTTTCTTTCATCAGGATAATCCTTTTTCAATGGGTGCCAATCAAGAAACTATTTACATTATTCTGGAATTATTTTAATCCCAATAGAAAGTACCAAATTGATGGCCGCTTTAATAGTTCTGCCATCACAACCGCTTTAATAGTTCAAAACAATGCTGTTAGTTTTTTAAGCATACTTCAGAAGGTACATGACAGACTAAGCTGTAAATTTGGATTAGTATATTTAATCTTTCAAAGATTTGATTTTTGTTAAACATTTTATAGGATACAATACATAACTTTTTTGAATATTAATTTTAAAATTAATAATCGAAAAAAAAATGCAATATAAAATATTTTACAGAATATGACTTTGATGTTTTGATGCCAAAATTTCATTTCCATATTGAAAGTTTTAAAATTTGTTGCAATTTCATTATAAGATTTAATTTTTTTTATAAAGTACATTTAAAGAAGACATAATTCTCAATAGAATGGCTATTTTTGTTTTTCTCTGCGTCTATTTCGCCATTAAATAGATGGGGATTCCTCATTGTTATTTATTTATTTTTGTATGACATACACCTAGTTATTTTTTTAAACATTGAATCGTGTTTATTTTTATTATTTTTTATTTTTACGACTGTTCTTAAATTCAAACTGGATACTTTATGACATATTTTTTAATTCATTTTACTTATGAAACGCATGAAATTGGCAGGGATTCTTATTCAGAAACTTTATAATCGAAAACCGTTTTCTCCTTTCTGGTAAAAGCAGAATTTTTTACAGAAAATACGGTCAAAGTTGGAGTTTTGAACCGTTTTCCCGATCCTTCAGCTCGATTAAGGGAAAAAACGCTTTGTCATGTAACATGGATTGCTTATAACATAAACTTTCTGACTTATTTTTAAACGCAAAGGCATGAATTTGACAGGCCTGACTATAAAAGTGACTTGGAATCGAAATGAGTTTTCAATTTTTTGATAAATAAATTACTTAACGAGTTATAAGCAATTCTGGTCATGTGACACGCGTTTTTTCTCTTTTCTCGACTCTTCTTTGGCGTACAAAATCCGATCAAAACGCTGACTTTGACAGTATATTCTCAAATGTAATACGCTTAATAATAAATGTTGTAATTTCGATTACAACATTTCTGAATGCACCTGCCCATTTCATGCGTTACCGAACAAAAATTATTTAAAAAATGTACCATAAAGTAACCGAGGTTCGATTAGAGAACAGCCTTAACAATCTTTTCATTTTAAAGCACCAGAATGTAATTTTTGAGTATATATATTTCATTGTATAATTCCGTAGTTTGGAATGACACTATAAATAACAACACTATGCATGTTAAACGAAAGAGTTCGGTAAGTCAAATGAAGAGACATTTTTTTTTTTTTTTAACAAAGCATTCAATTTAATACACAACATTCAAAATACATTTTTTTTAGTATTCCCCAGAAATCACTATAATTTGCTTTAATTAATATACACAATTTGCTTCAAATTCAGTCAAATGCAATAAAAATTTTCTTATAGAGGTAGGAATTTGCATTTTATAAAGAGCTTTTGTCAATGAAATATCCTTTTGAATAGAATCTCGTATTTTGCAGCGACACAAATTCTTCAGTGACTTGGGAGAAGGAAGAATTGGAGTTTCTGGAAAGAGTTCCTTAAAACTGCTTAATATAGAAGCTAATAAATCGTTTTGATCAATGAATACCAAATTAATTAATTCTTCCACATCTTTTAAACAGATGGCAGCTTCTGGCAAAGTCGTGACATAAAAATTCAGGCCTTTTGCATAATCTGCAAATTCTTTATTTGTTAATCTCTTCGTTTCAGAGAAGAGCACAGCTATTGCAGTAACAGTGATTTTTATCAAGTTTGAACCTTCCGCTTCTATAGACAATTTTTCAAAAACAGAACTAACAAAATCATCAGTTTCAGATATTACTTCAATTCTGCCGAGCCGTGGGTGTTTCAAAATGTAACTGATCTGACATCTAAGAGGAAAATTTGCTATAAATTAGTTTATCACAGAAGTATACACATCCAAAAGCAAAAGCATACTATTACAACAATAAAATATAGAAATACAATGAAATAATAAAGTTATTTATATTTCTCCTTGCAATTCAGATAGATTTTAACCTATGGGATGATCTTTTTTTTTTTTTAATAATTCTGTCTGATTATTGAATGACCCCGTGGGGCGGTTTTTTTAATAATGCTTTTTTTTATAGAGTCCTATATGCGAATCAGGTTATATAATACTCGACGAAAATAAAGAAAATTTTGTGGATGGATGAAAGTAATTTCTAATGTAATATTTAAGTATAGATCAAGAAATTAAATTTTCTTACTTCCATTTCTTTTCTTACATTGATAGAGTGATTATTTATTGTGTTATTAAGTTAGTTTTTCTACACTGCTGTTCATCCAAAATGAAACACTATGAAGGAATCATGCAAACAGCATGAAATTTGCACCACGCCTACACCTCTATAGGATTTGCAAATGATTAAGATTTCAGCGCACGGGTACATCATGGGCGACTGCAGCGCCCCTTACAAACTGTATATAAATTGAGGAAAGATTGCCGTTTTGAAGAATGTGAATTGTTCTCTCATGCGATTTTTTGTGTGTTCAGCTTCAGTATGCCTCGTAAAAAAACACAAGCAGCATTCCAGCACATTTCTCAGTTCGACAGCGGCAGAATCGTTGCATACAGAGATTGCGAATTTTCCTTCCAAAAAATTGGTCATCGTCTCGGACGTAGTCAAGTAACAGTCATGCATACCTGCCAACTTTTGAAAATGGCAAAGTGTAAAATGACGCGTGAAGAGTATTTCACACATCTTTTTTTAACATAAAACCCATGTAACCCATTTTTAAGTAACACATACACGGTCTTTTTCAAAAAAATTTATGTACATAATAGATGAATAGTATTAAATAATACAATGCTGACCATTATAAAGATAGTTTGATGAGAAAAATACGAAAAATATTACAACACTCATTAAGAAACTGATTTTAAAGACATATACACAGCTTTTCTTATCTAATTTTTGCTTTACGTCTGAGCAAATTTATTTAAAACACGACTTCTTACATACAATACAAATTTTAAAAATCTTCCTGATGATTTTTGACAATGAAACCGGAACTCATTCTTTGACAATACTAAATATTACCCTCACATTCATCATTTACCGTTACTATAAGCAACTAGAAAGTTATTCATAAATTAAAGGATGAAAAATGAAACTTGGAAGAAACTTTGCAAAAAAGTGTAAAAATATGTGCTCTAAGTGTAAAATTGTAAAAAATGCTCCAAAAGTGTAAATTTTACTCCTGAAGTGTAAAAGTTGGCAAGTATGGTCATGGGAATATGGATTCGGTGGATACCGGAGGGAACGACTTACCTACAGGAGCGATTGCAAACGCCTTGTCACACCACTCCATGGGAAGAGAAGCATATTGTGCCCATGTCACTGATGGAGCGCACAGCCACATCCGCAACTATATCCCAACGAATACAGTCTGTAACACAACAATCAGTGTCCGCATGAAAAATTCGACGTCGTTTGCAGTACAGTGGAATGTCCGCTAGGAACCCATTGCTTCACATATCTTTCACTTTAAACCCCAGACGTTTGCGTTTGCAATGGTGTACTAAACGGCGGAGATGGACATCCGAATGGCCTGATGTTGTGTTTTTGGCCGAATCACGCTTCTGTCTCCAATACCACGATGGTCAGATTAGAGTTTGTAGACACTGTGGAGAGATGCTGCTCAAGTATTGTGCTATGCATCGTCACACTAATCTTGAACCCGGTGTTATGGTGTGGTGTGGTATTGGATTCCACTGCCGCAACCCGTTAGTACGCATTTGCAGTACACTTACCAGCCAGCGGTACATCTCTGACGTTTTGCAGCCTGTTCTCCTTCCTTACATTCAGGGCTTGCCTGCGGCCACGTTTGAACCGGACAATCCGCGACCACGTGTTTCAAGCAATGTTCAAGCTTTCTTCTTAGCCCACTATACTCCATGTTACCCTGAACTGCGCGTTCTCCATATCTATCGCTCATGGAACATGTCAGGTCAATGATTAGAGAACGCCGAGTTCGGCATTCCGCACCCGCGGATACAACAGAGGATTTTTGGCTACGTGTGGAGGCAGCATGTGCTACCATTCCCCAAGAACACATCCAAAGCCTTTTTCATTCAATACCGCGGCGTGTAGCAGTAATTAATGATAGACGTGAAGGCATCGCTCCTTATCGATTTTCTCGTCTTCCTCACCTCAAAGGAGGCTTTATTTTAAATCAATTAACATTGATACTATGTGTAATATTTGAGGTAAATTTGGCTTTGATATCTCTTGTCCTTCATGGTATGGTATTTTGGATGGCCAGCTGTGTAGTATAAAGTCTGTAACCAAAGAAACAAAATTTTCTTACTCTCCCTATGGGACGCACATTGATAGTGTAATTATTAATTGCGAAATAATAAGAATTAATTAGGTTAGTTTTTCTAATATAAATTAATAGCCCAAGAAATTCAGTTTTCTTACGCCGTCTTTTGGATGTACATTGGAAGTGTATTCTAGATTGTGAATTAATAAGGATTTAATTAGGTTTTTATTTTTTTCTAATATAAATTTATAATTTAAGAAATTAAATTTCTTTACTCCCTCTTTTGGATGAACATTGATAGTGTAATTCTTGATTTTGAATTAATAAGGATTTAATTAGCTTATTTTCTTCTACTATAATTTAGCAACTCAAGAAATTAAATTTCCTTACTCTCCTAAAAAATAAGTCAGTGGGTCTATTACAGTTATAAGGATAGTGATCGATTGACAAAAAAAAAATTTACTAAAATTTAAAATATGTCTGCAACTTGTGCCCTTTACATGCTAGTGATTAAATCAACTATAAGATTGGAAATAATAGCACCCATCTCTCTGCATTGTTAACTCCACAAGATAATAGATTGAAGGGTACAATTAGTAGATACACCATATCGCAAGATGATTATGAGGCTCGTGAAAAGTAAAGTTTAAAACAGAAAAAGAGAGAAAAACCGTTCTATAGTTTTATACCTCAAGATGAAAGTTTGTAATCCGATATGTGCTAAGTAAAGAATTTAGGGATGTGTTCAAATGACCTCTCTTGATCAACTCGAAACTTTCTGGCACAATTTCTGACTCATTTTTAAACGCAAAGGCATAAAATTGTTCATGCATGACTATTGTACCAATTTGAAGTCGAAATGAGTTTTCCGTTTTTTGATAATTGAATTAGTTATCGAGTTAATAAGAAATTCGTGCCGCGAGACGTGACGATTTTCTCGTTTCTTGTGTTGTTGTATCGGGAATTCGGTTTAAAACGCTGACTTTGACAGTATTTTCTGAAAAATCTTCTGCTTTTACCAAAAAAGGGAAAACGTATTTTGCTTGGAAAGTTTCTGAATAAGATCCCCTGCCAATTTTATGCGTTTCCGAACAAAATTGAATTGAAAATATGTCAGAAAGGAGCTAGTTTGGATTTGAGAACAGGAATAAAGTAGAATTTCTAGGCGAAATCTTATTTATGTTTAAGAAAATGTAATAGTATTGATAGGTATAAAATATTGTGATATCATCATTATATTGTTTGTTCACTGGAAAAAATTGTTCACTGGAAAATCTTCTGCTTTTACCAAAAAAGGGAAAACGTATTTTGCTTGGAAAGTTTCTGAATAAAATCCCCTGCCAATTTTATGCGTTTCCGAACAAAATTGAATTGAAAATATGTCAGAAAGGAGCTAGTTTGGATTTGAGAACAGGAATAAAGTAGAATTTCTAGGCGAAATCTTATTTATGTTTAAGAAAATGTAATAGTATTGATAGGTATGAAATATTGTGATATCATCATTATATTGTTTGTTCACTGTAAAAAATTGTTCACTGGAAAATCTTCTGCTTTTACCAAAAAAGGGAAAACGTATTTTGCTTGGAAAGTTTCTGAATAAAATCCCCTGCCAATTTTATGCGTTTCCGAACAAAATTGAATTGAAAATATGTCAGAAAGGAGCTAGTTTGGATTTGAGAACAGGAATAAAGTAGAATTTCTAGGCGAAATCTTATTTATGTTTAAGAAAATGTAATAGTATTGATAGGTATGAAATATTGTGATATCATCATTATATTGTTTGTTCACTGTAAAAAATTGTTCACTGGAAAATCTTCTGCTTTTACCAAAAAAGGGAAAACGTATTTTGCTTGGAAAGTTTCTGAATAAAATCCCCTGCCAATTTTATGCGTTTCCGAACAAAATTGAATTGAAAATATGTCAGAAAGGAGCTAGTTTGGATTTGAGAACAGGAATAAAGTAGAATTTCTAGGCGAAATCTTATTTATGTTTAAGAAAATGTAATAGTATTGATAGGTATGAAATATTGTGATATCATCATTATATTGTTTGTTCACTGTAAAAAATTGTTCACTGGAAAATCTTCTGCTTTTACCAAAAAAGGGAAAACGTATTTTGCTTGGAAAGTTTCTGAATAAGATCCCCTGCCAATTTTATGCGTTTCCGAACAAAATTGAATTGAAAATATGTCAGAAAGGAGCTAGTTTGGATTTGAGAACAGGAATAAAGTAGAATTTCTAGGCGAAATCTTATTTATGTTTAAGAAAATGTAATAGTATTGATAGGTATAAAATATTGTGATATCATCATTATATTGTTTGTTCACTGTAAAAAATTGTTCACTGGAAAATCTTCTGCTTTTACCAAAAAAGGGAAAACGTATTTTGCTTGGAAAGTTTCTGAATAAAATCCCCTGCCAATTTTATGCGTTTCCGAACAAAATTGAATTGAAAATATGTCAGAAAGGAGCTAGTTTGGATTTGAGAACAGGAATAAAGTAGAATTTCTAGGCGAAATCTTATTTATGTTTAAGAAAATGTAATAGTATTGATAGGTATGAAATATTGTGATATCATCATTATATTGTTTGTTCACTGTAAAAAATTGTTCACTGGAAAATCTTCTGCTTTTACCAAAAAAGGGAAAACGTATTTTGCTTGGAAAGTTTCTGAATAAAATCCCCTGCCAATTTTATGCGTTTCCGAACAAAATTGAATTGAAAATATGTCAGAAAGGAGCTAGTTTGGATTTGAGAACAGGAATAAAGTAGAATTTCTAGGCGAAATCTTATTTATGTTTAAGAAAATGTAATAGTATTGATAGGTATAAAATATTGTGATATCATCATTATATTGTTTGTTCACTGTAAAAAATTGTTCACTGGAAAATCTTCTGCTTTTACCAAAAAAGGGAAAACGTATTTTGCTTGGAAAGTTTCTGAATATGATCCCCTGCCAATTTTATGCGTTTCCGAACAAAATTGAATTGAAAATATGTCAGAAAGGAGCTAGTTTGGATTTGAGAACAGGAATAAAGTAGAATTTCTAGGCGAAATCTTATTTATGTTTAAGAAAATGTAATAGTATTGATAGGTATGAAATATTGTGATATCATCATTATATTGTTTGTTCACTGTAAAAAATTGTTCACTGGAAAATCTTCTGCTTTTACCAAAAAAGGGAAAACGTATTTTGCTTGGAAAGTTTCTGAATAAAATCCCCTGCCAATTTTATGCGTTTCCGAACAAAATTGAATTGAAAATATGTCAGAAAGGAGCTAGTTTGGATTTGAGAACAGGAATAAAGTAGAATTTCTAGGCGAAATCTTATTTATGTTTAAGAAAATGTAATAGTATTGATAGGTATGAAATATTGTGATATCATCATTATATTGTTTGTTCACTGTAAAAAATTGTTCACTGGAAAATCTTCTGCTTTTACCAAAAAAGGGAAAACGTATTTTGCTTGGAAAGTTTCTGAATAAAATCCCCTGCCAATTTTATGCGTTTCCGAACAAAATTGAATTGAAAATATGTCAGAAAGGAGCTAGTTTGGATTTGAGAACAGGAATAAAGTAGAATTTCTAGGCGAAATCTTATTTATGTTTAAGAAAATGTAATAGTATTGATAGGTATGAAATATTGTGATATCATCATTATATTGTTTGTTCACTGTAAAAAATTGTTCACTGGAAAATCTTCTGCTTTTACCAAAAAAGGGAAAACGTATTTTGCTTGGAAAGTTTCTGAATAAGATCCCCTGCCAATTTTATGCGTTTCCGAACAAAATTGAATTGAAAATATGTCAGAAAGGAGCTAGTTTGGATTTGAGAACAGGAATAAAGTAGAATTTCTAGGCGAAATCTTATTTATGTTTAAGAAAATGTAATAGTATTGATAGGTATAAAATATTGTGATATCATCATTATATTGTTTGTTCACTGTAAAAAATTGTTCACTGGAAAATCTTCTGCTTTTACCAAAAAAGGGAAAACGTATTTTGCTTGGAAAGTTTCTGAATAAAATCCCCTGCCAATTTTATGCGTTTCCGAACAAAATTGAATTGAAAATATGTCAGAAAGGAGCTAGTTTGGATTTGAGAACAGGAATAAAGTAGAATTTCTAGGCGAAATCTTATTTATGTTTAAGAAAATGTAATAGTATTGATAGGTATGAAATATTGTGATATCATCATTATATTGTTTGTTCACTGTAAAAAATTGTTCACTGGAAAATCTTCTGCTTTTACCAAAAAAGGGAAAACGTATTTTGCTTGGAAAGTTTCTGAATAAAATCCCCTGCCAATTTTATGCGTTTCCGAACAAAATTGAATTGAAAATATGTCAGAAAGGAGCTAGTTTGGATTTGAGAACAGGAATAAAGTAGAATTTCTAGGCGAAATCTTATTTATGTTTAAGAAAATGTAATAGTATTGATAGGTATGAAATATTGTGATATCATCATTATATTGTTTGTTCACTGTAAAAAATTGTTCACTGGAAAATCTTCTGCTTTTACCAAAAAAGGGAAAACGTATTTTGCTTGGAAAGTTTCTGAATAAAATCCCCTGCCAATTTTATGCGTTTCCGAACAAAATTGAATTGAAAATATGCCAGAAAGGAGCTAGTTTGGATTTGAGAACAGGAATAAAGTAGAATTTCTAGGCGAAATCTTATTTATGTTTAAGAAAATGTAATAGTATTGACAGGTATGAAATATTGTGATCTCATCATGATATTATTTGTTCACAGTAAAAAAATTTCAGAAACGTTTCCGAAAGTATCGGAGACCGGAAAGTATCGGAAAGATTTCTGATTCGAGCAGAAAAACGTTTCAGATAAAACACGGAACCTTTCCGATTCGTAATGAATTCATTACGAATCGAAAAGGTTCCTTGTTTTAGCTGAAACATTCTTTTGCTTGAATCAGAAACCTTTCTTTTAGTATCGTGCAACAGATTTCTCCAATACTTTCAGAAACGCTTCTGAAATTTTTTTACAGTGCTTTATGAGTAAGTAATAAAGGTTGTATGAAGATAAATTGAAACCTATAGTTATAAGGCAAGTGAACATGTAATCAATTGTAAGATTATAAAATAATACCTAACAAAACTACATTATTAAATATTAAATTCAATCTAGATTAGAAAGTACGTATACATTATTTAAAGTGCTAATTAAAATTGATAAAACAAAGATAAGTTCAAACAAAAGCGAAAAACCATGAGGTAAGCCTAGATTATGAAACACTTTCCATCACATTCAGAATATACTGTAACAAAACTTCGCAGTTTAATGTGGTGAAAGATGATGTCTAGGTAAACAAATTTAGAAAGCGCATAGCACATTTGAAAACTCCAGTAATTACTAATAATTTCGAAAAGATATCCGAACTTTTCTGTGCAACCCTGTATATAATCTGTAGATTTCTATATATACTACATAGTATGCTAAAATTTATTTCAGTTAGGAAATGCATAACACAGTTGTAAATTTCCCTCCAGCAATTTCCGTCAATAAACGGTAATGTACTCGAAATCTTATCTATGCAGCCCTGCATATCATCTATTGATGTTATATACGCTAACTAGTTGCCAGAAAATTAGTTTAATTTAAAAACTTATCATGAATTAAAACACTCTTCTAACAAATAATGCCCCCCCCCCACCTCCCCTAAGCGATGTCTATGATGCCCCTAGTATTCTCAAATCCAAACTGTCTATACTTTCTGCCAATGGATTAATTCATTTTTGTTTGCAAACGAATCAAATTGACAGGTGCTCTTATTTAGAATCTACGTAAGTGAACTGCTTTTCCTTAAAGGCGGAAGATTTTCCTGAAAATACTGTTAAGATCCGCATATTGCACCGAATTTTCGGACGCGACACGCACAGGAAGTGCAAAAAACTACCGTCCTGAGATAATAACCGCTTATAACTCAAGATGTAATTCATATAATTTCATAAAAAAAATAAAAATTTTCTGATTACAAATCACTTCACTAATTTTTCCTGCATGTATCAAACTTTTATGTTTAAAAGTAAGTCAGAAAATATGTCGAAAAGTTTCGCATTTTTGAGCGGGAAGGAAAGAAAAAGAAAAAAAAAAAACAAGAAAAAAAAACCTAGTCGGATGTGACAATCGCAAAACTTTTCTCTATCTGATACTTGTTAATACTTCAAAAAACGTAATTTGTTTACTTTCTTTGATGTATAATACTAGAAAGTTTTGTTATGACATTTTTTTTCGACTAATTTACACGTTTTAGGAGTCAAAGATCTCGAAAAACACGTTTTTTACTAAATGTCTGTCTGTCCGTGTGTCCTCTTTGTATCAAAGTAGACAAAGTTATGCATAGAATTGAATTAAATGTCATATATATGTTTTTTGCTATGGCCAGTTGAATTTGGGGATATTTCGCCCGAATGGGGCGCGGTGATAGTGTTTTTTGTGCCTTAATTTATAATCGGAAAGTGTACGAAGTTTATGCAAAGAATTCAATTAAACTTCATATATAGGTTTTTGACTAAAGACGCCAGCTCTCCGTTGCAAATGGGAATATTTCGCCGGGAGGAGGCGCTGTGGTAGCGATTTATATCGATTTTCGCGACTTTTGGCAGTTAATATATAAGTTATGAATATTTTTTGACATTTTATAGTTCGTTGTAATATCATAAGTCGAGATTTGCATAAAATCTTGGAGATATTCGGTCGGAATGCGTCGTTGTGCCAGCGAATATTGAAGTAAGAACATGCATGAGATTGAAGAAAGTTTTGGGAACGGCACACCCGACTAGTTAATTATACATTTAAAAAAATAGCCATTATAGCGACCTCTTTTGGGAAAATATCCCAAATTTGAACTAGGAACAGCTAGCCATAGCCGAAAATACCTATATGACGTTTGGTTCATTAGTATTCATAACTTCCTCCACTTTACAATGATACAGACACACGGACATTTTGTAAAAACGTGTTTTTTTAAATCTTTCAATCCTAAAATATGTAAATCCGTTGAAAACTGGAAGTCGGAAAATTTTTTGATTGCAATACTTTCTTCAATTATAGATAGAAAAAAGTAAATAATAATAATATTTAAAATTATGTATTAAAATCAAATACAACATTTGCTAAATGGTACACACATTAAAATCGTGAATTTACGAACACATTTAAAATAATCTACGTGTAATTAATAATAATAATAATAATAATAAACAATCATAATAACAAAGTATTTCATAATGAAAATGCATACTCACAGTTTCGTAACTACCAACTTGAGGGTTTCTTTAACAACATCTTTGTTTGGACTGCCAGTTAATCCATATTTTGCCAGAAATTGTAGAACAACAGATTGTCCTCGTAGGACATGGCCAAGTGTCAGTATAGAGAAGAACTGTCTGTCTCTAAATCCGAAATTCTTTTCTTTTGCTTCATCTCTTGTCACCAATACTAATCGTGAATCCTCATGTTTGAAGTGCATTGGATAACTCAATTCCATACAGTTTCTACAAGGACTCAATGGTGTATATCCATTAAGTACTTGAATATATAAATGAATAACTTTTAAAATAAATTCCTCATCATGGCAGTTAAACATACACAACAGTTTTAAAATATATTCTATAAATATTCGCTGAAAACAAAGCTGGCTCCATTCAGCTTTATGATCTTTAGAAAATGTTTCCACTGTTGTGTTGTATTGATGTGCATGATATTCCCATTCAAAGTTATTTTGTTCTTTAGCAGATTTAACAAGAGGCTCAAATGCAAATTCCACAACACGTAAAAATTCTCTTTTTCTTCTTGCAACTTCTTCGCACCCAGCATCGTTTATCAATTCTTCCATTTCTTCAACATAAAAATTTAGCTTCAACAGAAGCAAAAAAATAAAGAAAATTTTCAACTCTAACCCAGTTGATTAATAAATATTAATACACTTCTAGGTACAACAAACACATACTACAAAGAATAAAACGTGTATACTACACACATACTACAAAGAAAGAACGTGGAACAAGGTAGAACTCCTTTGCTAGAGTTTAGAGCGAGCAATAGTAAGATACTAGCGGCTCTTTCGAAGAGTGGCTCACTATGTAGTGGGCTAGTCCATTAATATAGTAGGTGGGGACAGAAGAATAGAAGAGACCGAGATAATTTACGTCCAGCCCCTATCCTCGGGTACCGGCTAAGATTTCCTCGGCAGGCCGCACACTGACAAGACAGAGCGACGTGTAGTGCAAGACACGAGACAAATTCTGATATTCAAACCGGTTTTTCTTTGTTAAAAGGGTGAAAATGTCTCATTACTTGTGCTACATGTCACTCTGTCTCGTCAGTGTGCGGCCTGCCCGAGGAAATCTTAGCCGGTATATTTGAAATAAAATAATAAATTTTATGGTAAAAAATTAAGTTTTTATTTTATTGTGATTAGATTTTTTTTATATATTACAAAATACCCTTCCCTCCCCCCCCCCCCCGTTTTTTTCTCTTTTTCTATTGGGTTTCGTGCATTTCATTAGAATTATTAAATTTTTCATATTGTAAACAGAAATTGCATTTAAGACTTTTGATTTTTTTCTTCCTTTACACAAAGTTCTTTAATAATTCCATCAAACATTTATTTAAAAATTATTACAGACAAACATTTCCTCAAATCACTACACTATTTTTATTTTCAAAAATCTTTAATTATCTGAATTTAGATATGATTAATGAAGCACAAATATTTAATTTTTCTTATTATTTTTGTAATGATATGATTCACTTTATAAATTTGTTTTCATAAGTTAATTTATCATTATAAACATTAGGAATGCATTAGCGACTTTTTTGTTAGGTGTGCTAAGAAAAATATTTTGTTTTAACAAAATCTTTTTAGATTCCTTACATAATCGTAATAATAATAATATTTATTATTATTACGGCAATAATAAAAAGCATATTAAAGGCAATAATAACCATTATTGCCCTTTTTTGTTGTTAACAATATATTCACCTTTTGATTGTTTTTATTGGTAGTAGTAGATTTTTGTGAGCAAAGCTTATGGAAAACTAGGACTATTTCTTTTTAATGAAATGATTATTTATGATTTGAATTTTGTATAATATAACCAGTGTTTTAATTAATTTTAATTTTATTCTTTGAATGGCAACACTGAGCATTTTTTGCATATTTCGAGTGTAAGAATTTGTGGTGTTTCCATTTTATATAATTTTTATTCTACGTAAATCCCCCCTCTCCCCCAGAACACAAGTTAAAAAACTCAGTAATCTTTTAAAATTTTACTGTTTCTGTTAATTTGTTATAAAAATACATGATTATTAATCTAAATCCCCCCCCCCCCCCCACACACACACACCACGCAAAAAATATTTTCTAGATTTGAAAAGGGCAGAGCAAAACATTTTCTTTCTTTCTTTTTTTTTTTTTTTTTTGTTTTTTTTTTTGTTTTTTTTCTAATTGTAATTTGACTGTTTACACTCCCTCTGCTTGATGTAATCTTTTAAAATTTCATTGCTTTTTTTTTGTTAAATTGTTATAAAAATACATAATAATTAATCTCAACCCCCCCCCCCCCCTCATTTCTCTTCACACAGTAAAAGATATTTCTAATGTCGCGGCAAACGTATCTTGGCAGTGCGGTGCGCAGTAAAAAGGTCAAGGGTAAGAACGTCAACGGTAAAAACGTCAACAGGTAAGAACGTCAACGGTAAAAACGTCAACAATATCGACAATTTTGGCGACAAAAAATAAGTCTTTATAAATGAAGCCAACTTGGTTATAGCTCAATAATTTGGCGAATTTCTTATTCAAATTCAGTGTTAACGAATCTTCTGTAACCAGCTTCTTTGCATTTTAGCTTGCTGTTTTCGAGAAACATTAGCTAAAATTTTGAAACGAAGATATAGGAAAGCTAATTTTTCCTCTCGGTACAGGCCGGAAGGACTTTTTCTCATTGCAATCTGTATTTACAACATTTACTAATCCAGTTGGGGTAGAGATCTAACCTCCCAATGGCCAAAAGTCTTCCACCCTTTTGTTAGACACTAATAATTCCAAACTTTTGAAAACCAGTCAGTATTCACTCCCTGGCATTTCCCGATTCTCAGAATTTCACACATCAACCTCAACAACATAGATTTATAAATACTATGTTGTTGACGTGTATTGTGCACATATGTGCTGTGAAACTACCTATTTCATTCTTCCCTTTATTTAGTTTTTAAGAAGATTAACATATCAGAATATTGAAATTTCGCCTTGAGAACTACGGTAAATAATGCACTCAAAGGAAAGATAGTATTATTAGGAGGTCTATGATAATACAGCTTCTTAGCGTTAGTTCACCTCCTGGCCATATCCATTAAAATCAAGCTAATCATACTTTGTTGCTTCTTTCATTGTGCCATTTTATGATTTCACAATACTGTTAATCTTAAAGGATGTCTCTTTCTTTCTTAGTTGTCAAATTATTTCTAAAATATATGTTTAATTTTGTGCAAAGTTTCCTCAGTTTCGCGCTAAGATTTTAACACATAAAATTATAAACTAATTCTATATTTTAGCAATACAGTTTGACAACTAAGACAGAAATACACATTCTTTAAGAACAATAAATTATATTCGCATAAAAACAAACTATTAAAAAAAATGAAAGATAAAAGAAACTGATTAAAACCTTCTAAGCGTTTTGCCCGTATTTTTCCGTTTCCCTAAAACAACATAAATCGGCTGTAGACAAAAAATTTTTAAACAAAATTGTATTTTAAAATATATGTAAAATAAAGAGATATGAAGTGTTTATTAGAAACAAACGGGGAAAGAAACTTTAAATCATTTCAAGTTTTACAAATATTTTTATGAAAATGAAAGAAAGCTCTCAGAAAAAATAGAAATTCATAGGTCCATGAAATTTTCTTTCTTACGGTGGGGAATATGGTGGTAATGTCAAACTGATTTGCACTACACAGTTGTTAACGGATTGTTTGTTTGGAGTTTGCATCGGATTGTAATTTTGGGACATTTTCTCGTGTGCGATTATTCACATTTTTTCAATATTCACATTCGTAAATATCAACGGAAATTCATATTAGTGATCTCGAATGTTAAACATTTAGTAATGATTCAAAAAGAAGTTCTCTCGTATGCGAATATTCACACCATTTTACAATATTCGCATTCATAAATAACGACGGAAAAATATTCGTATTCAAGTACGTCAAAAATGAATCAAGTAGATGAGCATTCTCTCGTATGTGACTAGTCACAGCTTTTTTTCATTATTTTAAATCATAAATATCGACGAAAAATATTGGTATTCACATCTGCAAATGTCAAAAATCAAGTAGTCATTAAAACGAGTATTCTCGTATGCGAATACTCACACCACTTTTCAATATTCGCGTTCGTAGACATCGAAGAAAAATATTCGTATTTGCGTTTCCGAACGCCAAAAGTAAAGTAATGATTAAAACGAGTATTCTCCTGTGCGAATATTCACCCCATTTTTCACTATTCGCATTCGTAGACATCGAAGAAAAATATTCGTGCTCGCGTTGCCGAACGTCAAAAATCAAGTAATAATTAAAACGAGTATTCTCGTATGCGAATATTCACAATACTTTTCAATATTCGCATTCGTAGACATCGACGAGAAATATTCGTATTCGCGTTCCTGAATGTCAAAAATCATGTAGTGATTAAAACGAGTATTCACACCACTTTTCAATATTCGCATTCGTAAACATCGAGGAAAAATATTCGAATTCGCGTTCCTAAATGTCCAAAATCATGTAGTGATTAAAACGAGTATTCTGGTCAAGGGCGCCCATATGATTAAATTTAGGGGGGGGCTGAGAAAAATCTCAACTTCCACCAAAGCTATCATACATTTTAGTAAATATTTAAGGTACTTTGCGTTTTTTTACTATCTTTTGGCAAAATTTGAGTTTTTTCCCGCGATCTTTTGACGAAATTTGCATTTTTTCGCGATCCTTTGGCGAAATTTGCGTTTTTTCCACAAATATTTGACTAAATTTTCGTTTTTTCCACAAATATAGGAATAAATTTGCGTTTTTTTTTCGCGATTCTTTGACGAAATTTCGTTTTATTCCGCGATTCTTAGACAAAATTTGAGTTTCTTTTTCCGCAATCTTTTGACGAAATTTGCGTTTTTCTCTACGAATCTTTAACGGAATTTGTGTTTCTTCTGCGATTCTTTCACGAAATTTGCGTTTTTTCCGCTATTGGACAAAATTTGCATTTTTCTCGTGATCCTTAAACGAATTTGCGTTTTTCTGCGATTCCTTTAGAAATTTTGCGTTTTGCCCCACGATTCTTTGACGAAATTTCGTTTTTTTCGCGATTTTTTGACGAAATTTGAGTTTTTTCCCGCGATTCTTTGAAGAAATTTGCGTTTTTTTCGCGATCCTTTTTGAGGAAATTTGTGTTTTTTCACGATTCTTTGACAAAATTTTCATTTTTTCCACGATTCTTATTTACGTTTTCTCCACGATTCCTTGACGAAATTTGCGTTTTTATCGCGATCTTTTGACGAAATTCGTCTTTTTCCCGTGATCCTTTGACGAAATTAGCGATTTTTTTCTGCGAACGATTGACGAAATTGGTGTTTTCTATGATCATTTGTCAAAATTTGTGATATTCTTCCGTGACATTTTTTATGTTCGAATTTTCGGAACCAAATGCCTTAAATTTTCAGACAATTCGGAACATAATCTCCTTCACCACTGACCTGAGGGTACTGAATAAGGGGCTCACAACCATAGTAGACAAAGTCCATTTTGAAAAGAAATAATATAGTCCATTGAGAAGGTGCATGAAATCTGTTTTATCCACTCCCACATTAAACATAGTCTGTAAACAGATGACATATACAGGGCTGCCACGGGAGACTATTTTTCTATCCTATTTGCACCACTATTAAAAAAAAAAAAACAGATTTTGCAGTACATTTACTTTCTTCTATCTATAATAGAAGAAAGTATTGTAATCGAAATTTTTTTCGACTTCCGGTTTTTGACGGATTTACACGTTTTAAGGGTCAGAGATTTCGAAAAACATGTTTTTACAAAATGTCTGTCTGTCTGTCCGTCCGTCCGTCCGTCTGTGTGTCTTCATTGTACCATCTAAAAGTGTATGAAGTTATGCTTCAAATTGAACCACATTTTTTTTCTAGGTTTTTGTCTATGGCAAGCAGGTTCTATCGGAATTTGGGGATATTTCGACGAAAGGGGGCGCTGTGATCGATATTTTTGTTCCATTTTCACTGTTGTATCATCGAAGAGTGTATAAAGTTATACTTCAAATTGAACCAATTTTTTTTTTCTATGTTTTTGGCTATGGCAAGCAGGTTCTATTAGAATTTGGGGATATTCCGACGAAAGGGGGCGCTGTGATAGCCATTTAAAGATTTCAAATTCAAAAAGATGTGCAAATTCAAAAAAATTAGAAATCCTAAAACTTTTTTTCGTTAAATGTTCGGCCTTGATCCGGAGCAATTTTTGTTTTGCCTCTATTTTAAAAAATAGCTGAGATATAGCGGTTTGAAATTTTAGGGTGGCTGACATTTTCAAACAAGACAGCAGAATTCATCCATAAACGGGTTTAATTTATGAGTTTTAGTTAACATGGTTTCGGCAAATTTTCTTTCATTGTTGTAACCATTAATCCTATTACATGCTTATCACTATTTATTTATATTCGCCAACGTCAAATTCTTGCCAAACTTGGCGACAGTTGGCGGAATATCGCCAAATTTGGCGACCAAAATAAGTTGCCACAAATGAAGCCAACTTGGCTGTAGAGAACTAATTTGGCGATATCCTCATTGAAATTCAATGTTGACGAAAACTGGGATTGAATCTTCTTTATTTAGGTTCCACGCATTTTACCTTCGTGTTTTCCAGTAAAATTAGCTAAAATCGTAAAACCAAGGAATAGGGAGGCTATTTGTTCCTGTCGGTTCAGGCCAGAAGGACTTTAGTAGTTTAGTATACACCGGTTGTTCGCATCCCTGTAATCCGACGATTCGCAAGCAACTGACGTGCAACAGAGTGACGAAAAATATTGATTTTATTGGCGATGTGATAGCGAATTTTGAAGTATTAACATGACTGAGATAGAAGAAAGTTTTGGGATTGGCACATCCGACTAGTTCTTTTGTATTCTTTTCCACAAATCAAGCCATGTTCTTGCTTCCGACTCCAAATTCTCAATATTATAAAAATGAGATAGCTCCTTGATTTCTTTGACAAAAACATTTTTTTTTCATATTTTTCATCATATTGGGATGAAGTAAAATTGCTTTGAATGACGTTTCATTTCGATTCAAAAATCTTGACTCAAGGGATATAATTAAAGAGTCTAAATATCGATTTAGAAATGCTGTTCTGTAATATTCAAGAGGAGTGGCCATAGGAAGGTTCGAACGATAAGATTCTAACAGTAGACGTTCTAAACATTTTGATTTCGATTTCTTACAATAACAATTCTCCATTAGCTCCATGAAAATTTCTGAAAATTCTACTTCGGATTCCATTCTGTGCATAAGAAAAATCTCAAGAAGTTCCATCTTTATGTTCTGATAAACCGAATGAAAATCTTAATCTACAGATTGTAATATGTTTACAACTGGCTCCAGATAGAAAAAATATCGAGAAATTATTTTGAGATGTACAATAAACTTTATATATGACGTTGCAGCATCTAAATGAATGGCTTGTGAGCGTGTTTCTTGGTTCGTACTATTGTCTAGAGAAAGATTACAGAGATTTTCTTTAACAGTGGCAAAACAATTAGAGAAATATAGTGTGGACTTATACTTTTCTGACCACATTGTTTCACATAGACCAGGAAAGTGTGATTTACAAGAAGTCGACGAAAATTATTTTGTCTTGTTCTGTAGACTTAAGATAGAATTTTCGAGTTCGGGCTGCGTACAATCTGACACATTCAGGATTCTAATCTTTATTAGATTCGGGAAAAAGAATTTTTCAATTAAAAATTGCACTGTACCGTTCACATCTTATTATTAAATCTCTCTCTAATTTCTCCGCGTTTTGTTCATGCAAAATCAATTTTACCTGTGAAAATAGATCCTGTCTATAACAAAATCCTTCCTTATGCAGAAAAAGTGTTACCGTCTTGTAGGAAAAAACTACACAGTAACAACAGCTAAGATAAAAATCGTCTAAAACGGAATTTGTTTCCTATCTTGTGGTTTTTCTCTTTGTTAGAAGCAGACTATTGGAAAGGACTAATTAAAAACTTATGAAAACAGAACCTGTCTAAAACAGAATCCAGCTTTAAAAGAAAAAAAATAGGGTTGTGACAAAATGAATTCCCAACAATTATACCTGCTAAGACGGAAACCCGTCTAAAACGGATATTTTTTCCGTTGCCTTCTGATGTTGTCGAGTCATATTTTATTATGCTTTGTTCATACAAGATACATTTTCATATCTTGCAACTGATTTATATTAAAAAAATTTGACAAAACCAAAATCTAGGGGGGGGCTCAAGCCCCCCCTTGCCCCCCCATATGGGCGCCCTTGATTCTGGTATGCGAATATTCGCACCACTTTCGCATATTCGCATTCATGGACATCAACGAAAAATATTCGTATTCGCGTTTGTGGATGTCAAAAATCAAGTAGTGATTAAAACGAGTATTCTCGTATGCGAACATTCATACCACTTTTCAATATTCGCATTCATACACATTGACGAGAAATATTCGTATTCCGTATAAAAAAATCAAGTAGTGATGAATAAGAGCATTTTCCTACGAGAATAATTTCACTTTTTTACACAATTTTTAATAGCATTCACAAATATCCGCCTACGGGAATTATATAAATCGGACATATGTTACTTCGTTAGCTTTTAACAGTTATTTATCAATAAGTTCAATATTTATAAATACCTTGTTGCATTTTTTCTTGTAACTTTTTTACCGCTCTTGTTTTTTCTGTTACTTTTTTTTCTAGATTCGACAAAAAGGCCGTTCCAATAATTAAATTTTAAAGGATGTTTTCAAATCTAAACTGGATACTTTATGACAATTTTTTTAATTCATTTTTGTTCACAAACTCATGAAATTAGCAGGGGTTCTTATTCAGAAACTTTGTAATAATCGAAAGGCGTTTTGCCTTTTTTGCTAAAGGCAGAAGATTTTTCATAAAATACAGTCAAAGTCGGCGTTTTGAACCGAATTCCCGACGCAACGGCACGAGAAGCGAGGAAATCATGACGCACGTGACACAAATCGCTTATAACTCGATAAGTAATTTATTTATCAAAAAATGAAAAACTCATTTCAATTCCAAATCGCTTCGATATTCAGACCTGTCAATTTGATGCCTTTGCGCTTAAAAATTTGTCAGAAAGTTTTGCGTTATTGAGCAGGTCATTCGAGAACAGCCTTCAGTTGCGCACTGTGAAACCTGTGGCAGTAAGGCCCTTTCAATAAATTTCTGAACATTTCCCCTTTTAGTACTGAAACTTTATTTCTACCGTGAAAAAATAAAATATAAATAAATACATTAATAAAGTTATCTTATATAATTGATTTTCTTCCAGGTCAATATGAAGTAAATTTTTATTTAATTTTTAATTACGAATTGTGAACTTTGACATGAAAAATCTTAAGATGGAAACTTATTTCGATTACAAAGTTTCTGAATGCACCTGCCCGTTTCATGCATTTCCGAAAAAAAATGACTTTAAAAATGTATCATAAAGTAGCCAGGTTGGATTTGAGAACAGCGTTAACAAGAAATCTGTTGAGGAAATTTTTAAGTCCTTTAAAGAACCCTACACAAACTTTTTTATCACAAAACATGCCTTTCACAAAAATTTTTCATCCCAAAGAAGGACCCTTCACAATATGCTTTGTCTTATAAATGGACTTTTCACAGAACTTTTCCACCTTCAAACTGAACCTTTCATAAATTTAATCATTTAAAAATAAAATCTGACTTGTAACCGCTGAACTCATCAAAGAACATATTACTTAGCATTTTTAAAGATAAAGAGATACAGAGGAAACTGAATATCGAAATATTTAAAACGAAAAGCGCATTCTGTCAAATTTCCACAGGAATATCGTCCCTTTGCGCATGCGTCAACGTTTTTTGAAGGCTTCTCCCCTCAGACAGGGGAAACTAGATGGATTAGCCCTCACCTGTTTAGCCTAGGGGGATCGAAAACTAATGGAGTGATCATTGCATTAAAAACATATACCTTTTAATATATTTTTTCTTTGAGATTGAAAGGTAAAGCGTTTTTTTTTTTTAAAGAACTCATGTTTCCACTACTAAATATGCATATTTTTTTCGCAAAATTTTAAAGAGAGTTTGGATGCAATTATATTTATAACGGATTGAAATGTCAGAGAGTTCGGAAGATGATAACAATTTTTTATTGCTATGTAAAAGGAGCGGACGCGAAAACAAACAAAAAACCAAGAAGAAAACATTTCTAATACAACTAGATAACAATATTTTTTCACGGAATCTTTACAGGGGCTGTAAAACCGTTTTATTTAACACCAATAAAGATTTCAAAGAGTTCGGACAAAAATAACTTTTTATTTTAAAACTATGAAGCGACCCTACGTAAAAAAAAAACAAGAAAATGAGCGCTTTTATCACTAAATATCGATATATTTTCTTGCGAATTTTTGATTTAAAAATATCATTTCATACAAAATCCAGTTAAAGATATAAAATAATAAAATTTTCATGTTTCTCTTAAAATTTATTATCACGGGTCCGGGCAACGCCGGGCGGGGGTCAGATAGTAAGGATTATTTTAAATTCACAAAATTATGACTGGAATTTTGACAAATATAAGAAAAACATCTCAATTTCACAGAAACAGGACACTGTGAGAAAAGTCTAGACAGACCCATGTCTTAACAATCATTTGAATTTAAAGCATCAGAATGTATTATTTGAGTATTTGATATTTTATTGTATAATTCAGTAGTTTGATATGACACTATAAATAACGACACTGTGAATGTTAAATGAAAGAATTCGTAATTCAAATAAAGAGATTTATTTTTTATTTTTTAAATAAAGCATTCATTTTAATACACAAAATTCAAAATACATTATTTTTTCAGTTTTCCGCAGAAATCACTAATACTTTGCTTTAATATATGTAATTTGCTTCAATCAGTCAAATGCAATAAAAAATTTCTTATATAGGTAGAAATTTGCATTTTAGAAAGAGCTTTTGTCAATAAAATATCCTTTTGAATAGAATCTCGTATTTTGCAACGACACAAATTCTTGAGTGACTTAGGAGAAGCAAGACTTGGAGTTTCTGGAAAAAGTTCTTTAAAACTTTTTAATATAGATGCTATTAAATCTTTTTGATCAATGAACACCACAGAAAGGAATTCTTCGACACCTTTCAAACAGATGGCAGCTTCTGGCAAAGTAGTGACATAAAAATTAAAGCTTTCTGCATAGTCTGCAAAGTCTTTATTTGTTAAACTCTTCGTTTTAGAAAACAACACAGCTATTGCAGTAACAGTGATTTTTATCAAGTTTGAACCTTCCGCATCTAAAGACATTTTTTCAAAAACAGAACTAACAAAGTCACCACTTTCAGATATTATTTCAATTCTGCTGAGCCATGGGTGTCTCAAAGTGTAACTGATGTGACATCTAGGAAGAAAATTTGCCATTAATTAGTTTATCAGAAAACAATACATATTCAAAACCAAAATTACACTACTACAACAATAAAATCGGGAAATACAATGAAGTAATAAAAGTTATTTATATTTCACCTTGCGATGTGGATTTAGCGTATGTGATTATCACATTTTTTTTTCAATTGATGTTTTTAATAATTCTGTGTCTCATTATTGAATGTCCCCGTGGGGCGAGTGCAGTAATAATGCTTATATATATATATATATATATATATATATATATATATATATATATATATATATATGTAGGATTTCAGTTGAAACACTTCACGTAAATGATCATCAAATGAACTGACACTGAACTGACACTCTATTATTATCCATGACTTTGATGCGCGAGTTGTAAATAGTTTGAATCGCGAGATTTGGCTAAGAGCCAGTGTTCTAATTATTATCGAAGCGAAGGTTATGAAGCGAGATATAAAAAGGTAATATTAGGCCTCGCCGGATTGTTGTAAGCTAAATTGTTGTTATATAGGTTTTGCTAAAAGTGTATTAGTTGAAATTAAAGTTAGTATTCTGTTGTTCATCGATTATTTGTCATATTGGTTCAGTAAAGTGACTATTTATATATCATTTACTTACATTTTTTGGGGCTCGGATGCCAGGGTTATTAAAAGTAAGAGCCACTAGTAGTGAAATGGAAACCAAACGTAAAGTATTGTAAAACGTCAGTATCAAAAGTTGGGTTATGAATTAGCAAGGTGAAACCGTAATCGTATCACTTCAAGTACAATTTTTGAAAGATGGGAACTCTAAATAAATCCAAGAGAATTGATCTAATAAACCTCTGCGAGGAATGCGGAATTGAAGCACCAGAAAAACCGAGAATACCTGTCCTAATAAAGCTGATCAAGAGTTGGGAGAGTTACGAAGAAGATTTTATAAGAGATCGATTGGAAGTAGTGATAGCAAGTAGAAAAGAGAAAGAAGGAAGAGAAGAGAAAGAGAAAGAGAAAGAGAAGAAATTACAAGCAGAAAGAGAAAGAGAAGAGAAGAAATTACAAGCAGAGATCGAAGAAAATAGATTGAAATTACAAGCAGAGATCGAAGAAAATAGATTGAAATTGAAAATGGAAATGGAAGAGAGAAAATGGAAAATAGAATCGGAGCAGAATTTTGAAATTAAGAAATTACAGATACAAGAAAATTCAAGAGAACATATTAATGAAGACCCAAAGACAAATCCAGGTAAGCAATTTGAATTGCTTAGATTATTAACTAAATATGATAGCTCGAATGATATCAGTTTATACTTAGCTATGTACGAAAGGCAAATGGCGCAAACGAGCATTGATAAAAAAGAATGGGTAAATTATTTAATTAATCTAATGCCGTTAGATGTGATCAATATAATAACAAGGGAAAACGAACCTGAAATTCACGATTATGATTATATAAAAAATATTCTACTAAACCGCTACAAGCTATCACCAGAGGAGTTTAGGCTGAAATT
This sequence comes from Maratus michaelseni, assembly GCA_963931845.1. Classification (NCBI taxonomy): domain Eukaryota; kingdom Metazoa; phylum Arthropoda; class Arachnida; order Araneae; family Salticidae; genus Maratus; species Maratus michaelseni. The sequence goes on from OZ007596.1 coordinate 96,385,260, forward strand.
TTTCTCATCTAAAAAGGAGCCATCAGCCAATTGGCGAGATTTCGCTTATGAGATTAAGGTGTATTTTCAGCAATGGATTGAAGGTCTTCAAGTAAATAGCTTTGAAGATTTAGCAGAATTAATTGTTGTTAATCAAATCAGGCATAGTTTACCTACGGAAACAAAAACACATTTCATAGAGGAATTATTAGTAATAAAGAAAATTGATGACTTAGTTAATAAATTAGATAATTACGAAACAGCGCAAAGGGTTTACAATAACAATCAGTTAAGGATACAAGTAGCGATTTTGATGACAGAAGATCGCGAGTGGCTGATTACGCCAATTTGAAAAGACGCCAAATTGACAATAGACACAGTATGAATTATGGAAGCAAAGAGTCCTATGTAATCTGTTTTGCGTGTGCCAACCCTGGTCACGTGAGTGCGAAATGTGCCATGGCGAATAATACAGAACAAGAATATTCAAATTTTTACCCACAACATAATCAAAATTGGCGAGAAACAAAATACCAAGATGAGACCCAAAACCCGCAAAGAAAAATAGTTAATATGGGCAGGTTAAATGGTAAAAAAGGAAGAATCTTAGATAGTCACGGAATAAATTCAAACGTAATAATTGATACAGGGAGCGATATTTCAATCGCCAGTTCAAGATATCATACTGCAATAAACGCGCCAAAACTAACCAGCGACAATATATACATATCAGGCATAGGTGGTAGAGAAATTAAGCCAACAGGTTTTTTCTGGCATAAAGTCTACGTGGATGAAACAGAAATCCAGGATAAATTTTACGTGGTACAAGAGACGGACTGCGATTTAATAATAGGTAGAGAAGCAGTAGAAGGCATGACGTTAAAAGTAACAGAAGATGGTGTTAGAATAATAAGCGGCAACAAAGTTCGAGTAGGATACATTAAAACTAACAAAGTACCGACAAAAATTTATGAAGCAAGTATAAACAACGATAATCGAGGTTGGGAGGATATGGTTAAAATCGACTGCGTAAATGACGGGATGAATTTGACTCATGTTACAAATTTAGCAAACAGAGAGAAAATAAGAAAATTAGTAAAACCATATAAGCCGAATAGGACAAAAGATACAGGATTATCCGATGAATGGAATGTTGACTATCCATCTCCAGAAGAAAATTATGAAATTAGTAGTACTGCACATGGTAGAAAAGACTATGTGAAAGATCGCAATAGGATTTTTGATCATAAGGGAAAGAACGGGAATTTTAATAGACCATTTGATAACGGAAGCAATAATAGATATGGCCAGAGATATTTTAAAGAGTCATTTAACCATGGAAATTACAATAAATTTGGATATGGGAAACAGAGTTCCGAGAATTCTTACCAAAATAAATCTGAGATTTCTGATAACTTTGAAACTGAAAATTTTTTGATACCTCAAGACATAGCAGAAATTACTTCTAATTCAAAAACAAGTTATAATCCAAAATTTTCCCCTACATACATGAACAGAGGCTACTATCATGGTCGAAATAATTATAATTATGGTGGCCGACGATCGTACAAGGCTAGTTATAATGAACAAAGATATTCACAACCATCACATAAGAATAATTCTCATCATGGATTTAAAGGAGCTTATAGTGGACGAGATGCTTATTCAAATTCTTATCATCCTAGAAGCAATAGTTATGTAGTTTCTAAATATAGAGAGCAATATCCAGAAAGGAATCACAGAGATATTAGATATGCTGATCCTAAAGACAGAGAGCAATACTCAGAAAGAAATAAAAATCTCAAAAAAATAACTGTTAGGCATGAAAAAAACATAACAAATCAAGATGCTGATGTCGAGACGCCATCACGTCAGGATGACCGATTTGTAGGATTTCAGTTGAAACACTTCACGTAAATGATCATCAAATGAACTGACACTCTATTATTATCCATGATTTTGATGCGCGAGTTGTAAATAGTTTGAATCGCGAGATTTGGCTAAGAGCCAGTGTTCTAATTATTATTATGAAGCGAGATATAAAAAGGTAATATTAGGCCTCGCCGGATTGTTGTAAGCTAAATTGTTGTTATATAGTTTTTGCTAAAAGTGTATTAGTTGAAATTAAAGTTAGTATTCTGTTGTTTATCGATTATTTGTCATATTGGTTCAGTAAAGTGACTATTTATATATCATTTACTTACATATATATATATATATATATATATATATATATATATAATACTCGATATATAATTACTTATATATCGAGTACTTATACATAATACTCGACGAGAATAATAATATTATGTGGATGAATGAAAGGAATTTCTAATGTAATATTTAAGTATATATCAAGAAATTAAATTTTCGGTACTTCTGTATTATGTCGTCGACTACTTCTCATAACAAAAAACTATCGCCCAACTGTAAGATTAAAGGCCAAAAATGCAGTCCCATTTACTTGTTGTCAGAAGCATTATACGTGTTTGTTATGTCATCAAGTGGTTTTTAATTCGACATTCGCGTGTATTTTTCAATATGTTTTACTGATTTATTAGTTATTTCATTAATTAAAATAACAATTGTGTCCTTAAATTCTTACATTTTATGTATTTATTTATTTTGATATTCCAATGGCAACGTTCTCCCGTTTATTTGGCGTTACACTTTGGCGATAGTTTTTTAAGAAAAGTGGTCGACGGGATAATAGAGAAGTACCAAATTTTCTTACTTCCCTTTTGGATGCACGTTGATTGTGTGATTCTTCATTGTGAAATAATAAGGATTTAATTAGGTTATTTTTTCTAATATAAATTAATAGCTCTTTTCTACTCCCTTTTTCGGATGCACATTTATAGTGTAATTCTTGATTGTGAATAAGTACGGATTGAATTTGGTTATTTATTTTCTAATATAAATTAATAGCTCAAGAAATCAAATTCTCTTTTCATTTCTCCTATTCCACAATTCACAAATTGCATTATCATTTAATTAATTTCCAAAAATAAAATCACGGATTCCAGAATTTATAACTTTTGTTGTTATTCAATTTATTTAATTATTATGTTATCAAATAATTAGATAAGTTGCTCGGGGTAATTCAAAATCACAACACATCCGATGTAATTATTGATTAGCACATTTTTATTTTTAACAAGTTTAATATCTTCGAAATATTTACGTTTATTGCTGTCGTTGTATAAGTGAGAAGCATCCGATATGTGTAAAGTAAAAGATTTAAGGGTGTTCTCAAATGACATATGCTCAACAAACGCGAAACTTTCTGACAAAATTTCTGACTCATTTTTAAACGCAATGGCATAAAATTGACAGGCCTCACTATTGTACCGATTTGGAGTCGAAATGAGTTTTCTGTTTTACGATAATTGGATTATTTATCAACTTATAAGCGATTCGTGTTACGTGAAGTCACAATTTTTTCGTTTCTTGTGCTGTTGTGTCGGGAATTCGGTTCAAAACGCTGACTTTGACAGTATTTTCTGAAAAATCTTCTGCCTTTACCAAAAAAGATAAAACGTCTTTCGTTTACAAAGTTTCTGAATAAAAACCACTGCCAATTTCATGCGTTTCCGAACAAAAATGAATTAAAAAATATGTCATAAAGTAAAGAGTTTGGATTTGAGAATAGATTTAAAATAGAATTCTAGGTTAATTCTTATTTATGTATATTTACGAAGATGTTCTATAGTATTGATAGGTATGAAATATCGTGATCGCATCATTATATTCGGACATGAAAGCGGGAAATACAAAAAAAGGTGTACAAAATTCTCCATCTATATATAATGGCAGAAAATTCTTGTAATTTAGACAGGTTTTAAGAAGTGCTTATATAATAAACTGAAATGTGATTATATGTATAAATGTTATTTTGTTTTCATAATTTAGACAATATTAAAAATAAAATTTTAACTAACAATAAAATATATATTTTTATTGAATCAAGTAACTGGAATGGAAGGCAGTTTTATAAAACTGTAAATCCTAATACATATTGGATGAATTTATGTGAAGTACAGTGATTAATTTTTCAAAACAAATATTATTCTGGATAGTTTCGGCTGCTTAAGATTCCACCCCCTCCTCCCTTCTGCTCCATGCTAAAATTGCTCCATGCTAAATCTATGCACACCAAACTGAAATTTGCTTCAGATATCACTGAAGCTACTATAAATGTATAAATGAGAAGAAATATTGTATTTAAAAAAGAAAAAAAAACTCTTATGCAAACTTTTTTTTTCTTTTAAAGTCTAAAAAACCTCCACTCTAGAAATTACTTTAAACTAGATGGAACCCGTCAAAATTTGACGGCAAAAAACTTGATAGTACCACAAAAATAAAATTCATAGCTGCTTTAAAATGTTTGAAACTTTTGCAGAATAATTCAAATAAATAAAAAACCCACTTTGAATTAAAGCTAGGTTGAAGAACAGCAATTGGCTACGTTTCACTGGCACATGCACTCGCGGAATTTCTTTCATCTGACACATTTAGCGCTGTTGTGCAAGTAAATGGTAAGTGCCCCTTGGGGAGGGGGAAATGGCGGGATGGACCAAGGAGATGCATAACATGAATAAGCAGTCAAAGACCTTTCAAACGATATGTAACATGAGGGGTGTTTGCAAAATTTAAAAAAGTACCCCCTTGGGGGGGGGGGTAAAGTAGGGGATGGACACGGAACATGCATAATATGATTAAGTGGTCACAGACCTTTCCAACGATATATAACATGACGGTTGCGTGCAAAATTTAGAAAAGTACCTCTTTGGGGGGGGGGGGGGCAAAGTGGGGAGATGGACATCAGAGATATGCATATGATTAAGCAGTCACAGACCTTTCCAACGATATATGACATGAGGGTTGTCTGCAAAATTTAGAAAAGTACCCCCTTGGGGGAGGGGGGGCAAAGTGGGGAGATGGACATTGGAGATGCATAATATGATTAAGCGGTCACAGACCTTTCCAACAATATATGACATGAGGGGTGTCAACAAAATTTAGAAAATTGACCCCTTGGGGGGGTGGACAATTGGGGAGATGGACATTAAAGATGCATAATATGATTAAGCGGTCACAGACCTTTCCAACAATATATGACATGAGGGTTGTTTGCAAAATTTAGAAAAGTATCCCCTTGGGGGAGGGGCAAAGTGGGGAGATGGACATTGGAGATATGCATATGATTAAGCAGTCACAGACCTTTCCAACGATATATGACATGAGGGTTGTCTGCAAAATTTAGAAAAGTATTCCCTTGGGGGAGGGGCAAAGTGGGGAGATGGACATTGGAGATGCATATGATTAAGCGGTCACAGATCTTTCCAACAATATATGACATGAGGGGTGTCAACAAAATTTAGAAAAGTGCCCCCTTAAGGGGGGAAGTGGCGGGATGGACCCCGGAGATGCATAACATGAATAAGCAGTCAAAAACCTTTCCAACAATACGTAACATGAAGGGTTTATGCAAAATTTACAAAAGTACCCCTTGGGGGGGGACAAAGTGGGGGGGATGGACACCGGAGATGCATAATATGATTAAGCGGTCACAGACCTTTTTAACGATATATAACATGAGTGGTATGTGCAAAATTTAGAAAAGCGCCCCAATTGGCGGGGGGGGGGGGGGGGGAGATGGACCACACAGATGCATAACATGAAAAGGCAGTCGCAGGTCTTTGGAACGATATATCATATGAGTGGTGTCAGCAAAGAAAAGTCTCCACCCCGTGTGGGCAAAACATACTACCCCCGCCACCATAATTATTGATGCGGACTCATTTTTTAAATTTGTTCGCACCCCTCTTCTCCCGCAAAATGTTGTGAATTTTTAAAAACTCCCCTTCCGAATTTTTTTATACCAAAAGCACTTATGTCTGTCGTCTGCATGCAGAGTTTTGTGCTTACAGACGCCAGACACAACAACACACACACAGACAGACGTTTACCGACATTATTAGTATAGATGATACTCAGTGCCTACACATTTCACCCTTTATAATTCAGCCAATGAGTTGACGGTAGTTCATTTCCAGAAACGAAACAATAATTCTTTAGGATGAATTTTGTTTGTTTGATACACCGTGGCAGAATGCGTGCAATGCAGCGACAGGCATCACAAACTTTTTAGGGCACCTGCAGACTAAAAACAAATAATCAATCTTCGCAGGAAAAAAATCCTAGATTTCGTCAAATGATCACGGGAAAAACACTAATTTCATCAAAGGATCATGTAAAACGTGAATTTTGTTAAAAGGCCACAGAAAAACGCGATTTACGCAAAAGATGAGCAAATTTTGTCAAAGAATCGCAAAACAGGAAATTTCACCAAAAGATAGCGCTTTCTTGCCAAATTTCGTCTAAAAATTGCGGAATAAAATATATTTTATCAAAAAATCGCTGGAAAACGCACATTTCGTTAAAGTATCGAGAGAAAAATGCGAATTTCTTCAAAGATTGCTGAAAAAACGCGAATTTCATCGAAGGATTGCTGAAAATTCATGAATCTTATCAAAAGGCAGCAGAGAAAATGCGATTATTATCAAAGCATTGCGAAAAAAGAAAATTTCGTCTAAGGATCACAGAAAAACGCAAATTTCATAAAAGAATCATGGAAAATAACGCAAATTTCATGAAAAAAAAAAATCGCAGAAAAAACACAAATTTCGTCAAATTATCGCTGAAAAAAACACAAATTACGTCATAGGATAGCTGAAAAAATTGTGAATCTCGACAAAAAAAAAGATACAGAAAAAAATGCAAATTTCATTAAAGAATCACGAAAAAAAATGCGAATTTTGTTAAAAGATTGCGCAAAGAATGTGAATTTTTTTAAAGGTTCGTGTGAAAAATGAAACTGCCTTTATTAAAAACAGCACACACACAAACATCTATACAAACCTCAATACACACAAACATATTATAGGCAGGGCTTGAAATTCAATTTTTCCAAGGACGGGAGTCTCCCTACCAACATTTTTAAATGGAGGGGAGTTGTAATGTTTGGGAGGGAGAAAAAAAATCTTTAAACCCCACTATTATTTTACGTGCTATTTAAAGAATTACATTAATGCAGACATGACAAAATACCATTGAAAAAATTAAGTCAACTGAGAATGATTATGTAAAATGTTTATTTTTATTATAAAAAAGGGAAGAAAGTTAAGTTTTATATATGCAGTGTATTTTTCAAGTTCCATTAAATGTGTTAGGGACCCTTAACAATTAGGTTGTTAAATAAATTTCTGACTTTAGATTTTACTTGATTGAGATTCACCGATCGATCGTGGAAAAGACACAAAGTTCATCGATCTGTCGCGGAAAAAACGCTAAGTTCGTCGATCTGTCATAAAAAACGCGAAGTTCGTCGATCAGTCGGGGGAAAAAAGCAAATTTCGTCGATCGATTGCAGAATAAACACAAAGTTTGTCGATCTGTCCGCAAAAAAAGCAAGGTTCGTCGATCAGTCGCTTAAAAAACGCAATGTTCGTCTATCTGGCGCAGAAAAAAATGCAACGTTCGTTGATCTGTCGCGGAAAAAACGCAAAGTTCGTCGATCAGTTGCGGAAAAAAGCAAATTTCGTCGATCGATTGCGGAATAAATGCAAAGTTCGTCGATCAGTCAGGGAAAAAAGAAAATTTCGTCTATCGATTGCGGAATAAACGCAAAGTTCGTTGATATGTCCCCAAAAAACGCAAGGTTCGTCGATCAGTCGCTTAAAAAACGCAATGTTCGTCGATCTGTCGCAGAAAAAACTCAAAGTTCGTTGATCTGTCACGGAAAAAACCACAAAGTTCGTCGATCAGTCGCGGAAAAAACACAAAGTCCGTCAATCGGCTGCGGGGAAAAAAAATCACGAAATTTATCGTTCAGTTGCAGGTAAATTAAATAATGCAAATTTCTCCAAAAATGCTGAAATTTTTTGGGCGGGAGACTCCCACTCATTGTCTTTTTTTGGGCGGGATTTCAAAATTTTCGGCGCGAATCCCGCCCTGAAATTCAAGTCCTGATAGATATAGTTTTAATCTGAAATAATATACTGAACTTGAACTAACTTTTGAAAAATCGGGTTAACCCAAATCCAACTTGCAGAAATATACACTCAGTCTGAAATCGACTCGAACCATAAAGACAGTTAACCCAACTTGCAACAAAAATAATTATTGCCGAGATAGCATTTACCCTCTCTCCCTGTGCTGAAACTTTTCAGAAAATTTTCTGTGTATTTTCTGATTTTTTCTTTTCTCAGAAATGCTGTAGTCATTTTGTCCCCCAATTTTGCCCTTTACAATTCAGCCAATGAGTGGAGGGGGCCAAAGGAGCGTTCCTTATCACAAACGAAAGATGAGATACGTTCGTTTGATGTCGTTGATGAAAATTTATGGATTTCTATTATTAAAGTAATTTTTTCATTTTAACGTATTTATTTTCTTTTTGTGTTGTATGTATTTTGCTACTTTGAATTTTTTTAAACTAACCCTTTTTTTTTTTTTTTTTTTGGAGAGTGAGAGAGAGAGATTTAGTAATTTGGTGACACGAAGTTCCGCAAATTCTTAAAATCCACAAATCATTTCCAATGTAAACAATGAAATTTACAATTAAGTTGCAAGTGCAAAATTTCAGTTTTTTTAAATTTTCATGTCATTCTGTACACATTTTAATATGTCATTCTGATCATTATACATATTTAGTTATGCATTATTAATTATTTACTTGACCTTTACTTTTAATATTTTAAATATTTCAAACTTACAGCTAAATGTAATTATTAAAACATTTGAAATACTGCATTCGAAAAATGAAATTTCAGCTTAGAAACGCGACAATTACTATTAGGTTAAAAAAATTTTAAGTAGAAAAGTACTTATGATATAAAAAGAAGAAAAAAAATACACCAGAATTTATCTGTATTACGAAAGCGGGAGAAATGATTTTCTGTGCTATACGAAAAGATATCCAAATAACTCAATCATGAACATAGAAATAGGTATCGGTTTCTATGTTCATGTGCACTCAATCCAAACTTGAAACTTTTAAAAAGGTCATTGAATGAATGAAATTCACCTCCGCCTTTCACATCCAGAAAACTTGCTGTGTCGCCAATTATGTTTATATTTTATATACAATATATAAAAAAATAATAATTCAGGCACTTTTCCGTTATACAGACACCATTGTCGCCAAACATACATACATACATACATTTTGGCATAGTATCCGTATAACAGAAAAGTACTAAAGTTCATGGTTTAAAATCACAATAAAATATCATGAAATTTATTGATTAGTTGTGGGAAAATATCGGGGAAATAATGTGTTTTTCGTGAATTTTTTGTTTTGTTAACAATGTGGTTAGAGAGCCAGGGAGAAATCCAGAAAACTTGCTGTGTCGCCAATTATGTTTATATTTTATATATATATATATAAAAATAATAATTCAGGCACTTTTCCGTTATACGTACACCATTGTCGCCAAACATACATACATACATTTTGGAATAGTGACCATATAACAGAGAAGTACTAAAGTTCATGGTTTAAAATCGCAATAAAATATCATGAAATTTATTGATTAGTTGTGGGAAAATATCGGGGAAATAATGTGTTTTTGTGAAATTTTTTGTTTTGTGTTGTTGTGTTTAATTGTAAGCATTCATTATAATTTTCAGTGCATTATTAAATTGAAATTTTTGTTTAAAATATGTAAACAAAACAGTGACCAGAAACCTGCACAATTTCTAAATATAGATAGATAGATAGATAGATAGATGCATGCATGTAGTACTTTTAATTATTTGGTAAAAATACTGTGATCGTCAATGAGAAAACCTGAATTTAACCTAAAAGTAATTGTCGAGTGTTTAAGCTGACATTTCATTTTACGAATACAGTATTTCAAATGTTTTAATAATTACATTCAGCTGTAAGTTTGAAAAATTAAAAGTAAAGGCCAAGTAAATAATTAATAATGCATAACTAAAAGTAATTGTTGAGTGTTTAAGCTGAAATTTCATTTTACGAATACAGTATTTCAAATGTTTTAATAGTTACATTCAACTGTAAGTTTGAAACATTAAAAGTAAAGGCCAAGTAAATAATTAATAATGCATAACTAAAAGTAATTGTCGAGTGTTTAAGCTAATTTCATTTTACGAATACAGTATTTCAAATGTTTTAATAGTTACATTCAGCTATAAGTTTGAAATATTAAAAGTAAAGGCCAAGTAAATAATTAATAATGCATAAGTAAAAGTAATTGTCGAGTGTTTAAGCTGAAATTTCATTTTACGAATACAGTATTTCAAATGTTTTAATAGTTACATTCAACTGTAAGTTTGAAATATTAAAAGTAAAGGCCAAGTAAATAATTAATAATTCATAACTAAATATGTATAATGATGAGATTTTTTTTGTTCTTGAATTATTCAGTGAAACTCGCCTTATAAATGTACGCAAATAATTCACATCAAAATCTTAAAATAACAAAGTTTTCTTTCGTGTTTAGCTATGCTTAATAACCAAAAAAGCTTGATTAATACAAAAATTATTTGGTAAAAATACTGTGATCGTCGCTGAGAAAACCTGAATTTAATCATATCACACAGAATTACATATTAAAAGTTTAAAAAACTGATCTTAATAGTTTGTTTACATCGGAAACGATTCGCTGAATTTCGTGCCACGAAATCTCTCTCTCTCTCTCAAAAAAAGGGTTAGTTATAAAAAAAATTCAAAGTAGTAAAATACATACGACTTAAAAAGAAAATAAATACGGTAAAATGAAAAAATACCTTAATAAAAGAAATCCATAAAGTTTCAACAACCGAACAACCAAATGGAATCGTAATATACATATACGCTTCTAGAGAGAGGAAAAAGCCTTCACCTCATTGGCTGAAACATCGCGTGTGAAGATAGTAAAAGCCGCTAGCTGATTAGCTGAATGCTCGCGCATGCGTATAAATAGCATTTTTGCACGAAAAACTAAAAAGCAGGTTAGCTTTAAGTATATGGATAACTTCATTTACACAATTTTCAAATGCTCATAACATAAGCTGATCTTTGATTTGAAAGCTCTTCACAGCAATTCAGATATTCAGAAACTCCAAAGGTTTAAGTAGGCAAAATGTCTGAGAAGTAAATTTACCAGACTCTCTCTCTTTCTCTCTCTCTCTCAATAATTTCTTTGCGTTTTTCATCAGTTACGAGAATGTCCAAAATTACATCCAAAAAGGTGGATTTTTGAAAAAAGTAAAGGGTTTTTTGTGAAATTTATTATAATTTTGTTAAAAATAACCGTTTGAAACAAAAGTTGAAATAAAGTTTTTCAAATTCGAACCAAGCATTTATTAACATAACAAAAACTTTTTAAAGTCCTATTTTCAAAAGTTTTCCTTTCTGGTGAATATTAGACATTTTAAAACATAACAAAATAATTAAAATAATAAGTTTTTATGGAATAGAATTTTATTTATATTAATAGGCATTTTGTGAAGTCGCCTGTTTTATTAAAAAAAAAAAAAAATGAATGGGCTTCTTTTATTAAAAGGAATTTTGTGAAGGGCCCATTTTATCAAACTATATGTAAAGGGGTTCATTTTATTAAACTTATTTTTGTGAAGAAGACTGTTTTATTAAATAGATTTTTGTGAAGAGGCCCTAAATATTCCGCAGATTTTGCGTGTATTAAACCTTGTTGAGTAAGTAATAAAGGCTGGTTAAAGTAAAATTGAAGAGCTATAGTCACTTACAGTCATAAGGCAAGTGAACATTTAAGCAATTTTAAGATTATAAAATAAAATCCTGCATACCTACATTATTAAATATTAAATTAAATCGAGTTTAGAAAATATGTATACAATATTTAAAGTACTGACTAAAATTGATAAAACAAATATAAGTTCAAACAAAGACGAAAAATCACGCTTCAAGCCTAGATTATGTAACACTTTCCAACACATTCAGAATACTGTAACAAAACTTAACTGTTACATATGGTGAAAGATGAGGTCTAAGTAAACAATTTGGAAAACGCGTGACACAATTGAAAATTCCAGTAATTACTATTAATTGTCGAAAAGATATCCGAATTTTTCTAATATTTACTTCAGTTAGGAAACGCATAATACAGTTGTAAATTCCCCTTCAGCAATTTCCGTCAATAAACGGAAATTTACTCGAGATCTTATGTGTTGTCCTGTATATTATCATCTATAGATGTTATACACGCTATGTAATAGGCAGAAAATTAGTTTAATTTAAAAACGCACCACAACTTAAAACGTTCTACCAGCAATTACCCCCCCCCCTCCCCCTCCGCCTAAATGACGCCTATGATGGACAAGGGTCACATTTTAAGGATATTCTCAAATCCAAACTGGCTACTTTCTGTCAATGTATTAATTCATTTTTGTTCGCAATCGAATCAAACTGGCAGGTTCTCTTATTTAGAAGCCACGTGATTAAACTACTTTTCCTTAAAAACGGAAGATTTTCTTGAAAATGCTGTTTAAGTTCGCAGTTTGAACCGAATTTCCGGACGCGACACGTAGGAAAGAAAAAAAACTGTCGTCCTGAGATAATAATCACTTATAACTCAAGATGTAATTCATATATCGTAAAATAATAAAAACTGTACGATTACAAATCACTTCAATAATTTTTCTTCCATGCATCATACTTCTATGCTTAAAAGTAAGTCAGAAAATATGTTAAAGCTTCACATTTTTGAGCGAGAAAAGAAAAAAGTATTGTAATCAATTTTTTTCCGACTTCTGGTTTTCGACGAATTTACACGTTTTAGGAGTCAAAGATCTCGAAAAACACGTTTTTTACTAAATGTCTGTCTGTCCGTGTGTCCTCTTTGCATCGAAGTGCACAAAGTTATGCATAGAATTAAAATCAAATGTTATATAATATTTTTTTTGCTATGGCCAGTCGGGGATATTTCATACGAAGGGGGCGCCGTGATAGCGATTTTTGGTCCTTAATTTATCCTTGGAAAGTGTACGCATTTATGCATAGAATTGAATTAAACTTCATATATTGTTTTTGACTATGGACGTCAGGTATCAGTTGAAAATGGGAATATTTCCCCGGGAGGAGGCGCCGTGCTAGCGATTTTTATCCATTTTTGTAATTTTTGGCAGTTAATAAACAATTTATGAATATTGAAGTAATAATATGTATTAGATTGAAGAAAGTTTTGGGATTGGCACATCCGACTAGTTAATTATGTATTTTAAAAACAAACAAGGTTGGAAATTGTACGTTAAACGTGACAAATGAGATGAGTTCGTAATATAACTAGTTTTACAATGTAAACAACAAATTGTCATAGTTGTTATTTCAATGAAATGAATTATATCGTCTGTTATGAGTGAAATGGGCATGCCTTTTTTTTCTTTCTTATTACGTATGCCAAGAGTAGATAATAATTGACAGTTCTGCATCAGCTGTGGGTGCTGTGGTGACCTTCTGTGCTCTGTGAAGGTCACCGGAAGTGGCAGGTGTGGATAACAGGCATGTTGAGACAGGAAGTGAACAGGAAGTGTAGACAGGAAGTTTAACCGGAAATGTGACAGGAAGTGAATGTGATAAGGGAGAGAGGAGGAGGGCTTATTTTTGTGGGGGGCTTAATTTTTGTTGTTGGTTTTAATCCTTCTAGTCGAGTGGAGTTGAGTTGTAGGAATCCTGCTATCAGAATGAATTTAGTTTGAAAGTAATATTAGCAAAATGTTCGATTTTTTTTTTCCTCACCTGAAATAAAAATTTTATTTGCTAACTAACACCTAATATAAAAATGGAAATCTTTCTGACTTTGTTTTACTTTATAAAAGTTTAACGTGAAATTTATTTTAAGACTGGAAACGCGACAGGAAATAAGATCGGAAACGGGATTAAACATGCTTTTTCCAAAAAGGGTTTTCAGGAAGCAGTAAACATGTTTTGGGAACATGTTTGGGAGCGTGTTGGAACAGGAAGGTAGTTTAAAAGACCGGAAGTGATTAAGGTGTAAGAGATAAGGAAAGTAGGAATATACACGTAGATTTTGTTCTTTGTAGAGGGTGAAATTTTATTTTATTTTTATTTAAAGTGTTTTCTTTTCTTTTTTTTTTTTAATTTAATTTTTTTTAAGCGTTTCAAATTATTTTTTATACATTTTTTTTGTAGTGTTTTACGTATTATTTTAATTTTTAGTGACATTAGAACCTGCAATGTTCTGTATCACACATGTCTTATCTTAGGTTACCAAGGATGTGTGTGTGTTGTTATCTCTATAAATGCGAGAGATGGGGACTTCAGACCTGCGTTGAGATATCTTTATCATAGTTTTAATGAACTGCAGGAAATTGTCTTTAACTATTGAGTAATTCGCGAGTTTTGGTTTAATATGAATGCTATTACATCTGTTTGTTTAATTTACAAGCATATTTCTCTTACAACATTCTGTCAACAGATCATTTCCATATTCGAAATAATAATTTAGAAGGAAAATTTTTATATGAAAATACTATGAAATGTCATTTATAGAGATTGACAAAAATAGCATGCTTGATTCTTTCTTGTATTAACCTTATAATCATTTATTTTAGAAATATAGGTTTATAGTTTTGTTACGAAAAATAAAGTGTTTACATATTTTAAAAACGAAAGCAAAGTGATATTTACAAATGTAACTATAAGCTATACACCCACGCATTTGTGTTATTGAATTAAATTACAATGCTTAATATTGTATTCACCGTACTATTTTCCTGCAAAAGCCGTTTCACAAACTTGTGTACTGAAATTAATGTGGCATTTTTAGGGAAAAAATTTATTCAAGTCTTTGAGACTAATCTTTCAAAGGAAAAAAAGATTCGTCATACTTTCTCTTACATTATATCTTCCGTTTTTTAAGTTTACAAATTTGTGGAGTAATTTAAATAATCGTTTTTATGCTAATTAAACAATATATTTTTTAATTATATGTTTTTTTTAATTAACTTGTAATAGCTTCTTTTTTTTTTCTTTTTCTTTTTCTTAAAGGGGTACTATAGAATAACTTATGTCACAAATACTATATCCTTCTTTAGTCAAATATGTTTCACTTAAGACATGACAAAGTGTCTTAGAAACATTTCATTTTGGAGTTAAATGATTAAACAAGAAAAATATTATTTATAAAAACACAACACATAAGACTAGCGGCTGAGAGGTTCTACTCTCAAAGCTGATAGATGGAAGGTGTTAGGTTTAAACCTCTGTCACGGTCGTCGACCTTAACCTTCGAAGTTTTCTTCGAAACTTGTCAATATGGGTGAGAACACCTTAGAAAGACCTACATGGAGACACTTATCCCTAACGCAGATAATCAACCCTATATTTAACCAACCAGTCACAGCACGCAAGACATGATCATTACATAAGACATTTTAGATTATTACATTTAGTTAAGAAGTGATTTGACGTGCAAAATATTATTTATAAAAACATACAATAAGAGAATTTTAAAGATTTTTTCCTTTTAAATGAACAATTTTTAGTGACTATTTAACTTATTAAAGAGAGCGGGTATTTTGTTTAGAGTTATACGATTAAAATAAATTTTCAATAGATTTGACTTTATACATTCAACATTTTAAAAAAAGGGAATGGAATCTAGTTTTTATAAATTAACGTATTTCAATTTTACAAATACACCCCTCTCCCGTCTTTTTCCCCCTCTTTTGGTACACTTTATACACATAAGACATAAAAGACGTTTTAGAATACATCATTTAGAAATTAAGCGACTTGATAAGTAAAATATTATTTATAAAAGCAACAGATACGAAAGTAATAAAGATTTTTACTTACAAATGTACGAACTTCTGATACGTAAGACTTTCTCAATCATTGTGCAAGAATTAAGTGGTTGTTGAACTTATAACATTATAGGATGAAATTATCACGTGACGTATTTTTAAACCAATAAAATGTCAGTATTTTCAAACCAATAAAAAGTTAGTATTTTTACACGAGCGCCCTCTATCATTATATAAATTTCAATGAAACGAGTTCATAACATTCTACTGGGACCTGATATCGTTGTAATAGGTTGTATTTTTCGTTAAGTTAGTTTTCATTTAAGTTAATATGGAACGAGTTATGAATTCTTATGTTGGTGATGTAACTACCTTGGAGTGTCAACTCTCATCACCAGAATTAAATAATCAAGAGATGGATTCTACACTTTTATCCAAAGAAGGACACGTTTCGAATTATGAAGTGAAACCCGCCTCATCAGAACTAAAGAAACAGAAGTTACCCCATATGTGTAAGACGTGTAACAAAGCATTTCCTCGAAAAGTTAACTTAATGTTTCACATGAAATGTCATTTAAAGGAAAAGTCTTTTCGTTGTGAGGTGTGTGCTGAAGTTTTTTCACAAAAGAGTGATTTACGTAATCATAATTTATAAATTTAAATTAAAACATATTTTTATAAATAAACAATTATAAATACTTAAGTATTTTTAATTTAAATTTATAAATCAAAAATATGTTACTAAGTTTTTAAATCATGGTGAATCGTTTTTAAATATGGTGAACCGTGTGTTGAATATTGCAACCTTGTAAAATAATGTGTATACATTTTTTACTAACAAAAATACAAGAACTATTCTAACTACTCCTTATATCATTCGTTTAGATATAATGCTTTACATTTCAAAATAATATATAAAGACACGTGATTAGACTTTCGTTTAACACTGATTTTAGCTATATTGAAGTTTCGTATCATGGGCCTGACCGAGTTAGCTATAAGTAATATTATTTTTACAAAACTTGTATGTACTGGGTGTGCTTACAATATTTATTATTAGTGTTAAAATGTTACAAATTTGGGGAATTTATCTTAGACTTCGATTTAAAATCGTGCTTTACCATATTTTTGAACGAAAATTACATAGTAAATGTATCAGAAAAATAAGAATTTGATGAAATTTATAAATAATTAATATTTTTATCAAAGTTTAAGTAAGTTGTGACAAGACTTTTATATTTAAGTGATTGGTGTAAAGTATATTCAAGCTATGACAAAAGATATGAGGTGGTGGATACTAGACAAGTTCAAACAAGTAAAGCAAGATAAGCGAACGATGACTCACCCAAATAGACGTGCCACACAAAAACAAGTTTGGACAAGTCAACCTAGATAAGCGAGTGATGACTCATCTAAATAGACGTACTGCATAAAAACAAGACTGGACAAGTTTAGACAAACACATGATGACGTCATTCAACAAGTTTAAACAACCAAACAATGAGCCAGCAGCAAACGGTTGTTAGCAAGGTAGAGAAAAGCAAGAATGACTGAGCGAGTTTAAGTTGGATTTAAAGTTTATTCTTATCACACACCGGAAGACTGCTAGCGCCTCTAACGGCGATTGCAGCTCCCCCTAGCAAAGATAAGGGAGAAACGTTAGTTGAGTGAAAGCAAGCACAAGAAGTTGACGAGTTTTTCGGTAAGTGTGAATTTCTGTTTGGTTTCTGAAAGGTGTTTTGTGGGAAAGGTAATCGAGTTGTGTATAGTAATTAAGCTTAACAGTTGGCAAATAATTTAAAGTCGAACTCAAGTTAGTGTAAATGTCTATGTTTTTCTGCGGATATGCAGATACAGAGTATATAGTTGATATGCACCAGTTGGTTGCAAGGATAAACAGTCAGATCATAATCTCTCAATAGTTAAAAGTAAAAAGTTAATTTAGATTAACTTAAAGATTTTTAAACATTTTTGTAATATTTTAATTTTTAAAACTATATTTTTGTTAACTTTTTAAACTTTTTAACGTAATTTACATTTTTTTAAACTTTAAAAACTTTTTTTTGTAAACTTTAATTTTATTTTATTATTTTTTTTGTGTTAACTAATAATCTTTTCAAAACTTTTTTCTAACGTGAATATTTCCATTCAGTAGTTTAATCTTTTTGCAAGAGTTGAAATTTTTGAAATGGAATATAAAAAAAAGTTAAATTACGTCTCTTCACTTAAAAGTTCTACTAGATGAAAAACAAATAAATTCACACACAGATACTTTGTAGAAATAAACACACACAGATATTTAACAGAACAAATCATTTATTTTGTCTTAAACAATTCATTATAAACAGTTTGTTCATGAAGCTTATGTAAAAAGCGTTCACTAACACTATAAACTCCGTTCAAAAACGTTGAAATAACGTAATCGAAATCGATGAGCATTAACAAAGTTTCACCTAGTTGATTAAATTTTTCCTTATTATTAAATGCGAAGCATGAGTGAAGGCTTTGACTTGCATGTCGAAAAATACATCCAGCATATTCATACAACTGTTTAAGTATTGTTACCATATTATTCTCGATACACGTATTAAGTTTAGACCATAACACAGGTTCTTTTTCTGTGGATCTGTTACTCACCACACATTTCTGTTTAATGAGAAAGGGTAATAGTTTTGTGTACATATGTTGTAAAAGTACAGTATTTAAGTGTGAGGTACTTTCTTTTAATTTTTCCATTTGCTGTTCGTTTAAGTCAACATGAGAAAAATTCTTCAAATTTTTAATTCGCATCATACACTCTTAAAACTGTGCCTCTGATATATAAGGCACCAGCGCATATGAGAGGCACACAGACAAAGTGCCTCTGATTAGCTGATAAATATCAAAGGCACAAAAAAATGAGAGGCACAAATGAAGGTCTCAAAACCTTTCAGAGGCACGGAGGACTGAACGAAATATATCAGAGTCACGGCGCGAAATGTGTGCCTCTTAAAAAAAGGGGTCATTTATTCAGCGGTACAGTAGGAAAGCGCGCATGCGTACAAATGTTTAACCCATGATGCATTGAGCGGGCGCGGGATATTTACTTTCAATGAGGGATAGGGGAGAAGGAAGAATGGACGCTTGACCAGAAGAAATGGCGTTTTGTGGATTATTCGAGAAGCGGTACCTGACGACACAAACAGAGTTTATTTATATATATCCTTTTCGCAAGACGATTATTTTTACTCAAGAGGTTTTGTGCTTTCGTTTTTTAATTACGCTCGTGTTATTATTGTCGTTCAGTATTGCAACAATATCAATCGCTGATAATAGGAGTTAGGTTTTCCTACGATATAAAACGACGCCGCAGAGGTAAATGTTCCTGTGAAAAATACAATGAATTTATGTTAGGAAACACAAAATTACGTGTAATGGTGTTATTATTGCAATCATCCACCGGCGGATTATAATGAATATAGAGAGTTATAGAAAAGCCTGCGATAAGTAAGTGTATTTAGTTTAGTACTTTATCATTTTCTCTGAATTTGTATAGTATAAAAATCGAAACTGTAAAAGAAATGTTTTATGTTGCAAACATATGTATATATTGCGGGTAAATGTATCATTCCCTTGAGAAATTTATTTTTTTTATTAATAGTTATAGCTAATAAAGTCCAGTTTCTTTTGTATTATATTAATCAGTGTTGAATTCAGGGGGTGGGGGCATTCCCTCTCCGGAACAATGATCGAAAAGTGTGAGATTTTATTCTTTTTATTGGACAAAAGTGCAACACCCCCCCCCCCCCCCCCCCGAAGCAAAGCCGCGAAAATCCCTCCAGGAGAAAAATGTCTGAATTAAACACTGATATTAATCTGTCAACGATATTTAACTAATCTCAGCTACATTTCCCATTGTAATCGAAATTTAACTGCAATAACAAAAATAAATTAAAACACCCAAAATTTCAGCAATGGACATCCTACAGAAAGTAATAGATATTGTTTTTATAATCGTATTTTATTTAGAATCGGAATTCAGTATAATGAAAATATATACTAATGAAACAAATTAGTTATTTTCAAATAAATTTAATATTTAGGATACCAGTAATGAAATATTTATGATCAGAGTTACTAAATGAAATTAATTGTTGTCATTATCACAAGATCAATATTGTGATTATTTTACGCTGATTATTTTTAACGTTCGTCTTATTTGTTTTTAATAAAGCTTTCATGCCCTTTTATGTATTTTGATATGTATAAAATAAACTGATATGTAGACAAGGTTCTTTATTGAACCACAGAACTGACTTAGGCCACATGGACACACATTTTAATATTTATTTCAAATTTGTTTCAATAAATTGGGAGTGAGAAAATTTTCTATTATACATAGTATTCTGCCTTAGACAAAATTTAATATGTCTTTGGATATGCCATGCTGGAAAATCTTTCTGCAGTAGACAGAATTCACTGTAAAGATATAAATATAATATAAAATATAATTAAATTACATTCTGTTCCTCTTATAATGGTGGCACATGCATGTGCCACCATTATAAGAGGCACAGAATGTATTTTTAAATAAGAGGCACTTGAATATATAAATTCAGCGGCACACTGTGCCTCTTAATTTCAAAGGCACTTACGCTGTGCCCCTGAATCTCAAAGGCACTATGTACCTCTTAATTTCAAAGGCACCATGTGCCTCTTAATATTCAGAGGCACAAAAATTCAGAATGTACCTCTTAAATCAGAGGCACAGTTTTAAGAGTGTAGAATCTTGATTTAACACTAAAATCGTGTTATTAGAATCAAAGGATGCACTTTTATATCTTAAATTAAATGCAATGATTTTATATTGAAACTCTTACCAGCTATGAATATCCATATTAACCCCGTTTTTGGTCGGGATTTCTTCATTAGTAGATACATTGCGTTTAAATTCTCGTATATGTATACAATATTGTTTATTTTTTAACTTCAAAGTTAAGTAGAAACAGTCACTTAGTTCTTTGTGAAACACATGGGAATTGTATAATTTGTCACTTTTAGTGGTAAATGTAGGTGTAGTGATGCTTTGTATTTCACCACTTGCTTGTGAAAGGCTGTTTGCTTTTAGCTCGTTCACCTCATGTTTAACAGTAGTCTGTAAGATATTATTCGTAGGTTCTTGAAAGGGTTCATCCTTTAGCAAGGTTAAGGGGGTAGAACAATCTAAATTTTCAAAATTCATGTCTTTGAAAAATGTATTTAAATAGTCCTGGGCAAAAATTGACTCTTGGTGTGGATTCTCGAAAGAATTTGCATCATAACCACCGGTAAAGTTTGAAATATTCATAGCGATCTCAGGTTTCACATATGGTAAGTCCTCAGTAGAGGATATATCACGTGATATAGTTACACAGTCATTGTCCATTTTAGAAAGTTTTAATCTTGGGTCTTTTAACTCCTTCTCACAGGTATTTGAAATTTCCGTAGTTTTTTCTAAGCGTGGACGCTTTGAAGATGGAAACACTTCTTCGTGGGATCGCATATTCATTTCATAAAATATTTTTATACAATTTAATCTGCATTCACTAACTGGTGTAATCTCGATAAAAGTCAGCAGAACACTGAATGTGTTTCATAAAAACGTTTACTTATCTAGCTTTTAAAAACAGTCATGGTTATAGTTAATCATTTAATTTAAATGTAGGTTAAATATAAAAATTTACTTATCTAGGATAAACTCAGTGACGGTTTAAGTTAAAAATTTTCTTAACTAGGTTAAAAACATTGATGTTGACTGTTGAGGGAAAATTATCAAAACATGTAGTGTCATTGTTTAAACGAAGAGAAAAATTCAACTTTCTTATCAATAAGTAAGATTATTACCTATTCAAAGGAAAACCCATCGATGATTCATAACGTTACGTCTTACCTTGTTAGTGATTAAAAGTATCATAGATTTAAAATAACACATTTCCAATCATTTCTCTTGTAGTTTAAGTAACATATAATAAATACATCACATTCATTTCATCATGTTTTACATAATTTCAACAAATTCATTCCCATTTTGTCTAAGACATTCAAAATGCTAAACAGTAGTTTATGTTGCATTGTCAAACTGTTCAAAGTAATTTACATAAACAAAAAAAAAAAAAAAAAAAAAAAAAAAAAAAAAAAAAAAAAAAACACTATTCTTTTTCATATCAAAACTATTTATTAATCATTTAAAATAATACAAATCAAATAAGCCTGTCATATTGAGCTGTAATCAATTCTAATTTCAAAATTTTTTGTAATGTCCAATTAAACACACGTTCTGTGAAATCTTCAAAGCCGTTGTACAGCTTTAGAAAGGCATTCTCAACATGCACATGTATGTTTTGTTCTGTTAATTCCAGTTCACTTTTGGAAAGGAAAAGGTTGCTCTCTCTAAGTCACCATGCTGTGATTCACGATATACATCCACTTTAACGGCTGCTTACAATTTTATTGACTTTTTCATTTGCAATTGATAATTTAATTCGTTTAAAACATCCGATCGAACACTGTTAAAAAATGAACGAAAGTCTTTTTGATTCATCTCATTGGACACAATGATAGTTTTAGTACAAATATTTCGCACATCATTTTGTCTTTTAAAATGTTTCACTTTTTCAAATAACAAATCTTTTGAATAGGGTGAGTCTTCTAATATTTCAATAAGTCAGCCATTCTTGAAATTATCTCGTTGCAATCACTACACTTGTATTGTTTGGGCGATTTGTGAATCTTTTGATGATTACGTAAATCACTCTTTTGTGAAAAAACTTCAGCACACACCTCACAACGAAAAGACTTTTCCTTTAAATGACATTTCATGTGAAACATTAAGTTAACTTTTCGAGGAAATGCTTTGTTACACGTCTTACACATATGGGGTAACTTCTGTTTCTTTAGTTCTGATGAGGCGGGTTTCACTTCATAATTTGAAACGTGTCCTTCTTTGGATAAAAGTGTAGAATCCATCTCTTGATTATTTAATTCTGGTGATGAGAGTTGACACTCCAAGGTAGTTACATCACCAACATAAGAATTCATAACTCGTTCCATATTAACTTAAATGAAAACTAACTTAACGAAAAATACAACCTATTACAACGATATCAGGTCCCAGTAGAATGTTATGAACTCGTTTCATTGAAATTTATATAATGATAGAGGGCGCTCGTGTAAAAATACTAACTTTTTATTGGTTTGAAAATACTGACATTTTATTGGTTTAAAAATACGTCACGTGATAATTTCATCCTATAATGTTATAAGTTCAACAACCACTTAATTCTTGCACAATGATTGAGAAAGTCTTACGTATCAGAAGTTCGTACATTTGTAAGCAAAAATCTTTATTACTTTCGTATCTGTTGCTTTTATAAATAATATTTTACTTATCAAGTCTCTTAATTTCTAAATGATGTATTCTAAAACGTCTTTTATGTCTTATGTGCATAAAGTGTACCAAAAGAGGGGGAAAAAAGACGGGAAGGGGGGGGGAATTGTTTTTTTAAAATTGAAATACGTTAATTTATAAAAACTAGATTCCATTCCCTTTTTTAAAATGTTGGTTGTATAAAGTCAAATCTATTGAAAATTTATTTTAATCGTATAACTCTAAACAAAATACCCGCTCTTTTTAATAAGTTAAATAGTCACTAAAAATTGTTCATTTAAAAGGAAAAAATCTTTAAAATTCTCTTATTGTATGTTTTTATAAATAATATTTTGCACGTCAAATCACTTCTTAACTAAATGTAATAATCTAAAATGTCTTATGTAATGATCATGTCTTGCGTGTTGTGACTGGTTGGTTAAATATAGGGTTGATTATCTGCGTTAGGGATAAGTGTCTCCATGTAGGTCTTTCTAAGGTGTTCTTACCCATATTGACAAGTTTCGAAGAAAACTTCGAACGGTTAAGGTCGACGACCGTGAGAGAGGTTTAAACCTAACACCTTCGTCTATTAGCTTTGAGAGTAAAACCTCTCAGCCGCTAGTCTTATGTGTTGTGTTTTTATAAATAATATTTGTCTTGTTTAATCACTTAACTCCAAAATGAAATATTTCTAAGACACTTTGTCATGTCTTAAGTGAAACATATTTAACTAAAGAAGGATATAGTATTTGTGACATAAGTTATTCTACAGTACCCCTTTAAGAAAAAGAAAAAAAAAAGAAGCTATTACAAGTTAATAATAAAAAACATATAATTAAAAAATATATTGTTTAATTAGCATAAAAACGATTATTTAAATTACTCCACAAATTTGTAAACTTAAAAAACGGAAGATATAATGTAAGAGAAATTATGACAAATCTTTTTTTCCTTTGAAAGATTAGTCTCAAACACTTGAATTAATTTTTTCCCTAAAAATGCCACATAAATTTCAGTACACAAGTTTGTGAAACGGCTTTTGCAGGAAAATAGTACGGTGAGTACAATATTAAGCATTGTAATTTAATTCAATAACACAAATGCGTGGGTGTATAGCTTATAGTTACATTTGTAAAAATCCCTTTGCTTTCGTTTTTAAAATATGTAAACACGTTATTTTTCGTAACAAAACTATAAACCTATATTTCTAAAATAAATGATTATAATGTTAATACAAGAAAGAATCAAGCATGCTATTTTTGTCAATCTCTATAAATGACATTTCATAGTATTTTCATATAAAACTTTTCCTTCTAAATTATTATTTCGAATATGGAAATGATCTGTTGACAGAATGTTGTTAGAGAAATGTGCTTGTAAAATAAACAAACAGATGTAATAGCATTCATATTAAACAAAAACTCGCGAATTACTCAATAGTTAAAGACAATTTCCTGCAGTTCATTAAAACTATGATAAAGATATCTCAACTCAGGTCTGAAGTCCCCATCGCTCGCATTTAAAGAGATAACAACACACACACACATCCTTGGTAACCTAAGATAAGACATGTGTGATACAGAACATTGCAGGTTCTAATGTCACTAAAAATTAAAATAATACGTAAAACACTACAAGAAAATATATAAAAAATAATTTGAAACGCTTTAAATAAATTAAATTAAAAAAAAAATGAAAACACTTTAAATAAAAAATAAAATAAAATTTCATCCTCTACAAAGAACAAAATCTACGTGTATATTCCTACTTTCCTTATCTCTTACACTTCCTTATCTCGAATCACTTCCGGTCTTTTAAACTACCTTCCTGTTCCAACACGCTCCCAAACATGTTCCCAAAACATGTTTACTGCTTCCTGAAAACCCTTTTTGGAAAAAGCATGTCTAATCCCGTTTCCGATCTTATTTCCTGTTGCGTTTCCAGTCTTAAAATAAATTTCACGTTAAACTTTTATAAAGTAAAACAAAGTCAGAAAGATTTCTATTTTTATATTAGGTGTTAGTTAGCAAATAAAATTTTTATTTCAGGTGAGGAAAAAACAAAAATCGAACATTTTGCTAATATTACTTTCAAACTAAATTCATTCTGATACCAGGATTCCTACAACTCAACTCCACTCGACTAGAAGGATTAAAACCAACAAAAAAAAATTAAGCCCCCCCACAAAAATAAGCCCTCCCCCTCTCTCCCTTATCGCATTCACTTCCTGTCACATTTCCGGTTAAACTTCCTGTCTACACTTCCTGTCTCAACATGCCTGTTATCCACACCTGCCACTTCCGGTGACCTTCACAGAGCATAGAAGGTCACCACAGCACCCACAGCTGATGCAGAACTGTCAATTATTATCTACTGCCAAGTTTGCAGATGCGAATTTTTCTCTGACATAAGACAGCGCTGCAAAATTCACCATGGAGATCTTGCTTTTCAAATGATTACCTCCAGAGTTTAATATTTCTATGACTCACGTTGAACGAATCTCTTGTGTTTATTTACTTTAATGGATTGAGATATTGAGCTGTTAACCTAATTTCCTCCGAAATCTCAGAATTTATACACTCATCTGTCAAGCAAACAATATTTTTGAACGATCTTTCTGAAAATGTAACTTTTATGCAATTTTATTCGAAAAAAATTTTTTGAATAAAAATGGCTGCTTTAGTCCAAGTGCTACACGACAAAAATAAGGTGAAAACTGCACATCGTGATACAGTTATACCGATTGGTCAGTATCTACTCCATATTAATACAAAGCATATAAGAAGGGGAGGCATCGCGGTAAGTGTGGGGAATTCAAGATGGCGGCCGTTATTCAAAATGGTGTCATTTTCGGGAATTAGTGCAATTTCGTTTCTATGCATCATATAAAAGCATGTTTGATGGAAATTAAGATGTTTTTAGATAAAAAATATTATTTGTAACACTTTACAGTACAGTCGAAAAGTATTTATGAATTCAGTTTGCCTGTTTGTCTGTCTGTCTGGTTGTCTGTCTAGTCGCGTACTAACTCAAAAAAAAATAACCGGATATCCAGATAATTAAAATATGGTATTATAGTATACCGTAACAAGTTTGGTATTCATTTTCAAGTGTGCATCATTCATAGTTCATTTACAGGAGCAATCAAAAGTATTCGGTTACATTATGGTCTGTAGACGAAAATCACTTGCAATGTGTTTTAATGATGTTATACTCTTTGTAACATATTCAAATTAATATACATTAGTGCGGTGCAATACAAGATACTTACTGTAGAATAAGCAGTGCATAGCAGTTTTCGTTCATTTACAGGGGCTCACAAAATAATACGGTTACCGTTACATTAATGTCTCCGAGCACAGTGCCTTTTTAACTTGTGTATGAATTTTATAGATCATCAGCTAAATAGATTGTTATTAAGGGAGGTGCTAGGTATGAAATAACTGCAATTTTTAATAATAATATCCCTATTGGTCAGTATCTTCTTTATATTAAAACAATGCATATAAGAGAGTCATGATGAAATGTCTTAGGAATTTAAGATTTAGGCTGTTATTCAATTTTTTCCGTTTTGGTCATATAAAAGTGTCTTTGATGTAATTTTCAATTTTTTTAACCAAAAAATTTCTTTTTAATATCAGAAATATGCTTCAAATGAAACTAATTGAATTATTAAAGCATTTTTAATTGTATAGTGAGTTAAATGAATGGAATAAATAAATAATAAAAATGCATTTTACTAATGCCTTACTTATACAACATATTAAAAAATGAATGCTACATAACAAATGAATGACATAAAATTGCAGAATATAGAAACTTTAGTTTGTAGCATATTATTTCTCATTCACATTCGTTTTTACAGTTGCACAATAATGTGCAAGAAAGACCAACTTTCCTACAACTACACTTATTTTTGCAGATTTTGCACATACATTTTATTAATGTTTTTCAAGAATCTGCATTCTCGGGCAGCTCCGATCATTTTAATTTCCCTGAAAAATTATCCAACCACAATCCGTATTTGTTTGGAGAGGGGGACATATTTCTCGCTCATGCGCTTGTCTCCAAATATGTCCAGCTTGGAAAGCATTCCCTAAAATATGTTGCTCTAGTGCACCCTTGGTTGGTGGAAGATGTTCAATAGGACGATTTTTTGTCATAAACAATTCCTGTCTAGCACCATTTACACTTATGTTGTTACATGTTGAACAGTACAACAATACTACGAATTTTTCTAAAATATTTAGAATATCGTCAGGTATGGAAGTTTGCGGTTTTGATAAAAATGAAAATGCGATAGTAGCATCTTTATAGAGAATCCATGCCTTCCAAGCTGACTTATTTGTTTTTCCTGTGAAACCAGGATTGCTGTCGTAGCCTGTGAAAGCATGGAATCCTAGTAATGACATTGCTTTTTCTTTTCCAATTGCTGCAGCTACAGTATGGACGGGAATAAGTCTGCAATTCTCCCCTGTTCCAAATGCAATCTAAACAGTTTGCAGGTGTCTGTCTGACAAAGTAAAAAAATGTGCAATTGCTAAAACTAATACATCAGTATCTACAGAGCGTATAACAATATTTTTCAATCCGTTTTTTGCCATGTCTTTGAGGTGCAAGATTATCCTTGTATCAGCTTCTTCATGACCAGGACAAATCATTCCAATTAAGGAACTTAGTGCAATATTATTTCCTTTAATTTCTCCATCTGCAGCAGTTATAACTTGTGCATTTTTATGGTATTTATAGCTAGAGTCCCAAGCAGATTAAATAACTCTTCTTTATTACTTGAATTTCTTAAGAAATCTTACCAAATTTTAGGTAATTTGACATGCGATAGCACTTGCCGCATGGTTCCTGCACCCCTTTTTTGTCTGGTTTCACCTTTAATGCTTGGTGTAATGTATCTATCCCATATAAAATCTATTCTTTGGCAACTAAAATTCTCAATGTCATTACATAAATGGGGTTAAAATGTGTTAATGTAGTAATCATTAAAGGTTTTAGAAGAGTTGTGAGGATTTAAAATGTTAATAAGAACTGGACTATCATAAATTAAAGCATCGCATGTTCCTGGAAAGGTGAAAATTTGCAATTCTTTCATATCTAGAAAAGTTCAAAAACACATTATAAAATTATTATCGCGCATAGACAGCATTGTGCTTATTGAAAGTCCTGTGACCATGAATAGCGAACTTGTTACGGTATACTACAATACCATATTTTAATTATCTGGATATCCGGTTATTTTTTTTAGTTAGTGCGCGACTAGACAGACGACCAGACAAACAGACAAACAGGCAAACTGAATTCATAAATACTTTTCGACTGTGCTGTAAAGTGTTACAAATAACATTTTTTATCTAAAAACATCTAAATTTCCATCAAACATGCTTTTATACGATGAATAGAAACGAAATTGCACTAATTCCCGAAAATGACTCCATTTTGAATAACGGCCGCCATCTTGAATTCCCCGCACTTTCCGCGATGCCTCCCCTTCTTATATGCTTTGTATTAATATGGAGTATATACTGACCAAACGGTATAACTGTATCACGATTTGCAGTTTTTTCACGCCTAGCACCTGGACTACTTGGCATATAAAAAAAGAAGTGTTTCGTCCGTATTTGTTTTCCTCAGTAACACGACTTGCGCATTTATTATATTGATTATCTATGATATTATTTAATAGAATAAAGAAAACTTTTATTAATATCTTTTTTAAATTTGATTCGATTTCCATAAAATGCAAAATGACTCGACAAAATTCTGCAACGATTATGTATATTAATTTCAAACCATTTGGTTGTGTAATTTTTGCGCTGTTATATGCGGACAGACGGACAAGACGACGACTATAGGTGCTGCGTATTTATATAATTGTGAAAGAATCAAAAAAGGTAAATGGCAACGAAACTCACCATCACAGCGCCCCCTTCCGGTGGAATATCCGCGATTTCAACTAGGACCTGCTGGCCATAACCGAATACACATATATGAAGTTTGGTTCATATCCATGCATAACTTCATCCACTTTTCGATTATACTAAGAGGACATACAGACACACGGACATTTTGTAAAAATGTGTTTTTTGAGATCTTTGACCCCTAAAATGTGTACATGCGTCGAAAACCGGAAATCGAAAATGTTTTTGTCTGTAACACTTTCACTATCGATAGAACAAAGTTAAATAATAATAATAATAAAAGAATCATGTAGAACTTCTAAAATCCGGAATCGCTCAAGTGTACAGAATTAGAAACTCTACAGTATGTGTTTCTTCTTTTTAAGTCTGGCTTTAATTTAGAATTTAAATAGTTATTTCTCAGTCTCTAAAATCTGGAAATTTCGAAAATATGGAATTGCAGAGTCCCGAGCGATTCCGGATTTTAGAAGTTCTACCTGTAACAAAGTATTTCATAATGAAAATGCATACTCACAGTTGCATAACAACCGACTTGAGGTTTTCTTTAACAACATCTTTGTTTGGACTTTCAATTAATCCATATTTTGCCAGAAATTGTAGAACAACAAATTGTCCTCGTAGGACGTGGCCAAGTGTCAGTATAGAGAAGAACTGTCGGTCTCTAAATCCGAAACTATTTTCTTTTGCTTCATCTCTTGTCATCAATACTGATTGCGAATTCTCATGATTATAGTGCATTGGGTAACTCAGTTCCATACAGTTTCTGCAAGGACTCAAGGCTGCATATCCATTAAGTACTTGAATATATAAATTAACAAAGTTTAAAATAAATTCCTCATCATGGCAGTTAAACATACACAATAGTTTAAAGATATATTCTTTAAATATTCGCTGAAAACAAAGCTTGCTCCATTCAGTTTTATGATCGTTGGAAAATGCTTCCACTATTGTGTTGTATTGATGTGCATGATATTCCCATTCAAAGTTGTTGTGTTCTTCAGCAGATTTAACGAGAGGCTCAAATGCATCTTCCACAACACGTAAAAATTCTTTTTTTTCTTCTTGCAACTTCTTCGCAATTACTGTCATTGATCAACTCTTCCATTTCTTAAAATTTCCTTTTTTTCCCCCCTTAGACTTAAAAGTGTTACTTAAAAACTTAACTTAAGTTGATAAATAATTATTAATAAATTTCCAGAAACAACAAACAATAAAAGCTAAAAAGTGAAGACAATATCTTGTAGCTAAAGGATAGAGCCAAAAAACCTGTAACAAGGTAGAATTTCTTTGCCAGAGCTTACAGCAATCGCAAGATTATTTTTTCCTGTGGTGTTATGCTTATCCAAAACCTGAACCTGATAACAAAGACAAGGGCTTATCCAAAGAAGGTATAATAATAACCTGTTTCCTAATCAATGTCATTGGGTAATACACCCCACAGACATGAAGGTACACATATAATACCGGTTTGCCAAATTTGGCAATTTATCGTTATTTGGAGGATGCATTTTGCACGCGTTGGCAATACTTATAGGAGATGATGGGGATATTTGATAGTTTATACTAAAATGCTAGTAAACTGTGTTTGACAATACAATAACAAGTCAGTTTGTCTCCTAAGAATAGCTTATTATCTTTTTTACAGCATCATAGTTCTGCAAAAGCACTACATGATTTTTTAAAATTAACATTTTTCCATAACTTTGTTAAAAGAGTCAAACCTCACCACTTCATGAAGGTTTAAGGAGCTTTCCAAATAAATATTTTTCCTTGCTCAATGACGAAAAACTTTTTGACACATTTTTAAGCGTAAAATCATAATACTTGTAGAAATGATTATTGAAATGATTTGCAGTCGAACAGTTTTTCTCCGATAAATAAATTGCCCTTTGCGTTATAAGCGGTTGTTGTCTCCAGGAGGCCTTTCCTGCTTTGCCGCGTCTGGAAATTCTGTTCCAAATGCCAAAATTAACAGAAACTCCAGGAAAAATTTCTGCCTTTACTAAAAAACAGTTCGATTACATAGTTTTTTAATAAAAGTTCCTGCCAATTTGGAGCGAACAAAAATGAATTAAAAAATGTGTCCGAAAGCAGCCAGTTTGGATTTGAGAACAGCCTTAACAGGAACTATCGAAGTGATTTGAAAGCATTTTTCATTTTTCGAAAAATGCTATACATCTTCAATAAAAAGTGTTTGCTATCTCATGGCGGTTTTTTTTTCGGGGAATTCAGTTCAAAATTACAACTTTTACAGCATTTTCTGAAAGATCCTTGCTGCTTTTATCGAAAAATGGAAAACATAGTTCGATTTCACAACTACTGAATAAGCAATCCTGCCAATTTTTTGCGTTTACAAAATTGAAATGTGTTCAGGAGTGTACAATGAAGTAGTCAGTAATTAAAATGAGTTCAGGAATGTGCAATGAAATAATCAGTTTTAATTTGAAAATAGCCTTAATTCAAAATGATGTGAAAAACTATCAGAGAACGCTATGGACTTTCTGAGCTACAATTTTATTTATTCGGCAAGGCTCATAAGTAGTAAAAAGGAGAGAACTGAACTTTTGGCCGTTATATTAAGAAATAAATGGACAACGTGAAAATTGCATAAACGTATCTTTGGCACTGATGATGGAGGTTTAGAAACTCCGAAACAGCTGTTTGCGATATCCTACACTTATTTTTACATTTGTGCTATTTTCACGTTGTCCATTTATTTCCTTAAGCCTCATAAATCTTTTCACTTTCTTATATCTTTACAGGAAGAAAACTGTAAAATTCATGAAAATTTTCGACTTCCGGTTTTCGACGGATTTATACGTTTTAGATGGTCCTAAACACGATTTGACTGTTTTTACGAAATGTCTGTCCGTGATTTCCGTCTGTGTACTTTAGATTAAGTTAGACCTTGTTATAGATTGATGAGTATTCACGATTTTCAAGATAGCTATATCTCAAGAACTACTAGACGGATTTTCACCATACTTTTGTTTCAGTTAGACGCAAAGAAGTTGGATTATTCTAGAAGGAAAACAATGCTGTCAACAGCTCTGAAGCGCGCTAGTAATGATGGGATAAATGGACCCCTGAACTGCCTGCAATACTACTGCTGTTGAAGAAAACTTGGCAAAGACCCCTATAGGTGTAGGTGGCATAGGATAGGGGGAGAGAGAATAGTGAGTTAGTGGCACTGAAAAGGGTGATTGCAGTACCCACAGGGTTATAAAGGGAAACTTTATAGATTAAAAAATTAACAATCAATCAAATATTAAAATAAAGAAATTTTAAAAGCCACACTATCCTCACAGACAATAGAATCCTAATATATCCTATTCTGTGGAAAAAACTGTGCAGTTGTACGAATGCGAATATTGAAAAGTGGTGTGGATATTCGCATATGAGAATACTCGTTTTAATCACTATTAGATTTTTGACATTCAGGAATGCAAATACAATTATTTTTCGTCAATGTTAGCGAGTATTCTCGTATGCGAATATTCACTCCACTTTTAAATCTTCGCATTCGCATTCGTTGACATCGACGAAAAATACTCGTATTCGCGTTTGTGAATGTCAAAAATCAAGTAGTGATTAAAATGAGTATTCTTGTACGTGAATAGTCACAATTCACATCACTTTTCAAAATTCGCATTCATGAATGTCAAAAATCAAGTCGTGATTAAAACGAATATTCTCTTATGTGAATATTCACAGCACTTTTCAATTATCTCATTCGTAGACATCAACGAAAAATATTCGTATTTGCGTTCGTGAATGTCAAAAATCAAGTAGTGATGAATACGAGCATTCTTGTACACGAATATTCTCACTTTTTTACACTATTGCCAATATATTCACAAATATTTACAGTAAATATTCGCCTACGGAAAGGATATAAATCAGGCATTTGTTACCTCGCTAGTTTTTAACACTTATTTATCAATAAGCTCAATTTTTATCAATTCTTGATTCACTTTTTTTCCGTTTCCTTTATTTTCCCAGTTACTTTTTTCCGCTCTTGTTTTTTCTGTCACTTTTTTTTCCGGGTTACTTTTTTCCCTAGATTCATGTATATTAGGGTTTTGAGAAAATTCCCTGTGGATTTATTGCAGTTTTTTGCATTCGATGTATGTTTAGATTAGTGCGGTATCACCGGGAGTTTAATTAACCATTACTAATCATGGGACACCTGCACAGTAATATTTATATTTGCCATATCAGGTACTTGGACAATTTCTAACCAGAACGTCAGGATCCTATGTGATCAGACAGCCTAATGATCACAATCTGATTTTCCAGTTAGATAACAGAAGTTTTTTGTAAGTAGTGTGGATTAATGCAATGTATCGAAATTTTAGAGGGGAAGCACACGCTTCCCATGTCTTTTCGGTAATCAGGACCTACACCGACAGTTCAAAACATATCTCAGTCTCGATCATATGCTTGTCTGATTTCATAAAAATTTCTTTAGGGAGCTCTGAGTTTCAGAATTTCGTCATGTCTCCCCCTCCCCTTTTCCTGAACTGCTGAGGAAACTGGATTGAACAAAATGCCATTATGCAAATAAAAGGTTATAGGATTACAGGAGAGGGTGCTAGAAAAGAAAGGGACAACACAAAGTCGAAGGTCCAAATTCCGAGAAATGAAAGAACAGAGATTAAAAGTCTGGACAGGGGTAGTTACTTACTATCTAAAAGCTAGGCTATGCTACGCTAGGCTAGGCTGGCTAGGCTAAAGACTCCTATATACTCCTATATAGGAGCCCCAGTCTAGGCTAAAGGTTTAATTTACAGAACGGGTATAGCCTGCCTGTATAGCCTGAAGTAGGGTCCCTTTTATTACAGAAGCCTTAGCCTGAGGGGGAGTTGGGGGTTGCCGAAAAGTAGTAGCACTGATGACTCCTCACACGCCAAACGAAATAAGCTATAAATATGGAACTTAAAATGGATATTGCATTTACTATTTTCAAAATGTTTTCAACTAACATCACAACATTCAATCAATGGTGGATCCGACGGGGACGGAGCACGGACAACTCCATCAACTCTTGGAGTAGGTCATGGACGGGGGCCTCCGGAGCCCCCTTCGGATCTCAAATTCCTCTCACTAATGTTAAACCTATGGTCATGGAATGTTTTCCCATTTTTAAAATATCTCATCAGGAAATTAATACTTTTAAGGCTGCTCTGAAATACAAATTAACTACTTTTTGGCACATTTACGCATAAATTGGCAGGTGTCCTTATTAAAAAACTATGTAATTGAACTGTTTTGTTTTTCTTTTCTCGTTAAAGACCTAAGACTTTTCAGAAAATACTGTCAAAATGCGTTTTGAATCTGCGATGAAATGAAAATATTGATGTTCTGAGGCAACAATCGCTGATAACACAAGATGTTATTCATTTATAAAAGAAAAATAAATTTTATTGAAATGTTAAAATATTATTCACAGTTCGTCAGCATCGCTAAGATTTTAACACAAATAATATTGAACCAGTAAATCTACAATTCAGGAGCCTCAACGTCAGTTCTCCAATTCAGTGTTTTTTAACACACCTTTTACAATATACAACTTCCTACAAATCGCTATTTAAACTTTTTAAATTACATAAATATTTATAAGGATATAAAATACTTCGAATTTTTCGGAAATTAGAAGCGTTCAATTAAACACGATGCTATGCAATGTTGTTCTGAAATCCTGATGAACTGATTATTCTTGTAATTTTTTAGATTAAAAAGTACATTTCTCAAGGGAGGCTCTGCCCCCCCTGAACCTCCCGTAGTTATTATGGATACGGTATCTTGGATTCCGTTTTCAACAGTGAATTTTTTATGGTAAGCATCAGTTTGGTAAAAGATCTCATGTTATTTTAATATCCAAATAGCGATATTTACTTAGTTTGCCAACCACGTAACATTTTCATCTGATGGATAAGTTGAATAAAATCTCATGTGCTAAAGCAACTTATGGAAATGTAAACTGAATCTACCATATTGCACATAGTATATCTGATTTAGAAATCTGATGTTTTTACAATTTTTGTTGAAGAAAAACAGTTTTGATACACGATAACAATAGCATACTAAAACCACCCCAAAATAAGCATATTTAGAAATTTAAAAATCTAATGGGTAATCATATTTAATCGTATCTACTATCAATTGACTAAATAGCACTAATCAATTGACTAAATTTAATTTATCATTTAAATCTATTAATCAAATGCTCCATTTCTTTTCAACGAATGAAAAATTTAAAAATCGTCTGAATCCCCATAGGAAAGCATTATGACCTAAAAATAAATGTTCTATATTTTTCGAACGAATGAACCGAATGTAACTAAAAACTATAGAGCTAATTCCGGGTACCTCACCAATATAAAAACTTGTAAAAAAATTATATAAGAGCTAAAATTTCAAAAGTATAACAGTTACGTTTAAAAAATGAAACAGTCAAGGAAAATTATTACACATACTTTTAAAGAATGAATAGGTCAGGGAAGTTCTTACGATTGAACATAAATGGCATATCGCTATAAGATCGAGTCCCTCAGTTGCTCCGGAACGTTTAAATCAGTAATTTGGATTTCAGAAGCAACGCGTTCGTGCATCCAACGGTTATTAAGCTTATTTTGGCGATCGTTTATGCTCTGTATTTGACGGCGTTCTCGATCCAATCTATTTCGATTTTCTCTACTTAATTCGGCTTCTTCTTCACGTTCACGCATTCGCCGAGATCTTTTACGGGCATTTCTAATGGTATTTTGAAACTCCATAATTGCAGCAGAACAGCGAAACGTAAATAAAACCGATTTACCTCGGCCTAAATCCTACCAAAGAACTTTTACATAATAACCAATGAGATGCGTTTCATTCGGGCGTTGCCATTAAACAATTAATAAATAATCACGATTTCTGTTCCACGTACGATTGCGTAATATATCTACCCTATATATATAAAATCCTAATGAAACGAATTTGTGAAACGATTTTATGAAACGAATTTATGAAACGATTTTATGAAACGACTGATTAAACGACTGATTATGTTTCAGGGCTATTTTTAATAAAATATAAAACGCTTGATGGTGAAATTAATACCAATTGTCCATAAAAATCCGCGGATGTCAAAACTGGTAATAGAATTTCGAAATTGGAATTAGTTTTCGAGATATTTTTTTTTTCTAATTTTAATGACATTTCTGTAATGATGGCAACTAATTACTCAGATTTTTTGTGACAAAAAAGGGGAAAAAATTTAAAAGGATCCCGATAGGGATTATTGATTTCTTTTTATTCGTCATTTTCAAATTGAAATTGAATTTATCTTTTATTTCAATCGATAATGAAGACAAGATTGTAATTAAATTATGTTTTTCAGGAAAATTTGAAAAAAAAAAATCACATTTCTATCGTCAGGATTCAATCGTCTGTCAGCATTTAATTTAATTTATAAACTGAAAATATTTTGAATAAATTCGTCCAAATGACGTCATTTATGTAAACGCAAAAGAAAGAGGGAAAAGGAATTAATAGTAATTATTATTTATTGATATCATTTTGTTATTTTTTTGTAAAATTTAATTAAACGAATTTATAAAATCACTAATTCGGATATTTGAAACGAATATATAAAATAATAATTGCCCAACTGAACGGAAGGAGAATAAAATATCCTGCTTGGTTTTCTATCCTGCTTGGTTTTTTCCGCCAAGCTTTTTAAAAAACGTCAAGACCCCTATAATAGAAAAGCATCAAAAGTTCATTGGGTTTGTTTTCATAATTTTTGGCAACAAATCTAATGTATATTAACGAATCTATCCCTTTTTTGAAGCTCGAATTACGTCAAACCTAAAAGCAAAGGATCCTATACTGGAAAAGTACCCGATTTTCTTATGGACAATATTCAAGTGACATAACATGGTGTAAAATTACCGCGGATAGCAAATTTGTTTAAATATCTTATCAATTGATGCCGAATAAATGCAGGCATGCATGCACAAAATATTTAATTAATTTTGTATGATAAATAATTATTAGAAAATTCGTATATACATATTAATTAAAATAAATAATTTACATATTTAAAATAACATGAAAATATGCTTGATGGTGCACTAAAATAGAGAGAAAATTAAAACCTCTTACTGAAAACGTCTATAACATAGTACTTTTCAATACAGTGGTTCTTAATGTTATTCACAAGCAGATGGAATTTTTCTCATCCTTAAACGCAAAGGAAAAATAGAATAAGTAAAGTCCGAGAGGTAGCCACAATTTAAACCTAACCCTTTTATACAAGCTGGTTTTCAAGTTGTAATTGATTTTACTTATCAATCCCGAAAGCAGTCGTCCGTTGTCGCAACAGCTGTGTATGAGGCCATGATAATGAAAAAATGCCCCATTAAAACGTTACAAGCATGACAACCCAATTACAGATTTACCAATATTTAAAAAATAAAGCACGCTGCCATGTTTTTAGAGGCCTCGAAGTCTGAGCGGGGGTTGGCGAGCGTAGCTCGCAGGGGGTAGGCCCCCTAGTATATATATATTTCTAATTAGGGGAGTTAGAAATTTATCGGCTAATCTTTTGAGAATATTGATAAATAGGACTGTAGCTTAATCTTTCTGTCACACTATCTCTTCCGTTTTTATGATAATGAAACAATATATATTTTTAATTAACTTGCAATAGCTAACATATTTTTAATTAACTTGCAATAACTATTTATTTTTAATTAACTTGCAATAACTATTTATTTTTAATTAACTTACAATAGCTAACATTTTTCTTAAAAGGGAAGTTTAAATAACTCTTTTCACATATACTGCACACTTCTTTCGATAACTAGTTTATGCTTAAAATAAGACAAAGTGTCTGTCAGATTTTTGACTTTAACCCATTAGGTGCCGCTATATATATTAAGCAATTTTTTAATGAAACAGTTGTTTTTTATTTATGACTAGAAAGTCTTTAAGGTATTTCTGAAGAAAAAAATTTAAAAAATTTCAATATTTAGAAAAAACAGCATGTTCCCAAAATGGGAGCAATGGCGCCTAATGGGGGTAAATTTTTTCACAAATTTTACTTATGCCTCCGTGCATTTATGTTTGTTAT
This sequence comes from Maratus michaelseni, assembly GCA_963931845.1. Taxonomy (NCBI): domain Eukaryota; kingdom Metazoa; phylum Arthropoda; class Arachnida; order Araneae; family Salticidae; genus Maratus; species Maratus michaelseni. The sequence goes on from OZ007596.1 coordinate 96,423,490, forward strand.
TTCTCAGTTTTTTCGCTATAAAAGGGATAATATCATTCTGTAACTGATATTTTATGATTAATTCATATACATTAGTCCAACATCTACATTTATAATAAAAATAAAAAATAAAATTTCCGATTCCATAAGCATTTTCACTATCCACCTCTTTATTTTTCTTCAATACATAATTTTTGTTCTACTATTTTACATGAAAATGATTGAACATTTTTTATGCAGCATTATATTACATTTTTTTCGTTTTCTGAAATTGGTTTTTTAACAATATTTTTTTTTTGTTCTTGCATTTTGTTTAGTTTTTTCCATATTCCAATTTGAAGTTCGCCTGAACTTTCATCTGAAATATCAAGCCTGTGTTTAATACTTTGTCTTTTTTAAACACTAAATTAGATATTTCTTGATTGTCTCTTGATTTAGAATTTACAAAAAGTTCTACTCCACCAAATATAACATGGGATAAATCATCACATAAATTATTTTCTATTACATATGTAATAGAAAATATTTTATGCGACATACATATGAGGAAGATATCTTCCTCATATGTTACAATACTGCAATCGGGTGGCAAACAAACGATTTCCGGAACATCCGAAAAATCATCCAAATCTAAAAAATGGTTCAATCATCTTCCATGTAAAATAATCAAAATAAATTATGAAATGATGAAAAATAGAGAGATGGATAGTGAAAATGCTTATGGAACTGCTAATTTCATTTTGTTTTTTATTATAAATGTAAAAGTTGGACTAATTTATATGAAATCTTCTAAAAATATTAGTTTCAGAATGATATTATACCTTCTATAGCTAATAAGTTGAAAAATAAATACCAAAAATGCACGGAGGCATATGGACAAGTTTTCAAAAACCTTACCCCCATTAGGCGCCATTGCTCCCATTTTGGGAACATCTTATTCTTTAGGTAATTGTGATTGATCTATTATACATATTAATTCCGGATCGATGTTGTTTAACATAATACACTGTTATGAACATATTTTAACTAAAAAATATAATTTTTATTATAGAGTTTTTTTTTTAATTTTTTTTTTCGAATACTGCCAAAAAGTTATTTTTCGCCTTTTTTAACACGTTTTAAAAAATAGAAATTTCTAATGAAACTTAACAAAAAAATTTCAGATGTCATCTAATATATTCAAAATGCAAATAACATGAACCTTTTAACAATTTCTAAAATACGCACTTCAGAAAAAAATCTTAAAGCAATGTTCCCAAAATGGGAGCAATGGCGCCTAATGGGTTAACAGAACCTATATTGTATATTTCCAATTAATTTAATTAATTATATTTAATCATTATTATATACTACTGTATTCTGATATATATTTTTCTTTTTCTGTAAAACTTCCGTATGTGATTGACAATGAAATTTCCCTGATCCGATTATATATTTGGGGGATGTTCACGAGATCACTGTGAAAGTACTAATTCGGCTTTGGAAGGAAAATACAATGAGTACTGGATTCTTAGCGAACTGAGATCAGAGGATAATGGATGGGTGGAATGGTCGTGAAGAAATGCTTCTACAGGTATGGAAACACTGTGAAATAAGAAGCACAGCCCCGTTGATTTGGAGAGTGTTGTGAACGGTGGGAGACGTGTTACTCGTGGAAGTGCAGCTAAGAGTGTAGGACGCCAGTGTGATTGGTGTGCCGTCAAGAGGGTAGGACGTGTCACTCATTGATGCATAGCGGAAAGAGTAGGACGTCAGTGCGCAGCGTAGAGGATAGATGTGCAGAGCCAAGAGCGCAGAGGAATGTATTGCATTGCAGAGAGAACGTGCATGGAACAGTTTGGACCAGAGGGAATTAATTACAGCTTAGACGTAACGGTGTGTACGAATAGTGCATAACGAAATAGAGTAAAACGTGCGACCAGGGAGATTGTCCTTCGACAGTCACATACGGCAAATGACAATAAGCTGTATTGACTAATAAAAAGTATCACTGTAACATTTTTTCATATTAATTTAATCAATAAATTATTAGTTGATTATTTGTGTGAGAACTTCTTTTCCAACGTGTCCGGTATCAGTTTAATACCGGTGGTGGCAGCAAATACCATAAGACAAGGATAGGACACGTATACTCTCTTAAAACGAAAGAGCCAAAATAACTCAAGTTGAGCCGAAATCCACTCGTCTCACGATTTGAAAGTGAGCTTCTCATGAAAAGCATGATACTTGCAGGCATAATTATTAAAATGATTTGTAATCGAACTTTTTTTTTCTTTGATAAATGAACTACATCTTGAGTTATTAGCGATTGTTGTCTCAGAACGTCAATATTTTCATTTCCATCGCAGATTCAAAACACATTTTGACAGCATTTTCTGAAAAAAAAATCTGTCTTTAACGAGAAAAAAAAACCCAATTCGATTACATAGTTATTTTAATAAGAACACCTGCCAATTTATACATTTGCGAACAAAAATGTTTTAATAAATGTGTCAGAAAGTAGTTAATTTGTATTTCAGAGCAGTCTTAAAAGTATTAATTTCCTGATGAGATATTTTAAAAAGCGGAAAAAATTCCATGGCCATAGGTTTAACATTAGCGAAAGGAATTTGGTATCCGAAGTGGGGCCCGGACCCACTCTCTTAAAACGAAAGAACCAAAATAACTCAAGTTGAGCCGAAATCCGCTCATCTCACGATTTGAAAGTCAGCTTCTCATGAAGAGTTGAAACAACTCAAGTGAACGAGTTGTTTTTAAGCAACTCATGATTGAGTGATCTCTATTTTACTCATACTTGAGTGAAATCAAATCAATGAAGACTAAATCCAGTAGCACTTGAGTGATTTATAACTAAGTCATATTTGAGTGAAATGAAGTCCTTTAAGACTAAATCCAGTAGCACTTGAGTGATCGGCAACCAACTCATATTTGAGTGAAATGAAGTTATTTAAGGCTAAATCCAGTAGAACTTGAGTGATTTATAATCAATTCAAACTTGAGTGAAATGAAGTCATTTCAGATTTAATCCAGTGATTCGTGAGCGATTGGTAAGCAATTCATACATGAATGAAATCAACTCATTTAAGAGTTAATCCAAAAACCCCTTGGGTGATTTCTAATAAACTCATTCTTGAGCAGTCAACTCACTTAAAAATTACAAAAAAAAAAAAAAAAAAAAAAACCTTGAGGAATTTCTAATTAACTGACTAAATAAAATCAAGTCATTTAAATTGAAATACAGGTGGTGTGAGATTCATAGTAAAGATATTATATTTTAAATGTATATATAGTCATTATGATGTCGCAAATAATATATGATGCGACATCATAGTCATTTTTACCAGATCTGAAATTTTTAGATTTATTTTTTAACCACATTGGAAATTAGCATTTCAAAATCAGTATTATAGCTGTATTTTTTTTTTTTTTACTAAAGGAAATCAAACCAGAAATTTTATTAAATAAAATAAGTGAATCACATAATAACGTTTGACAGTTCATTAAATAATTAATTATTTGGGTTCAAAATGTGTTTTTTTTTTTTTTAAACCTAATGTTTTGCTGGTATACAATATATATAATATTGTACACTGTTGAAGTAATTGTTAAAACAGATCTTAAAACTGGTCTATCTATAACTTAACATGGTAATTAATGGACTCACTTAATAATTTTATACTTCTGAGGAAAAAAAAAATCACTAAAATTTATTCTCATGATACAAATCATAAGAAAGTGGTAAGTCTTACAAAGAAAAAAAAATGAAGGTTTCACGTATAAAATAATTTGTTTTGCTGATTTTAAAATGAGTGCTTTTACTTCATGGGTAAATAAATATTCATCTTTCAAATGAATAGTTATCTATTTAAATAAGACAATGTTCATGTAAATAAACATAAAATAACATAACTTCATGTAAATCAGGGGTTGATGCAGGGTTTTTTTCTTGGGGCCCATTTTTGAAAAGTAAAGGTTATTTTTGTGAAAAGTAACATTTTGTAACGAAAGTTGAAATCCAGTTAATCAAATTCGAACCAAGCATTTATAAACAAAAACTTTTTAAAATCATTTTGCTGAAGTTTTCCTCTCTGGTGAATGTGTTTGTTTAAAAATTACACATTTTAAAACATAAATAAATAATAAAAATAAAATAAATAATAAATAGTATGTTTTATGGAATAGAATTTTGTGAAGGAGACCATTTTATCAAATTGATTTTTGTGAAGGGCCCATTTTATTAAATAGACTTTTGTGAAGGAGCCCATTTTGTGAAATAGATTTTTGTGAAGGGCTCCCTAAATAGGCCCCAAATTTTTCCTGGATCGACCCCTTTTGTAAATAACCATAAAAGAAAAATACCGAGTTTTATATGAATTTGCTTTGGTTTTGAAATAGGATTTATTTTTTGAACTATTTTGAAATATGATGCTGAAAGCTTTGTTAAATTTCTAGCTTCCGAAATACAAGTTGTTTTCTAGAAAGGAGGGGAAGGGGAATTAAAATTCATGGTAAAATGTAATATTTTATTGTAAAATAATAAATTTCATGAACAGGTAGATTATTATTTTAGAAAAAAAAAGTAATTTGCATATTAAATGTATACATATTTATGTTTACATATATGTATATATTCAACAATTAAGTGAAAAGTATCATTTTTTTAATTTTTGTTGTTGTTGTTTCTGAGCTGCTTGAAATATATACCCTCTCCCCTCCCCCCTCCCGACCCAAAAAGAGAATTTTAAAAAGAATATTTGAAAAGATAAAAAATTCTGCTGATTTTTTTTTTTTTTTTTTTTTTTTTAATAATGATTATGTTTTCTATGCAATATTATTCGATACAGTGCATGATATTTTTCAGTTTATATCAATATTATCATTAAATATGTTTTAATCCTAATACTATTTAGGAATATTCACAACGTGAATATTCGGGAATGTATATATTTACCTTATTTTTAACAACATATGATAAAAAATATGGGATTTATACACTTTCATAAATCAAGTATATTTTAAAATATTAGAAAAACAGCGTGTATACTGATAAAGCTACTTTTCAAAACTTTTCATTAACATGAAATAGATATACTAAAGCCTTTCTTATATGTTTTAGATACATTTCAAATAATCCAACTCTCAGCAACATAAAATGACTGAAATTTATGTATGCACTTTCGAAAAGCAAGGCAGGTCAATAAAAACATCCAGGAAAAAAAATTTCAGACTGAGAATAAAATAAGAAATATAATTTGTTTACTTTAAAACAATATTTTTAAAGTCAGACAAGTCAATTTTCAATTTATAGTATTATAAAAGTTAGAGTTCTGAAACATCACTAAATATATGTATATAAACGAACGTACAGTACCGCCGAGACATTTTCTTTAAAAGTTTAAATTGCTACTAAATGCTATTTATAAATCATATTTATAGAAACAACATTAAAAAAAACATAAAGGAGAAGCAAATGATTTGTTTCATTATATTTTAGAGTATTTTTTAATATTTATCCTCCAACTTAAAAGATCTCTAAATGTTCGCTCGTATAAATATTCCTAAATGCTAGGGTTAAGACATATTTAATAAAAATATTGATATAAACTGAAAAATATTACGCCATATATAAAATAACAATTAATATAAAACAGAATCATTATAAAAAGCATAATTAGAATATTTAAAACGTGCTGTTAGCCGCGTAAACTACACACACCATACCAGACGGAGGCAAGTTGTCCCGAAGGAGAAATGCTTGCCTCCACTCGATGACGTCACACGCCTGTCGTCTACTCAGCGGATAGGCATTGTAGAGGGGGACAGTGGAAGTCACGTCAGCTGCGTCAGCCATATTGGCATTTCGATTTCCGCTCGCCAATGATTGCTTTTTTATCGAGTTGAGTTGTTTAGTATTCGCTCTTCTGGAGTGCATTAGAAAAATAAAAATTCAAATCAAGATGAGTGAAACATTTAAAAATTAGCTCATTCACGATCCAATAAATTAGAGCTCTTTTCTGAGAAGCCAAATCCACTCTTTTGTTTTAAGAGAGTAGGAGAAGTACCACGGGGACCGCAAAAGGCGACAACACCATAAAAGTGTCTTAGAAACATTTCATTTCGGAATTCATCAGCACATAAGAACCTCACCTGTAGGTGAAAGGCTGTGATTTTAAAGCTGGTAGACGTTTGGGTTCAAACCTCTTGCGCTCGTCGACCTAACCATTTCAAGTTTTTATCGAAATCCGGTTTCACAGGAAACTAGAAATAATACTAATAAAAAAACGAGCATTGCTTATTGCATGGGATGGTTAAATCCCCCTCTCCCCTAACCTATATAAAATTGTTATCTATAAATTATAATTAATAATTTCATGTAGGTCGTATTATCTGCTATGCAGGGGTCGCATGGGCACCACACCACTCATTGTCACCTTCAATTCAGACACAGCAAGCAATACTTTCTTATTTTGATTAGTGAAAATTATATACAGGCACATGAATTATTAAAAAATATTTATATACAGGTATATGCAACGAAACTGTGTGATCGTCCATCGTTGAGAAAATATGTACAGAATTCGATAAAAATGAATTATCGTTCATTTTGTAATGTCCATAAGCATAACTGCTGATGCCATCCTGCAGCAAATAGCGTTTGTAAAAAATTATTTTTATTTCGAAAAGTTAGAAAATTTCATGGAGATGGAAAATTGCTAAAACAGAAATAACATCATAACCTATCATATAATTTTACATATAAGAAAATCTACATTTTAAAAAAAAATAAAAGAGATTGCATGATTAAAAATAATTTTTTTATATTTTCCACTAATTTACAGCATCCTTAGTTCCTAAACGGTCACAGATCTTTCCAACGATATATCACATAAGAGATGTGTGCAAAATTTAGAAAAGTACCTTCCTTGGGGGTGGCAAAGTGGGGGGATGGACACCGGAGATGCATAATATGATTAAGGGGTCACAGACCTCTCTAACGATATATTACATGAGGGGTTTCGGCAAAATTTTGAAAAGTGCCCACGGCCACATGTGGGCAGAACGCGCCCCCCTCCCCATAATTTTTGACGCGGCTTCATTTAAAAAAAATATGTTATGTGTTGTAAAATTAATATTGTAAATTTTAAAACAGATCGCTTTATGTTATTTCCTAATTGTGTTCGCACCCTTCCCCCTCTCCTCCCGAAAGGGCAAAACGCGCCCCCCACCCTCCTCCACATAATTATTTACACGGCCTAGTTCTTAAAATCATAATATCTCGCCCGCACTGTAATATAAAGCTTTAATTTACCCATAATGCAGTTTAAACAGATTGGATTCGAAAATAATCTATCTTCCTGGTCGAAAGGCTAGTCGAAGCCTGACAGGTCTCTAAAGAAAGTAACGACACCAGAATTTAGAGTTTTTTGATTGGAGGATTTATTTTTTTTACAGAATTAGGTGTTTTGAAGAAAATTTGTGGAAGCGCGTACAAAAAGTGGGAAAAACTCTAGTAAAATAACTCGTTCAACGGGATTTGCTGTGTTAGAATAGCATGGGGAAGTCGCGCTAGAAATAAATAAGCCTTGCGCTGCCACGAAAGGCTTAATAAATAAAGCTATCTTATAACTGTTATTTATTTTCTTCCAGATCAATATAAAGTAAATTTTTATTATTATTATTATTTTAATTACGACTTGTGAACATTGACATGAAAAATCTTAAGGTGGAAACATATTTCGATTACAAAGTTTCTGAATGCACCTGCCCATTTCATGCGTTACCGAACAAAAATGATTTTAAAAATGTATCATAAAGTAGCCAAGTTAGATTTGAGAACAGCCTTAACCAGAAATCTGTTTTAAAAAAATTAAGTCCTTTAAACATCCTTCACAAAAATTTCATCTTAAAACAGGATCCTTCACAAAATTTCTCATCACAAAACAGGCCCTTCACAAATTTTTTCATACCAAAACAGGACTTTCACAATATTCTTTGTCTCATAAATGAACTTTTCCACCTTCACACTGAACCTTTCATAAATTTAATCATTTAAAAATAAAATCAGACTTGTAACCACTGAATTCATCAAAGAACATATTACATAGCATTTTTAAAGATAAAGAAGAGATACAGAGGAAACTGAATATAACGATAATTTTAAATTCACAAAATTATGACTAGAATTTTACAAATATAAGAAAACCATCTCAATTTCACAAAAACAGGACCCTGTGAGAAAAATCTAGACAAACCCATGCCTTAAATATATTTTGATTTTATAGCATTAGAATGTATTTTTTGATTATTTGATATTTCATTGTATAATTCAGTAGTTTGAAATGATACTATAAATAACGACACTGTGAATGTTAACTGAAAGAATTCGTAATTCAAATGAAGAGACAATTATTTATTTATTTAAATAAAGCATTCATTTTAATACACAAAATTGAACATACATTATTTTTTCAGTATTCCGCAGAAGTCCCCATACTTTTCTTTAATATAAATAATTTGCTTCAATCAATCAAATGCAATAAAAATTTCCTTATAGAGGTAGGAATGTGCATTTTAGAAAGAGCTTTAGTCAATGAAATATCCTTTTGAATAGAATCTCTTATTTTGCGACGACACAAATTCTTGAGTGACTCAGGAGAAGCAAGACTTGGAGTTTCTGGAAAGAGTTCTTTAAAACTGTTTAATATAGATGCTATTAAATCTTTTTGATCAATGTACACCACAGCAAGGAATTCTTCGACATCTTTCAAACAGATGGCAGCTTCTGGCAAAGTCGTGACATAAAAATTCAGGCCTTTTGCATAGTCTGCAGATTCTTTATTTGTTAATCTCTTCGTTTCAGAGAAGAGCACAGCTATTGCAGTAACAGCGATTTTTATCAAGTTTGAACCTTCCGCATCTATAGACAATTTTTCAAAAACAGAACTAACAAAATCACGACTTTCAGATATTATTTCATTTCTGCTGAGCCGTGGGTGTCTCAAAGTGTAACTATTGTGACATCTAGGAGGAAAATGTGCAATTAATTAGTTTATCACAAAACTATACATATCCAAAACCAAAATCACATTACAACAACAATAAAATCTGGAAATACAATGAAGTAATAAAGTTATTTATATTTCACCTTGCGATTCAGAGGGATTTAACCTATCTGATGATCACTTTTTTTTTCTTTTTAATAATTCTGTGTTTGACTATTGAAGGACCCCGTTAAGCATGTTCTTTAATAATGTTTTTTTTTTTTTTTTTTTTTTTTTTTTTTAATAGTGTTACGTACGCGAATAATGTTATATAATACTCGACGAAAATAAAAATTTTATGTGGATGGATAAAAGCAATTTCTAATGTAATATTTAAGTTTAGATCAAGAAATAAAATTTTCTTACTTTCCTTTTGGATGCACATTGATAGTGTGATTCTTGATTGTGATATAATACGGATTTAATTAGGTTACTTTTTCTAATATAAATTAATAGCTCTTACCTACTCCCTCTTTTGGATGCACATTTGTAGTGTAATTCTTGATTGTGAATTAATAAGGATTGAATTTGGTTATTTATTTTGTAATATAAATTAATAGCTCAAGAAATCAAATTCTCTTTTCATTTTTCATATTCCAGAATTCACAAATTCTATCATACATTCTATTACGAGCAAATGTTGTGTGTGTGTGATTATATGCAAATTTCATCTTAAAAACGGCTGCAACGATTGTGACGAAATTTTGTATCCTACCATTTTGGGGCACCAAAAAATCATTAGGCTAGGTTGCATGTTCGAGAAAATTTGATTAGTGGGTCATTTTGTGTCAGCATGGGTCAGGGTCAAGCTAATTGTATCTAAAAAACGGTTAAAAGAATTTTGACTAAATTTTGTAACCTACAATTTTCGGGCACGAGAAGACTATTGGGCTGGGTCACATGTTTGAAAACTTTTGATTAGTGGGTCATTTTTGGTTCAACGCGGGTCAAGTTAATTTTAACTAAAAAAACAGCTCTAACGATTTTGATTAAAATTTGTATCCTACGAGTTTCGGGCACGAGAAAATCTTTGGGCTACGTCACATGTCCAAAAAAATTCGATTAGTGAGTCATTTTTGAGTCACTGTGGGTCAAGCTAATTTTATCTAAAAAAGGCTCATACTATTTAGACTAAATTTTGCATCCTATGGTTTTCGGGCACGAGAAGAGTGTTGGGCTAGGTCACATGCTCGTGAAAATCCAATTAGTGGGTCATTTTTGGGTCACTTTGGGTGAAGCTAATTTTATCTAAAAAGCGGCTTAGACTATTTTGCCTAAATTTTAGTTCCTACGGGTTTCAGGCAGGAGAAGACAATTGGTTAATTTCACGCGAAGTTTGACATAGAGACCCTTTTTAAAAATTGAACAAATTTACTTTTTTTTCATTTTAATTTATAGAAAACATATCAAATCTATTGAAAACAACAAGAAAAACATTATATATGAAAAAGTAATTTTTTACCGTTAATTTCTTTTTACTTCTTACTTTGAAACAAAATATCAGCTCTAATTATCCAAACTTTGATATCAATTGAAGCATTCAAGTATTACATAAATCTTATTTTTTAAATTTTATTTTGAAAACTGACTCACTACTTTCTAAAAAAACACAAAAATTACCATTAATAACCTTTATATTTTTTTGTTAGAAGTCCGACATTTTTACGTTAGTGCCGTGTCATGTCTGTCACAGAAAACATATATTTTTTAAGTTTAAACAAAATGTATAATTGTATAAAATGTTTATAGTTTATTTTCTCTTTCTGTATATCACAACAAACAAATTATAATGAAAAGGGAAAATAAAGTCAGAAAAATAACTGAAATATAAGTTTAAATTTTGTCATGTCTGTCATAATCCGTTTTTTTAATTTATTTTCATTTTACTTAATTTTTCTCATTATTGGTAGCAACACCTTTTTGTACCACATTAGTAAATACCTCAACTCAACTCAAAAATTATTTTGATTTCATACCAAGTGATATTTTAGGCTTCAAAAACATGCAGTGTTCATAAGGACATCGAGCTCTACAAGAAGTTTGTAGAAGGACTTGAAGAAAGTGAACTTGACTCTCAATTCATATTAAACAATGGACAAAATCAGCAAATAAAACAGTCGTACAAACCAAAAATCATGCTGCATTGTTAGATTTATTAGAGAAACAGCATACATATTTCTTGTGGCATGTTTATGTAAAGTGCATACAGTCTAAATTCTTTATGAACTTAAAACAGAATCTGACTTATGGGGAACTTTCTTTTCAAGCTGAATTTAGAAAAATTTACTCTCAGACTCTCACACTTATCAGGATGAAAATTCAGTCTGCACATTAACAGAATACATCTTTTACACTATATCACTATGGTCTGTTATCGTGATAATGCCAAAGCTACTGATGTCAGTTCTGAGCCTTATGTCATGATGTCTGATTATAACCATTATGATAAGTATGCAGTCACAGTGTTTAATAAATTGGTACTAGAAAGTTTTCCAGAAAAACACCTAGAGTGCAACAGATTCCAATCAGATGAACTTCAGAACACTTTGGACAAAAATATACAATTTTTACAACGACAATGAACTAAGCTATCCACAATGTGGTATTTCTCAACTATATCAAATGGCAAAGGCTGTATTGATGATGTAGGCGGGATAATAAAGTTAGGGGTGATTGTGGATTCATGAAAAAATACCTGAAATTTTAGCGAGAAAACGTTTCAGTATGGAGAGAGAGGGGGGGGATATAATTTATTACAGGGAGATCAAATTATGAAAAATGTGAACTTTAATTATGTTTAGCAATCATATGAAAAAGAAATGTAGTCTTATTTTATGAATTTGACTATCAGAAAAACAGAATTTCTGTACTAAAAATGAAAAAAATACCTGAATTCAGTTATATAACCTGAACACAATCGCCCCTGTAAAGTGCTGTGTTTGAGAAGTTGTCGAGCCAGAAAGGCAGATCCCAGAATACCTCTTGAATTTGAAAATGATGCTGAGAAAATCTGTTCTGGAATAAATGTCCTGTATGAGTCAGACGAGAAAATACAAGTAGAAACTACTGGATGAGATGTGGATCACTAATGGTCATGAAATAAAAAAAAAATACCTGAAACAAGAAGAGCTCATTGTTTTCGCTAATATTGATCCGGTGTAGTATTTTACATCTTACTGTGAAAAGGGTACTTTATTTAATTTCCGCTCTGGTAAATGTGTTTAAAAGACTGTAGCACAGGAAAAAACAGAAAATCTGAAACTGTAATGTGGACAGTGGGTCATTGCAAAGTCTGATAATGTAGAATTTCACGGGCTAATGCCAGAAGAACAATATTAAATGAAATGTTTAGTGCCGGTTAAAATGAAAGTAATGTTTAAATTTGAATCTTATGTGTATGTTGTTTGGTATAAAAAGGAGCAAATTGTATTAGCAGTATAGTTCCTATGTTACTGAATTTTCGGGGATTTTAAACATTTTAAAATTTTATTTTAAGACTTTTTATTAAAAATGTAACACATTATATATCAAAAACAACATTGTACATCATTTATGAAAAATACCATTAAAATATAAAAAGGAATATGCAATGGTAGTTTGAATTTTCACACGTGTCATGTCTGTCACAAATCCTTGTCATGTCTGTCACGCTGTTAAATAATTTTTATTTATTTATTTAATTTTAAATTTCAGAACTTTTTTTAAATTATATATCAGAAGAAAGCTTTGTTTGCGCGAGCAAAAATTTCTGAACTTCAAATGTGTCCCAATTTAGAGCAATTGGGTGAAAATGAAAGGTACCTCAAAATCATGTCTGTTTTTTGTCATGTCTGTCACAGCATATTTTTACCTTATTAATTTAAATTATTTTTTGTTAGATTAAAAGTTTTGTAATATTTGTAAATAGTGTACATATATGTATCAGCACACCAAAATTTATTAAGATTAATTAATATTTAGTACTTCAAATTTGACAAAACAGTTGTCTGAAGTCATGTCTGTCACAAATGAAATTAACCAATTGGGCTTGGTCACATGTTCGAGAAAATTTGATTAGTGGGTAATTTTGATTATGTGTCACTATGGGTCAAGCTATTTTTATAAAATAAAAGGCATTATAGTAATAATACAGAAAAAAAATATATCGAGTTGAACTCAAAACTTATTTTGATCGAAAATAGCTTCCCTGGTCGTTATCATTTAATTAATTTAATTAATTACCCAAAATAAAATCACGTTTTCCGGAATTTATAACTTTTGTTCTTATTCAATTTAATTTTTATGTTAAAAATAATTAGATAAGCTACTTGAGGTTATTCGCTATTGCCACACATCCGGTGTAATTCTTGATTAGCACATTTTTATTTTTTACAAGATTAATATCCTCAAAATATTCACGTTTATTGCTGTCGTTGTATGAGTGAGAGGAATCCGATATGTGTAAAGTAAAGGTTTTAAGGCTGTTCTGATATAACCTGCTCAACAAACGCGAAATTTTCTGACACAGTTTCTGACTCCTTTTTAAACGCAATGGCATAAAATTGACAGGCCTCACTATTGTACCGATTTGGAGTCGAAATGAAATTTCTGTTTTTCGATAATTGAATCACTTATCGAGTTCTAAGCGATTTGCGCCACGTGACGTCATAATTTTCTCGTTTCTTGTGCTGTTGTATCGGGAATTCGGTTCAAAACATCGACTTTGAGAGTTTTTCTGAAAAATCTTCTGCCTTTACCAAAAAAAAGAGCAAACGTCTTTCACTTGCAAAGTTCCTGAATAAGAACCCCTGCCAATTTTATGCGTTTCCGAACCAAAATGAAATTAAATTATATGTCATAAAGTAGACAGTTTGGATTTGAGAACAGACTTATCAAGTACGGTGAATTCTTATTTATGTTTACGAAGATGTTATATAGTATTGATAGCAGGTATGAAATATTGTTATTTCATCATTATATTCGGACATGAAAGCGGGAAAAGAAAAAAAAAGTGGACAAAAATTTTCAACTATACAATGACAGTAAATTCTCGTAATTTAGACACGTTTTAAGAAGTGTTTATACAATAAACTGAAATATGATTATGTGTATAAATATTATTTTCTTTTCATATTTTAGACAATTTTTAAAATAAAATTTAAACTAACAATAAATGCGTGTTTATTGAATCAAAAAACTGGAACGGAAGACAGTTTTCTAAAATTGTAAATCCAAATATATATTGAATGAATTTATGTGACGTACAGTGATTAATTTTTCGAAACAAGATTCCTTCCCTCCTCCCTCATGTACACAATTTTCAGATGCTCATAACACAAGCTGATGTTTGATTTCCAAGCTCTTCTGCACAGCAATCCAGAAACTCCAAGAGTTTAGGTAGGCAAAATCAATCCATCAATCTCTCTCTCTCTCTCTTAATTCTTTTTTACATTTTTGCACCAATTTTAAGAAATTCCAAAATCACTTTCAAAACAGTGGAATTCTTTCATGTCTGTATATTGTTTGTTGTTTCTGCAGGGGTCGATGCAAATGTTTTCTTTCTTTGGGGCATATTTTGTGAAAAGTAAAGTTATTTTTTTTCTGAAATTTATTATTAAAGTTCACATTTTAAAACATAACATAACAAAATAATTAATTTAAAAAACAATAGTAAGTTTGTATGGAATAGAATTTTGTGAAAGGCCCTATTTTTATTAAAAGTAATCTTGTGAAGGGGTCTGTTTTATTAAAAGGAATTTTGTGAAGGATTCTGTTTTATTAAAAGGAATTTTGTGAAACGGCCATTTTATTAAATTGATTTTTGTGTATAGGAGCTAATTTTATTAAATAGATATTTATGAAGGATCCCTAAATAGGCGCAAAATTTTGCCTGGATGAACCCTTGTTGAGTAAGTAATAAAGGCTGGTTAAAATGAAATTGAAGAGCTATAGTGATTTATAGTCATAAGGCAAGTGAACATTTAAGCAATTTTAAATTATGAAATAAAATCCTACACAACTACATTACTAAATTTCAAATTAATTCGAGTTTAGAAAATATGTATATATTATTTAAGGTGCTCACTAAAACTAATAAAAGAAATATAAGTTCAAACAAAAACGAAAAATCACGCTTCAAGCATAAATTATGAAAAACTTTCCAACACATTCAGAATACTGTAACAAAACTTCACAGTTTAATAAGGGGAAAGATGATGTCTAAGTAAACAATTTGGAAAACGCATGACACAATTGAAAATTCCAGTAATTACTATTAATTGTCGACAAGATATCCAATTTTTTCTAAAATTTACTTCAGTTAGGAAACGCATAACACAGTTGTAAATTCCCCTTCAGCAATTTCCGTCAATAAACGGAAATGTAATCGAGATCGTATGTGCTGCCCTGCACATGACTTATAGATGTTATACACGCCAAGTAATAGACAGAAAATTAGATTAATTTTAAAACGCACCACAACTTAAAACGCTCTACCGGGTATGTTTGCCCCCCACCCTCTAAACAACGCTCAAATACAGCCAATGGATTAGTTTCTTTTTGTTCGTAAACGAATCAAATTAGCAGGTGGTCTTATTTTAGAATCTTCGTAATATCGTAATTGAATTGCTTTTCCTTAAAGACGGAAGGTTTTTCTGAAAATACTACATTTTGAACCGAATTTCTGGACGCAACACGCAGGAAAGGAAAAAAAAGTGCCGTCCTGAGATAATAATCGCTTATAACCCAAGATGTAATTCATATATAGTAAAATAGTAAAAACTGTCCGATTACAAATCACTTCAATATTTTTTCCTGCATGTATCACACTTTATTTCAAAGTAAGTCAGAAAATATGTGAAAAAGTTTCGCAATTTTCAGAGAAAAAAAAAAAAAAAAAAAACTAGTCGGATGTGACAATCCCAAAACTTGTTTCTGTCTCATACTTCAAAAAGCTTCATTTTTTTAATTATTTTTAATCTATAATATTAGAAAGTATTGTAATCAATATTTTTCTCAACTACTGGTTTTCGACAAATTTACTCGTTTAAGAGTCAAAAACATATTTTTTTACTAAATGTCTATCTGTCCGTGTGTCCTCTTTGTATCAAATTGATAAAGTTATGCAATAAAATTGAATCAAATTTCATATATATGTTTTTTACTATGGCCAGTTGAATTTGGGGATATTTCACCCGAAGGGGTCGCCGTGATAGCGATTTTTGGTCCTTATTTTACCATCGGAAAGTGTGCGAAGTTATGCAAAGAATTGAATTAAACTTCATATACATGTTTTTGACTATGGACGTCAGATATCAGTTG
This sequence comes from Maratus michaelseni, assembly GCA_963931845.1. Classification (NCBI taxonomy): domain Eukaryota; kingdom Metazoa; phylum Arthropoda; class Arachnida; order Araneae; family Salticidae; genus Maratus; species Maratus michaelseni. The sequence goes on from OZ007596.1 coordinate 96,439,809, forward strand.
AAAATGGGAATATTTCCCCGGGAGGAGGCGCTTTTTATCGATTTTTGGCAGTCAATGAACAATTTATGAATGTATTTTGACAACATTTTATAGTTCTATGTAATATGATAGATCGAGATGTGGATAAAATTTTGGAGATATTCGGCCTGAAGGCGTCGCTGTGTTTGCGAATATTGAAGTAATAACATGTATGAGATTGAAGAAAGTTTTGGGATTGGCACATCCGCCTATAGTTAATTATTCATTTTAAAAACAAAGAAAGTTGGAAATTGGACGTTAAACGTGACAAATGAGATGAGTTCGTACTATACCTAGTTTTACAATGTAGAAAAAAAAAAACTGATGTTATTTCATTGAAATGAATTATATCGTCTGTTATGAGCGAAATGGTCACGCCATTTTTTTCTTTTTTATTACGTATGCCAAGTTTACAGATGCGATTATATTTCTGACACCAGACAGCGCTGCAAAATTCACCGTGGAGATCTTGCTTTACGAATGATTACATCCATGGGTTAATATTTCTATAACTCAAGTTGAATGACTCTCTTGTGTTTATTTACTTTAATGTTTAATGTATTGAGATATTCGGCTGTTAATCTAATTTCCACTGAAGTTATCTCAAAATCTATAGATTTTTAATGTAACTCATCTCTCAAACAAACAATATTTTTGAACCATTTTTCTAAAAATCTAACTTTTATGCAATTTTATTGGAAAAAATAATTTTTAATAAAAATGGCCGCTTGGCAGATGAAAAAAAGAAGTGGTCAGCCCGTATTTGTTTTCCTCAATCACATGACTAGCGCTTTTATTATATATAGATTACGTCTCATATAATTTAATAGAATAAAGAAAACTTTTATTAATATCTTTTTAAGGTTTGATTTGATTTCCATAGAATTTGACTCGACAAAATTCTGCAACGCTTATATATATTAATTTCAAACCACTCAGTTGGGAAGTTTTTGCGCTGTTATATGCGGACAGGCAGACCAGACCACGAATATAGGTCTACGTTTTTATATAATTACGAACGCATATAAAAAGGAAAATGGAACCGAAGCTAATGCTATCACAGCGCCCCCTTCTGGGGGACTATCCCTGTTTTCAACTGGGACGTCAAGTCCATAGTCAAAAACGTATAAATGAAGTTTGGTTCATATCTATGCATAACTTCATCCACTTTTCGATGATACTAAAAAGACATACAGACACACGGGCAATTTGTAAAAACGTGTTTTTTGAGATTTTTGGCCCCTAAAATGTGTAAAACCGAATTCGTTTTTTTTTTTTTTTGTAATAAAACTTTCTTCTATTATAGATAGAAAAAAGTAAAATAATAAAATAATAATAATAATAATAAAACCTTAACAAAGTATTTCATAATGAAAATGCATACTCACAGTTTCGTAACTACCAACTTGAGGGTTTCTTTAACAACATCTTTGTTTGGACTGCCAGTTAATCCATATTTTGCCAGAAATTGTAGAACAACAGATTGTCCTCGTAGGACGTGGCCAAGTGTCAGTATAGAGAAGAACTGTCTGTCTCTAAATCCGAAATTATTTTCTTTTGCTTCATCACTTGTCACCAATACTAATCGTGAATCCTCATGTTTGAAGTGCATTGGATAACTCAATTCCATACAGTTTCTACAAGGACTCAATGGTGTATATCCATTAAGTACTTGAATATATAAATGAATAAATTTTAAAATAAATTCATCATCATGGCAGTTAAACATACACAATAGTTTTAAAGTATATTCTTTAAATATTCGCTGAAAACAAAGCTTGCTCCATTCAGTTTTATGATCGTTAGAAAATGCTTCCACTATTGTGTTGTATTGATGTGCATGATATTCCCATTCAAAGTTATTTTGTTCTTTGGCAGATTTAACGAGAGGCTCAAATGCATCTTCCACAACTCGTAAAAATTCTATTTTTCTTCTTGCAATATCCTCGCACCCAGCATCGTTTATCAATTCTTCCATTTCTTCAATTTCTCTGTGCCAAAAGACTGTAGCTAAAGGATAGAGCCAAAGAACCTGTAACAAGATAGAACTTCTTTGCTAGAGCTTACAGCAATCTCAAGATTATTCTATCCTGAGGTGTTATTTAGAACATGATTCTGATACCAAACGGAAGGGTTAACCCAAAGAAGGTATAATAATAACCTGTTTCCTATTGAAGTTCATTGGGTAATCCACCCCACAGACGTGAACGAACACATATAATACCGGTTTGCCAAATTTGGCAATTTATCTATTTTTTGAAGGATGGGTTTTGAAGAATGGATTCTTAGATAATCCAGTAGGTGTTGGTTTTGCACGAGTTGATAATACAATAGGAGAGGTTGAGGATCTTTGATAGTTTATATTAAAATACTAGTAATTTGTGTTTGACATACAATAACAAGTCAGTTTGCCTCTTATAAATTGCTTATTACGAAATACATAGCTTATTATCTTTTTTACAGCATAATATTTCAGAAAAAAGCACTGAACGACTTTTTAAAATTAACATTTTTATATAACTCGGTAAATAGTGTCAAACCTCACCCCTTCAGGCAGATTTAACCCGACAGAAGGCGCGCACACAGCACTGACGTTGGAGATCGCGCGGTGTGACTGAGTCACCCCAATCAGTTTTATTCAAATATTGTGCTATAAACAAGAAAAATATCATTTGATTTTAACAAAAAGTTCATTAAATCATTAAGGAAGTATACTTCTTCAATTAAAAAAAAAAAAAAAAAACTTTTATAATGTTTAAGAAAACTTTACAATCAAAATAATTACATACCTTTATCAGGAGTTTTAAATATACATACATTTCTAGTAAGCATAAGAAGAATGATTTTTACAGGTAAAATTATCATACTTTATGCAAGAAATTGTAGTTTTACTGTCTTTAAATCTGTTTAGTTCTGTTATATTGCGTGCGATACTTTTTACTCCTGCTAAATAACTTATTATATTTTAAGATAACGTTCTCACTTTTTGATTTGTTTTTTTTTTCTTTTTCCAAAACTGTTTTATTTTTGCTAACAAAAATACTTTCTTCTAAATCAGAATTTTAATAATAATCTTTATCCTTTTGTTCAAACTCACTTACGCTGTCGTGAGAACTATATATTTCCTCATCAGGTTCATTTTCACCAGCTTGATCAATTTCTTCTCCAGAAGACTTAACTTTAGCTAATAAATTTCTCAAAAGTTCCATTTATTTTTAATAGTCTGTAAGTTTACGTTTGCACGACATTATTTATTAAATAATTCAACGCAAAAAACAACATAAACACTTCAGAACAGAAAACTACGCTGCTTAGAATGAGAAATTGCGAAGCAATAACGGTCGCGTGGGGAGACTGAGTCACCCCCTTTTTTTTTTACATGGATTCCAAAAAACGTTTTTTTCACGCGTAGAAAGGAAAGGAATGTAAAAAATAACATTACACCTAACAAGGGGAGAGTCAGGCAGGAGGATACTGAAAGGATGATTGATTACAGAGAAACATTTTTCGCGGGACTGATGTTTTTCTAAGACTGGGGTGACTCTGTGCCCCGCGCGATCTCTCTCGGGTTAAGCCGCATTTCCAAGAAATATTCTTCCTCGCTCAAAAACGCAAAATTTTTTGATACATTTTTAAACATAAAATCATAATACTTGTAGAAATGATTATTGAAATGATTTGCAATCGAACAGTTTTTCTCCGATAAATAAATTGCACTTTGCGTTATAAGCGGTTGTTGTCTCCAGGAGGCCTTTCCTGCTTTGCCGCGTCCGGAAATTCTGTTCCAAATGCCAAAATTAACAGAAACTTCAGGAAAATTTTCTGCCTTTATTAAAAAACAGAAAAAACAGTTCGATTACATGGTTTTTTAATAAAAGTTCCTGCCAATTTGAAGCGAACAAAAATGAATTAAAAAATGTGTCCCAAAAGCAGCCAGTTTGGATTTGAGAACAGCCTTAACAGACACTATCAAAGCGATTTGAAAGCATTTTTCATTTTTCGAGAAATGCTTGAGTTATAGGAGTAAAAGGAGTTGAATTAAAGGAGTTTGCTATCTCATAGCGGCTTTTCTCTGGACAGCAGTAGATAATAATTGGGGGTTCTACGCCAGCGGCGTACGCGGCGTATGACCTCTGAAGGTGAAGTTCAAGGTTACCGGAAGTGGCAGGTGTGGACACCGGAAGTCGCAGGTAGGGATAACAGGCATGTTGAGACAGGAAGTGAACAGGAAGTGTAGATAGGAAGTTTAACCGGAAATGTGACAGGAAGTGAATGCGATAAGGGAGAGAGGGGGAGGGCTTATTTTTGTGGGGGGCTTATGCTAACCTGAAATAAAAATGGAATTATTTCTTACTTTGTAAAAATTTAACATAAAATGTATCTTTTTTTTTTTTTTTTTTTTTTTTTTTAAACTTGAAATAATTTTTTTTTTTTGCTAACTAACACATGAAAGAAAATGGAAATCTTTCTGACTTTGTTTTACTTTATAAAAGTTAGCATGAAATTTATTTTAAGACTGGAAACGCGACAGGAAATAAGATCGGAAACGGGATTAGACATGCTTTTTCCAAAAAGGGTTTTCAGGAAGCAGTAAACATGTTTTAGGAACATGTTTGGGAGCTTGTTGGAACAGGACAGGTGGTTTGTGAGACCGGAAGTAATTAAGATAAGAGAGATAAAGAAGGTGCATGATTAGACATATAGATTTTGTTCTTTGTAGAGGGTTAAATTATTTTTGGATGTTATTTATTTTTTAGTGTTTTGAATTTTATTTATTCTTAAACCGTTATAAATTATTTTTTTCTATCATTTTAATTTTTAGTGACACCAATTTTAGAAGTAATTGCTCATTAAAAGAATTATTTACAACGCTGGCACGGGCAGGAATTGAACCCACTATCTTCTATGTGGAAGACCATTGTGTTTATCCACTGTGCTAGTGGGAACCTGTAATGTTATCTCTTTAAATGCAAGAGATGGGGACTTCAGACATGTATTGAGATATCTTTATCATAGTTTTAATGAACTGCAGGAAATTGTCTTTAGCTATTGAGTAATTCGAGAGTTTTGGTTTAATATGAATGCTATTACATCTGTTTGTTTAATTTATAAGCGCATTTCTCTTACAACACTCTGTCAACAGATCACTTCCATATTCGAAATAATAATTTAGAGGAAAAATTTTTATCTGAAAATACTATGAAATTTTATTTATAGAGATTGACAAAAATAGTATGCCTAATTCTTTCTTGTATTAACATTATATTCGAAATAGAGTTTTGTTACGAAAAATAACGTGTTTATACATTTTAAAAACGAAAGCAAAGTGATTTTAAAAAATGTAAATATAAGCTATACACCCACGCATTTTTGTTATTGAATTAAATTACAAGGCTTAATATTGTATTCAGCGTAATATTTTCTTATAAAAGCCGTTTCACAAACTTGTATACTAAAAGTAATGTGTCATTTTTAGGGGAAAAAATTAATTCAAGTCATTGAGACTAATCCTTTAGGGGGGAAAAAATTTGTCATACTTCTTTGTGTTACATTATATCTTCCGTTTTTTAAGTTTACAAATTTGTGGACTAACTTAAATAATCGTTTTTAGGATACTTAAACAATATATATATATATACTTTTTAATTATATAATTTTTTTTAATTGACTTGTAATATAGCTTTTTTTTTCTTAAAAGGGTACTGTAGAATAACTTATGTCACAAATACTACATCCTTCTTTAGTTAAATATGTTTCACTTAAGACATGACAAAGTGTCTTAGAAACATTTCATTTTGGAGTTAAGTGATTAAACAAGAAAAATATTATTTATATAAACACAACACATAAGACCAGTGACTGAGAGGTTCTGGTTTTAAAGCTACTAGACGTTTGGGTTTAAACTTCTCTCGCGCTCGTCGACCTAACCGTTCGGAGTTTTCTTCGAACCTTGTCAATATGAGTTAGGAGCCCTTAGAATGACCCCTAGAGTGACCTATATCCCAAGCGTAGATAATCGGTTTTAACAAATAACCAACCATCCACAACACATAAGACATTTTAGATCATTACATAAGACATTTTAGATTATTACATTTAGTTAAGAAGTGATTTGACGTGCAAAATATTATTTATAAAATCATACAATAAGAGAATTTTAAAGATTTTTTCCTTTTAAATGAACAATTTTTAGTGACTATTTAACTTATTAAAGAGAGCGGGTATTTTGTTTAGAGTTATACGATTAAAATAAATTTTCAATAGATTTGACTTTATACAACCAACATTTTTAAAAAAGGGAATGGAATCTAGTTTTTATAAATTAACGTTTTTCAATTTTACAAATACTTCACACCCCGTCTTTTTTCCCCCTCTTTTAGTAGACTTTACATACATAAGACATAAAAAGCGTTTTAGAATACATCATTTAGAAATTAAGTGGTTTGATAAATAAAATATTATTTATAAAAGCAATAGATACGAGAGTAATAAGGATTTTTACTTACATATGTACGAACTTCTGATAGGTAAGACTTTCTAAATCATTGTGCAAGAATTAAGTGGTTATTGAACTTATAACATTATAGGATGAAATAATCACGTGACGTATTTTTAAACCAATAAAATGTCAGTATTTTCAAACAAATAAAAAGTTAGTATTTTTACATGAGCGCCCTCTATCATTATATAAATTTCAATGAAACGAGTTCATAACATTCTACTGTGACCTGATATCGTTGTAATAGGTTGTATTTTTCATTTAAGTTATTGTGGAACGAGTTATGAATTCTTATGTTGGTGATGTAACCAACTTGGAGTGTCAACACTCATCACCAGAGTTAAATAATCAAGAGATGGATTCTACACTTTTATCCAAAGAAGGACTCGTTTCGAATTATGAAGTGAAACTCACCTCATCAGGACTAAAGAAACAGAAGTTACCCCATGTGCGTAAGATGTGTAACACAGCATTTCCTCGAAAAGTTAACTTAGTGTTTCATATGAAAAGTCATCTAAAGGAAAAATATTTTTGCTGTGAGGTGTGTGCTGAAGTTTTTTCACAAAAGAGTGATTTACGTAATCATCAAAAGATTCACAAATTGCCCAAACAATACAAGTGTAGTGATTGCAACGAGATATTTTCAAGAATGTCTGACTTATTAATACACAAGAAGACCCATAAGATTCGTAAACAATATTCATGTGCAAAGTGTTGTGAAATATTTAAGTGTGAATCGGATTTTTTACAACATTGTGATACTTTTCATAAAGTTTTACCTAACATTGCGAAATCACCCTGTTTAAAAGATTTGTTATTTGAACTTATAGGGAAGCTTATAGATTAGTTCGAACTTATAGTGAATTAAAAGACAAAATGATATGCAAAATATATGAACTAGAATTAACAGACCAAAACATACATGTACATGCTGAGAATGCCTTTTTAAAGTTGTACAACGGCTTTGAAGATTTCACAGAACGAGTGTTTAATTGGACATTATGAAAATTTTTGAAATTAGAATTGATTACAGCTCAATATGACAGGCTTATTTGATTTGTATTATTTTAAATGATTAATAAATAGTTTGATTGCGAAAAAAGTGTTTTCTTTAGCATACACTGTGTGACTTTTAAACTAATGTTGTGTATTTTGAATGTGTCAGAGAAAACAGGAGTGTGTTGACATTTAAAAAAAAAGATTTCACATAATATAAAAGTTTTACAATAAAAATTGACTTACCTAAAGTTTTTTCAAGATAGTCACGATATCCTTTCCATTACAATTATTTTAAGGAAATAGAATTTAATTTTGTTGTGAATAACACTTTGTTGTTAACATCACGTGGTTTGTCTTATCATAACTATGAGATCCTAAGATCACTTCCTATTAACATGATAACGAAGAGTAAAAAAATGACTAATGCAAGCCGATTTTCCTGCCTAAACTTGTTATCAGCTTGCATGAGTGACTCATCTTTACATGTGTGGATTTGTATGTTGAAAAAATGATTGCTATGTTTAACCCGTGTAGACGATTTTTATCCGGAAGCTGTTTGAACTACCAAATTTCAGATAGCACACATTTTACTAGAACATTTAAATATTTTAATGTCTTTTCGCCCGCAAATTGGAAACTTAGGATTATCACCTTTACATCGAGACATGGAAGGTAGAAAAATAATAACTTTACACTTAGACAATATTTTAATTTAAGAAGAATTAGACTTAACACATTGTTAGAGTTTCTTTGAAAAATATCTAGTTGGTTGTAAATTTTAGAAAATTCGACCTAACGAAATTAACACACTTAAAAATATCTAGTTGGTTATACATTTTATAAAATAAGCAACAAATAAACATTTCGATACATTGACAAAAGAAAATAATTAAGTTTAAGTAAACTTTACACTTAGACAATATTTCAAACTAAGAAAAATAATAACTTTACACTTATATAACATTTTCAACTAAGGAAAATTAATAACTTTAAAAATCAGACTTAACACATTGTTAAAGTTTTTTTAAAACAACACAACATTTTCAAAGCAGTGGAAATAGTATACCTGAAAAAAATTCAACTTAGTGGAATTTAATAGTGAAATTTTTTAACCTCACTCATTTAAAAAATAAAACTTTGTAAATTTTTTCCATTTTTAAAATAAAACTTATTTAAAAAATAAATAAGCAACTATTAAACATTTTGAATGTCTTAGACAAAGTGTGTATAAATTTGTTGAAATTATATAAAACATGAAAAATTTCATTACTTTTAAAAGAAATTTTAGTTTTGGTGAAATAAACTCGAGGTATTTATTATATGTTACTTAAACTACATGAGATTTGATTGAAAATGTGTTACTTTTAATCACTCACAAGATAAGACATGATGTTACAATATACACATAGGAATGACATAGGAATTTCAGATGGGTTTTTCTCCCACACATGACGTCACTGATAACATATTTACTGATCAAGTCATAAAATCATAGTTTAGGTAGGTTTTTAAGCACGAAGTTTAGTTGAGATTTAAGATATTTGAGAAATATAAACTACAACTTTGGCTACTTTTTGAAATTTCCCCCTACATAAGAAAAAGAACATAGAAAAATAAAATGAAAAGTCGTATTTGAATGGAATCAAATTATTATCCTTTCACTTAACAGCTGAATGCGTCGGTAATTACATCACAAAGGCACTGATAACAACTGATTGAATATATTGTGTTTCTTTTTTAAGGTTAAATTGATTTAATATTCAAGTTATTTCTTAATGATACACTTAAAAACAATAAACTTAATTAGCATTCAAAAAGCAAACGATCACATTATTGTGTAAAACAATCAAATGTTTTAAAAGTCACGAGTTAAAATTTGAAATGACTTAGAGTTTAAGTAGAATTTAGATGTGAACCTTTTAAAATGAAATAATAGTTTTTTGTATCGCCCTCTGTCGGTGGGTAATAGAATTAAGAGATAATTAAAAGTTTTAACTTGAATTCGAGCCCACAACAAAAATTATTTTTCGGTTTTATAATTTAGGGTAGGTTTAACTGAGCAAGCCATGATATTTCAGTATTTATAGACGATTTAAGATATTCGATAAAGGAAATCATCTGAATTTTTAATTTAATTGAAGGGTTTACTGCTTAAAGTACTACAAAATGAGTACAACACGATGCATAGTTTTTTAATTAATTATATTTTTCGAAAGATTAAATTTACTTATTGATAAACTTAGGATTTATGTTTAAAGTGAATAAATTTGACATGTTAGGTTCACTTAATAACAGAGGGTTGAATAAGTTATTTTTAATAAAAATAAAGTTTACTAAAAGTTTTTAAAGTTAAAAAAATATAGTTTTAAAAAATTTAAAGTTTACAAAAAGTTTAAAAATCTTTAAGTAAATCAAAATTAACTTTTTAATTTTAACTATTGAGAGACTATAATCTAACTGTTTATCCTTGTAACCAACTGGTGCATATCAACTATATACTCTGTATCTGCATATGCGCAGAAAAACATAGACATTTAATCTAACTTGAGTTCGACTTTAAATTATTTGCCAACTTTTAAGTTTAATTACTATACACAACTCGATTACCTTTCCCACAAAACACCTTTCAGAAACAAAACAGAAATTAACACTTACCGAAAAACACGTCCACTTTGGGTGTTAGTCTTCACGCAACTAACGTTTCTCCCTTATCTTTGCTAGGGGGCGCTGCAATCGCCGCTAGAGGCGTTAGTAGTCTTCAGGTGTGTGATAAGAATAAACTTTAAATCCAACTTACACTCGCTCAGTCATTCTTGCTTCTCTCTACCTTGCTAACAACCGTTTGCTGCTGGCTCATTGTTTGGTTGTTTAAACTTGTTGAATGACGTCATCATGTGTTTGTCTAAACTTGTCCAGTCTTGTTTTTATGCAGTACGTCTATTTAGATGAGTCATCACTCGCTTATCTTGGTTGACTTGTCCAAACTTGTTTTTGTGTGGCACGTCTATTTGGGTGAGTCATCGTTCGCTTATCTTGCTTTACTTGTTTGAACTTGTCTAGTATCCACCACCTCATCTCTTTTGTCATAGCTTGAATATACTTTACACCAATCACTTAAATATAAAAGTCTTGTCACAACTTACTTAAACTTTGATAAAAATATTAATTATTTATAAATTTCATCAAATTCTTATTTTTCTGATACATTTACTATGTAATTTTCGTTCAAAAATATGGTAAAGCCCGATTTTAAATCGAAGTCTAAGATAAATTCCCCAAATTTGTAACATTTTAACACTAATAATAAATATTGTAAGCACCCAGTACATACAAGTTTTGTAAAAATAATATTACTTATAGCTAACTCGTTATGTCCCATGATACAAAACTTCAATATAACTAAAATCAGTGTTAAACAAAAATCTAATCACGTGTCTTTATATATTATTTTGAAATGCAAAGCATTATATCTAAACGAATGATATAAGGAGTAGTTAGAATAGTTCTTATATTTTTGTTAGTAAAAAAATTATACACATTATCTTACAAGGTTGCAATATTCAACACACGGTTCACCATATTTAAAACCGATTCACCATGATTTAAAAACTTAGTAACATATTTTAAATTTATAAATTTAAATTAAAAATACTTAAGTATTTATAATTGTTTATTTATAAAAATATGTTTTAATTTAAATTTATAAATTTAAAATATGTTACTAAGTTTTTAAATCATGGGGAATCGTTTTTAAATATGGTGAACCGTGTGTTGAATATTGCAACCTTGTAAGATAATGTGTATAAATTTTTTACTAACAAAAATATAAGAACTATTCTAACTACTCCTTATATCATTCGTTTAGATATAATGCTTTGCATTTCAAAATAATATATAAAGACACGTGATTAGATTTTTGTTTAACACTGATTTTAGTTATATTGAAGTTTTGTATCATGGGACATAACGAGTTAGCTATAAGTAATATTATTTTTACAAAACTTGTATGTACTGGGTGCTTACAATATTTATTATTAGTGTTAAAATGTTACAAATTTGGGGAATTTATCTTAGACTTCGATTTAAAATCGGGCTTTACCATATTTTTGAACGAAAATTACATAGTAAATGTATCAGAAAAATAAGAATTTGATGAAATTTATAAATAATTAATATTTTTATCAAAGTTTAAGTAAGTTGTGACAAGACTTTTATATTTAAGTGATTGGTGTAAAGTATATTCAAGCTATGACAAAAGAGATGAGGTGGTGGATACTAGACAAGTTCAAACAAATAAAGCAAGATAAGCGAACGATGACTCACCCAAATAGACGTGCCACACAAAAACAAGTTTGGACAAGTCAACCAAGATAAGCGAGTGATGACTCATCTAAATAGACGTACTGCATAAAAACAAGACTGGACAAGTTTAGACAAACACATGATGACGTCATTCAACAAGTTTAAACAACCAAACAATGAGCCAGCAGCAAACGGTTGTTAGCAAGGTAGAGAGAAGCAAGAATGACTGAGCGAGTGTAAGTTGGATTTAAAGTTTATTCTTATCACACACCTGAAGACTACTAACGCCTCTAGCGGCGATTGCAGCGCCCCCTAGCAAAGATAAGGGAGAAACGTTAGTTGCGTGAAGACTAACACCCAAAGTGGACGTGTTTTTCGGTAAGTGTTAATTTCGGTTTTGTTTCTGAAAGGTGTTTTGTGGGAAAGGTAATCGAGTTGTGTATAGTAATTAAACTTAAAAGTTGGCAAATAATTTAAAGTCGAACTCAAGTTAGATTAAATGTCTATGTTTTTCTGCGCATATGCAGATACAGAGTATATAGTTGATATGCACCAGTTGGTTACAAGGATAAACAGTTAGATTATAGTCTCTCAATAGTTAAAATTAAAAAGTTAATTTTGATTTACTTAAAGATTTTTAAACTTTTTGTAAACTTTAAATTTTTTAAAACTATATTTTTTTAACTTTAAAAACTTTTAGTAAACTTTATTTTTATTAAAAATAACTTATTCAACCCTCTGTTATTAAGTGAACCTAACATGTCAAATTTATTCACTTTAAACATAAATCCTAAGTTTATCAATAAGTAAATTTAATCTTTCGAAAAATATAATTAATTAAAAAACTAAGCATCGTGTTGTACTCATTTTGTAGTACTTTAAGCAGTAAACCCTTCAATTAAATTAAAAATTCAGATGATTTCCTTTATCGAATATCTTAAATCGTCTATAAATACTGAAATATCATGGCTTGCTCAGTTAAACCTACCCTAAATTATAAAACCGAAAAATAATTTTTGTTGTGGGCTCGAATTCAAGTTAAAACTTTTAATTATCTCTTAATTCTATTACCCACCGACAGAGGGCGATACAAAAAACTATTATTTCATTTTAAAAGGTTCACATCTAAATTCTACTTAAACTCTAAGTCATTTCAAATTTTAACTCGTGACTTTTAAAACATTTGATTGTTTTACACAATAATGTGATCGTTTGCTTTTTGAATGCTAATTAAGTTTATTGTTTTTAAGTGTATCATTAAGAAATAACTTGAATATTAAATCAATTTAACCTTAAAAAAGAAACACAATATATTCAATCAGTTGTTATCAGTGCCTTTGTGATGTAATTACCGACGCATTCAGCTGTTAAGTGAAAGGATAATAATTTGATTCCATTCAAATACGACTTTTCATTTTATTTTTCTATGTTCTTTTTCTTATGTAGGGGGAAATTTCAAAAAGTAGCCAAAGTTGTAGTTTATATTTCTCAAATATCTTAAATCTCAACTAAACTTCGTGCTTAAAAACCTACCCTAAACTATGATTTTATGACTTGATCAGTAAATATGTTATCAGTGACGTCATGTGTGGGAGAAAAACCCATCTGAAATTCCTATGTCATTCCTATGTGTATATTGTAACATCATGTCTTATCTTGTGAGTGATTAAAAGTAACACATTTTCAATCAAATCTCATGTAGTTTAAGTAACATATAATAAATACCTCGAGTTTATTTCACCAAAAATAAAATTTCTTTTAAAAGTAATGAAATTTTTCATGTTTTATATAATTTCAACAAATTTATACACACTTTGTCTAAGACATTCAAAATGTTTAATAGTTGCTTATTTATTTTTTAAATAAGTTTTATTTTAAAAATGGAAAAAATTTACAAAGTTTTATTTTTTAAATGAGTGAGGTTAAAAAATTTCACTATTAAATTCCACTAAGTTGAATTTTTTTCAGGTATACTATTTCCACTGCTTTGAAAATGTTGTGTTGTTTTAAAAAAACTTTAACAATGTGTTAAGTCTGATTTTTAAAGTTATTAATTTTCCTTAGTTGAAAATGTTATATAAGTGTAAAGTTATTATTTTTCTTAGTTTGAAATATTGTCTAAGTGTAAAGTTTACTTAAACTTAATTATTTTCTTTTGTCAATGTATCGAAATGTTTATTTGTTGCTTATTTTATAAAATGTATAACCAACTAGATATTTTTAAGTGTGTTAATTTCGTTAGGTCGAATTTTCTAAAATTTACAACCAACTAGATATTTTTCAAAGAAACTCTAACAATGTGTTAAGTCTAATTCTTCTTAAATTAAAATATTGTCTAAGTGTAAAGTTATTATTTTTCTACCTTCCATGTCTCGATGTAAAGGTGATAATCCTAAGTTTCCAATTTGCGGGCGAAAAGACATTAAAATATTTAAATGTTCTAGTAAAATGTGTGCTATCTGAAATTTGGTAGTTCAAACAGCTTCCGGATAAAAATCGTCTACACGGGTTAAACATAGCAATCATTTTTTCAACATACAAATCCACACATGTAAAGATGAGTCACTCATGCAAGCTGATAACAAGTTTAGGCAGGAAAATCGGCTTGCATTAGTCATTTTTTTACTCTTCGTTATCATGTTAATAGGAAGTGATCTTAGGATCCATAGTTTTTTTTTTTTTTTATACCGCTAACCAGGCCCCTACCTGCCCGGCATGAATGCCTAGCTTAACGGGTTAGTACCTGGGTGCGGGGCGGAAATCGCCTGATCACAGCATGGCTGTGATCCACCTGACTATTGATTTGTTCACATCGCTGCTGTGCTTGCTCTCTTGTGATTTGCTTACCGCTATCTTTGTTTGCCGGTTCAAGGTTTCTGTTTAACTTTGTTGAATTGACAGATTTAATAGGTCTCATAATTTAGAACCTTGATCAGGTGACGAGACCCTCACCTGACTAGGCACCCCCAGAGGTATTATTCACAGGTAACTTGGCTTTCACAGGCTTTGCACCCTCATCTTTGCATCTCATAGTTATGATAAGACAAACCACGTGATGTTAACAACAAAGTGTTATTCACAACAAAATTAAATTCTATTTCCTTAAAATAATTGTAATGGAAAGGATATCGTGACTATCTTGAAAAAACTTTAGGTAAGTCAATTTTTATTGTAAAACTTTTATATTATGTGAAATCTTTTTTTTTAAATGTCAACACACTCCTGTTTTCTCTGACACATTCAAAATACACAACATTAGTTTAAAAGTCACACAGTGTATGCTAAAGAAAACACTTTTTTCGCAATCAAACTATTTATTAATCATTTAAAATAATACAAATCAAATAAGCCTGTCATATTGAGCTGTAATCAATTCTAATTTCAAAAATTTTCATAATGTCCAATTAAACACTCGTTCTGTGAAATCTTCAAAGCCGTTGTACAACTTTAAAAAGGCATTCTCAGCATGTACATGTATGTTTTGGTCTGTTAATTCTAGTTCATATATTTTGCATATTATTTTGTCTTTTAATTCACTATAAGTTCGAACTAATCTATAAGCTTCACTATAAGTTCAAATAACAAATCTTTTAAACAGGGTGATTTCGCAATGTTAGGTAAAACTTTATGAAAAGTATCACAATGTTGTAAAAAATCCGATTCACACTTAAATATTTCACAACACTTTGCACATGAATATTGTTTACGAATCTTATGGGTCTTCTTGTGTATTAATAAGTCAGACATTCTTGAAAATATCTCGTTGCAATCACTACACTTGTATTGTTTGGGCAATTTGTGAATCTTTTGATGATTACGTAAATCACTCTTTTGTGAAAAAACTTCAGCACACACCTCACAGCAAAAATATTTTTCCTTTAGATGACTTTTCATATGAAACACTAAGTTAACTTTTCGAGGAAATGCTGTGTTACACATCTTACGCACATGGGGTAACTTCTGTTTCTTTAGTCCTGATGAGGTGAGTTTCACTTCATAATTCGAAACGAGTCCTTCTTTGGATAAAAGTGTAGAATCCATCTCTTGATTATTTAACTCTGGTGATGAGTGTTGACACTCCAAGTTGGTTACATCACCAACATAAGAATTCATAACTCGTTCCAAAATAACTTAAATGAAAAATACAACCTATTACAACGATATCAGGTCACAGTAGAATGTTATGAACTCGTTTCATTGAAATTTATATAATGATAGAGGGCGCTCGTGTAAAAATACTAACTTTTTATTTGTTTGAAAATACTGACATTTTATTGGTTTAAAAATACGTCACGTGATTATTTCATCCTATAATGTTATAAGTTCAATAACCACTTAATTCTTGCACAATGATTTAGAAAGTCTTACCTATCAGAAGTTCGTACATATGTAAGTAAAAATCCTTATTACTCTCGTATCTATTGCTTTTATAAATAATATTTTATTTATCAAACCACTTAATTTCTAAATGATGTATTCTAAAACGCTTTTTATGTCTTATGTATGTAAAGTCTACTAAAAGAGGGGGAAAAAAGACGGGGTGTGAAGTATTTGTAAAATTGAAAAACGTTAATTTATAAAAACTAGATTCCATTCCCTTTTTTAAAAATGTTGGTTGTATAAAGTCAAATCTATTGAAAATTTATTTTAATCGTATAACTCTAAACAAAATACCCGCTCTCTTTAATAAGTTAAATAGTCACTAAAAATTGTTCATTTAAAAGGAAAAAATCTTTAAAATTCTCTTATTGTATGATTTTATAAATAATATTTTGCACGTCAAATCACTTCTTAACTAAATGTAATAATCTAAAATGTCTTATGTAATGATCTAAAATGTCTTATGTGTTGTGGATGGTTGGTTATTTGTTAAAACCGATTATCTACGCTTGGGATATAGGTCACTCTAGGGGTCATTCTAAGGGCTCCTAACTCATATTGACAAGGTTCGAAGAAAACTCCGAACGGTTAGGTCGACGAGCGCGAGAGAAGTTTAAACCCAAACGTCTAGTAGCTTTAAAACCAGAACCTCTCAGTCACTGGTCTTATGTGTTGTGTTTATATAAATAATATTTTTCTTCTTTAATCACTTAACTCCAAAATGAAATGTTTCTAAGACACTTTGTCATGTCTTAAGTGAAACATATTTAACTAAAGAAGGATGTAGTATTTGTGACATAAGTTATTCTACAGTACCCTTTTAAGAAAAAAAAAGCTATATTACAAGTCAATTAAAAAAAATTATATAATTAAAAAGTATATATATATATATTGTTTAAGTATCCTAAAAACGATTATTTAAGTTAGTCCACAAATTTGTAAACTTAAAAAACGGAAGATATAATGTAACACAAAGAAGTATGACAAATTTTTTCCCCCATAAAGGATTAGTCTCAATGACTTGAATTAATTTTTTCCCCTAAAAATGACACATTACTTTTAGTATACAAGTTTGTGAAACGGCTTTTATAAGAAAATATTACGCTGAATACAATATTAAGCCTTGTAATTTAATTCAATAACAAAAATGCGTGGGTGTATAGCTTATATTTACATTTTTTAAAATCACTTTGCTTTCGTTTTTAAAATGTATAAACACGTTATTTTTCGTAACAAAACTCTATTTCGAATATAATGTTAATACAAGAAAGAATTAGGCATACTATTTTTGTCAATCTCTATAAATAAAATTTCATAGTATTTTCAGATAAAAATTTTTCCTCTAAATTATTATTTCGAATATGGAAGTGATCTGTTGACAGAGTGTTGTAAGAGAAATGCGCTTATAAATTAAACAAACAGATGTAATAGCATTCATATTAAACCAAAACTCTCGAATTACTCAATAGCTAAAGACAATTTCCTGCAGTTCATTAAAACTATGATAAAGATATCTCAATACATGTCTGAAGTCCCCATCTCTTGCATTTAAAGAGATAACATTACAAGTTCCCACTAGCACAGTGGATAAACACAATGGTCTTCCACATAGAAGATAGTGGGTTCAATTCCTGCCCGTGCCAGCGTTGTAAATAATTCTTTTAATGAGCAATTACTTCTAAAATTGGTGTCACTAAAAATTAAAATGATAGAAAAAAATAATTTATAACGGTTTAAGAATAAATAAAATTCAAAACACTAAAAAATAAATAACATCCAAAAATAATTTAACCCTCTACAAAGAACAAAATCTATATGTCTAATCATGCACCTTCTTTATCTCTCTTATCTTAATTACTTCCGGTCTCACAAACCACCTGTCCTGTTCCAACAAGCTCCCAAACATGTTCCTAAAACATGTTTACTGCTTCCTGAAAACCCTTTTTGGAAAAAGCATGTCTAATCCCGTTTCCGATCTTATTTCCTGTCGCGTTTCCAGTCTTAAAATAAATTTCATGCTAACTTTTATAAAGTAAAACAAAGTCAGAAAGATTTCCATTTTCTTTCATGTGTTAGTTAGCAAAAAAAAAAATTATTTCAAGTTTAAAAAAAAAAAAAAAAAAAAAAAAAAGATACATTTTATGTTAAATTTTTACAAAGTAAGAAATAATTCCATTTTTATTTCAGGTTAGCATAAGCCCCCCACAAAAATAAGCCCTCCCCCTCTCTCCCTTATCGCATTCACTTCCTGTCACATTTCCGGTTAAACTTCCTATCTACACTTCCTGTTCACTTCCTGTCTCAACATGCCTGTTATCCCTACCTGCGACTTCCGGTGTCCACACCTGCCACTTCCGGTAACCTTGAACTTCACCTTCAGAGGTCATACGCCGCGTACGCCGCTGGCGTAGAACCCCCAATTATTATCTACTGACAGCATTTTCTGAAAGATCCTTATTGCTTTTATCGAAATATGGAAAACACAGTTCGATTTCTTAACTATTGGACAAGAAATCCTGCCATTTTTTACGTTTACAGAATTAAATTGAATTCAGGAATGTACAATAAAGTAATCAGTTTGAATTTTTAAACAGCCTTAATTCAAAATGATGTAAAAAACTATCAAAGAACGCTATTACTCTACTGAGTTACAATATGATTTATTGGTAACAGGAAAAAAAGTAATCGGAAAAAAAGGAAACGGAAAAAAAGTAACTGATTCAACAAAAGCGGAAAAAAAGTAATCGGAAAAAAAGTAATCGGAAAAAAAGTAATCGGAAAAAAAGTAAACGGAAAAAAAGTAACAAGGTATTGATAAATATTGAACTTATTGATAAATAAGTGTTAGAAGATAACAAATTAACATCGGTAAAAAGATCCCTGCTAAAAAAAGGGGGGGGGGA
Source organism: Maratus michaelseni (assembly GCA_963931845.1). Classification (NCBI taxonomy): domain Eukaryota; kingdom Metazoa; phylum Arthropoda; class Arachnida; order Araneae; family Salticidae; genus Maratus; species Maratus michaelseni. The sequence continues at coordinate 96,458,910 of OZ007596.1, forward strand.
GCGGGGAGGAAAGGCTTCACGTTAAGATGGGAAATACCACACATTTATGAATAACACGTGTTTGAATAAGCTAATTATAATTTCGGGTAAAGCACGTGCTACCACGTGTATCTATTAACCATGTGTACTAGGAACAATCAGAGCATTATATACATCATATATTCTAATACGAGAGCAAATCTTGTGTGTGTTTGTTGGGGGGGGGGGGGGGGGAGAAGGGTTATATATATATACAAATTTTATTTTAAAAACAGCTCTAACGATTTTGACGACATTTTGTATCCTACCGTTTTGAGGCACCAGAAAATCATTGGGTTGGGTCACATGTTCGAAGAAAATCGATTAGTGGGACATTTTGGGTCACCATCGGTCAGGGTCAAGCTAATTGTAACGATCGAGCTAATTGTATCGGTTCAAACGATTTTGAGTAAACTTTTGCTACCATTTCCGGGCACGAGAAGACTATTGGGCTGGGTCACATAATCGAGAAGTATCTATTAGTGGGTCATTTTTGGGTCAACGCGGGTCAAGTTAATTTTATCTAAAAAACGGATCTAACGATTTTGATTAAATTTTGTATCTTACGAGTTTCGGGCACGAAAAAATCATTGCGCTAGGTCACATGTCGCAGAAAATTCAATTAGTGGGTAATTTTTGGGTCTCTGTGGGTCAGGGGCAAGCTAATTGTATCAAAAAACGTCTTCAAACGATTTTGACTAAATTTTGCATCCTGTGGTTTTCTGGCACGAGAATACAGTTGGGCTAGGTCACATGTTCCATAAAATTCGATTAGTGGGTCATTTTGGTCATGAGTTATTATGGGTCAAGCTATTCTTATCTTAAAAATGGCGCAGGAGATTTCAACTAAATTTAGTAACCTACAATTTTAGGGAACGAGAAGACTATTGGGCTAGGTCCCATGTTCGAGACATTTCGATTAGTGGGTCATTTTGGGTCACCAGGAGCCAGGGTCAAGATAATTGTATCTAAAAAACGGTTCAAACCATTCTGTCTAAACCTTGTATCCTACCATTTTCGGGCACGAGAAGACTGTTTGTTGGGCTAGGTCACCTGTTGGAGAAAATTCGATTAGTGGGTCATTTTCGGTCACCATGAGTCAGGGTCAAGCTAATTGTATCTAAAAAAACGGTTCAAACGATTTTGACTAAACTTTATATCCTACCATTTTCGGGCACGATGAGACTATTGGGCTGGGTCACATGTTCGAGAACTTTCGATTAGTGCGTCATTTTGGGTCAACGCGGGTCAAGTTATTTTTATCTAAAAAAACGGCACTAACGATTTTGATTAAATTTTGTATCTTACGAGTTTTGGGCACGAGAAAATCATTACGCTAGGTCACACGTCCGAGAAAATTCGATTAGTGGGTCCTTTTTGGATTTCTATGGGTCAAGCTATTTTTATCTAAAAAACGGCTCAGACTATTTTGACTAAATTTTATATCCTACGGGTTTTGGGCACAAGAACACAATTGGGCTTGCTCGTATGTTCCAGAAAATTTGATTAGTGGGTCATTTTGGTCATGGGTCATGATACTTGAACTCAAAGCTAATTTTGACCGACCACAGCTCGGTCTTCCCTGCTCGTATCCTTTAACAATAGAACCTCCATATATCGAACAGTGACTTATTATCGCAAGGGCAAATGGAAGAACTTCCCGGACTCCTCAAAGTAAAATATTTGGTATATTTTCTTTAAATTACAATTTGTAGCTACAAAGATGACTTGGATGCCCTCACCTGAGTCCTTGCCTCAAGGCATTACATAGTTATTCAGGGGTTGATAGCTGATTCCTGATTAGTGGACACACGTATATATCAATCCTTATCATTTTTCAATCCGATTTTATTTGTATAATAAAAACTAACAAAGAGAGAATTTTTCGGGTAAAAAGAAAGACACGGTTTTTACCACCTCCCCAACAGTGGACACCTCTTTTTATCAGATACTTTTCCAATCTACAACATTTCTACAAATATAGCTTAAATCAAAACCTTCCGTATTATAGAAATTCATATCAAAATTACAGAATTTTATAAACATCAAGAAATGCTAGGTCACAAATTCAAACCGTGTTTGTAATAAATAACAAGTAGGGAAAAAATTAGAAATTGATATCAAAATTGCAGAATTTTATAAACATCAAGAAATGCTAGCTCTCAAGTTCAGTGCTTGTAATAAAAAGCATTTCATGTTGCAATGTTATCTACATTTTGTTTAAAAAATTTAAATCTTAGTATCTATGATATTTCAATCATAAATTTATTGTAGATGTATTTAACTCTGATTTGGAAACGTCCTTTATTCCAGACGGCACCATATCACTTAAAAAAAAAAAAAAAAAAAAAAAGGAACCATTTAAAAATTTTCTTGCTGTAATCGCAGATTTTCTGTCATAAAAGAGGTGAATTTTACTTTTTGTAAATAACGGTTTGATAGCATTTCTCGTAAAAAGTGTTCCAGTTAAGGATTGATTTTTTTCCCCGGTTACAATGCCACCGATCAGATAGAAAAATTAAAATGTTTAACACTTGCCAACATATGAGATGTAATCTTCCCAACTGAGCAAAAAATCCGGGCCAGGATTCGAACCCGGGATAACTTGGTTGAAGCTCGCAATGCTATACCAACTGAGCAATCCCGGACGAATATGGATGAACTAATTCACCCAGTTAACCTTAATGATCATAGTATCTGGTCTGATATCTGAATCAGCACAACAACCCAATTTCAGCACAACAACAATCAAAATTAATCTACTTACCAACATAGTTGGAAAGTGTTGAAAGTGCATATACGTCACACTTAGGTTGATTTTTTTAGTAGCCAGTTACTGGCTAGTGAGAATAATTTCTTTAGTAGCCGTTTTTTAGATAAAATTAGCTTGACCCATAGTGACCCAAAATCGACCCGCTAATCGAATTTTCTCGGACATGTGACCTAGCGCAATGATTTTCTCGTGTCCGAAACTAGTAAGATACACAATTTAATCAAAATCCTTACAGCCGTTTTTTAGATAAAATTAACTTAACCCGCGTTGACCCAAAATGACCCACTAATCGAAAGTTCTCGAACATGTGACCCAGCCCAATAGTCTCATCGTGCCCGAAAATGGTAGGATATAAAGTTTAGTCAAAATCGTTTGAACCGTTTTTTTAGATACAATTAGCTTGACCCTGACTCATGGTGACCCAAAATGACCCACTAATCGAATTTTCTCCAACATGTGACCTAGCCCAACAAACAGTCTTCTCGTGCCCGAAAATGGTAGGATACAAGATTTAGACAGAATCGTTTGAACCGTGTTTTAGATACAATTAGCTTGACCCTGGCTCCTGGTGACCCAAAATGACCCACTAATCGAATTTTCTCGAAAATGTGACCTAGCCCAGTAGTCTTCCCTTGTCCGAAACTCGTTAGATACAAAATTTAATCAAAATCGTTAGATCCGTTTTTTAGATAAAATTAACTAGACTCGCGTTGACCCAAAAATGATCAACTAATAGAAAGCTCTCGAACATGTGACCTAACCCAACAAACAGTCTTCTCGTGCCCAAAAATGGTAATAAAAGTTTAGTCAAAATCGTTTGAACCGTATTTTAGATACAATTGGCTTGATCTTGACCGACGGTGACCCAAATTACCCACTAATCGAATTTCCTTAAACATGTGACCCAGCCCAACGGTTTTCTGGTGCCTCAAAACTGTAGGATACAAAATTTCGCCAAAATCGTTAGAGCCGTTTTTAACATAAAATTTGCATATATATATATATATATATATATATAACCCCCCCCCCCCTCACACACACACACACACAAGATTTCCTCTCGTATTAGAATAAATGATGTATATAATACTCTGATTGTTCCTAGTACACGTGGTTAGCACGTGCTTTACCCGAAATTATAATTGGCTTATTCAAACACGTGTTATTCATAAATGTGTGGTATTTTCCCATCTTAACGTGAAGCCCCGCCCCCCCCCCCCCCCCCATTTTTTTTATCAGGGAGCTTTTTACCGATGGTGCTTTTTTCCGCGGGTGATTTTACTCAATTCCTAATAGTATTCGCAAATATCCGCCTACGGGAATTATATAAATCAGACATATGTTACTTCGTTAGTTTTTAACACTTATTTATCAATAATTTCAATACTTATCAATACCTTGTTACTTTTTTCCCGTTTACTTTTTTTCCGATTACTTTTTTTCCGCTTTTGTTGAATCAGTTACTTTTTTTCCGTTTACTTTTTTTCCGATTACTTTTTTTCCTAGATTCATCTAAAAAACGGTTCAAACGATTTTGACTGAACTTTTGCTACCATTTTCGGGCTCGAGAAGACTATTGGGCTGGTAACATAATCGAGAACTTACTATTAGTGGGTCATTTTTGGGTCAACGCGGGTCAAGTTAATTTTATCTAAAAAACGGATCTAACGATTTTGATTCAATTTTGTATCTTACGAATTTCGGGCACGAAAAAATCATTGCGCTATGTCACATGTCACAGAAAATTCAATTAGTGGGTCATTTTTGGGTCACTGTGGGTCAGGGTCAAGCTAATTATATCTAAAAAACGGTTCAAACGATTTTGACTAAATTTTGCATCCTGTGGTTTTCAGGCACGAGTAGACAGTTGTGCTAGGTCACATGTTCCATAAAATTCGATTTGTGGGTCATTTTGGTCATGAGTCATTATGGGTCAAGCTATTCTTATCTTAAAAATGGTGCAGAAGATGTCAACTAAATTTAGTATTCTACAGTTTTAAGGAACAAGAAGACTATTGCGCTAGGTCACATGTTCGAGAAAATTCGATTAGTGGGTGATTTTGGGTCACCATGAGTCAGGGTCAAGCTAATTGTACCTAAAAAACGGTTCAAACGATTTTGACTAAACTTTGTATCCTACCATTTTCGGGCACAAGAAGACTATTGGGCTGGGTTACATGTTCGGGAACTTTCGATTAGTGCGTCATTTTGAGTCAACCCGGGTCAATTTAATTTCATCTAAAAAACGGCTCTAACGATTTTGATTAAATTTTGTATCTTACGAGTTTCGGTCACGAGAAAATCATTGCGCTAGGTGACACGTCCGAGAAAATTCAATTAGTGGGTCATTTTTGGGTCACTATAGGTCAAGCTATTTTTATCTAAAAAACGGCTCAGACTATTTTGACTAAATTTTATATCCTACGGGTTTCGGGCACGAGAACACAATTGGGCTTATTCGCATGTTCGAGAAAATTTGATTAGTGGGTCATTTTAGTTATGGGTCATGATATTTGAACTCAAAGCTAGTTTTGACCGAGCACAACTCTGTCTTCCTTGCTCGTATCGTTTAAGAGTAAAACCTCCATATCAGACAGTGACTTATTATCGCAAGGGCATAATATTATTAGAGTTTGTTTGTGGAATAAATTCCAGGCGACGTACATTAAAAACGACACGTTGCACTCGAAAAATGGTAACTTACAGGGGTATTTCTTGTATTTCTTATAATTTTTTAAACTATTTCACATGTTTCGTTTTCGTGGGTGATATGTTATGTAATTGCATAAATCGAAAATTAAGAAAGACATGATGGCACGTAAAATAAAAAATGAAAAACGCTATTCTATTTCATAGTTTCTGAATAACAAAGCTCTTGCCAATTTCATATGTCTAAGAATAAAAATTTATAGTTTAGTAAAATGGCTGACATTTATACTAAAAGTGAGTTTTCTTTTTCTTATTGCAATCTGTATTTGCAACATTTACTAATCCAGTTGGGGGTAGAGATCTAACCTTCCAAGAGATTTTACCTTCGAATGGACAAAAGCCTTCCACCCTTTTGTTAGACACTAATTCCAAACTTTTGAAAACCAGTCAGCTTTCACTCCCTGGCATTTCTCGATTCTCAGAATTTCACACATCAACGTCAACAACATAGATTTATAAATATTATGTCGTTGACGTTTATTGTGCACGTAAGTGCTGTGAAACTGCCTATTTCATTCTTCTCTTTATTTAGTTTGTAAGAAGATTATAACATGTATTCGTCAGAATATTGAAAATTTCGCCTTGAGAAATACTGTAAATAATACACTCAAAGGAAAGATAGTATTATTAGAAAGTCTATGATAATACTGCTTTTTAGCGTTAGTTCACCTCCTGTCCATATCCATTATAATCAAGCTAATCATACTTTGTTGCTTCTTTCATTGTGCCATTTTATGATTTCACAATACTATTTTTCTGTGGTATTTCCAATTTTGCCATGTTGCTGTTTTTATTTGTCTTCCCAGAAGCACACTAGACCAGAACACTACATTTTCCTGGTTGGCAGAGGAAGAGGATCTCTACGAACCTAAATTTATATCCTCGGGCTCGACCCGGCCCAGATTGTAATAAAAGCTAAAAATTCAAACCGAAACTTTACGGAAGCTTTATTGGTTATGCTCGGCCTGTTATAAAAGCTGAAATATCAACTCGGGCAGTTTCTTTTTAGCGTAGTTTATGAATTCAGCCAGACGCAGTTTCTGAAAAACATGTCAATAGTTCTTAACCAACATCAAAGTTCTTTAAAAAATATATTGCTTACATTTTTATGTAAATTTTTTTAGGTACAGCAGATTATATGTCCACAATTTATGGAATACGGAATAACAATACTAATGATTACTAAGAGACAATAAAATGAACACTCATTGAAAAATTTGTGTAGTTTCAAATTAAAAAAAAAGGGTTAAAAAAAATCATAATTTTAATACTTTATAAAGGGAAAAAAAGTATATTTTAGAAAATATTTCTCTGTAATTTATTAAGGATTTAGTTAAGGTGGTTATCAAATTCCCTGCTTAGTAATGAGCAACTTTCTGACTCATGTTTAAACGTAAAGGCATAAAAGTGACCAGTGTTGTAACTGAGCGCGATCATTCAGCGGAAACTCACGAGTTTCGCTCACTTTCTGTGAGGTTTGAGCTAAGTTTGACTCACTTTTTGAAAAACGAGCGATGAGCTGAGCTGAACTCAAAAAATCCGCGAGTTTGAGCGAAAATTACAACTCAAACTCATTCAATTTTTTCGCAATTTCCAGAAAATTTTTGATGACTTTGCTAGCAAAGATGACGTTTTTTCATTAGCGAATAATACAGTCAAACCTCGTTAACACGAACACGCTTAACGCGAATATTACTTTTAGCACGAACTGTTTCCGATTGCCCCATCCAACTGTATGTAATGTATTTAAATTCGGATAACACGAACTACTTTTAACACGAATAAAAAAATGTTTCCACTTGAGTGTTCGCGTTAATGAGGTTCGACTGCATAAGCAAAAGTCAGGCATAAGTTTTAAAACTAAATGACAAAATGCTTATGAGTTTCAAAATAACATTTGGTTAAATCATTTTTAAAAAGACATTTTCCCTATCACTTTGACCACCACGATGTCTGAATTTAGTAAAAAAGAAATGCAAAACAAAGAAGCAGAACATGAACTTGCTTGAAGAGTCGCATTGAAAATAGGCTCTCCAAATAAAACGGGAGTTAAAACAAACGTAAAGAAAAAGAAAATACTGTCATTCCCGCTTTTTTCACATTTGTTTTAACAAATCATATATTTTCTAATGTTTTATTTTTATACAGATAAATACAGTAAAGAAAGTCAGTAACACCGGGGGGGGGGGGGGGGGGTGCGCTAGTACACGTACCAAGAAGGGTAAATATCATATTTTCGAAAATATCAAAAATATCCGATATTTGTATATTTATTCGATATTTTACATATGTATCCGATATTTTCAAACTAGTCAACATAAAATTTATTATAAATATTTTCAATAACATAATTAACAATTTGGTTTTTGGATTTTTGTATTATAAGATTTAGTATCAAGTATCCAGAAAATTTTATATTTTACAGAAGAAAATTATTTTGAACATAATTGTAATCTTGAATGCTTTTTCATTTTCATTAACATTTATTAACCTTTTTCATTCCTTGGGTTTAAAATAAGCTAAACCAAAACAGAAGAGATTTTTTCTAATGAAGCTGCGAAAAGCTGGTTTTCTACATGAGACAGTCTACCTTTCAGTGGCTGTTCTAAGTAAGTATTGTCCCACCAATGGCGTAGTTACTTTTATTGGCGCCTGGGACAGGAAGGAATTCTGAGCACACCCCCCCCCCCCCTACCCTCCTAAAAAAATAATAACCACATTATTTTTGTTTAAGACCAAAAAAAAAAAAAAAAAAAAAAAATGGGGAAAAAAATTGGAAAAAAAAGGGGGGGGGGAGGAAAGGTAGCTTTCCGCTTGCTTTGTTTTAAGAATTCAGCTAATTTTGCTGAAACACACGAAGCTAAAATGCATGCATGGAACCCATTATGGAAGATTACTAGTTTTCTTCAATACTGAATTTGCATAGGAATTTCGAAAAATTAGTCAGATATCGACAAGTTGGCTTCTTTTACGGCGATTTAATTTTATGGCCAAGATATATTATTAAATATCGCCAAGCTTGGAGATAATTTAACGTTAGCAGGTATGACCATCATGTAGTTTTTAGTGTATGATTGTAGCAACAATAATTACAACAATGAAAGTAAATTTGCAAGAAACTACGTTTGCTAAAACTCATAAATAAACTTGATTATTGAAAAAAGATCTGCTGCCTGATTTCATTCATAAGCTGCTTACACTCTTTAGAATTTCCAGAGAGTTCATATGACATATCCGTGGAAACTTCAGCAAATATTTTTTAATTGACTTTTTAAAAAAAAAATCGTGAATACAGATTGCTCCAAGAAAAGTCAAAACAAACTCTAAGATATATAGCAGAGCACACTTACAAATAACAACTTTTGCATAGTCAACGAGAGTCGCAGTCCATTTATTCAACCAAAACACGCAATCTACTTCAAGCAGAACTCTTATATTTATGCAGAAATTTAACAATAATGGCGATAATTTAACGAAATTTTCAATATACTTACCTTTCTTTATGCGAAATACAAAAAATGCTGAAAATGCATAGTAATTCAGTCAGTGACATCGTATAGAATTTCAACTACATTCGTTTCCAAATAATCACCTCCTAGTTCAGAGCCGAATTCTGACTGCGCCACTGATATTTATATATATTTTTATTTAATGCATTTTCGAAAGTCGAAAATAATACCAGGCATCAAAATGAATGCTTATATAAATCCCCTACGCCCTACATGCATTCACGGAGTTCGAATTCCAACTATTTTATTTTTAAGCTGGCTCTCAGCACAACAACGCAAAACTTTCTGACACAAATTCAGACTCATTTTTTAACGCAAGAGTCATAAAATTGACAGGCCTGACTATTGACGCGATATGGAATCGAAATGAATTTCCATTTTTCGATAATCAAATTTCTAATTATAAGCGATTCGTGTTACGTACAACACGTTTCTCTCCTTTTTCGTTCTGCGGACAATTGGACATGATAAAATGTACTATATATAAAGAAAAATGATCTTGAAGCTAGAAAATATTTCTCCTGCATGTTATTGAAAAAATATATATAATTTTCTAATGACAATTTAGTAACTCTGGTATTACCATCTGATGTATATAAGAGAAATTACTAACATGACAATATAATTAAAAGTATGAAGTTATTAAATGATATTGTATTAATATGTTTTTTAATTGTAATTTTCAGTTACAGGTATTACTGGTATGATTTCACATATGAATTTTTAATTTTAATGACAAATCATTTAATTCTCTTACACATTATAATTTTGAAGTTAATGTTTTCATGTTAACAAAATGAAATATATATATATGGGAAATGTTATGGAAATTTTAGCTTCAGACGGGGGACATAAAACTTGAAAAATAATCATAAAAGCATCCGAATGAAGTTATCATAAAATTCTGAATATTTTATAAATAAATTTTAATTAAAAAAAATTAAATTACTATTATATTTAGTTGCAGGATTTTTTTTTTTAATCTGAAAACTTGCTCAAAAAATAAAAACTACAATTAGATCCTATGTTCCATCTGTATAACATATTTAGATTTCAAGACACAAATTCATTTTGAAAGCTTTACGCTATAAAAACTGGAGAAAATGTAAATTAATTTTAATTTTGATTTTTTATTCTTTTTTTTTAAATAAAAAAGTTATTTGAAATAAAAAATGGCAATCAGGAAAAAGGTACAATTTAATATATTTGCTTACATACAGTTAAGATGTATATTTAACACCTAATTAGTTTTGAAACTTGAATGAATTTTTCCTTGTTTTATTAAAAAAGAATAGATATATATATTTTAAGGAGAGCTAACACTTTCTATTAACTAGCTCTTACAATTATCAACTTATTTATATAAAAAAATGCCCATATGATCATCTTAATAATATATATAATTTTTAAATGATATTGAGTTATTAAGTTCTTTCCACACAGTTACTTTGCATTATTGATATATTTTTGTATATGAATTTTTAATTTTAGTGACAGATCGGTTAATTCTCTTACAGATTATATTTTCGAAGTCAATGTTTTCATGTTAAACAAAATTAAATTTATGTTCGGAAACTGTTAAAAACATTGTTGCTTAAAAAGGAATATAGAACAAGAAAACGAATCACAAAAGTATCCGAATCAAATTGTTGTGAAATTCTGAATATTTTATAAATGATTTTCAATATTTCCTATGGGAATGGATTTTTTCTAAGTATTTCCTCATGAAAACTTGCTCAAAATACAAAAACTGTTTTTATATGTATTTACTGTGTTCCACCTAAATAACATATTTAAATTTCAGGACACACAGCCATTTTCAAAATATAACACAAATAAAGAATCCAAATCGGTTTACTTAATCATATATGAACTGAGAAAAATAAAAAAGTCTTATTGAATAAGATTCTAAATAAAGAATCAAAATAATGTGGAACTAAATAAAGATAATTGAAAAAAGAAAAGAAAAAGTGGTCGTGGTGTTGTGTATGTGTGTGTGTGTGTGGGGGGGGGGGGGTAGATAAGAACCATGTTTGGCCCATGGCAGAGACAAATATTTTGTTTTCATTTTTGTAATAAAATTTAGCATTAAATTGGTTCTTTTTGTATAACTATTTAAGTATGCTACGTACAACATAAAAATAAAAGTTGTTTAGCAAATTTTAATATACTCTTAACATTTTTACCAAAAAAAAAAAAAAAAATTTCTTTTCTATTTATTTATTTTAATAAAAAGGTCTCATAACACCAGCATGGTTTTTATGGATGTTAATATTTGAATAAAAATATAAAACATTCAAAAAAAGAATGAAAACTTAATTTATTATTATTATTATTATTGAACTATTCTATTCAAATGTTAAAATAATTTAAAGCATACTTAAATGATAGAAACTTGTACTTTCTACTAAGAAAATAAACTGCAAAATGAATTTATGCAGTTCAAATTTTCGGATACCTCAGGACTGCTGGGTTTGTTCTCTATATACCTCCATTTAGCGAACTATAAATCAGGTTTGGGTTGCTTACAGAAGCAGGACCTGATTATTGCACGAGCAAACTGTTCCGAGGCTTTGACCCCCTCCCCTCTGATTTTAGGTGCCTCCCAAATTTGACATTTCTTTCAATATTTTAAACTTATAGAGTATGATAAGATTAAAAACAAAAAAATATATTTAGCTAAAAACAGTAAAACCGTTCAATAGCGGACATTTCGAGACTACAAAATTTGTCTACTATTCGGAGGTTTCCACATTTCTGATGTAAAAATATTCAAACATGTATGTGTTGTGGATTGAAAAGGTGGAATTTCACTAAATAGAGGTATTCGGTTTTACCTCTAAAACCGAACACTTCCGAATAGCGGAAAAATTCTGTGGTCCCGAAGTATCCACTATTGAGAGATTTTACTGTTTTTAGATAAATATAATTTTTGTTTTCAATCTTTTCTTACTGTAAAATCTCAAAACATTGTAGTACAATGATCAGCAGTGTCGAAAGAGATTTAAAAGATCAGCTTTACGAAAATTGCATTCTAAATTTTGGGCCTCATAAAATCGGGGGGGGGGGAGGTAGAGCCATGGGCTAGTTTGTCCATGCTTTAATCAGGTTCTTCTTCTTAAAAAATTACCAGCCCTGCTTTGTGGTCATATATAGTCCCATTTATTGAGGATGCAATGTGGTCAAATATGGCTGCATTTACTGCTTTAAAAAAAATGTGGTCAGAAATGGCTACTTATTGCCGACAGATCAGAGCACGAAAATGGCCGCAATTCAGGCGTTTCAAATGTCTTAAATTCAGACACAAATAAGTGTCTTACAAAATAAAGACACTTTAAAGTGTCTCTTTTTTGAACCATACGTTTCAGACAGTTAAGTGTCTGAATTTCAGACATTTCAGTTTACAGTGCAGTTTTAACAATTTTATACCTGGTTAAAAATTATTTTTATTAATACTTAAAATTATCCCAGTGTTTTTAAATACAATGTAAGATATGAGAAGCATGATTCATGATAAAATCATGATAAAATTAACTTGACCCGCGTTGACCCAAAATGACCCACTAATTGAATTTTCTCGAACATGTGACCTAGCCCAACAGTCTTCTCGTGTCCAAAAACCATAGGATGCAAAATTTAGTGTACATAGTCTGAGCCGTTTTTAAGATAAAATAGCTTGACCCATAATGACCCATGACCAAAATTACCCACTAATTGAATTTTCCCGAACATGTGACCTAGCCCAACAGTCTTCTTGTGCCCGAGAATGGTAGGATACAAAGTTTAGTCAAAATTGTTTGAACAATTTTTTAGATACAATTAGCTTGACCCTGACCCACAGTGACCCACTAATTGAATTTTCTTCAATTCTGTGACCTAGCGCAATGATTTTTTCGTGCCCGAAACTCCTAAGATACAAAATTTAATCAAAATCGTTTTTTAGATACAATTAACTTGACCCGCGTTGACCCAGAAATGACCCCCTAATAGAAAGTTCTCAAATATGTGACCCAGCCCAAAAGTCTTCTCGTGCCCAAAAATGGTAATAAAAGTTTAGTCAAAATCGTTTGAACCGTATTTTAAATACAATTAGCTTGATCCTGACCGATGGTGACCCAAATGACCCACTAATCGAATATCCTCAAACATGTGACACAGCCTAACGGTTTTCTGGTGCCTCAAAACTGTAGGATACAAAATTTCGTCAAAATCGTTAGAGCCCTTTTTAAAATAAAATTTGCATGTATATATAACCCCCCCCCCACACACACACACACAAGATTTATCTCGTATTAGAATATATGATGTACATAATACTCTGATGTTCCTCGTACCCGCGGTTAGTAAATACACGTGGTGCCACGTGCTTTACCCGAAATTATAATTGGCTTATTCAAACATGTGTTATTCATAAATGTGTGGTATTTTCCCATCTTAACGTGAAGTCTTCCCCCCCCCCCCCACCCCCCTCTTTTTTATCAGGGAGCTTTTTTTCCGGGGGTGATTTTGCTCAATTCCTAATAGCATTCGCAAATATCCGCCTACGGGAATTATATAAATCAGACATATGTTATTTTGTTATCTTTTAACACTTATTTATTAATAAGTTCAATATTTATCAATACCTTGTTACTTTTTTCCGTTTACTTTTTTTCCGATTACTTTTTTTCCGCTTTTGTTGACTCAGTTACTTTTTTCCGTTTACTTTTTTTCCTATTACTTTTTTTCCTAGATTCGATAATAATAAACGAATCATGCTCATTTTTGCAAATAATTTTATTCCATTGTACAAAATACGTTTGCAACCACTTTGAAAAGAGACACAAGTAAGCGTTGCGTGAAAGCTATCGATAAAATCGTATGTTGTTTTATCACATAATAAGAAGTATAAAAAATAATAACGAGTGTATATGAGCAGAATGTTCTTGAATACAATTGTAAACAGTGAATGTGTCAAGAGTTTTTGTTATATATAATACAAATAATAAGAAAACTAGCTGGCTTCGCCCGCTAGCGGGCCCATTAATTTACATCGGTGCCTCGAATCTTGTAAAACCTCGAACCCAACGAACCTCCGACCCGGGTCCCCGATGCTTTCGGCACTGATAATCCCTTAATTTGCACATCGAATAGTATAAACCTCTAACTGAACGAACCTTCGGCTCGGGTCCCCGCTGCCTGCAGCACCGTATAGCAGTCGTGCTGCGCACGCGTACGCGCTGCATAATATGATTGCACACATGAGGGGTGTGTTTAAAATTTAGAAAAGTACCCCCCTTGGTGGGGGGGACACCGGCGATACATAGTATGATTAAGCTGTCTCAGACCTTTCCAACGATATATCACATGAGGGATGTGTGCAAAATTTAGAAAAGTACACCCCTTGGGGAGACGGACACCGGAGATGCATAATATGAGTAAGCGGTCACACACTTTTCCAACGATATATCACACGAAGGATGTGTACAAAATCTAGAAAAGTACCCCCCTTGGGGGTATGGACACCTGAGATGCATAATATGATTAAGCGATCTCAGACCTTTCGTACGATATATCACATGAGGGGTATCGGCAAAATTTAGAAAAGTTCCCCTCTTGGGGGGGGCAAAGTGGGGGAAGGACACCGGATATGCATAATATGATTAAGCGGTCAGAGATATTTCCAACGATATATCACATGAGGGATGTGTGCAAAATTTAGAAAAGTACCTTCCTTGGGGGTGGCAAATTGGGGGGATGGACACAGGAGATGCATAATATGATTAAGGGGTCACAGACCTTTCTAACTATACATTACATGAGGGGTATCGGGAAAAGTGCCTCCCCCCCACGTGTGGCCAGAACGCCCCCCCCCCTCCCCATAATTTTTGACGCGGCTTCATTTTAAAAAAATTATGTTATGTGTTATAAAATTAATATTGTAAAGTTTAAAACAGATCGCTTTATTGTATTTCCTAATTGTTTTTGCACCCTTCCCCCTACCCTCCCGAAAGGGCAAAACGCCCCCCCCCCTCTCCTATACATAATTTTTTACACGGCCTATTTTTTAAAATCATAATATCTCGCCCGCACTGTAATATAAAGCTTTAATTTACCCATAATGCAGTTTAAACAGTTTGGATTCGAAAATAATCTATCTTCCTGGTCGAAAGGCTAGTCGAAGCCTGACAGGTCTGTAAAGGAAGTAACGACACCAGAATTTAGAGTGTTTTAATTGGAGGATTTTTTTTTTTTTTTTTTTTTACAGAATTAGGTGTTTTGAAGAAAATTTGTGGAAGCGCGTACAAAAAGTGGGAAGAACTCTTGTAAAATAACTCGTTCAACGGGATTTGCTGTATTAGAATAGCATGGGGAAGTCGCGCTGGAAATAAATAAGCCTTGCGCTGCCGCGCAACGCTTAATAAATAAAGCTATCTTATAACTGTTATTTATTTTCTTCCAGATCAATATAAAGTAAATTTTTATTGTTATTATTATTTTAATTACGACTTGTTAACATTGACATGAAAAATCTTAAGGTGGAAACGTATTTCGATTACAAAGTTTCTGAATGCACCTGACCATTTCATGCATTACCGAACAAAAATGATTTTAAAAATGTATCATAAAGTAGCCAGGTTAGATTTGAGAACAGCTTTAACCAGAAATCTGTTTAAAAAAAATTAAGTCCTTTAAACACCCTGCACAAAAATTTCATCTTAAAACAGGATCCTTCACAAAATTTCTCATAACAAAACAGGCCCTTCACAAATTTTTTCATACCAAAACAGGACTTTCACAACATTCTTTGTCTCATAAATGAACTTTTCCACCTTCAAACTGAACCTTTCATAAATTTAATCATTTAAAAATAAAATCAGACTTGTAACCACTGAATTCATCAAAGAACATATTACATAGCATTTTTAAAGATAAAGAAGAGATACAGAGGAAACTGAATATAACGATAATTTTAAATTCACAAAATTAGGACTAGAATTTTACAAATATAAGAAAAACATCTCAATTTCACAAAAACAGGACCCTATGAGAAAAATCTAGACAAACCCATGACTTAAATATAGTTTGATTTTATAGCATTAGAATGTATTTTTTGATTATTTGATATTTCATTGTATAATTCAGTAGTTTGAAATGATACTATAAATAACGACACTGTGAATGTTAAATGAAAGAATTCGTAATTAAAATGAAGAGACAATTATTATTTATTTATTTAAATAAAGCATTCATTTTAATACACAAAATGGAAAATACATTATTTTTCAGTATTCCGCAGAAATCCCCATACTTTTCTTTAATATAATTTGCTTCAATCAATCAAATGCAATAAAAATTTCCTTATAGAGGTAGGAATGTGCATTTTAGAAAGAGCTTTAGTCAATGAAATATCCTTTTGAATAGAATCTCTTATTTTGCAACGACACAAATTCTTGAGTGACTCAGGAGAAGCAAAACTTGGAGTTTCTGGAAAGAGTTCTTTAAAACTGTTTAATATAGATGCTATTAAATCTTTTTGATCAATGAACACCACAGCAAGGAATTCTTCGACATCTTTCAAACAGATGGCAGCTTCTGGCAAAGTCGTGACATAAAAATTCAGGCCTTTTGCATAGTCTGCAAATTCTTTATTTGTTAATCTCTTCGTTTCAGAGAAGAGCACAGCTATTGCAGTAACAGCGATTTTTATCAAGTTTGAACCTTCCGCATCTATAGACAATTTTTCAAAAACAGAACTAACAAACTCACGACTTTCAGATATTATTTCATTTCTGCTGAGCTGTGGGTGTCTCAAAGTGTAACTGATGCGACATCTAGGAGGAAAATTTGCAATTAATTAGTTTATCACAAAACTATACATATCAAAACCAAAATCACATTACAACAACAATAAAATCTGGAAATACAATGAAGTAATAAAGTTATTTATATTTCACCTTGCGATTCAGAGGGATTTAACCTATGTGATGATCACTTTTTTTTTCTTTTTAATAATTCTGTGTTTGATTATTGAAGAACCCCGTTAAGCATGTTCTTTAATAATGCTTTTTTTTTTTTTTTTTTTTTTTTTTTTTTTAATAGTGTTACGTACGCGAATAAGGTTATATAATACTCGACGAAAATAAAAATTTTATGTGGATGGATGAAAGCAATTTCTAATGTAATATTTAAGTTTAGATCAAGAAATAAAATTTTCTTACTTTCCTTTTGGATGCACATTGATAGTGTGATTCTTGATTGTGATATAATACGGATTTAATTAGGTTACTTTTTCCAATATAAATTAATAGCTCTTACCTAATCCCTCTTTTGGATGCACATTTGTAGTGTAATTCTTGATTGTGAATTAATAAGGATTGAATTTGGTTATTTATTTTGTAATATAAATTAATAGCTCAAGAAATCAAATTCTCTTTTCATTTCTCATTTTCCAGAATTCACAAATTCTATCATACATTCTAATACGAGCAAATGTTGTGTGTGTGTGGTTATATGCAAATTTCATCTTAAAAACTGCTGCAACGATTGTGACGAAATTTTGTATCCTACCATTTTGGGGCACCAAAAAAGCATTGGGCTAGGTTACATGTTCGAGAAAATTTGATTAGTGGGTCATTTTGTGTCAGCATGGGTCAGGGTCAAGCTAATTGTATCTAAAAAACGGTTAAAAGAATTTTGACTAAATTTTGTATCCTACAATTTTCGGGCACGAGAAGACTATTGGGCTGGGTCACATGTTTCAGAACTTTTGATTAGTGGGTCATTTTTGGTTCAACGCGGGTCAAGTTAATTTTATCTAAAAAACGGCTCTAACGATTTTGATTAAAATTTGTATCCTACGAGTTTCGGGCACGAGAAAATCTTTGGGCTAGGTCACATGTCCAAAAAAAATTCGATTAGTGAGTCATTTTTGAGTCACTGTGGGTCAAGCTAATTTTATCTAAAAAAGGCTCATAGTATTTAGACTAAATTTTGCATCCTATGGTTTTCGGGCACGAGAAGAGTGTTGGGCTAGGTCACATGCTCGTGAAAATCCGATTAGCGGGTCATTTTTGGGTCACTTTGGGTGAAGCTAATTTTATCTAAAAAGCGGCTTAGACTATTTTGCCTAAATTTTAGCTCCTATGGGTTTCAGGCAGGAGAAGACAATTGGGCTTGGTCACATGTTCGAGAAAATTTGATTAGTGGGTAATTTTGATTATGTGTCACTATGGGTCAAGCTATTTTTATAAAATAAAAGGCATTATAGTAATAATACAGAAAAAAAAATATATCGAGTTGAACTCAAAACTTATTTTGATCGAACATAGCTTCCCTGGTCGTTATCATTTAATTAATTTAATTAATTACCCAAAATAAAATCACGTTTTCCGGAATTTATAACTTTTGTTCTTATTCAATTTAATTTTTATGTTAAAAATAATTAGATAAGCTACTTGAGGTTATTCGCTATTGCCACACATCCGGTGTAATTCTTGATTAGCACATTTTTATTTTTTACAAGATTAATATCCTCAAAATATTCACGTTTATTGCTGTCGTTGTATGAGTGAGAGGAATCCGATATGTGTAAAGTAAAGGTTTTAAGGCTGTTCTGAAATAACCTGCTCAACAAACTCGAAATTTTCTGACACAATTTCTGACTCCTTTTTAAACGCAATGGCATAAAATTGACAGGCCTCACTATTGTACCGATTTGGAGTCGAAATGAAATTTCTGTTTTTCGATAATTGAATCACTTATCGAGTTCTAAGCGATTTGCGCCACGTGACGTCATAATTTTCTCGTTTCTTGTGCTGTTGTATCGGGAATTCGGTTCAAAACATCGACTTTGAGAGTGTTTCTGAAAAATCTTCTGCCTTTACCAAAAAAAGAGCAAACGTCTTTCGCTTACAAAGTTCCTGAATAAGAACCCCTGCCAATTTTATGCGTTTCCGAACCAAAATGAATTTAAATTATATGTCATAAAGTAGACAGTTTGGATTTGAGAACAGACTTTTTAAGTACAATTCTAGGTGAATTCTTATTTATGTTTACGAAGATGTTATATAGTATTGATAGCAGGTATGAAATATTGTGATTTCATCATTATATTCGGACATGAAAGCGGGAAAAGAAAAAAAAGGTGGACAAAAATTTTCAACTATACAATGACAGTAAATTCTCGTATTTTAGACACGTTTTAAGAAGTGTTTATACAATAAACTGAAATATGATTATGTGTATAAATATTATTTTCTTTTCATATTTTAGACAATTTTTAAAATAAAATTTAAACTAACAATAAATGCGTGTTTATTGAATCAAAAAACTGGAACGGAAGACAGTTTTCTAAAATTGTAAATCCAAATATATATTGAATGAATTTATGTGAAGTACAGTGATTAATTTTTCGAAACAAGATTCCTAACCTCCTCCCTCATGTACACAATTTTCAGATGCTCATAACACAAGCTGATGTTTGATTTCCAAGGTCTTCTGCACAGCAATCCTTTAACTCCAAGAGTTTAGGTAGGCAAAATCAATCCATCAATCTCTCTCTCTCTCTTAATTCTTTTTTACATTTTTGCATCAATTTTAAGAAATTCCAAAATCACTTTCAAAACAGTGGAATTCTTTCATGTCTGTATATTGTTTGTTGTTTCAGCAGGGGTCGATGCAAATGTTTTCTTTCTTTGGGGCATATTTTGTGAAAAGTAAAGTTTTTTTTCTGAAATTTATCATTAAAGTTCACATTTTAAAACATAACATAACAAAATAATTAATTTAAAAAAAATAGTAAATTTGTATGGAATAGAATTTTATGAAAGGACCTATTTTTATTAAAAGGAATCTTGTGAAGGGGTCTGTTTTATTAAAAGGAATTTTGTGAAACTGTCCATTTTATTAAATTGATTTTTGTGTATAGGAGCTAATTTTATTAAATAGATATTTATGAAGGATCCCTAAATAGGCGCCAAATTTTGCCTGGATGAATCCTTGTTGAGTAAGTAATAAAGGCTGGTTAAAATGAAATTGAAGAGCTATAGTGATTCATAGTCATAAGGCAAGTGAACATTTAAGCAATTTTAAATTATGAAATAAAATGCTACACAACTGCATTATTAAATATTAAATTAATTCGAGTTTAGAAAATATGTATATACATTATTTAAAGTGCTCACTAAAACTGATAAAAGAAATATAAGTTCAAACAAAAACGAAAAATCACGCTTCAAGCATAGATTATGAAAAACTTTCCAACCCATTCAGAATACTGTAACAAAACTTCACAGTTTAATAAGGTGAAAGATGATGTCTAAGTATACAATTTGGAAAACGCATGACACAATTGAAAATTCCAGTAATTACTATTAATTGTCGAAAAGATATCCAAATTTTTCTAAAATTTACTTCAGTTAGGAAACGCATAATACAGTTGTAAATTCCCAATCAGCAATTTCCTTCAATAAACGGAAATGTAATCCAGATCGTATGTGCTGCCCTGCATATGACTTATAGATGTTATACCAGGGTTGTATCGGTTTTAACCATGGCGGTTTAAACCAGCGGTTTTAACCGGTTAAAACCGCCCCGGTCAAAATCAATTTTGACCATTTTGACCACTGAAATTCAATATATTTAATACTAATCAAACATATTTTACTAGCACATGTTAAAACTAAGTTAACATTTGTTAAAAATATATTATAAATAACATAACACCAGCAAACACCAAATTAAAAAAAAAGTCATAACACAAATGACATAACACAGGATTCGCAGCGTTCCTAAATTTGTCTACCTTTGCTACCACTATTATAAAAAGGTAAACTTTGTCGTATATTTCTATTGCAGACGTTAAAGGAATATACCACGAAGAGTTTTGTTTTAAAATAGTGGTAGCAAAGGTAGAAAAATTTAGGAACGCTGCGAGCCCTGCATAACACCAAGATACAATACAAATATTTTTAATTATTCTTTACACAAGCTCTTTTATGTTTTTATGTAATTTGTGTTTAATTAAAAAAAAAATGATTACAAGTAACAAGTTTTACAGTTGCCCCTAAACTTAGACGGTTTCGTAATTTTTTTTGGATTATTCCAAACTTAGAAAATAATCTTTCTATTGATGAAGAGCTAGCACAACAGTTCATTAGATGTCATGTGAATTCAACAAATTTTATATCAATGCCTGTTATCTTCTTCATTGCTGTCCACCCACCAGACATCGGGTCCAACTGTATCTTTTACACTTTCAGAAAAATAGGATTTTGGATATGGTGAGGATTCTGCTTGAAATGCAATCACAAGAGGCAAAAACGTAAGATCAATATTATCATGTAACCACTGTCTTGCTATTTCTTTCTTTTCTTCATCAATACCTGTGCCATGTTTTGTGTTTTTAATTGAAACTGAATTATACTTTTACAATTGCATCGTCCATTTTTAACACTTATTGTATTGTATAAGCATATTTTACTAATGAACCTCATAAACTTGTCAGTGTATTTTTTTAACTGCACTGTTACTTTTATTACTTATTAAGATATTTTTAATTGCAAAAAATAATAATAATTATAATTAAGACAATTTAAAACTATTTGTAACAGTTCAGACCATTTTTTACCACTTTTGACCATTTTGGACACTTAAAACCACTTTTATCCAGTGTCCTGGTCAAAATCAGTTTTGACCGGTTAAAATTACAACCCTGTGTTATACACGCCAAGTAATAAGCAGAAAATTAGTTTAATTTTAAAACGCACCACAACTTAAAACGCTCTACCGGGAATGATCGCCCCCTACCCTCTAAACGACGCATAGGACGCGAAAGGGTCACCTTTTAAGGCTATTCTCAAATACTGCCAATGGATTAGTTCCTTTTTGTTCGTAAACGAATCAAATTCGCAGGTGGTCGTATTTTATCTTCGTAATTGAATTGCTTTTCCTTAAAGGCGGAAGGTTTTCCTGAAAATACTACATTTTGAACCGAATTTCTGGACGCAACACGCAGGAAAGGAAAAAAAGTGCCGTCCTGAGATAATAATCGCTTATAACCCAAGATGTAATTCATATATAGTAAAATAGTAAAAACTGTCCGATTACAAATCACTTCAATATTTTTTCCTGCATGTATCACACTTTGTTTCAAAGTAAGTCAGAAAATATGTGAAAAAGTTTCGCAATTTTCAGAGAAAAAAAAAAAAAAAAAAAAAAACTAGTCGGATGTGACAATCCCAAAACTTGTTTCTGTCTCATACTTCAAAAAGTTTCATTTTTTTAATTATTTTTAATCTATAATATTAGAAAGTATTGTAATCAATACTTTTCTCAACTACTGGTTTTCGACAAATTTACTCGTTTAAGAGTCAAAAACATATTTTTTCACTAAATGTCTATCTGTCCGTGTGTCCTCTTTGTATCAAATTGATAAAGTTATGCATAAAATTGAATCAAATTTCATATGTATGTTTTTTGCTATAGCCAGTTGAATTTGGGGATATTTCACCCGAAGGGGGCGTCGTGATAGCGATTTTTGTTCCTTATTTTACCATCGGAAAATGTACGAAGTTATGCAAAGAATTGAATTAAACTTCATATACATGTTTTTGACTATGGACGTCAGATATCAGTTGAAAATGGGAATATTTCCCCGGGAGGAGGCACTTTTTATCGATTTTCGCGATTTTTGGCAGTCAATGAACAATTTATGAATATTTTTTGACAATATTTTATAGTTCTATGTAATATGATAGATCGAGATGTGGATAAAATTTTGGAGATATTCGGCCTGAAGGCGTCGCTGTGTTTGCGAATATTGAAGTAATAACATGTATGAGATTGAAGAAAGTTTTGGGATTGGCACATTAGACTAGTTAATTATTCATTTTAAAAACAAAGAAAGTTGGAAATTGTACTTTAAACGTGACAAATGAAATGAGTTCGTACTATAACTAGTTTTACAATGTAGAAAAAAAAACTGTTGTTATTTCAGTGAAATGAATTATATCGTCTGTTATGAGCGAAATGGGCATGCCCTTTTTTTTCTTTCTTATTACTTATGCCAAGTTTACAGATGCGATTTTATTTCTGACACCAGACAGCGCTGCAAAATTCACCATGGAGATCTTGCTTTACGAATGATTACATCCATGGGTTAATATTTCTATAACTCAAGTTGAATGACTCTCTTGTGTTTATTTACTTTAATGTTTAATGGATTGAGATATTCGGCTGTTAATCTAATTTCCACTGAAGTTATCTCAAAATCTATAGCTTTTTTTAATGTAACTCATCTCTCAAACAAACAATATTTTTGAAACATCTTTCTAAAAATCTAAGTTTTACGCAATTTTATTCGAATAAAATAATTTTTAATAAAAATGGCCGCTTCGCATATGAAAAAAGAAGTGGTTAGCCCGTATTTGTTTTCCTCAATCACATGACTTGCGCTTTTATTATATATAGATTACGTCTCATATAATTTAATAGAATAAAGAAAACATTTATTAATATCTTTTTAAGTTTTGATTCGATTTCCATAAAATTTGACTCGACAAAATTCTGCAACGATTATGTATAATTAATTTCAAACCACTCAGTTGGGAAGTTTTTGCGCTGTTATATCCGCGGACAGACAGGCCAGACCACGAATATAGGTGCTAAGTTTTTATATAATTACGAACGCATATAAAAAGGAAAATGGAACCGAAGCTAATGCTATCACAGCGCCCACACGCTATCACAGCGCCCCCTTCTGGGGGAGTATCCCTATTTTCAACTGGGACGTCACGTCCATAGTCAAAAACGTATAAATGAAGTTTTTTTCATATCTATGCATAACTTCATCCACTTTTTGATGATACTAAAAGGACATACAGACACACGGGCAATTTGTAAAAACGTGTTTTTTGAGATATTTGGCCCCTAAAATGTGTAAAACCGAATTTTTTTTTTTTTTTTTTTTTTTTTTTTTTTTTTTTTTTTTTGTATAACATTTTCTTCTATTATAGATAGAAAAAAGTAAAATAATAAAATAATAATAATAATAATAATAAAACCTTAACAAAGTATTTCATAATGAAAATGCATACTCACAGTTTCGTAACTACCAACTTGAGGGTTTCTTTAACAACATCTTTGTTTGGACTGCCAGTTAATCCATATTTTGCCAGAAATTGTAGAACAACAGATTGTCCTCGTAGGACGTGGCCAAGTGTCAGTATAGAGAAGAACTGTCTGTCTCTAAATCCGAAAGTATTATCTTTTGCTGCATCTCTTGTCACCAATACTAATCGTGAATCCTCATGTTTGAAGTGCATTGGATAACTCAATTCCATACAGTTTCTACAAGGACTCAATGGTGTATATCCATTAAGTACTTGAATATATAAATGAATAAATTTTAAAATAAATTCATCATCATGGCAGTTAAACATACACAATAGTTTAAAAATATATTCTTTAAATATTCGCTGAAAACAAAGCTTGCTCCATTCAGTTTTATGATCGTTAGAAAATGCTTCTACTATTGTGTTGTATTGATGGGCATGATATTCCCATTCAAAGTTATTTTGTTCTTTGGCAGATTTAACGAGAGGCTCAAATGCATCTTCCACAACTCGTAAAAATTCTATTTTTCTTCTTGCAATATCCTCGCACCCAGCATCGTTTATCAATTCTTCCATTTCTTCAATATCTCTGTGCCAAAAGGCTGTAGCTAAAGGATAGAGCCAAAGAACCTGTAACAAGATAGAACTTCTTTGCTAGAGCTTACAGCAATCTCAAGGTTATTCTATCCTGAGGTGTTATTTAGAACATGATCCTGATACCAAACGCAAGGGTTAACCCAAAGAAGGTATAATAATAACCTGTTTCCTATTCAAGTTCATTGGGTAATCCACCCCACAGACATGAACGAACACATATAATACCGGTTTGCCAAATTTGGCAATTTATCTATTTTTTGAAGAATGGATTTTTAGATAATCCAGTAGGTGTTGATTTTGCACGAGTTGATAATACAATAGGAGAGGTTGAGGATCTTTGATAGTTTATATTAAAATACTAGTAATTTGTGTTTGACATACAATAACAAGTCAGTTTGCCTCTTATAAATTGCTTATTACGAAATACATAGCTTATTATCTTTTTTACAGCATAATATTTCAGAAAAAAGCACTGAATGACTTTTTAAAATTAACATTTTTATATAACTCGGTAAACAGGGTCAAACCTCACCCCTTCAGGCAGGTTTAACCCGACAGAAGGCGCGCACACAGCACTGACGTTGGAGATCGCGCGGTGTGACTGAGTCACCCCAATCAGTTTTATTCAAATATTGTGCTATAAACAAGAAAAATATCATTTGATTTTAACAATAAGTTCATTAAATCATTAAGGAAGTATACTTCTTCAATTAAAAAAAAAAAAACTTTTATAATGTTTAAGAAAACTTTACAATCAAAATAATTACATACCTTTATCAGGAGTTTTAAATATACATACATTTCTCGTAAGCATAAGAAGAATGATTTTTACAGGTAAAATTATCATACTTTATGCAAGAAATTGTAGTTTTACTGTCTTTAAATCTGTTTAGTTCTGTTATATTGCGTGCGATAATTTTTACTCCTGCTAAATAACTTATTATATTTTAAGATAACGTTCTCACTTTGTGATTTGTTTTTTTTTCTTTTTCCAAAACTGTTTTATTTTTGCTAACAAAAGTACTTTCTTCTAAATCAGAATTTTCGTAATCTTTATCCTTTTGTTCAAACTCACTTACGCTGTCGTGAGAACTATATATTTCCTCATCAGGTTCATTTTCACCAGCTTGATCAATTTCTTCTCCAGAAGACTTAACTTTAGCTAATAAATTTCTCAAAAGTTCCATTTATTTTTAATAGTCTGTAAGTTTACGTTTGCACGCCATTATTTATTAAATAATTCAACGCAAAAAACAACATAAACACTTCAGAACAGAAAACTACGCTGCTTAGAATGAGAAATTGCGAAGCAATAACGGTCGCGTGGGGAGACTGAGTCACCCCTTTTTTTTTTACATGGATTCCAAGAAACGTTTTTTTCACGCGTAGAAAGGAAAGGAATGTAAAAAATAACATTACACCTAACAAGGGGAGAGTCAGGCAGGAGGATACTGAAAGGATGATTGATTACAGAGAAACATTTTTCGCGGACTGATGTTTTTCTAAGACTGGGGTGACTCTGTGTCCCGCGCGATCTCTCTCGGGTTAAGCCGCATTTCCAAGAAATATTCTTCCTCGCTCAATAACGCAAAATTTTTTGATACATTTTTAAACGTAAAATCATAATACTTGTAGAAATGATTATTGAAATGATTTGCAATCGAACAGTTTTTCTCCGATAAATAAATTGCACTTTGCGTTATAAGCGGTTGTTGAACAGCCTTAACAGACACTATCAAAGCGATTTGAAAGCATTTTTCATTTTTCGAGAAATGCTTGAGTTAAAGGAGTAAAAGGAGTTGAGTTAAAGGAGTTTGCTATCTCATAGCGGCTTTTCTCTGGACAGCATTTTCTGAAAGATCCTTATTGCTTTTATCGAAATATGGAAAACACAGTTCGATTTCTTAACTATTGGACAAGAAATCCTGCCATTTTTTACGTTTACAAAATTAAATTGCATTCAGGAATGTACAATAAAGTAATCAGTTTGAATTTTTAAACAGCCTTAATTCAAAATGATGTAAAAAACTATCAAAGAACGCTATTACTCTACTGAGTTACAATATGATTTATTGGTAACAGGAAAAAAAGTAATCGGAATAAAAGTAAACGGAAAAAAAGTAACTGATTCAACAAAAGCGGAAAAAAGTAATCGGAAAAAAAGTAATCGGAAAAAAAGTAAACGGAAAAAATGTAACAAGGTATTGATAAATATTGAACTTATTGATAAATAAGTGTTAGAAGATAACAAATTAACATCGGTAAAAAGATCCCTGCTAAAAAAAGGGGGGGGGGAGTGGGGAGGAAAGGCTTCACGTTAAGATGGGAAATACCACACATTTATGAATAACACGTGTTTGAATAAGCTAATTATAATTTCGGGTAAAACACGTGCTACCACGTGTATTTATTAACCCTGTGTACTAGGAACAATCAGAGCATTATACACATCATATATTCTAATACGAGAGCAAATCTTGTGTGTGTTTGTTGGGGGGGGGGAAGGGTTATATATATATACAAATTTTATTTTAAAAACAGCTCTAACGATTTTGACGACATTTTGTATCCTACCGTTTTGAGGAACCAGAAAATCATTGGGTTGGGTCACATGTTCGAAGAAAATCGATTAGTGGGACATTTTGGGTCACCATCGGTCAGGGTCAAGCTAATTGTATCTAAAAAACGGTTCAAACGATTTTGAGTAAATTTTTGCTACCATTTCCGGGCACGAGAAGATTTTTGGGCTGGGTCACATAATCGAGAAGTTTCTATTAGTGGGTCATTTTTGGGTCAACGCGGGTCAAGTTAATTTTATCTAAAAATCGGATCTAACGATTTTGATTAAATTTTGTATCTTACGAGTTTCGGGCACGAAAAAATCATTGCGCTAGGCCACATGTCGCAGAAAATTCAATTAGTGGGTAATTTTTGGGTCTCTGTGGGTCAGGGGCAAGCTAATTGTATCTAAAAAACGTCTTCAAACGATTTTGAATAAATTTTGCATCCCGTGGTTTTCTGGCACGAGAATACAGTTGGGCTAGGTCACATGTTCCATAAAATTCGATTAGTGGGTCATTTTGGTCATGAGTTATTATGGGTCAAGCTATTCTTATCTTAAAAATGGCGCAGGAGATTTCAACTAAATTTAGTATCCTACAATTTTAGGGAACGAGAAGACTATTGGGCTAGGTCACGTGTTCGAGACATTTCGATTAGTGGGTCATTTTGGGTCACCAGGAGCCAGGGTCAAGCTAATTGTATCTAAAAAACGGTTCAAACGATTCTGTCTAAACCTTGTATCCTACCATTTTCGGGCACGAGAAGACTTTTTGTTGGGCTAGGTCACATGTTGGAGAAAATTCGATTAGTGGGTCATTTTGGGTCACCATGAGTCAGGGTCAAGCTAATTGTATCTAAAAAAACGGTTCAAACGATTTTGACTAAACTTTATATCCTACCATTTTCGGGCACGATGAGACTATTGGGCTGGGTCACATGTTCGAGAACTTTCGATTAGTGCGTCATTTTGGGTCAACGCGGGTCAAGTTATTTTTATCTAAAAAAACGGCACTAACGATTTTGATTAAATTTTGTATCTTACCAGTTTCGGGCACGAGAAAATCATTACGCTAGGTCACACGTCCGAGAAAATTCGATTAGTGGGTCATTTTTGGATCACTATGGGTCAAGCTATTTTTATCTAAAAAACGGCTCAGACTATTTTGACTAAATTTTATATCCTACGGGTTTTGGGCACAAGAACACAATTGGGCTTGTTCGTATGTTCCAGAAAATTTGATTAGTGGGTCATTTTGGTCATGGGTCATGATATTTGAACTCAAAGCTAATTTTGACCGACCACAGCTCGGTCTTCCCTGCTCGTATCCTTTAACAATAGAACCTCCATATATCGAACAGTGACTGATTATCGCAAGGGCAAATGGAAGAACTTCCCAGACTCCTCAAAGTAAAATATTTTTTATTTTTTCTTTAAATTACAATTTGTAGCTACAAACACGACTTGGATGCCCTCACCTGAGTCCTTGCCTCAAGGCATTACATAGTTATTCAGGGGTTGATAGCTGATTCCTGATTAGTGGACACACCTATATATCAATCCTTATCATTTTTCAATCCGATTTTATTTGTATAATAAAAACTAACAAAGAGAGAATTTTTCGGGTAAAAAGAAAGACACGGTTTTTACCTTCTCCCCAACAGTGGACACCTCTTTTTATCAGATACTTTTCCAATCTACAACATTTCTACAAATATTGCTTAAATCAAAACCTTCCGTATTATAGAAATTCATATAAAAATTACAGAATTTTATAAACATCAAGAAATGCTAGGTCACAAATTCAAACCGTGTTTGTAATAAATAACAAGTAGGGAAAAAATTAGAAATTGATATCAAAATTGCAGAATTTTATAAACATCAAGAAATGCTAGCTCTCAAGTTCAGTGTTTGTAATAAAAAGCATTTCATGTTGCAATGTTATCTACATTTTGTTTAAAAAATTTAAATCTTAGTATCTATGATATTTCAATCATAAATTTATTGTAGATGTATTTAACTCTGATTTGGAAACGTCCTTTATTCCAGACGGCACCATATCACTTAAAAAAAAAAAAAAAAAAAAAAAAAAAAAAGGCACCATTTAAAAATTTTCTTGCTGTAATCGCAGATTTTCTGTCATAAAAGAGGTGAATTTTACTTTTTGTAAATAACGGTTTGATAGCATTTCTCGTAAAAAGTGTTCCAGTTAAGGATTGATTTTTTCCCCCGGTTACAATGCCACCGATCAGATAGAAAAATTAAAATGTGAGAGTAACATATGAGATACAATAAAACATATGAGATGTAATCTTCCCAACTGAGCAAAAAATCCGGGCCAGGATTCGAACCCGGGATAACATGGTTGAAGCTGGCAATGCTATACCAACTGAGCAATCCCAGACGAATATGGATGAACTAATTCACCCAGTTAACCTTAATGATCATAGTATCTGGTCTGATATCTGAATCAGCACAACAACCCAATTTCAGCACAACAACAATCAAAATTAATCTACTTACCAACATAGTTGGAAAGTGTTGAAAGTGCATATACGTCACACTTAGGTTGATTTTTTTAGTAGCCAGTTACTGGCTAGTGAGAATAATTTCTTTAGTAGCCGTTGTTTAGATAAAATTAGCTTGACCCATAGTGACCCAAAATCGACCCACTAATCGAATTTTCTCGGACATGTGACCTAGCGCAATGATTTTCTCGTGTCCGAAACTAGTAAGATACACAATTTAATCAAAATCCTTACAGCCGTTTTTTAGATAAAATTAACTTAACCCGCGTTGACCCAAAATGACCCACTAATCGAAAGTTCTCGAACATGTGACCCAGCCCAATAGTCTCATCGTGCCCGAAAATGGTAGGATATAAAGTTTAGTCAAAATCGTTTGAACCGTTTTTTTAGATACAATTAGCTTGACCCTGACTCATGGTGACCCAAAATGACCCACTAATTGAATTTTCTCCAACATGTGACCTAGCCCAACAAACAGTCTTCTCGTGCCCGAAAATGGTAGGATACAAGGTTTAGACAGAATCGTTTGAACCGTTTTTAGATACAATTAGCTTGACCCTGGCTCCTGGTGACCCAAAATGACCCACTAATCGAATTTTCTCGAACATGTGACCTAGCTCAGTAGTCTTCCCGTGTCCGAAACTCGTTAGATACAAAATTTAATCAAAATCGTTAGATCCGTTTTTTAGATAAAATTAACTAGACCCGCGTTGACCCAAAAATGATCAACTAATAGAAAGCTTTCAAACAGGTGACCTAACCCAACAAACAGTCTTCTCGTGCCCAAAAATGGTAATAAAAGTTTAGTCAAAATCGTTTGAACCGTATTTTAGATACAATTGGCTTGATCTTGACCGACGGTGACCCAAATTACCCACTAATAGAATTTCCTTAAACATGTGACCCAGCCCAACGGTTTTCTGGTGCCTCAAAACTGTAGGATACAAAATTTCGCCAAAATCGTTAGAGCCGTTTTTAACATAAAATTTGCATATATATATATATATAACCCCCCCTCACACACACACACACACAAGATTTGCTCTCGTATTAGAATAAATGATGTATATAATACTCTGATTGTTCCTAGTACACGTGGTTAGTAAATACACGTGCTTAGCACGTGCTTTACCCGAAATTATAATTCGCTTATTCAAACACGTGTTATTCATAAATGTGTGGTATTTTCCCATCTTAACGTGAAGCCCCCCCCCCATTTTTTTTTATCAGGGAGCTTTTTACCGATGGTGCTTTTTTCCGGCGGTGATTTTACTCAATTCCTAATAGCAATCGCAAATATCCGCCTACGGGAATTATATAAATCAGACATATGTTACTTCGTTAGTTTATAACACTTATTTATCAATAATTTCAATACTTATCAATACCTTGTTACTTTTTTCCCGTTTACTTTTTTTCCGATTACTTTTTTTCCGCTTTTGTTGAATCAGTTACTTTTTTTCCGTTTACTTTTTTTCCGATTACTTTTTTTCCTAGATTCATCTAAAAAACGGTTCAAACGATTTTGACTAAACTTTTGCTACCATTTTCGGGCTCGAGATGACTATTGGGCTGGGTAACATAATCGAGAACTTACTATTAGTGGGTCATTTTTGGGTCAACGCGGGTCAAGTTAATTTTATCTAAAAAACGGATCTAACGATTTTGATTCAATTCTGTATCTTACGAATTTCGGGCACGAAAAAATCATTGCGCTAGGTCACATGTCACAGAAAATTCAACTAGTGGGTCATTTTTGATTCACTGTGGGTCAGGGTCAAGCTAATTATATCAAAAAACGGTTCAAACGATTTTGACTAAATTTTGCAACCTGTGGTTTTCAGGCACGAGAAGACAGTTGGGCTAGGTCAAATGTTCCATAAAATTCGATTTGTGGGTCATTTTGGTCATGAGTCATTATGGGTCAAACTATTCTTATCTTAAAAATGGCGCAGAAGATGTCAACTAAATTTAGTTTTCTACAGTTTTAAGGAACAAGAAGACTATTGGGTTAGGTC
The DNA here is from genome assembly GCA_963931845.1 of Maratus michaelseni. NCBI lineage: Eukaryota > Metazoa > Arthropoda > Arachnida > Araneae > Salticidae > Maratus > Maratus michaelseni. The sequence goes on from OZ007596.1 coordinate 96,490,717, forward strand.
ACATGTTCGAGAAAATTCGATTAGTGGGTGATTTTGGGTCACCATGAGTCAGGGTCAAGCTAATTGTACCTAAAAAACGGTTCAAAAGATTTTGACTAAACTTTGTATCCTACCATTTTCGGGCACAAGAAGACTATTGGGCTGGGTCACATGTTCGAGAACTTTCGATTAGTGCGTCATTTTGAGTCAACGCGGGTCAAGTTAATTTTATCTAAAAAACGGCTCTACCGATTTTGATTAAATTTTGTATCTTACGAGTTTCGGTCACGAGAAAATCATTGCGCTAGGTGACACGTCCGAGAAAATTCAATTAGTGGGTCATTTTTGGGTCACTATGGGTCAAGCTATTTTTATCTAAAAAACGGCTCAGACTATTTTGACTAAATTTTATATCCTACGGCTTTCGGGCACGAGAACACAATTGGGCTTGGTCGCATGTTCGAGAAAATTTGATTAGTGGGTCATTTTGGTTATGGGTCATGATATTTGAACTCAAAGTTAGTTTTGACCGAGCACAGCTCTGTCTTCCTTGCTCGTATCGTTTAAGAGTAAAACCTCCATATCAGACAGTGACTTATTATCGCAAGGGCATAATATTATTAGAGTTTGTTTGTGGAATAAATTCCAGGCGACGTACATTAAAAACGACAAGTTGCACTCGAAAAATGGTAACTTACAGGGTTATTTCTTGTATTTCATATAATTTTTTAAACTATTTCACATGTTTCGTTTTCGTGGGTGATATGTTATGTAATTGCATAAATCGAAAATTAAGAAAGACATGATGGCACGTAAAATAAAAAATGAAAAACGCTATTCTATATCATAGTTTCTGAATAACAAAGCTCTTGCCAATTTCATATGTCTAAGAATAAAAATTTATAGTTTAGTAAAATGGCTGACATTTATATTAAAAGTTAGTTTTCTTTTTCTTATTGCAATCTGTATTTGCAACATTTACTAATCCAGTTGGAGTAGAGATCTAACCTTCCAAGAGATTTTACCTTCGAATGGACAAAAGCCTTCCACCCTTTTGTTAGACACTAATTCCAAACTTTTGAAAACCATTCAGTATTCACTCCCTGGTAATTCTCGATTCTCAGAATTTCACACATCAATGTCAACAACATAGATTTATAAATATTATGTTGTTGACGTTTATTGTGCACGTAAGTGCTGTGAAACTGCCTATTTCATTCTTCTCTTTATTTAGTTTGTAAGAAGATTAACATGTATTCGTCAGAATATTGAAAATTTCGCCTTGAGAAATACTGTAAATAATACACTCAAAGGAACGATAGTATTATTAGAAAGTCTATGATAATACTGCTTTTTAGCGTTAGTTCACCTCCTGTCCATATCCATTATAATCAAGCTAATCATACTTTGTTGCTTCTTTCATTGTGCCATTTTATGATTTCACAATAATTTTTCTGTGGTATTTAAAATTTTGCCATGTTGCTGTTTTTATTTGTCTTCCCAGAAGCACACTAGACCAGAACACTACATTTTCCTGGTTGGTAGAGGAAGAGGATCTCTACGAACCTAAATTTATATCCTCGGGCTCGACGCGGCCCAGATTGTAATAAAAGCTAAAAATTCAAACCGAAACTTTACGGAAGCTTTATTGGTTATGCTCGGCCTGTTATAAAAGCTGAAATATCAACTCGGGCAGTTTCTTTTTAGCGTAGTTTATGAATTCAGCCAGACGCAGTTTCTGAAAAACATGTCAATAGTTCTTAACCAACATCAAAGTTCTTTAAAAAATATATTGCTTACATTTTTATGTAAATTTTTTTAGGTACAGCAGATTATATGTCCACAATTTATGGAATACGGAATAACAATACTAATGAATACTAAGAGACAATAAAATGAACACTCATTGAAAAATTTGTGTAGTTTAAAATTAAAAAAAGGGTTAAAGAAAATCATAATTTTAATACTTTATAAAGGGGAAAAAAGTATGTTTTAGAAAATATTTCTCTGTAATTTATTAAGGATTTAGTTAAGGTGGTTATCAAATTCCCTGCTTAGTAATGAGCAACTTTCTGACTCATGTTTAAACGTAAAGGCATAAAATTGACCAGTGTTGTAACTGAGCGCGATCATTCAGCGGAAACTCACGAGTTTCGCTCACTTTCTGTGAGGTTTGAGCTAAGTTTGACTCACTTTTTGAAAAACGAGCGATGAGCTGAGCTGAACTCAAAAAATCCGCGAGTTTGAGCGAAAATTACAACTCAAACTCATTCAATTTTTTCGCAATTTCCAGAAAATTTTTGATCACTTTGCTAGCAAAGATGACGTTTTTTCATTAGCGAATAATACAGTCAAACCTCGTTAACACGAACACGATTAACGCGAATATTACTTTTAGCACGAACTGTTTCCGATTGCCCCATCCAATTGTATGTAATGTATTTAAATTCGGATAACACGAACTACTTTTAACACGAACAAAAAAATGTTTCCACTTGAGTGTTCGCGTTAATGAGGTTCGACTGCATAAGCAAAAGTCAGGCATAAGTTTTAAAACTAAATGACAAAATGCTTATGAGTTTCAAAATAACATTTGGTTAAATCATTTTTAAAAAGACATTTTCCCTATCACTTTGACCACCACGATGTCTGAATTTAGTAAAAAAGAAATGCAAAACAAAGAAGCAGGACATGAACTTGCTTGAAGAGTCGCATTGAAAATAGGCTCTCCAAATAAAACGGGAGTTAAAACAAACGTAAAGAAAAAGAAAAATACTGTCATTCCCGCTTTTTTCACATTTGTTTTAACAAATCATATATTTTATAATGTTTTATTTTTATACAGATAAATACAGTAACGAAAGTCAGTAACACCGGGCGGGGGGAGGGGGGGTGCGCTAGTACACGTCCCAAGAAGGGTAAATATCATATATTCGAAAATATCAAAAATATCCGATATTTGTATATTTATTCGATATTTTACATATGTATCCGATATTTTCAAACTAGTCAACATAAAATTTATTATAAATATTTTCAATAACATAATTAACAATTTGGCTTTTGGATTTTTGTATTATAAGATTTAGTATCAAGTATCCAGAAAATTTTATATTTTACAGAAGAAAATTATTTTGAACATAATTGTAATCTTGAATGCTTTTTCATTTTAATTAACATTTATTAACCTTTTTCATTCCTTGGGTTTAAAATAAGCTAAACCAAAACAGAAGAGATTTTTTCTAATGAAGCTGCGAAAAGCTGGTTTTCTACATGAGACAGTCTACCTTTCAGTGGCTGTTCTAAGTAAGTATTGTACCACCAATGGCGTAGTTACTTTTATTGACGCCCGGGACAGGAAGGAATTCTGCGCCCCCCCCCCCCTACCCTCCTAAAAAATAATAACCACATTATTTTTGTTTAAGACCAAAAAAAAAAAAAAATTGGGGAAAAAAATTGGAAAAAAGGGGGGGTGGGGAGGAAAGGTAGCTTTCCGCTTGCTTTGTTTTAAGAATTCAGCTAATTTTGCTGAATCACACGAAGCTAAAATGCATGCATGGAACCCATTATGGAAGATTACTAGTTTTCTTCAATACTGAATTTGCATAGGAATTTCGAAAAATTAGTCAGATATCGACAAGTTGGCTTCTTTTACGGCGATTTAATTTTATGGCCAAGATATATTATTAAATATCGCCAAGCTTGGAGATAATTTAACGTTAGCAGGTATGACCATCATGTAGTTTTTAGTGTATGATTGTAGCAACAATAATTACAACAATGAAAGTAAATTTGCAAGAAACTACGTTTGCTAAAACTCATAAATAAACTCGATTATTGAAAAAAGATCTGCTGCCTGATTTCATTCATAAGCTGCTTACACTCTTTAGAATTTCCAGAGAGTTCATATGACATATCCGTGGAAACTTCAGCAAATATTTTTTAATTGACTTTAAAAAAAAAAAATCGTGAATACAGATTGCTCCAAGAAAAGTCGAAACAAACTCTAAGATATATAGCAGAGCACACTTACAAATAACAACTTTTGCATAGTCAACCAGAGTCGCAGTCCATTTATTCAACCAAAACACGCAATCTATACTTCAAGCAGAACTCTTATATTTATGCAGAAATTTAACAATAATGGCGATAGTTTAACGAAATTTTCAATATACTTACCTTTCTTTATGCGAAATACAAAAAATGCTGAAAATGCATAGTAATTCAGTCAGTGACATCGTATAGAATTTCAACTACATTCGTTTCCAAATAATCACCGCCTAGTTCAGAGCCGAATTCTGACTGCGCCACTGATATTTATATATATTTTTATTTAATGCATTTTCGAAAGTCGAAAATAATACCAGGCATCAAAATGAATGCTTATATAAATCCCCTACATGCATTTCTAACTAGGACTTCCCTCAAAGGGATTAGTCTGAGTGATATTGCTGAGAACATAGGATTAACAATTACAATATAAAGAAAAAGGGCAAATTAAATGATAGAGTTACAAAATATCATATATAAATTCATATACACTGTTAAAAATAGAAAAGAAGTACCGTTCATCAGATGTGTTGTCATAATTTTTTTTAACATGTGGCCTAGAATCTCATTTTCTTTAGCGCGTATTGCGCAAAACTTGAAAAAAAAAAAAAAAAAAAAAAAAAAAAAAACGCCGGATCTTTTAAAACGCCAAGCTTTTTAAAGTTACGTAATTGGATTTGCAGCCAATAGATTATTCTATCAAGCGTGGCTTAACACAATTTTAATTTCATTGTTGCACCTTTTTTTGTGTGTGAATTTAAAATTTTTCTTCCTTGATTATATATATCTATTATTTGTATAACTGTTTATAGAAACTCTTACACTTCAAACCACATTGATAGCATGCTTTGCTACAAACCAGATTGCAAAACTATAGTCTAAATTACTATTAAAGTGTACAAAAAATCTTTCGATGACTTCTGTAAAATAACTTTTACATTAAATCTCCATATCGGCACAATTGAAAAATTATATATATTTCAAAGTTAAGCTTAACAGATACTTCTTGATTATTCTCTAGGAGGCTCTGCCCCCTGCGCCTTTACTGCGCCAATCCGCAGACTTTTCTTTTGCCTGTCTGTCTGTCTCTCCACAATATGTCTGTTTCCCTATCCGTTCTTCTGCCCGTCTCTCTAACCGATTGTCTATCTCTCTTCACGTCTCGCTACCTGTCTCTATATTTCTCTACCGATCTCGCTACCCGCCAATCTATTTCTTTAACCGTCTGTCTATCCGTCTAACTACTTGTATGTCTAGCCGTGTCTCAATCCACTTCGCTATCCATTTGTCTATCTGTCTCACAACTTATCTATCTGTCTCTCTACCCGTCTGGCTATACGCCTCTCTACCCATCTTCTTACCCATCTCCGTACCCATCTACTGTCTCTCTACTCGTCTGTATACCCGTCTTACTATCCGTCTGTTTTTTTACCCGATTCGCTACCAATCTCATTACCCGTCAGTCAACTCGTCTCTGTATTCATATCTCTACTCGTCTCATAATCTACCACGCTATGCGTCTCGCAACCTTTCTCGCTACATTCCTGTCTACCGGTGTCGCTACCCGTCTCGTGACCCATCTCACTACCCCTCTGTCAACCCTCTTTCTACCTTTCTCTCTAGCCGTCTGTCTATTCGTTTCGCTACCCGTCAGCCTACCTATGTCGCTACTCGTCTCTCTACCCGTTTGTTTACTCGTCTTTCTACCTCTCGCCACCTCTTCCCAATATTTAAACAATTCATTTAATTTACGGAAGCCATTTACCAGTTATTAAATGCAAACAGAAGTAATTTATCTAATAAGTGTAATCAGATGCAATTTTTTTTAAATACATACATAAACCTGAATAATAATTCATCAGTTTTGTGTTCATAGTTGTTTATATCCTTTGACAGTAAATCTCAACTTCTTAAACCTGAATTGTCTCAAGCTTTTTAAAAAAACCACAAGGTCTGTATAACTGCAAAGTACCCTGAGGGCTATATCAGCTACATGTTATTAAATTAAGTGAAAGTTTCGTTATCGCGTTTGCAGCCAATTGCTTATGTCAGAAAGCGTGGCTTAACGCCATTGTAAATTCATTACTGTAACTTTTCTTTTCTTTTTTTTTTTTTGGGGGGGGGGGGTAGGGGGGGAAGGGTTTCAAATATACTATATATTATTTCTGCTGTCAACATCACTTTTTCTAAGCAAATACAAAACGCAGAAGAAGGAATGAGATACCATATGAAAGGATTTTAAGCAGGCTTCTGACATAGCACATTTACATTTCGTTAAAACATGTTTTTTGACTAAAAATTTCTGTTAATTAAAAATTAAATCGGCATTGCTTTCATAAATGAAATGATTCTTCAAATTAGTGTTGCCACAAAACTAAAATACCGCATTATGTGATGCTCAACCATGATTATAAAAAAATAAATAGTACAACCGTGGCATACGTAATAAGAGTACCTTATTTACGTAATACATAATGCGTAGAATACGTAATAAGTACAAGAAGTATGAAGTGTGATACGTGCGCACGGGTTTATTTTATATTTATAATTAAAAAGAAAAATTGAAATGTTTAGAAGAAAAAAAAACACCATCAATCGATCGAAGCAAAATTGCAGTTAATTAAAATTTAAATCAGAATTGTTTTCTTAAATGAAATGAAAGGTTTTTGTCAGTTTTTCCAGAAGTGAGTGACGTCGTCCTCTAATGCAATTAAAATACGACTATTAATTTTTTTCTCGAGCGTGCTTTTTGCGATAATGGATCAGTTTTTAGTATAACTTTGATGGAATAAATGAGATGATATTTTGGCTTGATTAATGTTGATTGCAGCTATTTTTATGCTTAATTTTTCTTTAAAAGTTTAAACCAGCATCTAAAAAATATTCGACTGCAGTGCGAAATCCTCGCACGGGTTCACTGGTATACATTTAAATTAAAATTTTTGCCTCCATGCCATTAGTGTTGTTTGTATTATTAACTAATACCTTGTAGACCGAGCTTCATTTGAAACAAATGTAAAAGACTTCTTCTACAGTTTTTTTAGGAGAAACTTTCGTAATTGGGCCCAAAGCCAATCGGAGCATTTAATATCATTCGTTTCGCTCAAATTTTATAATTCAAGTTATTGTAACTCTTATAGAGTTAAAACAATATTGTTGCTAGCTTTACTCTTGTTTGAGACCAGCCTTGCCTGTGTATCTGAATGGGGAAAAGTTTCGTATCCTATGTCGGTTGGCGAAAAAAAAATTAAATGGTGCCAAAAGGTAGTTTTAGCATCTTACAAAATTTTTCAAGAGAGCGGTAAAACATGTTTTTCAAATATTTACAAACATACGTTTATTAAAGCATGTTTTTGCACCATCTTAAAAATTTAAGCACGATGCTAAAATAAAATTTTATCGCCATACTCGATATTTTAATAAGTAATGAAAATACACAAACAAACTTATTTAACGGACCTAAGAGGCATTTTTGTGATAAATAATTGTTATTGTCAGGGGGGTAAATTGTAAACAATTAATAAACGGCTAGTAAATAATAAATACCATTTAAAATCTAAAAATGGAGAAGTGGTCCGTATAAAAATGCAAAACATATACGCTTGCAAAATAATGCAAAAATACGCTTGAAATATGTAAATCTTTTTTTATTTTTTAATATTTCCGAAGGCACAGATAAAAAGGTAAAAATCTCTTTTCCAAATGCCAAATACAAAATATACAAAATAGAATGCCAAATATACAAAATAGAAAAATATCTGCAAAAAAATATATTTACATAATACTACATCTGAAAAAAATAAGATTTAGAAAAAGTAAGCCAAGTCCTGCAGATCCCAACAATCACATCGAAAAACTTATCACCAAAAAAGAACTCGCCAAATCTTACGGCACAGGAGATGGATTTTTCCCTCTGAATGCAGAATATTAGTTTTTTTTCTTGTACGATGGGTGATTATAATTATAATTGTTTCATTTCATATAATACATACCGTTTGATATATTGGTACTTTTATGTTATCCTGGCGCAGTTGATAAATCGCCAAATATTGTTCCTATAACATTTTCATATTGAATTCATTTCATTTAAATATAAACCTTTCACTCATTTAATTTAAAATACATGCCTTTCATTAATCCGATTTAAAATGCTAAAAAGAGAAAAAAAAAAAAATAATGCCATAAATCGAAACCTTTTATTTAAACACCAAAGAATTTTTTATTATTATTTACACACGCGAAATAAACAAGTTGGAAATTGTACGTCAAACGTTACAAACAAGGTGCGTTCGTACGCACGTTTTAGAATTAAATTCATGATATCCCGTGCGTAGAACGGGTTAAACAGCTAGTTAAGTATATATTTTATGACACTATTCATACAATTATCTTAACTAGTTATATAAATATTCAGATATATATGTATCAGCTAGTTATATAAATATTCAGATCTTGATGGTTTTTAATTCTGTGAAATGAATTATATCGTCTGCAGATTAATTTCTGTCATAAAATAAGTATCTCGGTCGCTTGACGATTAAACTTCGGAAGCTCCTATAACAAAAAAGCACCGATTTAAAAAAAAAATTCAAATTTCTTAATAAATATTTTTATTAATATCTCCTAAAGTTTTGATTCGATTTTAATAAAATTTGAAATGTCTCGACAAAATTCTGCAAAGATAATATATTTTAAATTGCAAACCATTTGGTTGGGTAGTTTTTGCGTTGTTATATGCGGACAGACAGACAGACAGACAGACGGACGGACAGACGGACGGACAGACGGACGGACCAAACGACGACTATAGGTGCTACGTATTTATATAATTACGAACGCACCTAACCAAACGACGACTATAGGTGCTACGTATTTATATAATTACGAACGCACCTAAAAAAGCTGCTAATGCTGAGATTTGCGCCAAATCTCTAATACCAAGTCTACCAAATTATTGCGGGGTTTTTCTTACAAACAGAAAAAAATTCCATATTAATTTTCGATTTCTACTAAATTGAAATATATTTTATTGTGCTGAATGTTAGTGCGTGCGTATTTTTTTGCTCCGTGTACTCCATGAACTTTTCAATTCCGATTGTCTACGAAAATCTCCCGCCGGTGAAAATGACGTACACACAAAATTTTAGTGACGTATGTACTTTAATTGTGCATTTTTATCTATTTTTTAAATATAATTTCCAAACGGTTTGACATTTATTCTTGGTAATAAGTAGACGTCGTTGTCACCTTTATAGTTACCTGCTGTAAAAATTTGAACGAAATCCGTTAAATATTTTTTGAGTTATGCTTGACGAAAGGTTTTAATATCCATCGTAGCTATATATGGGGCAAAGTAATACTGCGCTGTGTATGAGTCTCCGTTGCACTCAGACAATTATAAGCGATTCGTGTTACGTACAACACGTTTCTCTCCTTTTTCGTTCTGCGGACAATTGGACATGATAAAATGTACTATATATAAAGAAAAATGATCTTGAAGCTAGAAAATATTTCTCCTGCATGTTATTGAAAAAATATATATAATTTTCTAATGACAATTTAGTAACTCTGGTATTACCATCTGATGTATATAAGAGAAATTACTAACATGACAATATAATTAAAAGTATGAAGTTATTAAATGATATTGTATTAATATGTTTTTTAATTGTAATTTTCAGTTACAGGTATTACTGGTATGATTTCACATATGAATTTTTAATTTTAATGACAAATCATTTAATTCTCTTACACATTATAATTTTGAAGTTAATGTTTTCATGTTAACAAAATGAAATATATATATATGGGAAATGTTATGGAAATTTTAGCTTCAGACGGGGGACATAAAACTTGAAAAATAATCATAAAAGCATCCGAATGAAGTTATCATAAAATTCTGAATATTTTATAAATAAATTTTAATTAAAAAAAATTAAATTACTATTATATTTAGTTGCAGGATTTTTTTTTTAATCTGAAAACTTGCTCAAAAAATAAAAACTACAATTAGATCCTATGTTCCATCTGTATAACATATTTAGATTTCAAGACACAAATTCATTTTGAAAGCTTTACGCTATAAAAAATTGGAGAAAATGTAAATTAATTTTAATTTTGATTTTTTATTCTTTTTTTTAAATAAAAAAGTTATTTGAAATAAAAAATGGCAATCAGGAAAAAGGTACAATTTAATATATTTACTTACATACAGTTAAGATGTATATTTAACACCTAATTAGTTTTGAAACTTGAATGAACTTTTCCTTGTTTTATTAAAAAAGAATAGATATATATATTTTAAGGAGAGCTAACACTTTCTATTAACTAGCTCTTACAATTATCAACTTATTTATATAAAAAAATGCCCATATGATCATCTTAATAATATATATAATTTTTAAATGATATTGAGTTATTAAGTTCTTTCCACACAGTTACTTTGCATTATTGATATATTTTTGTATATGAATTTTTAATTTTAGTGACAGATCGGTTAATTCTCTTACAGATTATATTTTCGAAGTCAATGTTTTCATGTTAAACAAAATTAAATTTATGTTCGGAAGCTGTTAAAAACATTGTTGCTTAAAAAGGAATATAGAACAAGAAAACGAATCACAAAAGTATCCGAATCAAATTGTTGTGAAATTCCTCATGAAAACTTGCTCAAAATACAAAAACTGTATTTATATGTATTTACTGTGTTCCATCTAAGTAACATATTTAAATTTCAGGACACACAGCCATTTTCAAAATATAACACAAATAAAGAATCCAAATTGGTTTACTTAATCATATATGAACTGGGAAAATTAAAAAAGTCTTATTGAATAAGATTCTAAATAAAGAATCGAAATAATGTGGAACTAAATAAAGATAATTGAAAAAAGAAAAGAAAAGTGGTGGTGGTGTTGTGTATGTGTGTGTGTGTGTGTGGGGTAGATAAGAACCATGTTTGGCCCATGGCAGAGATAAATATTTTGTTTTCATTTTTGTAATAAAATTTAGGATTAAATTGGTTCTTTTTGTATAACTATTTAAGTAGGCTACGTACAAGATAAAAATAAAAGTTGTTTAGCAAATTTTAATATACTCTTAACATTTTTACAAAAAAAAAAAAAAAAAAAAAAATCTTTCTTTTCTATTTATTTATTTTAATAAAAAGGTCTCATAACACCAGCATGGTGTTTATGGATGTTAATAGTTGAATAAAAATATAAAACATTCAAAAAAAGAATGAAAACTTAATTTATTATTATTATTATTATTGAATTATTCTATTCAAATGTTAAAATAATTTAAAGCATACTTAAATGATAGAAACTTGTACTTTCTACTAAGAAAATGAACTGCAAAATGAATTTATGCTGTTAAAATTTTCGGATACCTCAGGACTGCTGGGTTTGTTCTCTATATACCTCCATTTAGCGAACTATAAATCAGGTTTGGGTTGCTTACAGAAGCAGGACCTGATTATTGCACGAGCAAACTGTTCCACGGCTTTGACCCCCCTCCCCTCTGATTTTAGGTGCCTCCCAAATTTGACATTTCTTTCAATATTTTAAACTGATAGAGTATGATAAGATTAAAAACAAAAAAATATATTTAGCTAAAAACAGTAAAACCGTTCAATAGCGGACATTTCGAGACTACAAAATTTGTCTATTATTCGGAGGTTTCCACATTTCTGATGTAAAAATATTCAAACATGTATGTGTTGTGGATTGAAAAGGTGGATTTTCACTAAATAGAGGTATTCGGTTTTACCTCTAAAACCGAACACTTCCGAATAGCGGAAAAATTCTGTGGTCCCGAAGTATCCACTATTGAGAAGTTTTACTGTTTTTAGATAAATATAATTTTTGTTTTCAATCTTATCTTACTGTAAAATCTCAAAACATTGTAGTACAATGATCAGTACATTGTCGAAAGAGATTTAAAAGATCAGCTTTACGAAAATTGCATTCTAAATTTTGGGCCTCATAAAATCGGGGGGGGGGGGGGGAGGTAGAGCCATGGGCTAGTTTGTCCATGCTTTAATCAGGTTCTCCTTCTTAAAAAATTACCAGCCCTGCTTTGTGGTCATATATAGTCCCATTTATTGAGGATGCAATGTGGTCAAATATGGCTGCATTTACTGCTTTAAAAAAAATGTGGTCAGAAATGGCTACTTATTGCCGACAGATCAAAGCACGAAAATGGCCGCAATTCAGGCGTTTCAAATGTCTTAAATTCAGACACAAATAAGTGTCTTAAAAAATTAAGTCACTTTAAAGTGTCTCTTTTTTGAATCCGATTCAGACAGTTAAGTGTCTGAATTTCAGACATTTCAGTTTACAGTGCAGTTTTAACAATTTTATACCTGGTTAAAAATTATTTTTATTAATACTTAAAATTATCCCAGTGTTTTGAAATACAATGTAAGATTTGACAAGCATGATTCATGATAAAATCATGATAAAATTAACTTGACCCGCGTTGACCCAAAATGACCCACTAATTGAATTTTCTCGAACATGTGACCTAGCCCAACAGTCTTCTCGTGTCCAAAAACCATAGGATGCAAAATTTAGTGTAAATAGTCTGAGCCGTTTTTAAGATAAAATAGCTTGACCCATAATGACCCATGACCAAAATAACCCACTAATTGAATTTTCCCGAACATGTGACCTAGCCCAACAGTCTTCTTGTGCCCGAGAATGGTAGGATACAAAGTTTAGTCAAAATTGTTTGAACCATTTTTTAGATACAATTAGCTTGACCCTGACCCACAGTGACCCAAAAATGACCCACTAATTGAATTTTCTTCGACATGTGACCTAGCGCAATGATTTTTTCGTGCCCGAAACTCGTAAGATACAAAATTTAATCAAAATCGTTTTTTAGATACAATTAACTTGACCCGCGTTGACCCAGAAATGACCCCCTAATAGAAAGTTCTCAAATATGTGACCCAGCCCAATAGTCTTCTCGTGCCCAAAAATGGTAATAAAAGTTTAGTCAAAATCATCTGAACGGTATTTTAAATACAATTAGCTTGATCCTGACCGATGGTGACCCAAATGACCCACTAATCGAATATCCTCAAACATGTGACCCAGCCCAACGGTTTTCTGGTGCCTCAAAACTGTAGGATACAAAATTTCGTCAAAATCGTTAGAGCCCTTTTTAAAATAAAATTTGCATGTATATATAACCCCCCCCCCCCCCCAAACACACACACAAGATTTGATCTCGTATTAGAATATATGATGTACATAATACTCTGATGTTCCTCGTACACGCGGTTAGTAAATACACGTGGTGCCACATGCTTTACTCGAAATTATAATTGGCTTATTCAAACATGTGTTATTCATAAATGTGTGGTATTTTCCCATCTTAACGTGAAGTCTTCCCCCCACCACCCCCTCTTTTTTATCAGGGAGCTTTTTACCGATGGTGCTTTTTTTCCGGGGGTGATTTTACTCAATTCCTAATAGCATTCGCAAATATCCGCCTACGGGAATTATATAAATCAGACATATGTTATTTTGTTATCTTTTAACACTTATTTATCAATAAGTTCAATATTTATTACTTTTTTTCCTAGATTCGATAATAATAAACGAATCATGCTCATTTTTGCAAATAATTTTATTCCATTGTACAAAATACGTTTGCAACCACTTTGAAAAGAGACACAAGTAAGCGTTGCGTGAAAGCTATCGATAAAATCGTATGTTGTTTTATCACATAATAAGAAGTATAAAAAATAATAACGAGTGTATATGAGCAGAATATTCTTGAATATAATTGTAAACAGTGAATGTGTCAAGAGTTTTTGTTATATATAATACAAATAATAAGAAAACTAGCTGGCTTCGCCCGCTAGCGGGCCCATTAATTTACATCGGTGCCTCGAATCTTGTAAAACCTCGAACCCAACGAACCTCCGACCCGGGTCCCCGATGCTTTCGGCACTGATAATCCCTTAATTTGCACATCGAATAGTATAAACCTCTAACTGAACGAACCTTCGGCTCGGGTCCCCGATGCCTGCAGCACCGTATAGCAGTCGTGCTGCGCACGCGTACGCGCTGCATAATATGATTGCACACATGAGGGGTGTGTTTAAAATTTAGAAAAGTACCCCCCTTGGGGGGACGGACACCGGCGATACATAGTATGATTAAGCTGTCTCAGAACTTTCCAACGATTTATCACATGAGGGGTATCGGCAAAATTAAGAAAAGTGCTTCCATTGGAGGGGAAAAGGGGGGGATCGACACCGGAGATGCATAATATGATGAAGCGGTCACAGACCTTTCCAACGATATATAACATTAGGGATGTGTGCAAAATTTAGAAAAGTACCTCCCTTGGGGAGACGGACACCGGAGATGTATAATATGAGTAAGCGGTCACACACTTTTCCAACGATATATCACACGAAGGATGTGTGCAAAATCTAGAAAAGTACCCCCCTTGGGAGTATGGACACCTGAGATGCATAAAATGATTAAGCGATCTCAGAACTTTCCAACGATATATCACATGAGGGGTATCTTCAAAATTTAGAAAAGTTCCCCTCTTGGGGGGGCAAATGGGGGAAGGACACCGGATATGCATAATATGATTAAGCGGTCAGAGATATTTCCAACGATATATCACATGAGGGATGTGTGCAAAATTTAGAAAAGTACCTTCCTTGGGGGTGGCAAATTGGGGGGATGGACACAGGAGATGCATAATATGATTAAGGGGTCACAGACCTTTCTAACTATACATTACATGAGGGGTATCGGCAAAATTTTGAAAAGTGCCTCCCCCCACGTGTGGCCAGAACGCCCCCCCCCTCCCCATAATTTTTGACGCGGCTTCATTTTAAAAATAATTATGTTATGTGTTATAAAATTAATATTGTACAGTTTAAAACAGATCGCTTTATTGTATTTCCTAATTGTCTTCGCACCCTTCCACCTACCCTCCCGAAAGGGCAAAACGCCCACCCCCCCCCCCTCCTATACATAATTTTGTACACGGCCTATTTTTTAAAATCATAATATCTCGCCCGCACTGTAATATAAAGCTTTAATTTACCCATAATGCAGTTTAAACAGATTGGATTCGAAAATAATCTATCTTCCTGGTCGAAAGGCTAGTCGAAGCCTGACAGGTCTGTAAAGGAAGTAACGACACCAGAATTTAGAGTTTTTTGATTGGAGGATTTATTTTTTTTACAGAATTAGGTGTTTTGAAGAAAATTTGTGGAAGCGCGTACAAAAAGTGGGAAAAACTCTAGTAAATAACTCGTTCAACGGGATTTGCTGTGTTAGAATAGCATGGGGAAGTCGCGCTAGAAATAAATAAGCCTTGCGCTGCCGCGCAAGGCTTAATAAATAAAGCTATCTTATAACTGTTATTTATTTTCTTCCAGATCAATATAAAGTAAATTTTTATTATTATTATTATTTTAATTACGACTTGTTAACATTGACATGAAAAATCTTAAGGTGGAAACGTATTTCGATTACAAAGTTTCTGAATGCACCTGCCCATTTCATGCATTACCGAACAAAAATGATTTTAAAAATGTATCATAAAGTAACCAGGTTAGATTTTAGAACAGCCTTAACCAGAAATCTGTTTAAAAAAAATTAAGTCCTTTAAACATCCTTCACAAAAATTTTATCTTAAAACAGGATACTTCACAAAAAATCTCATAACGAAACAGGTCCTTCACAAATTTTTTCATACCAAAACAGGACTTTCACAATATTCTTTGTCTCATAAATGAACTTTTCCACCTTCAAACTGAACCTTTCATAAATTTAATCATTTAAAAATAAAGTCAGACTTGTAACCACTGAATTCATCAAAGAACATATTACATAGCATTTTTAAAGATAAAGAAGAGATACAGAGGAAACTGAATATAACGATAATTTTAAATTCACAAAATTAGGACTAGAATTTTACAAATATAAGAAAAACTTCTCAATTTCACAAAAACTGGACCCTATGAGAAAAATCTAGACAAACCCATGACTTAAATATAGTTTGATTTTATAGCATTAGAATGTATTTTTTGATTATTTGATATATCATTGTATAATTCAGTAATTTGAAATGATACTATAAATAACGACACTGTGAATGTTAAATGAAAGAATTCGTAATTAAAATGAAGAGACAATTAATATTTATTTATTT
Organism: Maratus michaelseni; assembly: GCA_963931845.1. Lineage (NCBI taxonomy): Eukaryota > Metazoa > Arthropoda > Arachnida > Araneae > Salticidae > Maratus > Maratus michaelseni. Next base: position 96,506,944 of record OZ007596.1, read on the forward strand.
ATTTAAATAAAGCATTCATTTTAATACACAAAATTGAAAATACATTATTTTTCAGTATTCCGCAGAAATCCCCATACTTTTCTTTAATATAATTTGCTTCAATCAATCAAATGCAATAAAAATGTCCTTATAGAGGTAGGAATCTGCATTTTAGAAAGAGCTTTAGTCAATGAAATATCCTTTTGAATAGAATCTCGTATTTTGCAACGACACAAATTCTTGAGTGACTCAGGAGAAGCAAGACTTGGAGTTTCTGGAAAGAGTTCTTTAAAACTGTTTAATATAGATGCTATTAAATCTTTTTGATCAATGAACACCACAGCAAGGAATTCTTCGACATCTTTCAAACAGATGGCAGCTTCTGGCAAAGTCGTGACATAAAAATTCAGGCCTTTTGCATAGTCTGCAGATTCTTTATTTGTTAATCTCTTCGTTTCAGAGAAGAGCACAGCTATTGCAGTAACAGCGATTTTTATCAAGTTTGAACCTTCCACGTCTATAGACAATTTTTCAAAAACAGAACTAACAAAATCACGACTTTCAGATATTATTTCATTTCTGCTGAGCTGTGGGTGTCTCAAAGTGTAACTGATGCGACATCTAGGAGGAAAATTTGCAATTAATTAGTTTATCACATAACTATACATATCAAAACCAAAATCACATTACAACAACAATAAAATCTGGAAATACAATGAAGTAATAAAGTTATTTATATTTCACCTTGCGATTCAGAGGGATTTAACCTATGTGATGATCACTTTTTTTTTCTTTTTAATAATTCTGTGTTTGATTATTGAAGAACCCCGTTAAGCATGTTCTTTAATAAATGCTTTTTTTTTTTTTTTTTTTTTTTTTTTAATAGTGTTACGTACGCGAATAAGGTTATATAATACTCGACGAAAATAGAAATTTTATGTGGATGGATGAAAGCAATTTCTAATGTAATATTTAAGTTTAGATCAAGAAATAAAATTTTCTTACTTTCCTTTTGGATGCACATTGATAGTGTGATTCTTGATTGTGATATAATACGGATTTAATTAGGTTACTTTTTCTAATATAAATTAATAGCTCTTACCTACTCCCTCTTTTGAATGCACATTTGTAGTGTAATTCTTGATTGTGAATTAATAAGGATTGAATTTGGTTATTTATTTTGTAATATAAATTAATAGCTCAAGAAATCAAATTCTCTTTTCATTTCTCATTTTCCAGAATTCACAAATTCTATCATACATTCTAATACGAGCAAATGTTGTGGGTGTGTGGTTATATGCAAATTTCATCTTAAAAACTGCTGCAACGATTGTGACGAAATTTTGTATCCTACCATTTTGGGGCACCAAAAAAGCATTGGGCTAGGTTACATGTTCGAGAAAATTTGATTAGTGGGTCATTTTGTGTCAGCATGGGTCAGGGTCAAGCTAATTGTATCTAAAAAACGGTTAAAAGAATTTTGACTAAATTTTGTATCCTACAATTTTCGGGCACGAGAAGACTATTGGGCTGGGTCACATGTTTGAGAACTTTTGATTAGTGGGTCATTTTTGGTTCAACGCGGGTCAAGTTAATTTTATCTAAAAACGGCTCTAACGATTTTGATTAAAATTTGTATCCTACGAGTTTCGAGCACGAGAAAATCTTTGGGCTAGGTCACATGTCCAAAAAAAATTCGATTAGTGAGTCATTTTTGAGTCACTGTGGGTCAAGCTAATTTTATCTAAAAAAGGCTCATAGTATTTAGACTAAATTTTGCATCCTATGGTTTTCGGGCACTCGGGAGAAAAGTGTTTCGGGAGAAGAGTGTTGGGCTAGGTCACATGCTCGTGAAAATCCGATTAGCGGGTCATTTTTGGGTCACTTTGGGTGAAGCTAATTTTATCTAAAAAGCGGCTTAGACTATTTTACCTAAATTTTAGCTCCTACGGGTTTCAGGCAGGAGAAGACAATTGGGCTTGGTCACATGTTCGAGAAAATTTGATTAGTGGGTAATTTTGATTATGTGTCACTATGGGTCAAGCTATTTTTATAAAATAAAAGGCATTATAGTAATAATACAGAAAAAAAATATATCGAGTTGAACTCAAAACTTATTTTGATCGAACATAGCTTCCCTGGTCGTTATCATTTAATTAATTTAATTAATTACCCAAAATAAAATCACGTTTTCCGGAATTTATAACTTTTGTTCTTATTCAATTTAATTTTTATGTTAAAAATAATTAGATAAGCTACTTGAGGTTATTCGCTATTGCCACACATCCGGTGTAATTCTTGATTAGCACATTTTTATTTTTTACAAGATTAATATCCTCAAAATATTCACGTTTATTGCTGTCGTTGTATGAGTGAGAGGAATCCGATATGTGTAAAGTAAAGGTTTTAAGGCTGTTCTGAAATAACCTGCTCAACAAACTCGAAATTTTCTGACACAATTTCTGACTCCTTTTTAAACGCAATGGCATAAAATTGACAGGCCTCACTATTGTACCGATTTGGAGTCGAAATGAAATTTCTGTTTTTCGATAATTGAATCACTTATCGAGTTCTAAGCGATTTGCGCCACGTGACGTCATAATTTTCTCGTTTCTTGTGCTGTTGTATCGGGAATTCGGTTCAAAACATCGACTTTGAGAGTGTTTCTGAAAAATCTTCTGCCTTTACCAAAAAAAGAGCAAAACGTCTTTCGCTTACAAAGTTCCTGAATAAGAACCCCTGCCAATTTTATGCGTTTCCGAACCAAACTGAATTTAAATTATATGTCATAAAGTAGACAGTTTGGATTTGAGAACAGACTTTTTAAGTACAATTCTAGGTGAATTCTTATTTATGTTTACGAAGATGTTATATAATATTGATAGCAGGTATGAAATATTGTGATTTCATCATTATATTCGGACATGAAAGCGGGAAAAGAAAAAAAAGGTGGACAAAAATTTTCAACTATACAATGACAGTAAATTCTCGTAATTTAGACACGTTTTAAGATGTGTTTATACAATAAACTGAAATATGATTATGTGTATAAATATTATTTTCTTTTCATATTTTAGACAATTTTTAAAATAAAATTTAAACTAACAATAAATGCGTGTTTATTGAATCAAAAAACTGGAACGGAAGACAGTTTTCTAAAATTGTAAATCCAAATATATATTGAATGAATTTATGTGAAGTACAGTGATTAATTTTTCGAAACAAGATTCCTAACCTTCTCCCTCATGTACACAATTTTCAGATGCTCATAACACAAGCTGATGTTTGATTTCCAAGCTCTTCTGCACAGCAATCCTTTAACTCCAAGAGTTTATGTAGGCAAAATCAATCCATCAATCTCTCTCTCTCTCTCTTAATTCTTTTTTACATTTTTGCATCAATTTTAAGAAATTCCAAAATCACTTTCAAAACAGTGGAATTCTTTCATGTCTGTATATTGTTTGTTGTTTCAGCAGGGGTCGATGCAAATGTTTTCTTTCTTTGGGGCATATTTTGTGAAAAGTAAACTTTTTTTTTTCTGAAATTTATTATTAAAGTTTACATTTTAAAACATAACATAACAAAATAATTAATTTAAAAAAAACAGTAAGTTTGTATGGAATAGAATTTTGTGAAAGGACCTATTTTTATTAAAAGGAATCTTGTGAAGGGGTCTGTTTTATTAAAAGGAATTTTGTGAAGGATCCTGTTTTATTAAAAGGAATTTTGTGAAACGGTTCATTTTATTAAATTGATTTTTGTGTATAGGAGCTAATTTTATTAAATAGATATTTATGAAGGATCCCTAAATAGGCGCCAAATTTTGCCTGGATGAATCCTTGTTGAGTAAGTAATAAAGGCTGGTTAAAATGAAATTGAAGAGCTATAGTGATTCATAGTCATAAGGCAAGTGAACATTTAAGCAATTTTAAATTATGAAATAAAATGCTACACAACTGCATTATTAAATATTAAATTAATTCGAGTTTAGAAATTATGTATATACATTATTTAAAGTGCTCACTAAAACTGATAAAAGAAATATAAGTTCAAACAAAAACGAAAAATCACGCTTCAAGCATAGATTATGAAAAACTTTCCATAACATTCAGAATACTGTAACAAAACTTCACAGTTTAATAAGGTGAAAGATGATGTCTAAGTAAACAATTTGGAAAACGCATGACACCAATAGAAAATTCCAGTAATTACTATTAATTGTCGAAAAGATATCCAAATTTTTCTAAAATTTACTTCAGTTAGGAAACGCATAATACAGTTGTAAATTCCCATTCAGCAATTTCCGTCAATAAACGGAAATGTAATCGAGATCGTATGTGCTGCCCTGCATATGACTTATAGATGTTATACACGCCAAGTAATAGGCAGAAAATTAGTTTAATTTTAAAACGCACCACAACTTAAAACGCTCTACCGGGAATGATCGCCCCCCACCCTCTAAACGACGCCTAGGACGCGAAAGGGTCACCTTTTAAGGCTATTCTCAAATACTGCCAATGGATTAGTTCCTTTTTGTTCGTAAACGAATCAAATTCGCAGGTGGTCGTATTTTATCTTCGTAATTGAATTGATTTTCCTTAAAGGCGGAAGGTTTTCCTGAAAATACTACATTTTGAACCGAATTTCTGGACGCAACACGCAGGAAAGGAAAAAAAAGTGCCGTCCTGAGATAATAATCGCTTATAACCCAAGATGTAATTCATATATAGTAAAATAGTAAAAACTGTCAGATTACAAATCACTTCAATATTTTTTCCTGCATGTATCACACTTTGTTTCAAAGTAAGTCAGAAAATATGTGAAAAAGTTTCGCAATTTTCAGAGAAAAAAAAAAAAAAAAGAAAACTAGTCGGATGTGACAATCCCAAAACTTGTTTCTGTCTCATACTTCAAAAAGCTTCATTTTTTTAATTATTTTTAATCTATAATATTAGAAAGTATTGTAATCAATATTTTTCTCAACTACTGGTTTTCGACAAATTTACTCGTTTAAGAGTCAAAAACATATTTTTTCACTAAATGTCTATCTGTCCGTGTGTCCTCTTTGTATCAAATTGATAAAGTTATGCATAAAATTGAATCAAATTTCATATGTATGTTTTTTGCTATAGCCAGTTGAATTTGGGGATATTTCACCCGAAGGGGGCGTCGTGATAGCGATTTTTGTTCCTTATTTTACCATCGGAAAATGTACGAAGTTATGCAAAGAATTGAATTAAACTTCATATACATGTTTTTGACTATGGACGTCAGATATCAGTTGAAAATGGGAATATTTCCCCTGGGGGGGGGGGGGCGCTTTTTATCGATTTTCGCGATTTTTGGCAGTCAATGAACAATTTATGAATATTTTTTGACAACATTTTATAGTTCTATGTAATATGATAGATCGAGATGTGGATAAAATTTTGGAGACATTCGGCCTGAAGGCGTCGCTGTGTTTGCGAATATTGAAGTAATAACATGTATGAGATTGAAGAAAGTTTTGGGATTGGCACATTAGACTAGTTAATTATTCATTTTAAAAACAAAGAAAGTTGGAAATTGTACGTTAAACGTGACAAATGAAATGAGTTCGTACTATAACTAGTTTTACAATGTAGAAAAAAAAACTGTTGTTATTTCCGTGAAATGAATTATATCGTCTGATATGAGCGAAATGGGCATGCCCTTTTTTTCGAGTCAAATGCGATTTTATTTCTGACACCAGACAGCGCTGCAAAATTCACCATGGAGATCTTGCTTTACGAATGATTACATCCATGGGTTAATATTTCTATGACTCAAGTTGAATGACTCTCTTGTGTTTATTTACTTTAATGTTTAATGGATTGAGATATTCGGCTGTTAATCTAATTTCCACTGAAGTTATCTCAAAATCTATAGATTTTTAATGTAACTCATCTCTCAAACAAACAATATTTTTGAACCATCTTTCTAAAAATCAAAGTTTTATGAAATTTTATTCGAAAAAAATAATTTTTAATAAAAATGGCCGCTTCGCATATGAAAAAAGAAGTGGTTAGCCCGTATTTGTTTTCCTCAATCACATGACTTGCGCTTTTATTATATATAGATTACGTCTCATATAATTTAATAGAATAAAGAAAACATTTATTAATATCTTTTTAAGTTTTGATTCGATTTCCATAAAATTTGACTCGACAAAATTCTGCAACGCTTATATATATTAATTTCAAACCACTCAGTTGGGAAGTTTTTGCGCTGTTATATCCGCGGACAGACAGGCCAGACCACGAATATAGGTGCTAAGTTTTTATATAATTACGAACGCATATAAAAAGGAAAATGGAACCGAAGCTAATGCTATCACAGCGCCCACACGCTATCACAGCGCCCCCTTCTGGGGAAGTATCCCTATTTTCAACTGGGACGTCACGTCCATAGTCAAAAACGTATAAATGAAGTTTTTTTCATATCTATGCATAACTTCATCCACTTTTTGATGATACTAAAAGGACATACAGACACACGGGCAATTTGTAAAAACGTGTTTTTTGAGATCTTTGGCCCCTAAAATGTGTAAAACCGAATTTTTTTTTTTTTTTTTTTTTTTTTTTTTTTTTGTATAACATTTTCTTCTATTATAGATAGAAAAAAGTAAAATAATAAAATAATAATAATAATAATAATAAAACCTTAACAAAGTATTTCATAATGAAAATGCATACTCACAGTTTCGTAACTACCAACTTGAGGGTTTCTTTAACAACATCTTTGTTTGGACTGCCAGTTAATCCATATTTTGCCAGAAATTGTAGAACAACAGATTGTCCTCGTAGGACGTGGCCAAGTGTCAGTATAGAGAAGAACTGTCTGTCTCTAAATCCGAAAGTATTATCTTTTGCTGCATCTCTTGTCACCAATACTAATCGTGAATCCTCATGTTTGAAGTGCATTGGATAACTCAATTCCATACAGTTTCTACAAGGACTCAATGGTGTATATCCATTAAGTACTTGAATATATAAATGAATAAATTTTAAAATAAATTCATCATCATGGCAGTTAAACATACACAATAGTTTAAAAATATATTCTTTAAATATTCGCTGAAAACAAAGCTTGCTCCATTCAGTTTTATGATCGTTAGAAAATGCTTCTACTATTGTGTTGTATTGATGGGCATGATATTCCCATTCAAAGTTATTTTGTTCTTTGGCAGATTTAACGAGAGGCTCAAATGCATCTTCCACAACTCGTAAAAATTCTATTTTTCTTCTTGCAATATCCTCGCACCCAGCATCGTTTATCAATTCTTCCATTTCTTCAATATCTCTGTGCCAAAAGGCTGTAGCTAAAGGATAGAGCCAAAGAACCTGTAACAAGATAGAACTTCTTTGCTAGAGCTTACAGCAATCTCAAGGTTATTCTATCCTGAGGTGTTATTTAGAACATGATCCTGATACCAAACGCAAGGGTTAACCCAAAGAAGGTATAATAATAACCTGTTTCCTATTCAAGTTCATTGGGTAATCCACCCCACAGACATGAACGAACACATATAATACCGGTTTGCCAAATTTGGCAATTTATCTATTTTTTGAAGGATGGGTTTTGAAGAATGGATTCTTAGATAATCCAGTAGGTGTTGATTTTGTACGAGTTGATAATACAATAGGAGAGGTTGAGGATCTTTGATAGTTTATATTAAAATACTAGTAATTTGTGTTTGACATACAATAACAAGTCAGTTTGCCTCTTATAAATTGCTTATTACGAAATACATAGCTTATTATCTTTTTTACAGCATAATATTTCAGAAAAAAGCACTGAGTGACTTTTTAAAATTAACATTTTTATATAACTCGGTAAACAGGGTCAAACCTCACCCCTTCAGGCAGGTTTAACCCGACAGAAGGCGTGCACACAGCACTGACGTTGGAGATCGCGCGGTGTGACTGAGTCACCCCAATCAGTTTTATTCAAATATTGTGCTATAAACAAGAAAAATATCTTTTGATTTTAACAGTAAGTTCATTAAATCATTAAGGAAGTATACTTCTTCAATTAAAAAAAAAAACTTTTATAATGTTTAAGAAAACTTTACAATCAAAATAATTACATACCTTTATCAGGAGTTTAAATATACATACATTTCTCGTAAGCATAAGAAGAATGATTTTTACAGGTAAAATTATCATACTTTAAGCAAGAAATTGTAGTTTTACTGTCTTTAAATCTGTTTAGTTCTGTTATATTGCGTGCGATAATTTTTACTCCTGCTAAATAACTTATTATATTTTAAGATAACGTTCTCACTTTGTGATTTGTTTTTTTTTCTTTTTCCAAAACTGTTTTATTTTTGCTAACAAAAGTACTTTCTTCTAAATCAGAATTTTCGTAATCTTTATCCTTTTGTTCAAACTCACTTACGATGTCGTGAGAACTATATATTTCCTCATCAGGTTCATTTTCACCAGCTTGATCAATTTCTTCTCCAGAAGACTTAACTTTAGCTAATAAATTTCTCAAAAGTTCCATTTATTTTTAATAGTCTGTAAGTTTACGTTTGCACGCCATTATTTATTAAATAATTCAACGCAAAAAACAACATAAACACTTCAGAACAGAAAACTATGCTGCTTAGAATGAGAAATTGCGAAGCAATAACGGTCGCGTGGGGAGACTGAGTCACCCCTTTTTTTTACATGGATTCCAAGAAACGTTTTTTCACGCGTAGAAAGGAAAGGAATGTAAAAAATAACATTACATCTAACAAGGGGAGAGTCAGGCAGGAGGATACTGAAAGGATGATTGATTACAGAGAAACATTTTTCGAGGGACTGATGTTTTTCTAAGACTGGGGTGACTCTGTGCCCCGCGCGATCTCTCTCGGGTTAGGCCGCATTTCCAAGAAATATTCTTCCTCGCTCAATAACGCAAAATTTTTTGATACATTTTTAAACATAAAATCATAATACTTGTAGAAATGATTATTGAAATGATTTGCAATCGAACAGTTTTTCTCCGATAAATAAATTGCACTTTGCGTTATAAGCGGTTGTTGTCTCCAGGAGGCCTTTCCTGCTTTGCCGCGTCCGGAAATTCTGTTCCAAATGCCAAAATTAACAGAAACTTCAGGAAAATTTTCTGCCTTTATTAAAAAACAGAAAAAACAGTTCGATTACATGGTTTTTTAATAAAAGTTCCTGCCAATTTGAAGCGAACAAAAATGAATTAAAAAATGTGTCCGAAAGCAGCCAGTTTGGATTTGAGAACAGCCTTAACAGACACTATCAAAGCGATTTGAAAGCATTTTTCATTTTTCGAGAAATGCTTGAGTTAAAGGAGTAAAAGGAGTTGAGTTAAAGGAGTTTGCTATCTCATAGCGGCTTTTCTCTGGACAGCATTTTCTGAAAGATCCTTATTGCTTTTATCGAAATATGGAAAACACAGTTCGATTTCTTAACTATTGGACAAGAAATCCTGCCATTTTTTACGTTTACAAAATGAAATTGCATTCAGGAATGTACAATAAAGTAATCAGTTTGAATTTTTAAACAGCCTTAATTCAAAATGATGTAAAAAACTATCAAAGAACGCTACTACTCTACTGAGTTACAATATGATTTATTCGGCAAGCCTCATAAATAGTAAAAAGGGGAGAACTGAACTTTTTGCCATTATATTAAGAAATAAACGGACAACGTGAAAATTGCACAAATGTATCTTTGGCGCTTATGATGAAACTTTAGACACTCCGAAACAGCTGTTTGCTATATTCTACACATATTTTTATGTTTTTTACTATTTTCACGTTGCCATTTATTTCTTAAACCTCATAAATCTTTTTACTTTCTTCTATCTTTACAGGAAAAAAACTATAAGATTCATGAAAATTTTCAACTTCCGGTTTTCGACGGATATATACGTCTTAGATGGTCTTCACACGATTTGACTGTTTTTAGAATATGTCTGTGAGTCCGTTTGTCTGTACGTGACAAAAAGTATGTGGACGCTCAATCTCAATAACTAATGCACGGAATTTAATAAAACTTTAGATTCATTTAGACCTTGATATAGATTGATTCTGATTAGGTTTTGGTGTAAATCGCCCAATAGGTGCGCTTCGAATATTTTAGTATTCACGATTTTCAAGATAACTATATCTCAAAAACTACTAGACGGATTTTCATCATACTTCGATTCAGTTAGACGCAAAGAAGTTGGATTATACTAGAAGGAAAACAAGGCTGTGAACTGCTCTGAAGCGCGCTAGAGCTAATGGGATAAAGGAATGCGGACAAAACCCCCACCGGGCAAAAGCCCCGCCAGTTAAAAGCTCGACCGAAAAAAAAAAACCCTCTCTGCTGTATTTTGGGCAAGTTTCTTTTACAGAAAGGGTCTCCAAACATTTTCGCTAATATGGTTTCTATAATATAAATATTCAGACACCCCTCCTCGTGTGAAAATCAGAAATTACAAATTATGTGATAAATATTTTATATTTCTTAAGATACACGTACATTTTAACGTCTGAATTTAAATATTATTTAAATTAAATATGAAACATTAGACAGACTTGAAAACATTTAAAAATTAATTAAATTTAAAAATTGATCATTTTTAAATTTATTTTGAAATTTTATTATAATTTATATCTTTTTATATAATATATCTCTTTATATAATATAATTTAAAATTATATTATAATTTAATTTAATTTTAAATGTATTCAAGTCTGTCTAATGTTTCATATTTAGTTTAAATTTTATATCTCGTTTCTACAAGTATTAATATTTTTAAGATTATGCGGGTTTTTGTTTTCAAAAATGTAATGATTGTGTTAATTACAACTGTAAGTAAGATAATTTGCAAAATCATGTTGACAAAATGCTTGATTTAATCCTGAGAATTCATTCGCTTAATTTTGGACCATCAAATTATGGGGGATTACTATCAGAGTTATCTAATATGTTATTTGTGAATGAAACTGTTTCTTTTTTATAGAAAACAAATTCTGTAAGATACGCAAAATTCTTCAGCTGGACTAATTTTACTTTTATTAAAATATTAAGCGTTTATCAGTAAAATTATGTTTGATATGACAGTATTACAACTGTAAATACATGCGGGTTTTTTGTCCGTGGGGATTTTGTCAGGTGAGATTTTTTGTCCGGTGGGGATTTTGTCCGGTGGTGGTTTCTATCAGTGGAGTTTTTGTCTGTGGGGTTTTTGTCCTGGACCTGGACTGTGTGTTTTGGCCCCTGAACTGCCTGCAATCCTACTGCTGTTGGAGAAAACTTAGCAAAGACCCATGTGGATGTGGCTCGGTTAAAATACTGTCTATGATCGAAAATTGCTGAAAGTGCATTTTCCGTTCTGATAAGCGTTTTTAAATTTAACTAATTTTTTGCACATTACTTTATGTGTATAAATTATATAGACCCTATACAGGACTGTACAAAAAAAATCGAGTATATTTCCGTTTATTCACGAAAATTGCTAAAAGGGAATTTTTATCTGTGATAATCATTTCCTAACTGAACGAAATTATAGCACAAAATATTGTGTACATACAAATAGATAGATTATATACAGCGATTCACAGAAAAAAAAGAATTGTATTAATTTTCAACTTTAGAAGGTAATTGTCGAAATTAAGTTTTCAAATGTTTTTTGCGTATTCGGAATTGTTTACTTAGATACCATTTTTCGCTTTATTAAACGCTGAAGTTTTTCTTTTTCTTTTACATTTTTCTGAATGTGTTGGAAAGTGTTTTATAATCTATGCTTGATGCATAATTTTTTTTCTTGTTTCCCCTTGTTGAAATTTTTTCTAAATGTGCAGAATGGTATGCAATATTATCAATAATAATAATATTAACGCTTTTTGGTTGTTTACATAGAATTGTCAAATAAATAGAAAGGTGTCATGCCAGGTGGGCATTCAAACTGCCTGAAAACAATGGAAATTGCCATCTATTCTTATTCTATCACTACACCCTACTGATATTGTGGAAAACTTGGAAGGTTTATCCCTTCACTTCACAGCTTTCAAATATATTCCATCACCAAAAATTTCATTATATCCCCACTTTTGTTTGACTGAAGGGCTTATCTTCATACTTTTGTCCTCTGGGCGTGGAGACGGATCAGTTATACAAAAGACGTTTGCACTCTAAAGCATTCTTGGTGAAAAGCTTCTTTTAACATTCTACAAGATGGTATTTTGGCAAATCAAAATCTAAGAGAGAAACATTTGTGTTGCCACAAAATGTATTGCTAGAAGAAGGAAAAGACTGTGCAATTGGTAAATGATAAATTTTCGCTTAAGGCCGTTCTCAAGTGGAAACTGGCTACTTTCTGACATATTTTTTAATTAATTTTTGTTCGCAAATGTATCAAATTGGCAGGTTCTCTTGTTCAGGAACTTTATAATCGAAATACGTTTTCCATTTTTTTGGTACATCCGGAATATCTTTCAGAAGATACAATCAAAGTCGGCGGTTTGAATCGAATTCCCTTACGCAAAAACGCGCAAAGGGAGAAAAAAACGTGTCGCCATGTGACACGATTCGCTTATAGCTTGGTATGTAATTTATTTATCAAAAAATTGAAAACTCATTTGCATTTCGATTCCAAATGGCTTCTATAGTCAGTCCTGCCAATTTCATGCTTTTGCGTTTAAAAGTGAGTCAGAAAGTTTCGCGTTGTTGGGCAGGTTACTTGAGAAACCACCTTAAGGCTTTTCTCAAAAAAATATTTCCCCCCGCTCAACAACGCGAAACTTTCTCACACATTTATGGACTCATTTTTTAAGTGACTATTGGAGCGATTTGGAATAGAATGGTGTTTTTCCTTTTTTCATAACTGAATTAATTATCGAGTTATAAGCGATTGTTGTCACGTGATCAAATTTTTCACATTTCCCGCGCTGTCACGTCCTGCAATTTAGTTCAAAACACCAACTTTGACACTATTTATGGAATATCTTTTCCTTTTTTTAAAAAAACTGAAAACACGATTCGATTACATAGTTTCTGAATAAGAACACCTGCCAGTTTCATGCGAGCAAAAATAAATTCAAAAATTTGTTAGAAATTATCTCCTTTGGATTTGAGAATAAATAAGTTGAAATGTACAGTATGCAAGTTTGAAATAATTAAATTGTGTTACAATAAGTATTAAATCAAATTATGTACTTTTTTTTTAAAATTAACTTAATGATAATTAGCTAACATAAATAAGCTAAGGCATAATTAAAATTAAAATTCACATTTCAACATTTTTCAAATGTTATGTATTAAATTAGCTCACATGTTTTTGTTAATTGTTCAATAAAATTAGATAAACCTTTCTTTTTTTAAAATTTCAAATGAAGCTGTAATATGTATTTTCTAGCAATAAATAATATATAAAAAATATCTTAGTAAGTTATTGTCTATTTGTGTATGTAAATTGCTAACCGGAAAAAAGTGACATATAAAACAAGAGCAGAAAAAAAGTGACCGGAAAAAATGTGACAAGGAATTGATAAATATTGAACTTATTGAGTAATAATTGTTAAAAAATAACAAGGTAAAAAATGTCTGATTTATATCATTCTTCCCGTAGGCGAATATTTGTTGTAAATATTTGTGAATAGTGTAAAAAAAAAAGTGAATATTTGTGTACGAGAATGCTCGTTTTCATCACTACTTGATTTTGGACATTCGCGAACGCGAATACGAATTTTTTTCGACAATGTCTACGAATGCGGTTATTGAAAAGTGGTGCGAATATTCGCATACGAGAATACTCGTTTTAATTACTACTTGATTTTTGACATTAGCGAACGTGAATACGAATATTTTTCGTCGATGTTAACGAGTATTCTCGTATGTGAATATTCACACCACTTTTCAGTATTTGTATTCGTAGGCATCGACGAAAAATATTCGTATTCGCGTTCGTGACTTTCAAAAATCAAGTAGTGATTAAAACGAGTATTCTCGTATGTGAATATTCACACCACTTTTCAACAATCTCATTCGTAGACATTGACGAAAAATATTCATATTCACGTTTGCGAATGTCAAAAAGTAAGTGATGATGAATACGAGCATTCTTGTACGCGAATATTCTCACTTTTGTACACTATTGCTAATAGTATTCACAAATATTTACAGCAAATATTCGTCTACGGGAAGAATGATATAAAACGAGGTATTTGTTACCTCGTTAGTTTTTAACATTTATTTATCAATTCCTTGTCACTTTTTTTCCAGTTACTTTTTTTCCCTCTCTTGTTTTTTCTGTGACTTTTTTTCCCTGTTATTTTTTTTCCAATATTCATGTATATTAGGGTTCTAAGAAAATTCGCTGTGGATTTATTGCAGTTTTTTGTATTCGATGTATATTTAGAATAGTGTGGTATCCCCACGGGGTTTAATTAACCATTACTAATCCGGGTTCTAAACTAATGCACAGTAATATTTATATTTGGCATATCAGGTACTTGGACAATTTCTAACCGGAATATCAGGATGTGCTATATTATCAGACAGCCTAATGATCACATTCAGATTTTCCAGTTAGATAACAGAAGTTTTTCGTAAGTAGTGTAGATTCTCTCTTGCGTTAATGCAATTTTTCTCATAGTACTTAAATTTTAGAGGAAAAGCACACACTTCCCATGTCTTTTCGGTAATCAGGTCCTGCACCGACAGTTCATAACATGTGTCAGCCTCAATCCTTTCCTTGTCTGATTTCATAAAATTTTCTTTTACGAGATCCGAATTTCAGAATTTCGTCAGGTTTCCCGTTTCATTTACTGAGCTGCTGAGGAAACTGGACTGAACAAAACGCCATTATGCAAATAAAAGTTTACTAGCCGACACCAGCCCGGAGTTGCCCGTGATAATAAATTTAAAAATAAACATCCAGTTTTTATTATTTTACATCTTTAACCTGATTTTTTATGAAATTATATTTTAAAATGAAAAATTTGCCAAACAATATTGATATTTAGTGATAAAGGCGCTCATTTTCTTTTTTTTTTCTACCTAAGGTCGTTTCATAGTTTTAAAATAAAAAGTTCTTTTTGTCCGAACTCTTTGAAATCTTTATTGGTGATAAATAAAACGGTTTTACAGCCCCTGGAAAAATGTTGTGGAAAAATATTGTTATCTAGTTGTATAAGAAATATTTTCTTCTCGCTTTTTGTTTGTTTTCGCGTCGGCTCCTTCAACATAGCAATAAAAAATTATTAACATCTTCCGAACTTTCTGACATTTCTATCCGTTATAAATATAACTGCATCCAAGCGCCCTTTATGTATATTTAAGTGAAAACATGAGTTATTTTTAAAAAAGCTTTAGCTTTCAACCTCAGAGAAAAAATATATTAGAAGGTCTATGCTTTCAATGCAATGGTACGGCTTCATCCGTTTTCAATTCCCCTAGGCTAAACAGGTGAGGGTTGGGTTAATCAATCAGGTTTCCTGTTTCTGAGGGTAGAAGCCTTAAAAAAAAAAAAAAAAAAAAAAAAAAAACGTTGACGCTTGCGCAAATCGACGATTTTCATGTGAATTTGACAGAATTAGCTTTTCGTTTTAAATATATAGATAGGATTTCAGAAGAGGGTGCTAGAAAAGAAAGGGACAACAGTAGGTCAATGGTCCAAATTCCGGGAAAAATGAAAGAACAAAGAATAAAAGTCTGGAGATGGGTGGTTACTTACTATCTAAAATCTAGGCTAATCTTAGGCTAAAGCTTTTATGCAACAGAAATGGTACAGCCTGAAGTAGGGCTCCTTTTATTACCCTGCCTGAAGAAGCCTCAGCCTGAAGGGGAGTTGAGAGTTGCCGAAAAGTTGAAACCCTGATAACTCCTCAGATGCCAAACGAAATAATCTATAAATATGGAGCTTAAAGTGACAGAATGGACATAGCATTTAATATTTTCAAAATGTTTTAAACTAACATCACAACTTTAAATCAATGGTGGATCCAACGGAGACGGAGCGCGGACAACTCCTAGAGTGGGCCGTGGACGGTGGGTCCGGGCCCCACTTCGGATACCAAATTCCTTTCGCTAATGTTAAACCTATGGCCATGGAATTTTTTCAGCTTTTTAAAATATCTCATCAGGAAATTAATACTTTTAAGACTGCTCTGAAATACAAATTAACTACTTTCTGACACATTTATTAAAACATTTTTGTTCGCAAATGTATAAATTGGCAGGTGTTCTTATTAAAATAACTATGTAATCGAATTGGGTTTTTTTTTCTCGTTAAAGACAGATTTTTTTTCAGAAAATGCTGTCAAAATGTGTTTTGAATCTGCGATGGAAATGAAAATATTGACGTTCTGAGACAACAATCGCTAATAACTCAAGATGTAGTTCATTTATCAAAGAAAAAAAAAAAGTTCGATTACAAATCACTTTAATAATTATGCCTGCAAGTATCATGCTTTTATGTTTAAAAATATGTAAAAATTTCGTACTGTTGAGCAGATGAGAATATTTTTTTGTAAACCACCGTAACTTCTTTTTTCTGTGTATTCTTCATAAAGACTACCTTTTAAAGACTATCTTCTATTTATTAGTTGACGAAATATTCCTGAAATATATAATTAATTTTGTTTAAGTGTTAAAATCTTACTCACAGTATATTTCTTTTAAATACTAAAAGGTGTAAATTACCAACATAATAAATACACAGTAAAATAACTTTTATTAGGTTGTTTGACATGTTTCGGCTCACTCCGAGCCGTTTTCAAAACAAATGAGACTATTAATAATATTCCATAATTGTACGGTCTTTGAAGTTATTATTTAAAATGCTATCATTTAATTTTCATGTACTTTAAAAAAAATACGCACTTTATCTTTTATTTTTACTTGGTTGTTTATTTTCATACCTGGAACCATGGAGTAATGCGAACCACAATTTCGTTAAGTTAAAAGAGGCGACATAGTTACATATTGCATTTTTTGCGTGTTAGTATCTCTTTGGTTTCTCTTATTAGAGATGGATAGTATAGACTGCAAGGAAAAATTATTTTACTTTCATTGTAATTTATTTGGATGATTTCTTCTTGATATAATCTTGCCAGGGCTTTTTTCTATTATACTTAATATCAGCTAAATGCTAATTTTTTCTGTAACTAAATTTCCTGCTGGTCATGCCAATATAGTAATTCTTTGATCCGTCCTCTTTAATAAAAGGTATTTCAGATACTCCTGACTAATTCTCAAAATTAATTGGATCAATTTTACTGCAAATGATATTCTTTAACTTCTGAGGGGGTTTGGCTATTAAGCAGATATTGAAACGTTTAAGGCTGTATTTTGATTTTTCAAAAAAGCTTGGATAATATTGAAGAGTATAAAGTTTGTATATTTGCGTGTCAACTTTGTTTTCTTACCTTTAACTTACCGAAATTGTGGCTTGAGTTACTCTATGGTTCCAGATATGAAAAAAAAAAAAAAAAAAGTAAAAATAAAAGATAAGGTGCGTAATTAAAAAAAAAGTACTTGAAAATAAAATGATAGCATTTGAAATAATGCTAAGCTTGTTGATTCCCTAATTGTTCTCGTGCTGGGAAAACTTCGCCAACAATTATAACATAAATTTCGGCATTTTTGTTTTTCGCCTGTAATGATTTTTTTCTTTTTTTAAATTGATATGAAATTGATTGTAAATCCAATAGAAATAAATTTATAAGTAATTCTCATCATCACTAAATATGATATTTTCATCTCCAAAGTTTTGGACATTTTCGTATGATAACTGAATAGAATTAAAAAATATTTTAGAAAACTTACCTTTTTTTTTATTAAGTCAACTTTTTAAATTGATATATGTTTGTAATGTAATGCAAAATTTATTACTTTTAAAACTTATAGAAATTCTATATAGTGAATAATTCATCATTTAAACAGAATATACAGTTGAAAAATTCAACATAGTGAATAATACAGCATTTGAAAACTTTAAAAATTCGACTTAACAAAATTTCAATTTAACGAAACTGTCTGTTTAAAAAATTGTTAGAGTAGTATTAATTACTCATTTTTGAAAAAAATACCTAGTTGGTTATAAAAGTAAGTAAAATATCGACTTTAGAAAATAAGCAACTTATAAACATTATCATTTTGAAAAAAAAATTTCGACTTACTGAAATTTTGTTAGATTGACACATTTTTTTAAAAAATCTGGTAAACATTTCAAATTGAAAATTGACTTAGTGAAATTTGTTAGTTTGACATATTTTTAAAATAAAATTTAAACATTTGAATACTTGAAAAATTCGACATAACGAATTTAACACATTTAAAAAATCTTAAACTATTGTTAGAGTATTCATATTTGAAAAAACATATAGTTTGTTATAAATTTAACATGAAGTAACAAATTTTAAAGTATGCAATAGATAAACATTCTGAAAAGTTACTTAAAAATACAATTATGATGCCAAAATTTGATGTCCGTATTGAAAATTTCTAAAAATTAGTCACAATTTCAATATAAAGTATATTCTTTTAAAATACATTTAAAGAAGACATAATTCTTAATCGAATGGCTATTTTTGTTTTCTCTGCGTTCGCCCTAAAATAGAGGGGGGTTCCTCATTATTATTTATTTATTTCTGCCTGACTTACACAAGTTATTTTTAAAAACATTGAATCGTGTTTAATTAAATTTTAAAGGATGTTTTCATATCTAAACTGGATACTTTATGACAGATTTTTTAATTCATTTTTGTTCACAAACTCATGAAATTAGTAGGGGTTCTTATTCAGAAACTTTGTAATCGGAGGACGTTTTACATTTTTTGCTAAAGGTAGAAGATTTTTCATAAAATACAGTCAAAGTTGGCGTTTTGAAACCGAATTCCCGACGCAACGGCACTAGAAAATCTTGACGCACGTGACACAAATCGCTTATAACTCGATAAGTAATTTATTTATCAAACAAATGAAGAACTCATTTTAATTCCAAATCGCTTCAATATTCAGGCCTGTCAATTTGATGCCTTTGCGCTTAAAAATGGGTTAGAAAGTTTTGCGTTATTGAGCAGGTCATTTGAGAACGGCCTTAAGTTGCGCACTGTGAAACATGGCAATATAAGGCCGTTTCAATAAATTTCTGAACATTTCCCCTTTTATGACTGAAACTTAATTTCTACCATGAAAAATAAATAAATAAATAAAGCTATCTTAAAACTGTAATTTATTTTCTTCCAGGTCAATATGTAGGAAATTTTTATTTAATTTTGAATTACGAATTTGGAACATTGACATGAAAAATCTTAAGGTGGAAACGCATTTCAATTACAAAGTTTCTGAATGCACTTGCCCCTTTCATGCGTTTCCGAACAAAAATGATTTTAAAAATGTATCATAAAGTAGCCAGGTTGGATTTGAGAACAGCTTAACCAGAAATCTGTTGAGGAAAATTTTAAGTCCTGTAAAGAACCCTTCACAAAATTTTCAGGAATTTTCAAAACAGGAAGGACCATTCACAAATTTTCTCATCACTAAACATGACCCTTCACAATATTCTTTGTCTTATAAATGGACTTTTCACAGAACGTTTTCACCTTCAAACTGAACCCTTCATAAATTTAATCATTTTAAAATAAAATCTGACTTGTAACCGCTGAACTTATCAAAGAACATATTACTTAACATTTTTAAAGATAAAGAAGACATACATAGGAACCTGAATATAACGATAATTTTAAATTCACAAAATTATGACTAAAATTTTGTCAAGTATAAGAAAAACATTTCAATTTCACAAAACCAGGAACGCGTGACAAAAGTCTGGACAAAACTGATTTTAAAGCATTAGAATGTATCTTTTGGTTATTTGATATTTCATTGTATAATTCAGTAGTTTGATATGACACTATATATATCGACACTGTGAATGTTAAATGAAAAAATTTGTAATTCAAATTTCAAATGAAGACACATTTTTTCTTTCTTTTTTAAAAAAAATAAAGCATTCATTTTAAAACACAAAATTCAAAATACATTATTTTTTCAGTATTCCGCAGAAATCACTAATACTTTGCTTTAATATATGTAATTTGCTTCAATCAGTCAAATGCAATAAAAAATTTCTTATATAGGTAGGAATTTGCATTTTAGAAAGAGCTTTTGTCAATAAAATATCCTTTTGAGTAGAATCTCGTATTTTGTAACAACACAAATTCTTCAATGACTTAGGAGAAGCAAAGACTTGGAATTTCTGAAAAAAGTTCCTTAAAACTGTTTAATATAGAAGCTATTAAATATTTTTCATCAAAGACACAAGTCATCAAGTTTCACAAAGACCACAGTAAGGAATTCTTCGACATCTTTCAAACAGATGGCAGCTTCTGCGTATTTCATGCGTTCCCGAACAAAATGATTTAAAAAATGTGCCATAAAGTAACCAGGTTGGACTGGAGAACAGTCTTAACAATCTTTTGATTTAAAGCATCAGAATGTATTTTTTGAGTATATGACATTTCATAGTATAATTCAGTAGTTTGGAATGACACTAAAAATAATAACACTAAGAAAGTTAAACAAAAGAGTTAAACATAAGTTAAATGAAGAGACAATTTTTTTTAAACAAAGCATTCTTTTTAATACACAACATTTTAAATACATTTTTTTTTTAGTATTCCCCAGTAATCTCTACAATTTGCTTTAATTAATATACATAATTTGCTTCAAAATCAGTCAAATACAATAAAAATTTTATTATATAGGTAGGAATTTGCATTTTAGACAGAGCTTTTGTCAATGAAATATCCTTTTGAATGGAATCCCGCATTTTGTAATAACACAAATTCTCCAATAACTTAGGAGAAGCAAGGACTTGGAATTTCTGGAAAAAGTTCCTTAAAACTGTTTAATATAGAAGCTATTAAATATTTTTCATCAAAGAACACCACAGTAAGGAATTCTTCGACATCTTTCAAACAGATGGCAGTTTCTGTGCATTTCATGCGTTCCCGAACAAAATGATTTAAAAAATGTGCCATAAAGTAACCAGGTTCGATTGGAGAACAGCCTTAACAATCTTTTGATTTTAAAGCATCAGAATGTATTTTTTGAGTATATGACATTTCATAGTATAATTCAGTAGTTTGGAATGACACTAAAAATAACAACACTATGAAAGTTAAACAAAAGAGTTAAACATAAGTCAAATGAAGAGACAATTTTTTTTAAACAAAGCATTCTTTTTAATACACAACATTTTAAATAAATTTTTTTTTAATATTCCTCAGTAATCTCTACAATTTGCTTTAATTAATTAATATACATAATTTGCTTCAAAATCAGTCAAATACAATAAAAATTTTATTATATAGGTAGGAATTTGCATTTTAGAAAGAGCTTTTGTCAATGAAATATCCTTTTGAATGGAATCTCGCATTTTGTAACAACACAAATTCTCCAATAACTTAGGAGAAGCAAAGACTTGAAATTTCTGGAAAAAGTTCCTTAAAACTGTTTAATATAGAAGCTATTAAATATTTTTCATCAAAGAACACCACAGTAAGGAATTCTTCGACATCTTTCAAACAGATGGCAGTTTCTGCGCATTTCATGCGTTCCCGAACAAAATGATTTAAAAAATGTGCCATAAAGTAACCAGGTTCGATTGGAGAACAGCCTTAACAATCTTTTGATTTTAAAGCATCAGAATGTATTTTTTGAGTATATGACATTTCATAGTATAATTCAGTACTTTGGAATGACACTAAAAATAACAACACTATGAAAGTTAAACATAAGTCAAATGAAGAGACAATTTTTTTTTAAACAAAGCATTCTTTTTAATACACATTTTAAATACATTTTTTTTGTATTCCCCAGTAATCTCTACAATTTGCTTTAATTAACTTACATAATTTGCTTCAAAATCAGTCAAATACAATAAAAATTTTCTTATATAGGTAGGAATTTTCATTTTAGAAAGAGCTTTTGTCAATGAAATATCCTTTTGAATAGAATCTCGCATTTTGCAACGACACAAACTCTTCAGTGACTTAGGAGAAGCAAGACTTGGAGTTTCTGGAAAGAGTTCCTTAAAACTGTTTAATGTAGAAGCTATTAAATCTTTTTGATCAATGAATACCACATTAATTAATTCTTCGACATCTTTCAAACAGATGGAAGCTTGTGGCAAAGTCGTGATATAAAAATTCAGGCTTTTTGCATTGTCTGCAAAGTCTTTATTTGTTAAACTCTTCATTTCAGATAAGAGCACAGCTATTGCAGTTACAGTGATTTTTATCAAGTTTGAACCTTCCGCATCTATAGACAATTTTTCAAAAACAGAACTAACAAAATCTCCACTTTCAGATATTATTTCTATTCTGCTGAGCCGTGGGTGTCTCAAAGTGTAACTATTGTGACATCTAGGAGGAAAATTTGCAATTAATTAGCTTATCACAAAACTATACATATCCAAAACCAAAATCACATTACTACAACAATAAAATGTGGAAATACAATGAAGTAATAAAAGTTATTTATATTTCACCTTGCTATTCAGGTTGATTTAGACTATGTGATGATCACTTTTATTTTTATTTATTATTTTTTTTTCATTTGATGTTTTTAATATTTCTGTATCTGAATATTGAATGGTCCAGTAGGGAGCGTGCTTTAATAATGCTTTTTTTTTGTTGTTGTTGAGTACTTCTTATGTGTATCGAGTTATATAATACTCGATGAAAATAACAATTTTATGTGGATGGACGAATGAAAGCAATTTCTAATGTAATATTTAAGTATATATCAAGAAATTAAATTTGCTTACTTCCATTTTGGATGCACATTGATAGTGTGATTCTTGATTGTGAAATAATAAGGGTTTAATTAGGTTATTTTTTCTATTATAAATTAATAGCTCTTCCTTACTCCCTCTTTTGGATGCGTGCACATTTTTAATATAATTCTTGATTGTGAATAAATAAGGATTGAATTTGGCTATTTATTTTCTAATTTAAATTAATAACCCAAGAAACCAAATTCTCTTTTCATTTCTCATATAGCAGAATTCACAATTTATATCATATATTCTAATACGAGGAAAAATTGTGTGTATATATATGTATATGTGTGTGTATATGTATATATATATATATATACGTGTGTATGTGTGTGAAGTACAATTCTAGGTGAATTCTTATTTACGTTTATGAAGATGTTTATATAGTATGGTTAGCAAGTATGAAATATTGTGATTTCATCATTATATTCGGACACGACAGCGGGAAAGGAAAAAAAGGTGTACAAAAATCTTCATCTGTACAATGGCAGTAAATTCGTGTAATTTAGACGCGCTTTAAGATGTGTTTATACAATAAACTGAAATGTGATTATATGTATAAATGTGATTTTCTTTTCATAATTTAGACAATTTTTAAAATAAAATTTAAACTAACAATAAATATGTGTTTATTGAATCAAAAAACTGGAATGGACGGCAGTTTTCTAAAATTGTAAATCCAAATATGTATTGAATAATTTTATGTGAAGTACAGTGATTTTTCAAAACAAGATTACTCCTCTCCTCCGTCATGTACACAATTCTAAGATGCTCATAACATAAGCTGATCTTTGATTTACAAGTTCTTCTGCCCAGCAATTCAGAAACTCCAGGAGTTTGGGTAGGCAAAATCAATCCATCAATCTCTCTCTTCTCTCTTCATTCTTTTTTACATTTTTGCTTCAATTTTACGAAATTCCAAAATCGCTTTCAAAACGGTGGAATTCTTTCATTCTTGTATATTGTTTGTTGTTTAGCAGGGGTCGATGCAAGTGTTTTCTTTCTTTGGGGCACATTTTGTAAAAAGTAAATTTTTTTTTTCCGAAATTTATTATTAAATTACACATTTTAAAACATAACATAACAATATAATTAATAAAAAAAAGTAGTAAGTTTGTATGGAATAGAATTTTGTGAAAGGACCTATTTTTATTAAGAGGAATCTTGTGAAGGGGCCTGTTTTATTAAAAGAAATTTTGTGGAGAATCCTGTATTATTAAAAGGAATTTTGTGAAACGGCCCATTTTATTAAATTGATTTTTGTGTACGAGTTAATTTTATTAAATAGATTTCTGTGAAGGAGTCCTAATTAGACAGACACCAAATTTTTCCTGGATCGACCCTTGTTGAGTAAGTAATAAAGGCTGGTTAGAATGAAATTAAAGAGCTATAGTCATTTATAGTCATAAGGCAAGTGAACATTTAAGCAATTTTAAATTATAAAATAAAATCCTACACAACTACATTATTAAATATTAAATTAAATCGCGTTTAGAAAATATGTATACTTTATTTAAAGTGCTCACTAAAACTGATAGAACAAATATAAGTTCAAACAAAAACGAAAAATCACGCTTGAAGTACAGATTATGAAACACTTGCCAACACATTCAGAATAATGTATCAAAACTTGACAGTTTAATATGGTGAAAGATGATGTCTAAGTAAACAGTTTGGAAAACGCATGACACATTTAAAAATTCGAGTAATTACAATTAATTGTCGAAAAGATATCCGAATTTTTCTAAAATTTACTTTAGTTAGGAAGCGCATAATTTAGTTGTAAATCCCCCTTCAGCAATTTCCGTCAATAAACGGAAATGTAAACGAGATCGTATGTGCTGCCCTGCATATGACTTATAGATGTTATACACGCCAAGTAATAGGCAAAAAACTAGTTTAATTTAAAAACGCACCACAACTTAAAACACCGCACCAGGAATAAATGCACCCCACCCCCTAAACGACGCCTATGATGCGAAAGGGTCACTTTTTAAGGCTATTCTCAAATACAAACTGTCTACTTTCTGCCGATGGATTAATTCATTTTTGTTCGGAAACGAAAACAAATTCACAGGGGCTCTTATTTAGAATCTACGTAATTGAACTGATTTTTCTTAAAGGCGGAAGATTTTCCTGAAAATACTGCATTTTGAACGAATTTCTGGACGCAACCCGCAGGAAAGGAAAAAAAAACTGCCGTCCTGAGATAATAATCGCTTATAACTCAAGATATAATTCATATCGTAAAATAATAAAATCTGTCCGATTACAAAACACTTCAATAATTTTTCCTGCTTGTGTCACACTTTTATGTTTAAAAGTAAGTCAGAAAATATGTCAAAAATTTCACAATTTTAAGAGAGAAAGGGAGAAAAAAAAAATCTAGTCGGATGTGATAATCCCAAAACTTTTTTCTGTCTCATACTTGTTAATACTTCAAAAAGCTTATTTTTTTATTATTTTTAATCTATAATATTAGAAAGTATTGTAATCAAAATTTTTCTCGACTACTGGTTTTCGACGAATTTACACGTTGAGTCAAAAATTTTTTTTTACTAAATGTCTGTCTGTCCGTGTGTCCTCTTTGTATCAAAGTGCCCAAAGTTATGCATAGAATTGAATCAAATTTCATATATATGTTTTTTGCTATAGCCAGTTAAATGTGAGGATATTTCGCCCGAAGTTGGCGCCGTGAAAGTGATTTTTACTCCTTAATTTATCATCGGAAAGTGTGCAAAGAATTGAATTGAACTTCATATACAGGTTTTTGACTATGGACTTCACATATCAGTTGAAAATGGGAATATTTCCCCGGGAGGAGGCGCTGTGGTAGCGATTTTTTATCGATTTTCGAGAGTTTAGGCAGTTAATGAACAATTTATGAATATATTTTGACAACATTTTATAGGTCAATGTAATATCATAAGTCGATATTTGGATAAAAGTTTGGGGATATTCGGCCAGAAGGCGTCTGTGTTAGCGAATATTCAAGTAATAACATGTATGAGAGTGAAGAAAATTTTGGGAATGGCACACCCAACTAGTTAATTATGCATTTTAAAAACAAACAAGGTTGGAAATTGTACGTTAAACGTGACAAATGAGATGAGTTCGTACTATAACTAGTTTTACAATGCATAAAAATCATAGTTGTTATTTCAGTGAAATGAATTATATCGGCTGTTATGAGCGAAATGGGCATGCCTTTTTATTTCTTATTGCGTATGCCAAGTTTACAGATGCGAATTTTTTTCCGACACCAGACAGCGCTGCAAAATTCACCATGGAGATCTTGCTTTGCAAATGATTACCTCCATGGTTTAATATTTCTATGACTCACGTTGAACGAATCTCTTGTGTTTACTTAGTTTAATGGATTGAGATATTTGGTTGTTAACACAGGCATGAAGGTGGGTAAAGAACAAAAATTCTGAAAATACGCGTAAGCTCAAAATTTTTAAAAAACTGAAAAACCACGCGCGAAACCATATTTTGCACAAAAGGAAAAAATGCATAAAACTATATTACTCAAATACATCACAAAACAGTTTTTAAAAATAAAATTAAAAATGCAATTATTTCTCATAAATACACAACAATAATGTATAATAATACTACATACTTATATTAGAATAATTTTACTACAACAAAAAATTATTTACTTAATGTTTTCTATACATCTATAAGCCCTTTAAACTGTTAAGTTTTATGTACAGCAGTTCTGATTTAAAACAACAAAGTAATCAAAATGCAGAAATAAAGAAAAAATACAAATAACTCTCTTGCAACTTTCTATTATTACATTTACCATACAGTAAATTTCATTACAAGAGTGCCTTCATATTTATACTAAACATTATTTTGATTATAAATTATGAATACAGAATTTATGATTTTTTTGCAATATTGACAAATACCACGAAGTAAAACTTAAAACAGACTTTTTTCCAGTATTATATAGAATTTCACTTTTGCAGAATTGCCAAGTTCTAGAGGGTGAAAATAAAGAGATTTTTAAAAAGGAATCAGGAGAGTTTTCTATGACTTTTTTTTTTTTTAATGCAAACATAAAATAATAAAAATTAAATTAATTTTAAATAATATTAAAGTTGTATATACTTAATAACTTTAAAAATCCTTTTAAAGCAAATGACATAAAATATGTTTTAAAACAATTTAAAAATCATTATAAATACTAGGAATGGATTTTGTCTTCTCAGAAAAATATACAGTTATGAATAATAATTCTTTATTAATAAAGAAATTATTAATAATAAAATTAAAATAATGCAAGATTTTTTAAACTTTTTTTAAAATAATGAATTTACAGTTTGCAACATAAAGTTGCATTTTATTCATTATAAAAAATAAAATTAATGGTGTCAGATTTTGAATTTAAGACTGAAAATTGAAATTTTTTACCAGCAAGAATAAGTTTTAAAAAGCAACCATATATATTTGATCTGAACTTCTATCTATTTGCGTTTTTTCGCGATCTTTTGACGAAATTTGCAGTTTTTTTTGAAATTTTTGACGAAATTTGCCGTTTTTCGCTATTTGTTGACAACATTTGCCGTTTTTTTGTGATTATCTGACGAAAGTCACGTTTCCCCGCGATCTGTTGACAAAATTTGTCGTTTTATAGCGAACTTTTGACAAAATTTGCCGTTTTTCGCTATGTTTTTGACGAAATATGCCGTTTTTTTGCGATTATCTGACGAAAGTCACGTTTTTCCCGCAATCCTTTGACAAAATTGTCGACTTTTCTTCGAACGAATGACGTGATTGATTTTTTTCGGCGATCATTTGCCGAAATACCGATACATTTTATGTCCGAATTTTCGGATTTATGACCGATTTTTTTTTTTTTTTTTTTTTTTTTTTTTTTTTTTTTTTTTTGTTCCGGAAATCATTGACTTAATTTTTCGGAATTTTCGGAAAATTCAGACCAGAATCATCTCTGAGTCTCGTTTGGCGCATATTCTTTTCGTTGCCAAATAGAAAAAAACGGCAAAAGTCGGATTTTTTTTTTTTTTTAACAGATAAAAATCGGAAATTTTCTCAAAAATTTACGAAAAGTCGGAAATTCCGACTAAAGTCGAAAGAATCTCATCCCTGTACGGAAGAATCTCATCCCTGTATAACATAATTTCCACTGAAGTTACCTCCAAAATTTATACATTTTTTAATGTAACCCATCTCTCAAGAAAACAATATTTTTGAACCATCTTTCTAAAAATCTAACTTTTATGCAATTTTATTCGAAAAAATAATTTTTAATAGAAATGGCCGCTTGGCATATGAAAAAAGAAGTGGTTAGCCCGTATTTGTTTTCCTCAATCACATGACTTGCGCTTTTATTATATATAGATTACGTATCATAATATTTAATAGAAAAAAGAAAACTTTTATTAATATCTTTTGAAGTTTTGATTCGATTTCCATAAAATTTGACTCGACAAAATTCTGCAACGATTATATATAATTAATTTCAAACCATTCGGTTGGGTAGTTTTTGCGCTGTTATATCCACGGACAGACAGGCCAGACCACGAATATAGGTGCTAAGTTTTTTATAATTACGAACGCGCCTAAATGGAAAATGGAAACGAAGCTCGCTATCACAGCAACCCTTCCGGTGGAATATTCGCAATTTCAACTGGGACCTGCTGGCCATAGCCGAAAACACATATAAGAAATTTGGTTCATATCCATGCATAACTTCTCATCCACTTTTCGTTGATACTAAGAGGACATACAGACACACGGACATTTTGTAAAAACGTGTTTTTTGAGATCTTTGACCCTAAAATGTCTAAATCCGTCGAAAACCGGATATCGAAAAAAAAAAATTCTATATAACACTTTCTTCTATTACAGATAGAAAAAAGTAAAAAAAATATATATATAATAATAAAACAGCCTTCACAAAGTATTTCATAATGAAAATGCATACTCACAGTTTCATAACTGCCGACTTGAGGGTTTCTTTAACAACATCTTTGGTTGGACTGCTAATTAATCCATATTTTGCCAGAAATTGTAGAACAACATATTGTCCTCGTAGGACGTGGCAAAGTGTCAGTATAGAGAAGAACTGTCTGTCTCTAAATCCGAAAGTATTTTCTTTTGCTTCATCTCTTGTCACCAATACTAATCGCGAATCCTCATGTTTGAAGTGCATTGGATAACTCAGTTCCATACAGTTTCTACAAGGACTCAATGGTGCATATCCATTAAGTACTTGAATATATAAATGAATAAATTTTAAAATAAATTCATCATCATGGCAGTTAAATATACACAATAGTTTAAAAATATATTCTTTAAATATTCGCTGAAAACAAAGCTTGCTCCATTCAGATTTATGATTGTTAGAAAATGATTCCACTATTGTGTTGTATTGATGTGTATGATATTCCCATTCAAAGTTATTTTGCTCTTTAGCAGATTTAACGAGTGGCTCAAATGCATCTTCCACAATACGTAAAAATTCTCTTTTTCTTCTTGCAACTTCTTCGCAATCAATATCTTCCATTTCTTTAATATCTCTGTGCCAAAATTTCCCCTTTTTTCCCGTTCTTAAAAGAGTTACATAAAAATTTAGCTTCAATAGAAGCACAAAAAAAAAAAAAAAAAAAAGAAGAAAATTTTAAAACAAAAAACACATACTACAATCAATTATATCAATTATTGCTGAAAACTGAAGACAATATATTGTAATTAAAAGTTAGAGCCAAAGAACCTGTAACAAGATAGACCTTCGACCTTCTTTGCTAGAGCTTAGAGCAATCTATTATTCTTTCCTGGGGTGTTTATCCAGAACCTTATCCTGATAACAAAAGTTAGAGCGAACCCAACGAAGGTATAATAATAAAGGGTTTCGTATTGAAGTTCATTGGCTAGCCCACCCCAGAGACATGAACGAAAACACATAATACAGGTTTGCTAAATTTGGCAATATATCTATTTTTTTCAAGGATGGATTCTAAGAGAATCAAGTAGGTGATGATTTTTCAAGAGTTGATAATACATATAGGAAAGGCTAGGGCTCCTATAATACAGGCTGAATCATCAAGCATTTTGATGCCCACTTACCGTTTGTTGCCCATTGCGGCCTATGAGGCGAGAAATGTTTAAACGATTATGGAGTGAATAAATTGCTTAAAATGGACGGTTGTTTCGCATAAAATTGTTCTAATTTGTCAAGGAATGGATTTAGAATATTTAAAATCTATATAAATGAAGAAAGGCAGAATAATTTGTCTATAAATGCTAGAAGAATAGATCAGGATTGAAGAATTTCGCCAAATGCCGCGCCAACCAGATCACTTGTATACAATAAACCGGTTCTTCGAGTCCGATATGGTATATTGCAGGACGGGTGAGAAAAGCCTAATTGTTAAAGAGGAGAAAAAAAATCTTATTCACCCCCCCCCCCTGTCTAGAAAATCCACCTTATTTATTTTTTTGGATGGGTGGAAGGGGGGGGGGTATTTAGATAGTTAAATTCATTTACTGTTGTTAAAAAGTGTGGAAAAGGCACTTTCTTTAATCGAAATTTAAAAATTTTACACTTTACACTTTGAATTTTGCGTGCGCGGGGGGGGGGGAGGTCAAAAGGAAAAACTGAAAGTTGAGAGTAGGGTTGGGGGGGGGAAGCGTAATAGAAATGATTATATATTTCTTGGTTGAAAAAAGTAACAAACACATAAGAAAAAAAAAAGAGATTTTTAATTTCATCAGCTGCAGAAAGGAGGAGGGGGGGGGGGCAGATCTTTTATTGTGTTTTTGGCAGGAAGGGGAAATTTTGACGATTCATTATTTATTTACTGTTATTGTAAAATTACAAATAAGGCAGAAATTTTTTTTAATTAAAGAGTTTTGAAAAAACACATTGCAAACACACTGATAAAACTTTATTTGTTACTATAATAGGTGCAAATGCTAAAAACACAGTTTTAAAGCATTAAAACAATTTATGATGTAAAATCAGATGTCAAAATACCTGAGCGCTTTTGGCTAAACATTAGCCATCATCAGAGGATAAAAATAGTCGAAAAACTATATACCTTGTTTCTATATAGTAACAAATAAATTTTTACCAGTGTGTTTGCATTGTATTTTTTCAAGTTTAAGAAGGTGAATTTGACGTTTTTACTATATGGAATTTTCTATATATTTTTAATTGAAAGAGTTTTGTTTAATCTGGTTTTCAAACTCCGTGCTCAAGAGCGCAAAATTTGACATATTTTCTGACTCATTTTTAAACGAAAAGGAATAAAATTGGCAGAACTGACTGTTGAAGTGATTTGGAATCGAATAGAGCTTTCTAGTTTTTGTCAAATAAATTACTTATCGAGTAATAAGCGATCATTGTCACGTGACGACAAGCTTCTCCCTTTCTCGCGCTGCCGCGTCGGGAATTCGATTCAAACCGTCCACTTTGACAGTATTTTCTGAAAGATCTTAAGAAGACTTGCTAATTTTATGTGAGTTTGAACAAAAATGAATTCAAAAATATGTCAGAAAGTAGTTTCTTTGGATTTAAAAACAGAGGGGAGGAGGTGAGATCGGTAATTTCGAAAAGGGGGAATTTAAATAATTGGTTATTTATTGTTGCAATAAAGTAATAAATGAGTAGACAAAAAAAATAAGTTTTACAAATTTTAAACTTTTACGTACTGGGTTGGTTGAAATTTTTGAACTGTAGGGATGTGGGGGGGGGGGGGGGGATTGAGATAACATTAAAAGAAAACAAGAAATTATTCGAAACGCGAAAGGTTCTCATTATTCATCATCATTATTATTTTTTAATAAGGATTATTTTACGTGCGATTAAATTGTAAAAACTGAATATCTAACATACGAAATTTATTCCTTAGAATACCAGCATTTTAAGACTATTTTATTAATAACAAATTATATCACAACTTAACTTCATACTGAAAGTAATAAAAATATAAGAGTCCAATGCATGTGAATATATATTTTCATATTAAATCAAATTTAGAATTAGTTAAATTTATATTGTCATTCTTAATTATTCATGTAAAGCAAAGCAATAATTATTAATTGATGAAAATGAATTTTTAATTTTAATATATTATTATACAAAAGCATAATTACATGCTTTTTTACTTTTTAATGTATGTCTACCTGTAATGTATGTCTCCTTAGTATGGCGCTATTAAATATCTTAGCTATTTATTCTTATATTTTTGCATATGATTAAGTAACTAAATTTACTCGCCATCTACGCGATAAGACGCCAAGTCAGGCGTCCGCTTGGGCAATTAAATGGAGGCGTGAGTCAGCCCGGTATATAGGAGCCTTAGGAGAGGCTGGTGATCTGTCATAGTTGTGCTAATTAGAGGTACTCAATATATAGGCTGACTCGTCAGGCATTTCTATTCCCGCTGGACTGGTTCACGCAATGTGTTTCAATTTCAATGGAGTTGAATTAGTTTCTGTCTATTTTTTAAGCGTAATTTTTTATTCCAACTATCTTCTACGTTCCGAACTGCAGCTAGCGATCTGATTGGCTGTTGCTCTTGGCAGTGTTATGAGGTATCTTGGCGAAAAAGAAAAATACTTCTAGCGTCCGAGTTGTTTACATTTACGAGACGAGCTGCTATAAGGATATTTTTTTAATTATTAACGTTCTGTTTTTGATTATTTAAATAATTTCACTCTGTAATTAAGAAAGAAATATTCCCTGTTATATGTTAAACAGGAGGATTTATCATATAGTTCGCAGTTATATTTGTTTTTATAGTTTTAAGTTATGTAGCTGCCATGTGATTCCAGAAATCTAATGAAGATTGATCCTGTCTAAGATGCATGTGCAGTACAATTGTGGATTAATTCATTTTATGAATTAATTGGCCAGCTGGTGTCACTTTTGAAAGCAGGAAGTGTAATTTCTTCTTCTGCTTTATAAGTGTACGCCTGCTAGCCATATTTTCTTTGAACTTTGGCTGTATTTAAAGCATAAAGCAATTTCAGGTTTGGTAAACATTGAACTTTTTCTTTCCATTTATCTAACTTTTGATGAATATTTCTAAGCTCCTGTATTATTTCCTAATGTGTTCATAACGTCCAACAGCGATTTAACATTCCTGTTTACATTTAAACTTTCAATGCTTACATCCATCCGAATATTAAATGTAATTTCGATCTGTATTAGTAATGGATGGATTTCAAAATGACTGACTATCTGTTTAATGCTTTATTCATAATCTAACTGAATCTGAATATTAAACATTTGACATGTCTAATTTAAAAAACCAGTTTTTGTGTATGAGTTAAAAAATTATGACAAATAATATTAAAATGCAAGTATTAATTCTACAATATTTACATATTTTAATGTTTATAATAATGTTACAAAAGTTTTGATATCCGTAGTTGACAATAAAACTAAAGCAACCATGCAATTTTCCTTAGTCAAAATTCATTTTTGCAAACAATCCTATTTATGTTTCCATGAAAAGTTATATTTCCATGTATTATACATTTTTATTCTTCAACACTAATTAAATATAGCTTAAACTTTAATCTTTTTAAAATGTACAGTGAAAATTCAATAAACTTTTACACTACACTCAGTAGAGCAGAAATCTGATTTATAAAAAAAAATCTCTTGATACTATCAGAGGTCGATGGGTTTTTTTTCTTGGGGCCTATTTTGTGAAAAGTAAAGGTTATTTTTGTAAAATTTATTATATTTTTGTGAAAAATAACATTTTGTAACAAAAGTTGAAATCCGGTTACTGAAATTTAAAAAAAAAAAAAAAAAAAAAAAAAAAAAAGCATTTGACAAAAACTTTTTAAAACCTTTTTGCTGAGATTTTCTTCTCTGGTGAACTTGTTTGTTTACAAATTCACATTTTAAAAGTCACAAAATACTAAATAATTGTAATAGATAGTAAGTTTTTATGGAATTTTGTGAAAGGGCCTATTTTATTAAAAGGAATTTTGTGAAAGGGTATATTTTATCAAATTAATTTTTGTGAAGGGCCCATTTTATCAAATTTATTTTTGTGAAGGGAAAACCTGTTTTATTAAATAGATTTTTGTGAAGGGGCCCTAAATAGGCCCCAAATTTTGCCTGTATCGACCATTGATACTATATTTTAATCCTTGGATTCTGCATAAGTTTTAAAGATATTGATTGTGTCACAAGGAGAAATGTGTGTGTGTTGACTGTTGAGGGCTCCAAAGTAAGACTTTGCCCCGAGTGCAGTTTTCTCTTCACACAGTCCTGGCAGAAATGGCTGAAAAACTTTAAAATATATCCTTTTTATAACTTTTTAGAACTGACTGATTATTAAATAAATATGAATTATAATTTCATTTGTTAAATATGTACAAATTATTTAGTTTTAATCAGTTTAAAAATAGCAGTATATGAGGTAAATGTATATTTGTCTACTTTCCCATCGGCCCTCTTCTGTATTAAAAAAAAATTACCAAGTAATGTGATTTAACTTCAATAATAGAAAAGCATGACATCATATTGGATTTCAAATATAGCACGAGCCTGCAATGTACGGAGTTCTGTACATTCCCGCACATAAATCGCCCCACCAGTGGCTGAGAGGTTGTGCTCTCGAAGCTGGTAGACGGGAGGTGCTGGGTTCGATCCCAATCGCGCCCGTCGGCCTAATCGCTCGGAGTTTTCGTGGTTTTCTTTCGAGCCGTGGATCTTCTCCATGCGTAAATACGGATTAGGTTCCCTTAGAAAGACCCCCACGAAGGGCACTCCCCCCGGGCCTATATCCCTCGTGTCGATAATTGGCCGTCAATAATCAGCCCAACTCAACCCGCACATAAATCGACAGTTAGGAAAAAATGAAGTTACTTTGACACAATCATAGAAAAAAAACTTTTGCTTTATAAAAGAGACTGCATTTTTTCTAGTGCATGTAACAGAAAAATATACAATTTCCCTGACAGTACAAAACAAAAAAAAAATTAACCAAATGGCATAGCATTTAGCAAAACTATTTTGTATGGCATCTATACATATTATGAAAAAAAAAAAAAATTCCTTGAAAAAATGTCTTGCGTTAAATATCTAATTGAAAAATCAGCAATAATTGTCTTATTCATCTAATCATACATAATTGAGTTCATAGGCAATGCCAGCAACAAAATCGATAAAATGTGAGAATCTGTTTAACTATTTTGTTAGAATACTGATTTAGCTGTATTTTATGCTCCTATGTATAACTGCAGCTGATATATGGCAAAATGACCTAAAACTTCTGAATGCCCCCCCCCCCCCCCCTACATTTAACCTCCTTGGTGGTTGAATTTCTGAAATTCACATTTAGCTATTTTTTTTAGTTAGATTTGTTATGCTGAAT